>OY829113.1:1252500-2502500 GCA_963691645.1 Pelosia muscerda
CTATGAAAAAAAAACCACAAAAAAATCCTAAACGGTTCAAAATATTAGGGCCGTTTCACATACATCAGTAGCGATGTCACTCATCACCCTATCACCAGAAACAGCATGTTGACAGTGGTTAACTAACACGTCGGTGCATGTTAAAGGGGTCAACCTAATTATTTTTACAGTCAATGTTTCATCACTCTCAACGACTTATGAAGTGACGGTTAAGATAAGTTTTGTGACGTCATTTGACAGTTCTCTAACCGAACTGTCAAAAGATTTGGAGTTGTACTCAATAATATATTGGTTTTATTTATGTAATACAAATTTTTGGTGATTATTTTAGGATTAATTATTTTTTTACTTTTGAGAGGATTAACAATTACTGGTAGATGAGAATGAACGTAGAGGAAACCAAATAGAATGAAAAAAAAGGATAGTAATGAGAGGTACGAGGTGGTGGTAGGGTCCCAGTTATTTTCCCCATCTTAATTCGGGGTTTTCTCTAATTCAATACTTTTTTTTACCCATTACCGAATTTTACATACATACATACATACATACGATCACGCCCGTAATCCCCAAAGGGGTAGGCTGAGGTGTATCAAAACCAACATTTCACCAACTATGATTTTTGGTCCCAAGTAATAGCGGGCGAGCCTATTGCCACCAATTGGCTACTTGGAACAAAAAAATGGGTATTCCGAAAATAAATTTCTAACCGAAAATATTGCAGCTAAATAATTTGAAAAAGAAAAATAAATTGACCCTCGGTGTAGGTACATCGCTAGGAAATTAATTACGTGCTTTGCCGCACAAGCACTACCAATTAAAATTGCAATTAAAAAAAAACTGCGTGCAACCATTTTCCAGAAACAAATACTCCATACTTTTTTTATAATATCTTTATAAAATTTGTCAAACGATATGCAACTTTATGGCCCTTCGATAAGGTTCATCTCACAGTTGATATAATTAGAGTTATTACTCTAGACCTTAGTTAATTAAAAGTGTATTAGCATACGGCTGGAACAGCTCTCACCATTGTTATGAAATTCTCAAGGGGAATGGAATTCAAATCAGATTTTTTCTAGATAGCATCTTTGCGAACACAATATCAGTGTAAAAATGTCATAGGACTAATCTATGTATAAGTATTTTACTCGCTGGCAACAATATGTCATTGTAGTCATCACAATCCTATCTAGTAGACGTTTTTTCTTCTTTTGTCGAATAGACGGCATTTTTGAGTTGCCATCGTGGTATAGAAATAGGTTTCACGGCAGCGCAGTTACTCATGGAGAGGGCCCGAGAGTAGTGGCGTTGCCGTGAAACTAGACGGCTTTTAGACGCTGGTAATATGTACCTAGTATTGGGCCTTCATGACTCTGTTGGAAGAAGTTTGAGGCCTCTCTCAATGTTGGAAGGCACACTTGGCTAACGGGTTGGTCATGGTTTAATTTCAAAGTTTCCTTCCCTCGCAGTGATATCGTCTGCTTATATTTCCGTTTGTCGCCTCTTTATTCCCTTTGATTACTTAATTGTGTAATACAAGAACACGTATTTCTAATAAATATGCTTCAGCGTAAGACTCATTCAACACAGTACAACATTAAAAACATAGCATGCAATAATACAATTTACAAACTCCCATTTAAATTTCGAATCAAAGTCACAGCTGAGAAATCAATTACAAATTCCCATTCAAGTGTATTCAAAATTCTAACGCGTCACTCGATGAAGCGTGTTGAACCGGTAAACGTCCACGAAATATAATTAAACTTGGAGACGCTAATAGCCCAACCCTTTGGTCCACGGTTTCTCAATCTTATAGCCCCAACTACGGCAGGTATAACTGCGCCCCCGCAGTTTGTGTAAATACACATTGATGACATTTCTACATGTACCTTCCAACATACCTTAAAATATAGTTGTGTGAGCCAGCGCAAGCGTGTCTGGCTTCCATTAGATTTGAAGAAAACGAACCTATTTAAAAATTTACTTTAGTTTTTACACACGGTACTCACCCAGCTAGTGAGTGAAGTCTGTAACGCGAAGACCACCATTTTAGATACGAACAGTAAACAATGCTTAAATTATGGTTCTTAATTTAGCAGCTGCGATAGATGACTTATACCCCCCACTCATAGGAAAGTTTGTAAGAAGATGGAAACTGTGTTGGCGGTTATGTTATGCAACAGAGAAAACAAAGAAGTAAGGTAAGATAAATAGGGGTCAAACGCGAGCCTATCGCATACAAAAAAATATTTAAAAACGAAATCATTGTACCCTAGTTAGTTTAGTTGTAAATGGTAAAAAGAATTTCTCAATTTTACGAACAAATAAAATCAACACTACATAATTTGACAAAACATGGCTACTTTGAGAAACACTGCTTTAGGCCGAATGGCCGATTGAGTACCTACATATTTATTATCGACTGCTTTTTTGGTAGAACTGGTTTTTATTTCTACTACTGCAGTGAAGGGTTAAAAAAAAATATTATTTTGGGTCTCATTAATTTCGGTTACAGATTTTTCGATTTAATATTTCCGATAAAAACTAACTTTTAGATAATTTGAAGTAATTAAGATTGTAGGGAATTAGAAAATAGATAATATCATGGGTTTCATTACTGTTATAAAGTGAATGGCTTATGTTTAAGCTTACCTACACCCGTTTTATAGGAAGCCATTATTGATAAATTTTATACTAAATAAATAACATTGAAATAACACTAGTGACTAGCCAATGACCGCGGCTCCGCCCGCATGGCTGTCGGCTATCGCGACCTAAGCGGCATCTGTGCAACTTAAATTCTATATTACTAATCATAACTCTGGTTCTACTTAACCGATTGCAATCAAACAAATGTAAGGTTTTAAGTTGGACCAAACCCCTTCAAACAAGAAATTCGCATCGAAATCCGTTCATGGGGCCTAGCCAAAATGCATTTGTTCCGAAGCTACATTCGCCATCGCTCTGAAAATGGATGGGAGTGACATTTGTTGTCGAAATGTTATGTGATCCAATTCCGACAACAAATGTCACTGCTATACCTATACATTTTCAGAGCGATGACGAATGTAGCTTCGGAACAAATGCATTTTGGCTAGGCCCCCAGTAGTTTTTGCGTCCATCGCCGACAAACATAGAATTTTTACAATTATAGAATAGTAGGTATAGATAGATAGATGTTGGTAAGACCGTTAAACATTCATAGAAGCATGTTAATCACTTTTAAGTCCACTTATAACACGAAACACACAACTGTTTAGTCAAATATAATACTTATAAGATGGCCAGACTCGTTTAGAACGCGTGTTATAAATAAAAACATATCTAGAGCCCTTTATTTATTGTATTTAAGTAACAAAGGATGCTCTGAGGGCTATCTTATAAGAAACCAATAGAGATGCGCTGTTACAAGAACCGGTATTATACGTTACAGAAAAAAAAAAGTATTGAACGGGTCTTGAGAGTTAAAAATGTTCGTTACTCGGGTAACTTTGTTTAAATGATCATTTATTAAATGCTGTATTGAATAAGGTTCGAGAATATCAAGTGAACGGCTAGGGTTGTCAACCGTGAGGTAAGTAATAGATATAGGTACGGGTTATGGGCTACAAAAAGTCCTAGACACCTTAAGATCTATAATCATTTGACAGTCTAAGTCTAATTTACCCAATAAAGATGGCGATAAGAAAATAAACTAGACCAGTGCCTTGTTTCTTTATTAGAAAACTAGCTGACCTGCGCAACTTCGTCTGCGTCACCCCGGTTTTGCAACATTTTTCATTCCTGCTCCGCACCTGTTTGTTGTAGCATGATGTTATATACATATAAACCTTCCCATTTAACCATTCTATCTATTAAAACAAACCGCATCAAAATCCGTTGCATAGTTTTGAAGATTTAAGCATACAAAGGGACAAGAAAAATAGGGTCAGAGAACGCGACTTTATTTTATACTATGAAGTGATAAGTAAACTTATGCAAGTAGTAGCTTAAACTTAATTACAATTTTAACACCCAGTTTCCGAAACACTGATCAACGCTAAAACGAACTAATCAGCTGTTAAATCTCTTGTCAAGTAGCAATTGGGTCGCTACAAGCATGTTTAAATAGTTTAATTTGATCATCGTGTCAGTTAACATAGCAGTTGTTAAATTAACAGCAGTAAAAAATGCTTCTAGCAACCCAATTGCTACTTGACAAGAGATTTAACAGTCGATTAGTTAATTTTAGCGTTGATCAGCCTTTCGGAAACTGGTGGTTAGTAGATCTTCGACGACCTCCATGGCGCATTTTGACAAGTTACTTTGAGCCATGCAGGCGGTAGAAAACACTACACTTTTTCTCTGTCATTTTAAAACCAATTTGACATAATCGAGTCAAATGTTGACAACCCTATCTCAGAGTACCGTGTGGTAAACATTGTCAATAGTGTAAGGAATTTCATTGTTGTTAACAGAGAAATATTTAGAAGTATCTTTGAGTGGTCACAAGGGGCGTAGGTGTAAGTACCTATACGAAGCCCTCTTGTAAACAGGGAGGCAAATACCTTTTCCTTTTTTATACAGAAAAATACTTTGCAGAGCTTATGTACAACCCTCAAAGCCCACCTATTCCATCCAGGCCCAAGCGGTTCTTTGCCGCACCATAATGTCTAGGATTTTTTTGTAATAGAAATATTAGCAATCGTAATTATTAATATTGTCTCTAAATTGATCGTGATGATGATGATGATGAAAGTAGGTCCAAATATAAACAATAAAATTGAGTACAAATGTGTTTACATGCCTTATTTAATTTCAAATGACTTTTATTATGTACCATACACGTGTAAATGCAACACGGAGCGAGATAAATCCGATATTCTCTTGCATGCATTTGCACTACGCGCTACGAAGCCATAACTTCCGTTTTTTCTAACGATTTTGTATAAAACTGCGGCTCAAGAAATTGAAATTTCAACTTCAAAAGTAGTTACACTGCCGTGGTTTTCCCAAGCGACTACAACATGGGGTTCTTCAAGAAGGGCATTAGAAGGTTTCTACAGGGTAGGTACCACGTGTGTGACGCCAATGGTGTTGCAAACGTCTATAGGCCGCGGTGATCGCTTTCCATCAGGTGGGCCGTGTGCTTGTGTGCTACCTAAGTGGTATAAAAAAATAACACCCACATTTAAGGAACTATTCTTTTCAGAACGGTCTCACTGCTGTCAAACTTACTCCTGTAACATTTAATTACTCAAAAAAGGTAATTCTATCCGACTTTTTTGCCCTCATAAAACTGAAATTAAATAGTCTGACTACCCTACGTGCGTGTTAAAAGTAGGTAAAAACTCAAGTCGGCCATCTGCATCCGCCACGTGTAACTATAATAAGAAACAAACCGTCTGTTTACGAGATGTCAGGTTGCACTGACATTTCGATGGTACTATTTTTTTTCTATGCTTATTACTAGAACGGCCCCCGGAAATCAAACTATACGTCCAGGGGCTCTAGCCAAAATGCATTCGTTCCGAATCTACATTTGTCATCGCTCTGAAAATGTATGGGAGTGACATTTGTTGTCGGAATGTCATGTGATCCGATTCCGACAACAAATGTCACTCCCATACATTTTCAGAGCGATAAATGTAGATTCGGAGCGAATGCATTTGTTTAGGTCCCCTGATCGACTAGGTACCTGATCTCGTGGGTGGGTGGACACACGGAATCTATACGGATGGACGGATCTTACATAAGATTAATACAAATCAGCACATCTACCATTCTATGGCATGCAAATACACATAGCCTAGGCTCTATTTCAATTCCTACATTTGCCTGCTTAGATACAGACATATACTAAAACAAAATCACAGTCACTGCCATTTTAAGGTAATGAATGAGGAGATTGTTTCTCTATTTACGTCAATAATATAAACTCTATAGTTAAAGCATAAAAACTTAAGATTACTTACTAAAACCTTATCCATTGTGATGGGTATTCATTTAAAAGTTACCCTAACGAACTTATCAATATAAATGAATAAATTATTCATTTATAAAACATCTTATCAACAACACTATAAAAGCATTTAGAATTCAAAGTTCCACGAGGCCCTTTCAATTAGGAGACCGTTCAAGGGCTACGCTATATAGGATATAATGTTTGTGTTTTATAGGGCATGGGGTGGCGAGAGGCCTTGGCAGTGAACTGTGGGACGGCGGCACATGTAAACTAGTGATGTGCCGCTAGTAAAAATATCGATAAGAATTGGAATTGATATAATGAACTAGAATAACTAACTGACTAACTAGTGGTTCGACACAGGTTTTTAGTCTACAAAATGCGTTACTAAGTATACAAGTATTTTTATGCTGAGTTTTTAAAAAAAATATTAAAAGGACACGCTAAGATTGTTTACGGTTTTTAAGAACCTAAACCAATGGACTTTAGTTAAATTATATAATTATAGTGAATTTATTGGCATATGAAACTATAAAACGTTACATTCAAATATGCTCTTTTACGTACCCTTAATAATCGAAATTGATTCATTGATTCACTCGAAATTGTTTAAAATAAATTCAAAATTGTTAATCGAACTTAAAGTATCACATCTCACAATTAAAGTCAATCTACAAAGCACCAGTCACACCAAATCTAAATGTATTATTTATCGACATTAAAACAGCTGACCGCCGAACCCTTCCCATCCCTAAAATCAACACAAAAACCTGTCTGGTGGTCACTAGTGACCTCACCAGGTAGGGGCCCTTCCGCCCGCGCCCCGCGGCCACAGGGACAAATTGTTATAGTTTATGGACAAATATAACTCTTTGGTTATTCAGTAGGCAGGCACCTTTACAAAAAAATAGGCAAGACTAAAATTTTTTTAAAGTAGGTATAACCGTAACACATTTCGGTTTTCGGCCACTATGATTTTCGGACCCATGTAATAGGGGGCGAGCGTATTGCAGCCAATCGGGCACTTTGTAAAAGAATGGGTATGCCGAAAATAAATATGGGTAATAGACTGCTGCGACGAGGTCTCGGGTTCGATCCCAGATTTACCATGGCACACACTTAGACTGCGATGCTTTTCGAAGTTATGTGTGTATTTATCGAAGGTTTATAAGTGCCCGGTTAATGGCAATAGGCTCGCCACCTATTACATTGGGACCTAAATATAAACTGGCGAAATGTGGGTGCTAGCCTAGCATCTCTGCCTACCCCTTCGGGGATATAGGCGTAATATAATAAAAAAAAATTCATCCGATTCCATGCTATGCGGTGTAAATGTCAAGAAAATTAATTACGTGCTTAACCGTTAAAGCACTACCAATTAACGTCTTGAAGAGTATTAGACAACTATTACTATAACTATTACTTCACGTCATAATCATCATTTCAGCCATAGGACATCCACTGCTGAACATAGGCCTCCAATCCGTCCCATGCCTCGTCTACCAGTACGTGGTCTTCATTCAAAAACCTTTCGGCTCTAATGGGCATCTGTTTTTCTTGTTATATGCCCCACACTGCCACTTCAGCTTATTAAACCATCGGTTATGTCGGTTTATTTACTTAAATACGGAGAGTACGTTAAGCCCCTGTTCGATCCCCGCGCAGTGCAAATATTTGTATCCATGAATATAGCTATTTGTACTGGTCTGATCGTGCCTCGGAGAACACGTTAAGCCGTCGGTCCCGGTTGCCATACGTACATTTATGGCCGTCGTTACGTGTAGTTGGAGCCCTCAAAAGTCCGACTAGCCTAACTACAGAACTTCGATATCACCAATTTGGTTGTGGAGATCCGATAGCAGTCGCTTCACGGAAAATATCGAAGTTCAGCCGCATCTTAGATTAGAAAGCCGACTTCAACTGAGTTGGGAATAGGCTCAGAGAATGATGATTATTGTTGAATTCTAATGTGCATATCTATGGTAGTAGTTATGTGTGGTTGGAGCTCTAAAAAACGAATAAAGGTACAGAAAAAATAATCACCAATGTGTTCAGTTGTGGAAGTCAGATGGCAGTTGCTTCACAAAACTGTTGAAGAATGGAATCGATAGTGTTCTTAATTTTAAGCATTTTTTTTTAATTTATGGCACGTCAATTTGACTTCACCTCGCCTGATGTTAAGCTGAAGACAAAGTCTCATGAAAGAGGGTCACCTTGCAAACACGTTCAGCGCTACAATGGTGGCGCTCAGCTTGACGGCCTCATCAGATGCTTTTCACGCCCCGCTTAAAGGACCCAGGACTGTAGGAAGAAGGAAATACGTGCGCCGGCATTTCAGGACTTAATGATGCGGCAGAGGAAAGAGTTTTTCTTACGTTTTTTAGATTGTTTAATTTTATGTAATTGTGAAAAACACAAAAACATTATCTCACGCCTATATCTCCGAAGGGATGAGCAGAGGTGCTAGCACCCACATTTCTCCAGATTCTGTTTAGATCCCTATGTAATGGTGGCGAGCCTATTGCCATTAACCGGGCACTTATGAACCAGCGAAAAATACACACATAACTTCGAAAAGCATCGAGAAGTCGTTGGTGTGTGTCATAGTACCTAACACCTGGTTACAAACCCGAGACCTCGTCTCAGCAGTCCATTACCCATACCACTAGGATATCGCGGTAGAGGTAGCGTTCTGTCTACCTCTTCGTGATATACAGGCGTCATGGTATGTATACTCGTATGAAATATATTCATGCCTGCATATTTCTTTCAATAAATATCAAATACTAGCTCCGTTCCGCTCGCGTGGACTTATGATTCCGTTCCCGCTGCTCCATAAAAACCTTCCTTGAGTTCAAGGAATATACAAAAGAAATACTTTATACGCTTAGCAACATATTTCGCTTTTCATTTTTATTTATACACGGTGATTAGTGGTTTCGGAAAAAGAATATTTTGTTTCACACAGAGTTTCGGTAGCAAAATCCACTGGAAGTTTTAATTTTAAAAACAAAAAAAAAATAACTTTATGTATGGCAATAATGTGCAGGTGAACAGAAAAATGTATGGGACGTGTAAAAAAAAAAATTAGGACTTCCTTACGATTTTACTATCGAAATTGTGGCCAAAATCTTTTTTCCCCAAACCACTATAAAATCAACCGGTATAGATCACGATGTACCAGTTATGAATGACTGAGTTGGTACCGTACTACGAAAGAAATGATACTTGTCTGAGCCTGTCTATAGTTTGACGGCCGTCAGCGTTCGGGCGCACTCGGCTGTTTCCGTCAATGATCGGGAAAGCTCGTGCCAGTGACCTAGGTTAACATGCAACTATGAGTGCGCTGGAGTCGACTTAGAAACCGTTTTTATTGCGCCAGGGCTGGCAAGCATTCTTTTTATATTTTTTCTGTTTTAAATTAAGAATGAAGTGTTAGGTTGTTACTTTTACGAAATAAAAAAAAAAAAAATTATGTCGTATTTTTTAGAGGATGTATTAAAGTACTTAACTTCTTTGATAATTTAAAAAAAATATATAACAGGGACGTCTAGATGGTTCTATGATTGATAAAAGAGGTTATACCTAAATATTACGTGGGTATACCTATTTGACCAGCAGCAGATCATATTCAGAAAAAAAAACTGGCAAATATCGAATTATAAAGAAAAAATAATGACGTAGAAAAACTTCTCTACAGTTAAATACAAAACATAAGAATGGATTCATAAATATTTTATGGCAAACATACAATTAAATACTATTTATTTAAAAAACATTTAAATAGGATTTGTATTCGTGCTGTACATGATTGATTATTAATCTGTGCTTTAAAAAAATAATACCTGTCAAAAATCTACAAGGAGTTTATAATGAAAAAATTATGAGAAACTTTAGGCTTTAAAAAAGTAAAGTAAGTACGTAAACGACAAATATGTGACGAGAATTTCTTTTATATTACTAAGCCAAAACAGTTACGATGCAATAAAATGCAAACAATACGTGTACGCCGCCTAACGTACATGTCTAATTAGAATTCCAACATAAGACCAAACAAGAATATTCTAGTCCCGGGAAAGTGCACGGGCCTTGACCGGGTGTATTGACCTGTGTTTCCTATCGCCTATGTTGGCCTAGGTTAGGCTGCGCGTCACCAATGACGTGGAGATGCCGACTTGCCGCCATTTTCTAATGTAAAATGCCGGGAAAATTGTCGTTCTTTTTACAAATTATAGATTAAAAAGGTATTGCGGCGTTTTGATGGTCTAAATTTAAAAATTACAGATGTAATGTTTTTCAATTTTCGATCAAAAATACAGATTTAAAATACATAAATGCTTTTTTTAAATAATGTGGTTGAAGACAATTTTATTGTAGACATGATATTTGCTTGAATAGAATTTATTTTATTGATTTGTATAAGTATGTTGATATTAGTTTACTGTAACACTCAATTAGTTAATGAAGTCAATTCGGAGCGAGATTCTTTTATATAATTTTATTGTCATGCTTTTAGATCTTGTACGTGTATAATGGGTTAAAAATGTGATGTTTTATATTAAGGAATAATGACATTGTTCCTTAATAATGCCATTGTTCCCTAATCCAAACATAGTGAGAGAAATATTTATTGTACTTTTATATATGCACATGCTTTTGTTATATTTTCTAATTGATGAACTATGCAATTGAGTAATCGATTAGATAACGTTTTAATAGAATGTATTAAAAGGCTCATTTGAAATCGTACAGACAAAAAAAAATTTTCGAAATTTCGAATTATATAAACTAATTGGAAACTTATAAGAAAGCTTTAAGAAAAATAAATAAAAAAATAACTTACATTCTCCCTCCGGGTAGGTCGATGCTGACGTCATCACACGTGCACCGGCTGGTGTTGTAGGCAACACTGAATTGTGCGGTAAAGAAAATATCGACACACATGAAAAAAAAATTTAGTTTTTTTTTCAATTTTCGAAAAGATTATCTGATAGTGAATTTGACATTTCAGGTGTATCGATATAATTTCTTATTGTGTTAGGTTATTCTTTGCTAGGTGGAGCGCGAGCGACCGGGACGCGCGAGGGCTCGGCCGCCACTGCGCCGACGCAGCCCCGCCGTCAGTGAAATTACGTCAGCGCGCGCACTGCCCATGCACACCCCTTTCCTTTTTTTCTGTAATTAATTTCTTGTAAGATTTTTGGCGATGCATTTTTTTTTCTTTTAATAAATGATCGTGGCGATAATGGTAGTTGGTTTGACGACCACTGAATTATTTTTAATTATTGCGGGTTGTTATACGCACTCTAATGGCATCCACACAAAGGTCAGCATTGCTGCGCGGTTATGTAATATGTTTGAAATTTTTTTTCTAAGAAATAGTTTATTATGAAGGAATTTATTCGATTGTGCAACATGAATACTTCAGTTTCGGTATTTTTTCAGTGGTCACAATTACCTAATAGTAGTAGGAGGACCAATTTTCACCTACCAAAAATAAAAATCCCAAATGTCAATGAAAAAAACGTCAATTCTTGTAGTAACATTTCTTTTTTCAAAATAAATTTAGAAGACGAAAAAAAAATTGACAGTTAAAAAAACCATAGACGGTTTTTTTTTTTATTTATGTTAAGAAAAAAGGTTATTGTTGATTTTTCTAGACTTAAGATTCAATTTTAAACAAAATATTTTTCAGTGTTTCTCCTAATACCTAGTAATGTTCATAAATTGGTATTCTACCATATCTTAAATACTAATAGAACTCAGTAAGAATCTTCTAAGATTTGTTATAACGTTTTAGTATGTGCGCGGTCTATCCAGGCGCACCACAGACGATCCCGGTTACCTGCGCCGGAGTCGCTCACACACACACACACACACACACACACACCTCGAGACGTGACACAGACGCCGCCCGGCTCCTAATGCCAACGTGAATGACAAAGAAAATGGGGCTAGTGAATTTTTTTAGGGAGCTATTTTTTCATATTGGATTTTTGTGGAAAGCGAACAGTATTCGTATTGGAAATTTTCCTATGTAGGTAACCTTATGTTGATGATGATGTTTTTTTTTATACCACTTAGGTGGCAGACAAGCACACGGCCCACCTGATGGGAAGCGGTCACCGTGGTCTATGGACGTTTGAACACCAGAGGCGTCACACACGCGCTGCCTACTCTGTAGAAACCTTCTAATGCCCTTCTTGAAGATCTTGAAGATTCCTTACCAAGACCTTCAGAGCTTAAGTTAACCACTCCTGTAAGTTGGTACAACAGCAGAATGACGTTATGGGGTTAGATGGTAGTCACTCCTTTAGACAGCCTCTTTGGCGTGGCTGTGAACGCGTTTGCTACGCAGGAAGCACGGATTCGATTCCCTCTTAGTGCAAATATTTTTATGCATGAATATGGCAATTTGTACTAGTCTGGTCGTGCCTTATGAACACGTTAAACTCTCTTGGGAGCCCAAGCATAAATTTCGTTCTTCGGAAGACTTACTACTACAAGGATTACTACCATTGCATATATTATACTTTAGACTACTATTTAGAGTATTTATCAGTTTCATAGCTAGTTTAACTATACCAAACGTAAAGAAATATCACGAACCGCCTTCTCATCGTACCCCCTAACCTAAGAAAGTATAAATAAACCGCGACCATCGTTCGGCGGGTACTCATAGCCGAGTTAGGGACGTTGCCCGTAGCGCAGTTGTGTGCGTGCACCTTTATTATGTTCGCTCACGTAACTGTGCCGGTGTGTGCGTACCCTAAGTACACACAACGCACCGTCGCGGCCGCAAGTTACACCGACGCATGCTTCAGAGATAAAAGAAAGTGGAATTTTTATTGTTTTTTATAATAAAAGGCATGTTTTAAATTAAATTCCTTTTTTGAAAATGTATTGTTGTCTGTACAGGGGGTCTAGATAGGTGGCAATAGTTTTGTACAGTCACCTGCAATAATATGGAACACACTTTGGAACCTTGTCACAATAATAAATGACAAGTCAACATAATGACATGAAACGGTAAAATTCGACAAGATTAATGTGAAAAAGTTCTAAAACGTATACATACATATTATTGCAGGTGACTGTACTGTAGATTGATCAATGCAGGAGATTGACAATCGTTCACGCCTGTCACAAATGTGACAAACGTCAAAATACGTGTCAATCCCATACATTGAACATTATATTCTATTCCATTCTACAAATCGACTACCCACGAATTGCCACTTGTCTAGGCCAAAAGGGGCTCTAGACAAAATGACATTCTACTTGCGAAAGCGCCAATGGAATTGCTTAGTAAAGGATAACATAATACGATTGACATAAAGTTGTAATTTATCTACAAAAATTTAATGAATTTTTTGTGACTCGAAATATTTATTTCACATATTTTTTCGGTGTAAGAAATTTATTTTCTTATGTGCCAGTCTCGCCATATTTTTCTTTAGTTATTCGTCTAACAGTGTGTTTTCCAAAAAAGAGAAAACAAGCAAACTAGTCGTGTCAATACAGCCATCATAGCGTACCGCAATTATACTAATGAAATAAACATTATAAGATGATTAATTTAAAATTGATTATCTTATACAAACTCTATCTGAGTTTACAGAATAAATTCCTAATTATAAATATGTATGAAATAATAATGTAATAATTATCTAAATAAATTATATCTTATTGGTAGGTATCTATTAATATTATTATATTTTTGTATATTTGTAACGAATAAACTCAAAAATTACTTGATCTGTTTTACAAATTCTTGCACCAATAGGATCTTTGAATAAAATATGCTTCAATATTGAGGTAAAACAGTGAGTTCTTGCTAGTTAACTGTAATTTAATTTGATTAAACCAAATATAATAATATAAAATCTTCATTTATGCATAGGTCTCTTCATATCCTAAATTTAATGACAGATTCGCAAGGTAATAAGAAAAATACCTGGCAATAAACACTTAAGAATTTTTATCATACTCATTTCTAATTAAAATTCTCACAATTACGATTCAATAAGCCATTTACCTAAGTTGAAGACGTTATCGAGAATATCAGAAATTTTGATAATAATTCTAAAAAAAAAAATTCAAAAAAAAGAATAAACCGTAAAATTATGAAAGAGGGCTATCACATCAAAGGTGAAAGGAAATAGTTTATCTTTGTACGAGCGTTATAGAAAGGGACACCATAGGAGTGCCTACACCTACACTGCCTACGTGACTTTAAGAGTGACGTGGACGAATGCTATTGGTCGTTGAGAGGACGACGACCGCCGGTAAACGGACGGATCGTGGAACAGCTGATATTATGTAGGATAAAGAAGATTACTTGATAACAAGTTTTTTTTCTGTTTGTTTTTAGAGGTTTGTAGTACGTAGTAGGTGAGCTTCATTGTGTTATATTTATTGTACTGTACTTATGTTAGAGGAATAGGACAGATTTTTTTAAATGAAAATATTGCGTAAGTTTTGACAGAAAGTTTGCGTCAGTTAATAAATAGGTCCTTACATATGAAATTGCCGAAATATCCTTACAGATTCATGACTTATTTATTATAAATGTACTTTAATAACTATTTCCATTATTTATATTTTGTTTGCAAGTTGATTTCAAGATTGTAACCCTAAATAGTTGATTACTTTACTTCCCAATGATTAAATAATCATTGTTTATAATATAATATATAATATTATTTAACACCGACAGGCTCTGTAGCGTGGCAGTTATGAACGCGACTATTACGCAGAAGGTGTTGGTTTGATCCCCGCTCAGTACAAATATTTGTATGCATAAATATGGCTATTTGCATTGATCTGTTCGCGTCTCTGAAAACACGTTGCCATACGAACATCTATGGCAGTTGTTACGGGGTAGTTGGACCCCTAAAAAGTCTAACTGAATGTTACCTATAAGTTGTGAAAGCCAGATGGCAGTCGCTTCACAGAAGATATCAAAGTTTAAATTATGACGCAGTTAGACTGAAAAAAAACTGACTCCGGACTCCGATGCCTTCTGATACGACCGGGGATTAACGCAATCATGATGATAATGATAAAAAATATTTTATGAATATAAGTTACGGAGGCTACATTGTACAGATATAAGGGAACCTTCCCACTTGGCCTGTTTTATAATGTCATTATGTCTCACTGCGAATTAATCCCACCCTCTCCTTTCCTACACAAGACAGCACGTGCAGGACTTAGATATCACTCGCATAAGGTGCAGAATATTCCATCAAGAACCAAGCGGTGCGGTGAGTCTTTCCTCTGCCGTACCATTAAGGTTTGGAATTCCTTACCAGCTCACGTGTTTCCTTCTTCCTACAGTCAAACTTTAAGCGTGGCGTAAAAAAGCATCTAATGAGGCCGTCAAGCTTAGCGCCACCATTGTAACACTGTACGTGGTAACCCTATTTCCTGAGACGTTGCTTTCAACCTACATACTCAAGGCGTAGTGAACTCAAATTACCAAAAACTAAAAAATAAAAGAATTCGCAGGCGAAATTTCATTTTTAAAATTGCAGTCCGGTGTAACACTCGCCCAAGTACCCAGTGCGGGCGTCCGAAGTTGCTTGGTCTAGACTTCTATATAAAAGACAAATCATAATTACCCTAGCCGGTGTAAACCTGTCCAGTAATGAGCTGATGGATGGGTGACTTCAGGAAGTGGAAGTGCTGAGATGATTTGGTTGATGACGTTGCCTAAATGATGTAGATATACTAGTATATCTAATATATAAAATTCTCGTGTCACAATGTTCGTTCCCGTACTCCGCCGAAACGGCTTGACCGATTCTCGTGAAATTTTGTGAGCATATTGAATAGGTCTGAGAATCGGCCAACATCTATTTTTCATACCCCTAAATGCTCATGGAGCAGCGGGTACGGGATCAGAAGTCCACGCGGGCGGAGCCGCGGGCAACAGCTAATTATATATATACAACTCACTATGAATTATGTCTTTTTAATTTTCACCTGAGTGATATGGTTATCAAAAGGAGACTATGTAGTGGTAGACGAAATGTGGCTGCCTTTTTTTTCCGTGCGCATAATCCCCACGGATACCAATTGATCCCACCGAAACCGAGAGAGGTTATGTTGGACTCGAACCGACTAAAACGCACGCCGTCTATGGGTCTTTGATTGCCGGAGGTGAGATTATACAAGACATATCTCTCGCACTTCGGCAGACCCGGATGTGGGGACCATGGTGTTCCCATCTAGCCTCTGGAGATGGGGATGCTTGATGGCTTGCTTCTGCTAGAGTGACAGGGCTGCACCTTCTTCTTTTGTGACCTCCGACGCCCGAGCCGTCTCGCCTCGTCGCGGGCAGTGCGGGCTCAGAGTCTCTTCCGAACCCGCTCCGCCGCCTCCTTCTCGAGTATTACTTGCTTGCAGAAGGAGGCAGTGGTAGCCGACGCGCTTGCAAATCTCACCATCACCGTGAGCAAGGTGGTGAGCGAGAGAATGGACGGCCGCCTGTGAGGAGGACCACACATGATTGAGACAAGGGCAGGGAGTAGATATCCGAAATGGAATTTAATATTTGTGAAAAGAAACAGATATAGCTACTAAAAACTCATGACAGCAAAGCACTAAAAGAAATTCATAACAAAATATTAAAAATAATTGTTGACGCCGATTTTTATCAACCAAAGTGTTATCGTAATGACCACAATTTGGACTCATTTGTCCTAATTAGGTACACCATTATAGTACTGTACTAATGTCTGAAGGGAAAGGGCTAACAAGAAATACCTGAAACTATGTGTCCGAATAAAATACGAATGATAGAATAAGAAACTGTGGTCCCTACAGCTTAAAAAGGTCCTCTCGAAAGAGAGGGCCCCGGGTGTGCTGGGGTGCGAGGGATAATTACGTTGTTAGTACTATCTCACCTCCGGTAACAAAGAAGGCGGCGTGCGTTGTAGTCGGTTCGAGTCCGACATAACCACCCCAACCGGCTCTGACGGGGGGTAGGTATGTGTGAGGATTTTTCGCACGAAAAAATAAGTAACTACTATAAAGTCACATCAGGACCCTGACTGACTGAGATTACAAATGCTGTCATGGAATTTACAGCTTTATTGTCATAAAGGTAAAGTTCAAAATTAAATGAAAAATTGACGAGTTCACATAGTTTCATTCACTCAACACAATGCCATTTCATTTTGGACTTTACCAGTGTCTGAGTAGAGTCTAATATTAAACGGCACTTTGTGTAAGCTCAGTGCCTTGACTATGGTTTACAATTAGTGATATCGTACGTCGGAGGTGGCGCAAAGTGCCACCCCATACCCAGGGGCTAGATGGAGACACCACGGTCCCCACATTAGGGGAAGTGGAGCATCTCAAAAGAGATGTCCCCGGTTTCCCGGGGTGCGAGAGATATGTCTTGTATAATCTCACCTCCGGCAATCAAGAACCTATAGACGGCGTGCGTTTTGGTCGGTTCGAGTCCGACATAATCACCTCCACCGGTTTTGTCGGAGGTAGTAGGTATCCGTGGGGATTTTGCGCACGATATAAAAAAAAGAAAAGTGTGTTACTGTGGCAGAGAGTTCAAATTTACCAATTATAATATATTATATCAAACGACTGCTACGCACGGGGCGCGGATTCGATCCCCGCTCAGTGCAAATAGTTGTATGCATGAATATAGCTGTTTGCACTGTTCTGGTCGTGGCTCGGAGAGCACGTTAAGCCGTCAGTCCCGGTTGCCATACAAACATGCCATATAAACTTGGAACTTCGATATCGCCATTGGTCTTTGGACCAATGGTTGTGGAGGTCAGATGGCAGTCGCTTCACGGAAAATATCGAAGTTTAGCCGCATCACAGTTAGACTGGAAAGCCGACCCCAACTGTGTTGGGAAAAATGTTCAGAGAATGAATATATTATATCAAAGCAATCTATATCAATGCCTTGCTTTACTCCCAATTTTGGGTCAAAATATATGCCGGAAACTTTACATATTCGCTCGTTTTCTGCTGCCATTCTCCTATACGTATTATAGTTCCCATGTGCATTCATTCAAGTCAGTAACTACGTCCTTCACCGTCGACTAACCACTTGTTGGTAAGGTTATGGCGTGATATAAAAACCGTCACGCCTCGCGTCACTGAGGGGAGGCAGGGAAAGTAAAACTGGTGGCAGCCGAGTTGTATTTAGGGCATTGTATTTAGATTATATTTTTGTTATAGTACTAAGGTTGCAAAACAGTATACAGGGTTGCATAGAGAGTAAATATTGAAAAAAAGTTTATGACGTAAATAATGAAGTTTCAGTCCCTTACAGGGTTAGTGGCACCCCCTCCCTACGGCTTCTGTACCACCAGCGCAGAAGACAAGTTGATCTTCCCACAAACAGCACAAGACTTCTCCAGTTGGCTCTGACAATCTTACTCTCCGCCAGGAACACAACACAAGGTTATTAACCACGGTATTCAGTTTGGTGAAGGGACTCCAGTCAGACTGCTCAAATGGGATCTTCTTCTTCTTCGTGTCAGTGGTAACAATAAATAAAAGTTAGATGCGCCCAGCCCAAAACTTGGCGACACCAACTGCACCTTCTGTCACTTCGTTCAGGTCGGCGACCGTGTAGGTGTGAGGGCAAAGCGGGCACGTCAGGAGGTGGTCCATCGACTGCAGTGGTGCTCCACATTCACAGCCAGCACTGTCCGCATTTAGGTAACCCCATTTTACCAGGTTCGCTTTACAGCAGCCGACCTGAGACCTCAACCTATTTAGGGACTTCCAGGTGGACCACTTCAGTTTATGCCCGAGCGGTAGACTCTCAGCGGGCTGGATGTTGTCTAGAGGGGGTGCATTTTCCGCGAGCCACCTCTGGCGCCGAACGCTATCAGGTTCGCCCACCACAGCTGCAGTACACCGCAGAAAGCTTTTTCTGCTTTTAAGGCGGGAGCTGGGTATGGTGTGTTGGAAGAGTGGATGCCGTGTGTCTATCTCCTGTTTTTTCCTCTCAACCTCACACGCAACATGCCGTCGCACGCTTGGTGGAGCAATACCGGCGAGTGGGTAAAGTCTGTTCAGGGGAGTTGGCTTAAGGCAGCCCGTTATGATACGGCATGTGTCATTCAAGGCAGTATAAACTTCCTTCGCGTGCGCGGAGCGGTGCCACACTGGGCACGCGAACTCGCCCGCTGAGAAGGAAAGTGCAAGGCCAGTTGTACGGACAACATGTGGGGCTGCCCCCCATGACGTGGATGTTAATCTTTGCACCAAGTTATTTCTACTCGCCACTTTTTGTTTGGTGTTGAGGCAATGGGCTTTAAAGGTAAGAGCACGGTCGAGAGTAACGCCGAGATAACGTGGCTTTGGGCAGTGTTCGATTTCGACGGGATTACCGTATGTTAGTTACTAAAATCAGTTGGCGAAATATGGGTGTTAATACTTCTCTATCTACCCCTTCAATCAATGATAGGTAATATATGCATGCGTGCATAATATACTTCATAATCACTATTTTGTAGTCTGAAGTGAACCTCTTGTCGTCTGAAAGTATCGAATGATAATAAAGAACTGAAAGTAACGGAAAGAAAGTAATGGAATGAAAGTAACGAAATTAAAGTAATGTAATGAAAATAATATAATGAAAGTAATGTAATGAAAATAATGTAATGAAAATAATGGAATTAAAGTATTGGAATGAAAATAATGGAATGAAAGTAATGGAATGAAAGTAACGAAACCAAAGTAATAGAATGAAAATAAAAATGAGAAAATAACCCTACAAGGGTTACAGCACGAAGAATATTGTGATAAATATGCTAGGACTCTGGTCTGACGCACTAGATTAAAAAAAAGAAGCCGTTGCCGTCAACGTTACATCAGAAACAAGTCTGTCAGATTATTATTCGAGTTTAACGTAATTTATCTAATGATGTGTCTGCGAGTGATAGCATCCACTGGTCCAGGCAGGTCTAGACCCATATACAGGCGAAACAGGTATAATTTAGAAGCCTACTATAAGCTTTTTACTATAGTTAGTCAGTTTTCACTACACTGACCATAGTTACGCCTTACCTATTGATAAAGAAAAATGCTAGAAGTAGTTAATAATATTTTACGGAGGTGACTTGACGGGGACCCCCGTCCGAATTGAGCAGTCCGACTGGGGAAGTACCGTGGGTCTCAAAAGTTCTTGGACAATTTGAAACTAAAACTACACTACACAACTACTAATCTTAGAAGCTACTGGATAATAGATCTACTTATTGATGTAATTATGTTTAGGATAGCTAGTATGTAATATATTAACTAGGGATAATCTACGGTCCAAATTCCCCAATATGTTGGTGGGCAAAAGACGGTTTATGACTGAAATGATGGTGGGCAAAAGACGGTTTATGGCTGAAATGATAAATAATATTACGATGCGTTTTCGAAGTTATGTTTGTATCGCAGGTTATAAGTGCCCAGTTAATGGCAATAGGCTCGCTACATATTACATTGGGACCTAAACATAAACTGGCGAAATGAGGGTGCTAGCACCTCTGTCTACCACTTCGGGGATATAGGCGTGAGTTTATGTTATGTTATATTGTAGCCTTTTATATGTGAAAGAATTATTGAAATAGGTCCAGTAGTTTTGGAGCCTATTCGTTACAAGCAAACTTACAAAAAAATCTTTCCTCTTTATAATATTAGTGTATAATATATTCTATAATCGCTAGCGACTTGCGAGTAAATAGTTCATAGTAGGGACCTATCGTAGCGATTATGTTTGCCTTTATATCTTGCCCTAAGCAGATAATTGTTAGCTGGTTTCACATTAATAATATACATAACATATATATACTATTATATAATTGCAAAAAGTTTATGTTTGTCCGCGATGAACGCAAAAACTACTGAACGGAATCCGATGCAGTTTCTTTTGTTTGAAGAGATTCGGTTCAACTTAAAATCTTATGTTTGTTTGATTGCAGTCGGTTAAGTAGAACCAGAGTTATGATATAGAATTTAAATTGCACAGATGACGCTTAGGTCGCGATAACCGACAGCCACACGGGCGGAGCCGCAGGCATAGGCTAGTATATAATAAATAAGTATAATATATAATAAGTAAGTAATAAGTAGTAAATTCTCTCTGCGGTAAGTGGAGATGAATTAGCACCCATATTTTACTAATCGTTGTATTAGGTCCGCGGTAGCCTAGTGGTATGGGTAATGGACTGCTGAGACGAGGTCTCGAATTCGATCCCAGGTTTCACCATGGCACACACCAATGATTGATGATTTTCGAAGTTATGTGTGTATTATATCGCAGGTTTATAAGTGCCCGGTTAACGGCAATAGGCTCGCCACCTATTACATTGAACGAGGAACGCACATCTCTCCCACTACCCACGTCTCTTGTCCGAACAATCCCGAAATGCCTTAGCCGCGTCTACATTACGTAACATTTTACCGTGACCGTGTCAGAAGTGCGTGTCCGTCTCGTATTCAGCTGCGTGATAGCTGAGCTTAGATGAAACCATCGATCGACTGGTGGCCGTGTCAGCACAACTCTAGTTTGTGTGTCCATGTGCCATAAGTTGTTACGTCCACACTCAACGTCGTGTGTTGATGCCATGCTGTTGACTCCACTGTCCAGTTCATGTCACCAATTTGGATGCACCCCTGTTTTTACAGACACATAAACATAAACTCACGCCTTTATCCCCGAATGAGTAGTCAGAGGTGCTAGCACCCACATTTCGCCAGTTTATGTTAGGTCCCAATGTAATAGGTGGCGAGCCTGTTGTCATTAACCGGGCACTTATAAACCTGCGATAAATACACACATAACTTCGAAAAGCATCGAAAAGTCATTGGTGTGTGCCATGTAAACGTGGGATCGAACCCGAGACCTCCTCTCAGCAGTCCATTACACATACCACTAGGCTACCGCGGTTTACAGAGCATCAACAATTTTCCCCTCGTCTACATACGATTGTTTTTATGTGTTAATTTAATTACTTTTGATTCTGACTACTCAAGAGCGAGTGCAATGGGGTGAATTATAACACTTTATCACGAAATGTTACGATAATTGCCATAGAAATGTTTGCACGAATGGGGCAGTGGTGTAGTATAACAGTCATCTGTCAATAATACTGTGATTTGTCCATGTGATGCCGCGGTAGCCTAGTGGTATGGGTAATGGACTGCTGAGACGAGGTCTCGGATTCGATCCCAGGTTTTACTATCGCACACACCAATGACTTTTCGATGCTTTTCGAAGTTATGTGTGTATTTATCGCAGGTTTATAAGTGCCCGATTAATGGCACCACCTATTACATTGGGACCTAAACATAAGCTGGCGAAATGTGGGTTCTAGCACTTCGGCATACCTCTTCGGGGATATAGACGTGAGTTTAAGTTATGTTATTTGTCCATGTGAAGAAGAAGAGATAAGAAATATCGCCAATTTAGTAAAAGTTAAAGTATGTTTATCTTAAGATACCAAGTTAATCTTACGTATAATTACAAGCACAATCTGGTAGCAAGCCTAGCGCAAAAACTACCACATTTAATAGTTTCTAATAACTGGACTGAACAGGTTCTAAGGTGGATGTTCTCCGCATAAAGGAGCATGTTCAATAGTACAGGGCTCCAAAAGTTCCTGGACAATTTGAAACTAAAATTGTATGAAGTGATGTCACTAAGTCTTAGAAGCTTTTTTTTTTTTTTATACTACGTAGGTGGCAGACAAGCACACGGCCCACCTGATGGAAAGAGGCCATCGTGGCCTATGAACGTGTGCAACACTAAGGGTGTCACACTCGCGCTGCCCACCCTGAAGGAAAAGGGGGAGAGCTGGGAAGGGGTGGTGAGAATAGGAAGGGGAGGGGAAGGAGGGGTACAGTGAGCTCTGGCTACCCTACTTACCGGCGGGAACACAACACGATGGTTATTATGACCGCGGTCTTCTGTAGGGCGGAGGTACTTCCCCAGTTAGACAGCTCATTTCGGACGGGAGATACCGTTGTGTCCTACCTCCGTTAAAAGCTACTGGATAATAGATCTACTTATTTAGAAGTTTAGGATACTACTCCCTCCGAGGCGTGGCGGTAGTTCAAAATCAAAATCAAAAATCATTTATTCTGCATAGACCAGTACACGCCACTTACAAAACGTCAATATCAACAACATTTTATCAAATGCAAATAAACCACCGCCTGGTTCGAAACGCGGCCCCGACCTGAGAAGACAAGAAACTCAGCGGGCTTTTCTTTGGGTCTGGGTTTACGCGACTGCTACGCACGGGGCGCGTGTTCGATCCCCGCTCAGTGCAAAAAGTTGTATACATGAATATGGCTGTTTGCACTGGTCGGGTCTTGCCTCAGAGAGCACGTTAAGCCATCAATCCCGGTTGCCATAGAAACATCTATGGCAGTCGTTACGGGTAATTGGAGTCCTCAAAATTCCAACCAAACTTGGAACTTCGATATCGCCATTGGTCATTGGATCATTGGTTGTGGAGGTTGTGGCAGGCGAGTTGTCGGACTCTGACGACTCCATTGTGCACACGTCGGCGGCCGAGAACGACCGCCTCAAGAGAAAGAGGGCCTATCTGAGGCTCGGGTCCGAGGGCTCCTCAGAGTCGGCCGGAAGCAAGGCGAAGAAGAAGTCGAAGTCTAAAAAGGCTACGACATCTTCTGCGGCTTACACCCACAATGTGGGCTTGCTGGACGCCGAGCGCCAGCTTAATCTGGCGCAAAGGGCGCAACTCCAGCTGGACCTGGAGGAGAGGGTCGCCGCCAAGGAGCAGCAGGCGCAAGTCGCCAGGTCGAGGGCTGGCTATGGTGCATCCAATGTGCTGTATGCTGACCACTCCCTGGCGGAACTGGAGCGCATGGCGCAGGAGGACAAGGAGGGGGTCGTGGAGGTTGCCTCAAAGTCCTCAAATTTGAAGGGGACCTTTCAGAAGGCCCTCAAATGCCGTGCTGCCAGCATGCACGGCATTGTGATGGAGCTGGTGAAGCGGACGGCCACGGACGAGACGCGGCTGCTGCAGGTGAAGGTGGATCGCCTGCAGGCAGAGGTCAGCCAGCTACACCAAAAGTTGGCGGAGGCCACGGCCCGGCCTTCCCAACCTGCCCCAGGTCCGATGGTGGGAGGCTCCTCCTCCTCCACCACTGACCTTGAGGCAATAATCCGCGGGGTGGTCATGGAGGAGAGGTCCTTCATCAGGGCCTGCTTCGCAGGCATTGAGGACCGGCTCTTGCCGGAAAGACGGCTACGCCCGCCGCTAGCGGCGGATAAGAGTTCGTCACCGACGTTGCTGGAACCTGCGCCTGTAGCAGGCCCGGTACCGGGAGCGCAGTCCCAGGCCCCGAAGGCCTCCAAGGGCAAAGGGAAGGGCAAGAGGACCAAGGTGGCTACTCAAACCCCAACCACAAGCGCGCAGGGAACGTCTGGGTCGACTGCCACTCCAGTAGCCCCCCAGAACTCGCCGCAGGAGGAAGACGCCTTTCTTCCCTCCACCACCCCGTCCAACCAGTCGTGGACGGAAGTGGTCAGGGGGCGAAAGGGCAAAAAGTCGGCCCCCAAGTCCGCTGCGACTGCTCCTGCAGCTGTAAGGGCTCCAGTCAGCGGGAGGAAGTTGGTTCCTCCCAAAACCGCGGCCGTCGTGATGACCATCACCCCGGAGGCCGTGAAGCGTGGTGAAACGTACGAGTCCGTCCTAAAACGGGCTCGTAACAATGCTGATCCCTCTCAGCTGGGGATCAGTAACATCACATGCCGCCGAACCTTAACCGGGGCTCGAATTTTCGAATTCTCGGGGGAGCAACGCGGCACAAATGCGGACCTCTTCGCAACAAAGTTGCAAGAAGTCATCGCGGAGTCGGCGACGGTCGTCAGGCCTGTCAAGACCGCAGCCTTGGAGGTGACCGATCTGGACGATTCGGTCACCAAAGAGGACGTGGTGGCAGCCGTCGCGACGGCTGGAGGCTGCGACGTTGGCGCGATAAAGAGTGGAGCCATCAGGCCCGGCCGTCGCGGCATGGGCATTATCCGCGTCGAGTGCCCGGTCGCGGCGACTGCGGCCGTCCTTACTGCGACCAGGGGACGGCTGCTCGTGGGCTTCAGCACGGCTGTGGTCCGACTACTTGAAGACCAGCCAGTGCGCTGCTTCAAGTGCTTTGCGTTCGGCCACACCCGAGCCACGTGTCCCTCTAAGTTCGACTGGGGAGACGCGTGCTTCCAATGCGGGCAGGAGGGACATAGAAGTGCCACTTGCCGCACCACTACACCACACTGCGCAGCGTGTGCCGCTGGTGGCCGCCCCGCGGGTCACAAAATGGCGGGCAGGAGTTGCAAACCTCCCACGAGGAAGGGCATAGTGCCGGCGCAGGTTCGCCCTTTTGCTGCCACTGCCGCCACCGAGGTCGCCGCTGGAGATTCGGCTGCGGTAGCTGAGGAGAGGGGTGCAATGTCGGAATAATGGTTTCTGACTACCGCATCCTCCAGGCGAACACCAACCACTGCAGAGCGGCCCAGGACCTGGTGGTGCAGGTCATGGCCGAGTGGTTGGTGAACGTAGCGGTGGTCGCCGAGCCCTACTCAATCCCTGGCAGCTGGCTGGGTGACGAGGATGGCTTGGTGGCACTAGCGGCGCGGTCTTCTACAGACTCCCCTCCCCTCTCGCTAATAGAGAGGGGGCCGGGATATGTGGCCGCCGCGTGGGGAGACTTAGCCTTTGTAGGCGTCTACTTCTCCCCAAACCGCCCTCTTCAGGACTTCGAGAATTTTCTCGGAGTTCTGGCCGCTGTGGTTGGCAGGGCGGCGCCGCGTCAAGTCTCAGTGCTGGGAGACCTGAATGCCAAGTCAGTGACCTGGGGAAATCGTGCCACCGACGCACGCGGGCGGGCAGTAGAGATGTGGGCAGCCTCCTCTGGACTCTCCCTCTTGAACAGAGGCAGCGTCCAGACATGCGTGCGGCGGCAGGGTGGCTCAATAGTGGACGTCACTTTCGCCACCTCTGCGTTAGCGGCGCGCGTGCTCAACTGGCGGGTGGACCTGGTGGAGACTATGTCGGACCACCGCTACGTGCGGTTTGACATCTCCCCCAGTGGCCCCGGAGGGGCGCAGCAGCCCCTCTCGGGGAGATCACCGTTCCCACGGTGGGCTCTCACCCGCCTGGACAGGGAGGCGGCGGCGGAGGCGGCGTTCATCCAGGACTGGCTTTCGCCGCCTTCCGCCGGCTTGGATGTGGACACCGTGGCGGGGCACCTCAGGGAGTCTCTGACCGAGGTATGCAACTCTAGCATGCCTCGGTCCCGCCGGCCGCCACCCAGACGAGCCGTGTACTGGTGGTCGGCGGAACTGGCGGGGCTTCGAGCGGCGTGCGTGGAGGCTAGGAGGGCCTACACGCGGAGCCGGCGGCGGCGTCGAAGGGTCCGAGCCGACGAGGACCACCTCTATGAGGTGTATAAGGAGGCAAAAATGGTCCTCGATCGAGCCATTGCCGCCGCCAAAGACTCGGCGAGAGCGGAGCTGCTGGAGGGTCTCGACAGCGACCCCTACGGGAGACCTTATAAGGCGGCCCGCAACAAGTTGCGCCCTTTTGGTCCTCCGGTAGCCGAGACCCTGGAGCCCATGTTTCTAGATGGGGTGGTTCAGTCCCTGTTCCCGTGCAGGGATAACTTCACCCCGCCAGTTATGGGCCCACCGCGGGAGAGAGCTCCGCCAGCCGAGGAAGATGAGGAGGCCCCTCCTGTCTCGGAGTCGGAACTTGGCGCGGCGATTCTCCATATCCGCGCCAAGAAGACAGCTCCGGGCCCCGACGGTGTTCCGGCTAGAGTGGTGGCGATCGCTGCCACTCTAATGGAGGAAAGGTTTCGGGACCTCTTCAGCGCATGCCTTGCGTCTGGGAGGTTCCCGAAACCGTGGAAGGAGGGGCAGTTGTGCCTCCTTCGCAAGGAGGGCCGCCCAGCAGATTCCCCCTCGGCATACCGGCCCATCGTTTTGCTCGATGAAGTCGGCAAAATGTTCGAGGGGATAATCGCTGCCCGCCTAAAGGGCCATTTGCGGGATATCGGGCCGGACTTATCGGATGCTCAGTTTGGTTTTCGGGCTGAGCGTTCCACGGTGGACGCGCTGGCCTGCCTTAAGAGCCAGGTGAAGGAGGCGATGGAAGCGGGGGATGGATTGTTGGCTGTGTCATTCGACATAGCCAACGCCTTCAACTCCGTTCCCCACTCCACCATCCTAGAGGCGCTCCGATTCCACGGAGTGCCTCGATACCTGTATCGTCTGCTGGCCAGCTACCTGGACGATCGGGCGATCCTCCTGGTGAACAGGAGTGGCCAAGTTCGGCGGTACGCCGTTGAGGCGGGCGTTCCGCAGGGGTCAGTCTTAGGACCTCTCCTGTGGAACGTCGGCTATGATTGGCTACTGCGGGGAACTCTCCTCCGAGGCACGAGTGTCGTTTGCTATGCGGATGACACTCTCCTCACCGCCCGGGGCGGGAGCTTTAGGGAGGCGGCCAACTTGGCGTCGGCGGGCGGATCCTTGGTCGCGGGCAGGATCCGCCGCCTAGGTTTAACGGTGGCGCTGCACAAGACCGAGGCCGTGTTTTTCCACGGACCTCGGAAGCGCCCCCCACCTGACGCTCACATCTTCGTGGAGGGCGTCAGAATTGAGGTGAAGGCCCAAATGAAATATCTGGGCCTCGTACTCGACAGCAGGTGGCGCTTCGGTCCGCATTTTAGCGGGCTGTCGTCGCGCCTGCTGAAGACCGCAGGAGCGCTCTCGTGGCTGCTCCCTAACTTGGGGGGGCCCAGCGCGCGATGCCGGCAACTTTACGCCGGCATATTGAGGAGCATGGCCCTCTACGGGGCTCCCATATGGGAGGAGTCCCTCCGAAGGAGGGAGAACGCCGCCGCCTTGCGGGCGCCCCAAAGGGCCATAGCTCAGCGGGTGGCGCGGGCCTACCGAACGGTGAGCTTCGCGGCAGCATGTGCTCTGGCCGGCACCCCTCCTTGGGAACTCGAGGCGTGGGTGCTCGCCAGAGTATATGAATGGACGGCGGGGCGGAAGGCGAGAGGAGAACGCCCAGCCCCCGAAGAGCGGGAGGCCGTCCGCCGCGAGGCGAGGGACGCTATCATCGTCCACTGGACGGGGGACCTCGCCACCGCAGCCTTCGGCCGCCGAACCGTCGATGCGATTGGGCCAGTCCTGCGAGACTGGCTCGACCGACCGCACGGTTTCCTCTCGTTTCGTTTGGTGCAGGTGCTGTCCGGACACGGTTGTTTCGGATCGTACCTGCATCGAATCGGACGAGAGGAGACGCCGTCGTGCCACGACTGTGGCGCGGCGGAGGACACGGCGCAGCACACGCTCGAGGCGTGCCCGTCGTGGTCCGAGCCGCGCCGCAGTCTCGTCGCGGTGATCGGGCCGGACCTCTCACTCCCCGGCTTGGTTAACGCCATGCTGAGGGATGAGAGTTCCTGGGCGGCAGTCGCCTCCTTCTGCGAACACGCCATGTCCCAGAAGGAGGCGGCGGAGCGCGCGCGGGAGGACGATCCTCACGCGGCGGCGCTCCGAAGGCGAAGGAGGGGTCGAAGAAGGCGTCAGTATGACAGTCATCTCCGTCTCCTCCCAGGTGGAGGCCAGCAGCCAACGGGTGCGGGGGCACCCTTGCCTGCATTGCACAGGCCTCCACCAGTGTCGGACGGGAGTGGCCAGGTGTTTCCGGCCATTCCCGTAGCCCCCCAGTCTGGGGGGCATGCGGGGCCTGCCAGTTAGGCGGGCATGCGCCGGGAGGGTTGTGGAAGTGAAGGCTGAGCCGGTTTCCCATGACCCTCCTACACACGGCGATGTGGGAACACCGCTGAGTTTTAGTGGGTATACTGTTACTCCGACAGGAGTCCCACATACCCCGTCTTGTCCCCCACGAGCGGGGATGCGTAAATGCATTTCTCAGCGTAAAAAAAAAAAAAAAAAAAAAAAAAGTCGCTTCACGGAAAATATCGAAGTTCAGCCGCATCACAGTTATACTGAGTTGGAAAAAGGTTTACAGAATGATAATACTACTAGCATGAGTTCACTTAATTATTATAAAGAAACAAGACTTCTTTTTCCTTTATTTTATTAACGCTACCTATGTTACTTTTGGTTAAAATTGGCTTTAGCTGTCAAAGGATTATAGATCTTAAGGTGTCCAGGATCTTTTGAGGGCTAATGTAAAATAGTACCTATGTTAGAATGTGAGGAAATGCGGTTTGCACGCATGCTATTGTTAATATATTGCGGTTTGGAGGTGGCGTTAAAATAAATGGTTTTCTTGTATTTATTAGTGAATAGATACTATACTATAGGTAGGGTATATGAATTGAGATTTAGTTTGTACATACATACATATGCACGTGTGTGCTATGGTAAAACCTGGGATCGAACCCGAGACCTCGTCTCAGCAGTTCATTACCCATACCACTAGGCTACCGCGGTTATTTTTC
Source organism: Pelosia muscerda (assembly GCA_963691645.1). Classification (NCBI taxonomy): domain Eukaryota; kingdom Metazoa; phylum Arthropoda; class Insecta; order Lepidoptera; family Erebidae; genus Pelosia; species Pelosia muscerda. The sequence goes on from OY829113.1 coordinate 1,281,935, forward strand.
TTTTCTTCTTTTATTTCATTAAATTTTTATATTTATTGATAGGCAAATCCCTAAAGAAGGTTTTGCTAAAAGCGCTTTTTTTATCGTGCGCTAAATCCTCACGGATACCACCTCCACCAAAACCGATGGAGGTGATTGTGTCGGACTCGAACCGAACAAAACGCACGCCGTCCATGGGTCCTTGATTGCCGGAGGTGAGATTATACAAGACATATCTCTCGCACCCCGGCAGACCCGGGTGCTAAAAACGCTGCGATATTTATTTCATTGTAATGTCTCCTTATAACTAGCTTACTCTATGATAATATTCAAGTTATTATAATTTATAGGTACGTCCGATGCCTGTATTACTAATACATGCATGTTATGTATTCACAACTATACTTCTAACCACAGAACAGAAAGAACTAGTAGAAATGCGACACGATAGTTTCAGTAGCGGAACCGATGTCGCCAAACTCACATATACAACTGTTAATAATACCGTGCATTATTAGTTAAAATGCTTTAATTGGTCGTATTTATATACCATACTAGCTGTTGCCTACGGTTCCGCCTGCGTGGACTTCTAATCCCGTTCCCGTTGCTCCATTCCGAGCTATTTCATATTATTTTATTCACCTCATCAACCTACTCTGGATTTCCGTAAGTTGATGTTTGACGCCAATAGATGCGTTATCAAAAAAAAAATGCAGTAGGTACATCGATGGGGCGAGGAGGTTATATGACAGCTGCTTTACGGAAAATAATGTAAGTTCAACCGCGACGCAGTTAGGCTGACAATAAGCGGGCCCCGGAATCAAAGGTGACGACAGCTTTGGATGCGAACGGGTCTAACGCAAGGCTCTAGGTGTCATCATCATCAGATGAAGATATCTAGACCAATATAAATGTTCTTTTTTATTTATGGCACGTCAATTTGACTTCGCCTTGCCTGATAGTAGGCTGAAGGCAAAGTCTCAGGAAAGAGGGTCACCATTACAAACACATACAGTACTATGGTGGCGGTCAGCTTGACGGGCTCATCAGATGCTTTTTCACGCCCCGTTTAAAGGACCCGGGACTGTAGGAATAAGGAAACACGCGCGGTGGTAAGGAATTCCAAGACTTAATGGTACGGCAGATATAATGCACACAAAAAATATTCTTTTTTAATATACGAGATGGACGCCGACGAAAATTTCACTATGAAAGTATAGTAAGATTGAAAAATTATTACCTTTATGAGGTGGTAGGGCTCTGGTTCTTCATAGGTCCTTCCACAGCCCCTAGGGCATTCATAAACTGAAATCGACTAGGTATAACACAGAGCTTACGTGGAACACTGGCTATAAATAATTGCCGTTTCTATAACTCATGAGCAATACGATACTACATCCTATGCGCGGGCGCAGATAGTCTAACTTACGATTAAATGTGTGTAGTTCACGCATGCAACCTGAGGGTCAATTCTTGTTATATAAATCTGTTCAACACTCAGTATTTCATACGACGACATTTTGGAAAATAAGAACAGAAAACTATCCATCCATCCAAAATGTCGGAAACGACCAAGATTTCGATGTTCTTACTTGAAAATTGTGTTATGAAGGCAAGTAGGCTGCGTGTCATTCTTATACTGTTTCCATTTACCTAAAATTTTACCGTGACCGTGTCAGAAGTGCGTGTCCGTCTCGTATTCACCTATGTGATAACATTTAACACTACATACTATGTAATGACAACTATGTACCTATGTAATGGAATTCACTTTAACATATAAGTATTAGTAGGTGTAACCTGAAAACTTGCACGCCGTATGTGCTTCTTATATACCATATTCTAGCAAATAAATTATTTGATTTTATTTGATTTGATAACCGAGCTTAAATGAAACCATCGATCGACGGGTGGCCGTGTCAGTACAACTCTAGTTGGTGTACCCATGTGCCATAAGTTGTTACGTCCACACTCAACGTCATTTTTGATGCCAGGCTGTCCGGTCCGCTGTTCATGTCACAAATATCAAACACTTCTGACACGGTCACGGTAAAATGTTACGTAAATGTAGACACGGCAACACAACATGGCTACACCAAAATAGTTAATAATAATTTGCCTTAGTCCAGACCCATTACACCATCTTATGTATCCAAGCATATTGTATTGGTGAAGAAATTCATGAAATAATAATTGTAATTATCATTGTTTTAACATATTGCGAATGTGTGAAGGGCGTCGTTCCTAAAACATGAAAAAATCCAGCAGTCTCGAAGAACGTCGAGTAAGAACGATTACTTATAATAAAAAAACAAAATAATGAATGATATTGCGAACTGGAAACCATGTGGCAATTGTATAATAGGTTTCATTACATTCTAGTTACCGGTAATAGGCTCGAACCTTCAATATACGCGGTGTGAAGGAATTGAAGAAATTCCAAGTCAGTATGCGCAAATATGTGTGATATTTTCAATAACAAAAAAATACGTAGTTACATTCACATTTTAAAAATACGTTTTATTCAAGAAAACACCACATAAATAACAAAATAAAATATAAAACTAGACACCACTATAAACACTAGCGTCTAATAATAAACAGAAATCTATTAAAACATGACAAAAAGTGTAAAAAGATGGCCGCGGTCGCCATCTTGGAATCGAATGCGCGGGAACTAGCTATCGGTGCATTCAATAAATTGACATACGCCTTATAAGGTCCTGTAGAGCCCCATTCGTCTTGTAACAGGGTCTTAGACCTTAGCGATACGTTAGATGCCGTGGTAAATTGGGCCTGTGAGGCTGGATAACTAAAAAGTAAGTAACCCGACGGGCTTGCATTTATGTGCGCGAGATTATAATGGCAAGACTGGTTTAAACGCAAAAGATTCTAATGCGTGTACTGTTTTTTGAGCAGTAAACATTGTATTTATGTATTATATTATGTTTTCTTTGGCTATTTTGTTAGTTTCCATTTAATTGAATCGTCTTGTCGGTCTTGGCTCGTATGTGCGGTTATTCGTTTCCCGAGAGCCTTTGGCTCTATAGCTGGATTCCTTTGTTCGATGCCGGTGGCATTGTTTTATTTATTTTTATTTGTACTACCTGCAAAACTTTGAAATTGGCAATTGGTTGTGGAGGTCATATAGTAGTCGCTTCACGAAAAATATCGAAATTTAGCTGCGTCGCAGACTGGAAAGCCCTCAACTGTGCTGGGAAAAGCTTCTGTGGAATATTTTGTTATAGTTAATATAGATCTAAATAGATTTTTTTTAGTAATTTAAACTGAAAATGAAAAAAGGTTTTCTTAGATCTCTTTCAAATAGCGAACACCATTTCATCATTCTCATTCTCTGAGCCTATTCAAAACTCAGTTGGGGTTGGCTTTCTAGTCTAACTAAGATGCGGTTGAACTTCGATATTTTCCGTGAAGCGACTGCCCTCGGACGTTCAAATTGGCAACCAAATTGGCGATATCGAAGTTCTGTAGTTAGGCAAGTCGGTTTTGAGGGCTCCAATTACCCGTAACGACTGTAATAGATGTTCGTATGGCAACCGGGACGCTCTGCGGGGCACGACTAGACCAGTGCAAATAGACATATTCAGGCATACAAATATTTGCACTGAGTTGGGATCGAACCTGCGCCTCCTGCGTAGCAGTCGCGGTCACTACCACCACACCAAACCATCAAATATTAAGAAAAATAAGAAAAGAAAGAAAGAAAAAATAATTTTATTTTATTTATTTTTTTATTTAAGAAAGAAAAAATAAGAAAGATTTATTAACTTTTATGAGTTGAGGACTCAAAATGTGTTCAAAATAGCGCTTATACATGCAGTACGCGTTTTTAGGCTGTCTTTTGAGGATAGCACGGGGTGCAATGATGGTGGACGAGCTCAAATCTCCTAATTATAGATTATATTAAAACATTTCGCGCGCGTCAGGGACTTGCTTCTCTTTCTCGATTTAGGTCCAAGATCTGTGCGGAGAGATATGCCTAGCTCCTGCGTCTCATTCAAAATTCATTCCTGTATCACTCAGTATACCAAATTTCTGTATCTAGGCTAAGTAAATGTTTGCAAATAGACCAAAAAAGCCCGCTGAGTTTCTTGCCGCAGTCTGCTCGGGCCGGGGCCGCGTTTGAAACCAGTGGTATATTTTCTATTTGCTCACTAATTTATAAATATAGTTGATATTGACGTTTTGTAAGTCTATGGTCTAAACAGAATAAATGATTCTTGAATTTCGAATTGAATTTTGAACCATTGTAGCAGACCTCGAAAGAGAAGGACATTCTAAATTTCGGAGGTTACGCTATTATGAAACCTTTCGTGTTCCAACTTGTCTCTAAGTATAGAAAAACATGCCTATAACCTATAAGGAGGCTGTTGGAATTCCGTCAACCAAAGTAATAACTCATTCCCTTGATATAAACCCGTCATACACCACACAAGTGCTCAACGACTAACCATTTAGATGTCCCTAACATCATATACCTTCCTTCACAAGAATGTCGTTCGAGTCTGCGGACGTTTTTACATACATTTATTGACCAACACAATCTTTCCACCCAAGAAGACACATTTACCAGTTATAAAACTAGCTAAAAGACACTTTAAATGGGAGAGAAAGGGTTGTTTTTCGTGTGTGGAGTACTGTTTTTATGGTGAATGGTTGTGGGATGTTGTGTTTGGTACACGGAGGTTGCTAGTTCTTGTGTTAGTGACAGTCTGGACGTCAGGTAGTTTGTTTCAATGTGATTACTGTGCGCGTTTTGATTTGTAATGATTTTCACATTGCCCAAGGGGGTCCGAAGGAATTTTTATAAGCAGTAACTGATGTTTCTATTTAAAAAAAAGCAACTGAATGATTCTGATAAGAAATAATGATGTTATTGAACGTGGTTTTCGAACGTTGCGTTCTTTTTTTAATTGAGAACGTTTTCATTATGTTATGCCAAAATGTTTTTAAAAGAAATTGTTGAGGAAAAGAAAGTGATGTCCCTCCAACACAAAGGGAGGATCCTCTGACCAGGCAAGGTGATCGCGCCTGGCGGGCCGCGGCCCAACGGTTGTCATAGAGTTGTTGTATGTATGTTGCACCAGCGCGAGAACTTCACTTTCGCGATGCAGGATCCAGAGTGACGTAGTAGTTACTCTTGCTGTCGCTAGATGGCGATGGGTACATGTGGTACATGTGAAATAGGGCTGCTATCCATACTGTTTCTTCCCCCGTATGGAAATTCCCACAATTACCCCCGCCGAAGTCAGCGAGGCTCAGGGAGGGACTTGAGCCGATCAAAACCGCACGGCAGTCTCGGGCCATCAGTTGCCGAGGGTGAGGTAGCCTCTGGCATATGCCTCACGCCTCAGCTGACCCAGGGCCAGTGAAGGCCCTCTCGGGTGTGGGACTATGGTGTCCACATGCTCAGGCCTACTGTGACTTTATATACGTTAGGTATTGGCTGGTTCCGGGTGAAATGGCCACTTTATTTCTCATCGTGGTTTTCATAGAAGGCAACTTAGGGATCTGTCTTCGACAATGAACATACAATGATAAAGTGTATTCGTTACACAACCTGAACGAAATTTTGAGGAGGGGACGTAGTAAGCCTTCCCGAAGAGCGAAACCTATGCTCGGACCCTCTCCGTGAGTAGCGGTGCTGCCGTGAAACAAATTAGTTACTACACCACGATGGCAACTCAAAATGCCATCGATTCGACAGAAGAAAAATGAAATTTTGAAACCATGCCTGATGGGGTTTCATGTGGTTTGCATGAGTGACTCTTTGTTTTTGTTTTACCTTGGACACGACAAACTGATTTCACATCGCCTGATGGTACGCTAAAGGCAAAGTCTTAGGAAAGAGGGTCACCATTACAAACACGTACAGTGTTACAAATTTTTATTATAAAGTCGTCAAATGCTCGCACCCCGCCTGATGACAAGCTTGGGTGCAGCCTAGAGAATATTGACTGCCATTATAGGTAAGCGTTTTTCATAGAATGGCGAAAACCAAAAAACAGAATACACAGATAAACATCAGTCTGTATTGTACAGCATTACGCAAAAACTACTGAACATACTTATTACAAACGACGTTTGTTCGAAAGTTTACGATATTAAAACTTCAATAACAAAGGCAGTGTACAAATAAAACACGAATAAAGCCGCAGGTAGCGACTAGTTTATTGTAAAATTAGTTCAAAATTTATCGTCACTGCCTACGCCAGGACTGGTTCTGATGTCCTTGGAGAGAAATGCGCGCACGCAGGCGAAAGTGAGCTCTGACTATGCGCAGGAGCAGCGATTAAGATATAATTACATTTGACGATCATAAACCTTTCTTAGTTTTTATTATTGGGCTGATTGTGCGATTTTTTCCCTTTTTTCATTTATGGCACGTCAATTTCACTTCACCTCGCTTGATGTTAAGCTGAAGGCAAAGTCTCATGAAAGAGGGTCACCATTGCAAACACGTTCAGTGCTACAATGGTGGCGCTCAGCTTGACGGCCTCATCAGATGCTTTTTCACGCCCCGCTTAAAGGACCCGTGACTGTAGGAAGAAGGAAACACGTGAGCTGGTAAGGAATTCCAGGACTTAATGGTGCGGCAGAGAGAAGACTCATCGAATGAAGAATTGACTCCATATTTAGTGATATTTGACTGATGCTGAAATGGATGAAATGGAGAGACAAAGGTAATCTTTATTGATGGTGTGATTAAGGTATTGTTTCCATAGTCAAAGCCGGGGTAGCCTAGTGGTATGGGTAATGGACTGCTGGGTCGAGGTCTCGGGTTCGATCCCAGGTTTTACCATGGCACACACCAATGACTTTTCGATGATTTTCGAAGTTATGTGTGCATTTATTGCAGGTTTATAAGTGCCCGGTCAATGGCAATGGGATCGCCACCTATTATATTTGGGGCCTAAACATAAACTGGCGAAATGTGGGTGCTAGCACCTTTGCCTACCCCTTCGGAGATATAGGCGTAAGTTTATGTTATGTTCTCGAAGGCGAAAAGCTCTGCTAAAGCGAAATTTTAGCTTTAAAGAGATTTGATTATAAAGTTCAATTTCTTGAGACGCATGAAAACTGAAAACGCTCTATGCAAATCGTTAGAGAAGCGTGACACCTTCTTAGCGCGTAGTGCGAAGGCATGGGGAACAAGATAATATCGCATTTATCTCTGTTTGTGTAGCGGAAATGAGCTGTTCACTCAACTTGCTAAGTACTCAAGCAAATTACTGTACGGTCTATATTTTGAATAATTAAATGTTTGTAAATAGACCAAAAAAAAGAAAAGCTGCTCGAGATTCTAGTCATATAGTATAGACTAGCTGTGCCCGCGACTTCGTCCGCGTGGAATGTAATTTTTTTTTCTAAAATAAAAGTAATTAAGTTACTCCTTATCACATAAGCTATCTGCCAGTGAAAGTCCCGTCCAAATCGGTCCAACCGTTCCAGAGATTAGCCGTAACAAACAGACGGACAAACAGACACTTTTTTTAAAAATATTTCATTGTACGGTATGTGTACCGTATATACGTTCATATGCATGTTGTAGAAGCGGTTATTTTAATATTACAAACAGACACTTCAATTTTATTTATTTGTATAGATATAAATAAGTCGTCTGATACACTCCAAGACGTTAACTGATAGTGCTTGTGCGGCTAAGCACGTACCTAATTAATTTCCTTGCGATTTACAGCATAGTAAGGAATCGGGTCAGAAAAATCTTTTTCCAAATTTATTTTCAATTAGGAACAAAGTACCCGATTGGCGGCAATAGGCTCGTCCCCTATTACGTGGGACCGAAAATCATAGTTGACTAAATGTGGGTTTATAATACACGTCTGCCTCAGGGATTACGGGTGTGAGCATAATATGTATGTATCAAATTACTTGTCACTGGCAAATACTCAAGGAGCGAGCCATATTGAAGAAAAAAAAAGTCTACGGCATGTCAAAAACAAAATAATATTTTTTTTTAAAGTGACGTACAACATTTTCATTGAAGTTATTTCAATTTTTTTCTTCAAGACAGCTCGCTCGATCGGCGGCGTCGTCGGCGAAATACGATTAGAAACCGGTTGGCGGGAACTGCATGAGCGGCGCATTGCACTCGCCAATTCCTAAGCTCTACACCTCCCTACGTTCCGTCTCAATTCCCTTCCAAACCCTCTTACAAACGAAACGTTAACCCACACGTTGATACATACTTTACAACACGACTTGCAATTTCTATTGAAGTCTACAAGTCAGCGAAACGCGGTTCCCTCGGGTTTTGCAATAGTTTTTAATGCAGTTTCCTGAGGCTAACGCACGGTAATATTGGAATGCTGTTAGGGACTCGGTGGTTGGCGATAAAATAAGTGGGATTCATTGACATCGGTCATGAGGTTCAGATATGCCGCTTAGACTGTATTAGGTGCGGTTGGTACCTTTTTACAAGTGTTCATTTTACAGAGACCTTATGGGCGAATAGCTAATATGGAAATTGAACTCACTATTTTGCTTTGAAATCTTACTTTTCTATTTTTATTACACTTATGAGGCAAAAAGCACTCGGTCCACCTTTTTTTCTATAGTGCGAAATATCCCCACCGGCCAGAGCCGGTTGAGGAGTTTTATGTCGGACTCGAACCGACTAAAACACACGTCGTCTTTGGGTCCTTAGTTGCCAGAGGTGAGATTACTATCAACATTTCCCTCGCACCCCGGCAGACCCCGGCCATCTCTTTCGAGATGGCTCCCGTCGGGTGTAGGGACCACGGTGTACCAGTCTAGCCCCCGAATATGGGGAGGCGCATTTTTACACCTCCTAATGGAAACCTATTATTCATTTCCTATTCACATCAAGTAATATCGATATATAAATAAATTGTTAAAACGATTATTTCTAACTCCGCCATCTTGACCAATTCTAGTAACAGACAAACGGCCATTTTGTTATGGTCCATTTCCGTTGCGTTTGAAAAAAAACAACGACGATTCCATAAACAGAGTTCACAGAGTATAAATAGTTCGTCACTAAGTTAACGTCATAAAGTTATTATGACTAGCGTAAATAGAGCAAAACTCTCCTTTTTGCAACACTTTTTATAACATCAGGTAATAAATGCCTATAAGCATACCAACACAGTACATAACTAATTATCGTTCACATTAATAAAAGTTCAGTGTGACATTTTATAGTTTTTTTTATCATTAAAGACCGTTTAGGTGACCTTTGCTAGCAAGAAGGGTGATGGATAGGATAGAAAAAGTGTCGAATTAACTGATGGCTCATTAAGTACAGAAAACGTTTTATATTTTTATTGTGTAGGTACTTATGACCATTGACTTTTTATACTAGATAAGCTGTTTAAAAAAGAAAGGTCATGTTTCTTAGCGGTCTATATTTTTTCTGTGGCCTCTAGCTCATGAGGGAAAGAATTTTGAGTTTCGAATTTGGAACGGGATACCGAAATGAGATAAAGCAGTGTATGAATTATAAGATCGAATTTGGTACGGAACAAAGAAACTAGATAAATATATTATGTGCATGAAGGTTTTCGAATTTGGAACGGGGTACCAAAACAAGATTAAGTAGTTAATGAATTTTAAATTTCGAGTTTGGAACCGGACACAGAAACTAGACAAATAAGTGCATGAAGAGTTTCGAATTTGGAACGGGATACCGAAATTAGTTAAAGGAGTGTAACTATGAATTTTAAATTTCGAAATTGGAACAAGACGCAAATGTGGTAGCTGCTTCTCAATTTAGTACTTTGGTTGGAGCCTAATGTCCACTTTCTAAGGAGCGGCTGCTCTTTGACTTTCCAGCCACGAGAGGAAATCTCCATTATACTTTGTAAAATATAGCTTGGGTCCTATGACAGCTGTCAGTGAAATCCCGCACATGAAGTCTTGAATTTTGTATTATTGAATGTAGTAGCTGTCAATGTCATACTTTATGGGCATACCGAGCTAATTAGTGATGGGCGATGAATCATCGTGACCACATACTATGAACTATCCATATTTTGAATAAAGATTTATTTAAAATTGAAATTAATATAAGAAAAAAAATATTAGAATTTAATCTTATTGCTTGGGTATTTTAATACCATAATAATATTTATATTTCAATATACTTGATCCTGTATAATATTGAGTAAATAAAATCCTACATTCAATTCATCAACGCCCTGAACCTGTTTTTGGATTTTGTAAGAAGACACGCCGCGTTTGGCTCTTGGGCCATGATATAGGCATAAGGTATACGCGCCAACATCTTGTTTGATATGAACTGCCACTGATCCACTCCACTCATTCTCATCAGTACGAGTGCCGACGCCTTGTGTGCTACGTATATATTCCATTCTCATTACTATTAAATACATTCATACAATTAAATTAAACCTAATTATATGTAACATGCATCAATAATAGCTGGTAGTATCGATATTTTTATCGAATTTCGGACATCCCTATGAACCTCATTTTGACATCTGTCATAGGACCCAAGCTATATTTTACAAAGTATAGGTAGATTGTCAAGAAGTTTGCCAGCCATCATATTCCAACAAATAGCCATATATTTAAACACTTCAAGGTGGTCTAAACCTCAACACGAGAACATTTCACGTAGTTTACAAGATTCTATTCTCAGTAAAGATCTATTATTACTAACAACCGCGTTATGTAATGAATTATATTTCTTTCAAATAGCTCTCATTTATGACATAGTCCATAATAAGAAGAGTAAGATATAAATACGGGTTGAATAAACGCACGTTAGTACGGACCTTATTTGTAAATAAATATTGGTAGCACTCGATAGTTAAGGTATGTTGTGTAGATGAAACTGTATGCTATATTCAGCTATATGATGCTATACAATACACAATAATAATTACAGCACGCTATAATGGCCATTTTGACATGACTGATTTTTTTCTTTTTTTCTTTTTTGGTGTGTGAAGTTTGTTTTCTTCTATGCCAGTATTATATTTTTATTAAGTATATTTTTCTTAAGTTTTCGTCTAATATTAAGCGCACCAAAAAAAAGAAAACGAGTAAAATCAGTCATGTCTAAATGGCCTACATGGCATTTCGCAACTGTTGTCGATATAGATATTATCAAAAATAACACTTAAAATTGAAAGCTGTCGTAATTATTGGGCACGGAGGTATGGACATGACTATATCTCTCGGTCTATTTGAGCAGTCCGACTGGTGATGTACCTCCGCCCTACAGAATACCGTGGCTAATAATAACCTTCTGTTATTTCCAGCGGTGAGTAGGGTAGTCAGAGCTCATTGTAGAGGTTTAATCAAGTGAAATGAAGTCAAACTGACGTGTACTTTATAAATATTATTAAATATTATTTCTTTTATTGATATGACATATTAAAATATTTTAAAAAACATTACTTATACAAAAAATCTATTTTTTTTTTAAATAGTAGCCCACCGGTTTCCGTTACAGGGATCGAGTTACCGGTGGTTAGGGCTCCAGAGAGAGGAATCAACATCCCATTATTGCTATTAGTTATAGTATCTAAAAGTCTTAGCTTTCAGTGTGCACCTGTTCCATAGGGCTAGACTATTTATGTTCTTTTTGCGTTCAAGCCTAGTGGCTAGTTGTCTGGAGATCCGCGGGCTCATTGGAATTCTAGTTTCGTTACTATGTATTACGTGTTTACATTATTTAATTAGTCCACAGAGTAAAAAGTTAATTGAAAGGAACATACCTCATTATTCTGCCTATTTTCAAGGGGTTTTCAATTATTTTTGATGGCGTGCGTTCTCCGATGTGGATGAAAACATACAGATATTAAAATGAAAACACACGGATTTATGATATGAAACAAACTTTTTTGCATTATCGATAACACACTTGTAGGTACTTCTCCACGATATTTAGGTATTATTGTACCTTACCGGTAAAAAGCAACTTTTGTACGATTAGAGATTATGGTAATTTGCATAAGTAGGTATCTACCTAAAGGTATAGGTATTAATGACGGTAGGTAAATATCAGATACAGAACACAATAAAAAACATAGCAATAATCCCGGCGTTTGTTATAAAAATAACTTTCAAACGAATTCTTTTAAGATTTAAGTATTTAGAAGTTATTATTCATATCTATTTTTCCCGATGTTTTGGCTACCTACTTTGAGCAGCCATGTTCGCGGAGTGACTAAGAATGGCAGATGTCACATAGTTTGAATTGCAAGTTATTTCGCAGTACCCGAACTATGATGAATTTTTGGTGTTACTATTTACGCAGAATGAGCTCTCTGTTTCGTTAATACTGCATCATTCTGAGGCCCCCAACGACGCCCGAGCCGCCTGCGACAGCTTTCTTCTCCACAGGGAATCAATCTTATCGCCTTATTTAAGTCACTGATAGCTACGGAACCCTGCAAAACCTAGCATTTATTTCTACTTAATTTATTTTTCTATATGCTCAAGAACCGGTCGTAAGCAATCGTGTGAAAATTATACTGAGTTGAATACTACGGCTGTGACAAACGCCTTCCACACGCCATAGACGCCATACTTCAACTCATATACCTACTTAATAATTGAGTCTTAGGATGAAGCCAAACTAATTTTTTTTAATAAATATATTTTTCATTAGCATCATTTTATTCTCGACTGTACTTATTAACAAAACCAGCTTGGTAGAGATAAGTGGAAATGTGATTCCACTCGTCCCAACAAGTGACGGTGTGATAGGGAAGAGTGGAAAAAAATCCATTTGTCCCCACCGGGAGGGACAACGTGGTAGGGATAAGTGGAACCGCCCATTTTTTTCGTTCCGACGCACAGTACCAGAAACGCAAAATACCTTTTACGCGGATGACCAGAATTTCATTATATAAATTACCTGATATGTGGATAACCTGAATTGAGTCAAGAGTCGCGTAATTTCTTTCGATAGAAAACTAACAATTCATTTTCGTCGTGTGGCAATAAACTTGACTTTTGAATGAAACCGAATATAACAGAAATTATAACCATAATGCATCGATTATATTTTCTGTCGTCCCAAGAGGGCCTTCGCTGGCCTTTGGTAGCCGTGGCGTGAGGAATATGCCAGAGACTATCTCGGCTACTGATGGTCAAAGACGGCGCGCGGTGGTGCGGTAGCACTCGGTTCGAGTCCGACATCCTTGCTGACTTCGGCGGGGAGTATCAGTGGGTATTCTCAAGATTTAGATGCAACCAACGTCCACTTAGGTGGCGTCTGCCTGGCGTAGGCTAGTCTAAGCAGATGGCCCACCTGATGGAAAGTGGTTATCGTGACCCATGGACGTGTGCAACAGAGGCGCCACACTCGAGTAGGAATTTTCTAATGCTCTTCTTGAAGAACCCTATATTGTATGCGCTCGGGAAAAAATGCTAATTAATGAAATACTTACTTACTAATTTATCAGTCTGCCATAATGTGTAATCCATAGAGTTTATATTACTGTCGTAAATAGAGGAAAAATCTCCTCATTACCATGTTACCGAATACAAAATGTTAGTGGCCGTGACTTAGTTTTTAATTTAAAAACATTGACGTCACTGCAATGTCTATTTACCCGACTGCGCCACGCAAAGGAGGGTAATGTGTTTTCTGTTAAAGTTGATAATGGCTTATAAAAATTTGTTTCACGGTTCATAATTATACATACTCTGTCACTTTTCTCATGCCTAGGTTTCAAAGATAGGAATATCACTCGCTCACTGCACTGCTACCATACCTAATCGAAGAACGAAGATACAAGTAGCGCCATCTCTTGTAGATGATCGCTACATCATAACTCCATCTATTGGTCAATAGATGGCGTAAAGAGATGAAAACTGTATTTTTTTTTTTTGGTTTTTACTTTTACCTTTTTATGCTACCCTGTACTACCTAAAATGGCGAAAGTAACGAGGCCTTTTTTATATTTGATAGGCTCGCGTTTGACCGCTATCACACTACACACACAAAGTAACTAACGAGGCCTTGGCGTATACGATTCGGTTTGATGTAATACATGATTGGAAAGTTCATTCTCCACGCGAAAGAAATTAAATTGAGGGTAATAACAGTACTCCATGTGAGGCCGAGCCTTATAGAGAAGGAGTCTTTGCCCCGCATTGAGTTACTTAATGCTTACCTTATGCCTCTGGCCTTTAATGGTGACAAATTGATAACACACTTGTACTTCTCCAAAATATTCTCCGCGATATATATCACACACTCGTACTTCTCCACGATACATATCGCGGAGAATATAGTGGAGAAGTACAAGTGTGTTATCAATAGGTGTAACAGTAAGTTCCAGCTAATGTATAGTACTCAATCAAAATTATGATTTTAGTTTAGTGGAAGCGATGAAATAAAATGCAAAATAATATTTAAATCGTTTATTACATCAAATGCATTGCATTGTTACTTGGGAACAATAAATAAATTGGTGTGTTATATTATCTGGTATAATGATAAACTATTTTGCAACCATTTTATACACTTATAAAATTCGTTGATATGACACACAGGCAAATAAACAAAAATTACCAGACAAAAAAAAGGTCTATTGAGTTCGTTTCTGTGGTTATAATTAATCACCCACTAAATTATTTGCTAATTAAAAGTATGACTACACACTCTTTATATCATATAAGTGTCTTCCGATATACGGTCGGAGTAAATAATGCAAGTAGCCATATTCATGAAAACAAATATTTTGTACAGAGCAGGAATCAATCCCGCACCCCCTGCGTAGCAGTCGTTTTCCGCCACAGAAAAGCAGCAGCGGCATCTGCATTCTAGAACCCATAACACAAGCTAGTTAAGCTATAGTTACTGGGTCTAGATGGCGTTGTGTAGATTGTCCTACAATATTAATTTATTGGTTCAAATTGATTTAATATTTTTAATTTCTAAAGACCGTTCTTATTAATCACTGTCTGTCATATCAGCGAATATAAATATGAATCTATTTAACAATATATCAGAACTATAGCCTGTCATATACATGAAGTAATTTATTATAATCAAGAAGGAATGAACAACCATAAACAAAATGGAGATATAACAAAAAAATATATGAAAACCGTGTCTTTGGTTCCTATACAAGCTTTGGAATACCAGCGGGTGAAACAAAAAATTGTACTTCACAGGCGAGGGAAAGAGACAGATACTCCTTACGTTATGCGTTATTATGCCTTAGTTATTATTGCGTTGTAAAAACAACCATATAAATATTTACATAAGATTCAAATCACTGGTGCATTACAAAATGACGTATTAGTAAAAAAAAAATTATTACAATTGAAAAAATCACAATACTAAAAAACGTACACATTTTTTCCATCAAAATAGCACCAATATTTTAATATCAGCATATCGCGTGTACCAAAAAACGATTGCTGGCAACATTAAACAAATTAACAGCTAACAACACCAAACTTCATGCAAAATTCACTTTTTATTTCATGCAACACTTATTGGAATATTATTTTTAAACTCCATTCGTAGTTAGGTACTTAACTAAAGGTTTACAATCTTGATCTTTTATGTAGGTATCAAAATGCAGGTTATGAACCTTTTTTTGTTTAAAAACTCAGTTTTAAAATAAAATGCGATTAAATACCGGTATATAACCACTAGTTTCAATCATCATCAGCCATTAGACGTCCACTGCTGAACATTGGCCTCCCCTATCGACGTCCAATCTGACCGGTTGGAGGCGTCTGCGGGTTCCGACTATAATATATATACACATTTTCCAATATTAAATCGATTTGAAAGAGATAGCATATTAATGCTTCAAAATTTCATTATATCACTACTATTGCCACTATTGTTGGACTAGCTATTGGCTGTGACTTCCCCCATGTGAACTTCTGATCCTGTTCCCGCTGCTCCGTAAAACTTTCCTTAGATTTCAAGTATTATATATAACTCGAATTGAGCCAGTCGACTTCGAGTTAAGTATGCACTTAGCAATACGTTTCTCAATTCATTTTTATTTATAAAGATAGATGTGTTTATTTAAGACACAATAATCAAGATTATTATCCTTCAGTTAAGGTAACTTACTAAATGGAGTATAGTATGTTTATAATACTTTAAGTGTAAAATAACGAAGAGAAAGTATGCATTGAATAACAGTTGAAGAGATGATGTTTGTTATTTCTTAAACAGTTAACTAATGCTTAAGATATGTTAGACACAAAGGGATTACAAGATATTTGCACCTTATAACGAATCACACGTCTTATGATAGAAAATATACAATTTTTCGTGTATAAATAGATATGTATTATAGTAAAATTAATTAAACTATGGTAACACTTTTTCTACGGAATCATAAACAATAGAAACCACAAAATCTGATTTCTTTTTTTTTAAATATCAAGAAATTTGCTTTATCATATTCTACATTTTATATAGGTAGATCAATGGATATGGTAGAATTTATGTACTAGATAAAGTTATATTTTGATATTGGTAACCCCAGTAGCATGGCGCTTTAAACTCGTGTCTAGTTTTTTGACCAATGACATGAGTCGATTTGGTCACATGACTAATAGTTATGTTATATCATTGGTTGAAAAACCACACGACCTCATCCCGTCATACCAAGGTTGAAGGGGTCCATATTGACTCACCTAAAGTTCTTTATCCGAAATTGTTCTTCCTAACGATTTGTAATCCGAATGATCACTCCTCCTAAAATTTTTCATCCTAAAGTTTTTATTCATACTATTTGTAGTGCTACCATCGATGTTTATAACACTCATGTTTCCGAAAATTGTTTTCAATAAAATCGTTAACATACAATATTAAAGCTACTACTGTTTTTTATCCTAACGTTTTTATCCCTAAACATAATTACCATAATATTGTCACTCATACTTAGAAAGAAACATTTATCTACCAAATGTAATAAAAATATATGTCGGTAGAATTATATTTTATTTATAGTTTTAATAATTTTTTGGTTATTTGTTGTTACATACTTATTACTATTAATTAGAAAACTGTTTAGAATGATTAAAGGTTGTTTCACTGATGTTTTGGCTTAAATGAATGAAAATCATAAAATGTGACTGATTTACGATTATGTTTATGACCTTTTTCGTTTTCGATTCGTTTCTGGCACTTCGCCGGCCGCTACCGCGGCACGCTCGCTTCGCTCGCTCGGCTCGTGCGTTCTGTGGTCACAATTCTAACCTAACCTAAACCAACAACAGATTACTATAAATATGACCGATTCGTTTCTGGAACTTGGCTGAATGACCGCAGCGAGATTGTACGTGTAAATAACTAAAGCTGTAAAAGTTACGCAGAATCAATGTAAATAATACTGATTATTATTAGGTAATAAAAATAAATCTAAACAAAAAAGGTATGACTTTCAATAATAGTGTAAAAGATGGTTATGTTGACAAAATATAGGAAAAGAAATAATAGTATAATAGATGTTTATTGCTACCGACATTATGAAGTTGAATGATTCGGAATTAAAACATTAGAGACAGAGTAGTTAGGAATTGTGATTGTTAGGATGAAAAATGTTAGGAAGAACATTTTCGGAGTTCCAATTTTCGGAGTTGAAAATTTAGGTGAACTTTGGCGCACCCAGGTTGAAGATTTATCCAAAGGCGATATGAAATATTGGTAGATAACATATTATGACCGTGAAAGTCTTTAAACAATTCCTACTTAACCGCGTGCACTATTCATCAAGTTAAAACAAGCGCCATTACAATTAAAATAGCACAAAAACATTAACAACAAATATGAATACTAACATTGAAATGTACAATCTATAACCTAAAAACTTCAAATGTTGCCAACTACGAAAAAATCAGAATTATATTATAAAAATGTACCTAAATTTATTTGGTCTCCTTTAGTAACGGTTATATTTTTATTCAACAGAAATTTTATCAACAAATTAACTCTATAAATATATTAAATTTGCAAATCTTTAGTTCCATTACGAGATTCTTTTAGCTGATTTTTTCAAGAATACAGGTATCACTGTATTGCTTTACTTCAAGGTGTTACAATGCAGAAAATATGGTAGAAATGGTAGAAATATTTTCTAACTTTTATTATAGTAGAAACTGATTTAGTTTTTTTAATTTCTTTATGTCCGTGTCAAAGTATTTCGTTTTCATCATAGTATTAAACATTAGTATCATTCCTATCTAATTTATTTACGTACCTTTCAAATTCTGACTTTCCATCATACCTTTCAAAACAACTTGTTCTTACCTATTTCTCGGATTAGATTTAAGGGGAAAATACTCTGAGGCTTCTTAACAAAGTGGCCAAAACATTGGCCAAACATTCCGCTCTTAAAGCAAGTTGGCCTTCCAAAGTGGAGCTGGCGTCGATGCCTTGGTTCTGAGACTTTTTAGTGTTGTGTTCGTGAATGATCTGAGCCATATCAGCTCCAGCCAGTTCTTTGAACGCCGCGGTTACGTCGTGTACTCTGAGAACTAAGTTCCTTGTTTGGAGAGGGGCTGATGTGTGTCTTCCGAGGGCCTGGAAGTGGAATAATAATTATCATTTAGTTTTAGTTTTTGATCTTCTTTCAAATGCTAACCAAGGTTACAAACCAAGTGTGCTTTTTGGAACTCCAGGACCAGGAAGCGAAATTGGAGTACTGAACTCAATTATTGAAATAAAAATAATATGCTTTCGTTTATTTATAACTTATGATATCTTTTATTTAACAATTGGGAAAGAGATGGAGTGGCCCAAAGAATAACCACCGAATCGGATTAATCTTTTTTCAGAGCTGAGTGATTTTAAAATGTTTATACAAAATTTTAAGATCGAAAATCATTTATTCTGTAGACTGTAGACCATTTAACGGATATACAAACCGTAACATTAAATAATATAAGTTTAGTGTTTAATTAGCAAATGGACCATAGCCAGTTCGAAACTCAGTACCGGCTTGAAAAGACTTTGGCAAGAAACTCTATTTTTTGGTGTATTAAACATTTATTTAGTCTAGATACAATAATTTGCCTGAGTAGCAAGTTGAGTTAACAGCTCATTTCCAAGTTTGTTGATCATCTAAATAATTTTGGATTTTTTAATGGCCTGTTTGCTAAATTATTCTTTTAAATATATTTTTTGAATTCATTTTATTTGGGAGTTTATTAAATAGAGCATATACAGTTACCCTGGTTTTTTTTGACGAGAGTCTAATCACCATTTTCGTGCTAGAGAAGTGACAAGTATTGCCGAGTCGTACCTGCGCTAGATCAGCTAGTCTCCTGAGCGGCGTGAGGCAGTCGGCGAGCGCGGCGGGGGCGGTGGGGGCCGGGGGCGCGGGGGCCGTGGGGGCCGCGGGGGGCGGCGCGGCCCCCAGCGCGCCCACCAGCGACCGCGACGCGCCCACCAGCGTCACCGCGCACGACGTCAGCTCACTGCGCGCGCGCTGAGGGCAGCGGGGAGGTTGGTGACGTCAACAGTAGCCTTAGTAAAAATACTATCGAATTCGTAATGTAAAGGTATCGACAGAACGGAGCATTGCGATTGGCGGGCTACACACGCACACAGGTTCACAAGAGGCAGACTGCCAATCACACGGGTGACACCACGTGACGTTGAGTGTGGACGTCACAACTTGTGGCTCATGGGCACACTAACTAGAGTTGTGCTGACACGGCCACCAGGCGATCGATGGTTTCATTTAAGACTAGCTGTTACCCTCGGCTACGCCAAAATCAAATCGGCAAAATAAGCCAAATCGGTTCAGTCGTTCTCGAGTTTTAGCGAGACTAACGAACAGCAATTCATTTTTATATATAAAGATTGGTTATCATGCAGGTTAAATCGCGACGGACACGCACTTCTGATACGATCACGGTAAATTGTTACGTAAATGTAAACGCAGCATTATACACACCAGTAAGACAAGATATTAAAGTAGAATTAAATGGCGGAAATCCATTACAAGATATATTGGGGTAGGAAGGGAAACTCACCACTTAGCAACGGTTTAACAATCCCTACGACAGTAGTAATAAAATATTACTAATTGCCATAGAATGGAATGCCAAACCGCACTCCTCAAATCATGTAATGTCTTACCCGAGTAGATATGACTCTATAATATGTGCACCGCAAATGCGAAGATATAAAAAATAAATCTTACCTGAAATTTCATTTCGTCAATGTCCTCTCCACCTCCATGAGCGTGCTGATGGTTGCATTTCTGTGCGACCTGGTGCAGCCTCTGCAGTAGACCTTCGACAGCCACCTCCGTCTTACACAAAAGACTCTCGATAGACACGTGACCATTATTCCCCGTCTGGAACTCTGGGAACTTCACCGTTGGTGGAGAAGGAGGCGTTGGTATATCTGGGTCTATCACATCATCCTTGAATCGAACATGATTCTGGACTTTTGGTGTTGGACTCGCACTATCTCTTCGGAAAGACTGCCGGTCTGATAACGGAGGGCTGAATACTCTTTCACCTGGAGCTCCATTCAAAAGATCAGGGCGATTGCTGAAGCGTCTGTTCATTTGTGGAGAACATAACGACAGCGCTGTATTATTTTTCAAAATTGTACTTTTTGTTTCTGAGTTAGATCTAACATGTCTTGTTTGTAACGTCATCGAACTATAATTCGTTGAAGTCTTGATATTTTGAGTCTCTTCATCAGTTAGTCTATTCTCAATTTCAAGATTTCTGTATGTGTTTAAATTTCTTTGGAAATGTGGCGAACCAATGCTGGCTAAACGTTGTTCTGGATTTCTGATTGGCGAAAGTTTTGCATTCTTTATTCTTAATACTTCGATGCTTGGTACTGGAGGTAGCGGCGGTTTTTTTGGAGGTAGCAGTAATGGAGGAGGTGGGGAGAGAACTTTGTTTTCTAATCTCGGTGGTAATTGTGGAGGGTTCATTTGTTCGTTTATGTCGCAAACAACTTTGTAGTTCAGTTTTCGATTGTTCAAAGTACTAAAATGATTATTCGTGATTTCAATAGCGGAAAGTTCGTTGTTTACACACGTAAATGAGTTCGATCGAGGTCTCGGCGCAGGAGTCGGTGCCGTTTTCGGTGGTCTCTCAGGGGGTTTTTTGTATTCATTGCTTTTTCTTCTTGGTGGTGGTCTAATTTCACAAACATCGGGTATAGAGTCAGAGTTTTGTATTTGATTGTCTACTTGTTCACCTTCATCCGAATTCTCTTCAGATTTATTTTTATCTTTGCTGCAACATGAAAACATTCCTTTCCTTTCTACTGTTGGGTATTCTATGACATGTGCATTACCGTTTGATTGCTTATCATTACATACACTTTTTCTTTTGCCTTTTGGTGAATCAGATTTTGCAGCTGCCTTAGCTTTATCTTTTAATAAAAGACTATTCCTGGCTTCACTTAAGCTTTTGGCTGCAAAAAGATTTCTTATTTCACTTACACTTAAAGTACCTTTTACAACTTCACCGTTCGCAGGTTTAACTTCTCCATTTGTTTGACCGTTTCTTGCTTCGAGTATCTGACTATGATTAACATAACTGACTTGTTCTCTATCCAAAGTGGATGTATTAGAAGCTGGAGGCGGTGGTATAATATATGACATAATTTCTTCAGGTGTTAATTCTATTGCCGGTGTGACTTTCACAGTTGGCGGTTGTATTGTAACGTTGGCTATAAACTCTTCTAAAGTGGTCTTCTTAGGTGGATTTGCTAAATTCTCTTGTGAATTCACTTTGTCGTCGGCAAACGACGGTGGCACGATAGGTAAAATTTGAGGCACTTGCGTAGCACAGTCTAATTCATCGGGCGTTTGTGGGGGAGGTATCAAAGTTAAATCTATAAGCTCGGCATCATTATCAACTACGCTCTCTTGATAAAAATAAGGATATTCAGCAGCTCTTGCTTCTTCCTTACTACTCTTTTCTCTAAGCTGTTTTAAATATTCTTTTAGATTCGGTTCTTTATTGTCTTGTGTTGCATCAGGGCTGTGTAGAAAACTAGTTCTGATAGCTTTATTAGTAGATTTCTGATGTTTTCGAATAGGGCTATTTGTTGGTGTGTATAACGAATCATTATCACTTTCTGAATGGCATACATCGTTGTTCAAAGCCATCAGAGCATCAGTCAGTCCACAATTATTAAGTATCGCACTTAAACCTTGTGTTTGTCGTGTTGTTAGGCTATTATTGTCTTTCTCATTTTCAGGTACACCTAAACCATTTAATCCTTGATTTATAGTTTCAGTCAATAGAAGTAAAGAATCGCTATGTTTCAATATACCCGGCGCGTCATCAACACAAGACATTCTACTAGTATTAGACTCTGTATCGCTCTCAACATTATCAACACTAGTTTCCTTACCAACAAATTCGTCTCTAAGCATTTCATTATAAGCATCGTAATCACAATTCTCAGTCAAATATTGTTCAGAATTCTCAACAAGCTTTTGCATTTCTGCAACTCTTCGTAATACTTCCTCATTTTTAGCCTCGACTAGTCTTGGGTTATTGGTGGCATTCTCTAAGAGTTCCATTGATAGAACGCTTTGAAGGTCGAAACCCATGCCATCATCGAGATAACACGCATCATTTGGATCGAACAGTCGGAAGTCATCATTTCTTTTACATTTTTCGAAATGAACATCATGTTCTAGTAATCCTGATTTAGTATCGTATCCTATTAACGGGCTTGTGTTGTTGCTATGGTTTCTGTTCGTGATGCTAGCATTCATGTTGGTGTCTAAAGGCTTCGATTGATCAGGAGTGGAATGATATGGTGGGGGCATACTGAAGATAGCAAAGTGCTTCTTTGTTATGGTGTTTGGGTCCTCGTAGTAAAGATAGCTCCATTTGGCTGGTACCACGTTGTGTTGAGACAAGTATGGCGGAGCTGGAAAATAAAATAATTATTTTTGAGTTTTTTTTTTAAATTTAATAAACCATTACAGTCGTAGTCCTTCGTGGGACACTGGTATGTGCACTAGGAAAACCTGTCATACAGATTACCAGGCCCCCTACAGATGAATAATTGTAATGATACAATTGCTCAGAGAGTGTCCCATTTGAAGAAGAAAATGCTTAAATAATAACCATAAAAAAGTATACAGGCATAACTACTACTTTGATACGATTTAATATTATATTGATAGACGGTCAAATTGAAATAAAATATCGAAGTTCAGTCGCTTTTAGTTAGACTAGAAAGTCTACCCCAACTGAGTTGGGAATAGGCTCAGAGAATAATGAGACTGTATTTTTTTTTCTTTTTTTTTTAAATTCATGGCACATACTATAATTAATCTTTTTACCTATGTCTTCTGTGATGGGTTCTCGTTCTTGTTCCACATTCAGCTCTTGCCCCGTCGCCAGCCTGTAATATCTGTGTACAAAACGACAAAAATACAATACCAAATGTGTATACAAAAATCTTTTGAAGAACCATGTACTATGAAGCTATCCCTCGTATGTCATAATGCTGAAAAGATATTCGTAACGCGATTGGCTACAGGCAGAAGTTTTCTGTGCTGTCAGTACAGAAGATCAAGTAAGGTTTCATACCTCCACAGAGCAGTTTTCCGAAGCACATGTTACTTGAACACTGATCACGGGATTAGAGTTTTTAGGTCGCCCACCTGATGGTAAGTGGTTACCGTGGCCTATGGGATAACAGATGTATATGATAGCCTAAAAGATGTAGGATAAGCCTTTGGTTTTCCCACGGACAACACAAAACCTCTCTAGTGAGCTCTGGCTGCCCTACTCACCACCGAAAACACAACACAAGGTTATTAAACGGCGATATTCTGTAGGGTGGAGGTACTTCCCCAGTCGGACTGCTCGATTGGGACGGATATACCGTCGTGTCCTACCTCCTCCAATTTTTTTAGAGTTCCTTTTTATGATTCATACTTTAGCACGTTTTCGGCACCCTTGACCTTATAAAGTAAGGTTTTTGTGATTGCTAGTGATGTGCCACCTGCCACAAGCCGGACGGCACGTATTATCGATATTATTTTTATTTTTATTTTTTAATATTGTTATTTTAAATGCTCCAATCCCTTGATCAGTGTTCACGTAACACACAAACAAAACTACCCTACTCACCACCGAAAATAAGGTTATTCCCCAGGTGTACTGCTCAATTGGGACGGGAGATATTAACTGACCTTGAAAAGTTATTCGAAATTCTAATGTGTACAATGTCCACGTACCCAGCGATGGTGAGAGGCATCTCCGCAGCATCCCTCTCGTCCATGAGCAGGGCGAGCACTCGGTCGCGCTGGAGGAAGATGGCCACGTCGGCACCTCCCGAAGACCAGTCGCGCTTCACTCGGATACCTTCTACCTCCTCTAATGACGCAATGGATTGCGGCTGGAATGAGATTTTGAGGCTTATGAGAATATGAAGGTTCCCTACCTCCGTGGCATCCGTGGCGTGGTGGTAGTGCACGCGACTGCTACGCATGGGGCGCGGGTTCGATCCCCGCTCAGTGCAAAAAGTTTTTTTTTATAATATCACGCCTATATCCCCGAAGGGGTGGGCAGAGGTGCTAGCACCCACATTTCGCTAGTTTATATTTAGGTCCCAATGTAATAGGTGGCGAGCCTATTGCCATCAACCGGACACTTATAAACCTGCGATAAATATACACATTACTTCGAAAAGCATCGCAGTCATTGGTGTGTGCCATGGTAAACCTGGGATCGAACCCGAGACCTCGTCTCAGCAGTCCACCACCCATACCACTAGGCTACTGCGGTGCAAAAAGTTGTATGCATGAATATGGCTGTTTGCACTGGTCTGGTCGTGTCTCGGAGAGCACGTTAAGCCGTCGGTTCCGGTTGCCATAAAATCATCTATGGCAGTAGTTACGGGTAGTTAGACCCCTCAAAAGTCCAACCAGTCTCAACTTGGAACTTTGATATCGTCATTGGTCATTGGAGTATTGGTTGTGGAGGTCTGATGGAAGTCGCTTCACGGAAAATATCGAAGTTCAGCCGCATCACAGTTAGACTGGAAAGCCAACCCCAACTGAGTTGGTAAAAGGTTCAGAGAATGAGGTATAAGTTGGAAGTAGGGTAGGATGACTTACCACAGAGTTACTTCTGCCCACGATTTGGCTGAGTCCAAACCTTGGAGATACCAGCAGCACTCGCTCAGGGCGACTGCTGCTGAAGCATTTGGCGCCGTAGCTCGGAAGACCTGCCACTATGTCTAGGTAGTGGAGTTTTGCCTGGAAGTTGGGAGACGGTATGTAGATAAGTAACTTGGGAGTTTTTAATTATAGGGTAGCAACACTACGGTGTGATACGTGCCACTCTGGGTAAGATGAGGACATAATGAGGAGATTCAAGTCCGACATAACCTCCCCAACCAGTGCTAGCGGGGGGTATTCGTGGGGATATTTCGCCCAAAAAAAAGGGTAAGCTGAGAACACCGTGGTTTCCACACCCTAATGGGATATGTATTGGAGTCTCTTCAAGTTAGGACCAAGTCACATAATACCAAATTATTAGCACTACGTACAAGTCATACTCACTGCTAGCTGATAGCCCTACTGATGTACGGGTCAGAAATTAACGCAGACTTTGTTTACAGGGTTGGGAGGTCAGATTGCAGTCGATTCAGGTACAGTGAGCATCAGATGGATGTTGACTAGCAAAGTACTCAAAAAGATCTTTACAACTTGGTACTATAATTTCAACAACTTGGTGTTAAGATCTTTTTGAGTATTTTGCGTGTCAAAATTGATCTGATGATAAAGAACTGTACCAGAAAAAATAATGTACGGACCCCAAAGGGACCCAAAGTAGACCCATAGTGGACCTAAAGTGGACCCAAAGCGGAATCAGAGTGGACTCAAAGTGAACCCAATGTGGACCTAAAGTGGACCTGAAGTGGACCTAAAGTGGACCCAAAGCGGATCCTGAGCAACTGGACAATCGCTATGACGAAAGTGATGCTTAGTTTCCAGCATACCTTTTTTTTTATCGCGCGAAAAATCCCCACGGATACCCCCCCCCACAGGAGCCGGTTGGGAAGGTTATGTCTTCAGTTGCCGGAGGTGAGGTTGTAGCCAACATATCCCTCGCACCCCGGCAGTCCCGGGACCTTCTCTTCGAGATGACCCTCGTCGGGTGTAGGGACCACGGTGTCCCCAACTAGCCCCCGGGTATGGGGAGGCGCATCCTGCGCCGCCGCCGCGGCCTGCTTCTGTTAGAGTGACAGGCGGCTCCACCCGTCACCCCCAGGCCCGCGCTCATGGAGGACGGAGGTCATTCTGCGACCTCCGACGTCCGAGTCGCCTCCGCTCGAGTTTCCAGCATACCTGCAGCTGCGTGAGTTGTCTCTGTCCTCCCGTCATCTGTGCGTTGAGCTTCAGGAAGTGAGCGATCAGCCTCCGTAGTTCCTTGCGCTTCATGCTGTCCAGCAACCCTGACGGCACGAAGCGCTCCAGACCGAACTCTCTCCTGGAAAACACATACATACATACATAATCTCACGCCTATATCCCCGAAAGTGTAGACGTGCTAGCACCCCTCCTTCCCCTCCCCTTCCTAGCCTCCCCACCCCTTCCCAGCTCTCCCCCTTTCCCTTCAGGGTGGGCAGCGCGTGTGTGACACCCTTAGTGTTGCACACGTTCATAGGCCACGGTGGCCGTTTTCCATCAGGTGGGCCGTGTGCTTGTCTGTCACCTACGTAGTATAAAAAACAAAAAAAAAACATTTCGCTGGTTTATGTTTAGGTCCCAATGTTAGGTGGCGAGGCTATTGCCATTACATTGAACATACATAAACTCACGCCTATATCCCCGAAAGTGTAGACGTGCTAGCGCCCAAATTTCGCTAGTTTATGTTTAGGTCCCAATGTTAGGTGGCGAGGCTATTGCCATTAACCGGGCACTTATAAACCTGCGATAATTACACACATAACTTGGAAAAGCATCGAAAAGTCGTTGGTATGTGTCATGGTAAAACCTGGGATCGAACCCGATATGGTCTCAGGAGTCCATTACCCATACCAATAGGCTACCGCACATACCAATAGGTCAGAGCGTTCCCTCTGTAAGGAAAAAATCGCGCTTTTGAATCCCGTCGAAACATTCACTTTTTCCCACCTAAATTTGAACCATAAGATAAACAATACGTATTTGAAATGTCAGATAACTTTCAAAATCCTAAACAACTCCCATGGTAACTGCCAAACTACTTACTCAACAGTCTTCACAGTGAGTTTCGCTGGTGACATGTTGTGCGCAAGCGCATGTGCGTGGACGTGCAGGGCTGCCAACCTCAGCGCAGCTTCTGGCGACAGCTCGGGCGCGAACCGCTCCTGAGCCACGTCGTTACAGCACTGCAGCCACAGGTACTCCAAGGCAGCGAGGTCGCGGGTGGCCAGCGCAGACGCCGACAGGGGCATGAACACCACCCGGAATAGAACCCGCATCTTGTAGGAACCCGGGCGGGCTGCTATCTGTGGATAGGAAACATGCTAAATGTAAGGTAGTCAGTATTTGTAAATTGAAATGATTGCGTAAATATGCAGTTCCCCAAATTATAATGGGTCAGGTATTTGTATGGCTTGAGGTGGAATTTGGCTATTCAAAAATAATACACCATGTAGTTACTTTATGTACCCATTTTTGCAAATAAATGGTTGATCAGATCGATTCTATTAATTTTATATTTCACGAATTTGCTGCCTTACTAAATACAGAACAATATAATTAAAACAAACTATAACAATTGTTTACAAATAAAAAGATGCGTCATGGACTTCCTCCACATCGCATGCCTCTTGTGGAAGTATTTCCAGAAGACTGGCATTGTATGGCAATGCTAATTCTTTGTTCTAACAAGAAGCCAGTCTTCTTATCACGAGAAGCGTGGACCATACGGCGCTCGGATTCCATGACCAAAGTTTTTTTTATTTCGACATAAAACGTTACAAATTCAGAATCTCCAAAGAAATTGGAATATTTTCGCCGTTTAAAAGCCTCTGTAGAAGCAGCAGCCATTAATTTCATTAGTAAATTCATCTATTGAGTTCGCAAAAAAGGTTACAAATACATAATTCCCTTACCCTCGCCAATGACTCCTTCGGATCAAGCAAAGTCAGTTTATTCCTTCTTAAACTCTTCACATGTTCCACGACCAATCCGAAATGCTCTTCAGCTGTGATGCAAAGCTTATCTTTTAGACTGGTGACCACATCTGCCACAGTAGTAGTGGTGTCGTACTTGAAGGATTTCGTTTGGCCATTCTCTAAGAAGACCTTGAGAACATTGGCCATTGGAGGTAGGCAGAGGTCACCGAGGGAGAATGCTGAAGGCTGGAAATTAAAATAAAATTGTTTGGATTTTTCCCTTCTCTAGATAGGTGATGAGGATTTGATATAGGATGACCACTAAATAAAGGGGAAATAAACATACAGCTTGGCCGATGGTAAGAAGCTATATACTCTACTTACTAGTTAAGTAGGTTAAATAAAACCCCCAATTGTGTGTACCACATTGAACTGTACCGCTGATTTACTGGAATACTTGTCCTATGGTGTGCAATCAAGAGATTTATTATTATTATTGTTATAAATTACTGGTGATTTTCTTTAAGTTTGCCATATGCCATTACCTTCCCGAATTCATTTCTTATTAGCGACACTATCGAATGGTACACATATCTATCCTTACCATGGGTCTAGGTGACGTTGGGTAGGTTGTCCTAGAATATTTATTTATTTATTCACAGGTGTGTTTTTTCAAAATCAACGGATTGGATTACTGGCCAGAAATATTGATTTAGCGATAATCCAAACGGGTCCTAGACTCCTTTGAGTATTTTTCGATATTTTCTTTTTAGTTTCGGATCCAGGACATCTGACCTTCCAGGCCCACTTAAAACTTCATTCTGTTTATTTAGACAGCTGCGTTACCTGATTATGGTACCTCTATAAACCATGGCATACAAAAAACAAAGGATATTGTGATGTAGTAGGTGCACGCGTGTCATTGGTTTGCGTATTTACGCAAGGAAGAATGAACCTTTTTTGTAAGAAAACGTCTAAACTTTTTCGTAAATATTCAAGCTTGAAACGCCATAAATATTTTTTTTTATCTTTATTAAAGTAATCGCTATTTTGAACGGTTAAAAAAGGTGGTGGCAATATAGTTGCCACTACCTTAAAAAGGGAAGTGTGTTTTTGTTTTGTAGTGCGTATGATTTGAGCTAATATGACAATAAAGGTAGTAATAAATCGATACGACCAATCAAAGTAACGGTATTATTAACAGTTGTATGTGTGAGTTTGGCGACATCGATTCCGCCACTAAAACTATCGTGTCTCATTTCTACTTGTTTTTACTGTTCTGTGCAATTTTTTATTTTTTTATTTATGGCACGTCAATTTGACTTCACCTCTCCTGATGTTAAGCTGAAGGCAAAGTCTCATGAAAGAGGGTCACCATTGCTAACACGTTCAGTGCTACAATGGTGGCGCTCAGCTTGACGGCCTCATCAGATGCTTTTTCACGCCCCGCTTAAAGGACCCGGGACTGTAGGAAGAAGCAAACATGGTGCGGCAGAGAAAAGATTCACTGAACCGTTTGGTTCTTGATGGAATATTCTGTACCGTATGCGAGTGACATCTAAGCCCTGCACTTGTTGTCCTGTGTAGGAAAGGGGAGGGTGGGATTAATTGGAAGAGCTCATCAGAACATTCACCATGGTAGAGACGGTAAAATACTGCCAAGGACGCAACATCTCTACGCATCTGCAAAGGCTCGAGGGTATTTGTGATCTCAGGACTCCCAATAATGCGGACTGCACGTCGCTGCAACCTGTCGAGAGCATCTAATACGTACTTTGGGAACCATCCATGTACTTACAGGATACATAGGTGCTCCATTCAGCTGCACAGAATCCGCAAACCTGACTCTTGGTGGCCTAGCTCTTAACCTGGCCCTCTTGGCTGCAGAGAGTAGGGCAGATCTTCTCGTTGGGTTACCAGTCCTGGCTGGTTGGCAGACTCTTAAGGTGACCTTCTCGGTACAGGCTCTTACAGCAGATATCACATGTTCCCTGGCTGCTAGGCTTACATCTTCACCGTTGACGCATAGGATCTGGTCTCCGGGTTCCAGCTGGAAGATCATTAGATAATGATTAGATCGTTAATGTTATTGCGTGTGACGTTATTGCATGCCAATTTGGATGAAATATGGTATAACCATATATATATAAACGAATTGCTGTTCGTTAGTCTCGCTAAAACTCGAGAACAGCTGGAATTTTGGTCTTGAATTAATCGTGGAAGTCCAGACAAGATTTTAAAAGGTGAACAAATATGAAAATACTCGGAATGGAGCAGCGGGAACGGGATCAAAAGTCCACGCGGGCGGAGCCGCAGGCAACAGCTAGTTCGCAATAAATTGATTTGAATTTAATTGAATTGAACATATGGATACGAATGTGTTAAGCCATTTTGAATTTATGTAACTAAAATAAGATTGTTCAGTAGAATAGTTTGACATGATGCCCACACTTACACAGGGTGTTCAACCCCACACATTACAACCGAAAAGGCTACTAACTGTGCGGTATGAAAGGAACTTCATCCTGCGCACGGTCAAGCCGAGAAATGAACTCTCTGCTGCGGTTTTTGCAAGTGACTACAATATGGGGTTCTTCAAGAAGGCTTCTAAGACCAGCAGTTGTGTAGTGGCATCACTTAATACAATTTTTAGTCGCAAAATGTCCAGGAATATGGGAGCACTATACAAGTTAAATATACGCTTGCAACATTAAAATAAGTTCACCTTTCCAACACTGGGCGAGTTGTCAGTCACGAACCGGACTAAAACAGGTCGTTCCGACCCCGCCACGAAACCAAAGCCCAGCTCAGGGTGTCTCTCCAGCACCACATCTCTTGGCGCTGGTGGGGACTCACAGGAACAGCCTTCGGGAGCCACGTACGTTGTGGTCTTATTGACGTGGCTGAAACGTGAACAATACATTTTAAGCTATAAAGGTGCGTCCAGATTTGTGATATGAACAGCGGACCGGACCACATGACATTAAGACAAAACGTTGAGTGTGGATGAAACTACTTGTGACATACGGGCACACAAACTAGAATTGCGCTGATACGCTTAATAGTTATCGATTTCATTTCAGCTCAGCTATCACGCAGCTGAATACGCGACGGTCACGCACATCTGACACAGTCACGACAAAATGTAACGCAAATGTAGACGCGGCATAAGACCATTTGTAAAGTAGTGTGCTGTTTGTAAGCCAACCCCAACCGAGTTCGGAATAGGCTCAGAGAATGCTGAATGACGATTGGGAAGGTCAGATGATAGTCGCTGCACGTAAAATATCGAAGTCGTTACGCGGTTAGACTGAAAAAATGCCACACCCGGTCTCTTAACTAAAGGGCTCGGATGCGACGAAGAAAAAAAACTCAACTCACTTAATATAATAAGGTTTCCCGTGACAGTCCAGGGCCTGCTCCCACCCGTAGGGTAGCTCATCATCATCTTGCTCGCTGCTCACACTGCCATCTTTACCAGGTGTCCAGCACTCCGCTGGAGGAAGCCAGCTGGCTGTCCGCGTGATGTGGCTGAAAGCAAGTATGGTCAATTAGATATATATTTTTTTTATAATATCACGCCTATATCCCCGAAGGGGTAGGCAGAGGTGCTAGCACCCACATTTCACCAGTTTATATTTAGGTCCCAATGTAATAGGTGGCGAGCCTATTGCCATTAACCGGGCACATGCAAACCTGCGATAAATACACACATAACTTCGAAAAGCATCGCAGTCATTGGCAGCAATTAGATATACTGATAGAACAATTATCAATCCGCTGAGATTGCAAAAAATGCCACTGAATTTTAAACTTTACTGCAATGCTGTTAAGGTTTACAATTAAATGGCATCGTGTAGAGTGAAAGAAACGATGCAATGAACTCTTTTTATTTAATTTTGTACTTTAAATCTATTTCGATAAAGCTTCGAGAACTTGACTGATGATATTATCTATCAATTTGCGACTGAAAAAAGTAGAAAGAAGTTGTAATAGAGTAGAATTTTTATTATGGTTCAAATAATATATTAATTTTGCAAAATTAATATGTTTATTGTTATTAATAAAGAAGAGCGGGGGGGGGGGGGTTTATATTAAAACGAGGGCCTCAAAAATCAGTTGTTGCTTGAGGCCCCGTCGGAGGTAAATCCGGCACTGCTTCCTAAACGCTATCCATTTTGATAATAATTTTCGTATTACTTTTTTACAGCTGTCACGTTTAAAAAATGTTGTTGTAAAAGTTGCTGTTTGCTTAATGTTGTCTCATTCACACACAAAAACAATCATAAAATTTGAATTTGTTATAAAAAATGCAACAATGTCAGTACTGAAAATTGGATTTCCTCCAATTTCTTCAAACAAAACGGCAGTTTCATATGTAACGAACTAATACATGTCATCCTGTATTCGCCCACGTCCTTTCGTCGTATTTTACGAGCTACTGCTCCCTAAGATTGCCTGTCAAATATTTACATCCCCTAAATCCGCTCGTGATGAGCGTAAATCTTTTACTCACTGAGAAGCAATTCTCGTAATAAAATCTGTTTGAAATTCAGCCTTGATCTAATTTCAATCTACCACATGACGGTATCTCCCGTCCTAATTGAGCAGTCCGGCCGGGGAAATACCTCCGCCGTACAGAACACCGCGGCTAATAATAGCCTTGTGTTGCGTTTCTGGAGGTGAGTAGGGTAGATAGAGCTCACTGGAGAGGTTTTGTGTAGTCAGTGGGAAGACCGAGAAACCTTTGAAGCGCTTCACGGAAAATATCAATATAAAAAGTTCAGCTGCGACCCACTTAGACTGGAAAAAGCGGACCACGGACTCTAATTGGCAGCTTTGGAAGCCACCGGCCCTCGGCCTAAGAAGACTCTCACAAGAAACACAGAGGGCTTTTCTTTTTTTTTGATCTATTTACAAACATTTTTTTAGTCTAGGTACAATATTTTTGCTTGAGTAGCAAGTTGAGGAAACAGCTCATTTCCAGGCTTGTTTATCATCCAAATAATCTTGTTAAAAACGAAAAATATATATAATCTATATTATCATACTCCAATCTCATTGGAGACTACGAATTTGTGCCGTTTGTAGTCGAAACGTTCCGGGTCATGGGGTCTGAGCGCCCGCGTATGGTCAACGCTTCTCGTGACCAGAGGGCTGGCCTCTTTTTACGACAGAGAATAAGCATACCATACAACGTGGCAATGCTGCCAGTCTTCTGGGAACCTTACCACAAGAGGCAAGCGATGCGGAGGAATTTCACGACGCTTTTTATTTAAGTCCTTTTTTTGTTGTTTTCTTTTTCATTTCAGTTTTAATTTTATTTCAATAATTAGTTCATTATAAGTAAGTTATAAAATTGTAAATAAAATAAATTATATAATACACATCTAGAATGAACAAAAACTTCACAAACCACAACAATATTTAATACTAGCTGATGCCCACGGCTTCGCCCGCGTGGAATTTTGTTCCCGTTCCCGCAACCCTTGGGAACCTTTTCCCGGGATAAAAAGTAGCCTATGTGTTATTCCAGGTTCTAATCTACCCCTGTACCAAATTTCAACCAAATCAGTCCAGCCGTTTATGCGTGAAAGAGGAACAAACATCCATCCATCCAAAC
Organism: Pelosia muscerda; assembly: GCA_963691645.1. Lineage (NCBI taxonomy): Eukaryota > Metazoa > Arthropoda > Insecta > Lepidoptera > Erebidae > Pelosia > Pelosia muscerda. The sequence goes on from OY829113.1 coordinate 1,315,624, forward strand.
AAACTTTCGCCTTTATAATATTAGTAGGATTTCTACTTAAAACGAAAGTGACAAGTAACAATTTATGTGCCAACATAAAAAATTACTTCAATCAAAAACTTGTTGCCGAAATATGAAACGGGGATTACTCGCAATAAAATTTATGAGGAAGCCGAAATATAATGTCATCTGTGCCTAACCTGTAGTGTGGGGGCGAGTGACAGCGGGACATCCGCTCATATTCAATAAGGATATTATTATTATGTATAATATAAAAAAAATAATCGCGTAATATGTTGGTAAGCGCATAACTCGAAGACGGCTGGACCAATTCCAGTAATTCTTTTTTTATTTATTCCTTGAACTCTACGGAAGGTTTTTAAGGAGCAGCGGGAACGGGATCAGAAGACCACGCGGGCGGAGCCGCTGGCAACAGTTAGTATTCAATAATGATATTACTATACAGAATAAAAAAATGCAATTAATAAGTTTTTATTTTATTATTTTATATAAATACTAAATAAACAATAATATATCTATATTTTTTATTTTCTATTCTCGGTAGTCGGGTAAAAAGGATAACGTGGATGACGTTATCCTTTTTACCCGACTGCGCAACGCAAAGGAGGGTATTGTGTTTATCAGTCTATGTATGTATGTATGTTTGTTTCTATGTGGCGTTCTAGAGACCAAACGCATAGGCCGATTTTGATAATTCTTACGTCAATCGATTTGTCTTAACCTTGCGAGTGTCACTAAAGACATGACAGTAATCAAAATTCACCACAGCGACCACCAGACGCCATATTGTTAAAATGAAAAAAGAAGGCAAGTGGGGTGTCGTTGATTAGGTATTTAATAAAAACCAAATCAGATGGTGGGCTCTTTATCTGCTTACGCCCGAAGTTAAAAGGTGTTCATCTTTCTTTTCTTTTCATCCCGCTAACACTGTGGCACCGCCCTAACCGCAATTACACTCATCGCTGATTTTTTTATTTACGCTGCTGTCCGTAATCTAGTGTAAAGGCACGAATTACGCGTTACGCGCTACTCAAGGTGACGACTATAAAGGAGCCTGTTCACTGGATGATATGCTGTCCGATCAGATTTTCACCTTAGTTCTCATACCCAAAGGGTGAGTTACAAAACCGGAGCTTTTTGGGTCAGGAGATGTGCAAGGGGACTGCTTTATGGGGCCACCTCGCATACTATCATCTGAAGACCCGTAACGGTGTGTTTTTATTCGACATAACATACATCAACATAACATAAACTCACGCCTATATCCCCGAAGGGGTGGGCAGAGGTGCTAGCACCCAAATATCGCCAGTTTATGTTCAGGGCCCAATGTAATAGGTGGTGAGCATATTGCCATTAACCAGGCCCTTATAAACCTGCGATAAATACACAGATAACTTCGAAAAGCATCGAAAAGTCATTGGTGTGTGCCATGGTAAAACCTGGGATCGAACCGAGACCTCGTCTCAGCAGTCCATTACCCATACCACTAGGCTACCGCGGTATTATGCAAATAAATACATAATAAATATTCTAGGACAATCTACATTACGCCAACTAGACCCATGGTAAGCATAGCTTAACTAGTTTGTACTATGGGTTCTAGAATGCGGATAAACATGCTTAGGTAGGTCCTTTTTTGTAAATATATATAGAAACACCCATGTGTTTTCGGTTTCGGAAGCATTTCTTTAACACCCTGTATAACCTCCTCCTTTTTAAGTCGGTTAATAACTGTTCTCTCTCTCTCTCTCTAAACCGTTTCTCTGAAAGTTCCCTAATACATTATGAGCAGTATGCGGGTAGGCGTAGAATATTTTTTGTGCTACATTCATTACTTAGAAAGGTTAACAGGCATTTTGTTGATGCGACCATTTTCTAAGAACATCATATACACAATATTTTTTGTTGAACGAGATTTCCGCAGGTATTTTTAGGGTTCCGCACGCAAAGAACGACCGAATATTAATACTACGACGGATTATGTATCTCATATACGGCAATAATAGGTTATTAAATTATTTTATTTAAACAGTATCTCTTATTGTAGTAAATGCATTTTTATTTGTTTAATTTGTTAAAATTTACAATTACCATATAAGATACAGTAGCCATAGCACGAAATACTATCGAATTCGTAATGTAAAGGAATCGACAGAATGGAGAATTGCGATTGGCGGGCTACACACGCACACAGGTTCACAAGAGGCAGACTGCCAATCACAATGCTACGTTCTTTCGAAACCTTTACATTACGAATTCGATAGGAGTTCATGCTAGTGCTACAGTACACAAATATCGATGGTCGACAACGGTTCGAGTCCGAATCATACTACGAGTATGAAAGTAAAGTAATATTTAGATAATATTACTATTAAGGGGTTGTAAAACCCCTCGCCCTCTTCTCATTAAAATCATGATCATTTATGACATTTGGAAGTTTGAATTTTGAATATCTTTTTATAAGAAGAAATGGTCTTCACTCTGTTTTGGTGGGCGTTAGTGTTAAATATAAAACACAGGAGCTGCTTAACATTATTATTAGATGATTTAGATTATTCTTAGGTACTAACTGTTGCTAGCGGCTCCACCCGAGGGGACTTCTGATCCCGTTCACGCTGCTCCATAAAAAACTTTCCGTAGAGTTCAAGGAACAAATAAAAAAAAAGAATTACTCAGATTCCTTTTTATATAATTATATGATTTCGAAAATGCGTCCGTTTTCGCGTGCGTAGAGGGAAGACGAGTTTTTGTGTTGCCATTTTTTTTTTTTTTTTTTTTTTATCTATGGCACGTCAATTTGACTTCACCTCGCCTGATGTTAAGCTGAAGGCAAAGTCCCATGAAAGAGGGTCACCATTGCAAACACGTTCAGTGCTACAATGGTGGCGCTCAGCTTGACGGCCTCATCAGATGCTTTTTCACGCCCCGCTTAAAGGACCCGGGACTGTAGGAAGAAGGAAACACGTGCGCCGGCAAGGAATTCCAGGACTTAATGGTACGGCAGAGAAAAGACTCACCGAACCGTTGGTTCTTGATGGAATGTTCTGTACCGTATGCGAGTGACACCTAAGCCCTGCACACGTTGTCCTGTGTAGGAAAGGGGAGGGTGGGATTAGTTGGAAGAGCTCATCAGAACATTCACCATGGTAGAGACGGTAAAATATACACAAGATAAAAACTAAAGATGAAAAGAAAGTAAATTTAGTGTTGCTATCCGCAACAGAACCATTCGTGTGCGGGTCCGTTTCGCAATTGACATTTTTTTCTGTGTCATACCTTGCATCTGCCATGTCTTGTTTGTAATAGTGTCATATGATATGAGGGGCTTGCGTTATGATAAGAGTGTCAAAGAGGGAACGTCCTCGGAGGGAGAGGTAACACAAAAATATACATTATTTATGTAAATTTGTGTTGAGGTTGGAAATAAGTACTTGAAAAAAATGTTTTATGGAACTAAGGCGTAGGAATAGTACACCTGAAATAAAACTAACTTATTGTATACTAGCGACTTCGCACGGGTACGAAGGAAGGAGCCGGCACCTCCCGGGTATGAAGGAAGGAGGAAGAAGGAAGACGGGTTTTTGTGTTACCATTACACAAGATAAAAACTAAAAATTCAAAAAAGTTAATTTATACCCGGGGGTAACCCGGTGCGTATGGGGAGGCGCGCTTTGCGCCGCCGCCGCGGCCTGCTTCTGCTAGGGTGACAGGCGGCAGCTCCCGTCACCCCCAGGCCTGCGCTCATGGAGGACGGAGGTCATTCTGCGACCTCCGACGTCCGAGTTGCCCCCGCTCATCGCGGGCTGTGCGGGTCCGGAGTCTTCACCGAACTCGCCTAGACGGGGACACCGTGGTCCCTACACCCAACGGAGGTCATCTTGAAAGAGACGGCCTCGGGTCTGCCGGGGTGCGAGGGATATGTTGACTACTATCTCACCTCCGCAAACTAAAGACCCAAAGATGGCGTGCGTTTTGGTCGGTTCGAGTCCGACATAACCTCTCCAACCGCCTCCGGCGGAGAAGGGGGTATCCGTGGGGATTTTTCGCACGAAAAAGAAAAAGACTAGTAGTAACACTGAACAACTCAACAATTGGTTAAAAAACACCTCAGTAAAGTATCTCTTATTCCATCAAAAATATTACCTCACATATTCTGTTGTTATATGATCCATACTTGTAAATCTTCAGTCAGAACAAACAAATTTTGTCTCAAGCTTTTCAAGAAAACCCGTAAAAAATACTTATTCCGCAGAAAAATTTATGTTTATGATATGCATTTGTTTCATGTTAGAAAATGTTTTCCTGTTATATGTTCGTGTATGTTGTTTTTATAAAAAAAATATAACACCGCGGTAGTGGTATGGGTAATGGACTGCTGAGACGAGGTCTCAGGTTCGATACCAGGTTTTACCATGGCACACACCAATGACTTTTCGATGCTTTTCGAAGTTATGTGTACAATTACCGCAGGTTTATAAGTGCCCGGTTTGGGACCTAAACATAAACTGGCGAAATGTGGGTGCTAGCACCTCTGCCTACCCTACGGGGATATAGGCGTGAGTTAAAATGTTATGTTCTGTATCAACCTAATTGTATGTGACTGTTTGTTTATAAATAAATAAATAAATAATCGTTCAATTTCGTCCTGAAATTACGCTCACCATAAACTGGCGTTAAGCTTGACTTTTCAGCACAATTCAAACCTACTATTTCTAAAGATTTTTCTTCTTTAAACACTGAGAGAACAAAAACAAAACAAAGTAATCTAAAAAGCCGTTAGCGGCGGCCGGTTGTGGTGAACAGTTATTAAGTGTCCCGCGCCGGAACCGGGCCTGGGGGACCGGACAAATTGCAGGTACGTGTACGGTGACCATAGCCAACGTTGTATTGCAGACTTTTTGGGACAGGTCGCGTCAATTCGTACTTTTTTTTTAAAGACAACTCCCTCACTAACGAACAAGTCCTGTATCGGGGACAGACAAACATACAACTAACAGACACAAAGTACAACTAGAATCAGAACAACTATTTGTGGATCACACTAATTCTTCTCCTGTGTGGGGATCGAACCCACAACCTCGTGCACAGCCGGCGCATATTACGCCCATTGAGCCTCGGAGGTAGTCTTTGAAAAGCAATTAGTATGCTGACTGTTCAAATAAAATTTAGATAGGAAAGAGTGAATACTTCGATGGGTTTTGACCGTGATCTTTCCTTTACAGGGGGAACGTTCTGTCCGCTCTCGACTAAAAATCAAACATATTTGAGGCGACGATGAGAGCGATCGGTTGTATAGGGAATTTCGAGAATTCCAGATTAACCCACTGATTTTTACCGAACAATGAATGCACCTGACCGCGACCGCTTCAAGTAAGATGAAAGTTCCAGACTAGGTATATCAAAAAAATAGGTTCACGTATAAATGAATTCAAAAATGTAATGAAAAGGAAAGCTCACCAAAAAGGCAACGTGTTACAAAATCTAAGATTATTTAAATGATAGACAACTCGGAAATGAGCTGTTCACTCAACTTGCTACTCAAGCAAATTATTGGCTTTGTAATTTGTATCTATGCTAAGTAAATGTTTGTAAATAGACCAAAAAAATATCAGCTGAGTTTCTTGCCGGAGTCTTCTCAGACTGCGGGGCCGTGTTTCGAATTGGTAGTACATTTGCTAAATTAACCTATTACATAGTTTTAGTTTTGTAATTTCAATTTAATGGTCTTGATTTTAGAATTTGAATATATTTAGATGTGTATTTAAGCCTTTACATGTAAGAGAGAAGCCTTTACTCTCGAGCCTTTGCTCGGGCCCTCTCCGTAAGTAGCGGCGCTGCCATGAAACAAATTACTACACCACGATGGTAACGCAAAACCAATTCCACCAGGCATATAGGAGTAGAAATGCCATCGATTCGACAGAAGAAGAAGTCCCTCTAAATTTCCAAAGCATGGTCACTACGATTCTGAATTGACCGGACGCAGTGTGACCGAATACGTAGTTATGAGCTGATTGCGAAGATGAAACTGTTATGCCAAATGCTGTGCATGATGGCTTGGAACGTGATTACTAGATCTATTCACATCAGAAAGAAAGAAAGAAATGTTTATTAACAACCTCAATTACTTAGTTACATTTTCTCGACTTATACATTTTACATTTTACACTTTTATAGATATACCTTCACATTTTTACATATTTAAATGAGATTGTCAAAGGGTCAGTTAGTGAGAGTTTGTTATTCTTGGATGAATGGGTTCGCTCGACCAGGTAAGTGCCCACGGCCTTTTAAATTTTTCAATTGACAACACGTGCAGGGCTTAGGTGTCACTCGCATACGGTGCAGAATATTCCATCAAGAACCAAGCGGTTCGGTGAGTCTTTCCTCTGCTGCACCATTAAGTCTTGGAATTCCTTGCCGGCGCACGTGTTTCCTTCTTCCTACAGTCCCGGGTCCTTTAAGCGGGGCGTGAAAAAGCATCTGATGGGGCCGTCAAGCTGAGCGCCACCATTGTAGCACTGAACGTGTTTGCAATGGTGACCCTCTTTCATGAGACTTTGCCTACAGCTTAACATCAGGCATAGTGAAGTCAAATTGACGTGCCATAAATAAAAAAAATCAATTAACTTATCTAGATTTTATTTTATAAATGATCTTTTGACCACTTAGGTGGCAGATAAGCACATGACCCGTAGACAAGCATGTAATAGGGGGTGAGTCTATTGCCATAGTCTGGGCACTATTGTTGACTCATGCGATGCATCTGAGACTGAGTTTGGGTTTTTGTTTACTAAAGAATCTTTACTAAACAATACACACTTCAATTTTATTTATATATGTATATTTTAATATTCTAGGAAAATCTACACTACGTCACCTAGAAGCATGGTAAGTAAAGACTATGACTAGCTTATGTTATGGGGTCTAGAATGCGGATAAACTTACTTAGATAGATTCATTTTTTTTGTAAATTCATACATATTATACAACACCCAGAATAATGCAAATATTCATATTCATGCTCACAAATATTTGCACTGAGCGGGAATCATACCTGCGCCTCATGAGCAGTACTCCACTAACGCCACGCCACGAAATTTCTTAATATCATATTAAAACATTATACATTTAGTATAACATTATATGATATAATGTCACGTTTGTACCCTAGCCCTAATCTTCAAAACAACTTCAGCAATTTCCCTCCCATCCACCCGCTAATATAAATATTAAGGGACCCAGCATCCCTGCGATATGGACCAAACTACCAACCCTACTACATCTATGTTATCTCATTGTAATAGCGACTGTCAGTTTTGTGAACTTTGCTATGCCCTGCAGAATGTTATGGTTGATGCTACTTAGTTTAATACATACATTACATAAACTCACGCCTATATCCCCGAAGGGTTAGGCAGAGGTGCTAGCACCCACATTTCGCCAGTTTATGTTTAGGTCCCAATTGCCATTAACCGGGCACTTATAAACCTGCGATAAATACACACATAACTTCGAAAAGCATTGAAAGATCATTGGTTTGCGCCATGGTAAAACTGGGATCGAACCCGAGACCTCGTCTCAGCAGTCCATCACCCATACCACTAGGCTACCGCGGCATATTAGATTAATGTTGACTTGTATTGCTTGAAGTTAACATTAGGTCGCATTATACACCATTGTACAACTCTGTGGCGTGGCGGTAGTGAACGCGACTGCTATGCAAATATTTATATGCACGAATATAGTTATTTACACTGGTCTTGTCGTACCTCAGAGAGCAGGTTAAACCGTTGGTCCCGGTTACCATACGAAAATTTATAGCAGTCAGTACGGGTAGTTGGAGCCCTCAAAAGTTCAACTAACCTCACTACAGAACTTCGATATCGCCAATTTGGTTGTGGAATGTGTGTGAATGTTTGTCAATAGACTAAAAAAAAAGCAAAGCCTGCTGAGTTTCTTGCCGGAGTCTTCTCAGGCCGAGGCCGCGTTCCAAACCGGTGGTCCATTTGCTCACTAATTTATAAAATATTGTTGATATTGAAGTTTTATAAGTACCGTTTAATGGTCTATACAGAATAAACGATTTTTGAATTTTAATATGTTCGTAACACGACAGTCGTTCTAAATGTTTCATTTACTGGTGCCACTTTCAAACTTTCTCTAATATACTCATTCCTTATTCTATCCATTCTCGTCACAACACACATCCATCTTAACATTCGCATCTCCTACATGCAGTTTTCTTTCATCCGTCGCTTTTGAGGCCAAACATTGCAATAACTTAAACAGTCTAAACGATTTCACCTCACAAACTTGACCGAAATAAAAATATAACCTCAAAAATATAAAATTAGCAGCACCGTCATTTTTCATTGTGGGAAATATAATCACATCTTACCCGAGTATAAATAATAGAAGAAAATGCCTCGAGATATTATCTTGTTACGGACATAAGCCGGGATTACCCGGACCGCTCTGGCTATACAATAGATTTGATTATTATGAGGTAAGGGTGTTTTTAGTGGAGTTATTTTTTTCGGAATTGTATAGAAAATTATCTGTCTAGATAGAATACAGGGATTTTGTAATAACTCAATCAAATCAATGTTTCGATGGAGCTTTGTTCCTTAATAACGCCAGTAGCATTAGCATGAATTCCTATCGAATTCGTAATGTAAAGGTTTCGAGAGAACGGAGCATTGTGTGCAGTCTGCCTCTTGTGAACCTGTGTGCGTGTGTAGCCCGCCAATCGCAATGCTCCGTTCATGCTAAGGCTACAGATCGGCTGAGTTCACGTGTTTTCGTCTTCCTACAGTCCCGGGTCCTTTAAGCGGGGCGTGAAAAAGCATCTGATGAGACCGTCAAGCTGAGCACCACAATTATAACACTGTATGTGTTTGTAATGGCGACCCTCTTTCCTGAAACTTTGTCTTTAGCTTACATGAGGAAAGAATTTAATCTGAATGAAATTTGGTACTTACAGGCCACATAGATCACAACTAATTTTTATCCCGGGAATAAGTGCCCATGGGTTACGGGAACATGATTAATATAACACGGGGGCGGTGCAGATCATCAGCTAGTTGATTCAGATTCGGTTGCAAGTAATTGCATTTGGAGCCAGTGGTCTTTTTGGCTTCCATTCATCCAGTTTGTTCGATCTTTGATACCCTGAGAGTGAGGCTATTGGCGTATATATCATTGTATGACGTCAATCCTGTACTTCTTGGGGCCTGGTGGAGTTGACATGGCCAGACATTCGTTACCCACGTAGTTGCCGGTTACAGAATAACGTTGCCGCATCAGTGAACACGAATTTTTCTGTATTTTATCCGCAACCTGAAGGTTACTTAGACTGCTGCAGATTTCTTATTTTTATTTATGGCACGTCAATTTGACTTCACCTCGCCTGATGTTAAGCTGAAGGCAAAGTCTCATGAAAGAGGGTCACCATTGCAAACACGTTCAGTGCTACAATGGTGGCGCTCAGCTTGACGGACTCATCAAATGCTTTTGCACTCATGTGGGTTCCTCTCGCAATCTTCACACTTGACCCTATTAACGTTTTTTCATTATGAGCGAAATCCCCATGGATACCACCCCCGCCAAAGCCGGTGGTTATGTCGGACTTGAACCGATTAAAACCCACACCAACCTTGGGTCCTTGATTGCCGGAGGTGAGATTCATCCCCTACTACGTGAGACCGAGTGCAATGATTGGTACATAAGGGTGTTAATACATTTCTGCCTACCCCGGAGGAAAATAGGCATGGGATTATGTATATGTATATAATTTTTCGTTTTATGCAATCAGCCTTTCCAATTTAAATCGATTTGAATAGTTACTTAACATACTAAATGCTTTAAAATTTCATTAATTACTTAGCAAATTAATTATATTCGTAATTAAATGTTCACCGGTGAGAGGTTTTCACTTCACAAATTAACGTGATGAGTACTACAGATAAGTACTTCATTCACGAAAGTATTACATAATGAAATTAAATATTACGTTGAAGGAGAATTCTATTACGCATAAGTTAACTAAAGAGCTATACTATTATTGCTTGAAGTTAACACTAGGTGGCAGTGGTGAAACTAGTTACTGTTCTTGCCAGATGACTGTTTAGAATTCTGCTCAAAAATATTCCGTAAAACCCTCAAAACTCAGAATTTTCTCAAAAAAACTCCTGATAGTTCACAGAAATTTACAGAACAAATTGTTTTATTGCTCCAGATTCCCACAGGATAGAAAATATTCTAGGTTTTAATCTAGACTATGGTTTATCTAACAAAGTTTCAACCATATCGGTTCAATTGTTAATATGGCATTGAGCCACAATCATTGGAATAACTTCACGAACTTTACAAACATGATTAAATATATTTTGAAGGGTTTCCAGAGCACCTTTGCAAGTGCATTAGCCGACCCGAAGCATGGGGTCTATGGAATCTTATCAAGGCTTTGGCAATGAGCTAACCCTCACCTATAAAGGTAGGACATGACGCGGGTATCTCCCATTCCGATTGAGCAATCGAACTGGGGAAGTACCTCCGCTCTACAGAATACCGCGGCTTATATGTATGTTGATGTATGTTATGAAAAACATTACAAACTTTCTAAGAGTTTGTGATAGGCATAACGTAAATACCAGACACAAAAATAATCTCGCTGTCTGTGATAGTAGGCTCCACAAAATTTCAAATTCTTTTCAGGGTAAATGTTTGTAAATAGACCAAAAAAATATAGAAGTCCGCTGATTTTCTTGCCGGAGTCTTCTCAGACCGGGACCGCCTTACGAACCGGTGCGGTGGTCCATTTGCTCACTTACTTACATAACATAGATGATATTAACGTTTTGTAAGTCCCGTTTAAGTACGGTTTATACAGACTTAATGATTTTTGAATTTTAAAATTTCGTTACTGGCACACTTTGTCCCTCTAATTATTACTAATGAATTAGACCGCTCGAAATAACCATATTCATGCATACAAATATTTGCACTACGTGAGAAGAACCCGCGCCTCCTACGTAGCAATCTATTCACTATCACCCTGTGGTGATAGTGAATAGACCCACAATAGCTAATCACTATCACTATCACTACATAGTATAAAATAAAGTGGCGTTTTCTGTCCCTATTTTTCATGTCCCTTTGTATGCTTAAATCTTTAGAACTACGCAACGGATTTTGATGCGGTTTGTTTCAATAGATAGAATGGTTAAAGAGGAAGGTTTATATGTATATAACACCATGCTACAACAAACAGGTGCGGAGCAGGAATGAAAAATGTTGCAAAAACAGGTCAGGTAGTAGCTAATATAACTATAAAATAATAGTGTAGCTAAGGCAAACCCTATAGAATAGTGTGTCCAACTATATCAGATTTCATTATCTAAATGGCAATCGTAAATTGGCCGCCGGAACGGAGCCGGCGACATGCTCAATGTACCGGAACGGGCACGATACGACGACGGATCACCTAATTACAGTTGAGTTTAAATCACAGAATAGAAATAGAATTGAACGGAGGTAGGACACGACGGTATCTCCCGTCCGAAATGAGTTGTCCAACACTGGGGAAGTACCTCCGCCCTACAGAAGACCGCGGTCATAATAACCATCGTGTTGTGTTCCCGCCGGTAAGTAGGGTAGCCAGAGCTCACTGTACCCTTCCTTCCCCTCCCCTTCCTAGCCTCCCCACCCCTTCCCAGCTCTCCCCCTTTCCCTTCAGGGTGGGCAGCGCGTGTTAGTGTTGCACACGTTCATAGGCCACGGTGGCCGCTTTCCATCAGGTGGGCCGTGTGCTTGTCTGCCACCTACGTAGTATAAAAAAAAACCTTGTTGGAGGGGACGTAGTAGGCCTTCTCGAAGAGCGAAACCTATGCTCGGGCCCTCTCCGTGAGTAGCTGCGCTGCCGTGAAACAAATTACTACACCACGATGGCAACTCCAAAATGCCGTCGATTCGACAGAAGAATTACCTAGTTCAGGCACAACTAATAAATTATCCATAAGCAAAGACCTATGTAAGACACTTAACTGCACAAATATAATTATATACATACCTACTATATATTAATACTAGCTGACCCGCGCGACTTCGTCTGCGTCACCCCGTTTTTGCAACATTTTTCATTCCTGCTCCGCACCTGTTAGTCGTACCATGATGTTATATACATATAAACCTTCCTCATTAACCATTCTATCTATTGAAACAAACCGCACCAAAATCCGTTGCGTAGTTCTAAAGATTTAAGCATACAAAGGGTCAAGAAAAATAGGGACAGAAAAGGCGACTTTATTTTATACTATGTAGTGATGATGATTCTTAAGATAACTACTCATGTACAATGTAACAACGCACGACAGATTAAAAACCTAAGTAAAATATTGTACAACGATTATTATAAAATAAATTTGATTTGATTTTAATAGGCATTTGTACCCCCGATTTTCTACCCACAAATATATTACCCGGTATCAACTTCTGAGTAGGTATTCCCAATTTGTACCCACGAAAATTCTATAAGAATATTAACAAAATTAATAACGAAATATCACTGTAAATATGATGTCATTTGCAAATGGATGGTTAAATGTGTGACTCACAAGCGTGCGGCTTCAAGCACATCCCAGTGCGACACGTTAGGGTTCCGTACCTAAATTTATAAATTTATTAAATCTGTTATATTAATGATATAATTTTATATTAATAATTAAAGACAGGTGTGGGTGTGCGGTGTAGGCTTTTAAGGCATGTGGCAATATTAAATTATTTTGTACGACAGGCATTTGCCCGTGGCTATGTCTGTTCTTTTTTTATCGTGCACAAAATCGAAAAATCCACCGAAAGCAGTGGAGGCGATTATGTCGGACTCGAACCGACTTGATTGCCGGAGGTGAGATTATACAAGACATATCTCTTTCGCACCCTTGCAAGGAAAAAGGAGTGCGAGAGAGAGAAATAAGAAGAAAAAGCAAACAATAAAATGCCTGAAGGGTAGCTATGCCTGCTGTAGTTTAATGAACTGTGAAGTAGTAGAAAAGTAGATAGATAAAACGTTGTAGGTTCGATTTCAGTTCAGTACAAATTTTTTATTTATAAATATATCTTTTGTAATGATATGAGTCAGCAAAATTGTCTAATTAACGTTAATTGGCTCGACTTCTTTTACGTGGAACCGAAAAGTGGGTTTTGATATACTTTCACTCATTCAACTTGCTACTCAAGCAATTATTGTATCTAGACTAAGTAAATGTTTGTAAATAGACCAAAAAAAAAAAAAGAAAAGCCTGCTTAGTTTCTTGCTGAAGTCTTCTCAGACTGGGGCCGCGTTTCGAACCAGTGGTCCATTTGCTAATTAGCTAGATTTCTCTATATGGTCTGGTCAGACTCTATATGGTCGGCAACACGAATGTGACGACCCTGATGTTGCAAACGTCCATAGGCCATGGCAACCACTTTCCATCAGGTGGGAGCTTGACTGCCACCTGAGTGATATAAAAAAAATTCACGTTTAGTGGTCTATTCAGAATAAATGATTTTGAATTTTGAATAACTCGTTGACGGCAATACCAGTGAATGAATTACGTACAAACGTAATAATATTAGTGTGCGGAACCCGACAGCTGTCCGCAGTCATTGAATTACCATGACGAGGCGTTGCGGAGTCTGTGGCCTATTTAATTAAGACCTCTCTGGAATTTATTTAGCATTTAAAAAAAACGCTGAAGAGTTTGTCTGTACTTGGCAATCTTAAGGTGCGTCCAAATTTGTGACATGAACAGCTGACCGGACAGCGTGACATCAAGACATGACGTTGAGTGTGGACGTACTTCTAGTAGAACAAATTTTACAAATTTTTAAATACTTGCTATTTGTCATACCACATAGTAGAACAGATATGGTTTTTTCCTGCTTGTTATACTAGTGTAACAAAAAGTAGAACAATGGTGAAAAGTCCAACAACTTGTGGCACATGGGCACACAAACTAGAGTTGCAGACACGGCCTCCAATCGATCGATAGTTTTATTTAAGCTCAGCTATAACGCAGCTAAATGAGCAATGGACAAGCACTTCTAACACGGTCACGGTAAAATGTTACGTATATGTAGACGCGGCATAACATGCTCTCCGAGGCACGGAGCTCGGTAACCATTTAGTCACGAGCCCCTCACATTAACTATTTACTTGATAATATAATTTTAGTGGACGACACTCAACACGGGGATTTCCCGTTTGACATTAATCAGTTGCGAAGTTCTTGTGAACATCGGTAATGCACTTTGAGTCAAACGAAATTATTCATAGTATTCTGGAAGTCTACTACGAAACATTTGCAGGTGCAGATTGAAATTTTCGGAGAATTCACGGAACTTTATACTGAAATCGGATCCGAAAACTTCATGTTTAAATATAGCCCAAAGAAAATTGAAGTTACGCTTCCGCCTTAGCCTTCTAACCTAACCTATCACGTACCTACCTAACCTATGACATTGCGCGGACATGGGTATCAGGGTACGGGGAATATATCTCGGTCGGTCAACCAACATTTCGGTTCCACGCAATAGGAAATGTTAAATATTATGTTACATTAGATTTAGGCTGTCAAAAGATTATAGAGCGTAAGGTGTCCAGATACTTTTGAAGCGCTTATGCGTACATCTTTCGTTCGTATTTCGTGCGAGTCCGAATTTTCAAATGTTCCATAGTAGCCCCCTTCTGAATTCAATGAGAAGGGAATCCGAAGGTGATTCTGATTTCATACATATTCATAACTAAGAACTGCCAATTAGTTTTACCTCTTTAGCAAAGACGACGAGGATTGTTCTGACGAGAATTTGGAGATAAATTACTCGCTAATGTCCTCAGAGCCTCATGATATTTTAATCCCGCTTCCCGTGAGAACCATTTCCCGGGATGAAAAGTAGCTTACGTGTTATTTCAGGTTCCGGACTGGGGGAAGCCGCGCAGATATGTGTGACTCTCACCACACTAAAACAACCTGCCGTGTACCATACACCGCGAGTTAGTGAATTAACTGGTGTAGCCCATAAGCCACGGTAACCACTTTCCAGGTATGCTTGTTTGCCACCTTAGTTTTAATCCAAACTAATTTTTATTTTTTTTTATTTATGGCACGTCAATTTGACTTCACCTCGCCTGGTGTTAAGCTGAAGGCAAAGTCTCATGAAAGAGGTCACCATTACAAACACGTTCAGTGCTACAATGGTGGCGCTCAGCTTGACGGCCTCATCAGATGCTTTTTCACGCCCCGCTTAAAGGACCCGGGACTGTAGGAAGAAGGAAACACGTGCACCGGTAAGGAATTTGAGGACTTAATGGTGCCGCAGAGAAAAGACTCATCGAACTGCTTGGTTCTTGATGGAATATTCTGTACCGTATCAAAATAAAACATCTGGAATAGCTATTTTTGGCTCAATATTATGATGAATTGCTGTAAAATGTTTCTTAAAATAATCCGGTGTGAACCCCGGATAGGTCGGTAGTATGGAACAATCATTCATATTCCACTAGCCCATAATGCTAGTAAAACATTCAATACATGCCCACGACCCGTGTTTATTAAAGGTCAGATGCCTGCGGGAAATAAAGAATGAGTGCTTTTACAGTCCACGACATTTCGGTAATAGTTTACTCTAGTATTTAATCAAAAGAAGTTCGTCTTGGCCACGATATTTCATTATTATTTAGTATAGTTTTTATCAATTTATACAGTAAATGCCGCGGTAGCCTAGTGGTATGGACTGCTGAGACGAGGTCTCGGGTTCGATCCCTGATTTACCATGGCACACACCAATGACTGTATCCAATCCACACTAATGTGTATTTATCGCAGGTTTATACGTGCCCGGTTAATGGCAATAGGCTCGCCACTTATTACATTGGGACCTAAAATATAAACTAGCGAAATGTGGGTGCTAGCACCTCTGCCTACCCCTTCGGGGATATAGGCGTGATATTATAAAAAATATAAATATATATACACAATATATATACAAAACTATACAAAAATATATACGGTGCAGAATATTCCATCAAGAACCTAGTCCAGTTAACCAAGAGTCTTTTCTCTGCCGCACCATTAAGTCCTGGAATTCCTTGCCGGCGCACGTGTTTCCTTCTTCCTACAGTCCCGGGTCTTTTAAGCGGGGCGTGAAAAATCATCTGATGAGGCCGTCAAGCTGAGGGCCACTATTGTAACAGTCTACGTGCTTGTAATGGTGACCCTCTTTCCTGAGACTTTGCCTTCGGCCTACCATCAGGCAACGTGTAGTCAAATTGAAGTGCCTTGAATATTTTTTTTTTTCAGTTTCGTATGAAGTATGATTTCGTCTGCCTTTCACGGAGCATAGCTTGTTCTATTAGTGTAATCTATGCTAACAATGTAACACTGTACGTGTTAATAATGGTGACTCTCTTTCATGAGACTTTGCTTTCAGCTTAATATCAGGCGAAGTGAAATCAAATTGACGACTCCTAGATGAAAAAAATAGTACCTAGCATGTAAAGTCGTATCTAGTCACACACATGAATTCATTCAGTAGTCACGATGTCTCTCCGATTAATCGTGAAGTCTAAAACCACGCATTTCTGGATTCCTTACCATTGAAGTCTGGAGGGTATTTCTATATGATTGCTTTTATATATCGCTCTGTATCCAATGATCGGAATTTAATATAAAATGTGGAAGGAATTGATACCCATGACACAATAATAGAATAACGTTAGCACATTGTATCCAATTGATTTTCTTTGTGTGGGATTTGTATTTGCAGCGCAAATCTTTTTACTATTATAAAGGCTGTTTGGGTAAGGCTTAGGTGAACGCTCCTGGCAGTATTCAGGATATGTAACATAAATTGACATAAAAAAATTATGTCATTTTTTTTATACCGTTTTATTTTTATTCATTTATTTCATCGTTCGTTTATTGTATTATTCATTTATTTCATTATTCATTTCATTCATCATTAATTTAGCTTATTATTCATTTATTTCATTATTCATTTATTTCGTCATTCATTTGTTTCGATGTTTTAAATTTGTCCATTTGTTTAAATTAAATTTTATAGCATTAAATTAGCTGTCTTATCGTTCCTTATAGCAATTTTGTCGTTTTGTAAGTTCCGTTTTAATGGTCTAAATACATTATTTTTAAATTTGTCTATTATCATCCTACGAGTGTCTAACACATATTATAACAAGATTAATTTTAACTGTCGTAATCACAAAGTTAAATTATTTACATTGAAAAAATATTCTAGAATAATCTACACAATGTCATTCAAACCCATGGTAAGCATAGCTTAACTAGCTTGTGCTATGAATTGGACACTCAGATACTTTTTTTTGTAAATACATACATATTCATAGACACATCCAGTCCAAAGCAAATATTCATATTTATGCACACATATATTTACATTGAATTGAACCCGTGACTCCTGCATAGTAGTCGTGTTCACAACCGCCATGCCACAGAGGTCAAAGTATCCAACTTTTCCATTTATCAAACCCGGGACCTTCCAAGTGTTTATCTTTTTGTTCAGTAAGTGAAAACGTGTGTTAACAACAAAACACTAAAACAAACATATTAATCATGTTACACCTACGATCCGATCCGATCACTAGCTCGCTACGTTAACTTCGTAGACGTGCTACGAATTCGTAGCAGAGCGCTACGAAAATTCTCGCAGACTGTAATTCATTTTGTTGATATAGGACTGTTGGACTTTGTATATTTAGACTAGTTATTGCCCTTGACTTCGGTCGTGTAGACGACGGTTATTGCGACCTAACATAGTGTAATTACATACATATTATATATGGAAAAATACCGAGACCAATGTAAATTCCAGGTTCTTTCATTATGATGAGGCCGTCAAGCTGAGCGCCACCATTGTAACACTCTACTGGTGGTAGAAATTTGATGGCACAAATTTGTCATAAATTTCGACCGGGTGGGTACCACCGTGCACATGTGCGGAAAACCCTCCATAGTAATCCAACCTCGGTTGGATTGCGTTCAGGGGTCAGCAAGTGCACAGCCGGGCAGAGGTGGTGGTAGTCGCAGCATTAGTGGGACCAGTGGGTCTTGGCGTAGTCTGGTGGGTATGGCGCGGGGCGACCCGCCGAGCAGGGAGACCCGTAGAAACGGTGGTGCCGCTGGCCGCCCGCGGCATAGTACAGGGGCCCAACTGGGGCTAACCACCCTGGGAGGCTGCCTCACCAGGCCGCGCATAATCCCGATATGGTTCGTCGTGCCGGTTGGTGACCGGACGGGACCCCGGCGACCATATTCGGGGGGGTACGGGGGCCCTTCCGTTCGGCGCATCGGCTCTCACCATGCCTCAC
Source organism: Pelosia muscerda (assembly GCA_963691645.1). NCBI lineage: Eukaryota > Metazoa > Arthropoda > Insecta > Lepidoptera > Erebidae > Pelosia > Pelosia muscerda. Next base: position 1,334,012 of record OY829113.1, read on the forward strand.
AATCACAGATAAAACCAATCTCCCGCGCTTTGTCACGCGGTGCTGCGACGACAATCACCTCTTTTTTCACGCCTTCTCTTACCCTCTACCATGGCAGTGCATATTAGAGATTATGGCAACACAGCGGCTCTTCATGTTCCCACTAGCTCGCTTTTTGAGGTGGAGTCCACTAACATCTGTGAGCTCCATGCAAACCTCAACGCCGTCCACCAACATCTTGAGACGGCGAAACCAGCCATGCTCTTTCTGACGGAGACACAAATATGCCGCCCTGACGACACGACCTACCTGCTCTGCCCCGGCTATGTTCTAGAGGAAAATTTCCGTGCCAAAGCCGGGGTATGCGTGTTTGTTAGGGCGGATGTTTGTTGTCGCCGTTTGCGCTGCCTTGAGGACCCATCCTTTTCTGTCCTGTGGGTACACGTAGACCATGGCTGTACTAGTCAAATCTATGTGTGCCTTTACCGTTCCCATACTGGAGATGCCGAGACAACTCGACTCTTTGAATATCTGAGTCAGGCGGCAGATGATGCGCAGGAGCGGTTTCCAAACGCTGAAATGGTATTTTTGGGGGACTTTAACGCCCACCATGAAATCTGGTTGGGCTCCTCCAAAACAGACCATGCGGGAAGAGCCGCCCACGCGTTTGCTCTGGCTCACGGCCTGACCCAACTGGTACACGAGGTCACTAGGATACCAAGGGGGCCGGGCCTAGCACCCTCCTTGCTAGACCTTCAGCTGACGAGCCACCCAGACCAGTACAATGTCTCGGTGCGAGCCGCTTTGGGCAACTCCGACCATTGTCTGGTCTGTTCCAAGGTGCCTATCATAGCGCCCTCACGACCAGTGCAGGGAAAACGGCGTCTCTGGCACTACTCGTCGGCTGACTGGGATGGACTGCGTGACTATTTTGCGTCCATCCCGTGGGTTGAGCGCTGCTTTGAAGGTAAGGACCCATCGGATAGTGCAACTGCTGTCGTCGGTGAGATCAGTCTGGGTATGGAGTACCATATCCCATACACTGATGTCACTGGTGCCCGCGGAGTGCGCCCTTGGTTTGGGCGCGAATGCGCAGAGGCTGTTCAGCATAAACAGTCTGCGTATCGCGCTTGGGTAAGGGCGCGCGCTACGCACGATTCCAACATCGGGTACTTTAAGGCAGCGTACAACAAAGCCACTAGGGTCTGCAAGAGGGCTTTTGTCAGAGCAGATGCTCAGCGCATAGCACGGGTTGGTCAAGAACTAGTAGCGCATCCCACGGGCAGCCGTGGCTACTGGCGACTGGCCAAAGCCGTGCAAGCTAACTTCTGCCAGCCTTCGCTGCCCCCCCTGCGTAACCCTGATGGATCCCTGGCACATGAGCTGCAAGAGAAAGCAAATTTGCTGGTTAATCTCTTTGCGGCCAACTCCCGAATCGACGACTGTGGTATGCAGCCACCGACTCTACCTAATAGTGACCACGCAATGCCTGATATTCGTATCAGGCAACGCGATGTCCGAGCAGTACTGCAGTCACTCGATGTCCGGAAAGCCAGTGGTCCGGATGGTATACCAGCGGTGGTTCTTCAAAAATGTGCAGCGGAGTTGTCTCCAATACTCACGCGGCTGTACCGACTTTCCTACATTTCGGGTACAGTGCCGACGGCGTGGAAAGAGGCGAATGTACAGCCGATTCCCAAGAAGGGAGATCGCTCAGACCCAGCCAACTATCGGCCCATAGCCGTCACCTCAGTGCTGTGCAAGGTCTTCGAGCACCTTATCAACACACAGCTCATGCGCCACCTAGAGGATCACTCCCTAATTAATGACCGACAATATGGTTTTAGGCCGAAACGGTCAACGGGTGATCTTCTGGCGTATGTTACCCATCTTTGGGGTGAGGCTATGGACAAGCATGGTGAGTCACTGGCTATTAGCCTAGACATCGCCAAAGCGTTCGATAGAGTCTGGCACAAATCGCTTCTTTCCAAACTACCAGCCTTCGGTCTGCCTCTTAGACTGTGCAATTGGGTTGCTAGCTTCCTGCAGGGGCGCCGTATTCGCGTTCTCTGTGATGGACGAGCATCGGAGTTCCTGCAGGTAAATGCTGGTGTGCCGCAGGGGTCCGTCTTATCACCCACTCTCTTTCTTCTGCATATCAATGACATGCTGTCCACCGGCAGCATCCACTGCTATGCAGACGATAGCACTGTACACGGGAGCTACCACGGACATTCTGCGGCCAAGCAGTCCGATATAGCGGAAAAGAGGCGACTTCTTGTCACTGGGCTTGACCGGATCCTCAATCACGTTTCCCAATGGGGATCTGAGAACCTGGTCGAGTTCAATGCCAAGAAGACGCAGGCCTGCGCGTTTTCAGCAAAGACATCTCCTTTCCTTCCTCCTCCCACTCTTCAGAGCACACCACTGCCATTACAGGATAACCTCAATATACTCGGTATGGACGTGCGCTGCAAACTGAACAACAAGAACTATATCGAGAGCATCATCAAAACAGCTTCGCGAAAACTCGGAGTCCTGAACAGAGTGAGACGTTTTTTCACGCCGGAGCAGCGGTGTCTACTTTATAAGACACAAATTCGCTCCTGCGTGGAATACTGCTCGCATCTCTGGGATGGCTCCGCAAAGTACTTATTAGATGCTCTCGACAGGTTGCAGCGACATGCGGTCCGCATTATTGGGAGTCCTGAGGTCACAGAGTCCCTCGAGCCTTTGCAGATGCGTAGAGATGTTGCGTCCTTGGCAGTATTTTACCGTCTCTACCATGGTGAATGTTCTGATGAGCTCTTCCAACTAATCCCACCCTCCCCTTTCCTACACAGGACAACGCGTGCAGGGCTTAGGTGTCACTCGCATACGGTACAGAATAATCCATCAAGAACCAAGCGGTTCGGTGAGTCTTTTCTCTGCCGTACCATTAAGTCCTGGAATTCCTTGCCGGCGCACGTGTTTCCTTCTTCCTACAGTCCCGGGTCCTTTAAGCGGGGCGTGAAAAAGCATCTGATGAGGTCGTCAAGCTGAGCGCCACCATTGTAGCACTGAACGTGTTTGCAATGGTGACCCTCTTTCATGGGACTTTGCCTTCAGCTTAACATCAGGCGAGGTAAAGTCAAATTGACGTGCATAGATAAAAAAAAAAAAAAAAAAAAAAAAAGTAATGGTGACCCTCTTTCCTGAGATTTTGCCTTCAGCTTACCATCAGGCGGGGTGAATTCAAAATTGACGTGCCATGAATAAAAAAATCGAGATATTTATGCATACAAATATTTGCACTGAAATTTTGTAAAAATTTCAAAAGTATTTTTCTGTCAGTTTAACAACGGGCACACGCCTGACTACCTTTAGCTTACCATCAGGCGGGGTGAATTCAAAATTGACGTGCCATAAATAAAAAAATCGAGATATTTATGCATACAAATATTTGCACTGAAAATTTGTTAGCATGTCAGAAATATTTTTCTGTCAGTTTAACAAAGGGGCACACGCCTGACTGCCTTTAGCTTACCATCAGGCGGGGTGAATTCAAAATTGACGTGCCCTAAATAAAAAATAGAGATATTTATGCATACAAAAAAATATTTGCACTGAAAATTTGTAAAAATGTCAAAAGTATTTTTCTGTCAGTTTAACAACGGGCACACGCTCGACATGTTTCTCGTTTGGACCCCTTTGTCAAACGGCCCCAAATCCGCCTTTATATCCGCTTTGACGCTCGCGTGGAAAGTTCGAGAAAACCGCAGCTAACGAGACCGAATGTAAATAAAACTTTGGCGAGACTCGACTGAAGAGCGTTGAGAAACGTCGCGACGTGCATAGGGTTGCCTACCTTCAGAAATTCCCAAAAAAAGGCCTAAAAAAATTGTCCTAGAATATTTATTCAAATAGGATTCACATCATCATTCCCTGAACCTTGTCCCAACTTAGTTGGGGTCGGCTTGCCAGTCCAACTGTGATGCGGCTGAACTTCGATATTTTCCGTAAAGCGACTGCCATCTGACCTCCACAACCAATGGTCTAATGACCAATGGCGATATCGAAGTTCCAAGTTAGACTGGTTGGACTTTTGAGGGCTCCAACTACCCGTAACGACTGCCATAGATGTTTGTATGGCAACTGAGACCGACGGCTTAACGTTCTCTCCGAGGCACAACCAGACCAGTGCAAACAGCCATATTAATGCATACAACTTTTTGCACTGAGCGGGGATCGAACCCGCGCCCCGTGCGTAGCAGTCGCGTGCACTACCGCCACACCACGGAGGCAGTTTACTTATTTTATTTTATTATATAGTTATTATTACTTATTTTATTTTACTAGATAGTTTATTTTATTAACACTATATGTTTCTTTTGGTTAAATTAGATTTAGGCTGCCAAAGTATTATAGATCTTAAGGTGTCCATAATCTCTTGAAGCCCACTCTACATACATATAATTACCAGATAACAAAATATTTTAAACGTAACATTTTTTAGTTGGCAATCCTGCTCTCTAACGTGAGTGTAGGCACTTGTCTAGAACTGGGTTACCCGTGAAACCGTCTGAATGAATTTTTTCAACTCTGAGAGGCCTCCTAGTAATTTACTTTTGTCGTTTTTTAGTCTTTTGCGGAGTACGTTTTTGGTTTATGTTTATCTTAAAACATGTTCACATAAAATGAGAGCATGTTTTACGAGCTTATGTCTCAGTTAACTTATGTATTTGAATGTTGTGATGTAATATAACATAACATAAACTCACGCCTATATCCCTGAAGGGGTAGGCAGACCTCTGCCTGTATAGTATAGTGTATAGTATATCTGTATAGTGGTATGGCTAATGGACTGCTCAGACGAGGTCTCGGGTTCGATCCCAGGTTTTACCATGGCTCACACCAATGACATTTCGATGCTTTTCGAAGTTATGCGTGTATTTATCGCAGGTTTATAAGTGCCCGGTTTATGAGAATAGGTTTCGCCACCTATTACATTTGGACCTAAACATAAACTGGCGAAATGTGGGTGCTAGCACCTCTGCCTACCTTCGGGGACACAGGCGTGAGTTTATGTATGTATGTATGATATTAACTAAAAAATAATGTCAGCATATTCCGTTAATATATCTCCCATAAAACTTGACAAAGAAAATTCTTCAATAGATATCGACATTCCAATTCAATAACAAACGGTAAATACTGGTACATTACATCGTAATAAATTTCGAGAGACCGCGGGATGCCGACATTTAACAAGATGGCCGCCAATTTGGATTTATCAGTTTTATTTGAGTTCAAAGTTGGGGGGAATGTTACTTACTTTCGCTTGTAATACAATTTGATGGGGCTATTAAGAGTGATTTGGAAGCCTTTTTTGATCTAGTTATTTATTGAAAGTGTAGGTACTTTCTTTCGTATTATTGAGATTCAGTCCAAAATTCTGAGGATATTAACATTGGTCGGTTGCTTATGAACCAATGAGTATTGACTCAATGAGTATTGACTCATTGGTTCATAAGCAACCAACAACTACACTACTACAGCTTAAGATCAATACGGTACAAGAAGAGATTAAATATTCTATCAAATCGCACAGGAATAAATGACATTTGTAAATAGACCAAATGCCGGAATCTCCTCAGACCGGGGCCACATTTCGAACTGGTATTCATTTGCTAACTAAATAATATATTATTGATATTGACGTTTTGTAAGTGCCGTTTAATGATCTATACAGATTAAATGATTTTCGAATTCTGAATTTTGACTCAACTATCATCCAAATGCACCTACTCACGCTTATTGAGTAATTACGCGAAACTCAAAAGGAATCGATAAAAAAATCGTTTTGGTATTTCTTTTTTATACCTTTTAATTTACATAATTTACTGTCGTATCAGTAAAGTTAAATGAGACAGTAATTTGATTAAAAAACATAACTACAAACAAATAGCGCCATAATGTGAATAATAAATAAATAAATGTTCATGCAAAGCTTCAGAAAAGTATGCACACAAATTATTACGTCTTATAAATGTCAGTATTACATTCAATAATTGATGTTTTTGATGAAATTATTGTTTCATTCAGCTTCAATAACACGATAGAGAGTGAATAATGCTAATTAAACAGTAAACTAAAAAACATTACCAAATTTGACTTGAAAAACTTGACTTTAATGCATTTTTGTACATATATACAAGTAAAATGACAAAAGACTGGCGGTACGCAAACGAGTCGTCTGAACGCAAGAATTTTAATAAAAATGGCGGCAACAATCCACAGAGCGATGCAAGAGGACAGGCCGCATAACATTAACGTTTTAAAATGCAAAAATATTTAATATTGTTTAGCCTGTTTTAATATGAAGCTTTATATCTGACACTGGAAGTTTTTCTTTGAAAGTATAACAGATTATTACCCATTTATCTATCCGGCTCGAAAGACCATAAAAAAACATTTTTTTATCCGGTTCGAAGGACCATGAAAATCACTTTTTTTATATCCAGCTCGAAAGACCACAAAATAAAACTTTTTATATATCCGGTTCGAAAGACCATGAAAAACACTGTTTTTATATCCAGCTCGAAAGACCACAAAATAAAACTTTTTTTATCCGGTTCGAAAGACCATGAAAAACACTTTTTTTACATCCAGCTCGACAGACCAAAAAATAAAACGTTTTTATATCCGGCACACAAGATAAAAGAAACTTTTTATAAGTGTGCCCGTGTGGCTATTTAAAATAATGATTTTTTAGATTTTTTATTCAATTACCGCGGTAGCCTAGTGGTACACCCGAGACCTCGTCTCAGCAGTCCATTACCCATTACCCATAGGTAATGGACTGCTGAGACGAGGTCTCGGGTTCGATCCCAGGTTTATCATGGTACACACCAATGACTGCGATGCTTTTCGAAGTTATGTGTGTATTTATCGCAGGTTTATAAGTGCCCACTTAATGGCAATAGGCTCGCCACCTATTACATTGGGACCTAAATATAAACTGGCGAAATGTGGGTACTAGCACCTCTGCCTACCCCTGCGGGGATATAGGCGTGATATTATAAAAAAAAATATTCAATTACAGCTTCCAACTAAGTAGTTAAGGTATCTTCTCTACCTATTACGCTATTTATGTTATTTTTGGTTACATTAGACTTAGGCTCTCAAAGGATTATAGATCTTAAGGGGCCCAGGAACTATTAGAGTCCACTGTATAGTTGCCTCAAGTTGTTTAATCTATCAAATTGAGTCGGTCTGACCTTTCAAAAGTTCGTTAGTTGAACACTACATGTAACTACGTCATTGTTTGCACCATAAAGTTATTATTACTAGCAATAGTCTCGTTACAAAATGTATACCTATAGTGGTCATCATTATCTGACCTTTTTTTATTTATGGCACGTCAATTTGACTTCACCTCGCCTAATAATAAGCTGAAGGCAAAGTCTCAGGAAAGAAGGTCAATTTTATAAACACGTACAGTGTTACAATGGTGGCGCTCAGCTCGACGGCCTCCTCAGATGCATTTTCACGCCCCGCTTAAAGGACCCGGGACTTTAGGAAGAAGGAAACACGTGCGCTGGTAAGGAATTCCAAGACTTAATGGTACGGCAGAGGAAAGACTCACCGAACCGCTTGGTTCTTGATGGAATATTCTGCACTGTATGCGGATGACATCTAAGCCCTGCACGTGTTGTCCTGTGTAGGAAAGGGGAGGGTGGGATTAATTGGAAGAACTCATCAGAACATTCACCGTGGTACCCTTTTCTCAACTCATTGGGGTTGGCTTTCCAATCTAATTGTGGTGCGGCTAAACTTATTTATTTTATATTTAAATAATATTCTAGAACAATCTACACAACGCCATCTAGACCCATGGTAAGCATAGCTTAACTAGCTTGTGTTAGGGCTCTAGAATGCTTTTTAGTAAGTTTAGTAATAGATACTTTTTTTTGTAAATACATACATATTATACATAGAAACACCCAGACTACCTTACATACCACTTACGTACCATTACTTTTCGATGCTTTTATGTGTGTATTTATTGCAGGTTTATAAGTGCCCGGATAATGGCAACAGGCTCGCCATTATATTTATTACATTGGGACCTAAACATAAACTGGCGAAATGTGGGTGCTAGCACTTGCCTTCCCCTTCGCGGATAAAGGCGTGAGCAGTCCATTACCCATACCACTAGGCTACCGCGGTACTTCTGTGTATAACCTATTCAATATGCACACAACACATACAAGGTAACATTTCCAGCGGATATTAAATGTCAAGAGCGAGCAAACAGCGTGGTCCTCACCACGCAGTGTTTATTCGGTATCATTACTTGTTTGCGAACGGACAGTCATGTTTAGGAATATAAACAGTGTTTATTGGATCATTAATAGTTTCAGCACATAGACAGCCTCCGTGGCGTGGCGGTAGTGCACGCGACTGCTACGCACGGGGCGCAGGTTCTATCCCCGCTCAGTGCAAAAAGTTGTATGCAGGAATATGGCTGTTTGCACTGGTCTGGTCGTGCCTCGGAGAGCACTTTAAGCCAGGTTGCCATGCAATCATCTATGGCAGTCGTTACGGGTAGTTGGAGCCCTCAAAATTCCAACCAGTCTAACTCGGAACTTCGATATCGCCATTGGTCATTGGACCATTGGTTGTGGAAGTCAGATGGCAGTCGCTTCACGGAAAATATCGAAGTTCAGCCGCATCACAGTTAGACTAGAAAGCCGACCCCAACTTACGCCGGTAATCCCCGAAGGGGTAGGCAGAAGTGTTTTAAACACCCACTTTTGGCCACAATGATTTTCGGTCCCACGTAATGAAGGGCGAGCCTATTGCCACCAATCGGGCACTTTGTAAAAAAATGGATGTATCGAAAATAAATTCTAAACCGAAAATATTGCGGCTAAATAATTTTGGAAAAGAATATTTTTTGACCCGATTAATTGCTATGCGGTGTATATCGCAAGGAAATTAATTACGTGCTTGGCCACACAAGCACTAACAATAACGTCTTGGAGAGAGTATCAGAATGTCATATATTATCTCACCTCCGGCAATCCGGACCCAAAGACGCCGTGTAATCGGTTCAAGGCCGAAATAACCAAAACTACCGGCTTTGGTGGGGGTGGTATCCGTGGAGATTTTGCTCGTAATGAAAATAAGTTTAACGGCGGCTAACGCACAAGTATTACCAATTAACGTATTGGAAAGTATCAAACAGAATGGCTGTTTTTAAATTATCAGACAATTTATTACCATTGTTCTTTCAGTCAAATCTATTCATCCGTTAAAGCATGATTGAGTAAAAAAAACATTACACAACACAACACAAATTTTAACTTTTCTAGTAGATATTAGTAGGATTAAGTCCATAAATACATCTGTAAACCAGTAGGAAATTCAAAAATTGAATTCCAACCGCCGCGCGCCGTCGCTTCCAGTTGGAACTGCATTTAACCGGCTCGTAACCAATTCCCGCCGGATATTTCGCTTGAACCGTACGAGCAGTGATTTTATTAAGCGCTATAAAGTTACTCGCATAAGCTCGGCAGGTAAAATACTTAGCTTACGAGCAACTTGAAGTAATTTACCAACTTTTTGGGAAAAGTAGAAATTGAAACAGTGAGCTAAAAAGTTGGGGGAGTTTGTAACTTATTTTTATGGCAATTATTTCATAGCTTAGTTGACTATGAAATTGTACCGTTTGATTATTATATATGCCGCGGTAGCCTAGGGGTATGGGTAATGGACTGCTGAGACGAGGTCTCAAGTTCGATCCCAGGTTTACCATGGCACACACCAATGACTTTTCGATGCTTTTCGAAGTTATGTGTGTATTTATCGCAGGTTTATAAATGCCCGGTTAATGGCAATGGGATCGCCACCTATTACATTGGGACCTAAAAATAAACTGGCGAAATGTGGGTGCTAGCACCTCTGCCTACCTCTTCCGTGATAAAGCCGTGAGTTTATGTTATGTTATGTGATTATTATTTTAAGAGTTGGCTACCTGCTTGCAGAGTAGGTTGATTTGACATGAAAATCATTTTCTCATCAACTTCAAGGTCACATAAGCATCAAGTATCATATCTCCTTGGATAAAAAGTCTTTTTACTTGTTTTAAAGGCCTGCCTATTAGTAATATTTTATTATTGCTATTATTAGGATTATTAACTCCTCCCTCCCCGTCTCAAATATTGTCTCGTAATTTCCGCCATGTAACGCTTGCTTTTATATTTTAACTCGTTATTTATTAAACCCAAATTATTTAATATACTATAGCGTAATGGTTAAAGATTTCGAATTGGAATCGTTAGCTAGCAAATTAAATCAATTATTTATTTTTAATATTTTTAATTTGGGGATTGTATCAATAAAGAATATGTCAACCCCATCGTAACTTAAAAAAATATAGGAACAACAGATATTTGATGATTCTGTTATTACAATGAACTATTCCAAAGTTTCACTTGTAAGAAAATAACTAGGTACAGAATTTAGTTGATCATTTTATCCCTATTCACCCCTGGATCCCTATTCACCCTTTTTCTGTATATCTTCAATTCAATCAAATTTATTGTGGACTTGAACTCCTAGCAGGAGCATTAGGGGTGAATAAGGGTAGGTATCACAAAAGAAAGTTCAATTGGCGCTTGCTTAAAGAGTGATTGGACATTTTCCCGTCAAAGGGATATAAATCTCCGCCCAATTGCCGTCACGTGGCATTGAAAATCAACAATGAATCGGCGCCTTTTCAAATGTAATCCTCTTTAGACGCCTTGTGCACTTTTCTTAGAAAATTCTGTTTGTACAACATTTTGGGTTAGGAAAAAATATCGTACTTACTTTGTTACCTAATGCTACATCACATCACAAGCTCATGCGTATGCGAAGCCATTTGACTTCTATCTGATGCCGTACCACAAGAAATTATTTTAATTATTAAGGATACGCTCCCGAAGTCGAAGAAACATGGTAATTTGGATATGTGCCGTCTGCTACTTCATTCAATTTTTTTTAATATTGGTTTGTTTTATACCGATTCCAACACCATAAGCATTATATATAGCTACCATACAAAAGTTTAGTTTAGTATCGCCACTTAAATCACGTGCGCCCTTATCGCGCGAGACCTCCCGTGAAGTGCTTACACTGCCGACTTTGTGAAATAAAAATGGCGGGCTAACATTTAACGAGATATGTAAGGTGCGGTTTATCGTCTAGCAAATTAGTTCTAGCACTGGGCACTGCTAGTAGACGTAGACGTCGCCTATGCCACACGTAATTGCTGGGTACACATAGGTTAATCTCTTTCAAGACCCTGTTCTTACAGGTGTTGCGGCACGAGTGTTATTCCTCTAGTGTTACACTCGCCCTTAGGCCACGGTAACCACTTACCATCAGATGGGTCGCGTGCTTGTCTGCGACCAAAGTTGTATAAAAAAAGACCCCTGGATTCGACGTTTTACCACGCAATAATTTAAATATATACGTGGTAAGAGCCAAATGTCCCTTCTTGTCTAAAAATTGTTGTATCCAACCATGCCTATAACAAACAAGGAATTATATATTATTTTAACATAGTAATAGTATAGTATTTAGTTTTACCATGGCACACACCAATGACTGCGATGCTCTTAGAAGTTATGTGTGTATTTCTCACAGGTTTATAAGTGCCCGGTTACTGGCAATAGGCTCGCCACCTATTCAATGTAATACCTAAATACATTGAATAGGTGGCGGTACAATGACCTAAATATAAACTGGCGAAATGTGGGTGCTAGCACCTTTGCCTACACCGTCGGGGATATAGGTGTAATTTTATAAAATAAATAGTATAGTATTTAAGCATACATAGGGACAGAGAAAGCAACTTTGTTTTAAACTATGTAGTGATATGACAGATTTTCGTGCTAAGGGCTCTAATATTCAAGCTGTCACGCAATTATAGCCTATTATATTGATGTAATTATCTAAGCAGATTAACATCAACTAATTTATACGCTTAGCTAATACAACACTCAATTCACTCAACGTAAATTTATTTAGTGAGGTTGTCTTGGCATAAATTATTAGCCTAGATTAATTGAGGTAATTATAGCTGTATTATCGCGGCATTAAGGTTAATTTTTTTATTACATAGAACACGTATGATTTAATTTCATCTCGCCAGATGAACATAACCCAACATTCCCCACACTATTTTCCGTGTCGGGGCGATATAGGTCCGGAGTTCTATAATGAAGTTACCCCTCTAATTACTTATGAGGTAGGATTTAATGAGGGCCCGATGGCACAAACATATACATACACACACACACTCTTACGTATTTAGACTACGTAGTGCGAATAGAAAAAATCTATTGGTAAACACAGTTTTGTATGAAATGGACTTCATTCTACACACTTTTTTTTTCGTTTGCAAAATCCCCACGGATATCAACCAATTCAATGGTGGTGGAGGTCAAGCTGAGCGCCACCATTGTAGCACTGTACGTGTTTGCAATGGTGACCCTCTTTCATGAGACTTTGCCTTTAGCTTAACATCAGGCAAGGTGAAGTCAAATTGACGTGACATAAAAAAAAATATATGTCGGACTCGAATCGACTAAAACACATGCCGTCTTTGGGTCTAGTAGTAGGTGTTGTCGCGGCCTGCTTCTGTTAGGGTGACAAGTGGTTCCACCTGTCGCACCCTGGCCCACGCACTTGGAAGACGGAGGTCATTTTGCGATCTCCGATGCTCAAATCACGCGGACTGTGCGGGCTTGGACTCTTTTTCGTACCCTCAAGCTGTGGAATAAACTCCTCTCCATTGGTTTTCCAAGCGACTACAATATAGGGTTCGTCAAGAAGAACATTAGTGATGATCCTCATGTTGCACACGTGCATAGCCTACTGTTGGGTGTAAATCACTGGTCTGCACCAGAAAAATTTGCATGTCGTACAAAACAGCGAAAGTACAGCTATTACTTTTACCTCCCTCCACTAGGATCCACAATCTAGGTCCACATGTGGATCTTTGGATAATTTTAATTACTCTACAATCCACATGTGGATCCTTGGATACTTTTTTATCTACTCCGAACCACATATATGGATCCTTGGATGTTTTCAGTCCAGAACTGTCTATCTACTCAACCGCGACCAGCCTCGGTCGGCGAGAGATGTCGCGCGGTGTTCCGCAGGGATCGATCCTAGGGCCGCTTCTGTGGAACATCAGATACGACTGGGTGCTTCACGGTCATTGAATTAGATAAATCCTTGAAATATGTATAAGAGAATAGTCCACGCTATCAACCCTACATACATAGCCAATGTCATCGCCAGTGCTCGCAGCGTTCGCATAAATCACGCGCGATTTGCATAAGTGCTTCAGTTCATCAGAATAATTGATTTAGGTACATAGGCATATGCTCGGGTATACTCTCTATCCTTATTACAAGATTTTAACTATATGATATGCCCACAGATAGCCGCAGTGGTCTGGCGGTAGTGAATACGACTGCTACTCAGGAGACACGGTTTCAATCCCCGCTCAGTGCATTGAATATGGCTAATTGCGCTGGTCTGTTCGTGCCTCGTAGAGCACGTTAAGCCGTCAGTCCCGGTTGCCATAAAACATCCATGGCAGTCGTTACGGGTATTTGGAGCCCTCAAAAGTCCGACTAGTTTAACTACAGAACTTCGATATCGCCAATTTGATTGTGGACATCCGATGGTAGTCGCTTCACGGAAAATATCGAAGTTTAGCCGCATCTTAGACTAGAAAGCCACACCCAAAAGAATCCCCAAGGGTTCTTATACATATTTGACAATAAATGCGGTCGTGAGACCTTTAAGTGGGGCGTGAAAAAGCATCTGATGAGGCTGTATAGCTGAGCGCCACCATTGTAGCACTATAAGTTTTTGTAATAGTGACCCTCTTTCCTACGACTTTGCCTTCAGCTCACCATTAGGCAGGGTGAAGTCTAATTGACGTGCCTAGAATAAAAAAATAACTGTTCTGTTTCTATTAAATCGTAATTAAATGATTTCATTCCTCTCGAATTAATTTGCTCAAGATAAAGGCAATATAGTATGCCTATAGGTAATATTATAACGCCTTTATATTGCTATAGAATCAATATTTGATTGGTTATTTCGTTCAAGTTAGATATTATATCCTTAATTGCTATTCTCTTTGTAAGATATAGACACCCAATTAGTGTAATGTAACAAAACAATATTGGTAAAGCAATTAATTCACTGTGATTATCTTGGTTGACAAATTTTGTGTAGCAACCATCGTAATTTATGCTTACCGTGACATCTGTTGTAATCATAAAGTTATTATTAGAGGAACCAAAGTGTGCGAGTGACATACGTATCTTTACACAAAACCTAGGTGTGAGAAAGAGACAGAACATACGAACCGTGAAGTTTTTATAGAAACTGTCAATCTAAACTGATAAAACGATCGGGATATTTACCATGTTTGTTGGTTTCATTTCGTAACCGATATTTCGGCGCTGTACGTGTGGCGAGTACACCGTGATCATGGCGTTTGCAACAGCGCCGAAATATCGGTAACGAAATGAAACCAACAAACATGGTAAATATCCCGATCGTTTTAACAGTGAATATGTAAATGACCATGTCAATCTAAAATCATACATTGTCAATGTAAACCTTTGAGAATGCTGCAAGGGGAACCGGTTAGGTACAATAATAAATACAGTGGAGAAGTACAAGTGTGTTATCAATATCAGGGAGGTAAAGAGAAGTCCCACCACTCACCCTCGGTTCAACAATTCCAACGATAACAATGGGTGCGGTTTGACATTGATCCATTCTATCACAATCAATAATAATTTGCTGCTGTTATCGTTGGAATTGTTGAACCGTGGGTGAGTGGTGGGTCCCTCTCCCTCCCCCAATATCATCATTCTCTGAACCTTTTCAAAACTTAGTTAGGGTCGACTTTCCAGTCCGACTGTGATGTGGCTGAACTTCGATATTTTCCGTGAAGCGACTGCCATTTGACCTCCACAACCAATGGTCCAATGACCAATGGCGAATGAGGACTCCAACTACCCGTAACGACTGCCATAGATGTTTGTATGCCAACCGGGACCGACGACTTAACGTGCTCTCCGAGGCACGAGCAGACCAGTGCAAACAGCCATATTCATGCATAAAACTTTTTGCACTGAGCGGGGATCGAACCCGCGCCCCGTGCGTAGCAGTCGCGTGCACTACCGCCACGCCACGCCATGCCCTCCCCCAATATATAATTTCTTAATACTT
This sequence comes from Pelosia muscerda, assembly GCA_963691645.1. NCBI lineage: Eukaryota > Metazoa > Arthropoda > Insecta > Lepidoptera > Erebidae > Pelosia > Pelosia muscerda. The sequence continues at coordinate 1,349,291 of OY829113.1, forward strand.
TATAAATCAGATCGTTCGAATCCCACTTCTGATTGCAGCAATTCTCGTGTACAAATCACCGTTCGCTCAAAGTTTCCGATTGAGTCATAAAACCGCAATTCCGAAACATTTATTTTCGCTCACAATCAATATCGGCAGTAGAAAGCAATTTGTAAATGTACCTTGCTTCGCTTGTTTTTAGTCCCTGGGGTGGCGAGCTGAGTGAAGTACGGAGTTCGGTATGTCAGGTACTTACCTGTAAAAAAAGAAAAAGCATTTTAATACTTGTTAATGGGTAGAGATTAGAAAGGGATCAATAACAGATAGAATTACAACCAGATTCGATTAGCCGTTTAAGCGTAATTGAGTGAAAAATTAAATTAAAAAAACTCCCGTCATCAAAATAGGTAGGAACCTCGAAAAAGAAAAACAATTTTTTTTTGGTTGTTGCCATCTTGGATTTGAAATTTGCCACACGTGTACCGTTTTGTACTAACTAAGCTCTTTCATCGGACAACCACATTGACGGTCTTGGGAAAAATATGTAATCCGCCATTTTGTGGCAGCGGCCATCTTGGACTGATTTTCATTAAATATAGCTAAAATCTTTCCTGACTAATTCACTTATCAAACAAAAAAATAAAACTACCTTCTTACTTCTCATCAAGTGGGTCATGTGTTAGTCTGTCAATTAATTGATATACAAGTGGAATAAAAAATAATGAATGAATGAAATGATGAATGATGAATGATGAATTACCCTCCATCCTATATTTTCTACTAATTTGAGCGAACTATGATTTCATTTGGAGAAAATTTCCCATTCCAACCCCGTGCACGAATACAGATCTCTTAATATTCCTACAGGTGTGTAGAATGAACGTTCTGAAACGTTCGCAATAGATCCGGAGGCTTAAAGAGCACTCCTGAAGGATAATTGAACAGTGAACCTTTCAGTTTTAAGTAAAAAGGATTTTCGAGAAGACTCTCTGTGATTGCAATAATTGTAAGATGGATAGGAAAAACTTTTAATTCTAAGGAAACATTGTCATATTGTAATGTTGAATTGAAATTGATGATTTTTTTTATTTAAGGCACGTCAATTTGATTTCACCTCGCTTGATTGTATGCTGAAGGCAAAGTCTCAGGAAAGAGGGTCACCATTAGCCGTCAAGCTGAGAGCCATAGCACAGTACGTGTTTGCAATGGTGACCCTCTTTCATGAGACTTTGCCTTCAACTTAACATCTAGCGAGGTGAATTCAAATTCACGTGCTATAAATAAAATAATTAAAAAAACACGTACCTATAGCGTTACAATGGTGACGCCCAGCTTGACGGTCTCATCAGATGTTTTTTCACGCCCCGCTTAAAGGACCCGGGACTGTAGGAAGTAGGAAACATGTGCGCCGGTAAGGAATTCCAAGACTTAATTGTGCGGCAGAGGGAAGACTCACTACCAAGCGCAGGGCACGCCGTAGTAACGGCGGTAAGACCCATCATGGGGGACTGGCTAGAGAGGCCACACGGTAGCCTCTCGTACCGGCTGACGCAGGTGATCACCGGGCATGGATGCTTCGGGGATTACCTGCATCGGATCCGGAAGGAGCCAACGTCCGAGTGCCATCACTGTGATGCGAGCGAGGACTCGGGGTTGCACACGCTGACTGGGTGCCCGGCGTGGGAGACGCCGAGGCGGGTCCTAGTGGCGGCCCTAGGAGTGCGAGTTCTCTCGCTCGCCGCATTGCTCACAGCGATGGTACGGTGCGCGAACGCTTGGGCTGCCGGCGCCTCCTTCTGCGAGCAAGTAATGCTCGAGAAGGAGACGGCGGAACGAGTTCGGAGAAGACTCCGGACCCGCACAGCCCGCGACGAGCGGAGGCGACTCGGACGTCGGAGGTCGCAGAATGACCTCCGTCCTCCATGAGCGCGGGCCTGGGGGTGACGGGTGGAGCCGCCTGTCACTCTAGCAGAAGCAGGCCGCGGCGGCGGCGCAAAATGCGCCTCCCCATACTCGGGGGCTAGTTGGGGACACCGTGGTCCCTACACCCGACGGGGGTCATCTCGAAGAGAAGGCCCCGGGTCTGCCGGGGTGCGAGGGATATGTTGGCTACAACCTCACCTCCGGCAACTAAAGACCCAAAGACGGCGTGCGTTTTAGTCGGTTCGAGTCCGACATAACCTTCCCAACCGGCTCCGGTGGGGAGGTATCCGTGGGGATTTTTCGCACGATAAAAAAAAAAAAAAAAAAAAAAAAAAGAGGGAAGACTCACTGACTTCGAATTACAGTATAATATATACAATTCTACGTACAATGGGCGGCCGTATCGCTGGAAGTTATCTCTTCCAGGAAACTTTGGGATGGATAGTAACATGATCTATATATTAAATAAAAATGAATCGCGTAATGTGTTGCTAAGAGCATAACTCGAAGACGGCTGGACCGTTACGAGTTATTCTCTGAACCTTTTCCCAACTCAGTTGGGGTCGGCTTTCCAGTCTGACTGTGATGCGGCTGAGCTTCGATATTTTCCGTGAAGCGACTGCCATCTGACCTCCACAACCAATGGTCCAATGACCAATGGCGATATCGAAGTTCCAAGTTAGACTGGTTGGACTATTGAAGACTCCAACTACACGTAACGACTGCCACAGATGTTTGTATGGCAACCGGGACCGACGGCTTAACGTGCTCTCCGAGGCACTACCAGACCAGTGCAAACAGCCATATTCATGCATACAACTTTTTTTTTTTATTTGACCGAGGAACGAACTCGCGCCCCGTGCGTAGCAGTCGCGTACACTACCACCACGCCACGGAGGCTACGGCTTGACCGTTACGATAATTTTTTTTAAAACATATTCATTGAACTCCAAAGGGGGTTTTATGGAGCAGCAGGATCGGGATCAGATGATTCCATCAGGTGGACCGCGTACTTGTCTGCCATCTAATCATCATTCCCTAAACCTTTTCCCAACTCAGTTGGGGTCGGCTTCCCAGTCTGACTGTGATGCGGCTGAGCTTCGATATTTTTCGTGAAGCGACTGCCATCTGACCTCCACCACCAATGGTCTAATGACCAATGGCGATATCGAAGTTCCAAGCTTGTCTGCCGTCTAAGTTGTATATAAAAACCTATATCACTGCGAGTAACCCATCTGGATAGCGTGTAAAGTGATAATCTAATTGACTATTACAATATACTAAGTATAACTAGGTGCCAGTTAAGCAAGAACCCGTTCTATAATATTTTATTTTATTTTTATTTTTTATTTTTAAATACACTACAAGTTACAATCAAGTGATTAACAATACATAAACAACAAAATTCTGAACTGGACTGCAACTCAGAACTGTGTACACAGATAAAACATGAAAATGATATACCGAGATTTTGTGAGTTGAATTACAATAGATACAATATGTTTAGGTACCTATTAGTGTCTATCTACAAGGATACGAAAAAATAATGGGATGGTTTTCCAGGGCACAGCGTGTATGCTGCGTCCTAATCAACCTGTTCAGGTTGGAGGATACCTTTTATGATTTTGATGAAACTGTTGAAATTAGGATCAAAAATCAAAAATGTCTGTCAAATATTGATGTGATGTCTGGCTTTCTCGTAAACTTCCCGACAAATGTCACATAATTTAGTTCGATGGCATATCGTAATGAACGAGGTCTTTAGGAAGGTCAAACGTTAGACTTGGGTCCAATGTCATGAAATTTGTTGAAAACTATATTTTTTTTAATTTCACGTTTAATTTCTGAACAGTAATGAACTATTGAATAGTGAATAGTGACTAAATATAATGACTATATAGTGAACTGAACTGACTATATAGTGACTATATAGTCACTATATAATGAATATAGTGACTAAATATAGTGTTCGTCCTTTCCCAAACCATAAGCCGTTTGTATATCAATCACATTTAGCTAATTTATGTTAAAGTCCCATAGTAATAGGTGGCAAGCCTATTGCCATTAACCGGGCTCTTATAAACCTGCGATAAATACACACAAAACTTCGAAAAGCATCGAAAAGTCATTGATGTGTGCCATGGTAAAACCTGGGATCGAACTCGAGGCCTCGTCTCAGCAGTCCATTACCCATACCACTAGGCTGCCGCGGTTGGCCTTGCAGCTTGACACATAATAAAAATATCAAATAAATAATATATTAAGGTATTGCTCTCCTGTGGTTTTAACCTGAAGCTTTCAAATACGTCTCAATATTTGAGTGGCCCTAGGGAGTGCGATTGACTCGATAGTACCGCGAACGGGATCGGATTAGGAATTTATTGAAGAACCCGAATTCATTGGGGAATCACTCCTTATGTTTAGCTGAAAAGATTGTGAGATACTAGTGAAACGTTTTTAGATGGAAAAAGTGAGTTTTTTATGTGGCGATCTTAGAAAGAAAGGAAGAAAGAAAACTCATTTATTGAGAATCAGCGCAAAATGGCACACAAAGTACATAAATCGTTATCGACAGAGAAAAAAAAACGAGTAAAAAGACTAAGACTAAGTGACGTATGCTGACGAGAAGTCTAACAGAATCTTACGTTTTTTTATCTTATATACGTTAATTTGACCTTCGCCAGATGGTGAACTGAAGGCATAGTCTCAGGAAAGAGGGTCACCATTACAAACACGTACAGTGATACAATGGTGGCACTCAACTTAACGGCTTCATCAGATGCATTTTCACGCCCCGCTTAAAAGACCTGGGATTGTAGGAAGAAGGAAACACCTGAGCTGGTAAGATATTCCAAGACTTAATGGTACGACAAATGAAAGACTCGCCAAATCGCTTGGAAGTTGATGGAATATTCTGCACCGTATGCGGACATCTAAGCCCTGCACGTGTTGTCCTGTGTAGGAAAAGAGAGGGTGGGATTAATTGGAGGAGCTCATCAGAACATTGACTATGGTAGAGACGGTAAAATACTGCGAAGGACGCAACATCTCTACGCATATGTAAAGGTTCGAGGGTATTTGTGACCTCAGGACTCCCAATAATGCGGACCGCACGTCGCTGCAACCTGTCGAGAGCATCTACTCGTAATAAGTACTTTGCGGAGCCATCCCAGAGATGCGAGCAGTATTCCACGCAGGAGCGAATTTGTGTCTTATAAAGAAGACACCGCTGCTCCGGCGTGAAAAAACGTCTCACCCTGTTCAGAACTCCGAGTTTACGCGCAGCTGTTTTGATGATGCTCTCGATATAGTTCTTGTTGTTCAGTTTACAGCGCACGTCCATACCGAGTATATTGATCCGAGTATATCTCTACGTATCTGGTTCGAGGGTATTTGTGACCTCATGATTCCCTATAATGCTGATCGTACGTCGCTGCAACCTGTCGAGAGCATCTAGCGGGTACTAGGTAGTAGTTGTTGGTTCTTGTGTCGAATTAAGGACATTTTTAATTTGCGCGGTATATTAATTTGTTTCACGGCAGTGCCGTTACTCACGGAGAGGGCCCGAGCATAGGTTTCGCTCTTCGGGAGGGCTTACTACGTACGTACTATGGCGTTTGTGTTGATTGAAGTTGCTTCTCGTTTTTAAAATATTTCTTATATTATAAAAAAAATACTTAAATAAACCAATCACCTAATTAAACACACTCACAGCTTATGCCGTGAGTGCACCTATAGCGCAATGCGACGTACCTTCCCCCCCTCTACTTCCCCTCATGGCACACCACCATCGATACTTATGGGATTACAACACGCCACGCCATCACGATATGTTAAATAGGACACTGCAGTTTTTCGTGAGAATTCTATTCGTATTTAGATTAAACAGGATTTTTTTAATACAACTGCAGTTTGTGACATTTTTCGTATCTTAAGTGTCCCCAAGGCCCGTTAAGCTGAGCGCCACCATTGTAATACTGTGTTTGTAATGGTGACCCTCTATCCTGAGACTTTGCTTTTAGCTTACCATCAGGCGAGGTGAAGTCAAATTGATGTGCCATGAATAAAAAAAGAGTAATTCTCATTAAAAACCAAGTCAACAAAAAGTTTTAATTACTTTTAAAATACTTAGAGAACGCATAAATATGTCTACCGTAACTTTTTAAAAGAAAAAAAGTAAGATGCCCGATTATTTTAAGAATAAATTTAGACTTTTTAATTACGAGGGTTAATTTACAAAGGGTGTTTCGGAAGTTGAACTTGTTTACTTTTGAATAAAAGTTTGTCTTGTTGCTTTATCGACAGTACTGTCTAAACAACTGTATTTAAAGGGAAAAAAAAATTTGGAGATATTTTTTTAGGGTTCCGTACGCAGAGGGTGAAATATAAACCATTGTAATTAGTTTCATTAGGTAAAATTTAACTACTCGTATACTCTTTAATATTAAATGTCTGCAAATGGTATATGGTTCAAAAAAAAGTCATATCATATTAGACGTATACATATAGACAATATAATATTTTGCAAAGCATATTTTTGGCTTAAGCATATGGGCTAGTTTTTTTTATTTTATAATCACAGAACAGAAAAAACTACTAGAAACACGATATCGGTAGCGGAACCGATGTCGCCAAACTCACATATACAACCGTTGATAATACCGTGCATTACTAGTAAATGAGTGGTGGAATTTACTACTACGTTTAATGCCAAATAGCTACCTCAAATCATACGCACTACAAAACAAAAACACACTTAACCCTTTTTTAAAGTAGTTGCAACTATACTACCACCATCTTTTTTTTTCAACCGTTTAAAATAGCGATTACTTTGCTATAGATAAAAAAAGTATTTATGGTGTTTCATCGTCGGATCTCGGAGGAGGAGGTCCTCCTTCTCCTCCGAGATCCGACGACATCCGACATCGGATATCGAAGTTCAGCCGCATCACAGTTAGACTGGGAAGCCGACCCCAACTGAGTTGGGAAAAAGGTTCAGGGAATGATGAAGGTGTTTCATAAAAGTTTAGACGTATTCTTACAAAAAGATTCATTGTCGCATTTATCTTTTGTTGCGTAAAGCCACAGCAATGACACGCGTACACTGACTACATCACACATTCATTTTTTTTTGTTTTCCATTGTTATAATTCAAAATTTGACCTCTATATACTGGCCCGCTAACCCAAAGTGTACACTCCATTCAAATACACCTACCTATAGAGGTAGGACATGACAGTATATCCGTCCCAATCGAGCAGTCCGACTTGGGAAGTACCTCCACCCTACAGAATATCACCGTTTAATAACCTTGTGTTGTGTTTTCAGTGGTGAGTAGGGTAGCCAGAGCTCAATAGAGAGGTTTTGTGTTGTCAGTGGGAAAACCAAAGGCTTATCCTACATCTTATGCGCAGACGACACAGAATGTCTCTGTTCTTACAGAGGTTGCGGCACGAGTGTTATTCCTCTGGTGTTACACTCGCCCATAGGCCACGGTAACCACTTACCATCAGGTGTGCCGCGTGCTTGTCTGTAACCTAAGTTGTATAAAAAAAATACACGCCCAAAAAAAACCAGCAAATTTACTCACGAACAAAATTTTCATTAAGGGGAGTCCACATGATTGGCAGTGGTTCCAACCATGCGTCATGCCCGTCAGTCTGACGCGGGTCGCGCTAAGTCACGCTTTAATAAATAGTTGTAGCAAATCACGATGCCGTCTCTAGCAAGACATGTGTACTGTGTACTTTGGGTGTACGTACGAAGCTTTGACTATAAATAACTTGAGATCTGCGAGATCGAATCAGAAATGAGGAGATCCGCAGACGAACGAAAGTAGACGACATAGTCTACAGGGTTAGCAAGCTGAAGTGGCAGTGGGCGGGGCACGTAGCAAGAAGAACAAGAACAAATGGCCGTTGGAGCTGAAATGTTCTCGAATGGAGACTGCGTACCGGTAGACGAAGCGTGAGACGGCCTCCTGCGAGGTGGACGGACGACATAGTCAAAGCGCGGGTACCCATTGGATGCAGACCGCCTCCAACCCTGATGAAATGATGATGATGAACCTGAGATATGATATGATTTTACTCCTAGATATTGTAGCTTTTTATAAGTGAAAGAATTATTGAAATCGGTCCAGTAGTTTCGGAGCCCATTCGTTACAAACCAACAAACAAAAATACAAAATCTTTCCTCTTTATAATATTTGTATAGATGTAGAAAAGGCAGTACCTAAAAGACAGATAATTTCCATAATATAACGGTAGCGGGAAAATAATTTATAATGGAGTACGAAGGCAGTGCAAGTTAGCTGAACTTTTTCCATCTACGGTCGCGCAGTTTTCTAGTCTATTTACGTTCTCGGACGGACAAGTTCTCTGATGAGAAAATAAAGGCTTGTTGTTGATAGGAGAAGAAAATAACTACCAATAAATATCTTGAATGAAGTAACATCACAAAATGTACGCTATATAATAATTGCTGTTCATTAGTCTCGCTAAAACTCGAGAATAGCTGGACCGATTTGGCTAATTTTAATCTTTAATTATTTGTGGGAGTCCAGACAAGGTTTAAAGGTAAATAAATATGAAAATGCACGAAATGGAAGAACGGGAACGGGGTAAGAAGTCCACGCGGGCTGAACCGCGGGCAACGGCTAGTAATAAATAAATATTCTTAGTCTGATATTATGCAAGACGTTAACTGGTAGTGTTTATCACAGACCCATAGGCGGCGTGCGTTTTAGTCGGTTCGAGTCCGACATAATCACCTCCACCGACTTTGGCGGCGGTTGTATCCGTGGGTATTTTGCGCGCGACAAAAAAAAAGTGTGTGCATTCCATAGAGACAAATAGACACTGTATAACCTTCTCAAATCAGAAATAATATTACGTACCGCGTAAAATGGGGTGAATAGGGATCGAAGGGTGGATAGGGATAAAATGGTCAGCTAAATTCTGCAGTTATTTTCTTTCAAACGTTGAACCAGTTCATTGTAATCACAAAATCATCAAATATCTGGTAATGTGCTTAGTTTAAAATTTGTAAAAGAAATCATCTAAAATATTTAAGAGGAACGCTCCCGAAGCCGAAGACCCCTGGTAGTACTCGTGGTATACAACATATTGGCATAATTACGGCAACGCATTTTTCTTTTAAATTTTCTTTTATATTTCTTTTCGCATTTCTAGCTATCGTGGTGTAGTAATTTGTTTCACTTTAGCGCCTCTACTCACGGAGAGGTTCCGAGCATAGGTTTCGCTCTTCGAGAAGGATTACTATGTCCCCTTCATTACAACGAACATTATTACCTATATAAATGTCAAACTTTTTCTATATAAACGTCATTTAATTAATGCTAATGCGGCTTAGTAAAGTTCAGACATATGTTCCCAACAATAATTATTTGTTGGGTAACTTTCCAATCTTCCCGTTACGTTACAAGTTCAATCGGAAAGTTGATCGGATTAATTTCGCGGGCGGAACCAGGTTATTGTGGCAACCACAGAATAGAAATACTAGTAGAAATGTGACATGATAGTTTCAGTAGCGGAACCGATGTCGCCAAACTCACATAAACAACCGTTAAGAATACGCATACGGTACAGAATATTCCATCAAGAACCAAGCGGTTCGGTGTCTTTTCTCTGCCGCACCATTAAGTCTTGGAATTCCTTGCCAGCGCACGTGTTTCCTTCTTCCTACAGTCCCGGGTCCTTTAAGGGGGCCGTGAAAAAGCATCTGATGAGGCTATCAAGCTGAACGCCGCCATTGTAGCACTGAACGTGTTTGCAATGGTGACCCTCTTTCATGAGACTTTGCCTTCAGCTTAACATCAGGCGAAGTGAAGTCAAATTGACGTGCCGTGAATAAAAAAAAAAAAAACTATGCATTACTAGTCAATAATTTGCCGATCGAACCCGCGTCTCTTATGTAGCAGTTTTCTCGCCACATCACAGAGGCAGTATATATATATATGTACTAGCTGTTGCCAGCGGCTCCGCCCGTGTAGACTTCTGACCCCGTTCTCGCTGCTCCATAAAAACCTTTTGTAGAGTTTAAGAAACAAATGAAAAAAAAAGAATCACTCGAATTGATCAAGCTGTCTTTGAGTTATGCGCTTACCAACATATTTCGCGATTAGTTTTTATGTATATAAATGTATTAGATAAATAGATAGATAACTCTTTATTGTACATCAAAAACATAAAATTACAATTACAAAACATATCTGTATAATATATGTATACGTAAATAATTATATGTAGAATGAGTTTTATCGCTAGAAACGATATCTTTTCGGACAACCTTCTCACACAATTCTATGAATTATATTATCTGCGCAAATAATGGCGGACTGATCAACTAAGTTCGTTCAAGAGCTTGATGTCTATTCGCACCTTTAACAAAGTCTTATTCTTAAGTAACTACAAAAGGTTCCTGAGAAATGTCGTGATAAATATACGGAACGGCCCCGGTGAGAGTGAAACTGTTAATTACAGAGTTTATTACATCCCAACGGGGAAGGGGACTTTGTGTGCGCCGTGAAAGAATTAATTAAAACAAGTTGTGCACTTCTAAATGAAGTTCGAAAAGTAAATAAGTATTTCTGTTAATGATTTGCAGATCTTTTTGTGGAGAAATAAATAGTATAGTACTTATATGGACATGATAACCTTTTAGGCCGCTACGTAAGGGGTGTGGGTTCGATTACCGCACAGGGGACGTAGTAAGCCTTCTCTGAAAAGCGAAACCTATGCTCGGGCCCTCTCCGTGAGTAGCGGCGCTGCCGTGAAACAAATTAAGAACGATGGCAACTCTAAAATGCCGTCGATTCGACAAAAGAAGATGTGTTAATATTAATGCATGAATATCTGTATGTGTATTACATATTAGCTGTCTTTTTTCCGTGCGCAAAATCCCCACGGATACCACCCCACCAAAGTCGGCGGAGATGATTATGTCGGACTCGAACCGACTAAAACGCTCGCTGTCTATTGGTCTTTGATTGCCGGAGGTGAGATTATACCAGACATTTATCTCTCGACAGACTTATCTCTTGCAACATATTACCTGTCTGGATATTACAGTGTACAAGTACTGGTAGCCATACGAATATGGCAATCGCTAGGTGTAGTTGAATCACTAAAAAATACAACTGATGTGCAATACTTCGATATCTGAAGGTTAAGAGAGTTTCTGTGTTGTCAATGCAGAAGACAAAGAAGGGTTTCTAGGTCTTCCCACTGACAACACAAAACCTCTCCAGTGAGCTCTAGCTACCCTATTCACCGCCGGAATCACAACACAAGGATATTATTAGCAGTATTCTGTAGGGCGAAGATACGGAGATTGGGGATACCATTATGTCCTACCTCCATCAAAATCGTTTTTCTAAGTGTATAACAGGTTTTTAGTCTTGTTAATAGTGCTTCAAGGTAGGTGCTCAAAAGAAAATAGAACTTAAACTGTCTACAGATTTCTGTAGCATACTATACCTATTTATTTATACCTCAGACAAGAAATGGTTGCAAACAATCTCATCACAGACCTCTCAGAGCTCGGATACGTCGCGTCTGAATTACGAGTCGCATATATTACTGTCAACTTCAAAGTACATACCTACTTACTCAATATATCCTTTGAAATGTGGTGTACTCGAGATGGTTAAAGCCTGGCTGTAGTTTTTACGGTCCTATTATTCCACATCCAGACGAAATTCAAAGGTCAAATTGACGTGTCTTAGACGAAAAAGAAATACGGAGTATAGATATATCGCATGACTACTAAAGAGGGTAATAGACGTTCTAGTAAGTTCGCAAACTTGTTGCTCCCTACAAAGTAAGCGTACTTTAAATCCGCCGAAGACGCTTGTTATATTATTTTTTGAGCCCCGACTGTAATTGACGGGGTTTTATAAGTTTCACGTGCATATTAAAAATTATAAAAATCAAGATTATTTGAATGATAAATCAAGCCTTTGTACCTATAGTCTATGTCCTTTTGTATATAGATCAAAATAAAAAGAAAATCCAGCTGAGTTTCTCGCCGGGGTGTTCTCAGGTCAGGAACGTTTTGTAAGTGCTATTCAAAGATTTTGGAATGTTAACTTAATTTTCATGTGTTTCCCCGATGTTGAGCCGAGTAAGTTCGCAATCATAAAAACCGCGTACTTTATTTAAGTTCATCGTCTATGTCACCCACTTAACAAATCAGTAAATCTGTAATTTCAGTTGATTTTAGTTTTCAGCGTCCTTTTTATTGTTTCTTGAAGCCCCGATTTCAACCGCGGTAGCCTAATGGTATGGGTAATGGATTGCTGAGACGAGGTCTCGGTTTCGACCCCAGGTTTTACCATGGCACACACCAATGACTTTTCGAAGTTATGTGTGTATTTATCGCAGGTTTATAAGTGCCCGGTTAGTAGCAATAGGCACGCCACCTATTACATTGGGACCTAAACATAAATTGCCTACTTCTTCGGGGATATAGGCCTGAGTTTATGTTACGTCATGTTATATTGTTTCAACAAAACGAGAATAATAAAATCAAGTCATCTTTCCACGGTTCGAGATTTTACAGACGTGTGCACGATACTGCATAGGTTTTTCGTAATACCTCGTACCCAGGAAATCCTGCACAATCAAAAAAACAAAAAACAAACATAATTACGTTTCGATTTCGTCTCTTTTGATGACGATTGCCAACCATACTTTCTACAGTTTCAGCACCCACGCGGAAAGCCTATTTCAACGATAACAACCTGCGTGGGTGATGGCATTTCTTTGTGTAATGAAACCTCTCGGGATTCGAATTGTTATATTTAACCAACTTCAAAAAAAAATGAGGCTATTACGTTTCTATATATAGAGAGGTCATTGTTCTAAGTACAAGCAGCCATTTTGAAATAAATTGTGTTGCGATGAAATAAATATTAAATTTTTGAACGGAATGCAAAAATACTCAAAAAAAATTTTGATACCTGTGTGTTTTTTTAACCCGACTGCCAAAGGAGGGTTATGTTATGTTAGCTTCAAAAGGTAAGTGATTATGTTATAATCTTAAATCACTAATTAATTAAGGTATGTACGTAGAAATTGAAGCTCTACGCCACTACAATATAGAATAGGCATCGTTTAACAAGCTTCTAATATGCGTTTATTAATGTATGTAATTATACGTTGTAACGATGATATGATGATGATGATGATGATGATGATGATGATGATGATGATGATGATGATGATCATGATGATGATGATGATGATGATGATGATGATGTTGATGATGATGATGATGATGATGTAACACTGTTTGTAATGGTGACCCTCTTTTCTGAGACTATGCCTTCAGCTTACCATCAGGCGAAGTGAAATCAAATTGACGTGCCAAGTATTGAATTGTCAAAGCGCCTGAAACATTTGCACACACATTTGACCACGATATATGATTCAAATCCGGCGCCGCTTCGAGTAGGTAGTTTTTAATTAATAATAGTGTAAGTTTAGTAAAGATTGTCGAAGACTTTTGAGCTTTTGCACTGATTACAAGTCTTACTCTCCAAGACGTTAATTGATAGTGCTTGTGCGGCTAAGCACGTTTCATTTCCTTGCGATTTACTCCACATCTTGTTATGTGGTGTAAATCGCAGCAATCGCACAATCGGGTCAAAAAAAATTGTTCTCCGAATTTATTTAGCTGCAACGTTTTCGGTTAGGAATTTATTTTCGGCATACCCATTTTTTTACAAAGTACCTACCTGATTAGCGGCAATAGGCTCGCCCCCAATTTCATGCGTGGGACCGAGATTCAGAGTTGGCGAAAAGTGGGTGTTTAATACACCCCTACCCCTTCGGGGATTACACGGGTGTGAGCATGTATGTATGTTTGTACAGTACAAGTCTTAATAACACCTCGGAATGATTAATTACCAAAAAACAAGCATATTTCCGTGCACTCGAAGTACCATCGTGTGCCTTCGGCTTCGGGAGCATTTCCCTAAGACGCCGTATACATTTGTATAAACAAATATAGGTACTTTTAACAGACCGTCGTCACAGATTTTACGGCAGCTGTAATTTATTCTGACAAAGGAAATGATACCGACAGTATCGGTGAGTATTGACAAGCGCTCAACAAGATAAGGAGATAGGGAGGGCTGGTTGCATTGTTAATACTTATTATATTAAAAAAAATGAAATGCAAAATTCATAAATCATTTATAGACCATTAAGAACCACGTACAAAACTTCAATATCAACAATATTATATATTTATTTTTTTTATCTATGGCACGTCAATTTGACTTCACCTCGCCTGATGTTAAGCTGAAGGCAAAGTCCCATGAAAGAGGGTCACCATTGCAAACACGTTCAGTGCTACAATATATAAATTAAGTGAGCAAATGGACCACCGCGCACCGGTTCGAAACGCGGCCCCGGTCTGAGAAGACTCCGGCAAGAAACTCAGCGGGCTTTTTTTTGGTCTATTTCAGAGATTTGCTAGAGTAGCAAGTGGAGTGAACAGCTCATTCCCAGACTTGTTTATCATTCAAATAATCTGGAATTTTATAATAAGCTTTTTGGCACAATTTCTTTTTTTAACTAAATTTTCAAACTCATTAATGGGCAAATCCCTAATTTCATTAGGGAGCTTATTAAAAAAGCGTATACAATTACCCTGAAAAGAATTTACCATTTTGTGGAGTCTACTATGAATGTTGATGTTGTTGTATATGAAAATGAATTTGCTAAGCGCAAAACTTGTGAACGGCTGGACCGATTCTACTAAATTTTTGACGTATAGACAGTCACATAGCTGTGGAATAAAACCCTGTACCAATCAGTATGGCCACCGTGGAGACAGAAGGCCAAGGCCTCCCTATATTGCCAACCTATGTCTATTGATTGAATTATTGATTTGAAAGCCCTCTTTTTTATACCTCCAAGACCTATGTAAGCACAGTTTAAATATAAAAATGAATCGCGAAATATGTTGGTAAGCGCATAACTCGAAGACGGCTGGACCAATGAGAGTAATTCTTTTTTTTATTTGTTCCTTGAACTCTACGGAAGGTTTTTATGGAGCAGCGGGAACGGGATCAGAAGTCCACGCGGGCGGAGCCGCTAGCGACAATACTTAAATATATTATACATAGAAACGTCCAGAACAATACAAATATTTATATTCATGTACACTAATATTTTCACTGACCGGGAATCGAACTCACGCCTCCTGCATAGCAGTTGCGTTTATTACCTCTACGCCACAGAGATCTTTAGTCTCTAGTTAGTAGTATTTTTTCTTTTTTTTACACGAGACAACCCTGTATTCTACGGCAATCTATTGAAACGTCGCCAACTGTACATTTTAATCATTTTCAGAGATCCACCGCGGTCGGATATTACAATTTTTCCATGCATACATAAGTAATCGATGCCAGATAGATTTTTGTTTGAGCTCGGAGATGTTATGTTGACATTCTTATAGTAAAAAAACTGTAGTAACCGTGGTAGCCTAGTGGCATGGATAATGGACTGCTGAGACGAGGTCTCGGGTTCAATCCCAGGTTTTACCATGGCACACACCAAGGACCTTTCGATTCTTTTCGAAGTTATGTGTGTATTTATCGCAGGTTTATAAGTGCCCGGTTAATGGCAATAGGCTCGCCACCTACATTAGGACATAAACATAAACTAGCGAAATGTGGGTGCTAGCACCTCTGCCTCTTCGGGGATATAGGCGTGAGTTTATGTTATGTTATGTTAAAAAAAATATTTAATACCAGGGGGCCTACCTATTTAAAACTTATTTTTAACTATTTAAGTTATTTAAACGTCCAAAGGCCACGGTGACTGCTTCCCATCAGGTGGGCCGTGTGCTTGTCTGCCACCTAAGTGGTAGGTATAAAAAAAAATTACTAGATTTAGAAAAACTACTTCATTGGATTGCATCGAGTATTACTTCTATTTTTTGAAATAAAACCTTTATTAGAAGCGCTGTGTAATTTTCATAAAAAAATCTCTTCGTAGACAGTTTTTGGGATGAGAAAAAATATTTGAACTCGCATTGTTACCAAACGTGCAAATCGAAAAAAAAAGAGTGATAACCCTAAAATTTAGCCGGGAATACCCTTACAATTTTATACATACATATTTTTAAATTAATCTTAGCAATGCGCATAACTTTGAAAACTTTCATTCACAGCCCGCAAGACATTCTGTCAAAACTTAGTTTCAAGTTTCCTGCCACACGTGACGCCTCGCAAACTACCCTTCCTGCGAACAAGTTGCTAATCTCTTTAACAGTTAAACGCTATCCCGGGAATAATCAGGTTTAAACGGAGTTGGCATAACACGTGTTAGATGACAAACGGGAATTAAGATAAGAACTATATTGGTATCAGTGGTTCTACGCGTTGGTTGTAGGATTTAGAGAAATATAAGTATGGAGTAGAGGGCTTTATGAGCAGAGGTCGGATCTTAAAAAGAATGTAGGTAGGACACGACGGTATATCCGTCCCAATCGAGCAGTCCGACTGGGGAAGTACCTCCGACCTACAGAATATCGTCGTTTAATAACCTTGTGTTGTGTTTTCGGTGGTGAGTAGGGTAGCCAGAGCTCACAAGAGAGGTTTTGTGTTGTCCGTGGGAAAACCAAAGGCTTATCCTACATCTTTTGCGCTGATGACACAGAATGTCTCTGTTCTTACAGGGGTTGCGGCACGAGTGTTATTCCTCTGGTGTTACACTCGCCCATAGGCCACGGTAACCACTTACCATCAGGTGGGCCGCGTGCTTGTCTGCGACCTAAATTGTATAAAAAAAAGAAGATGGATTGTGTGAAAGAAGATATGGCAGTGACTGAGGAAATAACATCTTAAAGGAATGTGTGGAGGAGAATGACATGTTGCGCTGACCACAAGTAATTTACAAACATTTACTTAGTCTAGATATAGTAATTCGCTTGAATACCAAGTTCAGTGAACAGCTCATTGCAGGCTTGTTTATCATTCAAATAATTCTAGATTTTATAGTAGTATCCTGAGTTTTAGAAAAGTAACGTAACAATGGTGATAATCAGTGAGAAATTTGCGTCTGAAAAATCAACCCGGTAGGCCCATGAACTTCATCACTGTTAAGGTAGTTCTTAATAAATTAATTTAAGTCCTAATATCGCCCACAATATTAACCATACGCAATATAATTGTGAGTCTCTTCAACAAAACAAACATTCCACGACCGAACGAACTTCGGACGAGTC
The DNA here is from genome assembly GCA_963691645.1 of Pelosia muscerda. Taxonomy (NCBI): domain Eukaryota; kingdom Metazoa; phylum Arthropoda; class Insecta; order Lepidoptera; family Erebidae; genus Pelosia; species Pelosia muscerda. The sequence goes on from OY829113.1 coordinate 1,366,457, forward strand.
TCCTAGTGCTGAGTTATTTGCGAAGCGAACTTAGCGGGCAATTTAAATTGAAATATAGCTGCAACTAAATTATGGATGATATATAGTTATCGGCGTATATTTTGAACCCAATCAACGTACAAAATGTAGTCTATAAGAGTAGTTTGAGTTTTTTCAATCTCTTTTTGAGGGTATCACGATGTACTGCAGCGACGTAGGAGATCAAATCAAGCGTAACGAGCGAGAGTCTCCGATTCGACAGTATGGTCGATAACTTACTCCGATGGCCATAGGTACTTTGGCAGATGTGGCTGCATACTGCTAATGTAGTTTGCTTATTTTCGCAATAATGAAATGGAAGGTAAGACGGCACCAGCTAAATGGACGTACAACCTAAGAAGGGTCGCTGGTATGGATTGAACGCGGGAGGGTTGAGGGTTGAATTGAAGCGATTGAGTCAGTCAGGAGGCTGTGGTCCGCTTTTTCCAGTCTAACTGCGGGTGTGGCTGAATTTTTCCAAGAAGCGACTGCCATATTACCTCCAAAACCCATTGGTGTTCTCGAGGCATTGATATTAAATTCTTTAACAAGGATGGCGCGCCAATATAACGAGTTGGCAAAGCAGAACAAACACCTAGACATATTTGATTCCAATCGGAATAGATTTGTTAAAATTCTGAAGGACATCCTCCATAACAGTTCGGCCTTGTAAGTGATGAAGAAAAAATACCTCATTGTTATACTCTCTCCAGTTTGCTTGATGAAGAGCTTTTACTGTATTTACATATTGTTTTAACTGTGTACACATGTATTTATGTTACAATCCAGAACGGAACTGTATTTTTATTTCATTATTTTTATATGATTGTAATGTGTTTTGTGTAAGTACCTGAATAAATAAATAAAATAAAATAAAAAAAATCAGTTCTTGGACTTTTTTAGGTAATGACTCTCATAGATGTTCGTGGAAATCATTCGTCTCCCAAGTCAGCATACTCAAAACCTAATCATCAATGACTTCATAATAGTATCTACTCACGCACGGCGCCACTCGTGATATTCAATAAATAAACCGCCTATTGTCTAGCGAGCTATTGTCAATATCCAGCAGGGGTGACCACATACTATAGGTGATTGGGCCGCCAATCACTATCACTACATAGTATAAAATAAAGTCGCGTTTTCTGTCCCTATTTTTCTTGTCCCTTTGTATGCTTAAATCTTTAGAACTACGCAACAGATTTTGTTTCAATAGATGGAATGGTTATAAAGAGGAAGGTTTATATGTATATAACATCATGCTACGACTAGCAGGAATGAAAAATGTTGCAAAAATGGGGTGACGCAGACGTAGTCGCGCGGGTCAGCTAGTAATAAATAAGAAAATAAAAGAGGATGGTTAATTCACAGGATGGAAATTTTTGACTGTCCATGGAGGGAATGTAAACATAACATAACATAAACTCACACCTATATCCCCAAAGAGGTAGGCAGAGGTGCTAGCATTCACATTTCGCAAGTTTATGTTTAAGTCACAATGTAATAGGTGGCGAGCCAATTGGCATTAACCGGGCAGTTTTAAACCTGCGATAAATACACACATAATTTCGAAAAGCATCCAAACGTCATTGGTGTGCCATGGTAAAATTCTAATACATTAGTTAATTAGGTCAGAACGTAACGTAAATATAATTAACTAGCTGACCCGCGCAACTTCGTTTGCGTCACCCCATTTTTGCAACATTATTCATTCCTGCTCCGTACCTGTTGGTCGTAACATGACCCGGGACTGTAGGAAGAAGGAAACATGTGAGCTGGTAAGAAATTCCAAGATTTACACCCAGTTTCCGAAAGGCTGATCAACGCTGAAATGAACTAATCAGCTGTTAAATCTCTTGTCAAGTGGCAATTGCGTTGCTAGAAGCACGTTTAAATAGTTTAATAAATTTGACAGCTATGTTAACTGACACGATGATCAAATTGATGTTAATGTTGAAAGACTCACCGAACCGCTTGGCATAATTTGGTAAGTTTCGTCTTAAATTCAAGAACATTTTTACACAAATTCTGTGTTTTCTTATAACACTCAATGCACAAGCAAATAATATTACCAAACTCCGCACTCACAGTGATCGCCGCCATGTTTAAATAACAATTATAATAATCGCGTGCGCAACGCTCTCGTAAGATCGGCTATCGTATTACTACGCGAGTGTGCGATCAACATGTACGTATTTTTCATAGTTCTTCTCGCTAATATCCGATATATAACCACTAAGGAATTCGTGGATAAACTTGGTAAGTCATTATTAATTAATCTGACGTCATAGCCTAACATGGAATTTAGTCAGGAGTGCCTCAGGGATGTTTGGTGAGAATCTATTGCTTGTTCGATCGTGGTTGTGTACTTTTGTACGAAAAATCATAACCCGTTAGCCGTTAGCATTTGACGAATATCTTGATGATAAAAATGCATGGTCATATTAATCTCTTGCTCTTGCACCTATCACTACATAGGATAAAACAAAGTCGCGTTCTCTGTTCCTATATCCGTATGTCCCTTTGAATGCTTAATTCTTTAAAAATACGCAACGGATTTTGAAACGGTTTTTTTTATAGATAGAGTGATTGAAGAGGAAGGTTTATATGCATATAATATCATGCTACAAGTAACTGGTGCAGTGTAAAATGTTGCAAAAACGGGTGACGCAGACGAAGTTGCGCGGGTCAGCTAGTTTATTATAAATACCTAAACAAAACTATATATTAAAAAGAAAATAAAGCATTATAACGATAAAATCTACATGAGTTTCTTGCTGGTCTCTTCTCAGTAGATCTAACTGCTGAACCAGCGAAAGAATCATTTTCATAATAATTTGTTATCATACCTCTAGGGTACTGCGGTAGGTTAAAAAACACGGTAACCTGGTGGTATGGATAATGAACTGCTGAGACGAGCTCTCGGATTCGATCTCAGGTTTTACCATTGCACACACCAATGACTTTTCGATACTTTTCGAAGTTATGTCTGTATTTCTCGCAGGTTTATAAGTGCCCGGTTAATGGTAATAGGCTCGCCACCTATTACATTGGGACCTAAACATAAACTGGCGGAATGTGTGTGCTAGCACCTCTGCCTACAGGGATATAGGCATGAGTTTATGTTATGTTAAGTAAATACAAAATACAAACACACATGTTTCAAAGTACGCTACAGTTGCCGATATAAGGACAAAAACGTTCGTAAATACTGTTGGAATATCAATAAATATACGGGTTTATGTAATCACAGTATAATGAAGTATAAATTAATATTGAGGACAAACTATATCTATTAGAAAAGATGCCGCCATTATTCATAGACTACATTTACATATGTATAAGTCTGTACATAGCCAGCTAACGAATATCGCTCTTTCTAACACCTCCCCTCGAAGTCGTGAGCTAATTCTTTCACTTATATACACTCATCATATATTTCTAAGTTCTCTTCTCTCGCTCTTTCTAACAAATAGGACAAAAACCTTCAAAACTAAGAATCACTACATAGTATAAAATAAAGTCGCGTTTTCTGTCCCTATTTTTCATGTCCCTTTGTACGCTTAAATCTTTAAAACTACGCAACGGATTTTGATGCGGTTTTTTTAATAGATAGAATGGTTAAAGAGGAAGGTTTTTGTGTATATAACATCATGCTACAACCAACAGGTGCGGAGCAGGAATCAAAAATGTTGCAAAAACGGGGTGACGCAGACGAAGTTGCGCGGGGTCAGCTAGTTAAGAATAAATGATAAACCAACTCCGCAGTTTCAAATTCCGTTCGTACCTGATATCAAAAAGTCCACAATTAATATTTATGAGATACGGAACCCTGTATTATTTACCAAACACCCTATTGTTAACTTCACTTGAATTCTTTATACAGGTTGATTGTTTTTTGCCTTTTAAATAGGTGTTATTTGTTGGCGTGTCGTTGCGATGATGGTTTGAAAATTTAACCATCTTTTGGGAAATAAAGAGGGGGTAAATATTTGGGGTAACTTTTTGCAACGTCATGGTTTTTTTATGTCGAGTTCGCTGTTGATTAAAAGTTGTTTTTGTTGTGTTATTTTACTTTGAAGGCTAACCCATGCGTTTATAAAAATTGTTTTGGAGAAAGGGGATTAAAAATAAAAATGTTTATAATATATTCACTGTTAAATATATCGGGCTATTTATCATGTTGTTGATTTTATCGTGCAACCGATATTTAGTTCTGTATAAGAACAAGCTCGGCGATCGTCAGTACACCGTTATCATGGCGCTTGCAACAGCGCCAAAATATCCCTTAAAAATCGGTATGTCGAAAATAAATTCCTAACCGAAAGCGTAGCAGCTAAATAAATTTGGAAAAAAAAAGTTTGACTCAATTCCTTACAATGCTGTGTAAATCATAAGGAATTACGAGCTTAGCCGCACAAGCACTATCAGTTAACGTCACATACGGGGTATACCTAAGGAGTGTACTCCGGAGTGTGAGCAGTACTCCTGGATACAACATTCTGGCATAAAAAATTACGATATGTTAATTTTTTATCGCATTGAAAAATAAGAAAAAAAAATGCCAAATCGTAATTTTTTTGATTGAAACCGAGACCTCGTCTCAGCAGTCCATTACCCACCTATTACATTCGGACCTAAACACAAACTGGCGAAATGTGGGTGCTAGGACCTCTGCCTGGGGTAGGATTCGGGGATATAGGTGTGAGTTTATGAGTTTATTTATGTTATGCTAACTGCTTTAATTTATATCCGCTCCTCCATAAAAAACGTTCCATTGATTCAAGCTTATAAAATATAGATCAACATATTTAAGTTACTGAAACCAAACTCTGTATTCAATTCGATTCTCAATCGATTACCAGACGAATAAATTCCCCTTCATTCAATCGTTGTGTGCAAATCTCGTGTGTCATGTGTAAATCCACACGGCATTCACCAACCGGCACAGGAAGGCAAATTGTCCCAACTTCCCTCAGGAATAAATTCCCGGAAAATTATTCTAAGGTTACATCACTTAGGGACAAGCTGCGACGGAATGTATCTTTTATGAGAACTACGTGTTGCTTTATTTTTTTTTATAATATCACGCCTATATCCCCGAAGGGGTGGGGCAGAGGTGCTAGCATCCACATTTCGCCAGTTTATATTTAGGTCCCAATGTAATAGGTGGCGAGCCTATTGCCATTAACCGGGCACTTATAAACCCGCGATAAATACACACATAACTTATGTTATGTGTGGATATGATAAAACTATTGTTATTGATTGAACCCTGTCTCGCTCGAAGTGTAGCTAATAATAAGTGTAAGAAAAATTGCTACATCTCGCAACTAAATCCAATCGTAAATCCTAGTACACACTTTATGTTCTCACGAGGAAATCCATTCATTTCTCCGAGTTTATCCGATAACGGTTGTTTTACTGTTTACACATTGGGGTACGAATGTTTACTAGTGACTAAGGCCTCATACGCATTGTCCGGCTGTTCGCACTCCGGCTAACCGGACAATGCGTATGAGGCCTTAAGTTGGATGTGCAAACACACGCGCCTCGGGCCTTCAGACTGTGCTGACTTAGGCCTCATACGCATTGTCCGGTTAACCGGAGTGCGGACAACGGTTAACCGCAATCAAAAATATATACGCAAAAGTATTTTTTATTCGCACTGTGATGCGGCTGCCGCCCAACCGCTCCGGTCGCTCGGAGCGCTGCGGCCCGACTGACGGCTATCCGGACGGTCGCTGTACGCACTACGCGGATGCACTGCGGTTTGCTAGTTTACGGTTGCTCGCCATTGAAGCTAGCTAGCCACCACCCGGTTAACCGCAACTGCAACCGCAACCAACCTGCAAGCCGGACGGCTGTTCGCACTCCGGCTAACCGGACAATGCGTATGAGGCCTAAGGCTTAGTTTTTTTTTTATTTATGGCACGTCAATTTGATTTCACCTCGCCTGATGTTAAGCTGAAGGCAAAGTCTCTTGAAAGAGGGTCACCATTGCAAACACGTTCAGTGTTACAATGATGGCGCTCAGCTTGACGGGGATAAAGGTGTGAGTTTATGTTATGTTATTGTAATTTTATTAGGAAGCTTGTTAAAAAACCATTCTCTCTTCCAGACCGTTACATAATATCATGTCATACAACTGACTTCGAGTGCTTCAAGCGACAGTACAAGGCCCTCAGAGACAATGCCCTACTAGGTAACGACAAATTGGGCATCCCCTTGTACAAGCATTACGTCTTCGAGTACAGCAAACACACCTGCGTGAAGCTTTCAGGGTTGGAGGAGAGCGAGCTTGCCGCCATTGGGTAATTAATATTTTTTATTATGTAGATCTACATCTTTTGCGCTGACGACACAGAATGTCTCTGTTCTTACAAGGGTCGCGGCATGAGTGTTATTCCTCTGGTGTTACACTCACCCACAGACCACGGTAACCACTTACCATCAGGTGGACCGCGTGCTTGTCTGCGACCTAAGTTGTATGATAAAGAAAAAATAGATACAATACAAACAGCGTGGCGTGGCAGTAATGCACGCGACTGCTACGCATGGGTTCGATCCCCGCTTAATGCAAAAAGTTCTATGCATGAATATGGCCGTTTACACTGGTCTGGTCATGCCTCGGAGAGCATGTTAAGCAGTCAGTCCTGGTTGCCATACAAACATCTATGGCAGTCTTTACGGGTAGTTGGAGCCCTCAAAGGTCCAACCAGGCTAACTTGGAACTTCGATATCGCCATTGGTCATTGGACCATTAGTTGCGGAGGTCATATGGCAGCCCCTTCACGGAAAATATCGAAGTTCAGTCGCATCACAGTTAGACTGGAAAGCTGACCCCAACTGAGCTGAAAAAAAAGTAATAATTTTCAAATAATGTTTGTTGTGGGATGTTTACGGGCTATTTATCTTAGGACATAACTATAGGGATGACTATTTATCGAAAGACATTACGGTATCTCCCGTCCTAATTGAGCATTCCGACTGGGGAAGTACAGTCAGAGCTCATAAGTGCATTAGCACATCAAGGCTCAAAATGGTTTAGCGTGCGGCCGGCGCGCTTATATGTGTGTGTAATGTTACTATGCAATACGAGGCGACGCTGGCTTGTCTTAAAAGAAAAAGGTCACAAGTAGCGTTAGAATGTTGACGCTATAGTTGCGTAGGATTGCTACTGCACTTTTGAGTTCTACTCCTCCGCTCTACAGAAACCTCGGCTAACAATAACCTTGTGAACACGACTGCTACGCAGTAGTTTTCCCATTCCCATTTCCCACAACCATTCAAATTTTACCAATCAAATCTTCCCAAGAGGCCCCGACTGTGAGTCGTTCGTTTCTGCATTAGAATTTATGATTTGTTTTATGTCTGTATCGATTATAAAACTATTTCAATCGTGTAGTTATAATTGTGTGTACACTGTTAAATCGATCGGGATTATTTACAATTAGTCTTTACGCAGTCGGGCTTTTTATTTTACTTTAATTAAGCGCCATCTATGCAACTTAAAGTCTATATTACTAATCATAAATCAAATTGCAATCAAACAAACGTAAGATTTTAAGTTGGAGCAAACCCCTTCAAATATAAAACCGCATCAAAATCCGTTCAGTAGTTTTTGCGTCCATCGCGGATAAACATACTCTTTTTACAATTATTTAATAGTATAGATATTATACTATTCCTATTATTTCCAGGATGGAACACAACCCCAATAGGCTCACAATGACCCTGGAACTGCCTCTGAGGATACAGCAAGTGAAGAATGCCATCTCTAAGAAATGTGCCAAACCTGATAGAGGTCAGTCAGTTCCTATATTTACTCAATATTTTGATTCTACGTTATCCTTTGTTCTTTGACAAACTCCGTGGCGTGGTGGTAGTGAACGCGACTGCTACGTAGGAGGCGTGGGTTCGATTCCCGCTCAGTGCAAATGTTTAAGCTGGGCGTGAAAAAGCATCTGATGAGGCCGTCAAGCTGAGCGCTATATGTATTTTTGAGACCCTTTTCCTGAACATTGTTATGCCCTATATAACAAAAAATATCAAATCATATATCAACAATTCAAAGCTTTGTATGATTTTACATTGACATTGTCATTTACATATTCACTGTGTGTAGACTGCGCTGTTGCAAGTGCCATGATCACGGTGTACTGGCGCTCATGGCGCGACCATGGCGCTTGCAACAGCGCCGAAATATTGCTTACGAAATGAAAACAAAAAACATGGTAAATATTCCGATCGATTTAACAGTGAATTCAAAGCTTTGTTTCTGCTTCAGACCTTTTCTTCGAAGTCCTGAGTTCGCTTCCTCCTTCTCCTCTTTTAATATAGCTTTTGTGGGAACGACCTCCTTCTGACCTCTAAATCCCGAGTGGTATCCCTTCAATAAGAAATTTTAATGTAATTATTATAATTTTTTATTTGTTTCACAGGTTTCGAGAAGTCGAAATCTATAAAAGGTATTGTGCCCACTATTTATTACATTATGATGTTGTTACTTACCTTTGTGGCGTGGCGGTAGTGACCGCGAGAGGAGCGGGTTTGATTCCCACTCAGATCCAATATTTGTGTGCATGTAATCGCATGAAGTCAAAAAAACTTTATTTAGTTTTTATATTTAAGCTAACAAGTTATATATTTCTCATAATTGCAAATACAATATGGGATGTTAGGGTTGTGTCTTTGAATAACAATATATTTAGATATGCGGCGTGCAATGTTTTCCATTAGAAATTTTTATTTTAATAATAATAATAATTAATAATTAATAATCAAATAATTAATAATTATTAATCAGTACAGGAGTCAATACGTGATCATTCGTTCATACACGTCAATATAAGATATTAATTATATTTTTGTACATTTTCAGGTGCTCTGATGAGGTTCAGTGGAAACGGTAAGTGCAATTTCCATACACACTTATCATCATAATTCTTGGGTTAATCCCACTAAGCCATTTACAGGATCTTACTTTTGTATGGCTTAGTTATCCATGTGAAACTAGACCAAAATCCAGCATTAAATTAAGTTAACCGAAGAGAGTCATCTTAAAAGAGATGGCCCCGGGTCTGCCTACAATCTCACCTTTGGCAACTAAGGACCCAGAGACGGTGTGCATTTAAGTCGGTTCGAGTCCGACATAACCTCCCCAACCGGCTCTTACAGGGGGTTCTTCTTCTGTCAAATGGACGGCATTTTTGAGTTACCATAGTAGTGTAGTAATTTGTTTCACGGCAGCAGCTACTCACGGAGAGGGTCCAAGCAAAGGTTTCGCTCTTCGGGAAGGCTTACTACGTCCCCTCCATGGAGGGGGGTATCCGTGGGGATTTATCGCATGAAAAAAATAGCATTAAATTAAGTTTATAAACATCTCGCCACGTTTATAAACTCACCGCGGTAGCCCAGTAGTATGGGTCATGAACTGCTGTGATGAGATCTCGGGTTCGATCCCAGGTTTTACCATGGCACACACCAATGACTTTTCGATGATTTTCGAAGTTATGTGTGTATTTATCGCAGGTTTATAAGTGCTCGGTTAATGGCAATAGGCTCGCCACCTTTTACATTGGGACCTAAACATGAACTGTCGAAATGTGGGTGTGTGCACACCCCTTGAGGGATATGGGCGTGAGTTTATGTTATGTTATAAATATCTGAGTCCGTTTTTCTATGCTGTCCGTATAACACCGATATCCGTGCCCTTTAGATAATTGATCACAGGTCAATACCCTACACTCAACCAGCATCTATTGTTGCCTTTTGCCTTTGTACTTCAAGCGGCAACCGTGAACCCGCTCGTATAGATTAGTTCCCTTATGAATAGCTCTCAATTTGAAGGTCTGAGAGACGACACTTGAGGGCATTCAACTATTTCTATGTGTATCTAGTTACCGGCATATATCTTGACCAGAAGTCGTGAAAGAAACAAATGAAACGAGATAAAATATTGAATTAGGCGTTACATAGTAGAATTCCATTACAAGAAAATTTATTGGGCGAGGGAGGGGAAAACACCACTCATCCAAGGTTTAACAATCCCAACGATAGCAATAATATATCTCTAATTGTCATAGAAAGGAATGCCAAGCCCCTCAAAGCAAATAAAAAGACTTTGCTTGCAATATTCTGCAAATGGTTTCACCTCTATACAAGGCATCTTGAGATACGAGGTCTTAACACGCGCGTATTGGTTCGATAAAATCTATGATTGGGTGAATTTCAGTAGCAGTTAAATTCAAATTCAAAAATCATATATTTTGTATAAACGATTAAAAGGTCCTTACAAAATGTCAAAATTAAAAATATATTGTAGGTTAGCAAATGGTGCACTGGTTTGAAACGCGGCCCAGGCTGAGAAAACTCCGGCAAGAATCGGAACGGGCTTTTTTTGGTCTATTTTCAAACATTTACTTAGTCTAGATACAATCATTTGTTTGAATAACAAGTTGAGTGAACATCAGACCATTTCCAAGCTTGTCTCCTCGCGGTATCCTCTAAAGACACCCAGAAAACCTGATTACACATGTTTGGATCAATAATTGTTGTGTAGTTCTATGAGTGAAATGGCAGCGAACAGACTCGTGGGCATAGCTAGTATAAAAAAGACGTCACTGCACGTAGCTGCATTAGTGTACTCTATTGTTGCTATTATGTTTATATTTTTTGTTCTTTTCATTTTTTTTCATCGTAATATGTGCGTGTGAGATCCCAATTAAAAATAATTTTCTATCTTTCTTACTAAATTCTTTCGTTCTTTCTTTCTTTCTTTCTTTCTTTCTTTCTGTCTTTCTTTCTTCTTTCTATTTGTAGCAAAAAAATATCAAATCGAGGTAACAATTCTAATGATCTGCCTATTTTACATTTCAGCTACAGTCGAAGTCACGTATCCATTTAAACTGAGGAAAAAGAAGAAGGACATCTACCTGAAGTTGGAAGACGAAGACCTAGACGTGGTTCTAGACATACCAGACCTCAGTCACTTCGACATGACCAGCGAAGTTGAATGTAAGATTACTAAGATTTAGAATAATGTTTCCTTCTTCCTACAGTCCGTCTGATACTCTTCCAGATGTTAATTGGAACTTCGATATCGCCATTGGTCATTGGACCATTGGTTGTGGAGGTCAGATGGCAGTCGCTTCACGCAAAATATCGAAATTCCGCCGCATTACAGTTAGACTGGAAAGCTGACCCCAACTGTCTGATGACATAACATAGATAGCGTAAATAAAATAAACTAGATCGATGTCTTGTTTCTTTATAAGAAAATAAGTAAACTCATGCAAGTAGTAGACTAAACTTAATTATATTAATAAGTGGATCCAGTAGCTTCTAAGACTAGTAGTTGTGTAGAAGCATCGCTTTATACAATTTTAGTTTCAAACTGTCCAGAAACTTTAGAGAGTGCACTGTACATTCGCGTAATGGTGACCGCGCCTAGATAGCTTTAACAACCCATCCACCCAAACGGATCATCATCATCATCATCATCGTCATTATACATAGCTTCCAGCGATAAGGCCACCTATTGTACATTAGAACAACTGTAACTCTCACTACTTGTCTTGTCCTTGGTGTTTTCTTGTATTTATTTTTTGTTTTGTTTTTGGTATACAATAAAGAGTAATCTATCTATCTATCTACATAGGTACTAATTATTGTTTCCCAGCAAAACTCTACGAATGGTCGGAGTGGGCATACGAAGTTGTCCAGCACGTGGACGCGGCACAAAACTTCGCTCTCCCTTACACCAGTCAGATGAGAACAATTATGGACCACATACCATTGCGCAGGTATTTTTTTATAGATCTAGGTCACAGACAAGCACGCGACCCACCTGATGGTAAGTGGTTACCGTGGCCTACGGCGAGTATAAAACCAGAGAAATAACACTCGTGCCGCAACCCCTGCAAAAACGGAGACATTCTCCTCTGCCTACCCTTTCGGGGATATAGACGTGAGTTAATGTTATGTTATGTTATGCTTAATAGCATTTGAAATACCATAAATGAGTCCCCTTAGTGAAATTTTAAAGTCGCCTATTGTTATGGAGATTGTATCATCTTTTATAGGATCTAAAGTAGCCCCGAAAGCTTTTACTGCTGTCATTTCACATCTTTTATAGTCTATAATGCTAAAACATTAATGCGAAGTATAGCTCTAATATTTTTATAGACTTTTCAACGTTTAAATAGACTTTTCGTATGTTGATTTCATTTTGAACGTATTTGAATATTATGGTTAGCGAAACTCGGATTATATGCGATCATATGGTAAATACAATAATTTACTTTTTGATTTGCTCTCCAACACCTTATTTGGTAGTGCTTGTGCGGCTAAGCACGTAATAAATTTCCTTGCAATTTACACCGTATAGCAAGGAATCAAGTCAATTTTTATAGTGAAGAAATACAAGTGTATATACCTACCTATACCATGATCGTGTTAACTCCCGTTTACATATTATTATAAAGTACAAGTGTGTTATCAATAATGTATAATTAACTAATTTACATTCTTTTTGTTTCAGATTCCTTCTTTTATATCCCGAGGAAGATTATGTAGACGCTAATTTTAGTTTTAAAAAAGATACAATATAAGAATATTTGTTTTTGTTAACTTAATTATAAATAAATTGTTACACTAATCACTACATAATATAAAACAAAGTCGCGTTGTCTGTCACTATATCCCTTTGTCCTTTATAAAGATTTAAGCATACATAAGCATACAGCTTAAATCTTTAAAACTACGCAACAGATTTTGATGCGGTTTTTTTTATAGATAGAGTAATTGAAGAGGAAGGTTTAAATGTATATATAACATCATGCTAATGTTTTTTTTTTTTTTTTTATCGTGCGCAAAATCCCCACGGATACCACCTCCACCAAAACCGATGGAGGTGATTATGTCGGACTCGAACCGACCAAAACGCACGCCGTCCATGGATCCTCGATTGCTGGAGGTGAGATTATACAAGACATATCTCTCGCACCCCGGCAGACCCAGGGACATCTCTGTTGAGATGACCCTCTTCCCTAGATGTGGGGACCATGGTGTCCCCATCTAGCCCCTGGGTATGGTGTGGCATTATGTGCCATCGCCGTGGCCTGCTTCTGCTAGGGTAACAGGCGGCTCCACCCGTCACCCCCAGGCCCGCGTTCATGGGGGACGGAGGTCATTCTGCGACCTCCGACGTCCGCGTCGCCTCCGCTCATCGCGGGCAGTGCGGGCCCGGAGTCTTCTCCGGACCCGCTCCGCCTCCTCCTTTTCGAGCATTACTTGCTCGCAAAAGGAGGCGGCGGCTGCCCAAGCACTCGTGCATCGTACCATCGCCGTGAGCAAGGTGGCGAGCGAGACAACTCCCACCCCTAGGGCTGTCACTAGGACATGCTAATGTTGCAAAAACGGGGCAGACGAAGTTGCGCGGGTCAGCTAGTATACAATATATCGAGGTGCCAATTTCGTACTAAATTTGGTACAGGAAAAACGTTACAGAAAACATATAAGTTGAAAGACCTATTGATGTTATTATCGTTTCCGTAAATAATCTAAATTTATGCGCGAACAGCTCACTGTTTAACTTATCATTATTTATATTTGTTTGATGTTTTATATACTAAAATATATCTTGTAAACATCGTATATTTGTGGTTGAAAGAACGAAAATAACATAACATAAACTCATGCCTATATCCCTGGTAGGCAGAGAGGTGCTAGCACCCACATTTCGCCAGTTTATTTTTAGGTCCCAATGTTATAGGTGGCGAGCCTATTGCCATTACCCGGGCACTTATAAACCTGGGTAATGGACTGCTGAGACGAGGTCTCGAGTTCGATCCCAGATTTACCACGGCACACACCAATAACTTTTCGATGCTTTTCGAAGTTATATGTGTATTTATCGCAGGTTTATAAGTGCCCGGTTAATGGCAATAGGCTCGCACCTAATACATTGGGGCTTAAACATAAACTGGCGAAATGTGTGAGCTAGCACCTCTACCTACTCCTTTGGGGATATAAGCGTGAGTTTATGTTATGTTATTTATTTATAACGTTTACACTATCATTACATTACAGGTACATATCAAACCTAATACAATAGTGACGCTAGTGTAAATATAAATTATACAAGTCGAAGACACACAGTTGCCAAACTAATATCAAACGACCTATCCAATTTACATTTTTCTTATGTTTATTATGTTATGTTAATTCTTAAAAACCTGTCAAACAGTTTACCGTCTAATCTAAAATGACCCTAATATTCTTTATCTCCCAAACAACACATGTTAACAACATCCTCGTCAGTTCTAATCTATTTTCCAATCGTGTCGACCTCTCCTCGGCTACCCTACCCGATTTTGATCCAAGATAATCGCCGCTACAACTAGACGGACGTCAGTCTATCCGTTGACGACAAATGGATCGGTTAACCTTTATAGATTTGACCTAAGATTGTCACGGATATGAACGGGTGAATGAATGATATATGGAATGAACTAGTAATTGAATTTTACGGGTTGTACGACCTTACTTTGACATTAACAGTGCAGTAAAGTACCGTTCAGGTATAAAACAGGTTGACAAATGTTAAAATGACGTTATAACTTGACGCTAACTGTAACCGGCCACGCTTTAACGTCAAATTCTGTCAAAAAGATAACTTTAACCGAGCTACTAAAGACTAGTGCAACACGTTTAGCTAACCATGAGAATCAATGTTACTGTTACTGTTAAATTTGACGGAAACCTTAACTTTAACAGGTAGGTGGTACAACTAAGCCTTAGACAACTAAAACGAATCGTTTTGATTTGGACAACACGTACAGATGTCACCCGCATACGATGCAGAATATTCCATCAAGAAGCAAGCCCCAGTGAATCTTTTCTTTGCTAAACCATGCAGTCTTGGAATTCTTTACCAGCACACATGTTTCCCTCTTGCTACAATCCCCGGTCCTTTAAGGGGGGCTTTCTTATAAGGCCCTCAAACTGCAATAATAAAAAAAAATGTGTAGATATAGACAAATAAACGGGATTTCTGGACTGATGTTCATTTATTTCTATAGACAATATGTGCGAATAGTTGACGTGTCGTGCATTACTTCTTAAACTTTGATATGCAAAAACAGCTGCATTAAGAAGCCGCAATGAATTAAAACAATAAAGATTATCATCATGTTACTGTTATCTGTATCTGTTGCTTGCGGTCTGCGGTCGGCTATGGAGTCTTACCTTAATAGTGGAACTTACCAACAAGTTGTCTAGAAATTTCTTAGTTCACTTACCTGTAAATAAAGAAAATACAAAGGTAAATACACACACAACAGTCAGAAATATAACAGATAGCGTTTTGATTTTGCTCGGGAAAATTCATTGTCTGTGCGTTCATAACATAACATAAACTCACGCCTATATCCCCGAATAGTTAAGCAAAGGTGCTAGCACCCACATTTCACCAGTTTAGGTTTTGGTCCCAATGTAATAGGTGGCGAGCATATTCCCATTAACCGGGCACTTATAAACCTGCGATAAATACACACATAACTTTGAAAAGCATCGAAAAGTCATTGGTGTGTGCCATGGTAAACCTGGTATCGAACCTAAGACCTCGTCTCAGCAGTCCATTACTCATACCACTAGGCTACCGGCTTCAAATCAGCATTATAAACCGTCAGAATATCTAAGCCGCGGCTAAAATTCTCTGTGTATGTTAAGCTTTACACAGCCCCTCAAATTACCTCAAAACACGTATGTAAGCACATTATTTCGGGACACAAGTAACTTTAATTTACCGCATCATTAAACACTGAATTCCATTCATTACGAAATATTCAGAAACCTTTTACCGCTGGAGTAAGTTCTGAGTCGTGAGTGATGTAGGGTAAAAACGAATAGCGTACACTACAAAATATTCACAACTGTAAATTACTGAAGGGTAAGCAAAGGTAAATTAACACCCATATTTTGCCAACTCTCTTTATCTATTACTATTAGTCGCTTCCAATAAAAAAAACCTGTAACGTAGCTAATTTTAATTTTAATTGTGAACAGCGCCATCTATTTGCTATTAGAATAAACTTTTTTTTTAATTTATGGCACGTCAATTTGACTTCACCTCGCCCGATGTTAAGCTAAAGGCAAAGTCTCATGAAAGAGGGTCACCATTGCAAACACGTTCAGTGCTACAATGGTGGCGCTCAGCTTGATGGCCTCATCAGATGCTTTTTCACGCCCCGCTTAAAGGACCCGGGACTGTAGGAAGAAGGAAACACGTGCGCCGGCAAGGAATTCTAGGACTTAATGATGCGGGAGAGAAAAGACTCTCCGAAACGCTTGATTCTTGATGGAATATTCTGTACCGTATGCGAGTGACATCTAAGCCCTGCACGTTTTGTCCTGTGTAGGACTTAAAATATTAAAAGGGAAAAAAATTAATGAGCCAGAGTTTCGTTCCTCCTGCCGGGGTGCGAGATATGTCTTGTATTCCGGCAATCAAGGCCTCATGGACGGCGTGTGTTTTGGTTGGTTCGAGTTCGACGTAATCACCTCCATCGGTTTTGGTGGAGGTGGTATCCGTGGCGATTTTGCGCACGATAAAAATAAATTCCTCTATCGGTTATTCTGGCTTACAAGTAAGGTCTCGAGTCCTGAAAATCTTGATGAGGTTCCAAAGACACACGTTAACAAGTTAAAAAAAAAAACTAACCAAGAAGATGAAGGTTAAGAGAGCTTCTTTGCTGTCAGTGCAGAAGATAAAGAACAGTTTCTCGGTCTTCCTACAGACAATACAAAACCTCTCCAGTGAGCTCTGGCTATCCTACTCACCGCCGGAAACGCAACACAAGATTATTATCAGTGATATTCTGTAGGGCGGAAATACTTCCCCAGTTGTAATTTTTTTTTATACCACTTAGGCACACGACCCACCTCATGGGAAGCGGTCACCGTGGCCTCTGGACGTTTGCAACACCAGAAGCGTCACACGCGTGCTGCCTACCCTGTAGAAACCTTTTAATGCCCTTCTTGAAGAACCCCATATTGTAGTCGCTTGAGAAAACCACGGCAGGGAGTTCATTACTCTTCAAAATGCGCTCAATAGATGGTATTTTTTTCACAGTTAAAAAACTAAATTTCACTTTTAAGATGAAAACGCGTCCAGAATTATTTTAGTCTAAATTCAGATTGTAACGGCAACGGAATTTTAATTGACTCTTCATACAGTACAGAAATCTTACTAAGAATTTATACAAATTTTAAGAGGGCAATTCGAATCGTTTCGCTGAAGAATATGAGAAAGGAAATAAGGTTTTGAAGCTTAAAATGGCGATGAAAAGGGCGTAAAATATATGTTTGGAGACGGGTGGATATTTTTGATAATTATGCCCAATCAAATTTTTATTTGATAATAATTTTATTGAGCAGAGTTAGGGGGGTAAGACCGTGGTAGCCTAGTGGTATGGGTAATGGACTGCAGAGACGAGGTTTCGGGTTCGATCCCAGGTTTTACCATGGCACACATCAATGACTTTTCGACGCTTTTCGAAGTTATATGTGTATTTATCGCAGGTTTATAAGTGCCCGGTTAATGGCAATAGGCTCGCCACCTATTACATTGGAACCTAAACATAAACTGGCGAAATGTGAGTGCTAGCACCTCTGCCTACCCCATTGGTATTTCCAATATTTGCACAATATGTACACAAATATTTGCACTGAGGGGGAATCGAACACGTCTTAACGATGTGTTTCTATTTGCATAGGTTCTAGTTTATCTTATCTTATCTTATGTTGTTGGGGTGCGTGCTCTGGAGCTTTCGCGGACACTTCGACCCTATTGGATCCTTTGTGTCGACCCCATCCTGGCTCCTAGGTTAGAGGAGGGATAGCCCTCTCTATCAAGGTGCATGTAATTCTGGTTTTATAATTATGGAAAGCGGCCACCGCCGTGGCCTATGAACGTGTGCAATACTAAGGGTGTCACACACGCGCTGCCCACCCTGAAGGGAAAGGGGGAGAGCTGGGAAGGGGTGGGGAGGCTAGGAAGGGGAGGGGAAGGAGGGGTATAGTGAATCAAAGAATCAATCAAAGAATCAATTTCATTTATTCAGTTTAGGCACATAAAGAGCACTTATGAATGTCAAAGTTTTACAATAATTATGTACCTACATTTGTCAAAAATATTATAATTCATAATAAATTAGGATACTTAGTAAATAAATCATTAGAAAATGATTCTTTCGCTGGTTCGGTAGTTAAATCTCCTGAGAAGAGACCAGCAAGAAACTCAGGTAGATTATCGTTATTCTTTTTAATATTTAGTTGTTTATTTATAATAACTGGGTGCAAGAGCAAGAGATTATTATGCCCACGCATTTTTATCATCAAGATATTCGTCTACTTTATAATAGCTTTTTTTAATTAAAAATTTTTTCAATTCTATTTTAAACTTATCAAGTGGCAGGTCAGCCAAATCCTGAGGAATTTTATTATATATTTTTATACATTTGCCCACAAACGAATTACTGACTTTATGAAGCCTTAGTTTCGGTATCGCCAGTTTATTTTTATTTCGCGTATTCAAGTTGTGAAAGTCTGATTTTTTTTGGAAGAGGTCTAGGTTCTTCCTTACATATAAGGCGTTGTCGTAAATATATTGTGAGGCAACTGTTAAAATATTAATTTCTTTAAACAGTTCTTTCAGCGAGTCACGGGGTCCGAGGCAATAGATTGCTCGTATAGCTCGTTTCTGTAATATAAATATAGTTGCAATATCGGCAGCTGAGCCCCACAGCAGCAGACCATATGACATAACGCTATGAAAGTAACTGAAATAAACTAATCGTGCCGTTTTCTCGTCAGTTAGTGACCTTATCTTTCTAACCGCATAGGCAGCTGAGCTAAGTCTTCCTGCTAAGGCTGTGATATGAGAACCCCATTGTAGTTTATTATCTAGTGTGATGCCAAGAAAAACTGTGGTATTGACTATTTCCACAGTTTCATTATTCATTATAATGTTTGAGTCTATATGTCTTACATTTGGCATCGTAAATTTTACACATTTTGTTTTTTTGGCATTAAGTAGCAGGTTATTACTCGTGAACCAATGCAATATTACAGAAAGGGTATTATTCACATCGTCAAGTATTACTTTTTGTCTGTCAGTTTTAAAAATTAATGAAGTGTCATCAGCAAATAATACTATTTCACAAAGATTTTCAATGAAGTATGGAAGGTCGTTTACATATATCAGGAACAAAAGGGGTCCTAATATCGAGCCTTGGGGTACTCCCATGACTAGCGGGGCGCCAGAAGAATCGGTGCCATTAACGTTTACTTTTTGTACTCTGCCAGTGAGGTAAGACCTAAGTAAGCTAAGTGAGCTATTCGAGACACCATAATAATCTAACTTTAATAACAAGGTCTCATGATCAACACAATCGAAAGCCTTTGATAAGTCACAAAAAATACCAATGGCATCCTGCTTCTCCTCCCATGCATCAAATATGTGTTTAACTAGTGCGACTCCTGCATCTGTTGTATTTTTGCCTTTAGTAAAACCAAACTGTTTTTTATGAAGTAAATCATTGGCTGCAAAATGTGAAAGCAGTTGATTAAATATTATTTTTTCAAAAATTTTACTTAGCGCTGGTAATATAGAGATGGGACGAAAATTGGATGGGTCACTTTTGTCCCCTGCTTTGAATAACGGAATGATTTTACTGTACTTCATAAGATTTGGAAATTGTTTTTCATCTATACATTTATTGAATATGAATGCAAGGTAGGGCGCAATAGTGGGCATTATTGAATTTATTATATTGGTTGAAATGCCCCAGAGATCTTCAGTCTTTTTTATATTTAATTGTTTAAATGTTTTAAGTATTGTTTCAGTGTCTATATACTGAAAATTAAAGATTACATTACATTTAGGAACACAAGATTTAAGAAGGGAATCGGCTACGTTTTGCGACGAATTTAATTCACTCGTAGTAGTAATTGCAATATTTGTGAAAAAAGATTCAAAGGCATGGGTGAGCTCTGGCTACCCTACTTACCGGCGGGAACACAACACGATGGTTATTATGACCGCGGTCTTCTGTAGGGCGGAGGTACTTCCCCAGTTGGACAGCTCATTTCGGACGGGAGATACCGTCGTGTCCTACCTACCTAGATCCATTCGATGTCTTCCTAAGGCGTGGCAGGTCCTAGTTAGGAGCTGTTCAAATTCCACTAATCGTTGTCGAGACTATGCCCAACATGCCTCGGGTAACCGGAGACAAACTATTTTGACAAAGCGCTTCAAATTCTACGATAAGTTCTTGTGACGTAGGCACGTACTATAGAGATGGACTTTTATCGATGTCGATAATTCTAAGTTTAAATTTAGAATTAGCAATATCGATAATTCTAAATTTGAATTAAGAATTAGCGATATCGATAAATCTAAGTTTAAATTTAGAATGAACTGTTTATTACTATATAGTTAGTATAATATACCTAAAACAAAGTCGCGTTCTATTTCCTTATATCCCTTTGTATGTATCTTCAAAACTACGCAACGGATTATAATACGGTTTTTTTAATAGATAGAGTATTTCAAGAGGAAGGTTTATATGTATGAAACATCGTGCTACAACAAACTTGGATCGATTTTTATCAAACATAGCTAAGAACACTCCGGACTGATTCAGCTTTGAAACTAAAAAAACTACATCGAAATCGGTTCATCCGTTCGGGTGCTACGACGCCACAGACAGATACACACACATACACGTGAAACTTATAACACCCCGTCGTTTTTACGTTCGGGGGTTAAAATATCGACAAATAGTTTGAACTACCCATCACTAGACTGTCGGGTAACGCCAGCAAACGGTATTTTACCATCAAAATTGGCTCTTTGCTGCAGGGCGCCTACTATCGATCTTCTAAACCATTGTTGTACGGTAAGCAAAAATGAAATTCTAGAAAGTGATGCCACTACACAACTACTAGTCTTAGTAGCTACTGGATAATAGATGTACTTGTTATTGTAATTAAGTTTAGGATACTACTTGCATGAGTTTACTTATTATCTTATAGAAACAAGATATTAATCTTGTTTCTTTTATTAACGCTATCTATTATGTAACTTTTGGTTAAATTAGACTTACACCCAGTTTCCGAAAGGCTGATCAACGCTAAAATTAACTAATCAACTGTTAAATCTCTTGTCAAGTAGCAATTGGGTTGCTAGAAGCATGATTAAATAGTTTAATTTGATCATCATGTCAGTTAACATATCAGCTGTCAAATTTACTTGGAGATTGGTATGCATGGCAACCGCTATTTATATTTCATAAATATAAAATATAAAGTATAATAATAATATACAAATAATAATAATATATACAATAATATATTATTTTATATATTTTCTTATTTATTTATATTTTGGCCTGATCATCGTTTCAGAAACCCAAATTGATTTGACATCCTTGTTAAATTAAAAGCAGTGTTAGTTGATCAATGATTTAACGGGCCTTTCAGAAACCGGCGGTTAGGCTGTCAAAGGATTGTAGATTTTAAGATATCCAGGAATTTTTGGAAGCCATTTTTTTTATAAATATGTACATATTAATAAAAATACATAAAGTACCCAGACTACTGCAAATATTCATATTTATGCACACAAATAAACTAAACAGGAATAAAACCCCCGTAGCAGTCGCTTTCACTACCACTACTTACACCGCAGAGGTCACTAGATAGATGTGTGTGTATACTACCTGTACTAGACGCTACCCAGGAGGCGCCGCCGGTTCGATGCCCGTTCATTGCAAATATATACATATATGTACATACATAAATATGAATATTAGCATAGCTCTATTTACACGCGTATTTACAAAAAAAAATCTTTTTTTTTATACCACTTAGGTGGCAGACAAGCACACGGCCCACCTGATGGGAAGCGGTCACCGTGGCCTATGGACGTTTGCAACACCAGAGGCGTCACACACGCGCTGCCTACCCTGTAGAAACCTTCTAACGCCCTTCTTGAAGAACCCCATATTGTAGTCGCTTGGGAAAACCACGGCAGGGAGCTCATTCCACAGCTTGAGCGTGCGCGGTTCTCTAAGTATGTCTATCTAAGTAGGTTTATCCGTATTCTAGAACCCATAACACAAGCTAGTTAAACTATGCTTACCATGGGTCTAGGTGGCGTTATGTAGATTATCCTAGAATATTTATTTATTTATACAGGGTGATTCTGTCCTCTTATACGGTAAGCCGATTTCCCAGGTAAAACCAAACGAACCATAAAATATAATTTCGCACGAAATAGGCAAAACGTTTTCCACCCAAAAATTAATGGCGTCCGAAATAGGTAAGAAATAAAATTAATACAATTTGAGACCCAATATTATGTTTCTGAGTCTTTAATAAAATTTGGATAAGAATTAAGCAAGCGGGGTGGAGTGAATCACATTGTTTTAAACATTTTATTAATGTGTTAAGAGCTGTATTTAGTGACCCAAAGAGGTTATAATATATGAAAAGAGTTGCGTAGGTAGCTTAGTGGTTAAGGAGTCGGCCTTACGATTGACAGGTCCCGGGTTCAAATCCTGGCCATTACACTATAGACGTGAACCCATTCCTAACACAAACCATTGGCTTAGCTGAAGGGGTTTTAGGGAATATTAGTAATTCTGAATGCTTCTACGGGATTCGAAATTCTTAACGGAACGCTCGGGACACCGAACGAAAATCGAACCCGCGACCTATGACGTAGCTGTCAAACGTTCACCTCTTATCCCAAACATCTAAAATCATCATTCTCTGAACCTTTTCCCAATTCAGCTGAGGTCGGCTTTCCAGTCTAACCATGATGCGGCTGAACTTCGATATTTGTGAAGCGACTGCCATCTAACCTCCACAAACAATGGTCCAATGACCAATGGCGACATCGAAGTTCCAAGTTACACTGGTTGGGCTTTTGAAGGCTTCAACTACCCGTAACGACTGCCATAGATGTTAGTATGGCAACCGGGACCGACGCGCGACGGCTTAACGTGCTCTCCAAGGCTCGACCAGACCAGTGCAAACAGCCATTATGCATTTTTCATATCTATTTGGGGCTCGCACAATGAAAATATTATATAATAAATAAAAAAAGGAATTTGTATAATGTACCCATCATGCATATTTATATGTAATATTATATAATATGTCCTAGAATATTTATTTATTATTTATTTATTATTTATTATTATTGTGTTGGGTTCCCAAATAAAATATTTTCTTTCTTTCTTTCTTCTTTCTTTCTATACAACTTTTTGCACTGAGCGGGGATCGAACCCGCTCCCTTGCGTAGCAGTCGCGTGCACTACCGCCACGCCACTCAAACATCTAAAATAATAACAATAAATTATACGCTACACCAAAAACGCGCCAAATTCGAATTCAAATTCCCGAACCGTAGTTTAAATTTAGAATTCAGCGCCAGACATATTGAACGGACAGTCGATAACAGCCGACTATCAGCGTTGGATCAGCCGGCCGGCTTACACGGGATTTGATAGCCGTTACACACCGTTGTACGCGACTGTCCGGGGTAAGCGGTATTAGATTTATTGGATTTGTTTGATTTGTTAACTATTACGTGCAGATATAAATGCTATTTAGTTATTTTAAACACTTTTTATAGATTGTATTAATATTTATTTGGTAATAATTACATTTAGCCCGACGTTTCAGTTATTTTTCAGCAGTTTCATGGGGTTAGATACTAAAAATAGTAATTATCGTTACCCATCTACGTAAAACGACGTGCTGTTATAAGTTTGACGTGTATACAGGGTGCTAGGGAAATGCTCCTGCAGCCTGAAGCCGAAGACACCTCGTAGTATTTCGGATACACTACATATTAGTATAAATAAATAATTTATATGATTTTTGTGAAATAAACCTTTTTTATTTATTATATTATTTTTAAATTATATATTATTTTTTTATACCGTATCGTTACCAGTTAGGGGTTACCGTTAGAGCACCGCGTGTTTGAAACTAAGTATAATAAATAAATAAATAATCTAGGATACGCCACCTAGACCCCAGCTTAGCTTAACTAGCTTGTGTTATGGGTTCTAGAATGCGGATAAACGTACTTAGATTATATATTTTTGTAAATACAAACACCAATACAGATATTTATATTGATGCACACAAATATTTGCACTGAGCGAGGATCAAACCCGCGCCTCCTGAATAGCAGTCGCGTCCTCATGTGTGTGTGTGTGTGTGTGTGTGTGTGTGTGTGTGTGTGTGTGTCGTATGTTAGATAACTATATATTTGTGCACAGCGAGCTTTAGTTTCAATTTTTCGTTAAATAGAACACAATTCCGTTCTGAAACGCATTCATATCTCTATAATAAAAACAAACAGAAACTTCTAGAACACATCAGTTTGAAATAGTTTCTGAACTGAAAGTTCTAGTTGCTATACAAACACTAACTTGGTTCTATCGCCTCTGTTCTCAATTTATTTTGCGCATTTTTTTATTTATTTACTAGGGATACGTCAATTGGGAAACCCCGCTTAAAGGACTTCACCTCGCCTGATGGTAATTTAAAGGCAAAGTCTCAGAAAAGAGGATTTTTTAATCTATTTACGTGGGAGTTGGGATACGTCAATTTGACTTCACCTCGCCTGATGGTAAGCTGAAGACAAAGTCTCAGGAAAGAGGATTTTTTTATTTATTTACTTGGGATACGTCAATTTGACTTCACCTCGCCTAATGGTAAGCTGAAGGCAAAGTGTCAGGAAAGAGGGTCACCATTACAAACATGTACAGTGTTACAATGGTGGCGCTTAACTTGAGGGCCTCTTCAGATGCTTTTTCACGCCCCTTTTTATTCCCCGTGCGGAAATCCCCACGGAAGCTCACCCCTTGCCGTGCGAATTCAGCGAGGGTGGTTATGTCGGATTCGAACCGACCAAAACACCAGTTGCTGAGGGTGATGTAGCCTCCAGCATATCCCTCACGCCCCGTCACGCCGTGGCTGCTTAAAGGACCCGGGACTGTTGGAATAATCTGATGAGGTTATGAAACTATGTCGTTTGACTCCGACTGATCAATAGAGAATTTGATTCAGCTAATGTCGATAAACTCACGCCTATATCCCTGAAGGGGTAGGCAGAGGTGCTAGCACCCCCATTTCGCCAGTTTATGTTAAGGTGCCAATGTAATAGGCGGCAAGCCTATTCCCATCAACCGGGCACTTATAAACCTGCGATAAATACACACATAACTTGGAGAAGCATCGAAAAGTCATTGGTGTGTGTCATGGTAAAACCTGGGATCGAACCCGAGACCTCGTGTTAGCAGTCCATTACCACATACCATGCTACCCCGGTACTTTTGACATTTATATTTTATAGATGAAAATCCAATAGTAAAATAAATATAAAAAGAAGCCATGAGATCCATACATATTTACAAACTTTTACATTTGCAATAGGTACCTGTTTTTTTTTTCATACTACGTAGGTGGCAGACAAGCACACGTCCCATCTGATGGAAAGCGGCCACCGTGGCCTATGAACCTGTGCAACACTAAGGGTGTCACACACGCGGTGCCCACCCTGAAGGGAAAGGGAGAGCTGGGAAGGGGTGGGGAGGCTAGGAAGGGGAGGGGAAGGAGGGGTATAGTGAGCTCCGGCTACCCTACTTACCGGCGGGAACACAACGCGATGGTGATTATGACCGCGGTCTTCTGTAGGGCGGAGGTACTTCCCCAGTCGGACAGCTCATTTCGGACGGGAGATACCGTCGTGTCCTACCTCCGTTAATTTGTTTATTGAATACCGGTATCCTGCTGATTTCCTATACCTTAACAATACATAACATAACCTCAACAAAACAGTAGCACATGCCATATTTGTGTTTCCAATTCGATTTTATGTTCGATTTTATATTTCACACACCTGCGTTTTATTTGCTGACGCTACGCTACGGAGGCGTGTACAGTTGTGCACACTACACAGTTCCGTGAGATCTCATTTAGAACTATAGTTTTAATAAAAACAAATTAAAAATTCTAAACATTATTTATTTTCTTTTTATTTATGGCACATCAATTTGACTACACCTCGCCTGATGTTAAGCTGAAGGCAAAGTCTCATGAAAGAGGGTCACCCTTGCAAACACGTTCAGTGCTACAAAGGTGGCGCTCAGCTTGACGGCCTCATCAGATGCTTTTTCACGCCCCGCTTAAAGGACCCGGGACTGTAGGAAGAAGGAAACACGTGCGCCGACAAGGAATTCCAGGACTTAATGGTGCGGCAGAGAAAAGACTCACCGAACCGTTTGTCCGTCGTTGGTTCTTAATGGTTCGTATAAGTGTGTTATCAATAATGTATAACAATAAGTACCACCAAGTGCCATCAATCAATAGTATAAATAATCGATTGAATATTCATTTATAATCTGTCAATATTAAAAATACATTACTATATTATAAGCGGTTTTTTCTTTACACAATTTTCTAGAAACATTAAGATGATCGCTTTTAACTATAACGGTATAAATACTGATAGAATTGGCCCTGTTTGCATTTATTTAGTAATTTTTTATATTACTTAGGTGGCAGACAAGTATACGGCCCAATTGATTGAAAGTAGTCAACGTGGCCTATGGACGTTTGCCTCACCTGAGACGTCACACTCGACTAGTCGACCCTATAGAATACCTTTTAATGCCCTTTTCGAAGAACCCTATATTGTAGTCGCCTGGAAAAACTACAGCAGGGAGTTTATTCCACAGTTTTTGATGTTTATTTTTTTTTAGAACTAGATCTTCTTACTTGTACAGTCGCGTACACACCACGGTTCCGTGAAACATTGTTCGCTAACGCTACTTTATAAAGGCATGTACAGTCGCGAACACTCCACAGTTCCGCAAGACATCCGCTTCTTTGTCGAGCGTTATCTTTGCTATGTGTGAACAAAGCCTTAATAGTTAGGTATGGTATCACAAGAATACAGTATCTAGGTACTTGTGATATTTGAGGAAGTGGGTAGAAGAGAATTAGGACTTGTTTTTTTATATTTTATACCCCTTCACCCTAATTTGACAAAAGACCTGGGGCGTCGCAGTCGTGTTGCCTTTTAGAAACCTTCTAATGGTTTCTCGAAAAGATAGGGGGGGGGGGGGGGGGTTCAATGTTAAGAGAGCTTCCGTACTGCCAGAGCTAGAGATTAGAGACAAATTGGTCTTCCCACTGACAGCACAGAAACTCTCTAGTAAACTCTAGCTACGCTACTCTTCATTATTATTAGGTGGGATATTCTGTAGAGCAGGGGTACTTCCCCAGTCGGACTGCTCAATTGCGATGGGAAAAAACTCGCGTCCTACATCCTCAATCTCTTTTCCCCACTTTTACTTCTTCACTGTGCGAAATCTGTAAATCTTTTTTTTTTATACTACGTAGGTGGCAGACAAGCACACGGCCCTCCTGATGGAAAGCGGCCACCGTGGCCTATGAACGTGTGCAACACTAAGGGTGTCACACACGCGCTGCCCACCCTGAAGGGAAAGGGGGAGAGCTGGGAAGGGGTGGGGAGGCTAGGAAGGGGAGGGGAAGGAGGGGTATAGTGAGCTCTGGCTACCCTACTTACCGGCGGGAACACAACGCGATGGTTATTATGACCGCGGTTTTCTGTAGGGCGGAGGTACTTCCCCAGTTGGACAGCTCATTTCGGACGGGAGATACCGTCGTGTCCTACCTCCGTCCTAAATCTTTTTTCGATCTAACAAGGTTCGAGGGTATTCGTGACCTCAGGACTCCCAATAATGCGGACCGCACGTCGCTGCAACTTGTCGAGAGCATCTAATAAGTACTTTGCAGAGCCATCCCAGAGATGCGAGCAGTATTCCACGCAGGAGCGAATTCATATCTTATATAGAAGACACCGCTGTTCTGGCGTGAAAAAACGTCTCACTCTGTTCAGGACTCCGAGTTTACGCGAAGCTGTTTTGATGATGTTCTCAATACAGTTTTTGTTGTCTAGTTTGCTGCAGCTTACAATCTTTCCTACGCGTACTTTTATATTAGAAGGATTGTTTGAATAAATAAATATATTCATAAATGCTTTTGACATTCATAAGTGCTCTTTATGTGCCTAAACTGAATAAACGAAATTGATTCTTTGATTATTATTATTATAAAAAAAACTAGCGAAACCGGCGAACTCCGTTTCGCCATGTGAAAAATGATTTTCCCGCTTTTCGGTTGTAGAATTTCCTGAATTTTCTTTGCTATAAACCTCACGAAGCCCGAGACCTTTCCAACGAATGCAAAACCGTGGAAATCGGTTCGTGCATTCTGGAGTTATAGCGTCAGGAAGGAAAACCCGACTTATTTTTATATAGTAGATGTCAGAAAGAGGACCAACTCCGGTTTTGAGCAAACTAGTTGAATAATAAAACATTCATATCCCTTTCAATTTGAAAATGGAATCAAATCTTCAATTAAACGGCATCTAGTTGAAGAAAATCGTCAATTTGGCGGCCATTGTTGTTTGTGGTTGTTAACGCTCGGCTTGCTTCCGAGCGGCAAAATTAATTTGTACAGACGCTGGATTTGACCGCCGCGGCAAATGGGATTGATTATCTCTGAGATTGTGTTCCTAGGAAATAAACTGCCACAGTACTAATAGAAAAATGTTATTAATTGAATTTTTTTAGTTGATTTCAACTTGGAAAAAAGTTGAACAGAGTGTTAAGGAAAGGCTTTCGAAGCCGAAAACGCCTGTTAGTACTCCTAGTACACTAAATATTGTCAAAAAAATTACGATTTCTTTTTTATAATTTTCTTATGACCGTTCAACTTGCGTTATTCACTGTCCATCGTGTTAGTAGGTAAAGCTAAATGAAACACTAATTTCATTAAAAAAACGTCAACTGGCATTATGGCGCTTGTTTGTCTCCTTAGATTTTTTGTATTGATGTTTTCTATAAACTATTATTATTGAGACGATGAAAAGTAAATAATACTAATTAAACGGTATGAAAAAATGCCAAATCGTATTTTTTTATGGTAATATGTAGGGTACACTACATATTACTACATATTTCTTATATTAGAGTACTATCATTCGTCTTCGATTTCAGAAGCGTTTCCCTAATGTTTACCTAACGTGGATTGGAAAACGTGGGAATCAATTCATCTCTGCCTACCCCGGAGGGAAATAGACGTGAGCATAAGTACGTAGTGTGTATAATATATTCATTGCTTATTATATTAAAGATAAATGATTACACTCAACAACATTCAACCTAGATAATATTCCGCCAAATCTCAAGATTAATCTTCAATATAAATTAATAATCTTTGACCTCGCGAAGAGAAGTCACGTTGCAGTTACCCTAGTCTAGTATGGTTTACACCCGGATATTATCTCAGGACTGAAATAGATGTTTGTCTGTTAAGCAAATAGATCAACAAGTAAAGTGTGTAATTTACTGCATTAACATCATAACACCGCGGTAGCCTAGTGGTATGGGTAATGGACTGCTGAAGCGAGGTCTCGGGTTCGATCCCAAATTTAACCATGGCACACACCAATGACTTTTCCAAGTTATGTGTGTATTTATCGCAGGTTTATAAGTGCCCGGTTAATGGCAATAGGCTCGCCACTTATTACATTGGGACCTAAACATCAACTGGCGAAATGTGGGTGCTAGCACCTCTGCCTACCCCTTCGGGCTGCGGGGATATAGGCGTGAGTTTATGTTATATTATGTTACATCATAACACATTGACTGGAGATGTTAATTAAAACTTGCCAAGTGTGAGTTGAACTCACGCAATGGTTCAACTTCCGTACCATTAATAGGGATGATGACATAATCTGATTTTAACTGCAATTTAATTTAACAATACTGCTTAATATGTTTTGTAAAAAAACATTGTCTATCATTTTCTGAGCCCATATCATATATATCATATTCCCAACACTGTATTCCCAAATTGGCGAAATCGAAATTCTGTAGTTAGACTCGTTGGGTTTTTGAAGGCTCCAACTACCCGTAACGACTGCCATAGATGTTCGTATGGCAACCGGGACCGACGGCTTAAAGTGTGAATAGCCTTATTCATGCATAAAAATATTTGCACTGAGCGGGGATCGAAACCGCGCTTCCTGCGTAGCAGTAGCGTTCACTATCGCCCCGCCACACAAAAAATATTGTCTAATTAAACTGAATTTACGACTTTCCATAATTATTAGTTTTCAAAGTAGTTCAAAATATAAATAATCAATTAGAGTTGAGTGACCCAACTACTAATATTATTTCCTTCAAATACAATTGTTTTGTAACCTACTTCAAAAAGAAGAAGGTTATCAATTTTATTGGTATTTTTTTCAATCTTCGAAATGGTATATTCAACTTAATTTAAGCCAAAACAGATGTATGTTATGATTTGAAAGAGATTAAGGAAAGAGGTCCGTGGTCCTGGCGGGGAGCCAAACCTAACATACTTTATTACAGTACAACCTGCTTCGAGTATGTTTTTTTTGTTATATGGACTGAATACAGAGATTGGAGAAATTACGGTGTTTATTTTTTTAATAGTGGCACGTGGATTTGCCTTCACCTCGGTTGATGATGAGTTGAAAGCAAAGTCTCAGTAAGAGTGTCATTATTACAAACACGTACAGTATTACAATGGTGGCGCTCAGTTTGACTTACGTAGTAACCATTTATTTATCTGTGGTTTGACGGCCTCATCAGATATTTACCTCTGCCTCTATTCCATCATCCATGCGTTCGCCTCGTCCTGGATGATTTCGAGGATTTGGAGTGTATATTACATAAGAATAATTCCCAGTTTATTTAAATATTGTTGATTGATGGCACTTGGTATAACTTATTATTATACATTATTGATAACACACTTGTACTTCTCCATTAGATTTATTGTTACTAATTGTTACTAAATAATACCTAACCGGTTACGTCTTGCGATATTCTCTTAGGTTTACATTGACAATTATGAATATTCTGGAATAAGCATTGGCATGTTCATAACTATCAATGTAAACTTTTAAGAATGTCGCAAGGTACATCGGTTAAGAACAACTATAGATATAGTGGAGAAGTACAAGTGTGTTCTCAATAATATATAGTTTCTGGCATATATCTTGATAACTGCGTGGCATACCGCTCGCATTTCTGGGATAGCTCCGTAAAATACTAACTAGATGCTCTCGACAGGTTGCAGTATCGTGCGGTCCCCATAATTTTGAAGCCCTCAAGCCTTTGTAGATACGTAGAGATGGTGCGTCCTCGGTGAAGTCGAAGAAAGAAAACGAAGTCTTGGCGCTGGCGGATGTTTTTATTATACGTATACCACTTAGGTAGCAGACAAGCACGCGGCCCTGATGGAAACTGGTTACCGTGGCCTACGGACGTTTGCAACACCAGGGGCGAAACACTCGTGCTGCCGACCGTATATGGAAGAGAAGAAGGAAGGGAAGGATGGAGGTAGAAGGTTAATTGGTTTGATATAATCTATAATTGAAGGGATTGAGCTCTTTCACTGACGTCGGACCCTCAAAAGACACCCAAAAACTCGTACTGCGTGTATAAAACATATTAGTATCGCATTAATGGCAATAGGCTCGCTACCTATTATATACATTGGAACGTAAACATAAACTCTGATGAGCTCTTCCAATTAATCCCACCCTCCCCTTTCCTACACAGGACAACGCGTGCAGGGCTTAGATGTCACTCGCATACGGTACAGAATATTCCATCAAGAACCAAGCGGTTCGGTGAGTCTTTTCTCTGCCGTACCATTAAGTCCTGGAATTCCTTGCCGGCGCACGTGTTTCCTTCTTCCTACAGTCCCGGGTCCTTTAAGCGGGGCGTGAAAAAGCATCTGATGAGGCCGTCAAGCTGAGCGCCACCATTGTAGCACTGAACGTGTTTGCAATGGTGACCCTCTTTCATGGGACTTTGCCTTCAGCTCAACATCAGGCGAGGTGAAGTAAAATTGACGTGCCATAGATAAAAAAAAAAAAAAAAAACTTGCGAAATGTGAGTGCTAGCACCTCCGCCTACTCCTTCGGGGATATAAGCTTGATGTTATTAAAAAATCATAAAATTTTCTGTAGTATCTACACAGTACAGGCTGTACAACTTGATCTAATATCGGTATATGGAGGCAGTCCCCACCGCAACAAGCCGCTTTGGCCGCCGGCTACTGGCAAAACGCCAGCCAACTAATTACTAAGTATTTGATACGTTTTTGAGCTAACTGCTTGCTGCCATTGAAACTATTACGTATGTACATTATAGCTTTAGAGTTTCTTGTAATGACAGTAAATAAACAATGTCAGTTTATATTTAACTAGTTGTAGCACTAGCATGAACTCCTATCGAATTCGTAATGTAAACTTTTCGAGAGAACGGAGCATTGTGATTAGCAGTCTGCCTCTTGTGAACCTATGTGCGTATGTAGCCCGCCAATCTCAATGCTCCGTTCTGTCGATACCTTTACATTACGAATTCTATAGTATTTCGTGCTAAGGCTACTGAACCGAGCAAACTTCGGCTGCGTCACCCCGTTTTTGCAACATTTTTCATTCCTTCTCCGCACCTGTTGGTCGTAGCATGATGATTAAATACAAATAAACCTTCTTCTTTAACCATTCTATCTTTTTAAGAAACCACATCAAAGTCCGTTGAGTTGTTTAAAAGATTTAAGCGTACAAAGGGACATAGGGACAAAGAACGCGACTTTGTTTTATACAATGTAGTGAAAGGCGGATCACCCGTTCGATTAATGGCGTTCGCAGTGGAAGTATTCTTAATAGTACTTAGTTGCTGAAAAGTTTTGCACATTAAGCAGTTCTTTCTCTATTAAAGTTAAGAAACCGTTGTTTCAGGGACTGCACCTGTAACTGCGGCCACCATCAGGCAAGGTGCTGTTAATTTGATGACCCAAATATAACAAAAAAATAACAGACTACGGAATTCTAAAATTATTTAATCAAAATCACATTACCGTAGTCAATTTCCTTCTTAAAATCAACAGTCTCTTAAAGAAGTATGGAGGCCATAAAACGCGTTCTATTTCAATCAAAATTCCCCAAATCCAATGTTGTTATTAAATCTTTTGACTAAACACATCCCCTGAAATCACAGCTCACCCTTAATATCCGGCAGAAACTACGTAAAGCGCCCCTATACAGGCAATTTACATATTTATTTATAGCAACACTCACTGATTACAAGTAGAACGTTTGAGTACACATGCGTGTGTCAACAGCAGTGTTGCCAGTGTAAATAATGGTTCTATAAATCTGGGTAAATTCAAATGAGATGAGTGTTCTTTTTGAGTATTGCCTTTTTTTGTAATTAACTTGACAATTAAGTGTTTGTACTGATTTAAATATACTCGTAGCTAATAAACTTGTGATTTTTTTTCTACTCCAAGTATATACTTTGCTTTACACCACTAAGGATGCAGACAAGCACACAGACCACCTGCTGAAAAGTCGGTCCCTAGGTTTATAAACGTATACAATACCAGGGGCGTCATTCCGACCTTAATTCCGTCATTTATTATGTATAGACTATTAAACGGAGTCGAAATTACTAATATATTATAGTTAGTTAATCTCAGAATGTCTAAAACAATATTAATTATAACAAATCTCTGAAATTCAAGCGAATCTGTACATAAATTACCTTTTTTATTCCGTGTTTCTATATTATGCAGCTATAAGTAAATAATATCATTAATCTGGCTTTGGGACGAGCAGAACCGCAGGATAATCCGTTATTAAAGTAAGATATTTTAGCTAGAGAGCAATGTCGGGATTAGGTTAATTCTCTTCACTCAAAAGGCTGTTTAGGGTTGAATAATACGACTTATAACTCAATTGTTTTTCTTGAGATAAATAACCCTTGCTTTGCTGTGATGTTTTTGTACAAATTTGTAAAATAACAGTTATTGAATTTATGATCTTTTTATTACACATGTTGATGTATTTTGATGTATGTAAGGAACCGCGGTAGCCTAGTGGTATGGGTAATGGACTGCTGAGACGAGGTCTCGGGTTCGATCCCAGGTTTACCATGGCAAACACCAATGACTGCGATGCTTTTCGAAGTTATGTGTGTATTTATCGCAGGTTTATAAGTGCCCGGTTAATGCCAATAGGCTCGCCACCTATTACATTGGGACCTAAATAAAACTGGCGAAATGTGGGTGCTAGCACCTCTGTCTACCCCTTCCGGGATATAGGCGGGATTTATAAAAAAATTTTTTTTTGTTATACTGGATGTTGAGGAACGTTTCCGAAAACGAATACAGGGGATCCTTACCAGCGCACGTGTTTCCTTCTTCCTACAGTCCCGGGTCCTTTAAACCGGGGCGTGAAAAAGCATCTGATGAAACCGCCAAGCTGAGCGCCACCATTGTAATGGTGACCCTCTTTCAAGCGGGGTGAAGTCAAATAGACGTGCATTAAATTAAAAAAGGAATAATCCTACATACTGACAATTTTAAGTAATTGGGCTACTTTTTTTTGATCGCTATACTTTTTTTGGTAGTTACCATGATTTTTAAACCGTGAGTGAGAGCAAGAGATGTAATCATGGTGGCTTGAAGGCCTCATCAGATGCTTTTTCACGCCCCGCTTAAAGGACCCGGGACTGTAGGAAGAAGGAATGACGTATGTACTCACTTTTCTCGCATTATTCAAATTCTAGGACAATCTACACAACGCCACCTAGACCCATGGTAAGCATAGTTTAACTATCTTGTTTTGTGTTATACGGATAAACACACTTAAATGCGTTTTTTAAATACATTTTTTATGACACGTCAATTTGACTTCACCTCGCCAGATGTTAAGCTGAAGGCAAAGTCTCATGAAAGAGGGTCACCATTACAAACACGTTGAGTTTTACAATGGTGGCGCTGAGCTTGACGGCCTCATCAGATGCTTTTTACACATATCACGTACATATAATACATAAAAACACCCATCAATACAAATATTCATGCATAAAAATATATGTATTGAACAGGAATCGAACCCGCGCATCTAGCGTAACAGTTGCGTTCACTACCGTCACGTCACAAAGGTCGTCTTCGTTATTATCTTAGAAGCCTTCCATATCCCAAATGCTAAATTCCCGGACAATGATCCATCCATTATACATAATCCCTGGTCGAGGGGTACCTGTGACATCGCGTAACCTGCCCCGACTGTATTGCGGGGATGGGATTCAATTAATCCCATCTCGTCAACTCGTCACGTAAATTAGTTAGAGAGAACTTAAAACGCTTGTTAATATTATGGTTTAAGTCATGAGAGGTAGCGATTTTACCGCGGCGAGCAAAGTGTGTAGTCCAGTTAGTACATCCAGGCGAATAGCACCTTTTTTATTGTGTGAAAAGTCTCCACGGATACCGGTCGATCGGTAAAGGTAATTATGTCGGACTCGTACCGACTAAAACGCACGCCGTCTATGGGTCTTTGAGCGAAGAGCATCTAACCATGTCTAGTTACAGCACCTAACAACATTTTTGACAGATGCTATTCGATACAAAGCAAATTGCTATCGAATTTTTTGGTTGATTTTATTACTAGCATAACATTATTCTAAATATTGACAGATTAAAAGTAATAGATCTATTGCAACTTATAAGTATTATCAACTTATTACAATTTTCACTCACAGGTAAGTGCTGTTTCTTCGAAATCAATGAAGAAATTGTTATTTTGGTGTAGAATCTACACATCATTAAGGCATGCTGTCAAATTTGCTTGAAGGAAACTGAGAAAAAATATTCATTACTCTTTTTTGTGCTTCTTATACGGTTCTATGGAATACATATCCCGAAAACGTAATCGAAAAAGGTTCGTGACTCTTCGGTTAGTCTTAATCCTAATCGGAAGAAAACCGAAGTGACTTCATGATACTTAGTTTTTTAATTCGACCAGAAATCCCAACCACATTCATATTACTTGGGTTTGAAGTTTCGGCCGTTTCATGGCATTCTACATCATTAAGTCTTGCAATTCTTTACCGGCGCACGTGTTCCCTTCTTCCTACAATGCCGGGTCCTTTAAGCGGGGTGTGAAAAAGCATCTGATGAGGCCGTCAAGCTGAGCGCCACCATTGTAGCACTGAACGTGTTTGTAATGGTGACCCTCTTTCATGAGACTTTGCCTTCAGCTTAACATCAGGCGAGGTGAATAAAATAAATATATTTGAACACGTCAACAGGCCACAAGCTTATCACTCACACCAGCCCTTAAAATATTAAGTCCTTACTCCATCGAGCTAGGTAATAGAAGCTGATAATACAATTTGTCAAAAACTTTGGTTTCAAGAGAAAATTGTTTGTTTTCGCCATTGGCCATTGTTTGCCGATAATCTTAGTCAAGTTCCAAACTTATTTAATCTTAGATTTTATTGGAATACTCAAAATTTAAATGGTATTTTGATAATTTATTTAGCTGCAACATTTTCGGTCAGGAATGTAATTTTCGGCATACCAATTTTTTTTACAAAGTGCCTGATTGGAGGTAATTGGCTTACCACCTATTACGTGAGACCGTGGACGAAACTTCTCGGGTTCGATCCCAGGTTTACCATGGTACACACCAATGATTTTCGATGCTTTTCGAAGTAATGTGTATATTTATCGCAGGTTTATAAGTACCCGGTTAATGGCAATAGGCTCGCCCTGGGACACATTGGGCACATT
This sequence comes from Pelosia muscerda, assembly GCA_963691645.1. Classification (NCBI taxonomy): domain Eukaryota; kingdom Metazoa; phylum Arthropoda; class Insecta; order Lepidoptera; family Erebidae; genus Pelosia; species Pelosia muscerda. The sequence continues at coordinate 1,403,279 of OY829113.1, forward strand.
GGGACCTAAACATAACCTGGCCAAATGTGGGTGCTAGCACCTCTGCCTACCCCTTCGGGGATATAGGCGTGAGTTTATAATGTTATGTTATGTTATGTTATATAATGTAATGTTATGATATGAATTTCGGTAGATGGTTCCCATCATCGCCCCAATGATTGTGTAGGAGAATTTCAAACCCACACATCACTTCGGACTTCACATCAATTTTACTTCCCCTCGCCTGATGGTAAGCTAAAAGCAAAGTCTCATGGAAGAGGGTTAGCCTTACAAACATATAGAGTGTTACAATGGTGGCGCTCAGCTTGACGGCCTAATCAGATGTTTTTTCATGCCCTGCTTAAAGGACCCGGGACTGTAGGAGGAAACAAACAAAAAGTGAACACGTAAGGGAAGATCGCTAGTTCGACTCCCATGGAAGTATTATTTTTTTCCGATCTTTATCTATTTGAACACATCTATAGATGTATTTCTCCGGAGAATGATGAGATGCCCATGGATTAGGAGAATGAGATCAAAACAGGTGCGAAGCCTCAGGCAACCCCCTGTATAATTTAATTAATAAACTACAAAGTTAACTATTATTACAACGGTTAGTTGAAGATATTTTAGTAATAATTAATAACTATAAGACCTGAGGTGTATTATACTAAATTAATACAACTATTTGAAAGTTTCTTCAGCAATTACTAGAAGTGAAATTGAACAATTTGTTTTTGTAGCGGACTTGAGAAACAACTTCAATGGATGGTACGAAATTATTTATACTCCATTTGTTCTGGGGCTAAAATACAGGTAAACAATCTTGTGGCAACTTCTTATAAAAACACATCATTCTCTGAACCTTTTCTCAACTCAGTTGGGGTCGGCTTTCCAGTCTAACTGTGATGCGGCTGAACTTCGATATTTTACGTGAAGCGACTGACATTTGACCTCCACAACCAATGGTCCAATGACCAATGGCGATATCGAATTTACAAATTAGACTGGTGGCAGGAGGCAATAAGGGGCACGAAACTAAGTGCGTCATGGACTGCACATGGGCACCGCAGTCATATGATTCTGCCTTTCTGCCGACCAGTGTGCGCAGATTGAGGGACCGCCATACCGGCCATGGGAGGTTGTGCAGGGGAGGTAATTTCTCCTGGGGAGGTAGGAAGTTAGAGGTTTTCTGTAAAGAACTCCTTCTTCTTTATTAATGACTAGCTGTTACCCGCAGCTTCGCCCGAGTAAATGTCGGTTATCGCGCAGTATTATAAATTTTAGGCGCTCTATACGATCTTCTACTCGCCTCTCCACTCGACTCACATACTTTTGTTCTATCATCAATAGTTTCCGCACCGCAAGCAATGAAAGACATTTCAGGGATGGTGTGCCTAGGGTTACGTTACTTAAGTTTCAGTAAGGATCCCTAATCTTTTCTAGCAATAATTAATATAGCCTATGTTACTCAAGGTGAATGTAGCTTTCTAATGCTGAAAGAATTTTTGAAATCAGCACAGTAGTTTATGTGTTTATTTATTATAAACATACACACACATACACAAAAATATGTACTTACATGATTACAATGATCTGTTTGTTTGTTAGTTCGTACTAGATAGAAAAAATACTAGCTGAATTTTGATGTATTTTTTACTAAGAATATAATAGAAGTGATAAAATATTTGATGTTTTATTGCAATTGATCGAATAAAACAGCTCAAAAAACTTCCAAATTCTACACGAGTGGACCTGCGGGCTACAGCTAGTATATAATACCCAAGTACGGAACCCTAACAAGATAAACTCACCCTCTATTCAATTAAAAACGCAAAGAAAAAGTTAAAGGTCCAAAGCAAGGAGCGCACTTAGACGACGGTAATACGAAAGTTCAAGAGGACGAAGCATGGCTTTATCAAATCATTTAAATTTACTGTGAGAAATTTCTTTTCAAACGTGAGGGTAATTTAGTAGGGGGGAGGGGGAGGTGGGAGATGTGGGAGGTTTAGACTCTGTGACATACAGTGGAGTAGGATCGTCAACTTTTAGTTTTTCGATATGCACCGCGCTAGGGGCATAAAAATGGTGCTATGCTTGGTTAAGTAAAAAATTGTATGTATGGAAAGTAAAGAAGAACAGATGGCCGTTGGAGCCGAAAGGTTCTCGAACGGAGACCATATACTGTGTCCTTAGCACGAAATACTATCGAATTCGTACCGTAAAGGTATCGACAGAACGGAGCATTACGATTGACGGACCTCACACGCTCACAATAGGCAGACTGCCAATCGCAATGCTCCGTTCTGTCGATACCTTTACGTTACGAATTCGACAGTATTTCGTACTAAGGGCTCTGGTAGACGAAGCGTGAGACGGCCCCCACGTGATGAACCGACGACATAGTCAGTCGCAGGTACCCATTGGATGCAGACCGCCTCCAACCGGTCGGTTTGGAGGTCGATGGGGGACGCCTATGTTCAACAGTGGAATGAAGCAGAAATAATAATAAATATTACAAATACTAAAAGATAGAAACTTAAAAAAAACTTAAAAGAATAAGACAAATGGTCGTGACTTTGATTGCAATTGAACGAGTAGAACATTTTAAAAAAGCCCAAAAACGACAACCGAATTCCACACGAGCGAAATCGCGAACTACAGTTGGTATTTGAATACCCTGGGGACCTAGCCAAAATGCATTCATTCCGAATCAACATTCGTCATCGCTCTGAAAATGTATGGGAGTGACATTTGTTGTCGGAATGTCATGTGATCCGATTCCGACTACAAATGTCACTCCCATACGTTTCGTTAAATATAATTAAATACGGATCGTTAAATATACTAAATTTAACACAATTTATATAAGCTTGTAATTCTAAATTAGACATACAAATTAGAGACTTTTAAAACGATTGTATACGTATCTGGCGAAAGAGAACTGGTCTTCACGACACAGGGAATCCTAGTGTGAAGATCACTGTCCCATATTTATTACGAAGCATGTTTACTGAATTTAGATTAATAAAGATTAAATATACATTTTCAGAGCGATGACGAATGTAGATTCGGAACGAATTTTTTTTTTTTTTTATCTATGGCACGTCAATTTGACTTCACCTCGCCTGATGTTAAGCTGAAGGCAAAGTCCCATGAAAGAGGATCACCATTGCAAACACGTTCAGTGTACAATGGTGGCGCTCAGCTTGACGGCCTCATCAGATGCTTTTTCACGCCCCGCTTAAAGGACCCGGGACTGTAGGAAGAAGGAAACACGTTTATACATACATTACACGAATGCATTTAGGCCCCAAGTACGGAACCCTAACAAGATAAACTCACCCTCTATTCATCCTTTCAAGCCGTGTGTCTCACCCACAGCCAGCTTCAACACTCTGTAGCGGCCGTCGACCACTAGCTAATGAATACAAACCACTCAATGTGTCTGCACCCCACGTGTATCTACCTATTGATAGATACTAGCTACCCTCCGGAGAGATAAGGGTGGTAGTAAGTACCTACGTGTAAGGGTATATTGAGTTATGCAATGTTTCGTCTAAATATAGCTCTTTGTATAATATATGAAATTGGCGAAATTGGGAAATCAACCGCGGTAGCCTAGCGGTATGTGTAATGGACTGCTGAGATGAGGTCTCGCATTCGATCCCAGATTTCGCCATGGCACACACCAATGACTTTTTAATGCTTTTCGAAGTTATGTGTGTATTTATCGCAGGTTATAAGTGCCCGGTTAATGGCAATAAGCGCGCCACCTACATTGGGACCTAAACATAAACTGGCGAAATGTGGGTGCTAGCACCTCTGCCTACCCCTTTGGGGGTATAGGCGTGAGTTTATGTTATGTTGCTTATGAAATTTTCTTACAGATTCATGCGTTTGTTATTCTTCTAATTTAATAACTATTTCCATTATTTATATTTTGTTGGAAAGTTGATTTCAAGATTTTACAACTCTGTATTAAATTTTGTTTTTATTGGCCGCTTGGTAAATTAAATTAGATCTTCAAAAACAATACCTACTTCCTAAATGCTATCCATTTTGATGATAAATTTTGATAACTTTTTTACAACAGGCACTTTTCAAAAATGTAATAAAAGTTGCTGTATGTATGCTTAATTGTTTATTGTATTGTATTGTATTGTATTGCGTAATGCTCATAGACCAAAAAACTAAAAATTTGGATTTATCATTCCTATAAAATGCAAAAATGTTATATTAGGTTTCCTCCAATTTCTTCAAATTTGAAGAAATTACATTTTTTAAAAGTGACAGCTGTTAAAAATTAATCCGAAAGTCATTATAAAAATGTAGAGCAATTAGGAGGTACTTACTGTTTTTGAAGATCGAATTTAATTTATCAAGCCGCCATTAAAAACAAAATACAAAGTTGTAAAATCTTGAAATCAACTTTCAAACAAAATATAAATAATGGAAATAGCTATTAAATTACAGGAATAACGAACTCATGAATCCATAAGAAAATTTCGGCAATTTCATACGTAAAGACCTATTATATATAACATAACATAAACTCATACCTTTATCCCCGAAGGGGTAGGCAGAGGTGCTAGCACCCACATTTCGCCAGTTTATGTTTAGGTCCCAATGTAATAGGTGGCGAGCCTATTGCCATTAACCGGGCACTTATAAACCAGCGATAAATACACACATAACTTCGAAAAGCATCGAAAAGTTATTGGTGTGTGCCATGGTAAAACCTGGGATCGAACTTTATATAAAACTAACTGCAAAATATCCAATAAAAACATTTTACCTACATACGAGTACACATCAACTTCGCAGTATTAAGAAGATTAACCCTTCAACTCGTCAAAACAAAAACCTACCTTCTCACCGGTGACAAGAGCTCAAACGATTTCAGCCAATTTGTTTGCAAGTAGCGGGCGGAGGGTTGACAACGGCACTATACACTGACGGGTTGGACTGTCAGGTTGTCACCTGCGCACTTTTAGGGTTAAGTAATCCTTTGAAACGGAAAAAAGCTGTACTAAAATGTTCGAACAATTTTTTTTGAATTTCGTTCATAATAATTATGTTACATTACTAGTAAACAAATTGTTTTGATTGGTCGTATTACCAAATTAACCTTGCTTTTCGTACGCAAAATCTCCACGGATACCAAATAGTATACTCATGCATACAAATATTTGCACTGAGCGGAAATCAAACCCACGTCTCATGAGTAGAAGTCCTATTTACTACCGCCACCCCACAGAGGCCGCCACGTAATGTAAATAATACAAAATAAATCGTGATGAAGTTCGTTGAAAACTGCATTTATTTTAAAGAGTGATATTGCATTAATTCCTAACGTATCATATTGACGTGTCCTATCATCATAACCATCACCATCACCATCACCATCACCATCACCATCACCATCACCATCACCATCACCATCACCATCACCATTATCATCATCATTGTCGTCATCATTATCACTACATAATGTAAAAGAAAGTCGCTGTCTATATGTCCTTATGTATGCTTAAGTCAGGATAACGCAGACAAAGTTACGCGGATTAACTATGTAGTTTATCATAAAAAAGCACATCCATATTCAACAGGTTTTTAAATATAAATGTTACCGGGAACAAACAGAATTTCTGCGGACATTTTAAATTCCATCCATGGAACATTGTCATTCAATTTTAAAACGGTATTCACGAATTGTTGGACGTATACCTACAGTTTGCTTTAATAAGCCTTTGATCCACGCTTTGTAACTGATTACGAATGATATATTTTTATTTACCTTCATATTACTCGTACATATTATACTGCCGCGGTAGCCTAGTGGTATGGGTAATGGACAGCTGAGACGAGGTCTCGGGTTCGATCACAGGTTTTATCATGGCACACACCAATTACTTTTCGATGCTTTTCGAAGTTATGCGTGTATTCATCGCAGGTTTATAAGTGCCCGGTTAATGGCAATAGGCTTGCCACCTATTACATTGGGACCTAAAAAACATAAACTGGCGAAATGTGGGTGCTAGCAGAGGTCTGCCTACGCCTTCGGGGATATAGGCGTGAGTTTATGTTATGTTATGTTATATATTATACTAGTTAGAAATACAAAACGCACCTACCCTACCATCTATTGAGGCCGTCAAGCTGAGCGCCACCATTGTAACACTTTACGTGTACAAACACGTAAAGTGTGAGCCTCTTTCCTGAGACTTTGCTTTCAGTTTACCATCAGGCAGGGTGAAGTCAAATTGACGTGCCCTAATTAATAGTAAAGAGGCCGTTCGGTTTTGATCGGTTTTAGTGTCGGATATATGTATTTAACCACCCTATCTGAACCGGTCAGAAAAAAAACCACCAAATAACAGAAGTCCCCTCCTAAATAATCCAGCAAAAGTCTCGTCTATACGTATTATTTTTATATATATATATATATATATATATATATATATATATATATATATATATATATATATATATATATATATATATATTATATATTTATATTTGTAAATATTTGAGTGTAATCCTACTAATATTATAAAGGCGAAAGTTTGTTTGGATGGATGGATGTTTGTTCCTCTTTCACGCATAAACGGCTGGACTGATTTGGTTGAAATTTGGTACAGGGGTAGATTAGAACCTGGAATAACACATAGGCTACTTTTTATCCCGGGAAAAGGTTCCCAAGGGTTGCGGGAACGGGAACAAAATTCCACGCGGGCGAAGCCGTGGGCATCAGCTAGTAACACATACATTTCGCGAACTATTTATTTTTGGTGGTTTTTTTTCTGACCGGTTCAGATAGGGTGGTTAAATACATATATCCGACACTAAAACCAATCAAAACCGAACGGCCTCTTTACTATTAATTAGGGCACGTCAATTTGACTTCACCCTGCCTGATGGTAAACTGAAAGCAAAGTCTCAGGAAATAGGCTCACACTTTATAGAAATTAGACTTATTCTACAATTACATCTAAGTAAAAACATCCAACCCCGTTTAATAACGAACCACACAATTCAAATCAGATATAATATTTTCTTTTAAAAAGATTCCTCAGAAAAAATAAACACTCTTACAAAGGAGGATGGTAACCGCCGCAATTTCCCGTTGACGTTGCAGTCGATTTGTGACCTCAATAATGAAGGCTTTCTCGCAATAATGAAGGCTTTCTCACAATAATAAAGTCTCCTAGCTGGTAATCCCTCAGTCATCTCTTGATACGGAGTAAATCTCAGCTGTTTGCGGTGAGAGTTACTTACGCGATTATAATAATATGAGATAGCTGTTATCTGTCTCTTTGGGAGTAACATATTTAACTACGGTATAACAGGGTGAATAGGGATCCAAGGGTGGATAGGGTAGAACCAAGCGGTTCGGTGAGTCTTTTCTTTGCCGCACCATTAAGTCCTGGAATTCCTTACCGGCGCACGTGTTTCCTTCTTCCTACAGTCCCGGGTCCTTTAAGCGGGGCGTGAAAAAGCATCTATTGAGGCCGTCAAGCTGAGCGCCACCATTGTAGCACTGAACGTGTTTGCATGGTGACCCTCTTTCTGAGACTTTGCCTTCAGATTAACATCAGGCGAGGTGAAGTCAAATTAACGTGCCATAAATAAAAGCTTTCGCGAACACTTCGACCCTATTGCATCCTTTGTGTCGACCCCATCCTGGCTCCTAGGTTAGAGGAGGTATAGCCTCTATCAAGGTGGTTACTCCTCTCAATCGCAGGTGCATGTAATCCTCTGGTTTGGGGTATCCCCTCCCGAGTAGATCCATTCGATGTCTTTCTTAAGCGTGGCACTCGCACAGTATTAGCTTCATTGTTTACACGCCCTTCTTTGCAGTGTTAGCATATTTCTTCGTTCATGATACCAATCTTGCTCAAAGTGTATTTTGTTTTAGGAGATAGTTAAGCTGGTAATGTTTTAGAAATATAAAACAGAAACTCAACAATTCCCACACAATTTAATCAAGTGCCCATTAGAAGTAGTTACTTGTCATCAATCAGTAAAGTAAACTAGGTTTAAGATAGTGAATGGTATGACCCCATCGGATAACAGCCATTAATTGTTATCTGGCCGTCTGTCCGATAGTGGTTCTACGAATTTGGAGTACATCACGAGTTGGTTCAGATGAGAGAGCATAGTTATGGAATAGTTTAATTGTCTTGAGCGATAGGCGATAGTGTTGTGGTATTATGCTGCTTGGCATCTATGTGTATATCAGTCATAGGATTGCAAAAGAAAACTTGCCCAAACGTAATTCTTTTTATGCCAATATTTGTTCTTTTTGTTAATTCTTAAAGTGATTTAAGAAGTTCAATCAATCTACATTCTAGTCAAGAATCAATTAATTCGTCTATTCAGTTTACGCACATAAAGAGCATATATGAACGTCAAAGTTTAACAATATTTATTAAGAATATTGTACCTACTTTATATTAAATAAAATAGTAAATAAATGATTTGAAAATTATTATTTCGCTGGTTCGGTAGTTAGATCTAGTATCCATAAAATATTTTTTTTAACCCATGCTTGACTTACTTTAGTTAGAGATGTATTTTTAAACCAAACGCTTCCCCAAAACACCCAAAACAAGTTTCAAAAACAAACTAAACATCGAACTTTCCTAAACTCCTAAATGTCTATAACGATTCTATTGCCGACAAGCAACAACTTAACGCTTCAATGGCAAATCAATATTCTTTCGGACATCACCTACATTGCGATAGCCAGATTAAGATAGCTCTCGGGTATTTTAGGGCGTCCATCTTGTGTACCCGGCTTAAATAATAGTTTAATAAAGCGGTTATAGGTCATATTCGAGTTGATCTCCATTCAATTATGTTTTAGAATAGTAGACCTAGGGCTCTAACACCACCGATGAGCGGAGGCGACTCGGACGTCGTAAGTCGCAGAATGACCTCCGTCCTCCATGAGGGAGAGCCTGAGGGTGACGGGTGGAGCCGCCTAGCATAAGCAGGCAGCGACCAGGCTAGACGAGAACACCGTAGTCCCTACACCCGATGGGGTCATCTCAAAAGAGAGGAACATGTTGGTCACTATCTTAACTCCGGCAACTAAAGACCCAAAGACGGTTTGTGTTTTAGTCGGTTCTTGTCCGACATATCCTCCCCAACCGACTCCGGCGGGGGAAGTATCAGTGGGGATTATTCGCGCGATACAAAAAAGGATGAACACCTCTTAAAAGTAATGTTATTTCAATCTTACTTTATTTCCATTGTGTCATTCGTAAGCGTCGAACAAAGCCTTTAGAATAACAAATGTCAAATGGAAAACTCATTTTGTGTGAAAAAATTCCAGAGGCGGTTTAATATCCTGTAACTCTGCTACCCTCTTAAGCTAGGAGGTCCTTCAGTGCCTCTCTGACTGTTATGTATAACGTTATTCTTAGAAGACCAAAGTGTGCAAGTGTTAAAGTATCTTTACACAAAACTTAGGCGTGAGAAAGTGACAGAGTATATAAACCGTGAAACGATAACATTACTACTTGTCAAAAAGATAACATTAACTCACGCCTATATCCCCAAAGGGGTAGGCAGAGGTGCTAACACCCTAATTTGACCAGTTTATGTTTAGGTCCCAATGTAATAGGTGGCGAGCCTAATGCCATTAACCGGGCACTTATAAACCAGCTATAAATACACACATAACTTCGAAAAGCATCGAAAAGTCATTGGTGTGTGCCATGGTATAACCTGGGATCTAACCCGAGAACTCATCTCAGCAGTGTTCATTACCCATACCACTAGGCTACCGCGGTTATTACCGACTGTCATAATAAGTGCATATTCAAACTGATTTGATATTTTAACGTGGTTGTTTGTGTTTGGTTTTAATTTAAAAAATAAATAAACGTCAAACGTTCATAGGCCACGGTGAACGCTTCCCATCAAGTGGGCCGTGTGCTTGTCTGCCACCTAAGTGGTATAAAAAAATTGTTTCCCAACTATCAAAACACAGTCCAATACGCACAAAATATAAATAAAGTTTCCACAAACCTATTTATGAAAATGTGTGTCCTAACCGCTAAAAGTTGGTAAGAGCCTGCCTCCATTCAAGGGACGAACAAACAAAGCCTGAATAATTCATCAGAGGCTTCGACGGAGTTCGCTGACAATACCTTAATCCCGGCTATCTGTGGAACCATACAACTGGGATTGGAGTCTTGTGTAAACTGTGAAACGAGGGTATATGATGATAGGGAATTTAAAAATATATGTGAATAATCGCCAAGGGGCAAAGAGGCGACTAACGGAAAAATATGCAGGCGATGTCACTACGACAGAAGAAAAACCCGAAATATAACCACAGGGTTACAGACTAACCCGTCTGGCCAGCGTGGAAACATCAGTAGTGTGTTAGCGAAAAAGCTTCCCAACCTAGTATTAGGAGGCTTTGGCACTTAGGTGGGAGACAAACACACGGCCCACCTGATGGAAAGTGGTTACAGTGGGCTATGGACGTTTGCAATACCAGAGACGTCACACTCGCTCTATAAAATTTATCCACTCTAATGTCCTTCTTGAAGAATCATATTCGGTGCAGAATATTATGGCATAAAGAACCAAGCGGTTCAGTCTTTACTCTGCTTAAAATTCTTCTTGTCTTTGCCTAACTTCTTACTAGCTCCAGTGGCGGATTTACCAGGAAGCAAAGGAAGCAATTGCTTGGGGCCCCGCTTGGAGAGGGGCCACAAAATTTGAAATTTTTTAAAACGTATTTGAAAATGTAAAAGTAAGAAAATGTAAATTTAAGCCTTCTGTTTATCGAAAAAGACAAGCTTCTATTATCTATCAATTTGCGACTGAAAAAAGTAGAAAGAAGTTGTAGTAGAGTAGAGATTTTTATTATGGTTCAAATAATATATTAATTTTGCAAAATTAATCTGTTTTTTGTTATTTAAAAAGAAGGGGGGGGGGGGAGGTTATATTAAAACGAGGGCCTCAAAAATCAGTTGTTGCTTGAGGCCGCGTCGGAGGTAAATCCGGCACTGACTAGCTCACGTATTTCCCTCTTCCTACAGTCCCGGATCTTTTAAAAGCGGCGTGAAAAAGCATCTGATGAGGCATACGTGTTTGCAATTGTGACCCTCTTGGCGAAATGTGGGTGTTTAATACATAATATGTATGTATATCCGCGGTAGCCTAGTGGTAAGGGTAATGGACTGCTGAGACGAGATCTCGAGTTCGATCCCAGGTTTACCATGGCACACACCAATGACTTTTCGATGCTTTTCGAAATTATGTGTGTGTTTATCGCAGGTTTATAAGTGCCCAGTTAATGGCAATAGGCTCACCACCTAAACATAAACTGGCGAAATGTGGGTGCTCATGTGGGCACCTTTGCCTACCCTTTCGGGGATAAAGGCGTAAGTTTATGTTATGTTATGTTATGTATGTATGTATGTCATCTATATTTATGAACATATCTCTTCCTGCTGTCCACTAACTCCTCGTCTATTCTGACACCACACTATAAATATCTCTGTAGTGTATTTTACGCAATTCTCACGCTACCAACAGCCAACAGCCCCTGGTGCGCACTCATTGCTATATCGAGTATCGACAAATAAATCATAACTGCTTGATAGGATAAAAGCTTCCGTAAAAGTGCGTGTCCGTTGTACCACGAGTTTTATGACGTGTCGGATGTTTATCAATTGTACCATTTAAAATTATCCATTAGGTATATTTATTTCCACATGTAGTGTCGGAAAGGGCATTGCACAAGTCAATGTGACATTGAATAATATTTTATCTTAATTATCGTAGAATCTAGGCGACCAGTATTGTAAATAAGTTTTAGTGTAACTACCGATCATAGGTATGCTCCGTTGTTACATTAGTGTAACTACGAATCATAAGTGTGCTCCGTTGTTACACCAGTGTAACCAATTAGTGTAACCATGGGTCAGAAGGGGGAATATGTTGACTCATAATTATTACATTTACAGTAGATATTAATAAGGAATATGTTGACTTATTATTATAATGTTAGTAGAGGTTATATAGTACATACTGTTTATTAGTGGTGTCGCAATCAATAGGTCTAGCAATTTGTTTTCACCAAAGTTCAAAACGTGTATTTGCGAAATAACGAGGGGTATAAAAAGTCACATTTATGTTTCATATCCTAGTATCGTATTTGTAAGTTATCTTATTTAACAGTTCAAATTGATAAAATATTATAGCATCATTAAATATGTTATTTCAGGATATATTCTGTAAGTATGTAAGACAGACCAGGTAAGTAATTAATCCTGCCCCGCACCATTAAGTCTTGGAATTCCGGCGCATGTGTTTCTTTCTTCCTACAGTCCCGGGTCCTTTAAGCGGGGCGTGAAAAAGCATCTGATGAGGCCGTCAAGCTGAGCTCCACTATTGTATCACTCTACATGTTTGTAATGGTGACCCTCTATACTGAGACTTTGCCTTCAGTTTACCATCAGGCGTGGTGAAGTCAAAGTGACGTGTCCTTAATAAAAAAAATATTTATTACAATAAAATCGGTAATTATATATAATAAAGTTAATGATGATAAAGAAATTCAGCGTTTAAGATAAAATCTCGTGTGACAATGTACACGAACCATGACAGATGTGGGTCATTCACGATGATAGTAAAATGAAAAGATGTTGTAACATTTGTGGGCATTGTGTGTGGCCCATATCGGTAACGTAAGAGGAAAGTCATATCCGTTACCGCATTTGTTTGATGTTTACTACAAATTATGTCATATGTGTCACTGACGTTAACAATAGGTAGGCAGAGAGGGACCGATCAAATTGAATTAACACTCATTATATTTATATCCGCGGCAGCCTAGTGGTATGGGTAATGGACTGCTGAGACGAGGTTTCGGGTTCGATCCCACATTACCATGGCACACACCAATGACTTTTCGATGGTTTTCGAAGTTATGTGTGTATTTATCGCAGGTTTATAAGTGCGTTAGGAGGGTGGTTAATGGTAATAGGCTCGCCACCTATTACATTGGGACCTAAACATAAACTGGCGAAATGTGGGTGCTAGCACCTCTACCTACCACTTCGGGGATATAGGTGTGAGTTTATATATGTATGTTATGTTTTTTATATTCTTTTTTATACCACTGAGGTGGTACAAGCACGCGGCCCACCTGATGGAAAGTGGTTACCGTGGCCTATGGACATTCGCAACACCAGGGGCGTCCTATTCGTTCTACCAACCATATGGAGAAGAGAGTCTTAGTGCTGTCAGTGCAGAAGACAAAGAAGAGTTTCTCGGTCTTTGCAGTGACAACACAAAACCTCTCCAGTGCGCTCTGGCTACCTTAGTCACCGAAACACAACACAAGGTTATTATTAGCCGCGGTATTCTGTACGGCGAAGGTACTTCCCCAGTCGGACTGCTCAATTAGGACGGGAGATACCGTCATGCCCATCATTATAATGTAGCACGTATATTCGTATCAGGCAACGCGATGTCCGAGCAGTACTGCAGTCACTCGATGTCCGGAAAGCCAGTGGTCCGGATGGTATACCCGCGGTGGTTCTTCAAAAATGTGCAGCGGAGTTGTCTCCAATACTCACGCGGCTGTACCGACTTTCCTACATTTCGGGTACAGTGCCGACGGCGTGGAAAGAGGCGAATGTACAGCCGATTCCCAAGAAGGGAGATCGCTCAGACCCAGCCAACTATCGGCCCATAGCCGTCACCTCAGTGCTGTGCAAGGTCTTCGAGCACCTTATCAACACACAGCTCATGCGCCACCTAGAGGATCACTCCCTAATTAATGACCGACAATATGGTTTTAGGCCGAAACGGTCAACGGGTGATCTTCTGGCGTATGTTACCCATCTTTGGGGTGAGGCTATGGACAAGCATGGTGAGTCACTGGCTATTAGCCTAGACATCGCCAAAGCGTTCGATAGAGTCTGGCACAAATCGCTTCTTTCCAAACTACCAGCCTTCGGTCTGCCTCTTAGACTGTGCAATTGGGTTTCTAGCTTCCTGCAGGGGCGCCGTATTCGCGTTCTCTGTGATGGACGAGCATCGGAGTTCCTGCAGGTAAATGCTGGTGTGCCGCAGGGGTCCATCTTATCACCCACTCTCTTTCTTCTGCATATCAATGACATGCTGTCCACCGGCAGCATCCACTGCTATGCAGACGATAGCACTGTACACGGGAGCTACCACGGACATTCTGCGGCCAAGCAGTCCGATATAGCGGAAAAGAGGCGACTTCTTGTCACTGGGCTTGACCGGATCCTCAATCACGTTTCCCAATGGGGATCTGAGAACCTGGTCGAGTTCAATGCCAAGAAGACGCAGGCATGCGCGTTTTCAGCAAAGACATCTCCTTTCCTTCCTCCTCCCACTCTTCAGAGCACACCACTGCCATTACAGGATAGCCTCAATATACTCGGTATGGACGTGCGCTGCAAACTGAACAACAAGAACTATATCGAGAGCATCATCAAAACAGCTTCGCGTAAACTCGGAGTCCTGAACAGAGTGAGACGTTTTTTCACGCCGGAGCAGCGGTGTCTTCTTTATAAGACACAAATTCGCTCCTGCGTGGAATACTGCTCGCATCTCTGGGATGGCTCCGCAAAGTACTTATTAGATGCTCTCGACAGGTTGCAGCGACGTGCGGTCCGCATTATTGGGAGTCCTGAGGTCACAGAGTCCCTCGAGCCTTTGCAGATGCGTAGAGATGTTGCGTCCTTGGCAGTATTTTACCGTCTCTACCATGGTGAATGTTCTGATGAGCTCTTCCAACTAATCCCACCCTCCCCTTTCCTACACAGGACAACGCGTGCAGGGCTTAGGTGTCACTCGCATACGGTACAGAATATTCCATCAAGAACCAAGCGGTTCGGTGAGTCTTTTCTCTGCCGTACCATTAAGTCCTGGAATTCCTTACCGGCGCACGTGTTTCCTTCTTCCTACAGTCCCGGGTCCTTTAAGCGGGGCGTGAAAAAGCATCTGATGAGGCCGTCAAGCTGAGCGCCACCATTGTAGCACTGAACGTGTTTGCAATGGTGACCCTCTTTCATGGGACTTTGCCTTCAGCTTAACATCAGGCGAGGTGAAGTCAAATTGACGTGCCATAGATAAAAAAAAAAAAAAAAAAAAAAAAAAAGATTCCAAATAATTTCTCTCCAGTACGCGTAGCATGATTATAAAGCGTAATCAAAGTTCACACTAACAAAGTTACTAAAGTAATTATCTCCAAATAGCTGTAATCAAACATACAATTAACACAACATAAACAAATCCTCCCTATTCCCTCCCACCTCTTACCTCCTCCATCTCATAACGCCCTTAGTTTACCTCCTATATGCGAAAGTATGAAACAATTGAGGTAAATTTCAATTAATCTTAGTAAAGCGCTTCCATTTACAAGCAAAATTTATGTAAAGGTATGATTATGTAGCCGACCGCATACGACAACTGCATACTAACCCTTAAGGGTAAATAGTTATTTGTGCAACAAGAGAGCAAAACTGTTTTTTGCTGCGAGTGCTGATTTTGAATCCTGAGCAAGCGAGGGATTCTAGGATTGAATCACGAGCGTAGCGAGTGATTCTACTGTAGAATCCAGAGCGTAGTGAGGGATTCAAATGCACGAGATGCAAATAATTTTGCTCTCGTGTGGCACACATTACTTTTCACTTCAGCAGCGAGAACACATAAGAAATATTACTTAGAAGATAATGCAACACTTATTAACAGAACAGAACACCTATTATTAATTAAAATAATGCTGAAAATTTTAAAAGTTAATAATTAATCTAATTACTTATTGCTGTACTGCAAATTTAAAGTTGAAAGTTAAAAGTTAAATTTTATACCCGTTATTTTTAAGGTGTGTTCAGAAACAGCGTACGTGACATTTTATTTTTCAAATGTTGTTAATAGTAATCATTATAAATCAATATGCATTACTTATTTTGGTATTCAATAACATTACATAATTATTAAATAATGTAAATAAAATACATGGTTATTCTTTTACCAATATCTTTCAAATTTAGAATTTCGAAATAGGACCTTTGACGTGCCATAAATTAAAAAAAAAACCTTCAAAATACTTGATTTGTAACTTTTTTTATGGATGGCCAAGAGACAGAGTGCAGTGTATGTAGTTCGAAAGTTATTCGCGGAACAATTCTTTTTGAATCTATGGTTGGCACTCTTTATTGAAAATTAAAAAAAAATAATTAAAAAGCTACTTTGTCTCACTGAGTGAGCAAAATCGCATTTTGCACACTGTTTTTACGCAGCAAAACTCACTTGTTTAAGCTGCTGTGGTGAAAAATATATTACTGAATGTTTAAGCAAAGTGAAAAAAAATCTGCATATGACAACTATAGACGCATGCTGGACATACAGCGTACCATAAAATAGACACAAATATGATAATATTGTTTACTGTTTAAATTCCTTGCGGTTTCTCAATTAGGCCGTTTACCAATATCAAAGTTTAATAAGTATTGTATGTGAAAAAATGAAAATTTATAGATATATACAAATGAGCGAATTGCGGGAATAACATTTTTTGCATTCATCATCCTCAGTCCACGGCTGGACATAGGCCTCTCCCATGACACGCCACTTAGCACTTAGGTCTTCGACTATGCACGTATGTCAACCGGGACTGATGCGGCGACGGCTTAACGTGCTCTCCTAGGCAGGACCAGACCAGTGCAAATAGCAATATTCATGCATACAAATATTTGCACTGAGTGGGGATTAAACCTGCGCCTCCTGCGTAGCAGTCGCGTTCTCTACCGCCACGAAGCCTCAATGAATTAAAATAAAATAATATTAAAACATTCATATCTACATCAAGATACGCCGCTATCGTCTGCGGTCGACTACGGAAACGTACCTTAAACCAGAATATTTACGTTATTATGTTGGTTATAATGATGCCAAAGAAATTAGGTTGAAAGCACTAATATATCTTGCTATATTATTTGTCTTACAGGGGAAATGTATATAATTTTCGTTTGAAAATTAATTTCGAGTAACTGTAGCCTATTTCTGACAAGCTAGTAGATTTAAAAGAAAAAGGTTCACGGTTCATATACTTATAATCTGTCCCTTTCTAACGCCTAGGTTTTGTGTAATGATGTGTATGTCACTCGCACACTTTGTCCCTCTAAGTATTACTTATAATTCTATGGATGTACCTAGCTAATGTATTCGATAGTATACATATACATACTCGTAGTGTAAGTGAAAATTTATATCCTATTCAGAAGGTTTTTTTTTTTTTTAGAAATGAGGAATTTAATGTCATATTAGCTCAAATCATAATTCATACGTACTACAAAACGAAAACACACTTTATAAGGTAGTGGCAACCGCCATCATTTTTTTTTCATCCTTACAAAATAGCGATTACTTTGCTATAGATAAAAAATTGAATCGAACAAGTTTGAATATTTACGAAAAAGTTTAGACGTATTCTTACAAAAAGGATAATTTTATCGAATTCATTCTTCGTTGCGTAAATACGCACACCAATGACACGCGTGCACCGACTACATCACACTTCTACTTTTTTGTTTTCCATTCTCTAAGTATTAATAGGTAACTTTGACCTGACCCGCGCAACTTCGTCTGTGTTACCCCGTTTTTGCAACATTTTTCACTTCTGCTCCGCAACAGTTGGTTGTAGCAAGATGTTATATACATATAAACCTTCCTTTTCAATCACTCTATCTATTAAAAAAACCGCATCCAAATCCGTTGCATAGTTCTAAAGATTTAAGCATACAAAGGGACAGAAAACGCGACTTTATTTTATACTATGTAGTGATAGTGATAGTGATAGTGATACTTATAAAAAAGGTGCAGTAATGTCTATCCCATTCGCACTTAACGCCATCATAAGGAACATGAGACTACATTGTATTAATTGCTTCCCATCTCCCCGTTTCCCGCCTTTAATAGCGACTCATCTGCCTATCTACCCGCCATTTTGTTGATTTAGTAAACAGTAAACATTATGTTTATGCTTATGCTTACAGTACTAGTTTATCTCATTATATTGGTTTTGTTTGTACCGTGATCATAGAATGTATAGGATATAATTTCATAGGTTATCTGTGGTATTGTAATAACGTTAGCACAGATATAGGTTAATTCTTGGGCTGTGTTGCCATGTATAAAATATATTAATTAGAAAAAAATTAAGCTGTGTATGTTTCTACCTAATATGTAAGCTTGTTTTTGTTGTTTTTTTGTACAGAATCAAAACTATGGCTATATCATAGACTAATAGTCTCATGTCACAACTCTCTTAGTTAAGCACTTGCAGGGAAGAATCTATACAGGGTGCACGGGAATTAGTACCGAAACCGAACACTAACACTACACTACATATTGATAGGTAATGAAAGGTTTTTTTTTATTTATTTTTATACCGTTTAACTAGCGTTATTCACTCTCCATCGTCTTAGTAAAGCTAAATGAAACAATAATTACATGAAAAAACCGCAACTTGCAATATGGCGCCATTTCATTTCTTTTTTCTTTGTAGTGATCTTTTTCTTAAATTATCGTTTCATTATCTTTACTGATACGATAGAGAGTAAATAATCGTAATGCAAAATCTTTAATGCCAATTTTGGCAAAAAATGTATGACAAAATATGGTGCACCAGGAGTACCTCCAAGGGCCTTCAACTTCGGTGTATTTCCCTTAGATCCTGTATGTAAAACTTACCATCAAACGAACTGTCTACTTATAAAACAAATAAATATTAAGTACATGAATTACATCGTCTAGCTTTTTCGCCGGATATTAAAACTGCCCGTACAAAACACATAAGTATTGAAACTTCAAAAGAATGTTGATCATATTAAATTTGTCCCATATTCCTTTGATATTCATAATAATTCCATAGATATTCGTGTTTCTTTGAGATGAATGTGGCTGGCTTTCTGTCGGCTTCTGCCGAATAAATGAAAAAAAACCGTTGCATATAAATGATTTTATTTATTTTGCCAAACTAGAGGGGATAATGCGAGATCTTTTTTAAATTACTGAATGTATATAGTAGAAGCAGTCGTGGTCAAATTCTGATACGCTTACTGTTCCGTCACCGTATATATATCTTCCTCATCAAACAGATACTACCGCTCGTAATATAGCCGAAAAACTTATTAAACATATTACATATATTATTTCGGATTTACAGTTGCGTTACAGTCCAATTTAACACATCAGTCAGTGTTAAATTGATTTAATAATAAGGTAACTCCTTGAAGTACTTATACCTACGAAAAAAAATACATACTCTTTTAAAATTTGATTTCGGAACGAACCTTTCGATTTAGACGGCCTTGCCTTGTGAAAGAGTAACAAAAAAACTTCCCGCGTAAATGACCTAACCTTTGACATAAAAAAGTGTGACAACCATCATATCACAACAGCAATTAACAACATTATAACGCGACCATTGTTTCAAGCAGGAAAACAATAATCAAAAGTATATTATTTAGCTATGGCGGATGTATGCGTATAATTTACAAGCGGATATCGCGTACATTGTCTCAATTCAATTCGTCTAATGAAGGCGGGAACGAGTGACGTGCGTCCGCCATCATGGCTTGCTAATAGGGCTGAACGTCATTTAGTTTAAAAAAGGAACTTTATTTTTTGATGACATGTGCCTTGAATATTTAAAGCATAATAAAAAATAATGATCTAAATTTAAAAATTCAAGTTACAAGTAACCGAATATGTTATGACTTAGGTAGTCATTGACAATACGTCCATTTGAATTGGACGTATGGATTTCAATACGTTTGGAAATCAAGCTAAATGAGGTCCATTTCCTTGGCATACATTTATCACATTTACGAAACGATTTGGAAAATTTCCATTCCAATTGGATCGTTGGACATATTGTCAATAGCTACTTAATTAAATAAAAAGCCTATATGGGAGCCTTTACCCGCCTGTGATATACATAAAAGTTTAAAATAATATAAAATTAGCTCCCATGTGTTTAGTTAAGAGAATGCGTAGAAATAATGTGACAATATTAATTTTGTCTAACAAGTGAGCTTCTTTTTTAAAATGCTAAATGTGTGTTTAAACGTGTCGTGCAGATATCATAAACAAATTGTTCGTAGGAAATGTCTACCATGTCTCTCTCTTTGGAGACTAAGAAGAACTGTTTTGCCCCATCCATAAACTTAATAACAAACATCTTAATTCAAAATCACAGGACAAAATCCAACTCATTTTCGTAATCATAATAATCTACTTACAACTTTCCAGTTGTTAATTGAATTTATAATTTGAATTTTAAACAAAACACCGTCGCATACTATGATTTCAACCCTTTACTTAATTTCAAACTTGATAAAATTCTCGAAAACCGCAGTTCTAAAGAACCCAATACACGGAACGAGCCGTCGCCGTCGTCTCGATAAATAAAGAAATCGGTTATGTTTTTGTAAGACTTTTTTTTTATCTATGGCACGTCAATTTGACTTCACCTCGCCTGATGTTAAGCTGAAGGCAAAGTCTCATGAAAGAGGGTCACCATTGCAAACCCGTTCAGTGCTACAATGGTGGCGCTCAGCTTGACGGCCTCTTCAGAAGCTTTTTCACGCCCCGCTTAAAGGACCCGGGACTGTAGGAAGAAGGAAACACGTGCGCCAGCAAGGAATTCCAGGACTTAATGGTACGACCTACTAGTTTGGACCCATGGCGCCGTACTACCGTCTAACAAACATCGTGTTTGGTACGACCTTTCATGATCATTGAATGTACAGAAAATTTTGAAAAGTTATTAGTTTGCTGACTGTTCAAATAAAATTTAGATAGGAAAAGTGAATGCTTCGACGGGAAATCAAAAATACAATGTTTAAAAAATGACTGTTACGTCATTCATTGTAACCGACAGTTCGTATGGCTGTCGTTAGAACTCCCACCATCGCCACAAAGATGTTTTATATAGGAGAGTGTCAAATGATTCAGAAGAGGCTTCGTGGCTTAGCGGTCAGAGCGTTCCCCTGTAAGGAAAAGATCGCGGGTTCGAATCCCGTCCAAACATTCACTTTTTGCTAGCTTTCATGATCACTTAAGCTGACATTCGAAATGGACTAAACTTTTCGAATATCAGCCTTATAATCGATATTTAATTGTTGGCACCGATGAGAAGCCGCAATGTATTAAAACAATAAACAATATTATTATACTGTGTAGTTAAATTGTATGCACAGCAAATTTATAGATTTTTTTTTTTTTTCAAACACAATGTAAATTGTTCATGAAATAAATAAATGAAATGAAATGAAATATATTTATATTTATGTCACCACCGATAACTTTCTACAGACTTGTCTGAACAGTCTAAAGCGCAAATTTGACGGATAAGTAACAGAACAGATGGGAAAAGTTGAGAAAAGTCCGGTATAAAGCATAGTCTTATAAGTCACAGAACTAATGGGAAAAAATACCAGTAGTTCTGCTAACAGAACTACTTAACAGAACAGTAGCATTAGCATGAACTCCTATCGAATTCGTAATGTAAAGGTTTCGAGAGAACGGAGCATTGTGATTGGCAGTATGCCTCTTGTGAACCTGTGTGCGTGTGTAGCCCGTCAATCGCAATGTTCCGTTCTGGCAATACCTTTACATTACGAATTCGATAGTATTTCGTATTAAGGCTACAGGTGGGAATAGACGGATCGTAACGGTAAATTGTCCCGTGTATCAGGCACTTTAGACGCAGTGAGGTAACGAAACGTCACTGGTTATTAACGAGACATTGTATTTGTTTATTTGCGGAAAGGTTTACATGTATATTTACAACTCAATTTAATTAAATAGCTATTTCAAGGACTCGTAACTTTGGCAGAATATCTTTTGTAATTTTGATGTTTTCTATTTAAATTAGATTGGATTGTGAGGGTAGACAAGTTTTTTTTTTAAATTTAGGTTTCTGAAGTTATGTTAAAAATCGAACTCTTCTGTCAATAGTAATTAGGTCAAACTAAGATCTATATAGGCTACTTGAACAACCCTGTTATTGGTTCGCCACTAACTGCAACTCAGGCTGGGAGGACAGAGGACAGTTCCAATATAGCTGAATGACCAAGTCACATTATATTTTCACATGCCAACGTAGTGTTGTAAAAAGCAATTAAGGGATATAACACTCTTCCATTCGACAGCTAACATACCTAATGACGAAGAGTTCGCTTGACGGCAGTAGGCTCACCCCCTATTACGTGGGTTCGAATATAATATTCGGCGACATGTAGGTGTTAACACACCTCTGCCTACCCCTTCGGATATATACAGGCGTGTTGCTGTATAACCTTACATAGCATCCATTTTAATAAAACCGTTGTTTGTTATAAAAAAAACGAAAACGTTCTCGCTCGACAAAATTCACTGAATTAAACAAACATTATTAAAAAATAAATTTCAAAAAGCGAACCAAAGCTTGAAAAACATTTTACAAGAACCTTCTTACTTACACCTTTTTATAATATGAAATTTCAATTATTTTTAAGCACGGGCAACCCTGAATGACAATGGCGGGAAAATATTGACGTCAGAAGCGTGTTCCGAGTTTGAGATGTAGTTTGCGCCATTGTAGTGATGCGCTTTGCCTCTCGCTATGAAATACGTGCCCAACGCATTATACGCCCAATAATAGACAACTTTATTGAGTTCATGACTATTGGATACAATGATATTTATTATGAATGAATTAATGAAATATTTATTTGCTCATAAACATGGCAACATTATGTAAGGTGAATTGAAAATGAAGTAGACAACTTAGAGGTATGATTTTAGATTGACATGGTCATTTCTCTTGACATAATCACTCACGACACGACGACGACTCAACGAAATAAACAAACATGGTGAATATCCCGATAAATTTAACAGTGAATAGATAACTTAGATTATGATAAAATCATTCTCTGAACCTCTTCCCAACTCAATTGGGGTCGGCTTTTCAGTCTAACTGTGATGCGGTTGAACTTCGATATTTTCCGTGAAGCGACTCCCATCTGACCTCTACAACCAATGGTCCAGTGACCAATGACGATATCGAAGTTCCGAGTAAGACTGGTTGGACTTTTGAGGGCTCCAACTACCCGTAACGACTGCCATAGATGTTTGTATGGCAACCGGGACCGACGGCTTAACGTGCTCTCCGAGGCACGACCAGGCCAGTGCAAATAGCCATATTCATGCATACAACTTTTTGCACTGAGCGGGGATCGAACCCGCGCCCCGTGCGTAGCAGTCGCGTGCACTACCGCTACGCCACGGAGGCTGTCTTCATGATATGATTATGATCAGATTATGATTAAAGTATACGTATTAATAGAAATAACTCACTGTTGAGTGCAGTGGGTGAGTTGTGTTGAGTCGAGTGGTGGGTCCCCTCCCTATTTATATATTTCTTGTAATGGATTTCCGCCATGTAACGTTCACTACTATACTGTTAATCATTATTATTGTGTGTAAAAAACAATATGCTCATCACTTTGCCCACGAGCACAACGGGGTTTGAACCCACACTAAAGTAATTTTTCTAACTGAGCTATCCCCCTCATGCTCTCCATCAAGATAGTTGAAATTCTCGTCCACATACGTTTTAGGGAGACAATTTGTGGGACCGCGGTAGGAAATTCCTTTCAAACCGTGAACGTGACGTTATTCACGTCGACCATAACGTGAAAACGCGTTAAATCACGCTATAAATTGCGTTAAAACGGTTTAATTTTTTTAATACCTATTTTTAAGCTTAGGTGTAGTCCAAATAATAGTTGGCTGCCATTATAGATATTTTTTCTAGACTCTCAGTTGCACTTGCAGTCTCTATTTTGACAGCTTACACAAATGTTTTTGTACAAAAAAAGGACCCAAGATTGTAGGTGAGAGAGAACAAGTGAGCGGAGAATTCTAAGACTTCATGGTGCGGCAAAGAAAAGAATCCCTGAGGCCTAAACAAGGAGCAATTCGTTGGTAATTGTTTCGTAGAATGGAATAGAATTATAAGTTCAAAGTATGGGATTGATAAGTATTTTGACGTTTCTGACATTTATATACGTATTTTGACGTTTCTGACATTTATCGAATGAATATCCAGCCCGTGTATTGATCAATGTATTCTATATCGAATGACTGGAATCAGTAGCACTAGCATGTACTGCTATCGAATTCGTAATGTAAACGTTTCGAGAGAACGGAGCATTGTGATTGGCAGTCTGCCTCTTGTGAACCTGTGTGCGTGTGTAGCCCGCCAATCGCAATGTTCTGTTCTGTCGATACCTTTACATTACGTATTCGACAGTATTTCGTGCTAAGGGTACAGACTACGATTTTCACTTGTCTATGGCACCTGGTTCTCAAAGGAATTGTTTGCACCGTATGCAGGTAATATTTAAGACCGGGTGTAAAGAATGAACCATTGCGAGGAACAAACCTCGACACGTGTTATGCCTCTACACGAGACTTCTTCAGGAGCGAGAGAGCTACTCTTATAGACCGCTAATGATGGTAGATCCAATAAGAATTAAATCTTTTTCTTCTTCTTTCGTGTCAATGATCCACTCATGCGTATACTGTTTTAGAGTAAAACCTTGCCATGTGGACCGCACCGTTAGTTGCTCCATTCAGGTCATCTTTGGTGCAGGAGGCAGGGCATAAGGGGGCACGAAACCAAGTGCGTCATGGACTGCACGGGAGCACCGCAATCACATGAGATTAATCCGCATTTAATAACGGCAGTTTAGTCTGTACTTCAAAAGCATTATAATAATTCTTTGACATAATTTTATTATTATTGACGTGTATCTCCTGACTTTTCTTTGACATATTAATATTGTTTCTTTCATTTGGTGAGATCTTTGTTGGCATTTGTAATTGACATATTTGTACTGTAGGTATTGAATTGGTTTGTTGGCCTTGGATAATTGAATTAAGCACATTTTCTTTGACCCTGGAATAAATAAAGATAGGTACCAAAAATAAATCAATGAATAAATAAATCTTCAAGAACCTTCAAGAACCAAGCGGTTCGGTGAGTCTTTTCTCTGCCGCACCATTAAGTCCTGGAATTGCTAACCGGCGCACGTGTTTCCTTCTTCCTACAGCCCCGGGTCCTTTAAGCGGGGCGTGAAAAAGCATCTGATGAGGCCGTCAAGCTGAGCGCCACTATTTTAGCACTGGACGTATTTGCAATAGTGACCCTCTTTCATGAGACTTTGCCTTCAGCTTAACATCAGGCGAGGTGCAGAATTGACGTGCCATAAATAAAAAAAATAAACAACAATGTATTTGCGCGCCAACAAGGTAGGCCAAAGAGGACTTTTTAATATACTAAATATCAATGTAATACTTTTGGTCTGCAATAAATGATGTTGATTTGATTTCATTCGAAAAAAAAAAATAATTTTCTTACTGGCAACTATTACTACAGTATTTTTAATGTCATTCAAATTTCGTTTCCCTTGCATACATTAAAGAGAAAGTAAAAACATTGACAGTCAATTGCTATTCAGTTAGTGTCGTGGCTCTCTCGAAGTCGGACAACAATTACGAGTAATATTAGTTCAAGTTAATGACTTCTGTATTGCTAAAGGACAGGCTGTACGGAATAAAAATGGGTAACTATTGAAGACCACTATAGTAAAACTAGTCACACATACGCCTTGGTTACCGCGCAATTTAAAATGTCAGCGGCAGTGACTTATGACTTTTAGTGTCGAAACATGTCACTGCATATATATTTCTGAGTTATCAACCTAGTTTATATAAAAATGTTTTACAGTTTATATATTATGTGGAGGAACGGGATTTAATGTCCCTCAAACACAAAGGGAGGATCCTCCGACCAGGCAAGGTGATCACGCCTGGCGGCCCTCGGTCCTACGGTTGTCGTTGGGTAATTGTATTTATGTTGCACCAGCGCGAGATCTTCGCTTTCGCGATACAGGATCCGGAGTGACGTAGTAGTTACTCTTGCTGTCACTAGATGGCTCTAGGTATGTGGTATGGCCACATATAGGTAATCTGTCACTTGCTCACGCAAAGGTTTTGTGTAAAGATACATATATCACTCAAACATTTTGTTCTTGTAAGGATAACTTTATGGGTCAAGGTAACAATTCCGTGAACTGAAGGAGGCCGCCACTTTCCCCTCAAATCTGCTCAATTGTCTTTGATTTACAATAAAACACACGTACGTGAACGTATTTTGACAGTGACAACTTTAGTTCCTATTCCTACATTATATTTAGTCTGTGCGACCCGTTCCAAATTCGGAATTGAAAATTCATTCCCGGCTTACCCAGGAATCTTTTTATTCTAAACAGTTCATTTATGGTAAATGGCAAAAGAAAGGGTTTTTAAGTTACGTGAGGAAAGATGTTTTCGTGTGTGCAATATTCCATCAGTGCAACGAACAAACCTCGATCTGTGTTTCGCCTCTACATAAGGCATCTTTAGGAGCGCTATCAAGCGGGAATTCGCTAACGATGCTCGAGAAAAAAAAGTTTAGCATACTCGCCTCCCCTACTACTAGTAGTATAAAAATATATAGAGTACATTGCATGTACCATCTGGGAATTCATTTTCTTGCACAAGTTTCAAATGAAAGTAAGTTAAATTGCTTGAGTTGCCAACGTCCAAGTTGCAGCGCTTGAAGTTCTCTCCTAATTGTATGTCCTGCGCTAATGCAAATAAATACTAGAGCACATTGGCTTTACTAAGAAGAAATATCTCGTAGTAATCTGTGTCACAATAGGTACTATGCTTTAAATATACTCTGTGTTTAACTTTCAAATAATGCATCAATTTTTAAAAAGTAACACGTCAATTTGACTGCTGAAAGCAGTCTCAGGAAAAAGGGTCACCATTACAAACACGTAAAGTGTTACAATGGTGCCACTCAGTTTGACAGCCTCATCAGATGCTTTTTCACGCGCCTTTTAAAGAACCCGGGACTGTAGGAAGAAGGTAATACGTGAGCTGGTAAGGAATTCCAAGACTTAATGGTGCGGCAAAGGAAAGACTCATCGAAACGCTTAGTTATTGATGGAATATTCGGCACCGTATGCGGGTGACATCTAAGCCCTGTATGTGTTCTCCTGTGTAGGAAAGGAGAGGGTAGGACTAATTGGAAAAGCTCATCAGAACATTCACCCATGGTGGAGAGGGTAAAATACTGCCAAGGACGCAACATTTTTACGCATCTGCAAAGGCTCGAGGGTATTCGTGACGTCAGAATTCCTAAAAATGCGGACGTACGGTCACTGCAGCCTGTCAAGAGCATCTAGTAGGTATTAACTTTTAAACTTTCGCGTTCCATGATTATGATAATAAATGTAACGGGGAATTAACGCGATCATGGTATAGGTATAGGCATAGGCATGGATAGGTATAGCATGGTATAGGCAAAAGGTATGTATATACCTATACCATGATCGCGTTAATTCCCGGTTACATTTATTATCATAATCTAGTAGGTAGTAAGTACTTTAGTTTCAAGTACCTAGTTTACCTATATTATATGACAGAGGAGCCCTAATTGGGTGTGCTTGTAATATTCACACGAACGTCTCAATACTTTAAGAACTCAATATCAAACAGCGTCTGTTTTCGATAGTACAGTCTCGTATCCTCACATTTTTCGGACACGTTTCCCGGCGTGACCATCGGTCCATAGAGCGCTTTGTTATCCAAGGAAAGGTGGAAGGCAATAGACCGCGCGGAAGGTCTCCCACGCGTTGGACCGACCAAATCAAGACTGCCATCGGAGGTCCAGTTAACGAGTGTAGCAGAATGACCTCTAACAGACAGCGGTGGCGAAACGTCGTGAAGCGCACAACATCTACCCTTAATGTATCAGACATATCGACCACGACTGCTCTGTCAAAGCGTATCGGATAAAAAGACAAAGTAATATTTTCCTGATTAAAAAAATAAGACGGGGTTTATGATAATAATTGATGTTCTATTAATTTGAATACATTTCATAACTTACTTGCAATAATACAGTCTGCCATCTCTCCCCGTATGCACCGTCCACCCATCCTTCAATTCTGCCTGAATCCTCTCCAGCACAGCCTCGTCCTCCAAAGCAGCTCGACCTGGTTTCGGACTACCAGTCCCGAGCCGCGGACTCCCATATTTTGGACTAGCCCCAAACTTCGGACTATTGGCGCCCAACTTGGGACTATTCGAACTTGATGCTCCATCGCTCAAACTTGGACTACCAGTCAGTCTAGTTCCAAAACTAGGACTTAGGTTAGGTCTGGGACTGGGAGCTAGCTTGGGACTAGCCGTGCCGCTGGGACCTGGCGACGACGACCCCTGCTGCAGCAGCATCGTCACGTCATCGTACCATGTTGTATATTATCTGCATCTGAAAAAAAAAAGAAAAAATATTACAACAACAATAATTAAAAATACCCTCAAAAAGAATTCTAGACATTTAACTCAAAAAAAGAACAGGCAAATGATACGTTCTCGACGGCGTGCTCTCTAAAATGGCAACACCGATTAAAACTGGCCGCAAAAAGTCCAGTAGAAATACCGCCGAAATTGCCGCGAAAAAAGAACCCAATATGAATGAAAATGGCTGCCATTTTTGCGTTGGCATTTTGTTTACGCGCGCTTTTTTACCCACTCGAAAAAGTGGAGATTAGGCTATTTTTAAAATTAGGGTAGACCTTTACAGAATTCAAGGGTTTGAGTAAATAGGTTAGTTTAGTATCGACACTTTAGAATAGATTAAACAGCGTATGCTGTTTATTAAAACCAATTATTACCCGCGGCTCTGCTCGTGTGGAATCCTGATCACTATGCCACAACCCATGAGAACACTTATTCCATATATAAAAAGTAGACTGTGTATTTCAAACCGGTTATTCAAACCATTTGCTGAACTAACCTATAATGTAATTATAATTTTGACGTTTTGTCAGTGTGGTCTATAAAAAATAAATTATTTTTTAATTTTGAATGTCAACACTCATACACTCAATCAATATAATACAAAATAGTAGTACGTACTGTATAGGTAGTAGATGTCTGTATAAACAATTTTCAAGTGAGAAATATTTATTTTGGCGCCATTCGTGACAATGCTTGGGTCAATGGCTGACTTGAATAAATATGTTCGAGTGCGATCATTGAAAATATAAATTGTCTGTGTTATGGTTACCCTATTGCCTATCTACATTTGTTCACAATGAATTCTATATAGTATACTAAAAATGCTGTTTAAATAAAAAATATGTATTTGACTATTTATTCAAATAATTCCGAACATCAAATCAAAACGATAAGGTTTGCGTAAACTTTTATGAAGAAAAAAGTGTGATGTCACACTTTTCATTTTCAAATAATAAGGATCTGTTGGGTGGAATAAAAAAAGAATTTAAAACAGTAAAATAAAAATGGTCGCGAATTCTCCCGCTCTTTTAGCCTTCTTAATTTAAATAAGCTCAGTAAAATAATTTATTTTAACCACAGATAAGTAACTTTTGTGCTCATTACAAAAAATAAATAAATGAAATGTTAGCGATGACTCACAACGCAGTCTTGTCCTAAGAAGGCCTCCGTCAAGAAAACTCAACGGATTATTTTTTTTCTAATGTTTCTTATGTCACAGAAAATTCGCAGAATCCGAATTATTTCAATAAAAACTCTGACACAAGATGGGATATTGTGACATGAAGGGACTGCAATGAGAAGGATTAAGCCCCGACATATTGGACATTTGGAGCGTAAAACTCTTTTTATTTCTGGCAATACTGACATAATAGCATTTTATATACTTGCTTTTATTCTATAGTATGTTGGCGAAGTTTTATGTTGTCCTTACTGTCATTAAAACATATATTACAATAAATACCTAGCGGCAGCCTAGTGGTATGGGTAATGGACTGCTGAGACGAGGTCTCGGGTTCGATCCCAGGTTTTACCACGGCACACACCAATGACTGCTATGCTTTTCGAAGTTATGTGTGTATTTATCGCAGGTTTATAAGTGCCCGGTTATTGGCAATAGGCTCGCCACCTATTACATTGGGACCTAAATATAAACTGGCGAATTGTGGGTGCTGGCACCTCTGCCTACCCCTTCGGGTATATAGGCGTGAGTTTATGTTATGTATTCTTCTACCTATATACCATATTTATTTGATGTCCGCGCAACATGTATGCTTCTCCCATTCATCTCTGGCTGAGATCATCTCAACATTCTCTCCTTTCCTGGCCATATCATCTCTCACACAATTCATACATCTCCTCTTAGTTCGTCATCTCCAATTGTAGCCATCCACTTCTATAGTTAGTGCCTTCCTCACAACTTCCTTTCGTCTCTATGCACTCCATGTCCGAACTTAGACAAACAGTTACCAATTTTTTTTATTAGAAGAAAGGGAAGTGGTTCATTGACGTAGTGTAATTCGGCCTTTCCCAAATCCATTCCCTTAAAACAGATAATTCAGATACGATTTTCTAATACGTAATTCATCATAAAATTGTTCGGCAACCACGCCTTATTAGGCTTGGCAACAGTATCGTAACCACGCGCGTTCGTATTAGCCAACACATTTGAATTGGGGTTCTATAACTACGTAGAGCTTAAAATGCTGGAACTACAAATCAGTCTACGTTGAATTTTGGTAGGTTAATGACGTATCTTATAATATGGTGACGTAGAAAGAATATGATCACCCCTTCGCATCCAAAGGGAGTCGTAAGAGGAGATAAACGGATAAAAACGCAAACGATATCACTACAAGAGAAAGAAAACTCGAGATAAAACACTGTACCAGCCCGTCTGGCCAGAGTGGAACAGTATGCCAAAGGCTTCCATCATTGGGACTCCACTACTAGACATAGGCCATGTCTAGTAGTGAACTGCGATAGTGAATTGTGAAGGTATCAAAAGAAATTGGAGGCGTGGTTTTACTGCCAAGAGGGTAAAATAAGGTATGTATGGAATCGAACATATGGTATGCAAATTCGTCATTTTTAAAGTACACGATATGAAATTTCATACTCCTGTCTGGCTCTGGATAGAAATAAGTGAATTGAAAATTTCAACACCTAGAGTGTAAAACTAGACTTAAGTATGAAAAGTTCCTATTGGGATTCTTTTAAAAACGAAGCCGAGACTCGGACTCTATACTCCATTTATTTAGGTACTTAAAAGAATGTAAACCATCTTGTGGCAACTTTTTATAAAAGCACAATTATTAAATAAATAAACTAGACTAACTATCTGACTAACTAGTGGTTCGACACAGGTTTTTAGTCTTCAAAATGCGTTACTAAATAGAAAAGTTTTTTACACTAAGTTTTTAAACAAAACATATTAAAAAGACACGCTACCTAAACCAACTTAATCAAATGGACTATAGTCTTCTATATCAAGGAGGTAGGACACGACGGTATATCCGTCCGAATCGAGCAGTCCGACTGGGGAAGTAACTCCACCCTACAGAATATCGCCGTTTAATAATCTTGTGTTGTGTTTTCGGTGGTGAGTAGGGTAGCCAGAGCTCACTAGAGAGGTTTTGTGTTGTCAGTGGGAAAACCAAAGGCTTATCCTACATCTTTTGCGATGACGACACAGAATGTCTCTGTTCTTACAGGGGTTGCGGCAAGAGTGTTATTCCTCTGGTGTTACACCCGCCCATAGGCCACGGTAACCACTTACCATCAGGTGGGCCGTGTGCTTGTCTGCCACCTACGTGGTATAAAAAAAAGCAATTGAAGTCTACCGTCAACTTACGTTACGATAGCGTTTGAAGCTGTTTGTCAAGCAGAATAATGCGTCAGAAGATTCTAATACTATCATAGGAGTAACAACAGATGTCCGTTTGACCTTATCGTGCGGATAATGGCGGGCACACCAACCGCGAAATGATTGATGTTCGATTAAATGTCTGTAGGAAAGATTAGACTGTCAATAGAACTAGTGTATTTAAATTAGGGTAGTTTTATTATTGAGTGTTCAGTGTTGCAAGGGTTATAAAATGTTTTAGGGTAATGGGAGAGTTTGCGATTAAAATGGTTATATTATATAGCGCCTTCTATGGGTGAAAGTCTTTTGGGAATTTATACGTGTGAATATATTATAGATATTAATTTTACTGACGTAAATAGCCCCACAGACTAATTTATTACCGCGTTACCGAATTTAAAATGTCAATGGCGACGACCTCCGTGGCGTAGCGGTAGTGAACGCGACTGCTACGCAGGAGGCGCGGGTTCGATTCCCGCGCAGTGCAAATATTTGTGTGCTTGAATATGAATATTTGCATTGGTCTGGGTGTTTCTATGTATAATAATGTATGTATTTACAAAAAAAAATGTATCTGTGTATGTTTATTCGCATTCTAGAACCCGTAACACAAGCTAGTTAAACTATGCTTACCATGGGTCTAGGTGACGTTGTGTAGATTGTCCTAGAATATTTATTTATTTATTTATTTAATGGCAGTAAAATTATAAAAACTGCCATTTATTTTTGGATTCCAATTTAAGAGAGTTGAATGAAACGATGTAGGTAATTAGCTCTTTTTTATTTCATATTGAACCTTAACATTACGTTAATAAAGGCGAAAATCCCATGGAAGTGTTTGTAATCTTAGTCATGTGACTATGGTTACAAATTAGAGGAATCGAGGTCCTAAGCGCCACCATTGTAACACTACGTATTTGTAATGGTGACAATCTTTCCGGAGACTTTGCCTTCAGCTTACAATCAGGTGTGGTGAAGTCAAATATACGTTCCCTAAATAAATAAAAGGTTTTCTTTTTCTATTAAAAAATTCTACATCAACAACGGTTCAGTAACTTTTAGGTACGTCCATCGAGAACAAACGACATGAATTCTTATTACAATTCCAGTTTTTTTTAAATAACTCCATTTTATACAGACACCGTTCCTTTACAATTCTATAAGTAATAGTGCTTATAAACATAACATAACATAAACTCACGCCTATATCCCTGAAGGGATAGGCAGAGGTGCTAGCAAGCACCCACATTTCATCAGTTTATGTTTAGGTCCCAATATAATAGGTGGCGAGCCTATTGCCGTCAACCGGGCCCTTATTTTATATTGCTTATATTGCTATAGAATGCTTGAAAATTCGTTTTCTATCAATATTGATCATGTTTCTCCCTCTCTTTCACACAATTGCTAAACTATCGTTATCTCTTTCTTGCAAGTAAACTAATTCGTTAACTCCCAGCAATTAATTTATGTTACTTATTATGGTACAGTCAGCGATAAAAGTAGTTTTTGCAAGTTATGAATCACTTTAATGCGCGAGTTCACATAATTATAGCGGGGTGAGCCCGGGTCGGTTTGCCGTACATTTACCACACAAACAAATTACTATAATTATCTAGACTAAGTAAATGTTTGTAAATAGACAAAAACAAAAATAAAAGTCCGCTGAGTTTCTTGCCGGAGTCTTCTTAGGCCGTGGGTGTGTTTCGAACCCTACTGAAAGTAATAGTAGTAATAATATATTATTGATATTGACGTTTTATAAGTTCTGTTTAGTAGTCTATACAGAATAAATGATTGTTGAATGCAATGAATAGCAAATCAATCGATCCTCACCCGCGCTGTGTGAATCGCGGTTACCTCAGGCTTTACTCGCTGCATTGGGGGTGTCCTCGATTTGACAGTAAACATACAACCGATAGCAAAATGACTGATTGAAGACAACAGGCTCGTCGAGGATAGTTCTTCGCGCTTGCGGAATATTGCACATACGAAATCTTATTACCTCGAGTATCATTAAACCATTCACCCGTGCTTGTTTTAAGTACTTTAAACCCTTTAACATCATTATTTTGGAATTTAATTTAAAAAAGGTTTTGAGATATATTAGCGTTAAGTACTTTCGTTGTTGATTGTACCAATCAAACATAATTACCGATGTTTATACAATAGAGAATGAAGGTTGACTATTACGACTAATTTTTCATGTAGTGCATATCAATATAACTTCACCTTGCTTCATGGTAAGCTACAGGTTTATAAAGTATGTACTTATGAAAAGAAAATCTGTGACGACATGAATGTTGGTTATCGCGACCGAACCGTTATAGTCTATCCCTTAACCAAATTTCATCAAAACCGATTCAGCAGTTTAAGTGTGAAAGCGTAACAGACAGAGTTTATATATTACTAGCTGTGGTCCGCGGCTCCGCCCGCATAGATGTCGGTTATCGCGCAGTGCAAAATAGCTTATGTTATTCAGTGAATGTAGCTTTCCAATGGTGAAAGAATTTTTGAAATCGGCACAGTAGTTTTTGAGTTTATTTCTTACAATCACACACAAAACATACATACACGTGAAAATACAAGGTTTTCTTTATAATATTAGTGTAGGTATTAAACCGCCTAGCCTAGTAGTATGGATAATGGACTGCTGAGACGATGTCTCGGGTTCGATCCCAGGTTTACCATGGCACACACCAATGACTGCGATGCTTTTCGAAGTTATGTGTGTATTTATCGCAGGTTTAAAAGTGCCCGGTTAATGACAATAGGCTCGCCACCTATTACATTGGGACCTAAATATAAACTGGCGATATGTGGTTGCTAGCACCTCTGCCTACCCCTTCGGGGATATAGGCGTGATATTATTATTATTTAAAAAAAAGATATTAAAGTATGGATGAAAACCAACAACACCATAATAATATTACTATTCATATCACGTAACTTAATAAACAATTTATCCATAAACAATAACTCTTAACTTCTAATAAACACAATCTAACTACGACACGGGCTATTATATTAACACTGTGCCAATTTTCACACACAGCCAGAACAAACCGCCAACTAAGCGAGTAACTAAGTATCTTGTTGGAAAACAACGATTAAGTACTCCTAACAATGCCTGTCAGATACACGCTCTATGCCCGAAAGAGGGAGATAGAAGATATTGAAATTGATGTGTTAGAGGGAGGTGGATATTGTTTTGTATGACAGGTAGAGGTTCATTGACCTGTATTGTGTGTGTATGAACAGATTTCGTTAACGTAACTGAGGCATAATCAGTTTATTTGTAATATTTACTGTGAAATATTATGGTTGTGAGATCGATTCCCTGGTTGGACAACTCTTCTGTTATTAACTAGATGAGTAAGTAAGAGAAAAAAGAAATTGTATAGTCCATTCATCATCATTCTCTGAGCCTATTCCCAACTCAATTGGGGTCGGCCTTTGTAGTCTAACTAAGGTGCGGCTGAACTTCGATATTTTCCGTGAAGCGACTGCCATCGGCCCTCCACAACCAAATTGGCGATATCAAAGTTCTGTAGTTAGGCTAGTCGGACTTTTGAGGGCTCCAACTACCCGTAACGACTGCCATAGATGTTTATATGGCAACCGGGACCGGGTTAGCGTGCTCTCCGAGGCACGACCAGACCAGTGCAAATAGTCATATTAATGCATATAATTATTTGCACTGAACTAGAATCGAACCAGTGAGCCTTACGTAGCAGTCGAATGCACTATCGCCACGCCATGGAAGCTGTGCAATTGCAAACATGGCGTCATCAGATCCAAACTAAGCTTAGTTTATGATATGACTTCTAGAGTTTTTTTCATAATTCTCTGAACCTTTTTCCCAACTCAGTTGGGGTCGGCTTTTCAATCTAACTGTGATGCGGCTGAACTTCGATATTTTCCGTGAAGCGACTGCCATCTGACCTCCGCAACCAATGGTCCAATGACCAATGGCGATATCGAAGTTACAAGTTAGACTGGTTGGACTTTTGAGGGCTCCAACTACCCGTAACGACTGCCATAGATGTTTGTATGGCAACCGGAACCGACGGCTTAACGTGCTCTCCGAGGCACGACCTGACCAGTGCCACAGCCATATTCCTGCATACAACTTTTTGCACTGAGCGGGGATTGAACCCGCGCCCCGAGCGTAGCAGTCGCGTGCACTACCACTGCGCCACGGGGGCTGTCTTCTAGATATGACTTCTAGAGTACAGATATAAAATAATTACTAGCAAGGTTATAGATATAGTTTGTGTCAAATGGTTTGAGAATAAAGTTCATTGACCTTCCCATTCACTTAAGTTTGATTTTGGGGTCAATGAACTTTATCCCCAAACGACTTCTTCCTACAGTCCCGGGTCCTTTAAGCTGGTGAGGCCGTCAAGCTGAGCGCCGCCATTGTAGCACTGAACGTGTTTGCAATGGTGACCCTTTTTCATGAGACTTTGCCTTCAGCTTAACATCAGGCGAGGTGAAGTCAAATTGAAGTGCCATAAATAAAAAAAAAAAAATTTGACACAAAAAAAAATGCACTCTGTGGTTTCAAACACGCAGACCAATGCACAAAAGTGTCTTTTAGCTCTGACGAGATTACACTGCGATGATACAGCGACCCTTTGTGAGATCCCTCCGACAGAGGCATAATACTCCCAGAGGGACTTTAGCTAAATACTTCGCATACACTGCATAAACGACCTAGGGACATAGCAAACAGCTGTTTCTTATCCAAATGGCCCAATTAAAATGCCCTTTATGTTACAACGTGGAATAGTATAGTTACCGGCATATATCATCACCGCAAGTTGCGCGAGAAACAAAACAATGACGCGCAATTTTTATTTGATTTCATTCAATTTAATAAAAATGTATCGCGAAATATGTTGGTAAGCTCATAACTCGAAGACGGCTGGACCAATTCGAGTATTTTTTTTTTTCTTCCTTGAACTTTACGTAAGGTTTTTATGGAGCAGCGGGAACGGGATCAGAAGTACTAGCAGCGGGAACGAGAACAGAAGCCCATGCGGGCGGAGTCGCTGGCAACAGCTAGTTTAATAATCTAAGATTGGAGGATTTGAGCTCCTCATTTACTGTAGCATCCCGTGCCATCCTCAAATGGCACCCAAAAAACACATGCTGCGTTTATACATTTATATTTTGTGATGTCACTGGAGTCAAATTTTTTTAGGGCATGTCAATTTGACTTCACCCGCCTGATGGTAAGCTGAAGGCAAAGTCTCAGTAAAGAAGGTCACCATTACAAACATGTAGTGTTACAATGGTGGCGCACAACTTGACGGCCTCATCAAATGCTTTTTCACGCCCTTTTTATCGTGCGAAAAATCCCCACGGATACCCTCCCACCGGAGCCGGTTGGGAAGGTTATGTCGGATCCGAACCGACCAAAACGCTCAAACGACCCGGGACAAGATATATGGCGGTAACTATATCAAAATTGCACAATTAAGGTGCCCTTTAACTTAGAACTTGCAAAAGGGTACATAACGTCAAGAACCGTTCAACAGACAATATTCGCGTAACTAGATTAAGTGCGAGCGTGAGAAACTTCAGAACTTTCCAGAACAATGTAATAATACTACAGTTTTTTTAACTAGCTTGTGTTATGGGTTCTAGAATACGGATAAACATACTTAGATACATTTTTTTTGTAAATACATACATATTTTACATAGAGACACCCAGACCAATGCAGATGATGGAGGTAATACATGACGGTATCTCCCGTCTTAATTGAACAGTCTGACTGGGGCAGTGCCTCCGCCCTGCAGAATACCGCGGCCAATGATAACCTAGCCAGAGCTCACTGGAGAGGTATTGTGTTATCAATGGAAGACCGAGAACACCTTCTTTGTCTTCTACACTGGACAGCACAGAGACTCTTTTAACTTTCTCCTCCCCCCCCCCTTCCCCAGCACGAATGTGACGCCCCTGGTGTTGCAAACGTCCATTGGCCACGGTAACCACTTTCCACCAGGTGGGCCGCGTGCTTGTCTGCCACCTAAGTATTATAAAAAAGGGGAATGACAAAGGCAGCTAGATTATGATTACAGTCGAGATATTTTGTACCACTTTGTGGTTGACAAGCACACGGCCCACCTGATAGAAAGTGGTCACTATGGTCTATCAACGTTTGCAACACCAGAGGCGTCACACTCGCGCTCCCAACTCAGCAGAAAACCTTCTAATGCCCTTCTTGAAGAGCCCCATATCGTAGTCGCTTGGAAAAACCACAGCAGGGAGCTCATTCCACAGTTTAAGCATGCGCGGTTTGAAGCTGCTTTCTGAAGCTTCTGACAAATATTATCATAATAATCTGTTGAATGTGAATTTAATACGAAATATGAAAGTCAATAAAACGTTCAAAGTTAGTGAATGTATAGTTTTTTTTTAATTTAATGTAGAAGAAGAATAAACAATATTATATTCTCCGCCCAATCAATAATACTTAACATATGGCTTCTAAACTACACTTTGAGGATAAAAGAAATTAGGTTAAGTGCTGTTATTAGAGTTTATTGTTTAATCTATAAACATTTTGTTAACAATTAGGTCAGATAGAGGAATGTTAGCATATTTTTAATTCATCGCCCCAAAAATGGTTGTATAGGAGAATTCCGAGTGCTTCAGACCTGGCTTCGTGGTTTAGCGATCAGAGCGTTCCCCTGTAAGGGAAAGATCGCGAGTACGAATCACGTCGAAGCATTCACTTCTTTCGATTTTTTAACTACTGAAAGTCGAAGCTTCAAATGTTGATGAACCTTTTTAATCCCCTATGTAAAAATGACGGGCGAGTTCCAGGTGTCTGTGTGTTTGTGTGTCCGTATGTTGAGGGCCCAATTAAAGAAAAGTTCACCTTGGTTCGCTTCGATCCAGTTAAAGGTCGACCAAACACGACTAGTTACGCTCGAATTGTTGATTTTAAATTTTTCTAGGTATTTTTTGTGTCGGGGATTTTCAGGAGGTTATCAAATCGCTCGCGCTAACTGCTTTAATAAATGATATCATCCGATCTTCAAAAGTCACCCAATAATCGCGAATGTATTGCTCACGCATACACATACATTTTTTGACGTCACACAGAAATTATGAAAACCACAAAAACATAAAATAAACTCACGCCTATATCCCCGAAGGGGTTGGCAGAGGTGCTAGCACCCACATTTCGCCAGTTTATGTTTAAGTCCCAATGTGCGGTGTGCAACCCAATGTGCAACCTGCGATAAATACACACATAACTTCGAAAAGCATCGAAAAGTCATTGGTGTGTGGTAAAACCTGGGATCGAACCCGAGGCCTCGTCTCAGCAGTCCATTACCCATACCACTAAGCTATATATACATACAAAAATCATTCTTTAAAAAAAACTTAGCAGAAAACTAAGAAATCAAAGTTCGTCAAACGACGTATCTATCTCCCCCTAATTACTTTCTCGAACCTTAATCGCCAACCAAGAAACAATATATCCATCTCCCGGACCAAACTTGCTAAGCAGTTTGTCAGAATTTCAACTATTCGTCCCTTCTAAGCACAAAACCATTTCTTGTTCACTTATCCAACTTGAACGGAATAATAAACAGTTTGAATTTCGTTTATAGAGTTCCGTACCTAAAGGGCAAAAGCGAAACATTTATTGAATCACTTTCAACTTCTTAAAATGGTAGGCTTTTGTAACAGAATGGTCCCAATTATACCATTTTTTTTTAATACAACTAAGGTCGCAGACAAGCACTCGGCCCACCTGATGGTAAGTGGTTACCGTGGCCTATGGGCGAGTGTAACACCAGAGGAATAACACTCGTGCCGCAACCCCTGTAAGAAC
Source organism: Pelosia muscerda (assembly GCA_963691645.1). Classification (NCBI taxonomy): domain Eukaryota; kingdom Metazoa; phylum Arthropoda; class Insecta; order Lepidoptera; family Erebidae; genus Pelosia; species Pelosia muscerda. Next base: position 1,442,965 of record OY829113.1, read on the forward strand.
AGAGACATTCTGTGTCGTCAGCGCAAAAGATGTAGGATAAGCCTTTGGTTTTCCCACTGACAACACAAAACCTCTCTAGTTAGCTCTGGCTACCCTACTCACCACCGAAAACACAACACAAGGTTATTAAACGGCGATATTCTGTAAGGTGGAGGTACTTCCCCAGTCGGACTGCTCAATTGGGACGTATATACCGTCGTGTCCTAGCTTAATTGAAGATTGATAATATGGCATAAGATGATAAGTGCATCCCTTGATCAAATTTTGTACGGAACCCTCAGTAAGCAAATCCGACTCACGCATTGCCTGGTTTTTTGTTCGATTCCTGTACGACCTTGTGAGTTCAGAACTTTCTAGCAAGGTTAAACGTTCTTAAGGACGTTTAACCTCTGAAAGGATAAAGACATCTTAACGAGTCAGGGGACAAGATTAATTTTGAAATTGACCTTTGAGAGCATGTTGAAATTAGTTTGTATCTGTTGTACTGTTGTCGAATCTCATGCAAAACTTGAGCGCTCTGAACTTTTGGTCCGGAACTTGATTAAGTACAATGATTATTTACTTTTTATCAAAAAGTTATTAGAGTCAGTCAATTACATAAAGCCAATACTCGTAATAAAAATATGTTCAAAATACAGTTTCAATATAATCTCTATCTCCTTATTGACAAATCATATAAAAAAAAAATCTAGCACAATCTACACAACGCCACCTAGACCCATGGTAAGCATAGTTTAAGTAGCTTGTATTATGGGTTTTAGAATGCGGATAAACATACTTAGATACGTTTTTTTCGTAAATACATACATATTATACATAGAATCACCCAGACCAATGCAAATATTCATATTCATGTACACAAATATTTACATTGAGCAGGAATCGAACCCACGCATCCTGCGTAGCAGTCGCGTTAACTACCGCCACGCCACAGAGACCGTCAAATATATCAGCCAAATATATGGCTTATATATATCGTGCGAAAAATTCTAACGTATACCTCCCCCGCTGGAGCCAATTGGGAAGGTTATATCCGACTCGAACCGACTAAAACACACGCCATCTTTGGGTCTTTAGTTGCCGGAGGTGAGATAGTAGCCAACATTTTCCTCGCACCCCGTCAGACCTGGGGCCGTCTCTTTCGAGATGACCCCCGTTGGGTATAGTGAACACGGTGTCCCCGTTTAGCCCGGCCTGCTTCTGTTAGGGTGACAGGCGGCTCCACCCGTCACCCTCAGGCCCGCGCTCATGGAGGACAGAGGTCATACTGCGACCTCCAACGTCCGAGTCGAATCTTTATTACCAGTCTTTGTTAAGCCCGCCTGTGTACAACTATTTTGTAATTGTACATAAAGTCTAAATAAATAAATAAATTGCCGTATAACGTACATCAATCAGCAAATGAGCGTGGCGTGTCTCTGAACATCCCAACAACAGACTCGACCTCCATTTTATCAGTACCGAGAACCCAAGAAGTTTTCTTCTAAGAAATGCACTTACAAATAGTACATTGAGGTCATAAAGTTATACCTACTTAGAGGAACAAAGTGTGCGAGTGAGATATGTATCTTTACACAAAACCTAGGAGTGAGAAAGTGACAGAGTATATAAACCGTAAGATGTTTTTTTTAAAGCAAGTTAATAACTTTGACAGAAATATATATTACAGAGACGTAAATGTTTCTGCACTAAAAGTAACAAGCCGCTTCCACTGATTAACACGATAATGAAAGTGTCTGTGGGTCTATTTACGCTAGTAATATTTATATACATTTATCATTCTAGTCTTCTTCTTCTTAAGATGGCTTCTATTGCAAGCAAATTCGCTGCAATTTCGCCAAAGTCCAGTGGTAAATGTATTATAAAATTATTAATGGCGAGACGCCAATGTCAAGTTTTTCAAGAAAACCTACCAGAGCCACGTTAGCCACGCCAGTAAATTTGTTGCCGCGTGTCCACCCCCCACGAGATCAGGTAGTCGATCTGGACGTGTGATTGGATTTTAGAGGGCTATCAATCTATTCTATTCTAAGAGCTTATTGCCACTTCACTACTTAGTACAAAATAAAGTCGCGTTCTCTGTCCCTATGTCCCTTTGTATGATTAAATCTTTAAAACTACGCAACGGATTTTAATGCGGTTCTTTCAATAGAAAGACTGATGGAAGAGGAAGGTTTATATGTATATAACATCATGCTACGACCAACAGGTACGGAGCAGGAATGAAAAATGTTGCAAAAACGGGGTGACGCAGACGAAGTTGCTCGGGTCAGCTAGTGTCTCATAAAAGTCACAAGTCACTGCCACTGACATCTTTGCCTTCTGCTTAACATCAGGCGAGGTGATGTCAAATTGACTTGCCATAAATAAAAAATTAAAAAAAACTATTTATTGATTGACATAACATGGTCGGTTTAAATTCGGTTACGCGGTAATAATGGAGTCTGTGGATCTATTTACGTTAGTAATATTCGTCTATGAGTAGACTTGAGCCGTTCTGTAAGTGAACAATTTACTTTCAATATTCCCGACGAGCGTCTCGGTATCTCTTTGAAGTTTAGCTTGTTCCTACGCGCGCCAGCGATAGCGCTGACCCAATTCACTATTACTTCTTCAAGATAAGCAGTTTGATCGGCAGTCCGTTTCATCTTGTACATAACGATATTTGCAAGTTTTAGTTATAGATAAGTTATTAGATGTAAGTAGGGGTAGTTTTTTATATAAGACTCATTAATACAACTTCAGAAGGTCACCATTAACAAATAAACTTACGTCTTACTTATGGAATCACTCATCATTCTCGGAGCCTATTCCCAACTCAGTTGGGGTGGGCTTTCTAATTAACTAAGATGCGGCTGAACTTTTATATTTTCTGTGATGTCAATATGACTTCACCTAAGTTGAGAGCAGGTCACCATTACAAACACGTACAGTACTACAATGGTGGCGCTCAGCGTGACGGCCTCATCAGATGCTTTTTCACGTCCCGCTTAAAGGCCCCGGGACTGTATGAAGAAGGAAACACGTGAGCCGGTAAAAAATTACAAAACTTCGTGATGAGGCAATAGAAAGATACTTAGAAGCCCTTGGTTCTTGATAGCATTTTTTTTATACCATTCAAGTGGCAGACAAACACACGATCCACCTGATGGAAAGTGGTTACCGTGACATATTTTTTTCCGTGCGCATAATCCCCTCGAATTCCAACTCCACCGGAGTCAGTACGAGGGGTTATGTCGGACTTCTTTGTCTTCGGGTCTTTGGTTGCCGGCGGTGAGATTCTAGGGAACATATCCGTCGCATCCGGGTCGACCCAGGGCCACCACGAGATGTCCCCCGGACGTTTACAACACCAGGAAGCTCACTTCCCATCAGATGAACCGTGTGCATGTCTGCCACCTAAATTGAATAAAAAGGCCCCACGAATGCCCTAAAACGCCTATGGCTAAAACTCACATCTGCTTACAAAGACAATAAAACAACAAATTATTTATGCGCGTGAGTCACAGTGCGTGGGTTAAGGTCAACCGGCGCTAATACGCCATCTCTGTACCAAACGTGACGTCATCGGGAGCTGCGTACGCGCCGATCGATGTGCTGTTTTACGAACTTCAAATATCTTATGGTTAGATGTATGATTTTAGATTGACATGGTCATTTACATATTCGCTGTTAAATCGATCGGGATATTTAATCATGTTTGTCACTTTCTTCGCGTACACCGTGATCATGGCGCTTGCAACAGCGCCGAAATATCGGTTACGCGAAGAAATTGTAATATCTTTGATTAGAATTCAAATGCTATGGAGTAATTGAATAGTAGTAAGTTCTTCTTCTGTCGAATCGAAGGTCCAGTTTTAGTCGGTTCGAGTCCCTCTACTTACCACACTGCCACTTAATGAGTTGAAAATAAAAGTGAAAAGTGTTTGATGGAAAAAGTAGACGAATATCTTGATGATCAAAATGCATAGTCGTCCTATCTCTTGCTCTTGCACATATACATTATATATAAACAAAACTACACTAAACTACGTAGTATGTAGTAGGTAACGATAATCTACCTGAGTTTCTTGCTGGTCTCTTCTCAGTAGATCTAACTACCGAACCAGCGAAAGACTCATTTTCAAATTATTTATTTACCTACTATTTTATTTACTATAAATTACAATATTTTTATTTTAACAAATATAATAAAATGGCAAAACTTTGACATTCATATTATGTGCTCTTTATGTGCCTAAACTGAATAAAAGAATTGATTCTTTGATTCTAGTAGTCTATTTCAAAGGTCTGTTTTCGCATAGGAACAATAAGTCCAATAACCCTGTAGTCTAATAAACAACAAAGAAACCTTATTTATTACGTCATAGATTAACCCTTTCCGTCTCATTTCATAAAAAGAAAACGTAGAACCCATAAAAGGTGCGGAGATAACCCCACATCAACCTCATAATCCGTTCCTCGCAATATAAACAACATAAACAATTTTAGTGTTAGAATAAAAATTGTGCGCCATTATGCTGTCGTCAAGGCAGCCATATTTGCATGTATGACGTCATAAAGTGTCACTTTACGATGATGTTTTGAGTGTTTCATAGCTTCTAGAGTGTTTTATGACGATTTGAAATACGTGACAGGTTTTTTTTAATACTTTTTTGAGGACTTTGTACAGATTTTAATCGAGTATTTTAACATTCTAGACGGGACTTCTCGGGGACCTACGGGGACCGAAAATTATAGCTTTTTTATCGTGCCCAAAATCCCTACAGACACCACCTCAGTCAAAGTCGGTGTAGGTGATTATGTCGGACTCGAACCGAATAAAACGCACACCGTCTATGGGTATTTGGTTGCCGGAGGTGAAATTATACAAGACATATCTCTCGCAACCGAAAATTTTAACTGGCGAAATGGGGTATTGATACATCTCTGCCTACAGATGTGAATATATTTATGTATGTTTGTTTAATGAAGTAGGTTAAACGAAATAAATATGAGTAAAGGTAAATTTGAAAACTATCTTGGCATCGAATTCCTCGAAAGCTTCAGACGGCTGTTCACGTAAATGTTATTTTTATTGATATTCAACAAAAGTTTGGAAAAAGGTATATCGTGACCTAGAACCCAAAATATTTTCGTTCAAGATAAAGTTTTTCTTCTAGAAAATATTGCCCAACCCATCTCAATAGAAGCCTAAGCTTTAGATATTTCAAACGAAATTCCTTAGGGTTTATTCAAGTCAGGTAAAATGCTAGCGTGGAGACTTAAAAAACGCAAACGAAAAGTTCGACGTGACTTCTTTTAGCTAAGATGGATTGACGACCTGAAGACTTTTTTTTGAATCGTGCGTAAAATCCCCACGGATACCCCCCCACCGTAGGTTATGTCGGACTCGAACCAACTAAAACGCACGCCGTCTTTGGGTCTGGGTATTTATATGTATAATTATGTATGAATTTACAAGAAAAATAAAGAATCTACAATATGGAACCCATAACACAAGCTAGTTAAACTATGCTTACCATGGGTCTAGGTGGCGTTGTGTAGAGGGTCATCTTAAAATAGATGTCCCCGGGTCTGCCGAGGTACGAGAGATATGTCTAGTATAATCTCACCCCCGGCAATCAAGGACCCATGGATGGCGTGCGTTTTGGTTGGTTCGAGTCCGACATAATCACCTGCACTGATTTTGGTAGAGGTGGTATCCGTCGGAATTTTGTGCACAATAAAAAAGGTGGCGTTGTGTACATTGTCCTAGAATATTTATTTATTTACAATCATTTCGAATCATAACAAAAGTAACAGCCATGGGCCCTACCACCATATCTTCAAAGTAGTACTAATGGTTGATTCTATCTATCAGTTATTACATAAGTAATTGAGTAATAATCGAACTAATAAACTTTTAAACTGTCTCAATAAATTACTTCAGACAGTTATGTTGAGAACATCAAACTAATGTCATATTGCGGTTGACCCGGGCACTTGGCGGTCTAGTACGGCTTCAGTACTTTGTAGCCACCTATTTTATACGTATAGATGTATAGATACACGTATCAGAAACTAATAAGTAATCTATGGTATCAGTTTTACGTCTGTTTGTCTGAGAATATTCCTATCGAACCAATAAATAAGTTCAAATACTTAGCAAATCATCACTATCACTACATAGTATAAAATAAAGTCGCGTTCTCTGTCCCTATTTTTCTTGTCCCTTTGTATGCTTAAATCTTCAAAACTATTTTGATGCGGTTTGTTTTAATAGATAGAATGGTTAAAGAGGAAGGTTTTTATGTATACCTATAACATCATGCTGCAACAAACAGGTGCGGAGCAGGAATGAAAAATGTTGCAAAAACGGGGTGACGCAGACGAAGTCGCGCGGGTCAGCTAGTATTAAATAAAATAAAATAAAAAGCCTTTATTTCTATTGCACATCGATACAAGTATTATACACTAATGAGGTTTCTTAATCATAGGTTTGGTTTTTCATTTCAAGTCCCAGTTTACACATCATCATCACCATCATCCGCAATAGTCGCCTTTTCGGCGTAGGCCTCCCCCAAATCTTTCCACACATTCCTTTCCCTCGCCCTCCTCATCCATTCTTGACCACATCTCTCTAAAATGTTCCTCCATCTTCTCTTCTATAATTATGATTCAAATCACTCAGCTTATTTTTTTAATTTCGTCATATTTGCAAAAAAAAAGTTTTCAATTTGAAGCTTCCAGTCGATCAATTGTTTCTTTTAAGCTCAGCTATCACGTAGCTGAATACACGACGGACACGCACTTCTGACACGGTCACGACAAAATGTTACGTAAATGTAGACGCGGCATAAGCCGACTAGTCCTCAAATCGCTGAAAATATAATACCTATAAGGACCCCCCTTCGTGCGTCCTTCTTTGCTACTGCTTTCCCCAAACACGCAAGGTCAAAAAAAGGAGTTCGTGAAGTAAAGCAGATAAAAGGAGCTATTATTTGTGACTACCCCGGAGAGAAAAAGTCGTGATTATATGACAGTATTGCTTTATCGCATAAGGACAGATTCTCATAAAAACAGATTCGCATAAGGACAGATTCTCGTATAGACAGATTCTCAAAAAGACGAAGTACATCGCTCCGTATCACCATATTAACCTGAGTGACCTCTAGACAAGCGTAATAATGTTCTCAATATTTAATTTAGTAGTTATTAACTTTAAGACGTTCAGATTGAATCATCATCACTCGTGTTTTGTCCTGACATTGAGTAAGTAATTAATCATTTATTGCTCGAAACACGGTATGTAACAATGGTGTCATCAACAATCCATTCATCTCTTCTTGAACCGAACTCTGCTCTTAAAGCCCTCTACATTCATACTTTTGAGCATTTTTCATGTTCCTAAAGCCCTCTACTTTCATACTTTTGAGCATTTTTCATCTTTTCTCAGAGTATCTTCCCAATATTATTTGTTGATCGATTTACAAGTATTTACTCATAATGTAGATCAACGGTCAGAAAACTCCCCATGTAAGGGACAGGTAGTGGATTCGAGTCCCGTCTGAACAATCACTTTACTATATGTAAACCACCCAATACTCAATACTTTTATTGCGTTCCATAATGTGAAAATTTCACTTACAGTTAAGGCCACTTTTGGGCACATTTTTGGGGAGAGGAAAACTTGTAGTCCGTTTTCAACCCATTTTATAATATAATGGCTATTATAAATAAAAAAATAATTTAAAGAAAAACAAAAAACCCGACTGCGAAAACTAAAAAGAATGAAACAAGCCCAGTAGTTTAAAATTCATACAATACTCACAGTCGGGGCCCCTTGGGAAGATTCAATTGGTAAAATTTGAATGGGCCCCGACTGTGAGTATTGTATGAATTTTAAACTACTGGGCTTGTTTCATTCTTTTTAGTTTTCGCAGTCGGGTTTTTTGTTTTTCTTTAAATTATTTTTTTATTTTATACTTTTTAGTTACGATTCATTGAAAAGTTATTTTTTTTTACCAAAAATATTTTTGTTTGTATATCGTTTATACTTGAAATATAAACTTAAATCAATAAGTAAGAAAATTAGCAAGAATGAATGTTTTGTTAAGCAACTTTAAATCGTTATATATCCTAAACTATTATTTAAAATGAAAAATGGTAAAAGAAACCTAAATATGATTTAAAATTACCTATTCAACGACACCCCACTTGACATAGTTCATCGACTTTATTTTTTTTCATTTTGACAATATGGCGTCTGGTTGTCGCTGTGGTGAATTTTGATTACTGTCATGTCTTTAGTGACACTCGCAAGGTTAAGACGAATCGATTGACGTAAGAATGATCAAAATCGGCATACGCGTTTGGTCTCTAGAACGCCACATAGAAACAAACATACATACATACATACATACATACATAGACTGATAAACACAATACCCTCCTTTGCGTCGCGCAGTCGGGTAAAAACAATGATAAAGTGTCATTAACCAATACCCCTCAACCCATAAAAAACGTCGACTTGCCAAAAATCATACCTTTTCAGGGGCCCTTTCATCCCTTATTAACCACCAACCCGCGGGAAGTTTGGGCAAACAATGCGATTAATACAGTAATTGTAGCCCGGTCGGACGGACCCCGGTCTTTCGCATTCTCACAACACACCTAATTAAATCTCAAGGGTTAACCCCTACGTTATAGGGTTGAACTATGAGTTTTACTATCACGCCTATATCCCCGAAGGGGTAGGCAGAGGTGCTAGCACCCACATTTCGCCAGTGTATATTTTAGGCCCCAATGTAATAGGGGGCGAGCCTATTGCCATCAACCGGGCACGTATACGTATGAGTAAGTTTTTTGGTGTATATTCGGTCTATTTTTGGTGGTTAACCGTTGAGTATAGTTTAATTATTCAGGTGAGTTTTGAGATAAGTGGTTTTAAGTTTAATTTAATAGTGTTTTATAATTTACCTATTGTTGAACGAATAAACGTTTTGTAACAGTTTAGTGTTTTATTCATGGGCCTGATTGAGGAACATTAAATGTAAAATTAAAAAAAAAAAATCAAGCGTTGTCGTGTCGGGGAGTTTTACCTGGTAACGCCTAGGACCCTCCCTCCCAAGGTCCCAACATGACAACGCTTCAATTGTTAATTTTTCCTTATCGAGGTATTTTTTGTGACGGTAGTTTTTTTTATTTTTTATTTAAGTTTTATAATACTAGAACTGACTTAACCTTTACCCCCTCCCCTCCTTCCTCCCCACTATATGGAAGACGGTCAACAGCACGAGTGTGACGCTTTTAGTATTAAAATCATCCAAAGGCCATGGTAACCACTTTCTATCAGGTGGATCATGAGCTAGTTTGCCACCTAGGTGTTATAAAAAAAGAGTGGTCTGATGTCGATTTTCTCCTTTATATTATACCTTACACGATAATGATCTTACCGTCCAACCTCGATAGGAAAACTTGCGCAAAGAAAAAAAACAAAAGGGGTTGTTTTTTTTGTTCATCAAAAATCAGGAGTATCAACTTACTTGTTCTTTTGGGCCCCGAAAATCTTGTTTTACTAATAACTAATATTAGTTACACTTCGGAACAGGGTTTAATCAATAAGAATTCTTCCATCACACCACAAACGAATGCATTTCTTCAATTTCCTTTTTCTAATCCAGCTAGTTCAACAACAATCGTTACTTACATGCTCATGAAAATGAATCCTTATATATTATATTGAATCCTCTTATGTTATTATTATTATATTATTATATTTTAATCCGTTTATGCATTAATTCTAATTATTATTAACTAATAAGTAATAATATTATACACTGACGGACTCATAAACTGCATCAAAGTAATAGACGACTTTGAAATAAATATTTTAACCAAGTATGCATACTTTCTATACAGATTTAAATTGAAACCTCTAGATTGGTTCGTGAACTTTAAAACAGCGTAGGGTCATATCTTTAAGTTTAAGTTTATGTACTGGAAAGGACCTTAAGACTTTTTTTGAAGAAAAAACAGAAATTTAAGAAAAATTGGTTTAATTAAAAAATTGGTTTTAACAATAGACACAAACTTTATGCAAGGGTTTATTTGTGTTTTAATAAGGTGTATTACCACCACGTGCCCTTATTACGGATTCTAATCGGTTCCGCATAGATTTTATAAGGGTTTTTAAAAGATCTTGCGGAATATTGTCCCATTCTTCTGAAAGTGCTGTTCTTAGTGCTGCCACTGTCGTGGGCGAAGGGTTTCTCGCATATACAGCTCTTTTTAAATTGTCCCAAACATGCTCGATGGGATTAAGATCCGGGCTGCGTGCTGGCCAATTCATTGTACGTATCCCAACCTCTTCGCAATAATGTTGAACTTGTGCAGCTGCATGCGGCCGGGCATTATCCTGCATTAAAGTAAAATTTTCGCTTATGAATCCCATGTAAGGCACCACGTGATCTTCTAATATCTCTGTTATGTAGCGATGTGCTGTCAAACCCCCTCTATTACCGTTTTGACGGACCATGTCTATGAACACAAGTTCTGTTCGCCCGTTCATCGATATGCCACCCCAGACCATACATGAACCGCCTCCAAAAGGAACACGCTCCTCAATGCAACTTTGAGCATATCGCTCCCCACGTCGACGATAGACTCTTCTGCGACCATCTGCACCATATAAACATGTCCTACACTCTTCCGTGAACAATACAGAGGCCCACTGCTCTTCTGTCCAATTCAGGTGATGACGCGCAAATCTTAAGCGAGCTTGTCTGTGAGCTGTAGACAACTTTGGACCATTTGCTGGTCTAAAAGGGGTGATATCCGCTTCCTTTAACCTTCTTCTTATTGTTCGTGCACACACGTTTACTCCACGCACTTCATTAAGCTCGGTTTTGATGTTAACTGACGTGAGGAAACGATTTCGCAGGGAAGTTATAACAATAAATCGGTCATCACGACCTGTGGTTAAGAGCCAGTCTTTCCATATTTATATAATTTAATCTAAAAAGTTTGCATACTTATTATAAAAAATCCTTTTAGAGTAAACCTGAACTTTGATGCAGTTTATGAGTCCGTCAGTGTATTTAGGTACTCAACACAGCGAAAAACAAAAAGTGCGCGATCGTATTTTGTTTATTAGGCGGTAAAATATACCATAGATAAAAGATGTAATAAATAATATCAAAGAGTATGTATGTGGCCTCGTGTAGTAATAATACACATTGGGGCTTACCAACTTTATATAGCTAACATTAGTAAGTAAATATTGCTTTAATTTTGTCTCAGAGCAGAAACACATTGAAATTTAATAAAGCGCCCGCCATTTTGAGCACTGTTTGTGTTTCATGTCAAAAGTTGTCATGTCATACGTTCAGGAATTACTTACAAACTTTAACAATGAGGTGAGGTCTGAGAGACGAGTGTGGCTTGAGTGTCGTATAAAACACAATGATTTTTATGTATAGGTACCAACTACAATGTAATAACTGTATATTTTTTTTTTTTATAATATCACGCCTATATCCACGAAGGGGTAGGCAGAGGTGCTAGCACCCACATTTCGCCAGTTTTATGTTTAGGTCCCAATGTAATAGGTGGCGAGCCTATTGCCATAAACCGGGCACTTATAAACCTGCGATAAATACACACATAACTTCGAAAAGCATCGAGGCATTGGTGTGTGCCATGGTAAAACCTGGGATCGAACCCGAGACCTCGTCTCAGCAGTCCATTACCCATACCACTAGGCTACCGCGGTTTTTTTATACTGTATATATAAATATATATGACTTTTTTTTTCATTTATGGCACGTCAATTTGACTACACCTCGCCTGATGTTAAGCAGAAGGTAAAGTCTCATGAAAGAGGGTCACCATTGCAAACACTTTCAGAGCTACAATGGTGGCGCTCAGCTTGACGGCCTCATCAGATGCTTTTTCACGCCCCGCTTAAAGGACCCGGGACTGTAGGAAGAAGGAAACACGTGCGCCGGCAAGGAATTCCAGGACTTAATGGAGCGGCAGAGAAAAGACTCACCGAACCGCTTGGTTCTTGATGGAATATTCTGTACCGTATGCGAATGAAATCTAAGCCCTGCACGTGTTGTCCTGTGTAGGAAAGGGGAGGGTGAACATACACCATGGTAGAGACGGTAAAATACTGCCAGGGACGCAACATCTCTACGCATCTGCAAAGGTTCGAGGGTATTTGTGACCATGAACAGAAGGGACCACTCTTACAACCATATAGTCATCCTTGGAGGAACAAAATCGACATTTTAAATTCGGTTACGCGGTAATGGAAGAGTCTGTGGGTCTATTTACGTTAGTAATATTAATGTCTGTGGATATAACAGTATCTATGCATTCGACAAGGATAAACATAGTTTTTTTTATGGCACGTCATTTTGACCTCGTCATTTGTTCACCTCGGCTTTAGCCTTCGCACGAAATACTATCACATTCGTAATGTAAAGGTATCGACAGAACGGAGCATTGCGGTTGGCGGGCTACACACGCGCACAGGTTCACAAGAGGCAGACTGCCAATCACAATGCTCTATTCTCTCGAAACCTTAACATTACGAATTCGATAGGAGTTCATGCTAGTGCTAGTGATGTTAAGCTGAAGGTAAAGTCTCATAAATAAAAGACGGTCACCATTGCAAATACGTACAGTACAAATCAGTGCTACAATGGTGGCGCTAGACCAAAATGAGCTTATTACGAAGAGCTCAAAAGAGCAATGAGTAATGAGCTCTCTCGCTACTTTAGTCCAAAATCAGTGCCGATAGGTATACGTCTACAATAGATAATGTTTAGAAAAAACTTGTGCACCGAATCCTGGATCATTGTCATTGAATTCTAAATTCTATTGCCAAAAAGTTTTTAGTTAGAAATGAATCTTAAAGTTAGAAAATATCAATTAAAATCGGCCATTTGTTCCGAATCTTGGAGTAATCAAATAATGGAACGGGAAGTTCGAAATTTAAATAAGTAACTCGATTGTTTGTTACAAAGAGGCGCGCGCAACTTCCGCCCATCGTTCAAAAATATATATTACACGCCCTAAAAAAAAAGAAATGTCTATATAACTTCAAAAAGGCAGAGATCGCAAGCCATAAGGACCTATTCAACGGATAAATTGTTCAACCATTTTTATGTCACGTGGGCTTCAAAAGTTTCAGTACAATTTCAAACTAAAATCACTACACAACTACTAGTCTTAGAAGCTACTGGATAATAGATCTACTTATTAATGTAATTAAGTTTAGGATACTACTTGCATGAGTTAACTTATCTATACGCAATATTATGAAGAGGAAAGATTCGTTTGTTTGTTTGTTTGTAACGAATAGGCTCCGAAACGACTAGACCGATTTCAATCATTCTGTCACCTCTAAAAAGCTACAATATCTACGAGTAATATAGGCTATATATCATCACGCTACCATCTAAGGGAGCAGAGTAATAATCATTAACTTCAATCGATCCGGTGAATTTCTATACACTGGCGCTAATATCGACAGCCAGGAAATGTAGTATAAAGAGCCATGTAGAGTATCGACTAAAGTCGTACAACGCGATAATCGACATCTACGCGGGCGGAGCCGCGTGCAACAGCTATTTTTCGTATAAAGAAACAAGATATTAATCTAGTTTGTTTTATTAACGCTATCTATTGTACTTTTGGTTAGATATGTCTGTCAAAGGATTATAGATCTTAAGGTATCCAGGAACTTTTAGTGTCAACTGTACATCACAAGTATTACAGCTACGACATCAATATAACACAATATCAAATGATACGTTTACTAAATAGTTAAGTACTGCGTATCTCTCAAAGCGCGTTATTGAGTCTATGTTGTAATGAAATTCCGTGTCTGTGTCTAGCTCCAATATTTTGTCTTGTTACAGGAGTTACAAGTGTCCTTTGAGTGTCTCTTGCCTCAGACATTTATATTATAAAAAACTAGCTTACCCGCGCAACTTCGTCTTCGGGCGTAAGCATATGTTCGTATGTATGATGAATGAGCGTTCTTGTCTAAAACCAACCACCGTCACACATCATAAACTTTTCACATATGACTAAATAACCCAATTATAATCCCCCTTCTTGTTATAACCGTTTGTTTGAACGTGAATCTTATTCTAAGTGACAAACGATTTCTTAAGGGCCCTTTCACAGATCCAGATTTTTTTTTATTTTTTATTTATGGCACGTCAATTTGACTTCACCTCGCCTGACGTTGAGCTGAAGGCAAAGTTTCATGAAAGAGGTCACCATTGCAAACACGTTCAGTGCTACAATGGTGGCGCTCAGCTTGACGGCCTCATCAGATGCTTTTTCACGCCCCGCTTAAAGGACCCGGGACTGTAGGAAGAAGGAAACACGTGCGCCGGCAAGGAATTCCAGGAATTAATGGTGCGGCCAGTTTTTGTAGGATTCCGTTTTTATGCAGGATCCCGTTTGGCGAATGTGTTTATGCTAGCGTTCATACGAGCATCCCGTATGCGGGATCCTACATAAAACCGATCCTGTCGAATTGTATCATTCGGTATTGTCACTAGAAACTGGATCCGTTGTCCAGTAAAAAGCGGGCTCCCTTTTAATGACACATATATTTCAATACTTTTCGAAGTTATGTGTGTATTTATCACAGGCTTATAACTGCCCGGTTAATGGCAATAGTGTTTATAAGTATCGGGACTTCACGCGATATATTTTCGAACACTTACGATCACTTACGACTTGTCAAGTCGTGACCACGGGTGCTGCAACGCACCCGAAACGTCGACAAAAGTAAGTGTTCGAAAATATATCGAAAAAAAAAGTCCCGATACTTATAAACACTATGAGTAAACGCCGCGATAGTTTAAAAGTTATATAATGGCAATAGGCTCGCCACCTATTACATTGGGACCTAAACATAAACTGGCGAAATGTGCTCTGCCTACCCCTTCGGGGTTAAAGGCGTGAGTTTATGTTATGTTATATATTTTAATAGCATTGTTCACACGACTTCATGCGTGCGGCTTGAAAAACTGAACTGCCACGCGAACACAGTGTCCGTTATGCTGAATACAGTAAAAAGCCGGTCCTGCAAAACTGAAATGCAGTGTGAAGGGGCGGTAACTTCGCACGTTCGTAAAAGCCGACACATTTAAATTGGTCTAGTTTTACCGCATTCTATCATCAATGTTAACCAACTGTAATCCACCGTATTCGCACGTTACGACTTCGTCTGAAACTCGATGTCACACGGAATAATATGGCTGCTTTAATTAAAATTAACATGGGGGAAACAATCTTCTGAGTGGGAGATGGGAATCTCTCAACTTTGTAGGAATATAATCTATTAGTTAACCTGTCAATGGGGATAGGGATGAAAGGATTATTTGGATGGAGGTTATGCAGATCCCCGGTGAGTTAATTGCCATATATATTGGAAATTGTGTGTAGCTACCAATAATCGTTTATTTTAAGAGCTCTTGCGTCGGCGGCAGGAAAAAACTGAAAAACGTCGCAACTAAACCTCAATATTATCCATCCACCCATCCATAGAGTTGGAGTCTTTGGGCAGTTAGGGATCTGGGGGGGGAGGGTTCAATTGCTAAAATTGGTCGCGAAAAAGGCAGTTTCTAGGGCAAGGGATGGTCATCGCGACCATACGGGGCGGGTTATTTGATGTGACATAATATGACAAAATCTGTGATTACAAATAATGATGTGACATTCAGATATTTTTTATATGTTGACTAAATCATTCATCATTCTCTGAGTCTATTCCTAAATCAATTGGGGTCGGCTTTCTAGTCAAACTAAGATGTCGCTGAGCTTAGATATTTTCCGTGAAGCGACTGCCATCGAACCTTCACAATTATTGATCTTAAGGTGTTCAGGAACTTTTGGAGCTCACAGTACATCAATCTATCTATACCTACTATTATATAATTGTAAAAGTTTGTTTATTCGCGATGGACGCAAAAACTACTGAACGGATTTCGATGCGGTTTTTTCGTTTGAAGGGGTTTGGTTCATCTTAAAATCACAGATGGCGCTTAGGTCGCAATAACCGACAGCCACGCGGGCGGATCCGCGGACATAAGCTAGTCAGTAAAATAAAAATGAAACATTTATAATTGTTTACATGGAATAAATTAAATAAAAGTAAATCAAATTATGTAAAATAAACACAATTATCAGAATGTCTAACTTAAGGAAATTGGACCTGACTCGAAGATATTCTATTCTATCCACCCCTTTTGTACATGTTATCAGATGTTTGCAGAAAGGGTGGCTTATCAAGATCTCCGGAGGCTGAAGCCGAGTACTGTTGCCAACATGTTAACAAGGTGACTAGATACAACATGTCTACGAAACATTTAGAAGATTTTTATTTTTCGATTTTAGATTTTATTTAAAGCCGCGGTAGCCTAGTGGTATGGGTAATGAACTGCTGAGACGAGGTCTCGGGTTCGATCCCAGGTTTCACCATGGCTCACACCAATAACTTTTCGATGCTTTTCAAAGTTATGTGTGTATTTATTGCAGGTTTATATGTGCCCGGTTAATGGCAATAGGCTCGCCTCCTATTACATTGGGACCTAAACATAAACTGGCGAAATGTGGGTGCTAGCACCTCTGCCTTGAGTTGTTGTTGTTGAGTTTATGTCATGTTATGTAAAATTTTACAATGTTATATTTCAAGGACAGCCTCAGTGGCGCTGCAGTAAATAACGCAATCGCTACGCTAGAGGCGCGCGTTCATGCCCCGTTCAATGCAAATATTTTTATGCATGAATATGGCTTTTTGCATAATTTTGATCGTGTCCCAGAGAGCACGTTAAGCCGTCGTTCCCGGTTGTCATACGAACATAAGCAGTCGTTACGGAAGTTCTAAGAGTCAAACAACCAGTTTGTGAATATGTTTGTATGTTTGTTATTACATAACGGCTGAACGGATCTGGCTGAAATTTGGTATAGTAATAGATTGTAGTCCGAAAGCACACATAAGCTACTATCCCAGAAATATTTTCCTATGAGTAGCGAAAAATAAGTCAAAATTATATCTGATATTAGATGATATTGACGGTCAAGCTGAGCGTCACGATTGTATCACTCTACGTGTTTGTAATGGTGACCGTCTTTCCTGAGACTTTGGCTTTAGCTTACCATCAGGCGAGGTGAAGTCAAATTGACGTGCCCTAAATAAAAATACATTTAAAAAACCTAGATTAAACTTGTTAATGGCAATAGGCTCGCCACCTATTACATTGGAACCTAAACATAAACTGGCGAAATGTAAGTGCTAGCACCTCTACCTTCCCCTTAGGGAATATAGGCGTGAGTTTATGTTATGTTATGTTATGTTAAACTCGTTAAGCATGGATTTACCAACTCTTCAAACAATATAAACCCGCTTTCGAAAACAAAACGAGTATAATTGATTACCTTCATATATTAACTGTCGTGGAATACGCCAGGGAGAAAATCTGGATTATTTACCTGAAACAAAAATTGATTAATTAAACATAAGTAATTAATATTCGCGACTGCTATCTAACCGATTCAAAATGGCGGTATTTCTTTTATACCCTTTAAGTGGTAGAATAGGATATTACCTATCTAATGGGATATGGTTATCGTGACCTATGGATATGTTTAACACCTAGGGCATCATAGTCGTGCTGCCGACCCTGAAATGTGCCAAATAAATAAAATAAAATAAAATGATACAGCTTTACGATGTTTAACGAAACCGCGGGTATTAACGCGATCATATGGTAAATACATAATTATATTATCTGAATATATTATTATATTATATTAGTGTATGAAACTACACCTAAAGCCTGCGAATCTATTAACTCACATTCGTCTTTTATGAAATGGTTTCTTACTACTATTTGAAGAAAGGGAAATCAAATCGCACTCTTGTGAGACGAGGCGCTAATTATATTACAAGTATTATTTTGATAGTGGTATCATAAACTGATTAAAACCCAGATTAATTAATTTTATACTGCGGTTACGTTTCAGTCAATTAAGATATACTTAGCCATCGCCATCTTAGCGATGTATAGTTGCGGCGACGGAATCCGTGCCTTCCCTATCCGGGGAAAGATGGGGAAACAATCTCACAACTGAGGGGCCTTCAATGGTCCTGGGTCAGTTAGTGAGTGAAGAATATGCCAGATGCTACATCAGTCTTGAGAACTGATGGCTTTATATTTGGCTTTTGGTTTTAGTTGCTTCGAATCCGACCTAACCATCCTCGCTTTCTCCAACAGGAGAGGGAGAGTATCTGTGAAGAATGCTGTACAGAAAAGAGTAGGTATATTTAATAAGATATATCTTGTCCCAAGTTGCGGGAAAAATGATAGGCTTTGACGTGCGTCGACATGTTTGATAACCTAAAATTATTTCAACTTCTCTACCGCTGTAGCACCCCATGCTATCCTCACAAAAACGTGAAAGCACCAGAGCCAAGCAGGCAAGATTACATTTTAGAACGTCTTCGGTATCTAGTTATACCATAATAATATACTTAATATAAAATGTGGGTAACTTTAACTATGTACTGTATAATCTGTGGCATACAACCATAGACTAAAGTAACCAAGTATAAAGTTTCAAAGTAACACAATAGCAACATTGCAAAATCTGTGGTCCGGCTTCGTTCTGAAACTCGAGTGCGCGCGAAATCCCGGGGCGCGGGTATATGACGCTGGTTGGGTTTTTAATCCTTTGTGATTATGTATTATGAAGCTCGCTGTATGAAGTAAGGCTTAACGCAGGTGGTTTATAAAGAACTGTGTGCTTTGTTATATAATTCACGTGTAATATATTTAAAATGAACTGTAATATGCGTCTTTGTACGAATTGTTTTGTTTTCTTACGGCAATTTATTTCTTGCACGACAAATATGCTTTCGTTCTCATTTACAAATTGTGAATTGTGAAAATAAGAACAATTAAACACTCAGTCAGTCTCACTGGGTTCAAGAAAACGTTAGTTTTACTGTAGATACCTATAATGGACAAGCTGTTTAAAAATATGTTGCGATTCCTGCACAGTTCCTGGATGAGACTGTAATAAATTTTGACTTTCGAATTTGGGATGTGACGTAGAAATCAGATACTTACTTAAATCATTTTCACAGATATAGCCCGCCTTTTTTAATGTCAAACTGCACAACTACTAGGTACATAAATTAAAAATTGCATATTTTTGCTTGTCGCAATTTCATTTTTTTATTTCTGTATAGTCGAAATTAAATGGGCATTTATGACACTAATGGCCATTTATTAAATAAATCAACAAAATCGTAACTATCCGTTATAAACCATAGACAGAAATACATTATTATTCTTTTTATAAGCCCCATAAAGTTCTACCAACCTCACGAAGTTGTTAGACAAAATGAGATCCGGACAGTTTAACAATCTTACAACTTAACAGTATTGAAATTCTTGGGCCAAACTTATTACTTAATATGCTGCCATCTTCTAGGATAATGGCCTTGCAAAATGGCGGATTGATATAGGTTTTAGTCAACTATGTGACATTATGAACAAGTTAAATTTCGGAGTGCTTTGTCGACGATAGTTTATATTTGATAGATTTAACTAAGTTGTTCTGAAAATTAACAAGTACGTTGCCCAGTCCATTTTACGATAATCACAACCATTTTGGTAGCTATATGTACATAGCCCACTATTAAACTGGTGAATTATCGCGATCCGATCTTTTGGCTAACCAACTCATAAGAAAAAAGCAAGAAAGAACAAAAGAAAAAAATAATTTAATTTATTTAGGACACACATATTATATTTATATAGGTACAGTGGTATTTTACATGAAATCACTAAAATACAATTCTTCTTTCTTCTTCTTTCTTCTAAAAATGGCTTCTGCAACGGAATCGTCGCAATTTTGCCAGTCTCTAGTAAATATGGTACACGTAATATAAAAATAATATAAAGCGAGACGCCAATGTCAAGTTTTAAGAAAGTCTACCAGAGCCACGTTCTACAAGGAATTACAAATCTTCGTAGTTCGATTGATCGAACCATAAGGAAATAAAATATCTCGTAGTCCGATTAATCGAACTGTGCGATCGAACCTGGCGGCCGGAAGGGTAAATTCGTTTCCGTGTGTCCGCCCCCAACAAAATACAATTCATAATATAAAAGATTCAACCGTAATTTGACAGTTAAAAACTGAATGTTGGTAACACACGACCTGGTTAAAAAAATAATACAGTGACAACAGTCCTTTCATGAACGCACAGGAATGCATTTCAAACAGCCAAGCTCAAGTGTGTCATTGCACTTATTCGACATTAAAATTCATAGTGCGATCGGATTCATTGACAATTAATTGAAACAGTGAAAACAAAATGTTTTGGAAAGTATGACTCATTGCTTCGTTTATCAGTGTAACATGCTAATTAGGCATATGAAGGAAAGTTCAATTAGTAACTAATTAGTATGTCAATACTGTAATTTTATGGTGACCTTATAGTTTGATTGACATTAATTTTTAAATACTTCCTATTTGTCATACCGCATAGTAGAACAGATACCTATTATTTTTTATTCCTGGTTGTTATACTAGTATAACAAAAAGTAGAACAATTGTGAATAGTCCTATTATGTTGCATGCCTACGTATATACCTATACCTACTCATATTTAATACAAATCTTATCTAATCTTATCTTATCTTACCTTATCTCATCTTATGTATTTCTATTTATAGATCGGTACTATTTTTAAAATTTAGTGTGACAAATAATTACACATTATTTTTATGATTTTAATTTGGTTGCTAATAGTTGCATTTTGTGAAATGATTAGGTAAATGAAATGTTACATAAAATGTAATATGTAGCTAATACAAATATTTGTTCTACGTTTTAATTAATATAAGGAAATATAAGTTATCATTCATTGATCTACAACTGTTCAAAACAAATACGCTTATTCCTATTTAAAATAATTAAACCTACAACACCGGTGCGTATTCTTTATAAAATATTAGGATGAAATTTCAGTAAGTAAGCAAAATTATACATCTGTTCTCAGCGCTCACTTGAGCAGAAAAGGCGTAAATTAGATAATTACTGAAACCCGCTCTCTCAAGAACGCCAGACTCTATTACACGCTGTGACATTCCGTTCTACGTCCATAATCGTTGAAGCTTTTGTGTTACCGCGGGGTGGAGCCACTGGCGCGGCAAATAGCGAACTGGCTGAAAAGAGTATTTTATAAAAACGACCTCTGTGGCGTGGCGGTAGTGAACGCGACTGCTACGCAGGAGGTGCGGGTTCGATTCCCGCTCAGTGCAAATATTTGTGTGCATGAAACATGAATATCTGCATTGGTCTGGGTGTTTCTATGTATAATATGTATGTATTTACAAAAAAAAAATGTATTTAAGTATGTTTATCCGCATTCTAGAACCCGTAACACAAGCTAGTTAAGCTATGCTTACCATGGGTCTAGGTGACGTTGTGTAGATTGTCCTAGAATATTATTATTATTATTATAATAAAAAAAACTAAGTGGAAATCTTGGGAGATTTTAGACCTCTTTGAGGACCTTTAGAGGTAGAATCTAACTACGTATTAGGATCTCTTATATATGTACAATAATACCCAATTCAGTTTATCCAACCTTGCACATCCAGGCTATCCCAGCCACGCTTTTCTTTTCTTCAGTATATTTAGCTATAGAACGACATTCGCCGATTGACAGCTCCCAGTGTTATAAACACCACAGAACAGAAAAAAACTATGAGAAATGCGACTCGATAGTTTCAGTAGCGAAACCGCTGTCGCCAAAATCACACATATAACTGTTAATAATATCGTGCTTCACTAGTAAATAATTGCTTTGATTAGTCGTACCTATTTATATACTACTACTAGAAGCCGCGGTAGCCTAGTGGTATGGGTAATGGACTGCTGAGACGAGGTCTCGAGTTCGATCCCAGGTTTACCATGGCACACACCAATGACTTTTCGATGCTTTTCGAAGTTATGTGTGTATTTATCGCAGGTTTATAAGTGCCTCGGAGAGCACGTTAAGCCGTCGGTCCCGGTTGCCATACAAATATCTATGGCAGTCGTTACGGGTAGTTGGAGCCCTCAAAAGTCCAACCAGCCTAACTTGGAACTTCGATATCGCCATTGGTCATTAGACCATTGGTTGTGGAGGTCAGATGGCAGTCGCTTCACGGAAAATATCGAAGTTCAGCCGCATCACAGTTAGACTGGAAAGCTGACCCCAACTGAGTTGGGAAAAAGGTTCAGGGAATGATGACCTATTTATATACTACCTTTTATGCCATATTAGCTCAAATCATACGTACTAGTAAACGAAAACACACTACCCTTTTTACGATAGTGATAACTAGGTATATTGCCACAATCTTTTTACCGTTCAAAATAGCGATTACTTTACTATAGATAAAAAATAGTTATGGCGTTTCATACTTTGAATCGAACAAGTTGAATATTTACGAAAAAGTTTGAACGTATTCCTACAATAAGGTTCACATTGTTGAATTTATCCTTAGTTGCGTAAATACGCAAAGCAATGACACTCGTACACCGACTACATCACACTTTCACTTGTTGCTCCAATGCCCTTCCTACCGGCAATCCATCAGCAATGACCAGCCCATTGCAGCCACGAGACATCAACAGCAGCTTGGTTTTAGCTACTTCTGTCCTTTTTTTGATAACCTAATGATTATGAAAGAAATTGCGTACTGACAAATTTAATTCTCATAGTTACTCCAAATATAGCTCGTTTCATAGCCGGCGGAGCTCTTTTTGTCGTAACATTCAATAGCCATTTAGTCATAATTCACTAAACAGGTTCTCTGTACAGAAAATAAAGTAAATCTTATTTTCTGACAGAGAATCAAATTAGTATACAATAAAATCTATTTTGGATAGGACCATATACCGACTACTGTTACAAAGCGCCTCACACGATAGAATTTCTCGACGTATATCCGAACGCGACAACCGCGCGCATTTCAAAAAACGAACGTGACCTGATTACTGACGGGAAGCTGTCAGTTGCCTGCCTTAAACGTCACAGGTGCTTCAATCGCAACATTTGACTTTGAACTCTATTTTAATTGGATACGTTTAAAAATTATTCGAAGTAATTTTTATTTCATGCCGCAATTTGCTCTATGAACAGTTTATTGTTCGCGCGAAGAACGCCATTCCTTCGCACTTCTCGATAATAGAACGACTTAAACGGGTCAATTTTATTATCTTCTAGTTCAATCGAATTGTTTCATCAATTGTAGTCTTCGTTAGTATAACAAATCGCTAGGGCTTTGAGGAGTGAGGGTTTTTTTTACCGTAACGCGAGATTTAATTCTGTAATTCACATTGGAACTCTTCAATGAGCCCTCCCAATTAGTGCCACCTTCTCCTTTCCTATACAGGACCATACGTTTAGAAATTAGATGTCACCCGAATACGGTTCAGTGACTCTTCTTTGCCGCACTATAAAACTCTTGGAATTTTTACCAGCACACACGAGTTTTCTTCTTCCTACAGTCCCGGGTCCTTTAAGCGGAGCGTGAAAAAGCATCTGATGAGGCCGTCAAGCTGAGCGCTACCATTATTGATGTCTGGGTGACCGATTTTCTTATCTCATCGCATAATTCAATCTTCCACAAAATCTCAAGAAAACTTAGAATGTTACAAGAAACGGATTAATTCAATTGAAGCGAATACAACTAAAGTTCAATTTCTTATTCGTAAGTAATTAATTACTTTATTTAGATCAGCACCTTTTTGTGAGTAACTGTTCTAATTGTCTTGTCACAGATTTGAATGTTGTCAACTGTCGTCTTTACAAACATTTTCGTGTTGCCGTATTACGTAAGAACTTGCAATTATACAAAAATGGCGATTTTGTAAGACATTAAACCGTGATACACCCACAGCGCGCGAGTGCGAGTCAGACGCATTTCGGTTCGCCATCCATCGCTGGTTACCGAATAGAGAAAGAATATTATTATTGTAAAAAAACGGCAATGGATGGTAAACCACTAGCGCTATTTCTGAATTGCGCTTAAATAAACCATCGAGATTTATTTGCAGTGGGCCTCTAAAATATTTGGTTAGGTACTTTAAGATCACGTGCACGTGTTTCCTTCTTCCTACAGTCCCGGGTCCTTTAAGCGGGGCGTGAAAAAGCATCTGATGAGGCCGTCAAGCTGAGCGCCGCCATTGTAGCACTGTACGTGCTTGCAATGGTGACCCTCTTTCATGAGACTTTGCCTTCAGCTGAACATCAGGCGAGTTGAAGTCAAATTGACGTGCCGTAAATTAAAAAAAAAGATCCTTCGACAGCCTAAGCCTTGCTTGACCAAAAGTAACATAGATAGCGTAAATAAAATATAGTAGATGGATATCTAGTTTCTTCATAAGTAAATAAATAGTAGATCTATTATCTAGTAGCTTCTAAGACTAAAAACTTTTAGTTTTAAATTGTCCAGGAACTATTGAAGCCCATAGTTCATTCAAGCCTTCGAATTTTCAGATGTTTCTACCAGATTGCACCAACGGCCTTGGTCACAGTACCTAGGTGAGGTAAAAATATCAAAACCATAACTTTGATTATCATTATTCCATGCAAAACCCTGAATATTGACACTGAGATGAACTTAAATCATTAAAAAGTAGCCAAAAGAACATAGAATGTAACCCTACAGTCGTTTACGTAACCTAACCTAATTAATCACATAATAACTAAAACGTTCACAAACAAAAACGCAAACACAATTCTCAAAACACGTCACAATTTCCAAACAATAATTGCCGTCGATTTAAATTGTTTCGTGGATAAAAAGCCAAGTATTCAACGCAACAGTAAACCATAGAGTACCGTTCTACGCGAGCGGCGGGCATAGCCATCGATCAACGTTGGCGGTAACTGCCCGTAATAACACAATGCGAAAGAATGAAATTAAATGAATGTGAATTAGCAATACTGTTTTATTTATTAGTTTGTGAAGTTGATGTGTGATTAATTTAGTAGTAGATTACAAAGATAGTCGTATACCTATCTCTAACGTAAGTTGTCAACTGGAGTCGTTGCATCTCAGCTACCATTTAGCAACTCTCAAAAAGCATCGGCAAGATGGATTCCACGGGAATGGCGAAATTGGAGCAAAAATTTGCAGTTTTTTTTATTTGCCTAATATGAGAACCTGCACTTTGTTTGTTAGATGCTCTCTACAGGTTGCAGCAACGACGCGTTGCAGTCTACATCATTGGAAGTACTTTTTTTTCGTACGAGAAATCCCCATGGATACCCCCACTGAAAACCGGTTGAGTAGGTTATGTCGGATTAGAACCGACTATAACGCACGCCGTCTTTGTGTCTTTAGTTGCCGGAGGTGAGGTAGTAGCCAACATATCCCTCGCACCCCGGCCGACCCGGGGCCCTCTCTTCGAGATGACCCCCGTCGACATCATTGGGATGAACTCAAGTCATTAATACCTCTTATCTTCGTAGGTGCGAAGAGACGCAACATATTTTTATTATTTCTACTATGGCGAATGTTGATGAGCTGTTCCAACGAGTCTCATCCTATTATGGCCAGATGCGTTGGTACAGGGTTTTACTTTGATTTTTCCAGCTCTCGCAGAGATATCATCTGCATATTGTTTCTATTAATCGTTTCTTACGACACCCTTTATATGAAATGGGGTAATGACATTATTTCTCCGTCACCACACATTAATAAAACTGTAATAAAGTAACAATACGTTCGTTTACGTCATTTAATTTGAAACCTAAACCATTGCAAAAATCGTGCAATCAAAATGACATAATCAAGCATTATTTAACTGAATAGTTACTTCAATTAATTTGGGCAAAAGGTTTTTATATTATCTCTGGCTGTGACCTAGGAATGATTTCAACATCTGTGGTACTTTCTAATCTGTGCTGAAGAATGAACCTCACCATTGCAGTTATTGGCGGGAATATTGATATAATCAGGCCAACAAATAACCTTCTGTGAATTGGAGAAGGTGAGGAATAGAGAATACTGTGGATGTATGAATGCATGGTTTAATCGATGTATATAGAAACTTTTTTACTGATTTTATACTTTTCGATTTCCATTGTTGTTTTAGAGTTGTCGTCTATGACATGTGAAAATTAAGTTTGGTGATAAAATGTATTTCTGTTACCATTTGCAATTATAATAGTTTGACCTGCAAGACAGCGTTACCACAATACTTTACCTTAGCGTGGCTCTCCGTTGCCCCTGAGGCTAACACTCGGAGTACGGGGCCTGCTAAAGCAACCCCGGAAAGCCTGCGGAAAAACTGTGTCTCGGGCGAAACTGGTTATACTTTCATAGCGCGCCTTTTTGTAACGTCATCTCTATGGCAGTAAAAAAGTTGTGTATCGTTGATGGTTTATTAATGGTTTCGCAATACCCACCTATTTTTTTTTTGTTGCGTACAGTTTAATACCATGTTTACATAGAAGTCATGAATCACTACATAGTATAAAATAAAGTCGCGTTTTCCGTCTCTATGTCCCTTTGTATGCTTAAATCTTCAAAACTGCGCAACTGATTTTGATGCGGTTATTTTTATAGATTAAAGAGGAAGGTTTATATGTATAAAACATCATGCTACGACCAACAGGTGCGGCGCAGGAATGAAAAATGTTGCAAAAACGGGATGAGTTGCGCGGGTCAGCTAGTAAAATATAAATACTTTTCATGTGATACCGTTTCACTAACGACAATATAAGACATAAGTTTTTCCAGTATTTGTTCCTGAAATAGAAATTACAGCATGATATCATACATTTTTACGAGTTAAGAATTGCGACCATTTTGGTTTCCTAGTGGTGTGTTGTCCCCATTCTCTGGAATTGGTAATTATTTCTAGCTTTGACTCAAAAGGCAAGATGACAAATTGCGACAAATTAAAACTGTCATATCCTTTGATCATGTACGAGTATTTTTATTGTTATAATAAAACTAAGTGGACCATTTTTTGTAAAAATAGACATAGACATAAGAGATGACGTTATTAGTGACGAGGTATGGCCAATGTATTAAATTTAACAACGACCATAGACTATTAAAAAAAACTTGAGGTTTGGAGGGAACACCAATGCTTTTTTTTTTATTTATTTCTCTCTCATAAACCAATCACAACTTTTAGAATTTATACAAACGATAATGTATAATTCGTTGTGTCGCATTGTGCCAGTGTATAATTTTCGTAATTTGGTGTAAATTGTAAATTCCATTTTTTCATTGTACCTACATATAAAGTGTAAACCTCTAACTGGAAAAAAGCACTTCGACATATTTTTGTAACGATCCTAGGCCTCCGACACGAAAACGTTTGAATTATTTATTGAAGTTTCTTTTTGTGTGAGAAATTTTTCAATGTTTAATTTGTATCCTATACTTTTAAATTGTATTTTAATTATTTTATTCCGCTCCTGGTTCCCATCAAAGTATAATGCACACACACAAGCACACACACGCACACGCACGTACACTCGTGCACACGGTCGCATGCACGAACTTACACATACAGTAACTGGATTTCTACAAGGTAGGCAATACGAGTGCAGCGCCCTTAGGTGTAGCAAACGTCCATAGGCAACGATGACCCCTTTCCATCAGGTTTATACCATGTTTGTCTGCCATGGTATAAAAACACTTAACTAAATGACAATAAAACCCGTTAAAAATGGTTCCATTTCAATATATCAACAACATAAAGTACCGCACAGATTTTACCCAAAGAAATATTTATCCGCTATGATTTTACAGCGGAACACAATAACCATCTCCAAATCAATTTATCACGAGTAAAACTGCGGGGCTTGCTAGTCTGTAAAAACAAGTGTAACAAACAGTTTTGTCCTAAATGTTCTGTTTGAACAAGCTTCAAAGAATCTAAAGTAGGACTATGAGTAAATAAATATACACGTAAGGGTATTGTCGGATATGTTCGCCATTTTCTAGAACTACGAAACAATACGGTGAGTATGTGAGAATAATAACCACGAAAAACATAAGATAAACTCACGCCTATATCCAGCAGAGGTTCTAGCACCCACAATTCGCCAGTTTATGTTTAGGTCCCAATGTAATAGGTGGCGAGTCTATTGCCATTAACCGGGCACTTATAAACCTGCGATAAATACACACATAACTTCGAAAAGCATCGAAAAGTCATTGGCGTGTGCCATGGTAAACCTGGGATCGAACCTTGTCTCGGCAGTCCATTACCCATACCACTAGGCTACCGCGGTGTAGGAAAAAGGAGTAATAATAATAATTCTACTAATAATTCCCGTTCAGTGCAAATATTTGTGTGCATTGGTCTGGGTGCTTCTATGTATAATATGTATGTATTTACAAAAAAAAATGTATGTCAGTATGTTTATTATTCTAGAACCCATAACTCAAGCTAGTTACGCTATGCTTACCATGGGTCTAGGTGGCGTTGTGTAGATTGTCTTAAAATATTTATTTATTTAGATCTGCCCTTGGTGGCACTTGCGGAATATTGCACATACGAAATCATATCTCATATATAAGTTCAATATAAGTTGATAAAAAAGTACCTCAAATAAGTATTGTACGGAACCCTCAGCGTGAAAGCCTTTTTTGTTATCGTGCGAAAAATCTCCACGGATACCCCCCACCGGAGCCGTTTGGGTAGGTTATGTCGGACTCGAACCGACTAAAACGCACGCCGTCTTTGGGTCTTCAGTTGCCGGAGGTGAGGTAGTAGCCAACATATCCCTCGCACCCCGGCAGACCCGGGGCCTTCTCTTCGAGATGACCCCCGTCGGGGCAGCTTGAGAGCCTTACTCTCACTTGACATTTTCATAATATCTTGCAGACAAATAATTATAAATTGTAATTTCTATTAAGTATAATTCATTTACAAAAATGTTAAATAGCAAACAACTTTTTTATTTATTTGTATAGATAACGAATAGATATTATCTTCTAAAATATGCGAAGCGTTTTGTTTGGGGAAGCACCTTCAGATAAATTCTCTTTAATAATAATCCGGCGGTAGAGAGATCGGTGAACGCCGGAGCCATTTGTCAAACACAGGAGAGTAATTTAGACGCGATGGAGGAATATTCTTCCCGGGGCTTCCCCTCTTGATATTTATAAACAATCTCGAATAATGACTTGTTATATCTACAAAGAGATTGCTTTCTCGATTATGGCGCAGAGAAAATAGACTTGTTTGATTAGAAAATCGGTATGTTGTAAAAAAAATTCAGGAGTTAAGAGGAGGTAGGACACGACGGTATATCTGTCCCAATCGAGCAGCCCGACTGGGGAAGTACCTCCACCCTACAGAATATCGCCGTTTAATAACCTTGTGTTGTGTTTTCGGTGGTGAGTAGGGTAGCCAGAGCTCACTAGAGGGGTTTTGTGTTGTCCGTGGGAAAACCAAAGGCTTATCCTACATCTTTTGCGCTGACGACACAGAATGTCTCTGTTCTTACAGGGGTTGCGGCACGAGTGTTATTCCTCTGGTGTTACACTCGCCCATAGGCCACGGTAACCGTTGTATAAAAAAAAAAGATTAAAGTGTGCCATAATGTGAAGTATAATGGAACAGCAAAGCCTTGGAACGTAGCCTTCTTTAGCTACATTGGGCTTAGTTCCTGTGCCAATTTGAAAAAAAAATGTATGCAGTCGCTACACAACTACTGGTCTTAGAAGCTACTGGATAATAGATCTACTTATTAATGTAATTAAGTTTAGGATTACTTGCATGAGTTTATTAATTTTCTTATAAAGAAACAAGACATCGATAGTTTATTTTATTAACACTATCTATGTTACTTTGTTTAATTACACTTAGGCTGTCAAAGGATTATAGATCTTAAGGTGTCCAGGAACTTTTGGAGCCCACTGTACCTACATAATATTCTAGAACAGATATTATTTAATGTAACTTTACAATAATAAAGCTTATACATTCTGATGTATAATGATGTAAATTGTAAAGTTACATCATCCCGCTACCATCCAAGGGAGCAATAATCATAGATCTCAATAGACCCAGTAGATTCCCATACATAGGCGCTAATATCGCTAGCAAATGTTTTGCTTGCGGGCGGAGCCGCGGGCAACAGCTAGTTATCTATAAACGCAAATATACAGAAATACTACAGTATAAAATAGCAGTATTAAATTTTAAGGTTCCTAACTGCGATTTAAGAGAGCCTAACTTTGTCCTTATTCAGAAAATCGCAAACATAATTACTCCCACTCAACAACTACGAGTTTGTCGCAACTCTAGTTACATTTAAAAAGTATTTCCAACCATAGACCGCAATTCGTTCGAGATTTGTTTTCGTAAAACTTTTAAAAAGAGAACATCCGTTCTGTTTTAATTATGTTGCGGTTGTGTAAAGTTTCATTTGAGGGATTTAAATTGATAAGTTCGCGTTATTTGAAATTGAAAAAAGTGAATATAAAGGTGCGTCCAAATTTGTGACATGAACAGCGGACCGGACATGACGTCGTTGAGTGTGGACGTAACACCTTGTGGCACATGGGCACACAAACTAGAGTTGTCCTGACACGGCCACCAGTCGATCAATGGTTTCTTAACACAGCTATCACGCAGCTGAATACGCGACGGACACGCATTCATGACACGGTCACGGTAAAATGTTACGTAAATGTAGACGCGGCATAAATCGGGACTTAAACACGTGACCAGTTCTTTACAAGAGATATGTTTTCTAACCAACTAAGCTATTGGATATTCAGAATTCTCCTGATCACTTCGTCTTGGAGTGCTTTCGTTTCACTTTTTGAATCCTTTCAACGGTTTATCAAGAATTCAGCTGATTTATTTTTCAAAATTATCGTAATCTCTGCTTAAAACACACGAATCTCTAAAGTATTTTGATCATTGGCAACAATTGTCAGTCCCGATACTTGCCATATATAAAAATTGAATTGAATTGAATCAGTCTTGAGAGATTAGGGTTATTTATTATCTTAATACCTACAAATAGAAGTCAAAGTACACTAACGGATATTCTATTCTTAGATCATAAAATATATTTAATAATCTCATAATAAACACAAATATATAATCATAATACACATTGCATAGCATTAGCATACGATTTCAATTACTTTCACTATTCTTTTCAGAAGATAACGTGCTATTACCAGCTCGTAACGCGGGTATATGAATATTCATATAACTAAGTACCATGGCAAGTCGTATAACGTATCAGAACCTTTCTTTTTCAATGGCTTCTATGGCTATAATAAGTATATTAAACTACTAGACTGGAATACAGTAATTAAAATATACGATGATGGACGGATAACATAATAAACATTTGACTGACAGTGACAATCGTAATTCCTATTTTCTCCATTTCACGGGAATGTTGGTTTTACGGTCGATGTTTCTGCGTGCCGTTCGAAAATCAAAATTCAAAATTCATTCCCGCCTTCACCCAAGAATCATGACTTTTTTTTACGAAACAGTCGGTCTAACGACCTTTGTTCTTTTTACGAATAATGAAGGAACGCCCTGAAAAAAGTTAGTAATAACTAGCATAATAACTAGCTAGCATCGACTGAATTAATGTAGAAGACGGATAATTAGGCGCCATTGTATATGATAATTATGTATAGGTTCTTCCAATGCGCACCATATAACATTGGGAGAGCCAATATGCCAATTCTCCACCTTCCGCATTCAGCCCATCCAACTGTTTCATAATGTACTTAGGTACGGAAATTTATTCATGATTATTTTATATTATATACTTATTTAATAAGATCAATATCCATCGTCTTGGATGGTATAAAATAAACATTTTACAGAACATATTTGGTATGTAAATGTATTCAATACAATGTATTCATTAATATATTCATAGTTATTTATAGAGGATAGTCCTGAATTGTAGTTGTAAACCATCTGTGATAACAAAACAATATTCTAACATGCACTAAGCTATGTGGAATATAGCATATGACCATAGAATCAATTTAATGTGACATTATTGTATATTTTTTTCAACCCTTATGCACAGTAAATTGTACAAAGGCGGACTTAATGCCAAAGGCTCTGACAGTCAACCTTAGGGTGATGTAGAGATACATTGAGGTTACCAGCACCTTGCTGGTAGAAGAACTAACTACAAATTATGATACATACTTGTATTATATGTATATATATATATTTATTAAATACATACGGTTATTGTTTTACATATTATGTTGTTATATATACCTATAAACAAACCTATATACATCCATTTCTTATAATACATGTAAAAATTAAATACAGAAATACACAAATTACACGATACATAGCGAAAATTCTACGAAAAACAGGCAAAATTGTAAAATAAAAAAAATAAGACGAAGATATACACCGCTGCAAAAATATTAAAACTAATGGACCAAAGTAGCACCTGGCAAAATTAAATTATAATTTCCCCGAATCTAAAGTTACCTACATCTGTTGCGAGCTCAATACCTTGGCCGCAGACGCGAGACGCAATAAATCAGAACATCGCCGTCTGAAAAAAAAATGAAAAAAGGCGGGAAAAAAACTGTCATGGTGGCTGAGCCGCTTAAGCGATTTGTTATTTCCTCTTTGAGTGAAAGAGCCTGTCGAAATTGTTCCAGGGCGTTGAAAAATTTATGTGTGAATATGTGGGGCGGTCTGTCTGTGTGCCTCACTGAAAGCTGGGTGTGGATTGTGATAAAGATTAATTGAAAATGTGTGTACCTTGACAAACTCGCTCCATTAAATTACGTAAACAATTCTGTAAGCATTTTTTACGTTCGTTATACCTACTATGTATTTGGCATGAAATATTTATGCCTTCTATGAGGCCGCGGTAACCTAGTGGTTTGGGTGATGGACTGCTGGGACGAGGTCTCGGGTTCGATCCCAGGTTTTACCATGGAACATAACAATGACTTTTCGATGATTTTCGAAGTTATGCGAGTATTTATCGCAGGTTTATAAGTGCCCGGTTAATGGCAATAGTCTCGCACCCTATTACATTGGAACCTTAATATAAACCGGCGAAGCGTGGGTGCTAGCACCTCTGCCTACCCCTTCGGAGATAAAAGCGTGAGTTTATGTTATGTTATGTCTATACGAACAAATATTCCTATCATTACTACCTTACAGCACCTATTCGTTCATACACAGACGATTCAAAATATCTATAACATCAGTAAAATTTGTAATCATTATATTTCATAGCGGTTCCGTTGCGCACACGCATACATCGGTACTCGGTAGCCATATTTAATTACGTAACGCGAGTGCAGCGCACCCATTATGCTGTTCAATTGCCAATGAACAAACTCTTTAATTAAATCTACTAAGCGATAGAAGATTATGTACTTCCCATGAGAGAGGTACAAACAAGTTTTAGATCAGCAATTCAAGTAGGCGTTACATGGCGGAAATTTGTTACAAGAAAATATATTAAGGGAGGGAGGGAAACTCACCATTCACCCACGGTTCAACAATCCCTACACTAGCAATTACAAAATCTCACTAATTGTAATAAAAAGGAATGCCAAACTGCACCTCTCAAAGCAAGTAAATAGACTTCTTATCCAAGGAGATATTATTTTGTATGTGCAATATTCCGCAAGTGCGCAAAACAAACCTTGACATGTGTTTCGCATCTACACGATGCATCTTGAACACCGCTACGTAACTACAAAGTTTCAGAATTATACATAACATATACTCACGCCTATATCCCTGTAGGGGTAGGCAGGTGCTAGCACCCACATTTCGCCAGTTTATGTTTAGGTCCCAATGTAATAGGTGGCGAGCCTATTGCCATTAACCGGGCACTTATAAACCTGCGATAAATACACACATAACTTCGAAAAGCATCGAAAAGTCATTGGTGTGTGCCATGGTAAACCTGGGATCGAACTCGAGACCTCGTCTCAGCAGTCCATTACCCATAAGCAGTCCATTACCCATACTTCAAGTATTTTAAAAACAAAAAAGTTATTTATACTGTTGATTGATGGCACTTGGTGGAATTTGTTGTTACACATATTGAGAACTCACTTGTACTTTTCCACAGTATTTTTATTTTTTAATAGACCTGACCGGTTTCGCCTTACGGCATCCTCAAAGGTTTACGATGACATACAAGCCTATTCCCCTGTAAACATTGCGGCAGACAGCCATACTTATATGTGGGTAGTTTTAAAATCATGTATACCAGTATACATTTTTTTCCCAAAATTTGGGGAAATAATATATAAATGGTCCTAAAGATATTTTGAGAACAATTACTATTATGTATTTAAATTATGTAAAAAAATACTGTGGAAAAGTACAAGTGAGTTCTCAATATGTGTAACAAAAAAGTTATATATACAGGATGGAATGAAGGGAAGGGCTAGTACTCAATTAATAAATCAATTAATCAATCAGCCTATCGCAGTCCACTGCTGGACATAGGCCTCTGCCAATGTGCACCACTGCTTCCTATCCTCCACCCCACGCGTCCAGTCTGTCCCAGCCACCTTTTTCAGGTCATCAGTCCATCTGGCTAAGAGGCATCCTACCTTCCATTTGTCTTGTCTCGGTCTCCACTCAAGGACTCGTTCGCTAGTACTAAATATATCAAAATTTACTCAAAGTATACATACATACAAGTGGAAGTGTATGTTTGAGCCCATAACCGAAAAGAAAGAAGTAAGCGGGGCGTGAAAAAGCATCTGATGAGGCTGTCAAGCTGAGTGCCACCATTGTAACACTTTACGTGTTTGTAATGGTGACCCTCGTTCTTGAGACTTCGCCTTGAGCTGGGGTGAAGTCAAATTGACGTGCCATAAATAAAAAAATAAAAAAAATATTTTGTTATCTATATTTTATTTAACAGTTCTCAGGGAGTTTTGGCGGGAACGCGAAAAGTGGCACAACGCTCCTGTGTTTCATTTTCTAATATTGGTGTAAATTCGAGTTTTTATGTGTAAAAATGGTGGAGTTTTAGACATAACGGCTTAGACAAAGTGCACAAGTGTACGAAAGTGGAATATTGTAGTGAATTGTGATTTTTCGTGTTGGTGTCAAGTCAATTCTCCCTTAGGAAAGCTTCTAGTAAAGTGTCCACTACTTTACTGGGGCAACTATCATCCGTCATCGTCATCACCATCATCAAGAATCATTCCAACTAGATTAGTGAATAAAGTGTTATAAAATAAAATAAGACTTGACATAAAGGTCTTAGTTACCATGTCATAAAATCCCTTAAAAAAAAAAAAATAACAGTTCTCAATGATCCGAAGGAACATTTCGGCAACTTGTCAAACGCCATTGTGACAGCTCTTTTTGTGTTGCTATCATTACTCAACAATCCCGTTGCAGGTGTCATTGGTCTATCAAAGACACTGATTAAGATATTGTATCAGCTCTTGTCGGAGAGATCCATTCATCAATTTCTCATTAGTAAGTAATGAATACGACAAACTATAGAAAGTGAAAGTTCTGTGCTAGTTATTGTACTTTCATGTCTCATAACATACATATATATATGCCTGTAAATCCCCGAAGGGGTAGCCAGAGGTGTATTTAATATCCACATTTTGCTGACAATGATTTTTGAATCCCACGTATTAGCCCAAGTATTATTATTAGATGAAGAACAGCTCCCGAGGAAGTCAAGATAAATAAAAAGGAAAGAAAGAGTATGAAATAAAAAGTAAGCCCTTAATTATTCAATGTTGCTATATTCAAAATATAATGATCCTCTAAAAATATACCCCACGCCCACTCGGATATCTAACGGACTTCGTTTCATTAAATTCATCCTGTATAATGTACGCAAAACTTTAAAAATAAAACGTTCGAATTCTAAAATTAAACTCAAAGTATTACATTTCCAAAAGTGTTCCAATTTCAAAACAAATTCCTTACCTAACGAATTCCTAACCTAAAATTGTTCGGCAACCATTTTGAAACGAACCCTTTCGTTCATTATATTATTACGATATACGAAAGACAAACATTACAAATCCACTCAATCTAAAAGTAACAAGATTACTTACAAGTTACTAACATATATAAACACATCGGAAAAGCAATCAAACTTAAGTGTTAGCTAGATAATCTTTCAACGGGGAAGCCAGATCTAAATGATCCTCTATGCTAGCGTTTCTCAAAGTTACTTAGTGGTACGCAGGGACCTAGGAAACACTGATTAGCAACATGTCACCGGTTGCATATCAATGTTATTTATAAAGAATAAAAATTTCGTTGTCAAAAAAATGTAACGTGATATTTTAATTCGATAAAATCTCCCCAACCAAATCCGGCGAGAAGATATCCGTCTACCCAGGAGTGAAATGGGAACACCATGGTTGCCACTTTAGGGGAAGGGGGGTCATCTTGAAAGAGATGTCCGGATCTGTTGGGTTGCGAGAGATTTATCTTGTATTACCTCACCTCCGGCAATCAAAGATCCATAGACGACAGCGTGCGTTTTAGTCGGTTCAAGTCCGGTATAATCACTGCCGTCGGCTTTGGTGGAGGAGGTGTTCGTGGGGATTTCTCAAACTACACAAAACAAAATAAACATTCGGGCGTGTAAAGTAGTCCTTTGATTATTCCTTTGCAAACCACGATGGTTTTGGCAGCATATAAAATAACCTAAGACGGCATATTTAGGATGTGGTTTCTTAGTAATTCCTGTCTTTAATGACGGCAAACTTTTGGTGATAATGTGTGTATGTATCCTGTATAAGTAAGGATAGTATATCTTCGATGCTTCACTCAGATTCTACGCGGGACAAGTTCGTATTTTCCTCTAAGTTCATAGTCAATGGTTTGGTTTTTTAGGTAGCAAGGCAAGGAATCCTTACCACATTGTAGGTCAGACTTCACTTCACCTGCAAACCGTAACATACGTAACAAGAGACCTACAATATATACACAAAAACAATTTACTCCTTATATTTCAAAATTACAACTAGATTGAAAGTCTTGGCTCGGTTTCACCAATCCGTTCAAATAACCTGAGTTCTCACATTTTACCCCTTCGGCCATTAAGGAAACTGAAGTTTGGAAATTGGTTTCCTGAAAGGATTTTTTTATCCTCCTACGTAACTGGTTTCTTATAAGGCTTTTTTATACTTCTTACTTACATACATTTTAAGAAGAAGCCAAATAAAGCACTTTAGTAGAGGAGTAGTGGGGGTCTATGTGTCTATAACTTTGAGAAACTCTGTTCCACTCGAACATAAACAAGTGTCTGTCTGTCAGTGCGGCGTTGAGATAACTGGCCGCAACGATACGTATCGGTAACTTTTTGATTATTAAATACTATACAGTTATATTAATATATATTAGAGAAACTATTTAGAAGTGAGTCTGTAGTGTTTGTGTAACTGACAACACTGTCTCGGGCCACATTGTGGTGGGATGAAACGTCAATAGGACATAAGAAGAGAGCCGGCAAGAAGGGATTTATAAACGTTATCATCAGGAGGTTGGTCAGCTCACGTTGGAGCTTGACGAGCCAGTGACCCTAAGTTAGAAGTGTACTATAGAGTCCTTAATCGTTTGTGTTATAATGTCGTCAAGAAAGCTAGGTCTGATTATAGGCCTGAAAACGGATTTCACCATCGAATTGAGTTTTGAATACCAGGTGAAAGTTTCATATGAAACGTTTTATTAATGGGATGGTGATGATGAGATTTTCTTTCATAATATTTGAAACTCTTTGTTAGGCTTCTGTTAATCTAGGAAATTTATTGAGGGACGGGATTAGCAGTACCTATATAGCAATAGGCTGATTGATTTAGTTGTCAGATTTAAGACTTGTCAAAAGTTTGATAACCGTAGCCATCAGCTAGTAAACACATAAAATTAGGAGCAGACAAACACAGGGCAATGAAAGAAAGAGGTTACCGTGGCCTATGGGCATTTGCAACAGCAGGGGCGTTACATTCACGCTGCTGAAGAAATCAGATACCTAATGCCCACCTTGAAGATGTGGAGGGAAGCGAAGGTCAATGGAGCTTCTGTCCTGCTAGCACAGGAAACAAATTGGGCTTCCCACTGATAAACCTCCAATTTTTTTTATAATATCACGCCTATATCCCCGTAGGAGTAGGCAGAGGTGCTAGCACCCACAATTCGCCAGTTTATGTTTAGGTCCCAATGTACACTTATAAACCTGCGATAAATACACACATAACTTCGAAAAGCATCAAGTCATTTGTGTGTGCCATGGTAAAGCAGTCCATTACCCACACCAATAGGTTACCGCGGTACTCCAATATGCTCTGGCTAATCTACTCTACGTCGAAAACACACTTCTTCGGCGATAAACTTGCGTGATTATATATTTAGGAAACTCCTCTAATACTCAGACACGAAGAATACGTAACAATAACAAAAAAAACGAATGCAATTTGCGCAAGTATCACGGCTATCACGAAGTAAAAAAGTGTAAACATGATTATTGTAATGTACATTTTCCTGTATGCTTGCATGTATTCGTGATACACAGACGTAACCTCCGGTTTATTAGAATAAATAGCAATATACGGTTGGTAAACTTAGTTATCTTCATCAATAAGCCCATTGCTGTCCACTGCTGGTTGTCCCCGAATGTTGGGAAACTTTGGCCTACAGTTTCCACCCTGGATAGGCACAGGCCGCCATTGACCCCTCAATTCAAAACGTGCTAAATTGTCTTTGATTGACTTTAAAACAAAGTTCGTCGATATAAGAAAGTGACAGAATGTGAACCGTGAAACTTTATTTTATAAACCATTATCAACTTTGACAGTGACGTCAATTTCTCTGCACTATACTTTGTCTAATATAGGATGATAATTTTGACAGGTCTAATTTTGACAGGCATTACCTAACCACACTGTACTGTAAATATAGGATGATAATTGCTGCAGTTGTAGCTATTTATGGTATAATATTTATGTGTTGTAATATACTTAAACTAGCTAATTAGCTAATTAAACTACAAAAGTTGCAGTAGATAAGTACAAACTTAACAATTTTATTAAATTAATGAAGTTCGATTTATTCGATTCATTTGTCTACAGTCAATTACGATGTATTTTTACAAGACGCTCCTACAATAAGTGGGCAGTACTTGTCTATGTGTTACTATAATTTTAGACGTATTATCTGGTATTAAAAAAATATCTTACTTCATAGACGGGAACTGTCAAAATGATCATCCTAAATTAGACAGAGTATAAAAGTCACAATTCACCGTTGATGACATTTTAAATTCGGTACCGTAATAATAAGGAGATTGTATATCTATTTACGCTACTCACTTTATGAATAAAACAGTTCATTTGACAGTGACAACTGTAGCTCCGATTTTAGCCACTTAACGAAATTATTGGTTTAATGGCTTACATTTCAGAACGAAAAAGATCAACGTCAATTTCTTAATTTGAATTTGGATATCGAGCTAGTGATGTGCTTAACTGAAATAGAGAGGGGGCATCCGCAGCCGTCACTTCTAATTTTAGCTCAGAATGATGGCCAGATTAAATTTTTAATGCATCCCGTTCGAACACGGGGAACTTTATAGGAATGTTACGAAGTACAAACTTTTTGATATGAACACGAGAGTTCTAATTTTAATTAAAATTTTTGCAGTATTGCAACGTATGAAAAAAAGTTTTAGTTTTTTTTACTGATTCAGTGATTGGGTGTTGCCAATTAAACAATATGTGGTTAGTTTATGTTAAAAAAGCTTTATTCAAGAACCAAATGTTATTACATTCCACAGTGTAGGTAAAAAATAAATATTCTAGGACAATCTACACAACGCCACCTAAACCCATAATAAGAATAGTTGAACCAACTTGTGAGGATTCTAGAATGTGGAATATACATATTTATATACTTGTTTTTGTAAATAAATACATATTATAGCCAGACCAATGCAAATTTCACGCTAAACCACGTTTTAAAAAAAATGAAATGTCATTCGAAAATGAAATTCCAAATTCAAATGCTACAAAGTAAATTGGGTTTGTAATTTGTTTCAAGTTAAGAACTCTGAACCCCACACGTCAAACTTTAATAACCCCGGCTGACACAATAAACTATAAATACAACAAAATATTTACACAACTACTATTAGAACCAATTCTTAAAACACGTAAATAATTTGAAAACTTTCAACTTTATCTTCAGTTTCAAACAGAAATTACCTGTGATTATAATTATGTGGGTGGTGGGAGGTCGGTGGTACAGCCCTACATAACAAAGTGTAGGGGGGGAGCTTTGAAACCGTTCAGTAATTGTGCCCCGTTCGACGGAACCCTAAAGGAATGATGGAGCATTCTCCAGTGAAATTGTTTTAGAACGAAAAAAAGTGCTTTAAAATATAACGGCAGTGCTATTTTTAGAGGAAAAGCGATTGGTTTTTAATAGCAATATTTCTGTAGAAAATGTTACCTGTTCAATATTTTTTTGGCTGTAAATTGTTATAATAACGGTTAATTAGATTTTCATTATTTATTAAGTAGCTGCGGTAGCCTAGTAGTATGGGTAATGGACTGCTGAGCTTCTCGGGTTCGATCCCAGGTTTTACCATGGCACACACCAATGACTTTTCGAAGTTAATGTGTATTTATCACAGGTTTATAAGTGCCCGGTTAATGGCAATAGGCTCGCTACCTATTACATTGGGACCTAAACATAAACTGGCGAAATGTGGGTGCTAGCATCTCTGCCTACCCCTTCGGGGATAAAGGCGTGAGTCAAAGTTATGTTATGTTCATTATTTTATTTGTCGGCCGCTATGGCGTAGCAGTAGAGCTTTTAACTGCTACGCCATCGTACTGTTTCGATTCCTGCTCAATGCAAATACGTATTTTATACATATACATTTGCATTTTAACACGCCTTAAGCTGCCCTGCCCTACAAAATTAGATCCAGGGACGAAGTTAGGCCGCAATATATTTTTGATGTGTTGACTTAGAAGTTAGATTTTTAACGTTACAGACCTAAGTATGGTATGAATTTGAACTTATTTTTTTTTTATTTCATACCTCTACGCATTCCTGAGAAATAAATCATGACAGACAGACATACAAACAGACATTCAGGCAAACAGATTGACTACAACGTCATCGTATAAGGGTTTACTTTCTTTTTCCTTTTGAGGTACAGAACCCTGAAAAAATATCGCTATGTATTTATTATTGTTTTGTATCGACGTCGAGGACGTCCTTAGACACACACACACACACCATCTGTAGTTTAAACCAACACGGGTTGCTGGACGTAAGTCGCAAGAGACACAGGTTCGAGTCCGACATAACCTCTCCAACCGCCCTCGGCGGAGAAGGGGGGTATCCGTGGGGATTTTTCGCACGAAAAAAAAAAAAAGAAGGCGAGCGGGCGAATTGTTTTGATATATGATTGGTAGATTAGAGCTCTCACGCTGAACTTCGAGCTATCCTCAAAAGACCGCCCAAAAACAAGTACTACGCGTATAGATCGCGTTTAAACACATTTTGGGTTCACAGCTCGTACATATACCAACACAATCAAAACTCGAAGCTGTCAGATTGACCGTCAGTTTAATCCTGCCGATCGAGTGATCAGCACGTCCTGTCTCTAAATATAAACATCCAATATTGTTATAGGCCGTGAGAGGTTCACTTTGGCACTTTCAACCGCAGAGGATGGCATTCAAATACATAGTTTTAAGCCCCCGACGTAAATGAGACTGGGTGTTATAAGTTTCACGTGTCTGCGCGCGTGTGTGTGTGCGTGTATTTGTGTGTGTGTGTGTGTGTGTGTGTGTGTGTGTGTGTGTGTGTGTGTGTGTGTGTGTGTGTGTATGTGTGTGTGTGTATGTGTGCATTCATGCGTTGTCGTGTCGGGGAACCTTGGATTGTTTTGAGAACGTGTGAGAGTGTTTACCTGTTAAGAGGTCACCGACACTATATCACATGAATTATTTATTTCTTACTTATTGGTTAGGCTTTTAGTCAGGGTTTCCTTATATTTTTCCCTCCCCTTCAACCCCTTCAGATAAGCTCAACGGTTTGTGTTAGGAATGAGTTCACATTGGTAGTGTAATGGCCAGGATTCGAACCCTTGACCTTTCGATCATAAG
This sequence comes from Pelosia muscerda, assembly GCA_963691645.1. Classification (NCBI taxonomy): domain Eukaryota; kingdom Metazoa; phylum Arthropoda; class Insecta; order Lepidoptera; family Erebidae; genus Pelosia; species Pelosia muscerda. Next base: position 1,485,183 of record OY829113.1, read on the forward strand.
GCGGACTCCTAAACCACTAGGTGCCCATGCTTTCAACCAAAAAAAGAGCAATAACCTCGGAACAAGACATTTTATTATGTACAGTCACCTGCAATAATATGTATATGTCGCAGTAAGATAGTTAAAGTCGTAATATACACTGACGGACTCATAAACTGCATCAAAGTAATAGACGACTTTGAAATAAATATTTTAACCAAGTATGCATACTTTCTATACAGATTTAAATTGAAACCTCTAGATTGGTTCGTGAACTTTAAAACAGCGTAGGGTCATATCTTTAAGTTTAAGTTTATGTACTGGAAAGGACCTTAAGACTTTTTTTGAAGAAAAAACAGAAATTTAAGAAAAATTGGTTTAATTAAAAAATTGGTTTTAACAATATACACAAACTTTATGCAAGGGTTTATTTGTGTTTTAATAAGGTGTATTACCCCCACGTGCCCTTATTACGGATTCAAATCGGTTCCGCATAGATTTTATAAGGGTTTTTAAAAGATCTTGCGGAATATTGTCCCATTCTTCTGAAAGTGCTGTTCTTAGTGCTGCCACTGTCGTGGGCGAAGGGTTTCTCGCATATACAGCTCTTTTTAAATTGTCCCAAACATGCTCGATGGGATTAAGATCCGGGCTGCGTGCTGGCCAATTCATTGTACGTATCCCAACCTCTTCGCAATAATGTTGAACTTGTGCAGCTGCATGCGGCCGGGCATTATCCTGCATTAAAGTAAAATTTTCGCCTATGAATCCCATGTAAGGCACCACGTGATCTTCTAATATCTCTGTTATGTAGCGATGTGCTGTCAAACCCCCTCTATTACCGTTTTGACGGACCATGTCTATGAACACAAGTTCTGTTCGCCCGTTCATCGATATGCCACCCCAGACCATACATGAACCGCCTCCAAAAGGAACACGCTCCTCAATGCAACTTTGAGCATATCGCTCCCCACGTCGACGATAAACTCTTCTGCGACCATCTGCACCATATAAACATGTCCTACACTCGTCCGTGAACAATACAGAGGCCCACTGCTCTTCTGTCCAATTCAGGTGATGACGCGCAAATCTTAAGCGAGCTTGTCTGTGAGCTGTAGACAACTTTAGACCATTTGCTGGTCTAAAAGGGGTGATATCCGCTTCCTTTAACCTTCTTCTTATTGTTCGTGCACACACGTTTACTCCACGCACTTCATTAAGCTCGGTTTTGATGTTAACTGACGTGAGGAAACGATTTCGCAGGGAAGTTATAACAATAAATCGGTCATCACGACCTGTGGTTGCTCGAGTTCTGCCTGTACCACGTCTCCTCCTGTAAGAACCTGTCTCTACAAACCTTCTGTATATTCTAGAAACCGTAGACTGGTTTAAATTGAAATTTCTACCAATCGTTCGTTGATCCAAGCCCTCCCGCACCAATGCTACAATTTGTGCCGCTTGTTCGGACGAAGTATCCATATTATGGTTCAAAAACTCTCGATGTGTTAAAAAACTAACCCAACAATTATGCTGGTAACAATAATTCAATTAACAAAACAAAAAAAATCAATGAGAATCAATTTAAAACTTTGCTATAAATAACACGCAAATCTGATACTACAAGTAAATTTTCTTTTCCCGGCTATATTCATTTGTTTTACTGCAGTTCTATTTTTAAATTTATTTTTTTTTAAGATTAAGAACCAGTCTTTCCATATTTATATAATTTAATCTAAAAAGTTTGCATACTTATTATAAAAAATCCTTTTAGAGTAAACCTGAACTTTGATGCAGTTTATGAGTCCGTCAGTGTAGTTATATCCCTAGGGATATAATTATATACCGGAACATAGTTATACGAAAGCGATTCATTACTATCTCACTAGACATTATATACTATACACATTTACATTTTTTTTTTCTTTTTATAAATTATAGTAGGTATAGATGTAGATTATATAAAAATGTATTCACCACAACATTAATCTGCGTTGTAGACGATCACAAGCGACATAACAGCTAATACAGATACTAAAATTATGTTAGCACCGTTGAGACTAGACGTGCCTATAAAATTTCGTGATGGCAACCCAGAGGCAGTGTAGTGAAAAATTGATTGAGCGCGTTGTAGACGATCGATTGGAACGTTATTTTAGTCGAGTACGGCGCGAACAATCGAATTATTTTGGCGATTGTTGGAACAAGTAGTTTGTAAATGAATAGTGATAGAGTTGTTTTATAAAATGAGTCTCTTGAGTTGGTAGTTATTTCAATCTTACTTTAACTTTCTTATAGTGTGATTTGAAAAACTTACCAGTAGCCTAGTGGTATAGGTAATCGAATGCTGAGACGAGATCTCCGGTTTGATCCCAGGTTTTACCATGGCACACACCAATGACTTTTCGATGCTTTTCGAAGTTATGTGTGTAATTATCGCAAGTTTATAAGTGCCCGGTTAATGGCAATAGGCTTGCCACCTATTACATTGGGACCTAAACATAAACTGGTGAAATGTGGGTGCTAACACCTCTGCTCCTCCTCGGGGATATAGACGTGAGTTTATATATGATGCATCAACTTTGCCAGAAATAGATAATGACTTTTTAGTCACAAGTCACTGCCACTGAAATTTTAAATTCGGTTTCACGGCAATGAAAGAGTCTGTGCGTCTATTTACGCTTGTAATATTGATGTCTATGTAACAGCTGTATATATCACTACATAGTATAAAACAAAGTCGCGTTTTCTGTCCCTATTTTTCATGTCCCTTTGCATGCTTAAATATTTTAAACTACGCAACGGATTTAGATGTGTGTTTTTTTAATAGATATAATGGTTAAAGAGGAAGGTTTATATGTATATAACATCATGCTACAACCAACAGGTGCGAAGCAGGAATGAAAAATGTTGCAAAAACGGGGTGACGCAGACGAAGTTGCGCGGGTCAGCTAGTACGTTATATTTAGTAACTCATGTCTACTAGCAATAACCAGTACCCTATCACTATTCCTCCATTTCACGCTTTAAAAATAAACAGCCGCACATTCGAATAATGAAACATGTATAAAAACTCCTTATTACGGCCACTACTTCCGGGAAAGACCCTACTCTATAACCTTACCCTCTATTCAAGTTCAAACCATATCTCCACGGCATAAGGTTTAGATTCGAACGGTGCATCTCGATACTGTTTCAGTGTTCTGTTCGTTTCACAAAAAATGTATATTTCTAGTTAGAAAAATCTAGTTCCAAGTTTTTTACTCTTGTTAGAAACTTGTTATGTTTATAAATACATCATTATAATCTCTTTACATATGAAATTGCCGAAATTTTCTTACAGATTCATAAGTTCGTTATTTCTGTAATTTAATAGCTATTTCCATTATTTATATTTTGTTCGAAAGTTGATTTCAAGATTTTACAATTCTGTAATAAATTTTGTTTTGATTGGCCGCTTGAAAAATAAATTCGATCTTCAAAAATAGTACTTCCTAAATGCTATTAATTTTGTCAATTTTCGTATTACTTTCTTTTGTTTTTTTTTTAAATATTAACCAAGATAACTAACATTTCATGATTTATACAACACCCGTTAGACCCGTTTTACAGCTGTCACTTTTCAAAAATGTAATAAAAAAGTAGCTATTTGCTTAATATTGTCTCATTCATTCATTCATTCAATTCACTCCTTATTACATAAGCTATCTGCCAGTGAAATTCTCGTCCAAATCGGTCCAGCCGTTCCAGAGATTAGCTGGAACAAACAGACAAAAATTTTAAAACTATATATTTTGGTATGTGTACCGTATATACATTCATATGCATGTAAGTAGTGGAAAGTGTTTATTTTAATATTACAAACAAACACTCCAATTTTATTTACTTGTATAGATATAGATGTATAGACAAGTATCATAACTACCTGCCTCTATGTATATATTCAAGCGTGAATATAAATAATAGAGGGACCGGCAGATCATTACGCACGCTATACCGGATAGGGAGTGAAATCCACGCACGAATCCATTACATATTTAGGCCTCTGAGCGCCCATCAATTTGTATCTGTCCGTGAGGGCCCAAATCTCCTCTGAGATTTCCAATAATCCTGGTATAAGGTCAATGTTTGACTTACTCCTATTCACGCAGCTAGCTATTCTGTTTATACTATGTAGGTGGCGGTTCGATCCCCGCTCAGTGCAAAAAGTTTTATGCATGAAAATTGGTTTTTGCACTGATCTGGTCTTGCTTCGGAGAGCACGTTAAGCCGTCGGTCTCGGTTGCCATACAAACATCTATGGCAGTCGTTACGGAGGCCTCAAAAGTCCAACCAGTTTAACTTGGAACTCCGATATAGCCGATGTGTAAAAAAAAAGCATTTTTTCCACTCAAACAAAAACCGACGACTACTTTACCCTACACTGTTTTTTGTTTTCCATATTCTATATCACATAATGAGACTTCACTACATAGTATAAAACAAAGTCGCGTTCTCTGTCCCTAGTTTTCACGTCCTTATGTCCCTTTGTATGCTTAAATCTTTTAAACTACGCAACGGATTTTGATGTGGTTTTTTTATTAGATAGAATAGTTAAAGAGGAAGGTTTATATGTATATAATATCATGTTATGACCAACAGGTGCGGAGCAGGAATGAAAAATGTTGCAAAAACGGGGTGAACAGACGAAGTTGCGCGGGTCAGCTAGTGGTATAATAAATTGAACTGATTTGGTAATGCGCGACCACATTCAGATATCATAGCCCACATTTGTGGCGAGACCAATAAAGACAATTACGGATAATCCCCTTAAAATTATTATCGGTTCGCATTTAGAATTGATATTATTCTTTTTTTTATAAACTCACGCCTATATCCCCGAAGGCAGAGGTGCTAGCACCCACATTTCGCCAGTTTATGTTTAGGTTCCCTTGTAATTAGTAGTGGCCGTTTAAACACAACACAACGAAAAGTCTGAGCTTATTGCTACAAGCGTTTAAGTACGTTTACAAGCATAAGCTTATTTGGTTTAAACGAAACGGATGGCACGCTTGTTTCTAGGTGCGCACTGTGCGCAGGTATGTTATGTTGTACCTACTGTCGCCGACCGCGTCGCATTGCACTGGCGCGCGTCGGAAAATAGACTATAAGAGTCAAAAATAAAGTCGCAAATATAAAATTTTGTCAACATGATTATGCGGTTAAATTGAATATAATTTGACAATATAGATTTAAACGTGTCTAAGACTACATTACTTCAAGTCGTATAATTTTTCGTTGTGTTGTTATGCTTTTTAAGCTTTATTTGTTTTATGCTTTTTTAGTACGCGTTTCGCTGTCGGCTTAAAGCGATCGTCCATGACGTTACCTACCTATTTCGCGAGTTTTCGAGTTCGTATGCAAGTTTCGTATTTTAATTAGGTATTCATTTTAGTAGTTTATAAACTTATTGTATATAATTAGTGTTCAGTGTATATAATTTTAATTGTGAATATAGTAGATAGGTATAATAAGTGTAATAGAGACTGATAACAATGTCTATGTTCAAAATCGTTAATATAAAATATCTCCAATGTTCGAACGACTAATTTACTATTATATTCAAATATCTTTATTGTGAAACATAGGTAGGTACAGAGATGGTCTATTACATAATTTGATCAGCTATGTTCAGCCATAGTGGTGGTACTGGCCATATCACATAATTTTTTTTATTTTTATTTTTATTTTATTTAAATTATATTAGTATAGAAGTTACAGCAAAATAGTTAGGTACACAATTATTGATTAAGTAAAATAACAAAACATGTCCAATTTACGTATGTTTATAGACGACTTATTAAAAAAGCGTTTAAGTGAAAAGCACTTTTTTAAGTCTGCTTACAAACACAAGCTTAAGCGTATTAAGCGTTGTGAGAATAAAGCCGTTTATCACACTACTACTTGTAATAGGTGGTGGGCCTATTGCCATTAACCGGGCACTTATAAACCGGCGATAAATATACACATAACTTCGAAAAGCATCGAAAAGTCATTGGTGTGTGCCATGGTAAAACTTGGGATTGAACCCGAGATCTCGTCTCAACAGTCCATTACCCATACCACTCAGCTGTTTACCCTGTAAGGAGATGATCGCGTTTTTTTTACCACTCAGATGGCAGGCAAGCACACGACCCACCTGATGGAATCCTGATCTAAATTTGATTTAAAACAATAGCATACTAACTGCTTTAAGAATTTCATTACAAACTAATCCTTCCTATTTCCAACATAAGTATAAACTACCCCTAAAGCGGTCACTACCTTTAACCCTTCAAAAACGATGACTGGACAAAAATCCTGTTTAATCAAGCACCCTGGTCGCATATTGACCAACCCCCTACCGCTTGCGGGAAGTTTGGGTAAACAATACAATTAATACAGTAATTGCAGGCCTTCCCAGCCTTTGTTAAAACAACATACGAAATTTAATCTCAAGGGTTGTGGCACCCCGCTGGGTTTGTTGCAGGGTTAGACGATTGATGTATAGTTTCTGGCATATATATTGACCGAAGCCTAGTGGTATGGGTAATGGACTGTTAAGACGAGGTCTCGGGTTCGATCCCAGGTTTTACCATAGCACACACCAATGACTTTTCGATGCTTTTCGAAGTTATGTGTGTATTTATCGCAGGTATATAAGTACTCGGTTAATGGCAATTGGGACCTAAACATAAACTGGCGAAATGTGGGTGCTAGCACCTGTGCCTACCCCTTTGGGAATATAGACGTAAGTTTATGTATGTATGTATGTATATATGTATGTATGTATATATGTATGTATGTATGTTATATTGGCTCGATAGCGCTCCTAAAAATGCCTCGTGTAAGCGAAGCATGGGTCGAGGTTTGTTTTTTGTACTTGCGGAATATTGCACATACGAATTCGCTTCTCTCCGGGTAAGAAGTCTTTTCACTTGCTTTGAAGTGTGCGGTTTGGCATTCCTTTCCATGACAATTAGTGATTTATTGCTATTGCTATCGTTGGGATTTTTTTAATATATGGCGCTTAAATTTCACTTCACCTCGTAAGTAAGCATCTGGTAAGGTGTAGGTAAAGTCTCAGGAAAGAGGGACACCATTACCACAAAGTTACAATGGTGGTACGTATGGTACGCTCAGTTTGACGGTCTCATCAGATGCATTTTCACGCCCGCTTGAAGGACCCGGGACTGTAGGAAGAAGGAAACACGTGTGCCGGTAAAGAATTCCAGGACTTAATGGTGTGGCAGAGGAGACTCACCGAACCGCTTGGTTCTTGATGAAATATTCTGCACCGTATGCGGGTGACACCTAAGCCCTGCACGTGTTGTCCTGTGTAGGAAAGGGGAGCGTGGGACTAGCACATCGGTACCCTGTATCTCCTGCTGCGGTCGGCGGTCGGCTACGTAATCATACCTTTATACTTATAATATTTATGAAGACTACAGACTTCAGGGTGAAGGATTTATCGAACTAAGTTTTGCTTAGTTTGGGTCTATGTTATATGAGTTTATGTAATACATTATCCCAGAATATTATAATACTTGTGATGCCCAGACCGCCTATACCTAATTTATATTCCCTACAAAACTAATAAGGAGCAGACCTTAGAAATGTGCTGTTTTAAATACTGGCCAAGCACGAGTTGTATTTGCGCACGAAGGTTCCGTACTTTTATAGAAAATATCGAGTCTTCAAAAAAATACAAGTTTTTTTATATGAAATCACTGTTAAATATTTATTTCATTCTATTTTTAGTATCAATTGTTATAACAGCAACCAAAATATATCATCAATGAATATTTCAACTGTCTAGATAACTCGGCTTACGGTTCAGCTTGGTGACATACAAATGGACAGTTTAGTCTTAATAATAATAGTTTATTTTAAAATTTTTACACTTTGAATCATTTTCATCATCTCTTTGCCCTTGTCACAATTAATAGAAGTCGACGCAACATGTCATTCTCCTCCACACATTCCTATCAGATATCATTTCCTCAGTCACTCCCTTCTTTGCCATATCTTCTTACACACAATCCATTCCTCTTTTCTTGAGCCGGCCTCTGCTCCTAAAGCCCTTTACATCCACACTATGCACCATTTTCACAACTTTACTCTCATTTACCTGAGTTTCTTGCTGGTCTCTTCTCAGGAGATTTAACTACCGAACCAGCGAAAGAATCATTTCAAATGATTTATTTACTAAGTATTTTATTTATTATAAATTATAATATTTTTGACAATTATTGTAAAACTTTGACATTCATAAGTGCTCTTTGTGTGCCTAAACTGAATAAATGAAATTGATTCTTTGATTTCTTCTCATAGTATAACCATACCACGACAGTCGATCACATCTCAATTTTTCTGGTACCACTATGACTACGGAACTCTAAAAAAAGGATGTATAGAGAAACATAACAGATAAAATATTCTTAAAAAAATACAACGTAAGGGATCTATGATATATTATACCATAGGGTAAAAGCCGGATAGTTGCGCCGGTGGGATACTTGCCACGGTTTCGAATACACTATGTTACGGATGTAAGTGGCGTTAGCGTTTTACTATAGTTGTAAGTACACCTCTCATAGACCTCAGGGCCACGTTAACCGTCACCATAGACGCAAGCGTTTCACTCGTGCAAGCGAAAATCTTCCGCGGTGAATCTTCGACAGGTGTCGAACTTATATTGGTAAGTTATTTCTGTTGAATATTTTTATTACTAATTGTGGTTTCAATCTACCTTTTATTTCTTAGCGTGCATTAGGCTTTACATTGCAAAGTTTATTACATATTTTTGTAAAATAATTATTATTTATTTCGCAAATGAAAAGGGCAAGTATCCGTATCAAAAAGGATAGTTGCCCTAGAAACTAGTGCGGATAGTTGCTCTGGGGGCAACTATTCGCAACTATAAATTCTTTCACGAACCAAGGCAAATATTTTCTATTTGTGTTTTTTTATTCATTGTGACTGTAACTTAGCTAGAATACAATAAGTATTTAGGTCGTGTGTTCTATGCCCACCCGTGTCAGTACTTTTTTGAGATTATTTATTATTTCTATTTTTATACCACTTAAAGTGGCAGATATGCACCTAATGGAAAGAGGTTGCCGTGGCCTATGGACGTACGTAACCCCAGAGTTGATTCTACCCGTTAATAAAATAAAATTAATAATTAATTAACTTTTTAGGTGAACAAAATGCCTCGTAAGTATCAGCGTAAAGCCGGCTTGGTGCCGCGTCACATAAGTTGTACAGAGGAAAGTTTAGGTCTTGCATTCTAAGAGTTGGATAAAAAAAGGAATCAACTAAATATCGCGAATGTACGGGATTCCACGGGATACGGGGTATAATTTTTGGCTATTTTTGTTATATTTTGTATAACGTTGATTAGAACTTAATAAAAGATTGCAATAAATAATAAAGACTGGTTGAGTAAATCGATATGAATTTGTTTTTCATCAAAAGACATTGTGAAGCGTCTATCCCCGCATGAGGCAAGTATCCTCTCAAGTATTATTTACGTTAGGCAACTATCCGCTAGAGTGGGCAACTATCCTCTCTTTGAGAGGTCAAATAAAACAGGTTTTACTCAAAACCTATAATAACTATGTTCTTAATAATAGGCTTCTATAGTAGCTCAAAGACCTATAATTTGATATACACCTTGCAATATTCTTGTTAAGCACATATTTCTTAATTATATAGCTTTGTTGAAAAGTGGCGCAACTATCCGGCTTTTACCCTATATAATCTGTATTCGTGTCGCAAGACTCTCGTAAAAAATTTTAGAATACGTAATGATGCTGTTATACCGTGTATTGAGCAGAATTTTTATTAGTCTACCACCTGTACCTTATAAGGGGCCTTACAAATAATCTGAAGGCTGTTGGAGTCTCTGATAATCTCTAAGGCGGTTCCATAGTCGGCTACTGAAGGTCATTACCAGAGGGAAAGACAGGGACTAGACTATTCGTACTGGTATAATGGCATTCGACATGTGGAAAGTACATAATACGTAAGAAAATTTTTAAGTATGCTAGTTTAATTCAAAATTGGAAAATGTGAAGGCATCGATGAGACTTGTACCCGTGATCTTTCCCCTGTTTGCTCTAGTCGTTGAGCCACGGAGCAACGAACTTAGCATGAGAAATTTTCCTAAACAACCATCTTATGGCGATGGTGGGAGCCATCTACAGACGAAAGGGAGTCCCGTAGGAGCATTCTGCGGCTGTAGTGTGGATGTAGGTAATCGCACAGTGCAATATTAGCCTATTTTACAATGGTAAAGAATTTTTGCGCACGCACACACACACACACACACACACACAAACACACACAAACACACACCCACACACCGCACACACACCCACACACCGCACACACACGCGCACACACTGCACACACACACACGCACACACACACACACACACCACACACACACACACACACACACACACAAAATATTTTTTTCCTCTTTTTAGTATTAGTGTAAACTAATAATATTAGTAAAAACTATGAATGTAAGTGAGTGGTTGACGTTCTTTGAACGGTTGCACTTTAGACGTTTTTATATTTTTCTTTACAATGTCACGCGTTTTGTAAACATACCGTTACATTACTGAATCGGAACATAGTATGAGTTACACAATTGTTAATTCTCTGACACGGATTGTTGAATACAAGTCCAACTGCTACAATAAAATTGTGTTAATTCTTGTTATGATACTTACGGAAGTACACGCTAATGTTACGTACCTACTAATAGCAATAAAACTACTTTTTTTCCGACGCATTCTGCGTAAGTAATAAAAACAACAATAGTTGAGTTCCTATACTTAGTTTTAATGAACTCATTAACTTAATGAAGAGAAGTAGAATTCGGTTTTTTATTTATTTATAATCAGGCACTTAATTAATAAATCAATTATTATTTGGCTTCGAAATACGACGTTGGTGCCTGAGCTACTATGATTCAATCAACCTTAATGGTTGAGACTATGATATTTATATAAAAATAGCGACAATAGAATAGGTATATTTATACACTACAAAACGTAGTAGAATATAGAGGACAATTTAACATTATTATAAGATCTGTAACTAACCTATGTTCCACAAATAAATGATGATTATGATTATTAGTGATATACGACAAATTCAGTAGCAGAACCGATGTCGCCAAACTCACACATACGTTAACAATACGTTGCATTACTAGTAATTCAAAATAGAGATTGCTTTGCTACCTATTCATAAAATGTATTTATGACGTTTCATATTTTGAATCGAACCAGCTTGAATATTTAAGAAATGAGACGTATGTACGTGAAATCTAAGAAAGTTATTTCAAACTTTAACTTATTAAAATAAATTTCGTACCTATCGTTAAATTAGTCCTTTGTTGCGTAAAAACGCACAGCAATGACCCCGCCTACTTCACACTTCTATTTTCTCTATGGTAGCGACGCATGTTAGCACGAGTAGCATAAAAATGAATTTGAAAACCTTGCACACCTTTATTTGGAAAATCCTACAAAAACCATTGTCATTGCATAATTTTTTTTTTCAACATTACGCAAGTTTCCAATTTCAAAATTTGACATACATTTTTGAACGACAATTTGTCAAATCAAGATGTTCTAGAGCACACAATGACATTTCACACGTGTTACATAAAAACTACAATAACAAAATAGTTTTCAAAAACCATTTGCGGGTGTGAATATTTTAACAATGGACTCGTGTATTACAAAATATAGTAATTTTAAATTGTAAACGGGGTGTGAAATGGGTTTCCATAGATATTTTTGGAACCTTTTTCCTGGGTTTTTTTTTTGTTTTGGGAGGTCAAAATGGTGGTCGCTCTTGCGTAAGGCATAGGTATATTATGGACCGTTAACATGTTTTTACGCTATTTCGGTCCAAAAAAACGATATTAGAACTGGGCTAATGAGTATCGTATCGTTAGAAACATCTAGATCCGTGGTCGTCAAATAGCGGCCCGCGGGCCGTATGCGGCCCGCGGGCGTTATTGGTGCGGCCCACCGCAAAGTAAATTATTTCAGTAGTCAACTACTTATACATTACATGTCATAATCATAAACAAAATAAATAAGTCCTTTATTTTTTGTGCTCGAGCGACGACTGTGATTGTGACGGACAAGTGACGAACTCCGGATACGATAGGTCTCCCGCGTGCAGCGAGCGGGGAGCGTTCTTACAAGCGTTTACGAGAGCGTTATAACCATATTTTCTTCAACATACCTCTGTGAAGCTTCTTTTTCAAAAATGAGCTTCTTAAAAAATAAATACCGTAATCGTCTGTCCACTCATTTAGAAGATACTATACGGATTGCATGTAGGTAGTCCATAAGATGCCAATATACAAGAAATAATTAAAAAAGTAAAACACCATAATTCCTAAATTCATAAGAGATATTTCTGATTACCGATGTTGAACTTTTTTAATCATTTCTTGCCTGCCTATGTTAGTAAATTAAATTATCTTTTTCTAATAAATATTCTAATGAGCAATTAGTTATGGGTACCTACTTTATTCGATATCAACTTCCACGCGAGCGAAATCGCAGGCTACAGCTAGTGCGCGAAGACACGACAATGCAAGAATATTGTTTTTTTTTACTTTTTGGAAGTATTTTTCGGGTCAGGGATTTTTAAATTTTTTTTTAATTTCCATTGTATACTTTTGAAATTGATTTACATGTCAAGCCCTTTCATTTGATACCCATTTCGCTATTAGGTTTTTTGGTTTAGGGACTTGTCCAAAAATATGTAGTCCGCCATTTTGTAGTGGCGGCCATCTTAGATTGATTTTCATCAAACCTAGCTAAGAACACTCCTGAATAATTCAGCTTTCATACAAAAAAATTTATTTTTTTATCTCTGGAGGGTCCTACACTAAGAACCCTGAAGAAATAAAAAAATATTTTTAAGATAATAATGCCGCATTTATTATCAAATGAAAAGACTTTATAAGTATACTTCAAATGTATATAAGGTATTATTAGTCCCTTGCCTCAAAACGATATAAATAAATAAAAAAGTTTATAAATAAAATTAAACCTGACTACTGAGAAATCACGCCCTAAAAAGTATTAAGCAAGTCATTTTAGTACCTAATAAATAAAAATATCCAATTTACACGTTATATGAGCATAAAACCGCAAGCAAAATATAATAAAGAGATTATTTTATCATTTAAATAAACTGACCCGTGACGGTGACTGTTATAATATTTTCCCGCCATTGTCTATGTTTCGTAATGCGACGCCCGCCATATTGTAACATGGCCAAACACTTTCTTTTGAACTCAAGTATAGCGGTTTAGTTCATAATTTCAATGACTCCGATTTCCGTTACGTAACAATGACGAGTACGTTTATCTAACTTTAAACTACTTAGATTAGTGTTTACGTTTCAGATACATACACTACAGATAGGGTTATCAACATTTTTTAAAGTGAAAAGCGTTGTGAAGCTTTAAAATCATGGTACTAGCGTCATTGTCACCTGTTACACCATCACGACGATACCATAAACTGAAAACTTGTTTATGAAATGAAATGATCTATTTATTTGCTAGAATACAGTTCACCGAGGTGTAGATATCTTATAGCTAAATAATTATGCATGTATCAGATTTATATAAGCTTTAAGCGTTGAGTACTACAAAATATTTTTTTTTATACCAATTAGGTGTCAGATAAGCACACGGCCCACCTGATGGGAAGCGGTCACCGTGGGATATCGAGGGAGGGAGGGAATATAGTAAGAGGCGACTAATAGAAAACGCAGACGATATCACAGCAAGAAAAGGAAAACTTTAAATAAAATCCTGCACCAAACCGTCTGGCCAGCGTGGAAATAGTAGACCAAGACCTCCCAATATTGGAGGCCTATGTCCAACTGTGGACTACGGTTCATTGATTGATTGATGTTTATTTTTTAAACATTAATATAATATTACTGTATTATAATTAAATTGGCAACCCTCAATGTAACCTCCATTATTAATATTATATAATCTCACGTTAGGAGGGTAAGGGGTCCCTTCCACCACATTGGGGACCCAAGCCAACCTCACCTGCCCGTGGTGCCCTCTGCCGACCAACGAACGAGGCTCTGGCTACCCGCCAACCCGCACTGGACCAGCGTGGCGGGTATACGGTCCGAAAACCCCCCAAGATGTTGGTGTGCACCAAACGGCCCCAAGTGCCCGGGGGCTCCAGTCGCAACACTGACGCGCCTGACGGGCGTCGGTGGAGCGCTGGGGCCAGGGGTGCTAAGAATCACCGGGCGGGATCCCTCCGTCAGACGACCAAAGCATGCACAATGGACAACCGATGCAAACGTAGGTTGTCACTGGTGACACCCTACCTAGGCTGGTGACCTCGAGCCTTTGCAGATGCGTAGAGATGTTGCGTCCTTGGCAGTATTTTACCGTCTCTACCATGGTGAATGTTCTGATGAGCTCTTCCAACTAATCCCACCCTCCCCTTTCCTACACAGGACAACGCGTGCAGGGCTTAGGTGTCACTCGCATACGGTACAGAATATTCCATCAAGAACCAAGCGGTTCGGTGAGTCTTTTCTCTGCCGTACCATTAAGTCCTGGAATTCCTTGCCGGCGCACGTGTTTCCTTCTTCCTACAGTCCCGGGTCCTTTAAGCGGGGCGTGAAAAAGCATCTGATGAGGCCGTCAAGCTGAACGCCACCATTGTAGCACTGAACGTGTTTGCAATGGTGACCCTCTTTCATGGGACTTTGCCTTCAGCTTAACATCAGGCGAGGTAAAGTCAAATTGACGTGCCATAGATAAAAAAAAAAAAAAAAAAAAAAAACACAACATCTGCACAATGAGGACAGACGAGAAGCTAGCAGAGCTGGAAGAAGAATTGAGCAGGTTGCGCTGGGACATCGTTGGGTTATGCGAAGTCCGAAGAGAGGGAGAGGACACAATAACCCTGAAGTCTGGCAACCTGCTCTACTACCGGGAGGGCGACGAGAAGTCGCAAGGTGGTGTCGGGTTCATCGTCCATAGGTCCCTCATAAACAACATCATATCCATCACGAGTGTGTCGAACAGGGTCGCGTACCTGGTACTCAGAGTGTCCAAGAGATACTTGCTGAAGGTCATACAGGTTTACGCACCGACCTCGACACGACCAGATGATGAAGTGGAGGCTATGTATGAGGACATTAGTAGAGCCATACATGCCTCTAAATCACACTTCACTATTGTTATGGGGGACTTCAACGCAAAACTGGGTACGAGAGGTGATAACGAGTTGAGAGTGGGGCAATATGGGTATGGGAGGCGTAACCGAAGGGGTTGGAGGCTGGCCGACTTTCTTGAGAAAGAGCGACTCTTTATGATGAACTCTTTCTTCAAGAAGCCGCCCCACAGGAAATGGACCTGGATGGGCCCCGGTGGTCGTACCAAAAATGAGATCGACTTCATCATGACGACGCATAGACGGATATTCAATGATGTCTCAGTGATCCATAGGGTGAAAACCGGAAGTGATCACCGAATGGTTAGAGGCACATTGAATATTAATGTTAAGCTGGAGAGATCCCGTCTGATGAGGTCTACGCTCCGACCTAGAGCTTCCCATATACAGTACTCCGAGAGCTTTCAACTCGAACTTTCGAATCGCTTCTCTTGCCTAGAAGAATGCAGTACAGTGGACGAGATAAATAACAGGTTGGTTGAAGCTGTTCATTCAGTGGGTTCCAAATTCTTCAGGCCCCGTCGAAGAGATAGACCACAGAAGCTCACCGATCACACCCTCAAACTCATGGCCGAACGACGCTCTATGAGGCTGCAGTCTACCAATGACGCTGAAGCACATCGGCAGCTCAATAGACGTATCCAGCAGCCTTTGCGACACGACATCCGTGCCTTTAATACTCAATGTATTAAAGAAACGATTGAGCGAAATAAAGGCTCCAAAGTGTTCGCAAGAGACTTGTCTATTGGGCAGAGCCAGTTGACAAAGCTGAAGAGGAAGGACGGCAGCGTCGCGTCGACTAAGGCAGATGTTTTGGGGGAGATCGAGGGGTTTTATGGACAGCTTTATACCTCAGTCACTAAGCCTGCTACTGATATGGTTAAAGATCCAAGAGCCAAGCTAACCCGACACTACACCGAGGATATCCCGGACATCAGCCTGTACGAGATTAGGGTGGCCCTCAAGCAGCTTAAAAATAACAAGGCACCAGGAGAAGACGGAATCACTTCGGAACTTCTGAAAGCGGGTGGAACACCGATACTTAAAGTCCTTCAGAAGCTCTTCAACTCCGTCTTATTCGAAGGTACTACGCCGGAAGCATGGAACAGAAGCGTGGTGGTCTTGTTCTTCAAGAAAGGTGACAAAGCCTCTCTTAAGAACTACAGACCCATCTCGCTTCTGAGCCATGTTTATAAGCTGTTTTCGAGGGTTATCACGAATCGTCTCGAACGCAGGTTTGATGACTTCCAGCCGCCCGAACAAGCCGGTTTCCGAAAAGGTTATAGTACCGTAGACCACATTCATACGCTGCGGCAAGTCATACAGAAGACTCAGGAGTATAACTTGCCACTATGTTTAGCGTTTGTGGACTACGAGAAAGCCTTTGATTCGATCGAGACATGGGCAGTGCTACAATCTCTCCAGCGGTGTCATATAGACTACCGGTACATCGAAGTGCTGAAGTGTTTGTATAAAAACGCCACCATGTCAGTCCGAGTACAAGATCAGAGCACAGCGGCGATACTGTTGCAGAGGGGAGTGAGACAAGGAGATGTAATATCTCCGAAGCTCTTCACCAATGCAATGGAGGATGCCTTTAAGCTACTGGAATGGAAAGGTCTCGGCATTAATGTTAATGGCGAATACATCACTCACCTTCGTTTTGCCGACGATATCGTGCTCATGCAAGAATCGCTGGAGGATCTAAACACAATGCTCGACGACCTCAACCGAGTCTCTCAACAGGTGGGCCTCAAGATGAATATGGACAAGACCCAGGTTATGGCGAATGCTCATATTCTAAGGCCCTCCCCAGTGTCAGTTGAAGGCTCGACCCTCGAAGTTGTAGACAAGTACGTCTACCTTGGACAGATGGTCCGATTAGACGGATCAAACTTCGAGGCAGAGGTCAATCGTCGAATCCAACTCGGCTGGGCAGCGTTCGGGAAGTTACACAGCGTCTTCTCGTCCAAAATACCTCAGTGCTTAAAGACAAAAGTCTTTAATCAGTGCGTGTTGCCAGTGATGACCTATGGCGCCGAGACGTGGACCCTCACTATGGGCCTCATAAGAAAGCTCAAGGTCGCACAGCGAGCTATGGAAAGGGCTATGCTCGGAATCTCTCTGCTAGATCGAATTAGAATTGAGGAGATCCGCAGACGAACGAAAGTGGTCGACATAGCCTACAGGGTTAGCAAGCTGAAGTGGCAATGGGCGGGGCACGTAGCAAGAAGAACAGATGGCCGTTGGAGCCAAAAGGTTCTTGAATGGAGACCGCGTACCGGTAGACGAAGCGTGGGACGGCCTCCTGCGAGATGGGCGGACGACATAGTCAAAGTCGCGGGTACCCATTGGATGCAGACCGCCTCCAACCGGTCGGATTGGAGGTCGATGGGGGTGGCCTATGTTCAGCAGTGGACGTCTTGTGGCTGAAATGATGATGATGAATCTCACGTTATACTTTATTATTACATTGTTGTTTGAATTATTGTACAGACTTGTTATTTTTTAGCGTCTATATAGACATCAAAAGTCATTAACTTCATCAAGCAATTCCCATCAACTGTTGACCAATTTACAGGTTCTGTGCTGTACCCAAAGGGTAAAAAGGTTACCTACAAGAACCCGCTCCGCAGCGCTCGTGTTTCCTTCTTCCTACAGTCCCAGGTCCCTTAAGCGGGGTGTGAAAAAGCATCTGATGAGGCCGTCAAGCTCAGCGCCACTATTATTGTAATAAAATGATGTACGTGTTTGTAATGGCGACCCTCTTTCCTGTGACTTTGCCTTCAGCTTACCATCAAGCGAGGTGAAGTCAAATTGACGTGTCATTAATAAAAAAAAATATCTGCCCTTTTTTGAAGAATTTTACATTTGAAATGTCATTAAATTAAATTCTCAAAATTATGAAATGAAAGCAATTCAATTTTCTAATTCAATTGAATTTCCTAAATTTAGATAGTAGTTGGTCATTAGACAAGAACTGGCTGGTCTAGCTACATATTTGTACCTAAATGAGGAATTTGTGTTGAATGCATATTATTTTGTATGCCTATTGGTGGAACATAGCCTGTAAACCTCTATACTTACTTAAAAGTCACTGCTTAAAAGAAACAAATCTTAACTTAAAACAAAAATAAAACTGGAAATTCGTAACAATAAAAATATTATTTATGGATCCCGCCAAGAATAACAATAAGGGTGCACGGGAAAAGGTAAGAGGGAAAATTAAAACGGCCATTATAAACCTTTTTAATTTTTTCTTTAAACGCACAGGCGGCCAACAAATGAACCAACATTTATTTCCGTTTAACCTCATTTGACATATTTGGGGGGAAAATATAATCTATGATTCTTACTCTTTGGTCATGTCAACGTCAAAGCTGTCAAACGACTAGAAAAACGCGCCAACAGAAACACGTATTACAACCATAGATGTACTACAGATAGAGTAGATGGTCGAAGTCACAAAAATAATATAAGTACTTGTTCATGTAAATTTGTGCCTTCATTTTTATGCTTTTTGAGAGATTGGGCCGACTGTTTTTTATAGTTAGAATGCGTAGTCAAAATACAAATTTAGCGGGTAGTATAATAAGTAGACAATATCGACATGAGTCTATTGTGAATCTTACATTACTTGCTTAAAAGGAGGTTTCAATCACAATTTTGACCTCAAATTAAATAATGCAAATAAACTATTTATTGATCGAACAAATCGAGCGAGTATCAACAAAATGACCGGCTTTCCTCCGTGCCGGTGGCTGTGTCAATTCCGGTCCAAGGGTGCATTTTTAACCGATTTCCATCAAACTTGGTACACGTGTCGTCTGATTAATATTTTTTTTTTATAGACTTCCTACCTAATAGGGTAGGAAATAGTGTTAATGACGCATTACTTACATATCTTACGGATTTTAATGATTTTTGACTTAAAAATCAATGTAGCCAGGGAGTTTTACTGTTCCTCTATAATGAACCTCCTATTCTATCGCTAATATATCTAGGAATAAACAAGTCGTGCGTGCCTAGTCGCATCGGTTCCGTGCCGTGAGGTGCAGATAACGATTGATTGATCGTATGGCCCCCAACGACGCGGAACTCAATTGATCGGTGAGGGCTGGCTATAAAAAATATTTACTTAATTTACCGAATTCAAAAGGATTGAGAAATTGTACCTAAGTAGATATGTTTATACGCATTCTAGAATCCATGATAGGTATATAAGTTAGATTTACTTACTCTAATCTCAGGGTAAATTTTACCAAAAATGTGGTCAAAATTCAGTTTCCATCTAACCCCAATATCCCAAATGTCAAAAACGGTTTTTATGCCACACAACAACACAAGCACACAGCCCAAAAAAAAATGATCACCGTGGTCCATAGACGTTAGCAACACTGGAAGCGTCACACTCGTGCTGCCTACCTGGTAGAAACCTTCTGATGCCCTTCTTGAAGAACCCCATATTGTAGTCGCTTGGGAAAACCACGGCAGGGAGTTCATAGCTTTTAATTTTACCTTTCTTTCATAGTGTGTTCATAATATTTCTTTTCAATTTCGAATTTCGAATTTTAAAACATTTTTGTTACGAGATTTGACCTTCAGAATACATACGGTTATGTCACTTCAGAAAATTGGTTAAAAAAAACTTAAAAACACATTTATTAAAAAAGTTAAACACAAAACACATTTTTAGAAAAGTTAGGCGTCTATAAACATGGGTTTTCACGTGAATAAAGTTATGTTAATTTGTTTTAAGTTGCGAAATACAACAGAGCTAATTTTGTTAGTAAATTTCGTTCAGAAATGCGTAGTGCCATTACTTAAGTAGGTATTTAACCTCTGGAGTTTATGGACGCTCCACAGAGTTTTAATAACTCTCGTATAGTTTTGAATTTCTATTATTTTAGATGTTTTACCCGTAATAAAGTTTGAAATGAAGAATGTAGAATGATTTTTCATGATTGTATTGTACCTTGGATCTGCAGGGGTGCAAAGGATATGTTATCTACTATGAGATAGCAACCAAAGACCCGAAGACGGCGATCGTCTCACTGGCTCCAATGGAGATTATTCGTGGGTTTTGTGCGCTCGAAAAAAAATGATTGTATTATTACTTCATTAAGAAAAACTACTACATATATGTCTTTTATCGTGTGGAAACTGGACTCTACACACTGACTGGGTGCCCGGCATGGGAGACGTGTTTGCAATGGTGACACTCTTTCATGAGACTTTGCCTTCAGCTTAACATTAGGCGAGGTGAAGTCAAATAGACGTGCCATAAATAAAAAAAACTACGAGGCGGGTCCTAGTAGCGGTTCTAGGAGTAGAAGTATGCCCTTTCCCTAGGACCCTAGGTTCCCTAAGTCTCCCTAGGACTTCCGTTAAAGATATGAATAGGGCAGGCAGCACGAGTATAGCGCTCCTGGTGTTGCATACATTAATAGGCCACGATGATCACTTTCCATCAAATGGGCCGTGTGATTGTCAGACCTCCCCGGTCTCCATGTTGGGATGTTATCACTTACTTTAACACACATCGCAAGCAATCACAATCCTCCATACCTGAAAATAATAAAAAAAAAATTATATTACTGTTATCAAAATTAAAAAAAAAGTTTATAAAAAAGTGGAGGCTCAGCGGGTTGGTCAAGAACCGTGGCTACAGGCGACTGGCCAAAGCCATTCAAGCTAACTTCTAAAATCAAAAAATCGAATCAAAATCAAAATCAAAAATCATTTATTCTGTATAGACCAGTAAACGGCACTTACAAAACGTCAATATCAACAACATTTTATAGATCAATGAGCAAATGGACCACACCGGTTCGAAACGCGGCCCCGACCTGAGAAGAGTCCAGCCAGAAACTCAGTCAGCCTTCGCTGCACAACCCTGATGGATCCCCGGCCTATCTTTAGGGTGAGGATATAGACAAGATGGCGCTGGCCTGAGGGTAAGCTGAAGACAAAGTCTCAGGAAAGAGGTTCTCCATTACAAACACGTACAGTATTATAATAGTGGTGCTCAGCTTGACCGCCTCGTCAGATGCTTTTTCATAAATATGCTTATCAAGTGTTGCCATATTTAAGATATTCGTATAATAAATAAATCTAACGGAAATAACAAACGTATGCACCTAATAGTATCTCAATACAGAATCATGAAACGCAGCTATATTACGCAGGATTTTATAAGGGAGCGTCCTTTAATTACGCTAGGCGTTTTGGAAATCTTGAGCCCTTTCGCCCCCTGAGACATAAATAACATAAATAAATAAATGTTCTAGGACAATCTACACAACGCCACCTAGATCTATGGTAAACTATGTAAAGTTTAACTAGTTTGTATTATGGATTCTAGGATCCGGATGAACATTCTTAGATACTTAATTTTTTGTAAATACATACATATTATACATAGAATACATAGAGATCCATCTTATGTTTGTCTCGTCATTTTGTTACAATTTCCTTTACTTATTTCAAACAAAATAACTAGGTCTCCACCAAAGAATCAAAGAATCAAAGAATCAATTTCATTTATTCAGTTTAGGCACATAAAGAGCACTTATGAATGTCAAAGTTTTACAATAATTATGTACCTACATTTGTCAAAAATATTATAATTCATAATAAATAAATAATAACCAGCATCGGGTACAGAGATCAAGCAACGTTTATTAATTCTAGAAAAGACTATTTCTCTTCCCCTTCTCTACAATTTTGTGAGATTAGCACAAACACCTTTCTGATAACCTCACGTACTTAATGAACTCTTTCTAAACAGTACAAAATCGTTAGCGAATACTATTACCTACGACTATTACATATTCATGAGGTCATCACGCCCATATTATGTAGTGCGACTATACCACAGTCACAACAACTATATGACATTAATACCTACAAACATGCTACTACTACAAACTTGTGAGGCCTTGGGCCATCAAACACATTGGTATACAACATGAATCATCATTATTTTAATGATAGACTTCAAGTATTAGACAAGCGGTTTACAACAAAAAATGTGTCATTTCGAAGGACAAGGAGTTTGCAAATATTCTTTTAGTCATAAGTTATGAGTAAACATATACCTAACTGTATAATGTAGGTAGACCAGACAAAAATTGTTTCATTGTTCTATTTTACTTTCCTCCTTTGAATACCCCTGATCCCGCCGGAACCGAAAATGGTAGTTATATTGTACTCAAACCGACTAAAATCGCACTCTTCTTTAGATTTTCAGACAAAGTCAGTAACATATCACTAGAGGTATCACGATGCCCAGTTGAGAAACGAATATTTTTTTAATTTGGAACGAGTCACAAAAACTACATAAATGAGTGACATGTCATTCAAATGACATTACCAACAGATTCTTAATCGATACTTAACAATTCATTTGTTTCGTACAACAGTCCAGTAATATAAGTATAAAGAAGTATTTGACGAAAACCTAATAAAATGGCGTATTCTTGTATTGTGTGGAAGTTTGACAATGCCAAGTTTAGTCAAAGTTCGCAAACATTCGATGAGCCGGCGCGTTTTCGAGTTTGTTCTGTCGTGTTAAATAAGTTCAGGACCAGCCATTACTTTATTTTTCTTGTTCAATATTAAAAGACATTTATTGAAGGAGAAAAGTTTGAACGTGTGACTGTATTAAACGGAACGTAATCATACTAACAGTATGAAACGGGAATAATCATGGGTCTAGATGTAGATGTAGAACCGAGTTAGATCGGAATAAGTGAACATCCTGCCGTGGTTTTACCAAGCGACTACAATATGGGGTTCTTCAAGAAGGGCATTAGAAGGTTTTTACAGGGTAGGCAGCACTGTGACGCCTCTGGTATTGCAAACGTCCATAGGCCACGGTGACCGCTTCCCATCAAGTGGGCCGTATGCTTGTCTGCCACCTAAGTGGTATAAAAAAAATAGCATACTAAGTAGCTTTAAAATTTCATTAAAAATCTATCTATATACCTCATCAAATATCTCCATCCAAAAGCAGAGCCGGCGCCGGAGTCTAGACTATTGTTTAACAACTGGCTACGGAACAGTACGGCCTCAAAATTGGTACATCGTCAATTGAGGTCCTAAAATGAAATCGTACAGGTCTTTTTGTGATAGGGTCCAAAGGTTTTTAGGTCTTACGGGTCTCAAGGATGTTGGTAGACCACCTATCCTTATGCTATGCATCTCCTGGTCCTGGTCTACCAACATTCTTAGTAGGTCTATATTACACATAAACCAAATTCCAAACCCTACAGAAATGCAAACACATTGCCCGTATGTTTGTCATAGCCCCAATAAAACGTACATCCAGTTATACTGATCAAAACATGTCATGATAGTGTATCGAATGTAAATTAGGTTCTGCTGATACAAACGGTGCCTCGGGCAGAAATATACGCAATAAAACTCCCCTTCCCCAATACCCATATCTGGGCCTTACGTACGTGTGTACGTATGGCGACTCTTTGAAAGAAATATATACAAAATATTTCCCTTTTTCAATCTGTTCGGTAGTGAAATAAAATAGGAATGTTCTGCTGCTTATCATTCCGATCAAGTAAGCGAGGGATCGAATTGGTTTCTGCTATTATGTTCAGTATACGTGAAGGAACAACTTGCTAGTATTCAACAGCCACCTACGAAATATGGAGACTTTTTGTACGAACTAGATTGATTGTTAGACTGAAGACTTTCTGGGTTTTCTTTACAATCTTTCTGAACTATGTATTTCTATAGATTCAGATTTAAAAAAAAATAATTTAAAGAAAAACAAAAAACCCGACTGCGTAAACTAAAAAGAATGAAACAAGCCCAGTAGTTTAAAATTCATACAATACTCACAGTCGGGGCCCCTTGGGGAGATTTAATTGGTAAAATTTGAATGGGCCCCGACTGTGAGTATTGTATGAATTTTAAACTACTGGGCTTGTTTCATTCTTTTTAGTTTACGCAGTCGGGTTTTTTGTTTTTCTTTAAATTATTTTTTTATTTTATACTTTTTAGTTACAATTCATTGAAAAGTTATTTTTTTGTACCAAAAATATTTTTGTTTGTAAATCGTTTATACTTAAAATATAAACTTAAATCAATAAGTAAGAAAATTAGCAAGAATGAATGTTTTGTTAAGCAACTTTGAATCGTTATATATCCTAAACTATTATTTAAAATGAATAATGGTAGAAGAAACCTAAATATGATTTAAAATTACCTATTCAACGACACCCCACTTGACATAGTTCATTGACTTTTTTTTTTTTCATTTTGACAATATGGCGTCTGGTTGTCGCTGTGGTGAATTTTGATTACTGTCATGTCTTTAGTGACACTCGCAAGATCAAGACGAATCGATTGACGTAAGAATGATCAAAATCGGCTTACGCGTTTGGTCTCTAGAACGCCACATAGAAACATACATACATACATACATACATACATACATACATACATACATAGACTGATAAACACAATACCCTCCTTTGCGTCGCGCAGTCGGGTAAAAAGTGAACGTTATTATATAAGACTTGAACTTGAGTATAGTAGGCAGTGATGCTGAATTTCGGGAAGAGAGCTTGGGTCAGTACCTCGTCTGTTAATATATGCTCATCTCGCTTCCTCATCTCACTAAGATACATATACATACATATTTTCCGTGAAGCGACTACCATCGGACCTCCACAGCCAAATAGGAGATATCGAAGTTCTGTAGGTAGGCTAGTCGGACTTTTGATGGCTTCAACTACCCGTAACGACTACCATAGATGTTTGTATGGCAACTGGGAGCAACGGCTTAATATGCTCTTCGAGGCACAACTAGACCAGTGCAAATAGCCATATTCATGCATACAAATATTTGCGCTAAGCGAGGATCGACACTGTGCACTCGTACTAGGTCAACCCTGTATCGCGAGTGCCATAAGGTGCGTATTACAGTTTTAATTTGCGTAAAATAAAAAATAATTTGAAGGTAGTGCCATATACTACGGGTACAGTGGCAGGTCTGTCTGTGCTATAGATGTCACGTCAAGTCTCTCGCGGACTACGAACGGCACATCGATCAGTCGGCACTCGGCAGTGATTAATATACTGAACACAATGGTCGCACGCAACTGTGTGTGTCCTTATCCCTAGGGATATGGAACAAAGGTTATTTGTAAAACTTATTTTTGTGGTTGAATAGTTTCTTCAGATTTCTTCACTATTTATTATGTGTTATGAAAACTGTTTAAATTAATTTATATCCGTTAAAATAGGATATATTTATATATATATATATATAATTATTGAGTATTTCAGTTGGAGTTGGACTTCAGTAATGCCTTCAATACCGTTGATTTTGACATTCTGCTTGGCATATTGAGCTCTCTTAACATATCTCCAACTGTGGTTGACTGGTTTCATAGTTACCTGTATGGTCGCCGACAGCGTGTCTGTATCAAGGAAGCTACTTCCTCTTGGTGTGCAACGACTGCTGGCGTACCGCAGGGCGGTGTTCTGTCTCCCTTACTCTTCTCAGTTTTCATAAACTCAATTACCAACGAACTATCTTCATCCTACCATCTCTATGCAGATGATCTACAGATATATTCTCGGGCCCCACCGGACCAGCTAAAGGAAGCTGTTGACATCATTAATGCTGACCTCGCAGTAATATGCACCTGGAGCGCCTCATACGGTCTTGAGGTTAACCCCTGTAAGACGCAGGTCATTCTTGTCGGTAGCTCCAGGATGATGAACAAGATAAATAGTTCACTTCTCCCACAAGTAATATTTAATGGGGTAAGTGTTCCTTTCAGTGACAGGGTTAAAAACCTGGGGATATTGATGGATAATTGTCTATCTTGGGGTCCACAGATGCAGGAGCTGAGACGCAAAATTTTTGCTGCATCGGGGTCTCTGCGTAGGCTCCAAAACTTTCTACCCATTGCCACGAAGATTGCGCTTGTACAGACTCTTCTCTTCCCTATCCTCGACTATGCTGATGCCAGCTATCTAGATCTCACTGAAGACCAACTTAACAAACTTGAGAGACTCCAAAATCTATTTATACGTTTCATATTTGGCCTACGCAAATATGACCATATTTCTGAATTTCGACAAAAGCTCAAGTGGTTACCTATACGCTTTCGCCGGAATGCTCATATTCTTTCCTTGCTATACAATATTCTATTTAATCCACAAACTCCTACTTATCTTAAGCAACGGTTTGAATTCCTACACAACACGCACTCTAGGGTTTTGAGATCATCGGAGAATCTGAGATTGAAAATGCCAAGTCATTGCACCAACTTTGCTGACAAGTCCTTTTCAGTTCAAGCAGCTCGGTTGTGGAATGCTCTGCCAGTGACGATTAGGCGTGCTCAGTCCTTGCCTGTGTTCAAAAGGCTGGTCAGGGAGTACTATTTGTCTCTCTGACAGAAATAAAAATTGTATTATGTATGTAGTTATGTTGTAATATTGTATGTCTATGTATGTATATGTACCTATACATTGCATATTATTGTGTTGTTGTGCTATTGTATGTTGTTTGATTTATGTATTATTATTATTTTCTTCATATTATATTGTGATAATAATGATGTTGCACACCAAACTGCCCAGAAACGCATTTCCACTGCTATTTCTCTCCATCCTAAGGTTGCCTGTAAGAGATTGCCGCAGAGCGATAAGGCCGCCAATTGTATTTACCATGTGCAAACATTTATCTGTGTTACTATTCTTTTCTTGGTGTACAATAAAGACATGTTATTATTATTATTATTATTATTATTTTCAGCTGTATCGGTTTCCGGCTAAAGATAATAGGGCCACAATTTCTCCTTCTGTAGGTGTCGTAAAAAGCTACTAAGGGTACCTATAAGGATTTTCGGACAAAGTGCATGCTTGAATAAGCTCGACCCCCTATTGCATAACATAACATAAACTCACGCCTATATCTCTGAAGGTGTAGGCAGAGGTGCTAACACCCACATTACCTATACCACTAGGCTACCACGGTTTTTTTTCTCAGCAGTCCATTATCCACCCCCTATTGCGTAGAATCGAATATCATACAATTAACCTCTGCTTACCTCTTCGCTAATTTACAGGTGCGAATATGGATATCCTTCGTTCCTTATATAATACATTTAATTTACTTCGTAGCCTAGAGATTTAATAAAAAACACCACATCCAAATAGTCTAATATTCATTTGATTGCCAAATAAAATTAAGGAACAATTGATTGTTAAACTAAATTAGTCTGGTGTCTTACGACCTCGGGGCTCCCCAAGTCAATGCACTTTACATACTACAGTTTATCTGCCCCTATAGGGAAAACGAGATAAAAACGCACTTAAAATTCTCTTTGTGTTTTGCATTTAATGTAAGTTATGAAACACAAAAATAACTTACAGAAATTATAAGTTCTAAACATTTTCCTTATCTGTATTATGTTTATTAATATAGATAAGGAGAAGGTTGGGAGTACGTTTAATGTGCATAAGTTTTCACTTTCAATTCGCCGTTTAGAAAATTATCATTAAGGTTTTTTTTTCAAGAAATTCTCCGCAGCCATAACAGACCCGAGTCTCTAAAAATGTCTGGTTTTCGGTGAAAAATATAGCTACCAACAATATAAGTTTACAAACGGGTTTATGAAACGTTCAAATTCTTCAGGGCCAAGCTAACCTCACTTGCAAGCCGATATACCTGATGATTGACGGACGTGGTACTGGCGCAAGTTTTCTTCTCTAGTTTAGAAAGGTTAATTATCAGTCGCCCTTATAAAAGCCATATTAGTAAAATCAAAAAGAGGAGAAATAATGAGCCCCGAGTTTGAAGGTGAAAAACTCGGATACAAATATCCTAAACTAATGATAATGGTGTACAATATAATACATCTCTGCCCATCTTTTCCGGTGTGTAATTATATTAAAAAAACCTACACAAAGGTTCTATAATTAAAACCTCAGCAATAAAGTAAAATATTAAGACAATTTAAAAATAGAATTAATTGGTTTGAATATCTGTGTGAATACATTTGAATTGTATAAGTAATGAGTACCTAACGTCTACAATTAAGTTGAAATACTAACCATATTTTATTTTAATTGAAAATACGCACACGACATTAAGTCATAAGATATAGAGCACCGGTCCAAATTGCAGCTAAGCTTTTTTTTTTATACTACGTAGGTGGCAGACAAGCACACGGCCCACCTGATGGAAAGCGGCCACCGTGGCCTATGAACGTGTGCAACACTAAGGGTGTCACACACGCGCTGCCCACCCTGAAGGGAAAGGGGGAGAGCTGGGAAGGGGTGGGGAGGCTAGGAAGGGGAGGGGAAGGAGGGGTACAGTGAGCTCTGGCTACCCTACTTACCGGCGGGAACACAACACGATGGTTATTATGATGGAATATTCCTTACTTAACCGGCTTAAGCGACAAACTTAACGTAAGTTTTGACAATGACTAATCGTCGAAAAGAGTCCTCGAGTGGACACCGCGAAACTGATAAACAAATACAATACAATGCAATTTGTTCAGTTATTTTTTATACTACTTAGGTGGCAGACAAGCACACGGCTCACCTGATGGAATGCGGCCAACGTGGCCTATGGACGTTTTCAACACCAGGACTGTAGAAACTTTCTAATACCCTTCTTGAAGAATCCCATATTGTAGTCGCTTGGGAAAACCACGGCGGGGAGTTCATTCCACATTTCATTTTATACACGAACCCAGAAAACTCTTTACCCCTCTTTTTTTAAAACAGTCGTATAAAAACAAAAGAAACACACATTACTTATTTACATTATCACAATATACAAAACATACGACCGTATTTGTTATATTCCTGACCCAATTCCCACCAAATCCATTATAACAAAGGCCATATTCACCCCTACAGGGGACGAATTCATCATTGACATTTAATTCCACGTGAATAACAGTATCAAAAGATGAAACGAATACTAAAATATATAATATTAAAATTCGTATCACAATGAGACTTCGCCCCTCTCGAGACGAGACGCATCATCACTATCACTACATAGTATAAAATAAAGTCGCGTTCTCTGTCCCTATTTTTCTTGTCCCTTTGTATGCTTAAATCTTCAAAACTTTGCAACAGATTTTGATGTGGTTTGTTTTAATAGATAGAATGGTTAAAGAGGAAGGTTTATATGTATATAACATCATGCTACAACAAACAGGTGCGGAGCAGGAATGAAAAATGTTGCAAAAACGGGGTGACGCAGACGAAGTTGCGCGGGTCAGCTAGTTACATTATATATGGACGATCCTTAAACGTGACTCTGACGGCCATGTTGTTAACACCTCATGTTTTTTTTTATTCTTTTACATTCGGGTAAAGCTTGGGGATGCGGATGTCATACCAATTAGGGATGGTATCCTCCCAAACGTATGTATGTATTCACTAAAAAATGTATCCACGTATGTTTATGCGCATTCTAGAAAACATTACACAAGGTTTTGGTCATTGGACCATTGGTTGTGGAGGTCAGATGGCAGTCGCTTCACGGCAAATATCGTTTTTTTTAATTCTTTTACATTCGGTTAAAGCTTGGGGGATGCGGATGTCATACCAATTAGGGATTATATCCTCCAAAACGTATCCGTATAACGTAGTATTCACTAAAAACATGTATCTAAGTATGTTTATCCGCATTCTAGAAAACATTACACAAGGTTTTTAATTTTTTCTTGCCATGGGTCTAGGTGGCGTTGTATAAATTGTCCTAGAAAAAAAATCTAATATTAACAATATTAGAATTTATATGATGCCGCGATATTCTAGTGGTATGGATAATGGACTGCTGAGACTAAGTCTCGGGTTCGATCCCCTACCATGGCACACACGAATGACTTTTCGATGCTTTTCGAAGTTGTGTGTGTATTTATCACAGATTTATAAGTGCCCGGTTAATGACAATAGGTTCGCCACCTATATTGGGACCTAAATATAAACTGGCGAATTGTGAGTGCTAGTACCTCTGCCTGCCATGTCAGGGATACATGCGTGAGTTTATGTTATGTAACAAAGCTAATATGAATAGGTATGACAATAGACAGAAACCATAAATGGGAGGGTCTAGCGTTGTTTATGAGCTATCAAAATCAGACACCCATAAAACAACTTCAATGGAAGCTATGGCGCAGGCAGAATTATTATAGGCTTCACTATCACTACATAGTCACTACATAGTATAAAATAAAGTCGCGTTTTCTGTCCCTACTTTTCTTGCCCCTTTGTATGCTTAAATCTTTAGAACTACGCAACGGATTTTGATGTTCATCATGACAGGGCGCGGGTTCGATCTCCGCTCTGTGTAAAAAATGGTATACATGAATCTGGTCGTGCCTGGGAGAGCACGTTAAGCTGTCGGTACCGGTTCCCATACAAACATCTAAGGCAGTCGTTACCTGGTAGCTGGAGCCCTCAAAAGTCCAACGTGAAAACTTGGAACTCGTTATCGCCATTGGTCATTGGACCATTGGTTGTGGAGGTCAGATGGCAGTCGCTTCACGGAAAATATCGAAGTTCAGCCTCATCACAGTTAGACTGGAAAGCTGACCCCAACTGAGTTGGGTAAAGGTTCAGAGAATGATGACGGGCTATTTCTTTTATTTTTGATCGCAATCATTCTTGGTTGTCCATCTGCGTACATTCTGTATACCATATGTTTATGTCCATAGGGTAATTTTTATCTTACTATCATTACATAGTATAAAACAAAGTCGCTTTCTCTGTCTCTATATCCCTGAATGCTCAAATCTTCAAAACTTCGCAACGCGGCAACGGATTCCGATGCGGTTTTTTAATAGATAGAGTGATTGAAGAGGAAGGTTTATATGTATATAACATCATGCTACAATCAACTAGTGACGCAGACGAAGTTGCGCGGGTGAGCTAGTGCACAATAAAGAGATATCTATCTATCTATTCATCCGGAAATATGAGTAAGTACTTACACGAAAAGTCGCAAAAACTTTTTCGTATATCAAAATCTTGTACACGTAGATTCATAGGTATATTCTTCGAATTTGGAGCCACTTACAGAGCCAATAAATAAGAGGTATTCCCCTAAACTCGGCTGGGGAATACCCTAGCTCTCTCGAATTCAATTTGTGTAGTCTAGACAAAGGTATTGACTAAGAAACTAATAGAATAGTTGATCCTTCACGTAGATAAAACTTTGATCTCAAAGATCTTTGTGTCGAGTGTTTACGAGTGTTTCGCCCCTGGTGTAACAAACGTCTATAGACCACGGTAACCATTTACCATCGGGTGAGCTGAGCTTGTCTACCACCTATCTAGATAAACTAATATCTAAAAAGAAAAGAAAATTGTGTGTGTGACTATGTTTGCAATGAATAAACTCAAAAACTACTGCGACAATTTTAAAAATTCTTTCACCATTGGGAAGCTACATTCACCTTGAATAACAGGCTATATTACACTGCGCGATAACCTATATCCGCGCGGGTGGAGCCGCGGGCAACAGTTAGTGTTAATAAAAAATATTTTTTATTTTTT
The DNA here is from genome assembly GCA_963691645.1 of Pelosia muscerda. Classification (NCBI taxonomy): domain Eukaryota; kingdom Metazoa; phylum Arthropoda; class Insecta; order Lepidoptera; family Erebidae; genus Pelosia; species Pelosia muscerda. The sequence continues at coordinate 1,517,009 of OY829113.1, forward strand.
CAATGTCCAAAAGGCTCGTGTTTGACCACTATCTCCACTAGTAAGTAATGATGTGGTCGACGGTGGTGTACGCTTGCCTAGACTGAAGTAACCTTTTCACTCTAGTCTTAAAATATACTTTACTAGCTTAAGCCCGCGGCTCCGCCCGCGTGGCTGTCAGTTATCGCGACATAAGCGCCATCTGTGCAACTTAAATTCTATATTACTGCTCATAGCTCTGGTTCTACTTAACCGATTGCAATCAAACAAACGTAAGATTTTAAGTTGAACTTAACCCCTTTAAACAAAAAAAACGCATCGGAATCCGTTCAGTAGTTTTGGCGTCTATCGCAGACAAACCTTATTTTGTACAATGATATAATAGTATAGATAGATTGAAGATATACTGTCATTTGAGATGTGTTAAGAGATTGCTAACAGCTCGCTCACTAGATTTGGCGTCTTTATGCAAATTGGTTGTAAATCTCCTTATAAAACGCCGCGTCGCCTCCCCCAGGAGGCTGAGGGACGGTGAAAGGTTATCAAGAGGGTCTCTCGACTAGCTGTTAACGTGTAACTATAACATACTTGTAATACTTTTTATGCTTCATGACGACAAACCATAAAGGAAAGTTTTTTATGGTTGAATGCACGTTCTGAAATTAGGTTTTAGCTTTAAGTTTTGAGACGATTATCGTGGTAATATCTGAGTTTTGCTAACCACATATCATCATGATACGCGACTTACGCGAGAGTTTAAAAGTGAAGCTATAAGAAACTCAGCAGGCTTTTCTTTTTTTTTTGTCTATTTACAATCATTTACTTAGCTTTTTGGCATAACATTTTTTCAATAACTTTTTAAATTTATTGATAGAGAAATTCCTAATTTCATTAGGGAACTTATTAAAAATGCGTATACCTTGAAAAGAATTTGAAATTTTGTGGAGTCTATTATCACAGACAACGAGATTATTTTTGTGTGTGAGTGAGTACCTATCACCGTATACTGGCTTCAATAAAGACTATTTCTTTCTAACTCACAGGACTATTGGCCAGCTAATTGGTTGGATGTCGTTTATAACCTATTTTGAGCATTGTGCTATGAACGGGAATTGAAAAATGGCGCGGGCGTAATTTTCTTGTTTTGTTGAACATCCGTTTGAAGGGGAATGAACTAGAACAAGTGGCTAGATAACGGTTCAGACATTTTCTAGATAGAATACTAGGCGATGAGTCCACTGCTTGACAGACAGACCTTCCCAAATTTGGGAGCCTTTGGTGTACTGTTTCCGCGCCTGTCAGACGGATTGATATAAGGTTTTATTTCGAGTTTTCCTTCTTTCACAATGATATTAACATTACATAACATAAACTCACGCCTGCATCCCTGGAGGGGTAGGCAGAGGTGCTAGCACCCACATTTCGCCAGTTTATGTTTAGGTCCCAATGTAATAGGTGGCGAGCCTATTGCCATTAACCGGGCAGTCCATTGCCCATACCACTAAGCTACCGCGGTAATACTGATAATGATATTGTCTATGTTTTTTCGTTAGTCGCCTCTTACGACTCACTTGGATGAAATGGGGTCGTGAGATTTCTTTTTTCAAATCAAATCAAATCATTTATTTGTTTAAACATGTGTTAATGTACATACATGTGCAATGTGCATGCAAGATTTTAGGTCAACAATTTTAGTATTTCCAACATGTTTAGCCCAACTGAACATGTTTTGCGATTATGGTACACACTTGCTGTAAAAAATCTGTATGTTACCCAAGTAAATTGCGATAAATAGATAAAATTCCCGCAAAATTACTAGAATCGCTTCATTCGGATCGGCCCTTGTTTTCCTATTCAATTAATAGCAAGACAAAGACAATTTACCACGACATCTGTAATCTCGAAAAGGGTAGAAGGAAATGTTCCTCGCCCCACAAGTGACGATAACGCCATTTCGTGAAAATGTGTTGCCGATCGAAACATTTATTCGACACCTTCTGTAGCTAATACTGAAGATTATTATCTAAAGATGAAACGCGAAAAAAGAGGTTTATCTTTTCACTAGGAGACCCGCGCAACTTCGTCTGCGTCACCCCGTTTTTGCAACATTTTTCACTTCTGCTCCGCACCAGTTGGTTGTAGCATGATGGTACATACATATAAACCTTCCTCTTGAACCAATCTAACTATTAAAAAAAAACCGCATCAAAATCCATTGCGTAGTTTAAAAGATATAAGCGTACAAAGGGACATAGGGACAGAGATCGCGACTTTGTTTCATACTATGTAGTGATAAGCAACAGAAACTCATGAAACTTCAAAATTTTGAACTTAAATTATATCACTCTTACGGTCAAACCGAGGTTTTCTGGTAAAATATTTTATTTTCAATTTAAAAGACAAAAGAGCACTCGACATTTCCTGTTTCCGAACAGAAGATTGTCAAAGAAAATGGTCCTGAACGAATGAACGAACGAAAAAGTAATCTATACTTCTATAGTCTATAGCTAACCATTACGTATTACGGTAAAGTGTTCTAAATTTGAAAAGAGCTTTTTATTTTATGCCATTCTTGACTTTTCTCACTTAACTTTCGCCATTTATTAAACCTTATTTTTGTTAACCTACCTCAGAAAGATATTTTCGAGAGCGTTTTCCTTATACCTATTCAATTCTTAAAGTTTGCGCAGTCATTGTGTACACAGGAAGTACGGACAAAGTATTTATCTATGTACACGAATCACCTTTTTAGGGTTCCATAGCCAAATGGCAAAAACGGTTCCCTAAAAATGTCTAATATGTATTTTTGTTCATCTCTCACCAGACTGTATCTCATGAACTGTGAAAGCTAAACAGTTGACATTATTGATAACACACTTGTACTTCTCCACAATATTTGTTATTGTGTCTAACCGGTTTCGCTTTGCGGCATTCTCAAAGTTTTAAACGACACTATAAATAATCTAAATAGTTGAAATATTCACGGATGATGTTTTCGCTTTCCGATAGGTTGATTAATTACAAATCCCAAAAACAGAAAAAATAAATATTTAAAAAGGCTTCCATACAACGAAGGCGATTTTATGGGGGACTAGTTAACATACGGAACAGTTTTCGTACAAAACCTGACTCGCACTTGGCAAATTTTTAAATTCTGCGATCTCTATCGTCTCGCCTATAACTTTTTAATTTTACTTGTTTGTGTTCCCATGGTTGAAGCGCGCTTATCAAGAATCTTTAGTTAAATCTAATTCAAAATGGCGTTGACATTAATATTCATAACAATATAGTGAATGAGACTGAATGTCATTAATTCTGTAGTACTTATTTGTGATCTCACGATTATTTTTATTATCGACTAGCTGACCTGCGCAACTTCCTCTGCGTCACCCCGCTTTTGCAACATTTTTCATTCCTGCTCCGCACCTGTTGGTCGTAGCATGATGTTATATACATATAAACCTTCCTCTTTAACCATTATATCTATTAAAACAAACCGCATCAAAATCCGTTGCATAGTTTTGAATTTTTGAAGATTTAAGCATACAAAGGGACAAGAAAAATAGGGACAGAGAATGCGACTTTATTTTATACTATGTAGTGATGATGACTTTGTCAAAGCTCAAGTACCTACGACTTATGGACAGACATAGCTTAGGTTTCTTGCAGGTAGATTATTTTGACAAACACTATTCTTTATAAAAATATTTTGTCTTGTGTAATAATTTTGGTTACAGATTTATTTATAAGAATTATAACATATACATATGCTCACGCCTGTAATCCTCGAAGGGGTAGGCAGAGGTGTATTAAACACCCACATTTTGCCAATTATGATCTTCGCTCGCACGTAAACTACCCGATTGGCGGTAATAGGCTCGCCCCGTAGTACTATTATACGGGGCGAGCCTATTACCGCCAATCGGGTAGTTTAAAAAAAACGGGTATTCCGAAAATAAATTCCTAACCGAAAATGTTGTAAGATTTGGAAAAAAAAATTGCTATGCGGTGTAAATCGTTAGAAAATTAATTACGTGCTTAGCCGCACAAACACTATCAATTAACGTTTTGAAGAGTATCAGAGAGAGAAAAAGAATTATTAGATTAGATAATATAATACTAGAAACAAAACAAACATAATTTATATTTGCATAATAACATAAATAATATTGTGACTGGTTCTCGGTGAGATCTATAAAACTGGCTACGATTGTGAAAGTCAATAAAAGTCAGCATCCAGCTCTTGAGAATGCATAAAGCCGTGCAAATTGGACGAGTCTGCGGCGGGCCATAACGATAACTAGGACGAATGGGTGCTGCCTTCGCTTTCAACTACAAAGAACTCTACCAATTGTCTATGACAAACCCGTTCTTAGCGGGAAACTGAAGAATTGTCTCATTATTTTCCAAGTAAAACGGGTAAATAGTTATTTGTGCAACAAGAGAGCAAAACTGTTTTTTGCTGCGAGTGCTGTTTTTGAATCCTGAGCAAGCGAGGGATTCTGTTCTGCAAATTTAAAGTTGAAAGTTAAAAGTTAAATTTTATACCCGTTATTTTTAAGGTGTGTTCAGCAGCGTACGTGACATTTTATTTTTCAAATGTTGATAATAGTAATCATTATAAATACTTATGCATTACTTATTTTGGTATTCAATAACATTACATAATTATTAAATAATGTAAATAAAATACATACATGGTTATTCTTTTACAAATATCTTTCAAATTTAGAATTTCGAAATAGGACCTTTGACGTGCCATAAATTAAAAAAAAAACCTTCAAAATACTTGTGTTTGTCACTCGAACTTTTTTATGGACGGCCAAGAGACAGAGTGCAGTGTATGTAATTCGAAAGTTATTCGCGGAACAATTCTTTTTGAATCTATGGTTGGCACTATTTATTGAAAATTAAAAAAAAATAATTAAAAAGCTACTTTGTCTCACTGAGTGAGCAAAATCGCATTTTGCACACTGTTTTTACGCAGCAAAACTCACTTGTTTGAGCTGCTGTGGTGAAAAATAAATTATTTAACTGTATTTGTTAAATTAAGAATAGTAAAAGAAACGAACACGTTGCGTCTGTTCTTATTTTCGTTTGTATTTATTTTTAATCATACAACCAACCTATAATAGTAATTTACTTGATAATTTAAGTTATAACAAGTCTTGGAATTCCTTACCGGCGCACGTGTTTTCTTCTTCCTACAGTCCCAAGTTCTTTAAGGGATCGTGAAAAAGCATCTGATGAGGACGTCAAGCTGAGCGCCACCATTGATTCACCATTCATGAGACTTTGCTTAACATCAGGCGATGTGAAGTCAAATTGACGTGCCAAAAAAAAGCTAAATAAATTTGTAAACAATTACGTGTTTAGCCGCACAAGCACTACCAATTGACGTCTTGGTGAATATCAGACGAACTACTAAGCTAGGACGGAGTCTAGGCAAACCTTGTCTTAATTAGGTATACTATCAAGTCCAATCTAGCTTAATTATTGGACATGGTACAATGATCGCCAAAGTAATTACGGCCCGTCGTCCGCCCTTCGTGGTCAGTTAGTGCTATTATGCTTGCACGGAGCGAATAATTACACAGTAAATATTAGCAAACGAAACAAGACCTAGGGCCACGAGAACTATACTTATACACTCTATAAGAGACGATATAGTAAGCCTTTCTGAAGAGTGGAACCTATGCTCGGGCCTTCTCCGTGAGTAGCGGCGCTGCCGTGAAACTAATTACTACACCACGATGGCAACTCAAAAATGCCGTCGATTCGATAGAAGAAGGTAGGCTTGATGCCCTTAAGATTTTTTTTATAACTTAGGTGGCATGCAGGCACACGGCCCACCTGATTATTTAGCAAAAATTTACCCTTATGATGACGCCTTCCGATCGGTATCACAAAAACTACGTCCAGTTTCTTTTTTTTCGATGTTTTCACGTTTTTTTACGATTACGATGTTTTTGACAAATATAATTGTAAAACTTTAACATTCATAATTGTTCTCTTTATGTGCAAAACAAACAGAATAAACGAAATTGGTTCTTCGATTCTTCGATTTTTCGATTTTTCGAGTCTTGAATTCTTCGATTCTTCGAGTCTTGGATTCTTCTATTCTTCGATTCTTCGATCTCGCGGTCCATCTCGCGGTCTCCACTCAAGGACAAAATATTGTAACAAAATAATCCGAAACTAAACATAAACCGAACTAATACTCTATAATATATCCACTCTATAATATATCCAAACACATTAGCTCCCCCAACTCTTAAGCTCTCTCCACACGAAAATTCATTGCCCACAATTATTTAAACAGGTACATCTCTTTCGTACATTCCTGCAGCTTTTTTGGTGATATATATAGTGTAATTCGGTTTTCGGTCGGTATGTGAGGACGTAATCTGCTTTGGAAGTAGACTTGTAATGGGGATTAGGGATCTATTTGTGTTTTAGGTGAGTACTTTTCTACTACTTTATAATCGAAATAATTGGTAGTGTAAGCGAATGACATTACGATGAAATGCCTTCATGACTCAGGGGGCGTAGTTTGCGCCGGCTGTGAACGAGATTATGGGTTCGATCCCTACACAGGACAAAAAATTTGTGTGATCCACAAATAGTTGTTCTGAGTCTGGGTGTACTTTGTGTCCGTTAGTTGTACGAGTATGTTTGTAAACTCCCCCAGGGACATTTAAAGAAAAAAAATACAAATCACTTCTTACGGTCTCTGTCTTGATATAAGAAAATGCAAAATATAGCAAGATTTAATACCACAGTGAGCTCATTAAGCATAAATAATAACACCAACCATTCATCATAGATCGGGTACTTTGAGATAAATTGTAATATATCACCAGGCGACCATGGCTGCTGACAAATATGTAGTCGAAACGTCGGACTAGAAATACCAACATTGTTGATAACACACTTGTACTTCTCAACTATATTTGAAATATAGTGGAGAAGTACAAATATAGTAGTGTAAATATAGTGGAGAAAGAAAAGTGTGTTATCAATAATGTATAACAATAAGTTCCATCAAGTGCCATCAATTAACAATATACATAATCTAAAAATACCAATCCATAAAAAGTTGTTTAATTTCAAATAATAGGACATGCCTAAACATAAACTGGTGAAATGTGGGTGGTAGCACCTCTGCCTACCCCTTTGGGGATATAGACATGAGTTTATGTTAAGTTTTTATATTTAACTAGCAGACCCGCGCTACTTCGTCTTCGTCACCCCGTTTTGGCAACATTTTTCATTCCTGCTTCGCACCTGTTGGTCGTAGCATAATGTTATGTACATATAAACCTTCCTCTTTAACCATTCTATCTATTAAAAAAACCTTATCAAAATCCGTTAAGCAGTTTAAAAGATTTAAGCATACAAAGGGACATAGGGACAAAGAACGCGACTTTGTTTTATACTATGTAGTGATTTAATAATGGGATATGCAAACAAGTTACTACAAATAATATACAATGCCACCAATGCCAAAGTGTCTAATTCCATTTGATCCGTCACTAATTACTATTATCACCCGTCCTGACTCCATACAGAAACATGGGGTGGCGAAATACCTCCGTAACCACAAGTGCGATCACACCACAATACAACTTCACGATGAGGTACAAGCGTACAGTTTCTGGGTCATGTTCATTCATTCGAAAGTGTCGCAAATAATAATGAATTGCTAACGGATTTATTAAGGAATTTGAAGTGTTTGGTTTTTTAACCGAGTGCGCGACGCAAAGGAGTGTATTGTGGTTATCCAATCTATGTATGTATGTATGTGGCGTTCTAGAGACCAAACGCATTGACCGATTTTGATAATTCTTACGTCAATCGATTCGTCTTAACCTTGCGAGTGTCACTAAAGACATGACAGTAATCAAAATTCGCCACAGCGACAACCAGACGCCATATTGTCAAAATGAAAAAAAAGTCGATGAACTATGTCAAGTGGGGTGTCGTTGAATAGGTATTTTAAAATCAACTTTAGGTTCTTTTTATCATTTTTAATTTAAATTAGTTTTTACGCAGTCAGGTTTTTTGTTTTTCTTTAAATTATTTTATTTATTTAGGGCACGTCAATTTGAGTTTACCTCGCCTGACGGTAAGCTGAAGGCAACGTCTCGGGAAAGGGGGTCACTATTATAAACACGTACAGTACTAAATGGTGGCGCTCAACTTGACGGCCTCATCAGATGCTTTTTCACGCCCCGCTTAAAGGATACGGGACTGTAGGAAGAAGGAAACACGTGAGCTGGTGAGGAATTCCAAGACTTAATGGTACAGCATCAGCAGTGGAAAGTCTTACCGAACCGCTTGGTTTTTGATGGTAATTCTGCACCGTATGCGGGTGACATCTAAGCCCTGCACGTGTTGTTCTGTGTAGGAAAGGAATGTTAGGAATAGTTGTGACGATTTTTAAATAATATTATGGAAAATCTAATTTGATTGGAGTCATCATGAAGCTTTGCATAGGTGCGAGTTGTGTTAAATACATTTGAGTCCTACTATCTCACCTCCGGCAACTGAAGACCCGAGGACGGCGTGCGTTTCAGTCGGATCAAGTTCGACATAACCCATTAGATCACTCACTCATGAGATATGATTTCGCATGTGAAATATTCCGCAAGTGCGAAGAACAAACCTCGACACGTGTTTCGAGATGGTTGTTTTTTTTATACCGCTTAGGTGGCAGACAAGCACACGGCCCACCTGATGGGAAGCGGTCACTGTGGCCTATGGACGTTTACAACACCAGGCGTGTCACACTCGCGCTGCCGACCTTGTAGAAACCTTCTAATGCCCTTCTTGAAGGACGCCATATTGCAGTCGCTTGGGAAAACCACGTTGTATAGGAGAATTTCGAATGATTCAGACGAAGCTTCGTGGTTAAGCGGACAGGACGTTCCCCTGTAAGGGAAAGATAGCGGGTACGAATCCCGTCGAAGCATTAACTTTTCCTATTTTATCGCAGTTTTATACAACGCTATTTACTACAAAAACATTAATTAATTCAACACGATTTACCAACCAATCATTTAGTTTCCGCCCCACTGCTTCAAATAACCTCACAATAACCGCCATGTTCTTATATAAAATAACTAGCTGACCCGCGCAACTTCGTCGAGTCACCTAGTTTTTGCAACATTTTTCATTCCTGCTCCGCACCTGTTGGTCGTAGCATGATGTTATATACATATAAACCTTCCTCTTTAAACATTCTATCTATTTAAAAAAACCGCATCAAAATCCGTTGCGTAGTTTTGAAGATTTAAGCCTACAACGGGACATAGGGACAGAGAACACGACTTTATTTTATACTATGTAGTGATCACTAAGAAACCAGTGACCCATACAAGTCGTGTGTATGGTAATCTCTTGGCGTGGCGCCACAGGTGGACAACAAGTGGGCATACGGTGGCCGATCATCCGTAGCCTTGGCAACGACTTACCTTGTGAAGAAACAGGGTCAGTTAACTAATACAGACTTCTTAGACACCATACTTATTCTTATTATTATGCGTATGTATACTCCATTTGTTTAAATACTTAAAAAAAGGCAAACAATATTGTGGCAACTTTTTATAAAAACACATGATAAACAAATAAACTAAGCTAACTGACTAACTAGTGCTTCGATACGATATAAGCACCGTGATCATGGCGCTTGCAACAGCGCCGAAATATCGACATGATGAAACATGGTAAATATCCTGATCGATTTAACAGTGAATATGTAAATGACCATGTCAATCTAAAATCATACGTTTAGTCTTTATAATATGTTATTAAGCAGAAAAGTATTTTCAACTGAGTTTTTTTGAACAAAACTTATTTAAAAGACACCCCAAGATTGTTTATGTTTTTTAAAGTACCTTAACAAATGGACTATAGTAAGATTTAAGGGTGTGATTAATCGTAACGCAAGGTGCAGAATATTTAGAAAGTAAGTAAGAATACCATTTTAAATATCAAAAATATCAATCAATCAATCAATTACCCGATGACTGACATCTTCCAATTAATCCCACCCTCCCCTTTCCTACACAGGACAACGCGTGCAGGGCTTAGGTGTCACTCGCATACGGTACAGAATATTCCATCAAGAACCAAGCGGTTCGGTGAGTCTTTTCTCTGCCGTACCATTAAGTCCTGGAATTCCTTGCCGGCGCACGTGTTTCCTTCTTCCTACAGTCCCGGGTCCTTTAAGCGAGGCGTGAAAAAGTATCTGATGAGGCCGTCAAGCTGAGCGCCACCATTGTAGCACTGAACGGGTTTGCAATGGTGACCCTCTTTCATGAGACTTTGCCTTCAGCTTAACATCAGGCGAGGTGAAGTCAAATTGACGTGCCATAGATAAAAAAAAAAAATAGCCCGGTTCTTTCCTTCTCCCCCTCTCAGGTGATCCTGGTCTACTCAGTAACCCAGTGTTTGGCGAACAGGCCACAATTCCCTAACATCTATGTATCTATTAACACTATCATCTTAAGTGTTTGATCTTTGCAGATGTGCTCGAAAAATACCAGACATAGGCCCAATGCTTTCGAACCTCCACCATCCGCATCCAGATTTTCTCAGCCGCCTTTTTCAGGTCGTCAGTCCATTTGGCTAGGGGGCATCCTACCTTCCCTTTGCCTTCTCGCGGCCTGTTTGCTACAGCGGCAACGGCCATCGGTTCTCCCTCAGTTGTGGCCAGCCTACTGCCACTTCAGCTTGCTTTTTCTGTCGCGGCGGCGCCGGCGGCGCAAAATGCGCCTCCCCATTCCCGGGGGCTAGTTGGGGACACCGTGGTCCCTGCACCCGACGGGGGTCATCTCGAAGAGAAGGCCCCGGGTCTGCCGGGGTGCGAGGGATATTATGTTGGCTACAACCTCACCTCCGGCAACTGAAGACCCAAAGACGGCGTGCGTTTTAGTCGGTTCGAGTCCGAAATAACCTTCCCAACCGGCTCCGGTGGGGGTATACGTGGGGATTTTTCGCACGATAAAAAAAAAATAAAGCTTGCTTTTTCTGCGAGCTATGTCGGTAACTTTAATCATTTGTCAGAGTGACATTTATTTAATTAAACTTTTACATCATAATATCACATAAATAGGTATCTCCTGATTATTCAACAGAAGGCTAATGGATAAAATTATAATTTAAACCTTCAAATTAAATGTTTCAGGGTCGAGCGAGACCCGCTAAAATCGTGTAATTCACCAAAACATTCATTTACATTTAATTAAAATAGGACGGATGGGAGATGTACGTGACGAAACCGCGGGAATTTAAAAGGTTAAGTGTCTAATTGTTTTACTTTTAATACTACTTAGGTGGCAGACAAGCACACGGTCGTTCTGTAGTAGCAGAGAAATCAGGGGGACAGGCACACACAGTGAACAGTGCTCACAGTATTTCATTCAATATGGCAAAATATTTTCGTTTTCTTCCGAATTCGATATTCGTCGTAGAATGTTCTAGTGGGCGGCATATATTTAGACCCCGAGTCGCGAGAGAATCGAACTCTTGACTCACGGATCGGTTTGATATAATCCATGGTTGGTGGATTTGATTAGCTAAAATACACCCTTAAACCGTGTACTGCGCACATAGACTAGAAAACATATTAAATTATTGATTGACTGGTTATCATATATGCCGGTGACTATGCCATAAGCGTCCTATCGATCCTTAAGCCAATATTAGCCGTATCAGCTCCCAATCAACTGGAAATTTATTACGTAACTTGTTCCTTACTGAACTATTTAAATGCTAGAAATGTATGGCAATAGAAAATGATATATTACCTTTTAAATATTCACATATTTGGAATCTAGAACGGCTATATTTAAACCACTCACTGTGGAATTAATTATTAATTTATTGGAATTATGGTTCATAGGATACATCTATCTATCTATCTATACTGCTATATAATTGTAAAAAGTTTATGTATGTCCGCAATGTACGCAAAAACTACTGAACGGATTTCTTTGCGGTTTTTATGTTTGGTCCAATTTAAAATCTTACGTTTGTTTGATTGCAATCGGTTAAGTAGAACCAGAGTTATGATTAGTAATATAGAATTTAAGTTGCACAGAAGGCGCTTAGGTCGCGATAACCGACAGCCACGCGGGCGGAGCCGCGGACATAGGCTAGTCAATAATATAGGAACCTCCACCGAAGTCAGTGCGGGTGATTATGTCGGACTCGAACCGACCAAAATCGTACGGCCATCTCTTACTAAGAGTGAGGTAAACTTTAGCATATCCTGCACGCCCCGGCTGACCCAAGGCCCTCAAAGAACCTCTCGTATGTGGTACTACGGTCTACATCTTTTCTTGGATAAGGAGAAGCGCGTATGCTACAGCCGCGGCCTACTTCTGCTAGGATGAAAGGCGACAATTGGGTTAGGTAGCGAGTGGCACGATAAAAAAGTAGCTCAGTGGCGAATTTACTATATTTTTGGATCTCTAGTGGTCATGATTAGTTTTATGATACTGTGCCACTTAACTACTTGCCAAATAGGTAGTGGTCATGTGGCATGTACTTCTCGCGATTGTTGAAGCTATCCAGAACTCGGGATTTATGATTTTTCTCGACAGGGCTCGTCGGTAATGTCCAAATCGCAGCGTGTGAGTGCCAATACACACTCTACACGACCCTAAATAGAATATTATCACCGTGAAGGTTATAAAGGTGACATTTGAAAAGGTCGAGACGCTGGAGTCATGGGGTCCCAGCGGTCGTACACTCTTGCGTAGATTACGAATTTAGCGGGGGATCGATGGTTCAGGTGAAATTATCTAGGATACTACCTCTTAAAGAGGCTTGTGTAGAGGCGAACTTGTCGAAGTTTAACTTCGCACATAAGGCATATTGCACATACGATATCATTATCTGGCAAGTGGTATGGTTAATGGACTGCTGAGTGAGGTCACGAGTTTGAGCCTAGGTTTGCCAAGGCACACACCAATGGCTTTTCGATGCTTTTCGAAGTTATGTGTGTATTTATCGCATCTTTATAAGTGCCCGGTCGATGGCAATAGGCTCGCCACATATACATTGGGACTTAAAAATAAACTGGTGAAATGTGGATGCTAGCACCTCTGCCTACCCCTTCGGGGATAAAGGCGTGAGTTAAGTTTATGTTTACATTATTATCTCCTCGCGTAAGAAGTATTTTTACTTGCTTTGAGGAGTGCGGTTTACCATTCCTTTCTATAACAATTAGTGATATATTGTTATTGCTATCGTTGGGATTGTTAAACCGTGGGTAAGTGGGTACCCCCTCTCCCACAATATATCACTACATAGTATAAAACAAAGTCGCGTTCTCTGTCCCTATAGGTATCCCTATGTATGCTTAAATCTTTAAAACTACGCAACGGATTTTGATGCGATTTTTTAAATAGATAGAGTGATAAAAGAGGAAGGTTTATATGTATATAACATCGTGCTGCAACTAACTGGTGCAGAGAAGAAGTAAACAATGTTGCAAAAACGGGGTGACGCAGACGAAGTTGCGCGGGTCCGCTTATAAAAAACAATAGCCACGCCACACCGCTGCTAAACCATTTTTCTGTATTCTATTAACAAATGTGTTTACATAATTTAATTACAATATTTTTATGAGTAGCCTACTAGAGTACACAGTTCATTTCCAAGCGTGTTTGTATTTTAATTTTTGGCAAAGTTTCATTTTAATTAACCTTTTAAAGTTCATGGGAAATTTTCTAATTTCATTTGGAAGCTTGTTGTACGAGCGTAGGTGGAAAACCCTTGGGTCAATTTAAATTTGTCGAATTGACTATTTATATACTAAAAGGTTGCTTTTTGTAAATAAATATTTTGGGACATTCTACACAACGCATTCTAGACCTATGGTATGTAATGTATGCATAGCTTATCTAGCTTGTGTTATGGTTTCTAAAATGCGGATAAACATACTTAATTACATTTTTTTTTGTAAATAGATACATACATATTATACATAGAAATACCCAAACTAATACAAATAATATTGCTATGCACACAAATATGCATATTCATTCACTCATTTATGTGTGCACATACTTATACTCACGTAAACATTATATCAGCGAAGGGGCATGCAGAAGTATTAACACCCACATTTCGGCAGCTATGATTTTGGGTCCCACTATCCTGCCTTTTCATGGCAGGATAAGGCCATACCTCCCCAACGGAACCTGTGAGAGTGGTTATGTCAAACTCCAACTGGCTAAAACGCCGTCTTTGAGTCTTCGGTTGCCGAAAATGAGATTGGAGGTAACATATCCCTCGCACCCCGGCCGACCCAGGGCCATCTCTAATTTAGATATAATACCGCCTGAAGTGTGAGGATCACGGTATCCCCAACCAATCCCCAGTTGTAAGCACAAGACCACATGGAAATGCAGTAAAAAAAGGACATTAAAATCCCCATTAGCGTCGGTAGCTTAGTGGTTCTGGCCATTACACTACTAGCTGGAGGGGATAGACGGAACATTACTAATTTAGGTTACAAATTTTCTTGAAAAAAAGGTCCTCTCGAAAAGGAGTTGGCGGAACGGGTTCGGAGAAGACTTCGAGCTCCTGCGGCCTGCAATGAGCGGAGGCGACTCGGGCGTCGGAGGTCGCAGAATGACCTCCGAGCGCGGATCTGGGGGTAACGGATGGCCGCCTGTCACCCTAGCAGGGTTAGACTGGGACACCGTGGTCCCTATACCTGAAGGCGGCTATCTCGAAAAAGATGGCCGGGGTCTGCCGGGGAGCGAGGGATATTTTGGTTACACAATCTCACCTCCAGCAACTAAGGACCCAAATACGGCTTGCGTTTTAGTCGGTTCGAGTCCGACATAACCCCCTCACCCGGTTCTGGCGGGGATATCCATGGGGATTTTTCGCACTATAAAAAAATAGGTGCTTTTAGGTCCTAATCTACGTTTGAATTTCGTTGTTTCCTTAAGGAACATATTCCCGGGATAAAAAAAAATCAATTAACAACACTGTCAGCCAAGGGGCACAAACCTTTGACACATAATTCAACAAGATGGCCGCCGTACCGATGTGAATGTACCCAATTTTAATTATCTAACGGCTACATCTAAACGGTTATTGCCGTAAAATGCTGGATGTTACGGTTAAGCGTTGCTAGTGATGTGCCATGTCTTGGTTTGAGTATTTTTATGTTACGAACTTTGGACCTTCTCACGTCTGTCATGAGACCAATAACTTTTATTCCTTACCAGCTCACGTGTTTCCTTCTTCTTACAGTCTTCCTTTAAGCGGGGCGTGAAAAAGCATCTGATGAGGCCGTCAAGCTGAGCTAACACTCTATGTGTTTTTAATGGTGACTCTCTTTCCTGAGGCTTTGCCTTCAGCTTACCATCAGGCGGGGTGAAGTCAAATTGACGTGTCATAAATTAAATTAAAACAAATAAACCCGAGCACTGTGTAATGTATTTGTGAAAAGTTGTTTGAATGAATTAATAAATATTATTATTATTTCATTTGAACCTCTTGAAGTTTTCACAGTTATATTTCCACCGATAAACAACTACAACACGTACCGCGTTTAGTACAGTAAGTACCGCGGTAGCCTAGTGGTATGGGTAATGGACTGCTGTGTCGAGGTTTCGGGTTCGATCCCAGGTTTACCATGGCACACACCAATGACTCGATACTTTTCGAAGTTATGTGTGTATTTATCGCAGGTTTATAAGTGCCCGGTTAATGGGAATAGGCTCGCCACCTATTACATTAGGACCTAAACGTAAAATGGCGAAATGTGGGTGCTAGCACCTCTGCCTACCCCTTCGGGGATACAGGCGTGAGTTTATGTTATGTTATGATAAACTACTTACTACAGCTCCGCGAGATGGACAGACGACATAGTCAGATTCGCGGGTACCCATAAATACGGAACGCCTCCAACCGTTCGGATATACAGCAATAGAAGTCCTATGGCTAAAATGATTATGATGATGATACCTACACCCAAAACTCGTTTGCTACCCCAACAGTATAAAAAAGAAACGTGCTAATAAAGCCTAATGGCCGCCCATAACCATCTCCAGTAATTACCTTTGTAACAAATTGTTTTATATTGTCATGTTGTTTACAGAACTCTGTGTATTACGTGTTACACACTGAAAATGTTTCTTTTTTTTATTTAAGGCACGTCAATTTGACTTCACCTCGCCTGATATTAAGCTGAAGGCAAAGTCTCATGAAAGAGGGTCACCATTGCAAACACGTACAGTGCTACAATGGTTTATGCGACATTTTCTTTTAAGGTCTATCGAATTGTAGATCCGTTTGATACTCTCCAAGACGTTGATTGGTAGTACTTGTGCGGCTAAGCACGTAATTAATTTCCGTGCGATTTACACCGCATAGCAAGGAATCGGGTCAATTTTTTTTTCAAATTTATTTAGCTGCTACATTTTCGGTTAGGAAGTTATTTTCGGCATACCCATGTCCTATTGACGGCAATAAGCCCGCCCCCGACCCAAAATCATCGTTGGCGAAATGTTGGTGTTTAATACACTTCTACTCACCTGCCTAATTTATTAGCACCCCCTAATTTATTGGCAATCATTGTTATCAGTAAAATTTAAGAATCGAGTTCAACACACGGTGTTTCTACAAAAATAAAATGAATCTGTAGTTAACTTATTAAAAATTGAAGCCAGGTCAAAGCACAGTATTACTTAAACTACCAATAATTGAGTAGTATACCCTGTATTATAAAAAAAAAACGTTCCCGCCTAACCCAGGAAAAAAATGTGTCACAATGACCCTTTTTTTTTCTAAACTACTTGTCTATTACACATAGAAGTCATTGACCATTGACTTAGAATTTAATTCAGGTCAACAGTGCTTATTATTTATTAAAAAAAATTGATGAATTAATAACAAATCAGTCTAACATCCATTAGGATTTATGTCCGGACATTGCCATGGCCTGTTTTAGAATTAGTTTGAATTGGATCTGTTCCCAAAATGGAAGTGTTAAGACCTTTCAACTGAATGGATGATGGATATAGGTTAGTGGACTCCAGATGTAGGAATAGACTAAATATCGTGAGAAACGTGTTTATAAATAGACCAAAAAAAAAGAAAAGCCCGTTGAGTTTTTTGTACCACGTACATTATAGTGTTTTTACCACGTAAGTGGCAGATAAACACTCGGCCCACCTGATGGAAAGTGGTTACTTTGGCCTATGGACGGTTGTAACACCAGGGGCATCATTTTCGTGCTGCCGACCATAAAGAAGGTATTGTGGGAAAGGTGAAGGTTAGGAGAGTTTCTGTGCTGTCAGTGCAAAAGACAAAGTATGATTTCTCGATCTACCCACTAACATCACAAAACCTCTCCAATGTGCTCTGGCTACCCTACTCACCGCTGAAACACAACACAAGGTTATTTTAGCCGCGGTATTCTGTAGGGCGGAGATAGTTCCTCAGTCGGACTGCTTAATTAGGACGGGGTATTACTTACAAAAAAAAATTGTGGAGAAGTACATACAAGTGTGTTACCAATAAATGTATAACATTTTAATTTTGTTAACAGGGATACAGAATAGATAATAGTACTTTGTGACAGTGTACAGTAGCACTAGCATGAACTCCTATCGAATTCGTAATGTAAAAGTTTCGAGAGAACGGAGCATAGTGATTGGCTGTCTGCTTCTTGTGAACCTGTGTGCGGGTGTAGCCCGCCAATCGCAATGCTCCGTTCTGTCGATACCTTGATAGTATTTCGTGACAAGGCTACTGTAGTGACAGAGGTGACGTCATCCATATTTCATTCTGTTACAAGAGTTAAGAGGCCCCTAAAATCCAACCACACGTCTCAATCGACTACCTGATCTCGTGGGGGGCGGACACACGGAAACACTGGCGTGGCTAACGTGGCTCTGGAAGATTTTCTTGAAAAACTTGACAGTGGCGTCTCGCCATTAAATAATTTTATATTACATTCACCACTTGACATTGCGGCGAATCTGCTTGCAAAAGAAGCCATCTTAAGAAGAAGAAGAAGACTTAAGAGACCAACGTGCTACAGATATATCTAAAGCTGCCACAGACTTCTAACAGGCCACTGTACACATTTTTAAAACGTTGTTTTTATAACTGGGTTATTATAAATGTGGGTGCTAGTCCTTCTGCATAACCCTTCGGGGATATAGACGTGAGTTTATGTTATGTTATGTGTGTAATTATAAAGTTTTTGCAACTGTTTGAGTAGAACCGAAAATAAAATCATTAAAGTTAAACTCTCATTAAACTTAAACTTTTGCCACTACTACCCAAGAGCGAAACCGTTGACATTAGTCTTTTTTAAAAAAAAATTAAATTGTCATTGATGTAATTTTAATATTTAATATCCATTAGAATGACTATATGACATGAAATTTTAAGTGATTAACAGTAAACCTATAATTTTCCTTAAAATGAATGCGTTCACTACACGCGAGGACAATTATTATAATCTTTATATTATATCAGGAAATGTTTTATGATATAATATTTATTGGAAACATGCAAACATAGATTCAACCAACCTTGGACGATTTTGACCGCTTTATTGCATACTACATACATGCGTATGATTGACATGAGAGAAGAAGATCCTAAGAGGAGATCAAACCCTCATCAAATCAAACACACGAAATCTCGCGTAGTGTAAATTATAATATCGGTATGAACCAAAGTTATTTCAAAATTAATTCAAACTAACATGATAAATGCTATCGAGTGCACCCACGTTGATTTCGATAACCGCTACTTTTTTCATGTCTAGGAGGATTTTTATAGGTTCATACAAAGAAGGTTGGATAGCGTAAAAAAGTTCTAATCCCCAGATTGCGATCAAAATAAATAAGTATAAGGTTAAAAGTTCGGCCAAGAACTTTGGAACAAGAAAGCCACATCAAAATACGTTCAGTTTTTGCTTCCATCACGGACAAACAGACAAGCAAACAGGAATTCCCAAAAAAAACAATATTATCAATATTATTTAAATATCTTCAACGAACAGAGACGATCACTTTACAATTGCATATAATAGTATTAATAAATTACCTGCCCACTGCAATATGACAGTAAGATCGTGGTTACTGCGCAATAATGCAGTGGTACAAAGTAAAAGATTAATAACTCATCGCCCACAAGAGACTTGGCTAACGTTATCCTCGGTTGACTCACGCCATGCAAGCCTAATCTATACTAATATTATAAAGCTGAAGAGTTTGTTTGTTTGTTTGTTTGAACGCGCTAATCTCAGGGATTACTGGTTGGAATTGGAAAATTCTTTTAGTGTTGGATAGTCCATTTCTTGAGGAAGGCTATAGGCTATATAACATCACGCCACGACCAACAGGTGCTGAGCAGCGAGGGTGAAACCGCGGGGAACAGCTAGTGTGAATTATAAGTACATGACCGATTGTCTATGGGTTCGTTCTTCGTTCTCAATTTGAAATGTTTGTTTATAAAAAAGCATTGTGTCAAGTTATATTTTGTCATCATAACAATATGTCGTAAATTCTTACGTGATTATTACTTATTATTATGTATTATGCAAATAATTATATTCAAAAAGACAAGTAATGTCTGACTTTGCGCAACAAGCGTTAGCTGGCGAAGCGTGAACGAATGCATTTGTGCTCAAAAGTTAATGAATGACAATAAAGATTTTATATTTCAAATTGTGATTTTACTCTCAGAATGTTTCTGTGTTTTTTGTATCGATGTTAAGTACTATTTTAAAGAAATTATTATTTTGTTTATGTTTTAAAGATTGTGCTAGTTTTACATTACACTACCGAATAGGTACCGATACAATTTAATATCTAGGGTCTTTCCTCTGCCGCACCATTAAATCCTGGAATTCCTTACCGGCGCACGTGTTTCCTTCTACTTACAGTCCCAGGTCCCGGGTCCTTCAAGCGGGGCGTGAAAAATCATCTGATGAAGCCGTCAAGCTGAGCGTCACCATTGTAGCACTGTACGTGTTTGCAATAGTGACCCTCTTTCTTGAGATTTTGCCTTCAAATTAACATCATAAATAAAAAAAACCTCTTTTTTTGTTAACCTCAGAACTAATAATTTGGGCGCAAGGTTCTGAGGTTAACCTTTTTTTATAGCCAGGATCTCAGTACGCACCTCTTTAGTTGTGTCTTTCATAACCTCCACTTATCTGACTAGTTTATTTTTAGGTGTTATATTCGAGGGGTTCTAAATATTCTAACACAATGTAACTATAACGACAGTGGGTATCGCAGTGATTTATCAAGTATCCGCATAGAGTTTGTAGTTAAAATACTGATAATCCTGACAATGATTCGTATTAATTGCGTAACCATTGTTTTCTAAGTGAAGTTGGAGAACTGAGATGTAGGTATACGATAAAACTTATGAGTATATCACTTAGTATTTGTTTCTTTCAAAACATTGAGCAACCAAAAAAACTAATTATAAACAGACTTTAGTTAAAGTTTAATTGACAATATAGGGTACCGAACGCATTCTCTATGGTCCGATTTCCATTTTCTTTTTTATTTGTTTTTTTTTTTTTCGAACAAAATATACGTTAACTAATCCATATAGGATACATTTTGACTATTTTCTACATAATCCGCCATATCCATTACAAAATATCTTGTTCGCGATCGAGCTAAATATCATACCACAATGTGATACGACTAAAAATACTGTCCTGATCTAAATATTGTGTTTGAAACGCTATATCTTTACAATATCGAAAAACCGATCTTATATATCGATATAATATATAGTTTCGATTTGATACTGAGAAAAAGCTATATAGTAGGTATTAGTGGATTTAAGGGTCTGCGCCGCCGTAGCACCCCGTGTTATCCTCAATAGACACCCAAAAACGAGTAAGTACTGCGCATGTTGTCTAACATTTTCTGATGTGATTGTGCTTAAGATATATGCCGAAAACCATACCTAGGTACTTTCATGGTCAAAAGGAAATTGGTAATCATAGAAAAATTCTGCAAGCGTATAGTTTTATAAGCCTTGAAGACACTTTCCGACCTTTAGTCTATGTCTACCGCCTCGATTGTGTAACCACATTGCTAACTTCCTGCTCAGCACCGCAATGGGGTTTTGCGACATTCTAGCTACAGTTACGTACTACGGGCGTGTTCCACGGGTCTTATTGCCCCCCACTCCCCCTACTCTTTAAACCACACAGACGAATGGAAAAGGTAGTTGGTATAGACCTGGGATGCGAAGGATATGTTTTAGAGGCAAACTCACACCCCGGCCAAGATCTGAAGACTAAATAGCGTGCGATTTTAGTCGGTTCGAGTGCGATATAACCACTTCGACGATCCGCGGGTGGTATTTGCTGGTATTTCCTGGATGCAAAAGGTAAATTGAACTGTCTTCATCGACACCAATCATTATTATGCAGATGATAATATTGTTTGGCCCAATGTGCCTTGCATAATGCCAACTTTGACATTAAAAAAAAAACACGGCGTCCAACTTTGACCAGGTCCTTATGACGGTCGAGTTCAATGCCAAAAAGATAGGACTACTCTACTCTCTACTTAATCTTCGAGATATAGAATTAGTTACCGCTGCAGTGGCACTAAATTAAAAGCTCCGAAATAGCCAGAGCTTTTCAATTAACTAACTACGTACACGAATTGTGACGAACTTAGGCTATGACGTCACTGGTTTTGCAACGCACGTAACGTCAACTTGACAACCCATACATTTAAAAAAAGAACAGATCAAAAACATTTTATACGCTCGACTTAGTCCTAATCACAATGAAAGTAGACGTGAAAGCAACAATTTAATATTTTTTTCCTGTTTGACATAAACCCCTGTAGGTTTAATTCAATTCCCTTCAATTTTCTGTAGCTTCTCGTAACATTTGTAAATGATATTTGCATTCAAAAAGATATTTTCAATCTTAAATATAGACCGGAAGGAACAGTACTACCATAGATTAGAACAAGACATTTGACTCTATTTCCGGTTAAAATAACATCCGGTAATAGGCCGTATACCGTAGCACCTTAGTTCTGTGGTCATTTATATAGGCACCGCGAAGCTCAATTTACCTTACTTTGAAAAACGCTATAGAAAAATATTAAATAGATAATTACTACAATAAATCACTCTAACAATAGAAATTGTAAACCACGTTCCGTAGTCGCTATACTAGAAAATTATTCCCATTCCATAAAAAGCGAAGAGAAATTTATTATAGGACACATGATTAGAATGTCGTATCACAGTTTATTTAATTTATAATTGTTTAATGGCACACATACAATTTTACACGTATGAGAATGCCGCTTAAGGCACGGCTCACATTTAAGGCATGTAAACACGCATAAGGAATAAATATTGCGAAAGTCCAGTTAGTGGTGCTTAAGACTCGGACTGTAGCCAATTCAGACGTCTAACGCACATCGTTATAGACTTAAAATGTACAGAAATACAACTCACATACGACAAAACGTAAATAGAACATGATTTTTAAAGAAAACATACCTTATGTGGCGTCCTTCCCCATAATCGGGTTTATAAATCCGTTCACAATACGAAACAAAAACGCACTCAAGCACTTCGAGAACATAAAAACGAAACTTATAACAAGTTGAGCATAAAGCGATACTTAAATCACACACTTCCTTTTACGTGTTAAAGGGAAACAATAAAAAAAACTTGCACAATATTTGAACAGATGGGGTATTTATTTTGGTTCACGCGCGACTCAGGATAGCAGACGATTAGACGTACGCCTATTACATAGAGAATCTCGGCACTGAGCCGGAACAGCTAGAGCGGGTTTGTTTGCAACCGCGCCTTCCCTTTCTATTAAGAATTTTGTAAGAACGCCATCTCGTGTTGAGTTATTGAACTACCTTGTTTGTCAGTTAAGTACTGAAGTTACATGAGGTTCCTAATGCCGTAGTATCAAAAGCAACGTAAGAACACCCAATATCGCATCACGCTGCGTGATGCGAGATAGTCTACCAATCGCTTATGACCACGCACGCCCGCATTTTGCTGCGTGAGGTGTCCCAATCACACATTACGACCGGAAACGGCGCATTGTGCGGTATGAAAGGAGCTTCATCCCGCGCACGCTCAAGCCATGGAATGAACTCACTGCGGTTTTCCCAAACGACTACAATATGAGGTTCTTCAAGAAGGGCATTAAAAGGTTTCTACAGGGTAGGTAACACGAGTGTGACGCCCCTGGTGTTGCAAACGTCCACAGGCCACGGTGATCACTTTCCATCAGGTGGGCCGTGTGCTTGTTTGCTAAAAAATATCACTTAAGACCACGCACTGCCTATTGCATAACCATCATCAAACTGTTTTTACATGTATATACGTTCCACTAACCACTTATAACCAGTGGCTTAAACTACCCAAACACGGTTGAAATTTCGATGGGTGACCACTTAGTGGTATTTTATCTACGCATCTGTAGTTCTCAGAGCACGTAGTGGTGTCACGAGTAAGTGTTGGTTCCGTATGTCCTACCGAGGTAGCCTGGTACCGATTCGATATCACCATTGGTTATTGGACGACTGGTTGTGGAGGTCAGATGGCAGTCGCTTCACGGAAAATATCGAAGATCAGCCACATCACAGTTAGACTGAAAAGCCGACCCCAAACTGAGTTGGGAAAAGGTTCAGAGAATGATGAATGACAGTTTAACTTGCGTTATTCCCTCCTCCATCGTGTTAGTAGTAAAGCTAAATGAAACAACAACAAAAAATTACACGCCACTTGTATTTTTTTGCAGTGACCTTTTTTACCCGACTGCGCGACGCAAATGAGGGTATTGTGTTTTCATTTCATTAATTTCGAAACTCAGCCCCGGCCTAAGAAGACTCCAGCAAGAAATTCACCTTCCACCCACCTTTTATTTTTTTGGTCTATTTACAAAGATTTTCATTTTGGGAAAGTGTAAAAAAAAATAAACCGCACGCCGTCCCCGGCGAGACTAGTACCAAAGCCGGTTCAAGGGATTCCTCGCACCTCAGCTGACCATACCATACCAAAAATTCCAATATCAGGCTGTCAAACCACAGAAAAAAAAAACAGTAGAGGGATAAAATCCTAATTTATTTAAAAAATAATATTCCGCGATTTAACACTTAGGGAATCAACCTATCATTACTTTACAAGATAACTGCGTTTCTGTTTGATCAGCGACCACTTTGATCAAATTACTATTAGATATTACATTTCTGGGCTGGTAACCCGCAGTGATCCATGAGTCTAGAACTTCAGTACTTGGCAACATTGTTCTTAATGTATTCCTTATGTAAATATACGCTTGAGGCGAATATTTGTAAATACTCAAAGCGAAATTTTTTAAATCATCCGTCTGTCTCATAGGCATAGCCAATACTAATCCTGTTGTATCCTCCTTTATTTTATCTTGCAAAGACAATAAAATTCTACATTTTTTCTTTCTTTTCTGATTTAAAACCTTCTTTTTCATTTCTATTATTTCTTTTATTCTTTTTAAGAATCTGTTTTGTCTATTGTGGACTTTCATATTGTATTTTAATTTTTCTTTTAAAGCTACAGCTTGGCGTTGTAACCTTTGAACTTCTGAGAATAATTTGAGTAGTTCGACATTTTCTGTTTCTTTTTGAGTTCCGTTAATGTTTGGCGGAGGTGCGACCTCCTTTTCTTCTTCGTCTGTACTCATATATTCTTCGTAATCTTCATTGTCTAATGTTTCTTCGTCGATATATTCAACCTGTGTGAGAAAATAATAGTTTTAGTACTGGCAGTCATACTCTTTTTCGGCCAGGGTGCCTCGGAGAACGCCTTAAGTTGTTAGATCCGGTAGTCATACGAACATCTATAGCAGTCATTACAAGTATTTACTAACTACAGAACTTTGAAATCGCTAAATGGTTGTGCTGGTCAGATGGCAGCCGCTCAACCAAAATAACGGCGTTAAGCAGCAACACAGACTTTAAAGCTGACCCTTACTGAGCTGAAAAAAGGCTCAGATAATCATGATTGATCAAAATTTATAATGAACTCGTTTTCATTTAATTTTGTACTTTAAATATATATGGTAAAGTCGAAAATTTAATGGCAAGTTTTGTAATCCTATTGGTTTGATAATTGTTAATGATTAGTACAATTGTGGTTTAAGTGGATCGTATGCTTATCTGCCCCTTAAGTGGTATAAAAAAATGTTTATTTTTATTTACTATCATAACTTAATTATACGAAACTAGCAAACCCGGCGAACTCCGTTTCGCCATATGAAAAATGATTTTCCCGCTTTTCTGTTGAAATTTTTCCTGAATTTTCTTTGCTATAAACCTCACGGAGCCCGAGACCTTTCCAACGAATGCAAAACCGTGGAAATCGATTCGTGCGTTCTGGAGTTATAGCGTCAGGAAGGAAAACCCGACTTATTTTTATATAATAGATTACCTCTAAAACGTGTCTAGGCAATTTGAGTGAAGGGACTGCTTTGTCTATGATCACCATTTGGTCTTCCTCGTTTACTTTGAAGCAGTCCACGGAGAAATGCTGTAAGCATATATATGAATAGTCTGTTGGGGTCCAATTGTTGCGACCGGTGAGGTCCGTCCATATCTGTCGCAGGCTTGAGTCTTCAGGGAACCTGTGAATTTTTTAGATATTAACTAGCTGACCCTAGCGAAACATTGTTTTGCGTCTAAATTTTAAGGGTGAACCACCCTTATCACTAGGTATGAAAAATAGATGTTGGCCGATTCTCAGACCTACTCAATATGCTCACAAAATTTTATGAGAATCGGTCAAGCCGTTTCGGAGGGGTACCAGAACGAACATTGTGACACGAGAATTTTATATATAAGACTAGCTGTTGCCCGCGGCTCCGCCCGTGTGGACTTCTGATCCCGTTCCCGCTGCTCCATGAGCATTTAGGGGTATGAAAAATAGATGTTGGCCGATTCTCAGACCTACTCAATATGCTTACAAAATTTCATGAGAATCGGTCAAGCCCTTTTGGAGGGGTACGGAAACGAAAATTGTGACACGAGAATTTTATATATAAGATTGGTGATCGCAACCACCAATGACTTAGTTATAACTGACTAGTTTTTGCCCGTAGCTTCGCCCACGTGTATGTTGGTTATCGCGCAGTGCAATATAGCAATTGTACTGCAGTAGCCTAGAGGTATGGGTAATGGACTGCTGAGACGAGGTCTCGGGTTCGATCCCAGGTTTACCATGGCACACACCAATGACGTTTCAATGCTTTTCGAAGTTATGTGTGTATTTATCGCAGGTTTATAAGTGCCAGGTCAATGGCAATAGGCTCGCCACCTATTACATGGGGACCTAAACACAAACTGGCGAAATGTCGGTAACCTCTGCCTGCCATTTCGGGGATATATGCGTGAGTTTATGTTATGTTTATATAGCATTATGTTACTCAGAGTGAATGTATTCCAATGGTGAAAGAATTATTGAAATTTGAAATTGGCACAGCTGTTTTTGAGTTTATCCATTACAAACATACACACATATTTGAATCTGCAAATAGACAACCAACTAGAAGGACACTTAGCATACCTAAAAAAGGATTCCGGATCAAAATTCTTGGAGTCCTCACAACCAAGCACTGCACACGTCTTGGTTATCTCTGTGTCGGCATCAGGGTTTTGTTTCAGTTCAGGAGCCACCATGGCTGTAAAATAAAGGCTAAATGAATATGGCTGAAATTTTGTACGGGGTTAAAATAGGCTGTAATCCTGAGAAAAAGAGTCCCATTAAAATTCCAGGTGGATGAAGCCATGGGCATCACCTTGCTTATAATTAAAGTATGAGAATTCATTCATCGCCTGGGTTGCATTTGTGCATGGCTTGGTTTTTTCTTATCAATACTTGTTAATACCTTTCAATATCGCCATTGGTTATTGGACCATTGGTTGTGGAGGTCAGATGGCAGTCGCATCATGGGAAACTTCGAAGTTCAGCCGCATCACAGTTAGACTGGAGGGTTCAGAGAATGATGACTTCTTAATACCCTTGCTTTTAACTTTTGAGAAATTGTTTTGTACACAAATTCAATATAAATTTTGTCTAAAACAGTTTGTTGATTGAAAAAAATATATACAAAAATTCACTTTCGCCTTGCATGATTATATGGTTAGTGAAACACAGGTATTAACGCGATCATATGGTGTATGTACCAGATGATTACAATAATACCCGAGTTTTGCTAACCATATATACATAGGTAGCAAATTATTTGTGTAATAAAAAATTCTGCAAGTATTATCTTTGGCATGAACCATATTCTTTTTAGTGCTCCAATTCATTTATCTACAATCAGCCCTTGGGTTTTAATGTATGCGGTGAAAGGTTTCATTTGGCAGAGTGCATCCTCCAGCTAGAATATCTTTACTTGTGAGTGTTAGTAGCATTGCTGCCAATGCAATAGGGTGGCTTTTGAGTCTCTAATCATATTGTACCTCCTTTTCGCTTTATTTTGCATGTATTGTTGCATTGCTATATTTGAGACACAGATATTTCCCTATAGATGGATACCATATAGCCAGATAGGTTTTAGTACCAACTTAAAGATTAGAAGCTTAATGTTGAGGAATAGTTTGCTATTTCTGCCAACAAGCCATAGTAAGTTGGTATAATGAATAAGAGCTAATGTATACACTTTAAATAAAGCCTGTTTTTATGTAGCATCAATTGTTTTTATTACATATCCTATCACATAACAGTATTTGTTTAATTGTCTACTTGTTTGGTAGCAATACAGGAGGCAGTTGTCATTAATGTCGACTCCAGGGAGAATCTACTGGTGGTAAGCCCTACTGGTCAGTGTATCAACACATACATGAAAATGTAACCACTAAAAATCAACATAAAAACTTATTCTGAGAAATTATGAATGATAACATACCAATAGGTGTAGATTTAACTTTTCCATCACTGTGTTCTGTACCATTCTCTTTTATTTTATAGCCTTGGGTTGTGTTCATCTTATGGTCTAAGTATCTGAAAGAATTTGATGGAATATTTACGATATGTAAAAAAAATTGTATGTATACTGTATTCTATCACATGTCTGATAAAAAAAAGAAAGCGTTATCGTTCAAATACGTCAACCGCGTACCTTATGAATGAAATAAGTCTTATAATTCAAGCAGAGCTGGAATGGCCGGCAGCGAAAGCCCTATATAGGTTAATATTGTCTGCATTTAAATTTGATTAGGGTAACATACTAATAGCAAAAACAGCTACACGATTGAAATGACAACAACTAATTACACTAAAAATAATGAACGTGAATTCACACTGCGCTTATACGCATGAATTTTTATATTTCTTTTCTACGATCGCCCATTGAATAGAATGATTGAATTAATGAATGACATATAAACAATTTCATTAAATTTGAATCTATGCGTGCATGTAATGAATGATTTGTACACCGGAAATCGGTATTGTAAAATAGTACTGCCCTGTAGTGTGTTAATCAGTGTTAATATTAATTTTGATTTAGTTTATAGTTAATTACCGGTTAACAGAATTTACTTACTTAACGAACTAAATGTATAAAAATCATAATGTTAACAAATGATGAACAATTTTGGTAAGGATATTAAAATATTTCTCAGGATGTAGTAAGTAGTAACTAACCGGTTAATAAAATTTACCTACTGAATAAAATAAATGAATAAAAATAATGAACTATAATTTTAATGTTAAAGTCTGGAAGTTAACAAATGATAAAAAATACTGATGTTTACTTTTTTTTGCCATTTCTTTGTCCATAACATGTATATACTTAAATATATTATTTTAAAAACCGGTAAATCAACTAAGATCATAGACAAACTAAGAAGGGTTGTGTGCTGGTTAAGATTGACTTGAGTGACTGATGTTTCTTGTTTGTCTTGTCACTTTGCCTCTAGTATGTATATATTAATCTATGCACTTCTTTGCGTATTTTTATTTGTACGTAATATTTGAGGAGACCTTTGTTTCTATCAATTGATGTTATTGAAATTGCAATCGAAAAGATGGTCGATCCGATATTTGACTACCAGTTTAGGCTTATCCTAATTGGTGATAGTACAGTGGGCAAAAGTTCTCTATTGAAATATTTTACAGACGGGAAGTTCGCCGAGGTGAGTACATAAGCCTTTGTTTTGATGTTATTTATAATGACTTGTGTTACAAATTGCGTCATAATTTTTAGCTATCGGACCCTACAGTTGGTGTAGATTTCTTCGCGAGGATTATTGAAGTTCAGGACGGGACTAGGATCAAACTGCAGTTATGGGATACGGCGGGTCAAGAGAGATTTAGGTCTATTACAAAATCATACTACAGGAATTCTGTTGGTGCTTTATTGGTGTATGATGTGTGTAACAGATCTAGTTTCGAACATATACCTCTTTGGATGATGGAAGCAAAAAGACACATAGAACCTCATCGGCCAGTATTTGCATTGGTCGGGTGTAAAGTTGATCTGGTGGGCACAGATAACAAAAATGGTGCGCGGAGAGAGGTGTCATGTGAAGAGGCGCGGATGTTCGCTGAAGAAAATGGTGAGTCCTAATATATAATTTTTGTTGTGTTGGTTCTCAGTGTGGTAGAAAGGATCACATCATCCGTGAGGGTCATAGAAACCGATTAACGGATACCCCCTGTAACATGGGAAAGAAAACTATAGGTGACGCAAACTTGTTGTAAACGTAGGCCACGGTAACCACTTTCCATCAGGTGACCCATATGCTTGTCTGCTACCTAAGTGATATAAAAAAATTATGGAATGTGGGTAGTATAACACCTCTGCCTACCCCTTTAGAGATTTACAATAGTGTTAGTGTTAGTATTTGTACCATATGCCAATTTAAAAACTTATTGAGTTGCTCGTTTGTCGTACTGAAAGCTATTTGAAAAGGTCTCAGCACTTATTTATAGTCAATCTTTGAAAGATTGTAGATCACATAACTTTAGAAGAAGAAACCATAAATAGTAAATATAAAATACAAGTTTAGTGGAATTCCTCCACATCGCATGCCTCTTGTAGTAACCTCCCCCGAAGATTGGCAGCATTGCCACATTTTTGTCATAATATTCTTTTAATAAAATTTTTAATCATATGGATATGAAATCTCTAATTTTATTAGGGTTTGTCTAAACACTGCTGATATTTTTATAAAAAAAAATACTATTAATAAAATTTCTTATGAATATAATCTTATTGGAATCTTCTTAGCAAATAAACAGAATTTGATTTTGTTAAGTTGACTATAATGTCAAGAGTCAATTAAATCTGATTATGGCTTCTGGGCTGCTTGCAGATAGAGAGGAAAAAAACCTTAACTACAATCTAATTGAGTTGCACTCAATGCAAATATTCGTACATACATACATTATGCTCATCCCCGTAATAGGGTGCAAGCCTAAAGCCTCCAATCGGGCACTTTGTAAAAAAATGAATATGACGAAAATAAATTTCTAACCGAAAATACTGCAGCTAAATAACATAACATAAACTCACGCCTGTATCCCCGAAGGGGTAGGCAGAGGTGCTAGCACCCACATTTCGCCAGTTTATGTTTAGGTTCCAATGTAATAGGTGGCAAGCCTATTGCCATTAACCGGGCACTTATAAACCTGCGATAAATACACACATAACTTCGAAAAGCATCGAGTCATTGGTGTGTGCCATGGTAAAACCTGGAATCGAACCCGAGACCTCGTCTCAGCAGTCCATTACCCATACCACTAGGCTACCGCTAAATAAATAAATTTCGATAAAGAAATTTTGACCCTATTCCATGCTATGAGGTGTAAATCGCAAGGAAATTAATTACGTGCTTAGCCGCACAAGCACTACAAATTAACGTCTTGGAGAGTATCTGACAGATCTTGGGGAATATTTGTATGCTTGAAAATATCTATTTGCTATAATAATATATTGAAATAGGTGTTACATTATGGAAATCTATTATAAGCTGTTTAGAGTTCCAAAGATGTCTCTTGTAGAGCGAAACACGTGTCGAGATTTGTAGAGCAAAGACCCACATTCTTTTATGAAAAAAAAAGAAATGTTATATTTTCTATGCAAATAGAATAGCATACCAAGAATTATATTTACACAAATGTCCTATTGTTGAATAATGATGCTAAGTATTATGTAACCATGCAAGTATTGTATAACCATAGCATATTTCAACAATTTTCTTCACAATCTACCATGGTTTTATTAAAACAATAGTTTTATAAGGAATGTATAAATCAATGGGGGCTAGACGGGAACACCGTAATCCCTACACCCAAAGGGGGTCATCTCGAAAGAGAGGATTCCGGGTCTGCAGGGTGCACCCCTGCATCTTATATAAAAAATGAATTGCTGTTCGTTAATCTCGCTAAAACTCGAGAACGGCTAGACCGATTTGGCTAATTTTGGTCTTGAATTATTCGTGGAAGTCCAGACAAGGTTTAAAAGGTGAATAAATATGAAAATGCTCGGAACGGAGCAGCGGGAACAGGATCAGAAGTCCACGTGGGCGCAGCCGCGGGCAACAGCAAGTTAGTAATAATTTGCTATTGTTATCGTGGAAATTGTTAAGCGGTAGGTTCCCCTTCCTCCCCCAATATTATATTTCCTAGTAGGAGAGCATAATCCAGCTCCAAAGTCCTTTTTAAAATCATTAAAAACTAAAGCTTGTTTATCTGCCAATGCGATTCCGCGCTCGCTCAGCCTGCGGAATGAACTCTCAAAGGGGCTCTTCAAGAAATTTCTTCTTACGTGGCTCTGTCTCTGTGCTCTTGTCTGCCAAAGGCCGACAGCACGACCAGACCAGTGCAAATGGCCATATTCATGCATACAAATATTTGCACTGAGCGGGGATCGAACCCGAGCCTCATGCGTAGCAGTCGCGTTGACTACCGCCACGCCACAGAGGCCGCCCTAGCTATTAAAAAGCATGATCACTACATAGTATAAAACAAAGTCGCGATCTCTGTCCCTATGTCCCTTTGTACGCTTAAATCTTTAAAACTACGCAACGGATTTTGATGCGGTTTTTTTAATAGTTAGACTGGTTCAAGAGGAAAGTTTATATGTATAGAACATCATGGTACAACCAACTGGTGCGGTGCAGAAGTGAAAAATGTTGCCAAAACGGGGTGACGCAGACGAAGTTGCGCGGGTCAGCTAGTAGTATAGAAATAAAATTAATTATTATCACATCGAAATTAACCAAACATAATTATCTATCGTACAAATACTTCGCTAAGACGTAAACACAAACCTCGGAAAGTAATGGCGCCGTCGCCGTCGGCTGTCGTCTGGCGCCCACCCTGCAAAATTGAGACGGCGCCAATCATTGCTTAGCCACGTGTGATGGGTATTTTCACCCCTACCACGAAACCATAGTTCATGGCTCTCATG
Organism: Pelosia muscerda; assembly: GCA_963691645.1. Classification (NCBI taxonomy): domain Eukaryota; kingdom Metazoa; phylum Arthropoda; class Insecta; order Lepidoptera; family Erebidae; genus Pelosia; species Pelosia muscerda. The sequence continues at coordinate 1,549,464 of OY829113.1, forward strand.
TCGTTAGGACCTTTCCACACGAAAATTTTTAAACGAGTAAAAGCCGCGCGTTTTTGCCACAGAGTATTCATCCTCACACGTTATAACCGCAAACGGTGCTATGAAAATAACTTCATTCTACGCGTGCTCAAGCTGCAGAATGATCTCTCTGCTGTGGTTTTTCCAGCAGATTACATACATGGTTCCTCAAGTAGAGCGTTAAAAGGTTTTTGCAGCACGAGTGTGACGGCTCTGATATTGCACACGTCTAAAGGTCGCTGTAACTGCTTCCCATCAGGCGGCGGCCCGTACGCTTGGGTGTCATCTAAGTATTATAAAATAGTTATGTGCGAGTTTTCTGAGCGTTAGCAATACATATTAGATGAAGTGTTTTTGTATCGATGGAAAGTACTTCAAACATCCAAGTTGAAGCGTGGGCTGCGTGGGTTTTTGAGGCGCGTCTGCCCAAACGCGAAGTTACATTATCTTAGCTAATATCACATACTTCGATTGCATTACGTCTTGTAAGCGTGTTAAGAGTCAACTACCGCTAAAAGAGTTGCAGCTGGAAAGGCTTTTCGACGCAAAATATTACAAACCATTTTAAATATTATCTACAGGAGAAAAGTTTCGATATTCCGCATCGTTATACAAATCTGCTCGCAATTAGTTCTAGTAACAAATTTACCCTGCCTCCGGTCACTCTTTCAGTCGGAATTGAGCCTAATCGTATAAAACACGCGTTTCAAAAATGTCGTGTGTAATGTCCCTTATATAGCTATACTTACAAAAGTTATGCAAACCTCAATTATATTGATTTGGGAGGACGACTCGGTGGTTCGGCGGCTTACTGTTTGTGTAGTTACAAGTACAATATAGTAATAATAAATTAGAATAACTATTCTACCTACAGGACTTCAAAATCGCCCATGGGTTGTGGAGGTCAGGAACCACAGACAAATAGCAATCGTTTTGTAGAATGGAATAGAATAATGTTCAATGTTTATGACAGACGTGAACGAATGTCAATTCCATACATTGTCAAGTCTATACGCCAAAATTCGCGCGACCCGCGTAGTCGTGATCTATTAGGGCAGTCTAATCGCAGACTGGAAACGCGTACCGGGAAGTACACCTCGGATGGGACCGGAACTAGTATATCTTGACCGCAAGTCGCGAGAGAGACGAAAGCGATGCGGATTGGTTATTTTTTCCAATCTAAATTTGATTTGAAACAGTGCTTTACGAGCATTAATAATAGTTACATTACAAGGTTTTTATATAATCAATAATTGAAGAAAAAAAAAACTTCCCCGCCATACCACCGTCGTCGTAGCACCCTGTTCTATCCTCAAAAGACACCCAGAAACGAATACTGCGTATATTGAGTATGTCTTGCGACGTAATTAGGGTCAAGATATGCAAGAACTATAACAATAATAGTATATTTAGTTATGTGTCTAACATATTTTAGACAGTAGTATAATCAGTGTGTACATATGAGTGCACTATGCCCTCAGTGTCTCGCGTCAGTCTCGTGAACAGATAACGACTGTCCCCAAATCGTTTACTAATGGTAGGTGGACCTTGTAGCCTTAGCACAAAATACTATCGAATTCGTAATGTAAAGGTATCGACAGAACGGAGCATTGCTATTGGCGGGCTACACACCCACACAGGTTCACAAGAGGCAGATTGCCAATCACAATGCTCTGTTCTCACGAAACCTTTACATTACGAATTCGATGGGAGTTCATGCTAGTGCTAGTGTGCTACAGGTCAATGGATTAAACAACGTTACAGAAGAACCAATATAATCGACACATTCGACACATAGACTGTAGCAAGATGCCTCTGTTGCATGTTGACAATACTATCACACGATACGATACTATACTACACAATTATCAGTGTACAGAGATACACATAACTCACGGAGGGCTCACGATAACTCCTGTTTCTTCAACAAATATTTCTTGATCTTGCCTATTACGTAAAAAATAAGGCGACAGATATGTTTATCTTTACGTATATGCTACAAGCCTTCAAGGCGAAGAGTCAAGGTTACTCACAGACCAAACTGTGTGGTGACGAAAAAACACGTTTTATCAACTCATCTAAATAATGCGTGTTGTCAATAAGGTGACTAGGTTTCTAGGTCATTTGGTTGTTAATTAAAACGCATTCAGTTTATTAGTGTATTGTGTGAAATTAATCAAAAACAAAACAGAAGGGAAAGTGTAAAATAGTCGACGTGGAAGTGTGAAATAGGTAGTTAGACTTGAATGAATGAATGAATGAAATATTTATTTGCTTATAAACATGGTAACATCAAGGTTTTCAGTAAATATAAAGTACAACATGTTTAGCCTCAGACTGTGACGTGCAAATGTTTGATAGTCGTAATCATGCTGAATACAAATATTATTGACAAAATTATGAATTGTATTGATTTATTTAGTTATTAATTAATTTTATATATGAAAATAATCTGATGGTCATGAGGAGTATAAAAGGTAAAGGTCAGAGGTCAATTTGATTGGTCAAACATTAAGTCAATATTATTTGCATTATGAATAAAATTCCAGCAGTTTCAGGTCCTTACTTAAATAACTAGATTTAATTTTTGTCATAATTATAAATTGTTGTTAGACAGGAAGAGTATCCCAAAATCTTTTACCCTTTGCAACAATATGGAGTGTTAGGGAACCTTCCGGAAAACGATACCTACAACTGACCAGTTTAAATAAAATTGCACTACTTCTTTTGATTGTAATAGGTAGTTAAAACCTCCTTTTTCGTGCGACTTGGGGTCAAGATATATGCCGTATATACTATATAGAAGTCAATGGCCTTAACAGATACTTCTTTTGAAACTCGAAGCCAATTTTATGGCATCTATATATCATAGGTCTACGTGTTCGTGTCCGACATAACCATCCCTCGAGGATGTTTATGTCGGACACGAATCTAAGAAAACCGTATGACTTATATTTCAAGTTTCACCTTTCGCCACTAATATTATTTTCACCACCCACATTTCGCCAACTATAATCTTCGGTCCCATGTAATAGGAGTAATTTATAGCCATCAAGCCGCAAATTTGTCAATGAATATGATAGTAAACCATTATTTTTTGTTTCAGGTCTACACCATGTGGAGACCTCTGCGAAAACAGGTCTGAATGTTGAGGAAGCTTTCGTTCTAGTCGCCCAAGAGGTATACAACCGTATTCAAACAGGCGAATATAAGGTTGAAAATGGGTGGGATGGCATCAAGACAGGTTTCAATAGACCTAACGGAATGGATTTCAACCTTCTCGAAGCCGAAACGGTGCAGTCGACGTGCTGCTGAAAAAATGTGTATATATTATGACTAAAGAGTTTAGTAATTTAAGTGCCGGCAGACATTTGAACAAACGTCAACCAAAAAACCGTTTAAATTGATAAAAGTTCAATTATCCCAACAAAAAGTTGATTAAAGTTCAGTTTCGTATTCTCCCAAATGTCAAAGAACGGTCCAAATTCAAATATATATTGTACAATAAAAATATCTTCGATCTAATGTTATAAAACGATCACGATGTCTAATGTTTTACATTTTATTTGATTTTGACAGATCGAAGTTCGAATACTGATCGTCATAAACATTAGGAGAATTGGATCTACTAATCAACCAATGACATGAGACCGTGGGCTTGTAATTTGTCTACTAAAATCTATGGTTGGTAGATTCTAAATTTTTTCCCGCCTACACCACCAAAGACAACGCGGTCTGCGCATGTGCAGCTAGAGTACATGTTAACAAGTTTGCCGGTTATCAATGTGTAAGCATAATTATATATTATTATACATTTATAAAAATGTAGATAAATGTGGCATCTGTGTAGGGTAACATGCTGGATATTGAAGTCTTATAGACATGGTTTTTTATACAATGGGTGAAATCGGAGGTAAATTTAAATTTGTAAAAAAAATGACGTTCGAAATTTAAATAGCATTAAGGTATACTGTCCAAAAACTCTTAAAAACATAGCTTTGTCTTTGGTATTTAGCGCTGGGTACACACAATCACGAAATAATTAATTTTATTAAAAAGATACACTAATAGTTATCACCATAAATTTCCGTTTTGCTATCAGATGGATACTGTACACAAATTTGGTTATACGCACCAATTTAAACCTGACTAAGTATATTTAAACAATTATGTTTATTTGTTATGACTTATGAATGACCTACCGCCGATTTAATTTCGACAAACCGGAAGCAATCAGCCTGCTTGCTACCGGACAGACATTGTGCCCAATGTCTACTGTAGCAATTCGAAAAAAGAACGTCTTTAAAATATAGTAAATACAAACTGTGGTCCGCGCCTCCGCCCACATGGATGTCGGTTATCGCGATAAAAGGTAGCCTATGTCCTTTTTGAAGATCTAATATTATCTGTATACCAAATTATATCATACTTGAACTTTCATACAAACTATGCTTCTCTATTTGAACCTTATCAACTTCTTTTTTCGCGATAAAAGGTATACCATGTCCTTTCCCAAACTCTAGTCTATCTCTGTGGTAAATTTCATCAAGACCGGTACAATAGTTTAGGCGTGAAGGCATAACAAAACAAACATTGTACTTTTACATTATATCGTATTGTGGATTTTAAACATGCGCTGCCTTTGCCCATTTTATAAGTAAAACCACGTCTACTGCCACTAAATATTCAGCCAGTATCATTCATAATTTTACTTATAAACATTGTTTTTTTTATTCATCAACTATGTTTTGTCATTAGATTCTAATTATATTAATTGCGTCGATGGTAGAAATAAGACAATATTGGTTCGACGTAATTTTATTATTTATTTTTCAGTAGGTACTATAATTTTCGTTCATAAATACCGAGATCATTATAGTCAAGAAAAAAAAATTCACAGCCTATTTTTTTATTTTATTTTTGGCGGGTATTTTTACGGTGCGTTCTTTTATAGTTTTTATCATTAAAATTATACTTACACTTTCACATTTTGAACTAAAACGTTGCATATTCAAGTACAATAGAATACTTTATCAAAATAATTAATAATTTAAATGACGTCATTAGTAAAGCAATCATTTTTGACATGTCACAACTCAAATATATTAAACAAATCATAGTGAAATAAAATACAATTAATTAATCATAATTTGTAATGGGATGTTGTAATAATAATAATAAACTCTATTGACTAATTAATAGTTATAGATTAACCATGAAATATGAAATCTAAAGGAAATGCCTTTAAAACCTCGTTAGCGTAACTCATGTACCTATAATGACGTCACAATAAACAGTGACGTCGATATATTATATTCATTCAACAAAGAACCACCAATTAAAACTTATTGTTTAGCGAATGTGTTGAATATTTTCGCTCTTTGACTCGAGCAATAGCTGCGAGACACTTCTTATAGATTTTATATTCTGTGACTAATACAGTAAAGTAATATTATTTTTTTAAAAGCATTCGAAATTGAAAATTTTTATTTTATTATAATAATGTTTATAAGCAAAATCTCGTCACATAACTAAAGAAAGTGTATTACTTACAATGACTTTTATGTGTACTTAGTACTATACTAGCTGTATGGAACAAATTCTATCAATCGCACGCAACTTACAGCTGTCAAAAAGGCGCGCTATGCCTGTACAGATAGGTATCAAAATTACTAAACTCATTTAGTTTCTATGTCCAGTTCCGAATTTGAAATTTGAAACTAATTTCCACTTCACATTGGAACCGCTATACAATTTTTAAATGAAAACTTCTTAAACCGCCACGGACATTTTTGAGATGAAAGAATCAATGAACTCGCGACACCGTTACCGACACCTCTTCTGGGGCGAAACCAAGCAATATTATTTTAATCTTACTTTACTTCCAGCGTGTGATTCACAGTATCTTGTAAGAAAAGTATAAATTATAAGAAAAGTATACAAATAAATATATTCACTACGGTAAGTAATACTGTTTGACCCATTTGAACCATTTAACACTAGTATACTGAGTATCCCGACCCAAACTCTCTGTATATAAGTATTTATATAATTTATAATGGCCAAGTTCACACTTCAATCGGCACTCCCGTAGTACCAGCTTTTTTTTCTAAACAGCTAGTCCAACAGTACACATAGAAATGATTGTATTTAGTACATACAACGACAAAATACTTTCAATATTAAGTGCTAAAAACTTGTTATCAAACTGCTCTTAAATAAAGCGACGAGCTAAATGACATTGATACCGTTGAACTGGATGAAATATCATTTGCAATGCAAATATCGACTTAAATACGGAAATGTGTTCGTTTTTACAACGTTTGTTTCTGAATTCCGACAGTAATATGTGGTTGTCATTGAAGTAGTTTGACATAATACCTATAGACTAAAACCCTTAAGAGATTAATAAATGAAATATATTAAACTTCTCTGAAAAGTGTACAACTTGAAATATAAAATTTTTCGTGCTCCCAATCTTATATATGGATCTTATGGATGTATCATTATATTATGGTGCAAGAAAATGTTTATCCGCATTATAGAACCCTTAGTGGGTTTTAGAGCGCTGTCAAGCTGCGTGATTTGTTCGCAAATAATTATTTTAAAAAGATTTCTATATGTTCAGCAACTTCTGACGGCGACTGTACGTTGTAATCATTAGACTTGATTACGTGTTATGACTAACGGGAAGTGTAATGAACGGATTCTAAATGATTCAGTATTGGTAAAAAATAAATTAAACGACATTTGTATTACGTCTGTTAGTCAATAGCTTTTCTAATAATCAAAAAATATCCTATAATGTAAAAAAATAAACATATTACTGCCGGTTTCGAAATATAAATACTATTTGTAATGCAAATGTAATTATATCGTCGAAAAAAATTCTAATGTCGTAAGACAAATTAGCCGTTCCGACGTTTTGTCGTAAAACAAATTTGACCGTTGCGACATTTGACATTATGACAAACTGTCCATTACAAGTATTACGACGTTTCAGATTACCACGTTATTCCTATGAAATATAACAAGAAAACTTGCTGTAAGTAACTTAATAATTGGTAAGCGTGTCTATGTAAATATTGTAAAAAAACATAACCCATAAAATATAATATTGTATAAAATTTTAGATCCAAATGCCATTATTTGAATATTCAACTTATAATTAAATGCCATTATTCCTTTGACTGACTAAAACCACACGCTGGTTCTTGACACAAACTTGTGTTGTCAGCCTGAAATGAAAGCATGTTTAAGCCCCTAAAGGACTTGGTTGTTATACCAAAATTTACTGCCCCAATTTTTTTTTAATTCAAGGTGACATTTGGATCGCTTTATACATTGCGCATGTAATTTGAACCAAAGAATTCGAAAATGATCCCTACGATGTAATGTTGTTTCACCGCATAGTTTTACATGTTTCACTAACCTTAATATAAACATAAGTTTAAATATTGTACCTGCGACACCCTGTATAATCGTATACAAATTATTATTAAACATTTATAAATGTCCATAAAAATATCCTATAGTAGTGATGAATAAGTATTTCTTTAATTTGAAATCAATTAATAATTAGAATATTTTGTTATATTATGTAGATTTTTCTACATGATTTAATAAAAGTTGTATTATGCTAGAAATTTGTTTCGTAATAAGTGTAACCTTGCGTCAAAATTAACCATATTTGTTTTTTTGTAAAGCAAAAATTTTAATGGCCGTCCATGAATTCGCGGGCTTTAGTCATTGTACGATTAATTATAACACAAGTTTTAAAATTCGAATCCAGGGTTGCTACACTACATAATTGATTTCTTATTTTTCACACAACTGGATTATTTCTTATTTAGTGTCTATAATTTATTGTGAATTATTTTCTTACGTTTACATTTTTTATATAACAGTTTCTAATGGTACTAAGATCAATTCTCTGGCAGCACAAATCTCGTCTCATAGCATTCTCAATACATAAATCTCTTACATTAAATTATTCATCACACATGGGTTATAAAACATTAAAGTAAGTCACTGATATGCGTAGAACACTGTTAGGTAATAACTCTAATACCTTACGGATGTTATATAAAATAAATTCCTACATTAAATTATAATAATTGCATGAGACTAAAAATTAAAAAGTGTGTAAGGTAGTTAGTCCACAGACAATAATACAGGATTGTCAAAAAAAAAGCGTAATTATTACAAATTATTTTTATGTTTATTTAAAAATTTATGTTCACAATTTGTTTTATTTTAGTAGCTTATAACGTGCTGTTATAATAATGCTTTATATTAAGTAAAGTTTCTTGTTAATATAAAGTAGTTTCATTTTTAATAATTTCACCATGGTACCGTAAAACGGGGTGAATAGGGATCCAAGGGTGAATAGGGATTAAATGGTCAGCTAAATTCTGTAGTTATTTTCTTTCAACTGTAATTTTGGAGTAGTTCATTGTAATAACAGAATCATCAAATATCTGATAACAGGCTTATTTGAGATCTAGTAAAAAAATTATGTAAAATATTCCATTGACCATTTTATCCCTATTCACCCTTGGATCCCTATTCACCCCGTTATACCGGTACAGACTGTGTTCACCAATTTCAACATATTACGCTGCTTCGACGGGCTTAGAATCAGGGATCTTTCACTTACAGGGAAACGCTCTGACTGCTGAGCCACGAAGTTGCATCTAAAGCATATCTCCTATACGACATTCATCTTTTGGGGTTGAAATGAACGAGAGATATTTTCAAAACAAAGGTGTGGTCAAAGAATCAAAAGCAAGCAAAAGGGCACACAAGTGTGTCAAAGTTAATAAAAAAAAATAAAAATGATTCTTTCACTGGTTCGGTAATTTAATCTACTGAGAAGAGACCAGCAAGAAACTCAGGTAGATTATCGTTATCCTTACTTTTCTTTTTTTAATATATAGTTCTTTTTACTTTTTACTTATGCAAGAGCAAGAGATTAGGATGACCATGCATTTTTATCATTAAGATATTCGTCTACTTTATAATCCCTTATTCGCATAATATTAGATTCTCAAAATATTAGATTCTCAAAATATTAGATTCTTAAAATATTAAATTATCAAAATAGCAGATTCTCAATATAACCGAAATAGGACATTCAACGCGAAAAATTAATTTCATTTATTACTACGAATGTTTTCCTAGCTGATCTTTTTTCAGTTAAGTAAAAATCACCTAGATAATATTTAATACACATTTATCTGGACAGACCTAAAGATATTACATAAATTGCGCAGTTAAGATCGCACAGACAGTAGGTCATTTGCATGACCCACTGGCTATAACATGAACGTAATTAGGGCATAAACGTAAGATATCAAGTGCGGATATCATTCATAGTTACACTTACACAGTCTATCGTAACATAATACTGTTATGTGTAGATATAGTCAGCGTCAGAATTAGATGAGGATTGAATAGATTTTGATGGTTTCCGGAATGGATGGATTTTCTGGAAGTATTATTAGATAAATTCGTTGTTTCGAGTTTTAACCATAAAAGAATCTGCGGGCTTCGCCAAAATTCATTCGTTCCGAATCTACATTCGTCATCGCTCTGAAAATGTATGGGAGTGACATTTGTTGTCGGAATCGGATCACATGACATTCGACAACAAATGTCACTCCCATACATTTTCAGAGCGATTACGAATGTTTGACTAGCGCCCTCGGAACGAATGCATTTTGGCTGGGCCCCCTGGCTTCTGTACGGACTGCCCTTACGTGAAGTTCGGTCTACGGTTTGTGGAGGTATCAAACAAGATTATAGTATCCCCCGTCGTAATTAGCAGTTCGACTGGGGAAGTACCTACGCTCTACCACAGATAACATAATACTAAAGTACAGATACCTCATCCCATACAAGAAAATGCGACCACCTTAACTCGGGCTATTTTTCGGGCTATATTTAAATATAACTGTTTGCCACTAGATGTCAATGAAATAGCCCGAGATTCAGCATAAATATGTTACGCAGTCATAGCCAATAGATGGTGGTGTTCTATATTTTCAAGATCAAGAAGTTCATTCTTAATAAATTACAATGGGGTAGGGGCCGTAGGGGTGAACGACATTGGGCAAATCTGATATTAGTCAAATCGGCATTTCGTCCAATGTGAGAATACGTAAACACAATGTTACTTTTATAATGTTATGACTGTGAATGCGACGTAATATAGATCGCATTTTCAAATTCTCAATCCGGTTATTTCCACAGGGGATATTCGCACAAGCAAAATCCCAAAATCCTCTTTTCGCCAGCCATGACTTTGAATTCTTGTGTGTTGAGTCAGTTGAGTTGAGTGATGTCATTTTTGGAAAACCAATATGGCTGGCCGCCGCGCTGTCCCAACTAAATTGCAATATGGGTATGGTGTAATGGGTTTTTGAGTATGCTGAGTACGAATTTGAGGTCATTTTTGGAATCCAATATGGCCGCCGCGCTGTCCCAACTAAATTGCAATATGGGTATGGTGTAATGGGTTTTTGAGTATGCTGAGTACGAATTTGAGGTCATTTTTGGAATCCAATATGGCCGCCGCGCTGTCCCAACTAAATTGCAATATGGGTATGGTGTAATGGGTTTTTGAGTATGATGAGTACGAATTTGAGGTCATTTTTGGAATCCAATATGGCCGCCGCGCTGTCCCAACTAAATTGCAATATGGGTATGGTGTAATGGGTTTTTGAGTATGCTGAGTACGAATTTGAGGTCATTTTTGGGATCCAATATGGCCGCCGCGCTGTCCCAACTAAATTGCAATATGGGTATGGTGTAATGGGTTTTTGAGTATACTGAGTACGAATTTGAGGTCATTTTTGGAATCCAATATGGCCGCCGCGCTGTCCCAACTAAATTGCAATATGGGTATGGTGTAATGGGTTTTTGAGTATGCTGAGTACGAATTTGAGGTCATTTTTGGAATCCAATATGGCCGCCGCGCTGTCCCAACTAAATTGCAATATGGGTATGGTGTAATGGGTTTTTGAGTATGCTGAGTACGAATTTGAGGTCTTTTTTGGAATCCAATATGGCCGCCGCGCTGTCCCAACTAAATTGCAATATGGGTATGGTGTAATGGGTTTTTGAGTATGCTGAGTACGAATTTGACGTCATTTTTAGAAATCTAATATGGCCGCCGCGCTGCCTTAACTAAATTGCAATATGGGTATCGTGGAATGGGTTTTTGAGTATGTGGAGTACGAATTTGAGGTCATTTTTGGAATCCAAATTTACCCGCCGCGCTGTCCCAACTAAATTGCAATATAGGTATGGTGTACCTAATGGGTTTTTGAGTACCTACGAATTTGACGTCATTTTTGGCATTTGGCTTAGTCAGCCAGGGACGCCACAAGTATTGCCAACGGAGCGGTTGCTCCGGGTCATTTGCAGCAGGTGTTTGGTCTTTTTAGCTTTTATTGTGCACACGGGTGCACTCTCCTCCTCCTGTGAGAGGGTATGCAAGGGTCTATAATTCTAAATATGAGACCCACATAATAATGTCATCTAGGCAAGTTTAGGTCTCTACTAATTACAAATTAAAGAACCGTAAAATAAAAACAATAAATAGTATTTATTTAAGAAATTTGTTGTAAACAATGTATCATATCACAATAATGTATCAACAATGTAATATGTAGGTATCTATTACCTAACGTAATGTTTATAATTTGATTGATGCTGTTACCTCAAAATCATCATCCAAAAATTAAAAATAAACGCGATAGTGTCTGTTAAAAGTGGTTTTATTTCAATGTCTTTAATACAACATAAGAATTAATAAGGTAATATCAGGTTACTGAATTACAAATTAGGAGCCAGAAGCATTACTTACCCTTTATAAATTTTCAAAAATATATTATAAATAATAATTCTGCATTTTATTGTACGTAGGTATTACTTTAATTTACATAATTGAGAATTTCACTTGATAAAATTGGATTAATAAAACTAGGTAATATCATTCATTCAAATGAATCATTTGATATCAATTTAGGTCAGCTTTTAGATTCCTTTGAGAGTCGAAAGCTTGTTTAGGGAAAGGTATAACAAGCAATCAATTTACCTATTGCTTTTTATTACGCACGAGTCAGTAATCTAAATGTTTTGAAAAGGATCAACTCATTTTAGATGATTTTCAACTGAACTAGTCTATAATCCGTTATTTATTTTGTAAAATTCTCAATTTGGAGGCGGATTGCAATGATTTTTTTGCGTGATTTACAAAAATCATAAATTTTATTTATTTTAAATAGCGCCATCTAGGAACACAAGTAGCGAAAATATTGGATTATGTTACGGTCATTACGGACCTGTATCTATTTAGTACTGAAAAAAAAACGTGCACGGCGCTGTTATTTTAAAAATTAATCGAAATTATATATAAAAGTTCATTATTTTATGTTTTTATGCTACAATGATTTTAGTTTGATTAGAAAATAACATTTATAGTATCCCATTCTTGTTTATTAAGAATTTTATACAAGTGGTGTAATAAATTGATACACATAACGCCATCTAGGATATTTTAGTAGTCACTAAATATTTTATGTTAGTAATGAGGACCCAGTGGCTCTACAGAATACCGCAGCTGATAATAACCTCGTGTTGTAATTCCGGCAGTGAGTAGGTAGTACCCTACTTCTGAGCTCACTGGAGAAGTTTTGTATTGTCAGTGGGAAAACCCTGCTTAATCTTCTGCACTGACAGCACCGAGATTGAACTTTCACCCCTCTCCCCTCTCCCCTCCATTCTACATGGCCGGCAGCACAAGTGTGACGCCCCTGGTGTTGCAAACGACCGTAGGCCACGGTAACCGCTTTCCGTCAGGTGGACCGTGTGCTCGTTTGCCATCACCGGACTGCTGAGACGAGGTCTCGGGTTCGATCCCAGGTTTTACCATGGCACACACCAGTGGCTTTTCGATGCTTTTCGAAGTTACCTATGTGTATACTTTTCGCAGGTTTGTAAGTGCCCGGTTAGTGGCAATAGGCTCGCCACCTATAACATTGGAACCTAAACATAAACTGGTGAAATGTGGGTGCTTGCACCTCTGTCTACCCCTTCGGGATATAGGCGTGAGTTTATGTTATGTTATGTTGGCAAACCAAGGGGGACGACTGTCGTTGACTGTACCTACGTATACCTAGACAGTAAGTACCTTTACCTAGACTACAATCATTTTATTGTTATATGTGTGTGACCTTATTATCAACTGAGTATTGATTACCTACTATGTAGATTCAGGTTATCAGTACCTACCATATCTCCATAGGGTGTTCAGTGGGGATCAAAGAGAATACATGGTGGGGATGGTGGATATGGCTCATAAAATCCTCCAGTGTTCAGATAATGGACATGCAGCAATCTCCAGTAGGAGAGCCATGGTCAGGGCACGCCGAAGACGAAAAGCAGGCCGCAGTGGCAGCCCAAAGTGCCACCCCATACCTGCCTTGGGACTAGACGGGGACACCGTGGTCCATACATCCGAAGGGGGTTCCTCGAAAGAGAGGGCCCCGGCTGAGGTGTGAGGGATTTGTTCGCTACTATCTCACCTCCGGCAACAAAAGACCCAAAGAAGGCGTGCGTTCTAGTCGGTTTGAGTTCGACATAATGTCTCTCACCGGCTCCGGTGAGATTGGTATCCGTGGGGATTACTTTAAAAGAAAAAAAATAATATTAGTGAGCCATGGTCTGAGGAGCAACTGCGTAGTCATGTCGCAGGTCCACGTTGTCTGAGAAGCTCCACACAGACCAATTCTCCGCTTTTCGATTCAATATGAGTATGAAGTCTATTTAAAGTCTAGTTAGACACTTCCACCTGAACCAGACTGCCCAAAAGAAATACTTCTGACAGCGGAACGAAATGGGTTGGAGGTAGATTCGCACGTATTCCAGCTTTACCATGGTCAGGGAGAGATCGCCTTCAATGAAAGCAAGCCGATCAACTCATGCTCAGGAAGTCAGGAACTCTCGCGGCTTTTTAATGTTTTTGACAATGATAATGGCGGGGCAAGGGATCCAACATTGTTTTTTGCGAAGGGTGAATATTTGCAAAAAGGTAGCAGGAATTGCGTCATAGGGACTCGTTGTCATTATCTGCTGCAGATTTTCCTTTCAGCCGGAACTCAGAAGGTTAGACTCAACTCGCTTTCACTTTCACCAAAGGCAAGATAAGTCTAATCAACGGAAAAAGTAGAAGGGTGGATCCTGAACTATACCTACTCCAAGGTAAGTTCAAGTTTTAGTTGCAATTGGCACTTCCACTGTAGTTGTGATGATGACGATCTAATACTTGTCATAATATCCCTTTATTTTAAAACTTTCATTCTTTTCACAAAAAAACTAGTATAATGATTATCCCAAAAGCCTCAGCTTCAAACTCTTCACCGAGCTGTCATCTTGACAAAATCAAAAATTTACTACGAATGTCCATTCCATGCACCTACGGTTTAATCATTAGCTAGGAATGTTACATTTGAAAGAGACAAATATATGCTATGCATGTCAAAAGTAACAGAGACAGCAATAAATAATGTTTAACATGTGGAGTGATCCTTTCCAATTTCCGAATCCAACAAATCGAAGAAATTTCGTTTTTCGTTGTAGATTGTTATTGATAGATTTGATCTCTTTATTTCCAAGTTAAGCTATTACAAATAATTTGGTGTGTTTTTTGAAGCCATAAAAATATAAAATATGTCATCCGGTCGCTCCAAATCTTCGATACTAGACAAACCTCTAAGTAAAGGGAAAGGGGAGGTTTCCTTAGCATTATATGCACTTTTATTCTCAGAAATAGTTCAATATTGTCAGAACCGATCACATTCTATTCACGAACTTCAGAACAAGTAAGTTTTAGACGCATTTTACTTACCCTAACCGCCTAAAATTTTTAATGACAACCATATTTTTATTATCGCGTACATACATACACTCCCGCCTGTAATCCCTGAAGGGGTAGGCAGAGGTGTGTCTACATTTCGTCAAGTATAGTTTTCACGTAAGGGAAGCGATATTATTACCATCTAGTGGACTCTTTGCCATGAGCATAACATTCATTTTGATTTTCTTTTTCAGATTATCAGACATAGGCCAAGATGTAGGCACCAGACTGCTTGACTTATACTTTGTGCGAGAAAGAAATAGCAAGCGGGAAATAAAACTACTTAATATGCTGCTTTTTGTGAAATCAACATTATGGAAGGTATAATTTTCATTAAGAACTATAATCCAAAAAGAAAACCCTGGGTATTAACACGATCATATAAGTTAAAGTAATCCATTTTATTATTTATTTAATTAAAGCTCAACAATCTTGTAGGGACTTCTTATAAAAACACTAATTAAACAAAATAACTAGACTTACTAGTTTGATTTTTTAAAAATGTGTTTCTGAACAGAAAACTGAGTTTTTAAATCAAGGATATTAAAAAACACACCAAGATTGCTTACATTAACATAATTATCAAGTAAAACGGTATGAATAGGACTCCAGGAGAAATGGTGATTATCATTCACTATATAATATGGACATTTAAAAAAAATATCTGATATTTATCTGCATTCTGAAACCTAACCCAAATAGTTAAACTATGCTTACCATGGGTCTAGGTGGCGTTGTGTAGATTGTCCTACAATATTTATTGTTATTATATGATTTTTCTCTTTCTTTTTCCATCAGGTGTTGTTTGGCAAGGAAGCTGACAAGTTGGAGCATGCCAACGATGACGAGAGAACATATTATATTATAGAAAAAGATGCTCTGGTGAGTGGAGTAACGTCTATGGATAGAATTATGTACAGAAGACCTTCTAAGACGAGTGATTCTTAACCTATAGTCTGTGGATCCCTGGGGGTTCTGCAAGTATGTATATGAGGATCCACGATTAACGACGCATACGCAAAACGTCTCACCAGCCTCCGTTGCGTGGTGGTAGTGGACGCGACTGCTACGCACGGGGCGCGGGTTTGATCCCCGCTCAGTGCAAAAAGTTGTATGCATGAATATGGCTGTTCGCACTGGTCTGGTTGTGCCTCGGAGAGCACGTTAAGCCGTCGGTCCCGGTTGCCATACAAACATCTATGGCAGTTGTTACGGGTAGTTGGAGCCCTCAAAAGTCCAACCAGTCTTAACTTGGAACTCCAATATAGCCATTGGTCATTGGACCACTGGTTATAGAGGTCAGATGGCTGTCATTTCACGGAAAATACTCAATACACTTTTTAGGGCGTCCTCGTGTTTGGGCCTTTTGTTTTATTTTGTACACTGAATAAGGTAAATATACACTGTTAAATCCATCAAGTATTGCAATCAAAAGTATAATATTATTGTATAGGTACCTAGAAGAAAAATACAGCATTCCAGACAAGCTAGCTTATGGTTCGCTTTCTACGAACTAAAGTTCTATATTGTGAATGTTAATAAAATGTAGCCTATTTATCTTAACTTAGGTCAGTAATAGATATACCCTGAATTCCTTTACGAACGCGTTTCCCTAATACCCTGCATATCATTAAGTTGTCAAACGACCTAAGAGCCATCTACCGAAATTCTTATATTCATTTTAATTAAATTCCAGATCAACAAGTTCATCAGTGTACCAAAAGACAAAGGCTCCTTGAATTGTGCCACCTTTAATGCGGGCATCATAGAAGCAGTGCTCACCAGGAGTGGATTCGTAAGTGACATCAACAATTAGGCTTCGGACTCGTGGCCCCACTCCCCATCTCCACCAGTGGGGCTACGAGGACTGGTTCCGTACCGTTTCGTCCCAGTCGCAATTCGTCCAAACGCATTAGTCGCATTTTGTCGCATGTCGTATTTGGTCGAAGTCGCAATATGGCAAGGTCGCATATTGTCTAATTCGCATTTGGTCAAAGTCGCATTATGACAAGGTCGCATTTGGTCTAATTTTTACCGACATTGTTAATGGTTATTCATTCGACTCTCAGATATGTTTGTATGTAACTGGGTATGTATGTTTCCATTCGGACTGTAACGTCCCTTTTCTTACTTTCCCATCTAGAGAACGAGCCATTTCGAGAAAGGGCTATTTTGATAACGCGGGCCATTTTGAGAAAGGGACGTTACCATCCGAATCGGTATGTTTGTCTATGTAGTTTCCAGAAACTAGAAGTCGGATTGCAATTTTTTTTATTAAATTAGAGAGAACAATAGACAACAAGAAGAACAAACAGCGATATGGACGAAATGCGACTTGGACAAATTGCTTTTTGGACAAATTGCTACTTGGACGAATTGCGACTTGGACAAATTGCTTTTTGGACAAATTGCTACTTGGACGAATTGCGACTTGGACAAATTGCTTTTTGGACAAATTGCTACTTGGACGAATTGCGGCTTGGACAGAATGCCATTTGGACAATTTAAACTGGTTTTTCGGTGTTGGACAAAATACGACTTGGACAAATCGCTACGAATGGCGAGGACTAACTACTGATGTCTCCACTGTAGTGGGTCAGTGGAGCTATACCGATTTCGTATGTTTTTAATAGTTCAATTGTCCCCACTATCTTTCATAATATGAAAGATAGTGGGGACAATTGAACTATTATATAACTGACCCACTATAGTGGAGACATCAGTACTTAAAAGTTCTCGTGGCCCCACTAGTGGAGATGAGGAGTGGGGCCACGAGTCCAAAGCCGTTATTCCACATATTCAGTGGCGGATTTACCAGGAAGCAATTGCTTGGGGCCCCGCTTGGAGAGGGGCCCGAAAATATGAAAATTTTTGTAAATCGTATTTGAAAATGTAAAAATAATTAAAATATATTAAAAATTTTTGAAATAACATAAGCATGACTGATGGTTCAAATAATACTTTTTTGCAAAATTAATCTGTTTATTGTTATTTAAAAAGAAGAGGGGGGGAGGGGGGGGTTATATTAAAACGATGGCCTCAAAAATCAGTTGTTGCTTGAGGCCCCGTTGGAGGTAAATCCGGCACTGCACATATGCCAACAACCAGTCCACATTGTCTGCATAACATTTTATTACATTTCCAGCCTGCAAAGGTGACTGCTCACTGGCATAAAGGCACCACATACATGGTGAAGTTCGAAGATTCCGTCACCGCCAGGGACAAAGCTCTCGACGACCGATGAACAGCGCTTGCAATACTCACTAACTATAGTTAATTAAAACATGCTTTAAATTACAATCATTTTATTTTATATCGATTTACGTCTAGATTTCAGAACGATACTCAGTCCTGAAACTCGTTTTAATAACATTTGGTTAGGTACTTAAAAAAAGTAAACAATCTTAGCGTGTCTTTTATTAAAAAGACACGCTAAGATTGTTTTTAGTATTTTTATACTGAGTTTTTAAACAAAACAAATTAATGTTTTGTTTAAAAACTCAGTATAAAAATACTTTTCTACTTAGTAACGCATTTTGAAAAATAAAAACCTGTGTCAAACCACTAGTTAGTCAGTTAGTTAGTCTAGTTTATTTATTTAACATGTTGTGTTGTCATAAAAAGTTGCCACAAGATTGTTTACTTTTTTTTAAGTATGTAAACAAATGGAGGATAGTACTGAGTATAGATGGAACCTTTTTTTAAGTAGGTACCTAAACAAATGGAGTAGGTATAGTACTGAGCATAGATTGACTTTGACAGTTTCAGGAGTCAGGACTCAGGACTGAGTTTCGTTCTTACCTGATCTCGTGGGGGGCGGACACACGGAAACGAATTTACTGGCGTGGCTAACGTGGCTCTGGAAGACTTTATTAAATCTTAAAACTTGACATTGGCCTCTCGTCATTAATTTTATAAGACGTTTACATTTACTAGAGACTGGCAAAATTGCGGCTATTCTGCTGCAGAAGCCATTTTAAGAAAAGAAGAAGAAGAAGAGTTTCGTTCTGGGGCTCTGGACAAATGACATCGCGTTGAAGCTAACCGTTTTCAATTTGAACAATTGACTTTTTGGGAAGGAGACATGAGAAATAAACAGTATTTTAAAACAGAGTATATAGGAAACGGTCATATTTAAATGGGCATTTCTTAAAACTAGTTACTTAGGTGGCAGACAAGCACACGGCCGAAGTAGTTACCATGGCCTTTTTTTCCGTGCGTTAAATTCCCACGGATACCACCTCCATCGAAGTCGGTGGAAGTGATTATATCAAACTCGAACCGACCAAAACGGACGCCGTCTATGGGTATTTGATTGTCGGAGGTGAGATTATACAATAGCAGAGCAGACCCGGGACCATGGCCTCTGTATGTTTGCAACAACAGAGGCGTCATGCTCGTGTTGCCAACTCTGTAAACGGTAGGGGAAGGGTTGAAGGTCATTGCGAGCCACCATTGTAACACTACGTGTTTGTAATAATCTAATGGTAAGCTGAAGGTAAAACCTTAGGCAAGAGGCCTTCAGTTTACCATTAGGTGAGGAGTAGTCAAATAGACTTTCCTTAAGTTTCAATTATTGCATTTATTACTTCGCGCAATCGTTTTAATAACTTTAAAACAATAAGAATATCATAAATTTCGATTACATAGAATCCTATAGATTGCGATCGAAAAAGCATTTAGTTGGTTGTATTATTATTTTTATTATTGAAATTTAAATAACCTATCCTTGTATCTGAGAATGCCACAGCGCCGTTCCCATTCAAGTTTGGTCCGCTGGTTCCATAAGGCATAGCCCAGAGTCAACATTGGCACTATTATCGCGAACACTCCAAACCTAATACTTGGTACATTGACTTGGAAGTAGTCCAACTGAGTAACCTTCATTGATAGGAATTTCTGAATCGCTGGATCGAACTGAAACATGAGATTAAAATCATAGACATGTGTAGTTTGACTTCTAGACTTGTATAGTTTGACTTCTAGACTTGTGTAGTTTGACTTCTAGACTTGTGTAGTTTGACTTCTAGACTTGTGTAGTTTGACTTCTAGACTTGTGTAGTTTGACTTATAGACTTGTGTAGTTTGACTTATAGACTTGTGTAGTTTGACTTCTAAACTTGTGTAGTTTGACTTTAGAAGTCAAACTACACAAGTCTGTCAGTCTCTCAGACTGAACGGATTCAATTTCCACGGATTCAAATTTTACATACGACTCTCTATTAAGTGAGACAGAAAATTATAGTTTGCTAAGTGTAATTGTCACAGATACACATCTGCCTAGACCTTACGGCATTTATTGACGTGAATATAGTTATTTGTATATCTGTTTTAGTTTATTATTACGATAGTGATATTTTGATGGAGGTAGGACATGACGTTATCTCCCGTCATAATTAAGCAGTTCCACAGTGGAAGTACCTCCGTCCTACAGAATACCGCGGCTAATAATGACCTTGTGTTGAGTTTCCGGCATTGCGGCTATTCTGATGCAGAAGCCATTTTAAGAAAAGAAGAAGAAGAAGAGTTTCCGGCGGTGAGTTGGGTAGCCAGAGCTCACTGGAGAAGTACCTATTGTGTTGTCAGTGGGAAGACTGAGAAACCCTTCTTTGTCTTCTGCACTGACAGCACAGACTGTCTTACCCATCTCCTCTCGCCCCCTTGCCGCCTCTTCTCTCTCTATATGGTCAACAGCACGAATGTGACGCCCCTGGTATTGCAAACGTCCATAGCCCACGGTACTGATACCCAAGAGGTACAGGTTCGATCCCAGGATGTCCATTACCGCTCAGTGCGATGTTCGTATCCATGAATGTCTATAGAAGGACTTATCACTTTGATCCTTGCGTAACGGTGACAGTAATAATAGCTTGGGTCCCCTGACCGACTTTTTTATACCATTTAAGTGGCAAACAAGCACACGGCCTACCAACTGTCAGTGTAGAAGACTAAGCAGGTTTTCTCGGTCTTCCTACCAACAGCACCTCTCTCCAGTGTGCTCTGGCTACACAGCACAAGGTTATTATCAGTCGCGGTATGTTGTAGGGCCCATCTACAAAGCCAAGCCAGCATTTCTTGGATCTACCCACTCCTACCGCGCCCCGACGAAGGCTAAAAAATTTATTAGCCACATAGCCAGGCGGTCGCCACAGAACCACACAAGAGAAAGAGACCCATTATTTCTGCAATGTCACAGAAATCATCATAGCAATGATAGTAGTCGCTTCCATAAAAGCTGAGTAACCCAAAACAAAAGGAGGATGGAGGCGAGATGCTACTGCTAACAGTGCTAATATAATTTAAAGTAACTTACAACATAACCAGATTCTTTGGAATGCAGACAAGGATCGGTTCTAAGTCTCAAAAAAGTCTCCCTGCATTTTTTACGACGCGCAATTTGATCGCAAATAATTTTCAACTCTAGATCAGACAAACCATATTCAGATCCCTTACATTGCCTACTCATTTTAGCAAATATTTAAAATAATTTGCAATAAAAACTGATGGCAAAAATTGATTTATTTATTGTCAATAATTATGTCATGATCAATTTTTTTTTACCTGTAACCTGTAGTCTTTATTATTTATGGATGCATGTATATTTTAAATTTCTTAGTGGCCTGATACAATTTCTGAAAGTACTATCAATAACAAAATTGTTGACAAAGATTATTTAAAATTTTAGTTATAATATTTCCAAGTTAATTAAAATTCAGACCTGTAAATGAGAATGATGGAAGATGATGATAGAAACCTTATTTACTAAGCTAAAATTAAATAAAACCAGTAAGTAATTACATGATTTTATTTCTACATTATTCAGTTGTAAATATATTGATTATCTTTATTTATGCAAACTTGAACAGTCTATCCTTGTAACGGAGTTCTCCGCTTCTGATTTGTGCCTCACGATTAGTTCTGTGCTTCCAAACACAATATCCAAAGGTGAACATAGGGAGAATAATAGCGCAGAATCCGAATATCCCATTGCTTCTGTTCGATTTGAAATAATCCAATTGGGTGACTTTCATTGACAAGAACTTTTGAATGGCCGGGTCAAACTGTAATGCAAAACATAGAATATTATATAGAGTTCGGTAATCCATCATCTGAAGTGATGAATAACATTTGTTTATAGTATTAAATTCAATAATAAAATTACGTAACGAATACTCACAACATATCCAGCTTCAGAGGCATGTTTAAAAGGGTTAGTCTTTTGCTTGATGAATTCCTTCCTTAAGGTAGCTCGCCGTGCCGCCTGCTGTTTAATAATATTAAACTCGGCATCGGAAATACCGTAGGGGTTGGTCATCTTGACCAAAAATTTTCACGTATTTTGGTGCGAGAATTTTACGAGGCTGACTTTTTGACTTTGAGTTTATGAAATGTCATTTGATTTTGACATTCATGACAGTTAAACAGCATTTTTTATCATCATGTGCCATAGACGAAAACCGATAATTACCCATCACTAGTGAGCAACAACCGATCATAGAGTAAGAAGAACGAGTATTGAATGAATACGCGCCTTCCGGCTACCATCTTTTTCGTTTCCCTTGTTGTCGTTGTCAGATCGGCGATTTTATTAAAAAGCCGCAACCATGGGTCGTATGCACGCACCTGGGTAATATCATGTGTTATTTATAGTGAATTATATGTTACTAATGTTGAAGCATTCATTTCATATAGTTAGAAGTTTCAGTGACGGAAACATAACCTACTGATTGAGTGGTCACCACATGGCTTTACATCAAAGTGTGAATTTTATGTTTTCAGTAAGGGTATATCCCAGTCTGCGCTGCCTTACCGTCGCAGTGTCCCAACCTGGTTAAAACTGACTGCAGATGATGTAAAGGAACAGATTTTCAAACTGGCCAAGAAAGGCCTCACACCATCCCAAATCGGTAAGTGTCAGTGCTTGTAATTTAATGCCCGTAAATGAGAGAAGTAGATTCTGGATTTTGAGAAGTTCACAAATACTTTAAGTTAATAATAATATAGTCATAATTGTGTTGAGTTAGTAAGAACCATTAGGTAAAAGCACCTCCCCATCATGCCAAGCGTATCCAATTCCTGTCAGGGTTTCGCGTCTATCATAGTGTGTGTGTGTTCATGGAACTCGCAGACGTAATCCTGAAGGGAATTGTTATCAGCTTATCAATATCATCAAAACTTATTTTTCATTTGCTAAAAATGTAATGAAGCATGTCATTATTCAAACATGTGAATATTTGTGTTAGACTGAAATGTAATATAATAAATACTAATACTATACTCGAAAGGTTCCTATCAATCTATTAGCGAGTTGTAGTCCACGGCTATAGGCCTTTCCCAATGTTGATAGGCTTTGGTATACTGTTTCCACATTGGATGGGTTGGTACATGGTTTTATTTTGAGGTCTCTTTCTCTTGCAGAGGCATTAGCAGAATATTTTCTGTTTGTTGTCTCTTCAGATGAAATGAGTTGGTAACATTCTTTCTTACCACATTATATTATGTTTAAACTATTGTTTTCACTAAAATTATGTTCATTGATTTAGAGATTCGTTAAAAGTGTTACCGAGCCCACAATATACATATCCTATGTTTACAAATGTTTTCAACACTAAGGCTTAGTTGCTCCAACTACCTGTTAAAGTTAGGGTTTCCGTCAAATTTAACAGTAACAGTAACATTGATACTAATGGTTTGGCTAAATGTGTTGCACCAGTGTATTTAGTAGCTCTGTTATAGTTATCTGTTTGATAGAATTTGCTGTTTGAGCGTGGCCGGTTACAGTTAGCTTCAAGTTATGACGTGATTTAACACTTGTTAAATTGTGTAACCTGTTTTATACCTGACCAGTACTTTAACTGCACTGTTAATGTTAAAGTAAACTCAAACTCATTTATTGAGAAAATGGGTAATTTATAGGTAACATTCAGTAAATAAAGTCGTCCCTCCATAATCCACCCTGAAGGCATGCAATTTTACAGGTATTTTTAAATAAATATTGATTATGCACTAGTAATAATTATATAAAATTAACAAATTAAATACAATAATTAGTCCATCAAGTATGATCGTGCAACCCAGGCTAAAAGTGTCACTCACACATTGTATCTAATAACATCATCTAGGGATGATGGATTCATTAGGATGAATAGGTAAAGTTATCCTTCTGATAAACATCCACATAATTAAGTGGCAGTATGATTACAAACCAAGTAAGTACTACTCCAATCAACTTGGTATTTCTATAACCAAGGACTTGAATCCACAGATATTATTAATTTTATTGAAAACTTAAATATTAATTTATTTATTTAGATCCTCTATATTGTTGATGATGGCACTAGGTGGAACTTATTTTTGTACATGATTGATAACATACTTGTACTTCTCTACTGTATTTATTATTGTACCTAACCGGCTTCGCCTTATGGCATTCTCAAAGGTTTACATTGATAGTTACTGTGTCTGTCTGTCACTGTTCCTTACTAGTTCACGTGTCTCTTACTTCCTACAGACCTGGGTTCTTTAAGCAGGGTGTGAAAAAGCATCTGATGAGACCGTCAAGCTGAGCGCCAAAATTGTAACACCTAACGTGTTCGTAATCGTGACCCTCTTTCATGAGACTTTGCCTACAGCTTACCATCAGGCGGGGTGAAATCAAATTGACGGTTCTCAAATCAAAAAAATATTGAAAATGTATCGACGCGATCACAAACCAAAAAAGGGTCGATACGTACTATATTGCTTTGATAATGACTTTTCTACATAATTCACACGTAATTACTTCCAATCCGACCGGTTGGAGGTCGTCTGCATCCAATGGGTACCCGCGACTTTGACTAGGTCGTCCGTCCATCTCGCAGGAGACCGTCCCACGCTTCGTCTACCGGTACGCGGTCTCCATTCGAGAGCCTCTCGGCTCCAACCACCATCTGTTCTTCTTGCTACGTGCCCCGCCCACTGCCACTTGAGCTTGCTAACCCTGTAACTATGTCGATGGGGGAGGCCTATATTCAGCAGTGGATTTCCTATGGCTGAAATGAACATGACGGGGACGCCGTTGACCGGACACACGTCCAATCAACCCTTCTGTGTGGGCTATATCACCCATTTCCCATACCCTGCATATAACAACTATCACAGATGTTCGTATGGCAACCGGGACCGACAGCTTAATGTGCTCTCCGAGGCACGACCAGATCAGTGCAAGTGTATTATATTGATGCATACAAATATTTTGCAATGATCGCGGATCAAACGCCTCCTACATAGCAGTCGCGTTCATTACCGCGACGCCACGGTGGCTGTCTAATTTACACCTAAAGTATGCACTACACACTGCCCATCATTATTCTTGGGTTCACCATGACTTTTGATCATGACCAAGGTCCTCTGCAAACTGCGATGCTTTATACTTCATTATTTTCCATGCCATTTTCCCTCCACAACGCATTGGTGATATCGAAGTATTGCAGTTACGCCAGATGTTAAACTATTTATGGCACTAATTGCATTAGAAGTAATATTTTAATATTTCGTAACGTTTATATTTCGTAATGACACTGTTGCTCTATTTAAGCTAGTAATAATAACTTCATGGTGTATGATATGTTCGGAATAATAAATTATATTTTATTCTCAATTCCAGGTGTAATGCTCAGGGATTCTCATGGAGTCGCTCAAGTCAGATTCGTCACTGGCAAAAAGATTCTCCGCATCATGAAAGCCATGGGCCTCGCTCCCGACCTACCTGAGGATCTCTACTACCTGATCAAGAAGGCTGTTGCCATGAGGAAGCATTTAGAACGCAACAGGAAAGACAAGGATAGCAAATTCAGGTTGATTCTTGTCGAGTCGAGAATCCATAGATTAGCTCGATATTATAAGACAAAGAGTGTGCTACCGCCAAACTGGAAGTATGAGTCGAGCACTGCGTCCGCGCTGGTCGCTTAAGTTAAAATAAACTAAAGTTTACAAGTTATTGTTTTATTTAATAGTAATAGGTGGCGAGCCTTTTGCCGTTAAAACCAGGCACTTATAAACCTGCGATAAATACACATAAGAGCCTAGACTTATATTTGCATGCCATAGAATGGTAGATGTACTGAACTGTGGTAGGTAGGTACCTAATCTTATGTAACATCATTGGTAGCTATGCAGGAGGGGTCGGTGGATATTAGTTTTTTTTTACCACGTGTGTGGCAGATAAGCACGCGGCTGACCTGGTAGAAAGTGGTTATCGTGGCCTATGGAGGTTTGCAACACTAGGGGCGTCACATTCGTGCTGCCGACCATATTCGCTGGGTGCGCGACGGCAGCGCCAACTAGCGGATGAACTTTAGGCGGACTCTGAAGTGTTAAATGGCGAGTTGTCATTACGAATAGTAAAATAAACAAAGAAATATTTTCAATGAAACGTCGTATTCAAAATCGTTTATTGTAAAACTAAAAACATGTAAATGTATACTACATGGATAATTAAACAATAAAAGTGTTATTTTATAGGTTAACTTACTTTTTCTGCTTGACGGCTGTTATCCATTTCATTCGTTGTTCTTGTTTCCAACGTGCTTGTGGAAATTTGTAGAATTTACAAGCACTGTTTACGCCAGTGTTTTTACAGTTATCAACACAGCAGGTATCGTGACCCATATTTCTTTATTTTTAACGAAATACAATAAACAACAACACTCCACTATGTATACGCAAGGATGACATCCGCCGCGAGTTCCTTTTTTAGCCACGGCGAGCGCTGCGATCGATTCGTCTGTCCCTACTCCCCGCTTTGCACCCAGCGAATAGAGAACAGGGGAAAAGGTTAAGAGTCTGTGCTCTCAGTGCAGAAGACAAAGAAGTACTTATCGGTTTTCCCACTGACAACACAAACCTCTCCAGTGAGCTCTGGCTACCCTACTCACGCACCGCCGCAAACACAACACAAGGTTATATGAGCAGTGGTATTCTGTAGGACGGAGTTTATGTACTAAGAGACAGGCCAATCGGCTACAGCGACAGCTTTCATGGTTGCGAGCCGAACTATTTGGCTAAAGAGTAGGTGCTTGAATGTGTATGGCTACCATGACGTCGACGAAGCCTGTTAGTGTGGCCAGCTGCTGCAGACAGACAGTGACAATGGTAGAGCACAAAAAACATAGTAGGCAGTCGAGAATGCGTGCCCGTGACCTCGATCAATCGGCCCTTCATAATCATAACCAAGATGGTTGATAGGTTCATGGAATAAAATAAGTGTTTCTCCTATGGGTAGCTTATTTTTTTATGGCACGTCATTTTGACTTCACCTCGCCTGATGGCAAAGTCTTAGGAAAGTGGGTCACCATTACAAACACGCACAGTGTTACCAATGGTTGCGCTCAGCTTAAGGAAATCCAAGACTTTACAAAGGTAATATTCACTTAATCTTTAAATAAAAGCAGGTACCTAGCCTTTGTGCTATCCCAGACCTCTTAAGTAGGCGCGTGTGCATATTCTACCCAAATTAGTAAATATATGTACATTTTAATTTTTTAAAGCACATAATTGCTTCATACCCAAATAGGGAAGAAGGGCATCAGAAGATTTCTACAGAGTAGGCAGCACGTGTGTGACGCCTCTGGTGTTGCAAGTGTCCATAGGCCACGGTGACCGCTTCCCATCAGGTGGGCCGTATGCTTGTCTGCCACCTAAGTGGTAAAAAAAAGGGAACATTAATATGTATTTTACTTTTATACATATTGTGTAAAGTACATTTATAATTTGTGATTTGAGTAGGGTATGCTTGTCGATTTGTCTCTATGGAATGCATGACCCTGCTGTTCAGCCATTTCTGTGTGAAAGAGTTTCATTTCAACATCCCTTGATACATAGCAATGAATTAAAGAGATACCAATCAGAAATCTTGGCTTTAATTAAATATATGTTTGCATACTATAAGAACATTGGAATGAAAATGAATACATGACAATATTATAAATGATTATCAATCTTAACTGAAGAATAATAAAGTATGAAAAGAGATTATATATCATCCCTCTACAGAAATTTCAAAAATGATAATTCATCACAATAATTTTAGGCATTTTCTTTCCATAACATTTATTGACATAATTATATGCAAATTTTTAGAACCGACATTAACACATAAATGATCGTCTTATCAGCTGATAATAATGACATGATTAGGGATGTGTTATATATTTAACAACAATATAAATAGTATCATTGAGATTTAGGCTGGATTTCATCAGCATATCAGTGTCTGCACTGTCTGCCGGGGTGCGAGATATATGTCTTGTATAATCACACCTCCGGCAATCAAGGACCCATGGACGGCGTGCGTTTTAGTTGGTTGGAGTCCCACATAATCACCACCAATTTTGGCAGAGGTACACGCAAAAAACATGTCATACAATTTTAACTGTGTTAACACACTATCCTCATTAAAACATCGCCACCATGGATGTCTAAGACTATGTAAAGCGGAGGACGAAAAGCCAGATGGCAGACAATAGGCTCCGAGTTCACTTTGTCCTGTCATCTTTATGGTGATAAAAGTTTCTGAAACTCAGTTCTGAAATCCAGCCTTAATTTGGTTATAAAATAATCCTTCTATTATAAAGGGTTTACAAAGTTGAGCCTCTGATTTAAAGCAAGTACATAACAAATATTATCTAAACATAAGGATTCCAATTGCTACCATCTTCTGGGTGCAAGCTATTTGTGATCAGTAGTACTACATCAACAATCCACCATATACCTAAACCGCCTAGCGTGAGCAGTTTACCTACTGCTGTACCTGTTTGCCCTAGGCAAAACCTATCCATTCCTAAGAACCCTAGCAGTATACTATAGATTAGTGTGGTTGTAAAATAATGTCCAGAGTACCGCACACAGGGGAACCCAGCTCGCAAGAAGCTCCTGGTACCGGAACACTCAATTCCATCGAGGGCTTTACATTGCACTTCTGTTTTTTCTACTTGATCATATCTGACGCCACCAAACTTTACACAACCATGTCCGGTGGCTTCTCTCGCCGTGTGATTGCCTTTATGGTCGATCGGTTCATCGCAATCGAGAAATTCCAACGGTAAAAAGCTGCATTTCACTAATGGACCAAGAGGTCTGTATGGTTCTTTAGCATATGGGTCACTTTCTGATAGAATTTTAGGAGTAATCAGAAGGACGATCGATAATGTAATTATTACACTGCCTGATGACATTTTACATTTCAAGAGAGATGATTTGTGTAATGCGTATGTTGCTTGATGTAATAATTATTATTTAGTTGACTCATGTAGGTATGTTTATACAATAACAATACAAAAACAAATCGATCGAATTAATTTGATTTTGACAATCCGATCCGTGACAAGCGACAATCAGATAGTTTATAAAGTAATGTTCCCGTTCCGTAATATAATTGTATGTTTACTTTACTTTCCAATTCATATATAAAAATCAATAAAGATTTGATTTATTTTATATGCATACATACATTTGCATATTGTATTCTATTAATTAATTATGTGTAACCATTTTTGTGAACACGCTCAATACGTAAATATTGATACGTTCAGAAGTATACTAGTTTTATTAATAAAAAGACATAAATAATAAGAAAAATGGAAGAAATCAGAAATCACAATTTTGCTTTGTGCTGAAGTAACTTGTATGTTAAGTAACACAGACAGTCTGTGTTAAGAAAGCAAACAAAAAATATTTAATTTTAACCTATTACCACTTTTCTACTAAATTATTAAATGTTAATAAACGAACAATAAACCATCACTTTGACAGTTCATGTCCGTACATTTTGGTCATGATTTTGTCTGATTCCGTGATGATTTTTATTTTTCCTATAAACTGTTAAGCTAAAGGTGTTAATCAATCATGGAGGTATTCAACAAGTTCTACTCATCGGTCAGTAACACTGTCTCGCAGTTGTCGGGTGTACTCCCCGGGAATCCTGTAACAAGAGAGTTTGAAGCGACTCAATTTATAGCCAGTGCTGGGCCAGGTAAACCTCGTCAATATAACAATACTATGTGTTATAATAGTACTGACATGTATTGTTTACCTTTTAAACGCAGATAGTGACTCTACTGTTTCCGAATCGCATGATTCAGACTGTTTATAGTGGGATGCCATTGTTTATATTACTTTTCATATACCTATCTGTATATAATATGTAACAACAGATAAAAACAATTACAAACTTATATATTTTTTTAAACTATAGGATAGTATTAAAAGCAAAAGAAATAGTTTTAAGTACTAAAAATATTTCTTTGTTTTCTTTTTCGTGAAAAAATATTGTGTATCTAATTATTAATTGTGTGATATTCGCTAATTTGGTCAAGAGCAAGTAGTGCATAGTATTATGTAGATCTGCTTTATATTGTTTATAGAATGAGAAGATAAGAAGTATTAAAAAAGATATAATCATTATTGTCCGAACAAAAATTAGTCATCAACTGATTTCTGTAGAAAAGTAATAGTTACTTGTAGTGAGCTATGAAGCACATAGGGCACCCTGCATTAATGTTTAGAAAATGTTAAATTATGTATTATTATATAATTCATGTACATAAACTATTACCAAAAGAAGTAAAATAACATTTATTAAACTAAATAAATATAAACTACTAGCAAACCCGGCGAACTCCGTTTCGCCATGTGAAAAATGATTTTCCTGCTTGACTGTTGAAATTTTTCCTGAATTTTCTTTGCTATAAACCTCATGGAGCCCGAGACCTTTCCAAAGAATGCAAAACCGTGGAAATGGGTTCGTGCATTCTGGAGTTATAGCATCAGGAAGGAAAACCCAACTTATTTTTATACAGTAGATAATATTCACAAGAATTAAAAAAAATTGGTGAGTGGTAGGAGCAGAAAATTCAAGAAGCATTGAAAATTTTCTCCCTCATAATGTCGAATAGTAACATGGGTAATATTAGCATGTTGGATAGCAATACTACAAATTATCACTACAATTTTTTTTTCATTACAATTTTGGTAGCTTTCTGCTATCTATGGCCACTAGTGTTCTCCAATTATCAGCAAAGATTATTATCTACATATACATACACAGTATCAAGATACTACACTGACATTTTTACAGTAAGCATTTGTTGCTGATACCTTGTTTATGTACCCTTCTTCATTGTTGTGTTTATCCCGATCGCATCCTAAAGGTGCGTCCATATTTGTGACATGAACAGCGGACTGGACAATGTGGCAACAAGACAAAATGTTGAGTGTTGACATAACAACATAAACTAGAGTTGTCCTGACACGACTACCATTCGATCGATGGTTTCATTTAAGTTCAGCTATCATACAGCTGAATATGCGACGGGCGCGGTCACGGCAAAATGATACGTAAATGTAGACACGTCATAACCACTTTGGAGACCAGGATTTGCATCTTCCAGCCTCACAGCATTTTACCAAAATTTTGTCATTTTCAATTTGACCTCCATAACCCATTGGCTATGTCATAATATTTCAACTTGACCAGTCGTTACTATGCCGTCATCAGATGGCAACCCACAAGCTTCATTAACAGTGAGAAGAGGCAGACTAATGCAAATAGACATTAGTGCATACAAATGTTTGCATTGAGCAGGAGTTGAACACATACTCCTTCCTCCTCTGTGTAGCAGTCACTGCCCCTACGCCACAGAGGCTGGGTTGTAACCTCAATTTTACGTTACCTCTAACAAGAATCCCATATATAAGATTTCTCAATCATTTTTAAATATAATAAGAGACTGTTAGCTTGTCTAAGTCCCGTCTAGACATATACTTTTTCCAATTTCAAATCAAGCTGTTTCTTCACAGGCCTACTATGGAAAATCTACAAAGGTTACAAGAAATCAACAAAACAAGAAGCTTCTATATTCGTCTTCGAGAAGAAACACCTCGACAGATGGACGAAAGGCGACAGAGATATCATGTTAGACACTTTAAAAAGAGGCATAGTCCAACTGACGAAACTGCGGCACCCTCAAATACTTACCGTACAACACAGTCTCGAAGAGAGCCGGGAAAGTCTCGCTTTCGCCACAGAACCAATATTTGCCAGTCTCGCCAACATCCTTGGCAACACAGAAAACATGACACCTACACCTTTACACTTAACAAACTACAAACTTTATGAGCTCGAAATTAAATACGGGTTGATGCAAATAGCCGAAGGTCTCACATTTCTACATAACGATGTGAAGTTACTCCATCGAAATATTTGCCCTGAATCTATAATAGTGAATCAGCAAGGTGCGTGGAAGATATTCGGCTTTGATTTTTGTATTGCGAATCAAAGTTCGCCAGGAGTTGCACCATTTTGGCCTTTCAATGAATATTGTCCAGCAATGCATCCGTTAACCCAACCAGTATTAGATTATTTAGCGCCAGAGAACGTGCTTTCAGCATCCCACTCTCCAGGCAGTGATATTTATTCTTTAGGAATGGTGATATTCGCGTTGCATAGCACTGGGCATCAAACTTTGGGCAATGTAGGGACAGACTATACGAAGTTCAAACGCTTTGTGAATGAGGTTAGGCAGCTGCCCCCGTCGAGGTTATCTTGTGTGGCGGACGGGTTGAGGGATTATGTGAAGCTGATGTTGAATGCTACGCCAGAGTTGAGGCCGGATCCTCATCAGTTCTTGAAGGTAAGTTTTAAGATTACGTTCATTGTTTCTATAGTTCGCAAACCTTATATTTTGGACCCAAGTCGCGAGTGGAATAAGGTGATTGGAACGAGCTACTTGGGTCCAAGATATAAATGCTTGCATGATAAGAATGTGTGGAAAGTTAATTGCTGACATTAATCAGTATTTCTTAGTAATAAGTAAAAATTTAAAACCAAACTGTTGTAAAATCACGAATTGGGACAGCTTTCGTTAACAGCTTCTAGTTTCGTGGATAGACACTTAAAGAGTGATTTAGCTTGACTTTATCACAGAGGTAAATTACGCAGTTCTAAAACTTTGGAGCTAGTATTGACTGTCTTACGGTCCAATCTGGACACGAAAGCCTTCGTTGAAACTTAGTTCTTTAATCAATATATTTGGCAACCACATCTCTGGAGATGTAGTGGACAAAATCAAATTCATAAATCATTTATTCTGTATAGACCATTAAACGGTTTAGTAAATGTATTAAAGACTCCGACAAGAAACTTAGCGGGCTTTTCTATTTTTGGCCCGAAAGCTGAAAATCATAGTTATGACTAAATATATGTGTGAATTTGTTCTGAACTCCAACTTAGTAGCAATCGAGACTTGCCGTTATTACGATTGCAAGCCAATATTTTATCTACACTTAAACGTAATACATGTCTTACAGATACCATACTTCGAAGACGTAGGCGTTAAGACCCTCAACTACCTAGATTCTCTTTTCCAATGGGACAATCTCCAAAAGTCACAATTCTATAAAGGACTACCGCAAATCATCCAAAAAATGCCCCATCGTATCTGCATATACAGGATCTTACCATGTCTTACGAGAGAATTCGTAAATCCACCCATGGTACCTTTTGTACTTCCAAACGTATTGCTAATAGCCGAAAGTTCTTCAAAAGAGGAATACGTCAAATATATATTACCTGTTTTGAAACCTGTGATGTTAATTCAAGAGCCAATACAAATTTTACTGATATTTATGCAAAAAATGGAGTTGTTATTGAAACTAACGCCGGGTGAAGAAGTCAAGTCGGATATTTTGCCGATGTTATATCGAGCTTTGGAATCTGATGCTCAGCAAATACAGGAGCTTTGTTTATCAGTGTTGCCAACTTTTGCATCGTTAATAGACTACCCAGCGATGAAGAATGCATTACTGCCGAGAATTAAGAAGTTGTGCATGACAACGAATTACATATCAGTGAGAGTCAATTGTTTACTGTGTTTGGGCAAATTGTTGGAGCATTTGGACAAATGGTTGGTGTTGGACGAGATTATACCGTTTTTGCCGCAGATTCCGTCAAGGGAGCCGGCGGTGTTGATGGGTATTTTAGGTGAGTTATTTTCGTATTTCGCATCTACATGCTTAGGGACAATCCTCCTGGAGTTCGCTGTGGATATCATGGAAGGGAAATGATTTATTGAATAATCTTACAACCAGCGGGGTGTTATCCAAATCCACAAGCAAACTCACGGGTCTCGGGTGTCGATTACCGAAGTGAGACCCGAAGCGGCTTGCTTTGTATGTCCGTGGAATCCGTGTGGACATTCGGGCGAAAAAAGGTCAATATCCACTGAAAGAGCAGATACCAGCAATTTGAAATTTTGAATTTTGTTTCTAGAAATAGTTGCGAGAAGGTTCGCGTAGCAGTGTTACTACTTTTGACATTTTATTATTAGTTGAATAAAATTTCAATCAGTGCCGTTAGTTGTAACTAGAACAAGTAAAAATATATAATTTCTAGTCTGGCCATTTCGAGGTCACTTCACGGTCACACGGTTTTGGTATTTTTCAGTAGGCGCTCAGCAATTATGACCACGTGAGTGAGCTAGTCAGATCGCGGGTTCCATTTCCGATCACTGCAGTAATTTTTTGCATAAATGTGTGAACGTCTCTTTTTCTATGTGTTGTAATGTTATTCTAATGTGTTTTTATGAAATTTCTTTCTTTTTTACGATTATTTTGCAGTATACCAATCATTCAATTATCATATTACAGTAAACTGCTGAACATAGCATAAGCTAGTGGTATGGGTAATGGACTGCTGAGACTAGGTCTCGGGTTCGATCCCAGGTTTTACCATGACACACACCAATGACTTCGACGCTTTTTGAAGTTATATGTGTATTTATCGCAGGTTTATAAGTGCCCGGTTAATGGCAATACGCTCGCCACCTATTACATTGGGATTTAAAACATAAACTGGCGAAATGTGGGTGCTAGCACGGGGATATAGGCGTGAGTTTAATTTATGTTATGTTATAATTAAATTCTGACGAGAACACTTTTGAACTTTCCAGGTATATATAAACTAGCTCTCGGTCATTCAAAACTTGGTATAACAAAAGAAATCATGGCCACCAAAGTGCTACCGTTCCTCATCCCTCTGTGCGTCGAGAACGGGCTCACGTTGAACCAGTTCAACGCGCTCGTAACCCTGGTTAAACAGATGATATCCAAAGTGGAAACGGAGCACAGAGCTAAACTTGAGCAGCTGAATTCTATACAGAATGAATCAAAGTAAGTTCTTTAATAAAAAAACATTTATTTCTCAGATAATAAAATCCATTTTCTCATTATCACCCTTGGTCGGCCAGAGTGCGAAGTATTAGTTACAAAATCAAAATATCAAAATCAAAAATAATTTATTCTGCATAGACCAGTAAACGGCACTTACAAAACGTCAATATCAACAATATTTTATCAAATGCAAATGGACCACCGGTTCGAAACGCGGCCCCGACCTGAGAAGACTCCGGCAAGAAACTCAGCGGGCTTTTCTTACCTACTATCTCACCTCCAGCATCCGAAGATCCGAAGACAGCGTGCGTTTTAATCGGTTCGAGTCTGACATAATCACTCTCATTGGTTTAGGAGGAGGTGGTTTTAAAGAGGATTTTGTGCACGAAAAAAAAAGAGGATTTCACTGTATTATGGTCACCCATCCTATGATTGACTTTGCTAATGTTACTTAACGTTGTAATATGCTAACCTACTTTATCACCACCGCTGTAAAATGCAACCCCTTTTGATTTCGTGGCGTGGCGGTAGTAAACGTGACTGCTACGCAGGAGGCGTGGGTTCGATTCCCGCTAAGTGCAAAAATTAGTGTGCGTGAATATGAATATCTACATTGGTCTGGGTGTTCCTATGTATAATATGTATGTATTTACAAAAAAAAAGTATCTAAGTATGTTTATCCGCATTCTAGAACCCGTAACACAAGCTAGTTAAACTATGCTTACCATGGGTCTAGGTGGCGTTGTGTAGATTGTGCTAGAATGTTTATTATTTACTAGCTGTTGCCCGCGGCTTCGCCCGCGTTGACATCTGATCCCGTTCCCGCTGCTCTTTGTTCACCTTTTAAACCTTGTCTGGACTTCCACGAATAATTCAAGACCAAAATTAGCCAAATCGGTCAAGCCGTTTTCATGTTATGTCGTGACAACGGAAAACGGGTTTCATTTTTATAAATATATATTATATTTATTTTCATTTTTAATTTCAGGTCCTTAGAGCATAGTTTAGCCTCAACAGGAGACACGTTAGTCAGTCCAGACGCTGCGAAACCACCTTCAGATCTTGACAAGGTGTTCTCAGGACTGGGCATGGACGGCTTCTCCTACAGTCAACCTAAGGAGAAACCGGAAAGCATGCCAGCTGTTAGTGAAAATAGACATCTTAGTATTGAAGAGAAACAAAGGTAAGTAAACATCTATACTATTATACACGGTGATTTTATAGTGGTTTCGGAAAAAGAATATTTTGTTTCACACACAGTTTCGGTAGCAAAATCAACTGGAAGTTTTAATTTTGAAAACAAAAAAAAATACTTTATGTATGGCAATAATATGCAATAATGTGCAGGTGAACAGAAAAACGTATGGGAGGTGTAAAAAAAAATTTTTTTTTCGCCAAATTATGACTTCCTTACGATTTTACTATCGAAATTGTGGCCAAAATCTTTTTTTCCGAAACCACTATAAAATCAACCGGTATAATTGAAAAAGTTTATGTTTGTCCACGATGGACGCAAAAACTACTGAATGGTATTCGATGCGGTTTTTTTTGTTTGAAGAGGTTTGGTCCAACTTAAAATCTTACGTTTGATTGATTGCAATCGGTTAAGTAGAACCAGAGTTATAATATAGAATTTAAGATGCACAGATGGCGCTTAGGTCGCGATAACCGACAACCACGCGGGCGGAGCTGCGGGTATAGGCTAGTTATAAATATTTGTATGGCAACACTGCTTAATATCCTAGCATCTGTAGCGTGGCGGTAGAGAACGCGATTGCTACACAAGAGGCGTGTTATACTAAACAAATATTTCTTTTTTAATTTCAGGATAGCACAGCAACAAGAGACAGTCAGAAAATTCTCACACCAACCTCAACCAACACCTCTGCCAGCCCCCCCAAAACAACTCCGTAAACCAGTAGACCTAACAAACTCGCTTTTACAATCGAACCTAAACCAATTCGCAAAACCATCCCAACATTCAACCACCGCGCAACAACCCCTACCAATAACCAGTAACCAATATAACCCTACAGGCATAACCCCAAACTACGGTTACCAAAACCAGTTTCAGAGTTTCGATAACCAGGCACCAGTTAGTTCAAATACCTGGTCTAATACTACAGGGAATTACAATAATAAGTGGACAAATAATCAAACTACCGCCACAAATGTAAAACAGGATTGGTCGGCTTTCGAATCACTTTTGCCGACTGGCAACACTAACCAACAAACAAATAATAACGTTAAAAAATTAACTGATAACGAAATGATGGATCTTTTGAGTTAAATTAAAAAAAAAATGAATACATTATTTTGACGACATATTTTTAATTCGCTTCCATAATAATGAGGGTAATATATAGACAGCCTCGGTGGCGTGGCGGTAGTGAACGCTACTGCTACGCTGGAGGCTCGTGTTTGATTCCCGCTCAGTGCAAATATTTGCATAAATATGGCTATTTGCACTGGTCATGCATCGGTTACCATACGAACATCTATGGCAGTCGTTACGTGTAGTTGGAGACCTCAAAAATCCGCCTAGCCTAACTACAGAACTTCGATATGACCAATTTGGTTGTGGAGGTCCGATGGCAGTCGTTTCACGGAAAATATCGAAGTTCAACCGCATCTTAGTTAGACTAAAAAGCCGACCCCAACTGAGTTGGGAATAGGCTCAGAGAATGATGAATAGTGAGGGTAATATAGAGAAGTTAATGGGAATTCCAAAACGTTGTATTGCAGTAGAATGAAAAAGCCATGAGTAAGAGCGTGGTATATCTATCGGCACAGATCTTGAACCTAAAAGCACTTTTAATTTCGTGCGCGAAATCCCCAAGGATACCAATCCCACCTGCGCCGGTGAGAGAGGTTATGTCGGACTCGAACCGACTAAATCGCACGCCGTCTTTGGGTCTTTAGTTGCCGGAGGTGAGATAGTAGCCAACATATCCCTCGCACCCCGGCAGACCCGGGGCCCTCTCTAAGAAAAAAGAAGCCCTGGCGCATTCGTATTGATTTAATATAATCTATGGTTGGTAGATCTCGTCCATCACTGTGATATCCTCAAAAGACAGTCTAAAAACACGAAGTGCGCTTATTAAGGGGACAGTAGCCTTAGCACGAAATACTATCGAATTCGTAATGTAAAGGTATCGACAGAACGGAGCATTGCGATTGGCGGGCTACACACGCACACAGGTTCACAAGAGGCAGACTGCCAATCACAATGCTCCGTTCTCTCGAAACCATTACATTACTAATTCGATAGGAGTTCATGCTAGTGCTACAGGTTAGACTCGCACCTGCGCTATGTATTAATCTTTTTTTATTTTATTTTTATTTTAGAAAGAATATTAGCAACCGAAGTTACTAATATTCCCGTTAACCCCTCCAGCTAAGCTCAATGGCTTGTGTTAGGAGTGGGTTCACGTCGGTAGTGTAATGGCCAGGATTCGAACCCGGGACCTCTCGATCGTAAGGCCACAGTTAACCAGAATCGCGCTTCAATGGCATCTAGTGTGAGTTATACTACGCAGTAACACTGACAAGAATGAAGTGAGTAGTTTCGCTACTGACCGATAGATGGAGAATGAAATCTAATATCTAACTCCCTTTTGATCACACTCTCATTTGCACGCTTTCTTATTTTTTTTATAATATCACGCCTATATCCCCGAAGGGGTAGGCAGAGGTGCTAGCACCCACATTTCGCCAGTTTATGTTTAGGTCCCAATGTAATAGGTGGCGAGCCTATTGCCATCAACCGGGCACGCTTTCTATGACTGGGAAATCTAATTACAGTACCTCCTCTGTGTGTTTGCTCTGATGTAATGGTGATGATGGTGATTATAGTAGGGTAGGGGGCGTAGTTACACTTTGTGTATAGTCAAGGCTGTATAATTGTAT
This sequence comes from Pelosia muscerda, assembly GCA_963691645.1. Lineage (NCBI taxonomy): Eukaryota > Metazoa > Arthropoda > Insecta > Lepidoptera > Erebidae > Pelosia > Pelosia muscerda. The sequence goes on from OY829113.1 coordinate 1,588,519, forward strand.
ACAGGGATACAAAAAGATAGTATTATCATCCTGATTTCGTCAATCATGTGTTAGGATATATATGAGGTGAGCTTATTGTCGTCTACAGGGCCTGTAGTGATATTCTATTGATGGAATCGCGTCAAAGAATTTGCTATCAATGGATTATTTAAAAAATACGTATATTAAAATATTTCGAGTCACAAATATTCAAATTTCATTAAATTTTTGTAGTCATATTACAGATTTGTGCCATCCCATACTTACTAAACGATTCCTCTGTCGTTTTCGACAATAGAATGTCACTTTATCTAGAAACCCTTGGGCCCTAGACAATGACAAGACGTTGGTAGCCGTTTTGTAGAATAGAATAGAATATAACATGCAATGTATGGGTTTGACAAGTATTTTGACGTTTATGACATTTATGACAGACGTAAACGAATGTCAAACCCGTACATTGATGAATCTATTCTTTTCCAAAACGATTATCACTTGTCTAGGGCCCCTGGACCAGTCTAACAAGAACTGTTATTCTGATCGATGTTTATATATTACTTATTTTTAATTTTGCCTAAAAAACCGATTATATTCAATGATGACGTGAAAACAACAAATAAAGCGGGAAGTGGAAATTTCAAAATGGCCGCCAGTATTCATTATGATAACTGATAACAATCATACACATTCCTATTAATTTATTAATGAAATGTCTATTGCAATTATTATTATTAGTTAGGTGTAAAAAAATGAGAGTACACATATTTGTAATTTAATTTTATGTATATGTATTAGAATATTATTTATTTAATGTGCTGCAATAAAAATAAAATAGATTTTAATTACATCTTTTATTTAGGTTATGCTTACCTCCTCCTTACTTTATCCTATATCTACGTATATATATAAATACGAATTTCTAAATAAAGACAATTTCGAAACAAACTATTTTATTTTATAAATTCAATATGGCAAAACATTTAGTTTAAAGTAGTTTTTTACATCGTATGCTATAAAATTGGTACATATCTACCTATATATATTTTAAATGTGATTTTGAATATACATATAGGTTTATAAAATAATATAACTCATCCTATGCAAATATATTAAACAATCACAAAACATTTTGATATAAATAAGTATAAACAATCTAATCTAGTCGGATTCACGGTATAATCTAAAGCAGATGTATCGAACTTTGATTAATATGGCGAATGATAACAAATGATTTGGCAACACTATACAAACGTCATAGTAAGTACAGTCGGATACAAAAGGTATTGAACGCCAAAAGACTTGTATTCCAAAAACCAAACGCCAGACTGGTACAAATAGTCAAGCATTTGCGACAGCGCAGCGGTGCGAAGAGCGCACACGCTTTCGCCGGCGTTACCTACCAGCGCTATGACTATAATTTTCCATATCTCATGAGGTAAATATGTCCTTGAACAAATGACCTGGAAATGTTTTTTTTTTGTTTTTATACCATTCAAGTGGTAGACAAGCACATGGTCCACCTGATAGAGAGTGGTTGCTGTAACCTATGAACGTTTGCAACACCAGGGGCGTCATATTCGTGCTGGCGACCCTATAGAAACCGTCTAATTCTTTGCAATTAGATGGTTTCTGTAGGGTCTGTTCTGTAGTTTAGGAACGTTTCAGTTCCGTCAGCGCGGAAGACAATGCAGGGTTTCAAACCACCACTAAGCGCCCTCATTATTCCCACTCACCCTCACCACACTCAAAAATCTAAAAAAATGTGTGGATAGGTATACCTTAATTAGAATATTGTTATGTTGTAGTAGGTTACCTTTGTCGCTGACTGTACCTATTTGTTTTTTTGTCATCTGTAGGTATATAAGGACTTTTTTCTGATTTTGTCCACCTTGGCAATCGAATGCAGGACATCTATATAATACAGTCGCAATCACCTAAATAGGTATGTAATACGTACTTACACAACATAAATAAATCATAAAATATAAAACCACGACAGAATTTAGAGGACAGAATTTATCATACGAGGTCAAAAGTTTTCATGACTATTGTGTAGGTCCTATTATCTTACTACAACTGCAATCCCACGATACGATTCCTCTCTAAACTCCTCAATCCCAACCTCTACCACCTGCCTAGCACTTACCTAGGCTCGGGTCCCAATTGTGTGGTAGGTATCAGACGACAGTCGCAACTGTAAAAGTTTATCACGACTTTTACAAAAACGGCTGCCATTTGACCTTAAATATTTTGGTACCCAAAACAACATATTTTTGAAATTTAAAAAAAAATTGATACAAAAATATTTAAACAATTCTACGCGGAATTATCTATGCGTTTGCATACGAAATTATTTATTCGTTTTTGTTTTTATATTTAGTTCTCAGACGGAAGAACAATTCTTTGGTCTGAAGTTGAGTCACTTCTGTTTGTAACGTTATCGTTGTACCTACCTATCTAATAAAATTATAAGAAACGCGACCTTCAATGCGAATTTGAACAAAATAAACGCTTATTTATTAAAGACTTGCAGTCTCTGAGATTAGTCTAACATCATTTTATTTCCATAAACAAAAAAAAATACAATTATTATGACCGCCGACCATTATTATCTTGAGGGGAAGGAACCAAAAAAGTCAATTAAAAACCTGTGTGATCAGTCAAAATCAAATTAAATAACAAAAACAGATTTTTTTTCATAACATAATTTTATCAAAAAAATATTGACATCGTGATCGTGACTTTTATATCACTATATTTACCTACTCGAGGAGGAGTGTAAAATATTTCGAATCCCAAAGATTCAAACATTAACATATATAATTATAGTCATATTATGCCGCGTCTGCATTAACGTAACATTTTGCCGTGGCCGTGTCAAAAGTGTGTGTCTGTCACGTATTCAGCTGCGTGATAGCCGAGTTTAAATGAAACCATCAATCGACTGATGGCCGTATCAGCGCAACTCTAGTTCCTGTGCCCGTGTTCTACAAGTTGTTACGTCCACTTAACGTTTTGTCCTAAGGTAACGCTGTCCGGTCCGCTGTTCAAGTCACAAATCTGGACGCTCCTTTATAGATTTGTGTCAATCCCATTATTTACGCCTCTACGTGATTTCACTGGCGTTTTGGTCAATAGACTGTCTATTCACCTCCAACCTGTAAATTTGGAGGTAAATGAGGGAGGTCTATGTTCAGCAGTGGAAGTCCCATGGCTGAAATGATGATAATAGGTAGGTACATACTTTGCATAACTTTTTTTATTGGGAGAATTGTTCTTTAATTTTGTCCATTGTTAATTTTTAATAATGTTTTTGCACTAAAATAAATATAAATTCTTACTTTGTCTGGGTTCTCACTTAACTTTCCATCTACGAACTTAAAAATATAAAATAATCATTTACAACCTAAATACTTTATATTACAACAGAAAATATTATAATAAATCGTTCTAAGTCGATTTTAGTCCTAATCTAATTCACGCAGCATGTAGGTTAGACTTCTAATGCAGGGTACACACCAACCAAATGAATGCAAACAATAGTTGACGAATGAAGACCAACGAACTCTGTGAACGTGACACTTAACATCATGTTTACGGTAATTTCTTGATACTGTGGTATTTAACAAAAACTAAAATACATAATAAAACTGAGCTTATTTAAGAAATAGTACCTAAAAGAGGGGTCAAAATTACTTTGCTTCTTATTTTATAGTTTTTCTTCAGGAATTTTTAACTACCCACACAATCACTACTAATGCAATTTGTAATAAGTTATTATGACAGCGTGGATGTTGTACAGTAATACGGGAATTAACATCTATCTATTCCAAAGCGAAAAATCGGATCTTACATTAATTTTGACCATGAGTTAAAAGAAACTGGCTGACATGATTTTCAAGCCAGCAACTCCACTCGATTGGTAGGAACCGCGCCTTATTGTTCCTACTGGAAACATCGCATTTACTTGCGATGTGATGAACAAGCTGCAATCCCTACACACTACGCAAACAGTTCCATACACTACTTACTCTTACTTTGAAATTACCGTCTTCTTCTAAAAGATAGAGCAAAAAACATGATTGCAGTTACAGACTGCAACACACTAGCTGTCAAGAAACACGTTTTGTATTCATAATTGTAGGCTAAGGACCATATCATGATGAAAACGGCTACAATTGCGTTAGAAGCTGTCATGGTGGCCGTCGTATCGAATTCATTCAGGGTACTGTTGTATAACGGTTGCTGGAGTATACTAGAAGCAGCTGTTGAGAAGCTGGCCAACATACACCATACGACTAGTAGACTCTTGCTCATGGATAGAGTAATACCTGGAAGAAATAATGATTTCATTTTATTGGATTGCATTACTACTAGTTAGGAATCTGAGGCTTGTAATATATAATATAGTTGTTAAAGTCCTCTATTCGATCCAGAGGTCGTGGATAAATGGGGTTAAGAAAACTTTCTCTTAAATTCCTTTTAAATAATCAGCATAGTTAGCATTCTCTAGTTAGATACAATTTTTTTAGGATAGGATTAGCAGAGATGACCCTTATTCCTCTTTCAAAAATTTGTTACTGATACTCTTTAAATTAAAATATTTTGATTGTCATTTAGAGAAGAGTGATTGCGCTTATTGCCATACTAACATCACTTCTGACTTCTCGTTACTTACCATAAAATCCCAAGGCACCAGCGAAGCAAAACGCCGCACACAGTCTCGCCTTTTCGTTGATGGCTTTAGGGAGCACTATACAGAGCATGATGAAACATAACGCTGAACCGTGAGCCACTGCTATCAGTGTAGACACCTGGAATATGGAATAATTATCCTCTAATTGCAGAACTTATTATCACATTATTTAAAAATGAAGTTCATTTTCCGACTGTAACATTTTAGAGGGAGATTGAAAGGTGCCCAATGTGGCATCACTTCCCAAAGAAGATAAATTCATCGTGTAATACTTCACCACGAAATAGCAATGTTTTAGCAGTCAGTCAAACTCTTTAATAGATCCGGCAATGCATGACTTTTTTATCAAACAGAAATATTTGAATAGATAAATTTGTGACTCCATTTTCTAACAGATTATGCTTTAGCTTGATTTTTGCAAAATTTAGATGTTTAGAGAGACGAAGAAAGATGAAAAAAGTATTTTTTTTACTTACCGACCAAATATTCATCGATACATTCTGCTCCCAAATGAAAGGTGGAAACACCATCCCCAAAATTAATATCGAAAAGGTTGTGGAAAGGTGCAACAAAGCATACAAATAGAAATTTACATCCCGCAGGATACTTGTAATCGTGATAAGATTCTTCCTTATCGAAGCTGTTCTTCTGACAGTCCCTGCAGAAACTTCAGATGCAAAAACAACGCTGCCGTGAGGAGCATGCATTGTAGTTTCTCTGTACAAAGGCTGAGGATTTTGAGTGTTAATATCCTCTAGTTCCCGGTAACCGACTCTGGTGTAACTAGTAATATCAAGAGTACCAAAATCAGAAGAGAATCGATTACTCTGATTGTCGAACATGGAACTGAAGTCAGAAGAAAATCTAGGTGGCTGAGAAATGCTTCTATTTTCCCTGTACTGTATAGAAGGATCTATGATCTCCTTAGCGTTCACTTTAGTATTGAAAACTACAACATCAGTTGTGTCATCTTCCCGTGCAGTACTTTGTGAAGGTTCTGGTATACGGTTTTGAGATTTTTGTTGTGGTGGTGAATTCTGATTTGAAAATATAACTTCATCTTCGTCCTCTACAGCATCTCGAAGTGAATTATACGTATGTCTAAGAACTCTTTCTATATATATTGGTCGAGAATATGATGCTAAGAAGATACAGTTCTGCATAACTATTGCCCCGTATATCAATAACACAACATCTCCTGTGAAGCGCGTGCACAAGAAGCCGATGAGTATAGGAATGAGACAGTTGCCAACTGAAGGTGCCATTCTGACAATGCGCTGGGCCATTGTCAGCTTCTCTCTGAAGTAATGTGTGATTATTACTTCTGTTTGCTGACCTGTTAACGCGCAGCCAGCACCTGGAACATAATAGTTTGATTTAAAGATTACTATAAAACTTTCTCGTAGATGGATGAAGCTATACTTGGAAAATCTTTGAAGGATAAAATACACAATGAAGTCGACGAAAAACAAAAAATTAAAGTTACCTACATTGCTCGCAAAATAAGTAAGCTGAAGTGGCTGGCTACATCTGTCAAAGGACCGATGGCCGCTGGAACAAACGAGTCTTTGAGTGGAGACCGTGAGTAGGTAAACGCAAAGTAGGATGTCCTCTAACCAGATGGACTGACAACCTGAAATAGGTGGTAGGAACCGATAGGATGAGAAGGGCGGAAGATCGGGAGCAATGGTGCACATTGGGAGAGGCCTATGTCCAGTAGTGGACTGCTATAGATTAATTGATTGATATTTACTACCATTTCAATCTCTATCTAAGTACCTACTCCTATTATGTGAATATGTAATCAGCTCATCCATTTTGCCGCTGTGTTATATCCTATACCTATTATTACTACGAGTATTTATCAATAATTAATTTAAACTTCATGGTTACTGTATTTTTATGCTGCTGTAGTCATAATCACACCAAGCGCACATAGGCGAACTGTGAAAGCGAGTACGGTTCGATCGTTCGTTTACGTTACCGCTCTTTCATTCGGTTAATGTGTACCCAGCATAACACTTGTGGTGATACTTTTCGTAATTTTGTAGTGAATATATGACAAATAATAAAACTTTTTTTATTTTTTATACCTCGTAATTAGCATTATTTACTATTATTTTTCATCATATCAGTAAAAGCAAATGAAACAATATCCTCATAAAAATACATCGCTACAAAAAAAACCAATGGCGCCATAATGCGAGTACTTTATACTATGTACCAGTGATTGTATTACTAACATTAAATAAAAAAGTATTTTATGCCAAAAATAATATAGCTTTGGTAGCGCTAGGATATAGCAGATGGATGATGGTGGGCTGTTGTGTCTGCCAACCCCGGAAGGAAAATTTGAGAGTAAGGATGTGTTAACTATGTGTTTACAAATGTAAACACGCAATTTACGGTTAGGTGTTAATAAATAAGGTCGATACATTTTCGTGCTGACAAATTTTAGCACTGGCAAATCCTCCGTTCATTGTGAATGTTAGCTGTAGAGATATTTTTCGCTTGTATCCTACGAATAATGTATATTCGTAGCTTGTATCAATACCAGTGTTAGGGTTACCAACTCTTATTTTTAAACCCGAAGTAAAAACGACGGGGTGTTACAAGTATCACGTGTCTGTGTGTGTCTGTCTGTGGCATCGTAGCTCCCGAACAGATCAACCGATTTCGATGTAGTTTTTTATTTGAGAGGCGATTTAGTCGGGAGTGTTAATTAGCTAAGTTTGATACAAAACTATATATGATCTATCCAAGATGGCCGCCGCCACAAGATGGCCCACCTGATGGAAAGTGGTTACCCGTGGCCTTTGGACGGGGGGGGAGGGGGAAGGGGGGGCAGGGAAAAGGGGGAAGGTGGGAAGGATAAGTGAGTCTCTGTGCTGTCAGTGCCGAAGAAAAGAAGGGTTCCTCGGTCTTCCCACTGACAACATAAAACCTCTCCAGTGAGCTCTGGCAACCCTAATCACCACCGGGAACACAACACAAGGTTATTATTCTGTAGAGGATTAGAACTTAGAAGGTTTCTGCCACAGAACAGAAAAAATAGTAGAAGTGCGACGCGATAACCGATGTCGCCAAACTCACACACATAACCGTTTAATAATAGCGTGCATTACTAGTAAATAATTGCTTTGATTAGTGGTACCTATTTAATACTACCTGTAATGCCATATTACCTCAAATCATACGTACTACTAAAGGAAAACACACTACTCTTTTTAATGTAGTAAAAAGGAATTATGGCGTTTCAAACTTTGAATTGAACAAGCTTGAAAATTCACGAAAGAGTTTAGATGTATTCTTATCAAAAAGGTTCATATTGTTGAATTTATCCTTCGTTGCGTAAATACGCCAACCAATGATCCGCGTGCACCGACTACATATAACTTGGTTCATTAAAGAAAGGTTTTATAAATGGCGGACGTTATCACTTCCTCTCGCTCGCACACTAGCACTGTCTATACTCACTCACGCGCGTACCGTCAACACAAAAAAAATATTGATCTTTATTTTCTTCCACGCTCTGTGCTCTTGATGCGATGCATAAAAGAAAGGATTCTTAATGTCGGCTTGTACTTGCGTTGACAGATAGTACACCTAGCATACAAAATTTCATTTTTTTTTCAGTTTAAAAAAAAATATAAACAAGACCGTTGTTCATAATAATGTTAGTTCTTTATTTTAACTAACATCATGATCTTGCATGATCTGCCTTATAGAATGTGATATACGTTCCTTTTTCAGGATGAAAGGACTCTATGTGTAAAAGTAGGTACCTACTGTTTCCGATGAAAACAAAAATAGATGCCGTCACGTGTCGCGGGCGAAGCCGCCGGCCGCAGCTAGTTGGAAATTATTACGACCCGGTCTTGTTTTTATTATTTTTCATATGAAAAAAAAAAATATTTGAAATTTTATATGCTAGCTGTACTTTCCGTCAACGCAAGTACAAGCCGCCATTTATAAAACCTTTCTTTAATGCACCAGCTTATACCTACCATTTCTATTTTTTATTTTTAACATGTAAAAATAAAGTCTAAAATTAAATGGCACTTTTAGTAATCTCAGTTCAATCGAGGCCCCGGTGTTCCAAACGACCTTGGAAACTACCTTCCATCAGGTGGGCCGTGTGCTTGTCTGCGACGTAAGTTTTATAAGAAAAATCATGTTCGAAAATCATCTTTACAATGAACATTACCTTCAGATGATAACTAAATTAACGACATCATTCATTCAATTGTATTTCATTGTTGTTCGACAAGTTGTGCCACGTAGCCAGCTGAGTCAATAAAGTATATTATGATGCTATGATTTCATGAAACAAATCTATTGTTCTTCGTTGACGAATGCATGTACTTCGTAACTATTATCAGTTAAAATGTATTGAGGTATAACTATCGGCACAGATCTTGGACATAGGTGGAAAAACGGGCTCAGGCAGTTCGAGTCCGAAAAAACCACCCTAGGCGGTATGGGTGTCCGTGGAAAATGTACTGATTTTATTCATTGCTGACATTATTGAGTAAGTAGATACCTACCTACTAGTAATTAAGTACGCGAAAGCCCAAAAAAAGAGGTGATCATTATGTTATGTTTATTTACACATAATCTTGTTTTCTTTATTTACAACATACAAAATTGAAAACGGAAGTCGATAAAAATGAGGTTATCTTTTTAATTAAATTACTTTTTTAATTTGGAAAAAAAATAATATAGGTAGGATATTACTCCTCACGTTTAGAAACTTAAAGTATGCCAATGCCAAGCGAGGGATTATTATTTGTATTTAAAACTCTGTTGAAATAGTTCAGATAACTATTATATCTAGGTAACTACTTGATTTTTGAACGATCGCTTCCATAAAAACCGTATAGATAGGTAGATAAGCCAAATTAATGAGAGCCGAAGAGGTAGGTGGACATAGGCAAATTGATGATAACTAAATTAACGGCACCGAAGTGGTGGCCTGCACTGCAAGTGAGTGGCATCATATATTTGCACTGAGCGGGAGTCGAACGCGTGCTTCCTGCGTAGCAATCGCGTTCACTACCGCCACACCACTACAGAGGTCATCGCCTATGTCCAGCAGGGGACAACAATAGGTTAATTGATTGTTTTTCATGTTATACAAATTATTATAAAAGGCACAAATTATACACGCTTGTTAATACCATAATGAGGTCAATTCCATAGAGTCAATTCAATAGATTAAATAAATAATGGATCTGTAGTTAGGCGTCGCGTCGCGCGTCGCCTCGTTTAGAAACGAAGCCTAATCGTAAATTAGGTGAAATGTTCACAAATACGTTTAACATTCGTTGTTTTTAATTGCCTACGAGTTATCCGTATAATTAAGAAAATATTGAGTTAACGATTACCGTGAACTAGTTACATATGTCAGTATATGTCTCATGATAACATAATTCGCTCATTATATCATGTCGAACAATGATGTACCTATTTTACATCAAGTACCTACATAATGTTGTTTTGTTTCAATGCTACATTGTGCGCATATTAGTTAAGCAATAAATATAAATATGTTTCCTTCGTCACATGTACTATTTCAACCTTGAAAAAATTAAATATTAAAACTATATATTACCTATACATATGCCGGAAAATATGTTTATTATGTGGTCGTTGCTGTCAGCGTTAGTAGAGTTACTGGACAATAGGACTCCTGCCACAGTGAGACACAGACCAGACAAAGCCATGACTCTCGGCATGCTGAAGATCTTCACCATAGCTCTGCACCAAGACTCCAAAAGAAGCCTCATCACCAGAGCTATTACAGGCACTAACGCAATGTCCACATCCCAAATCTTCATCACTTCCTTGTTGTCGTGGTCTTCTTCTTTTATAGCCTTTAATATAACAAGGCCGTAGACAGAGAGAAGGGCAGGTACCGTGATGTGATAGATTGCCGCTGATACAACTATTAACCATGCGTAGCCCCCATCTGGTGGCGTAGGCCCTATCTCGGGCTGTGAAGCAACAACTCTATCCAAATGGAGGTCCTCCACTCTAGTCTCACCCCTTTCAGCCCGAGTTGGGTTCCCATTTTGCTGGTTTTCCATTATTTAGTCACAAAAACAATCACTTCATCGTAAAAAATAAGTTTAGTCACTAAGTTATCTACACGGACAGGGCGTGTTATCTTATCATTTTATCTTTTCGCGTAATCACTTGTTCCATATATTTTGAAATCAGCGCCAATTAATTTGAAATAGTAAACGACTGGATAACATTTTTGTAAATTGTACACTGTTAAGAAATAAGTAATTATGTTTGTTCAAAACAATGAGCAATTTATACGCTGATTATAAAATAGAACCTTATCACACCTGCAAAGTTTATTGTGAAAAATACGTGAATAACATTTTTATTTTACAGTTCCCGAACGAAAGCAATAAAATATTACACTACTAAGTTCAATAACTAATGCAATGGTCGACAGATCGAGAATAGTGAGAGGTCAATATGAATTTTCACGTGTTAGAAAGAGAGCTCCTATATTTGACTAGTATTTCAAACGTTTTCAAATTTCTAGCATAGTACAAAATGAATTCGTTTGATCGACATTCGGGAAAGACGCTCTAATAAGAATTTTCCCTTGGTACTCAATAATGCAAAGGTATTTTGAATGAAAACTTCTTTAGAATCGACCATTATCATATAATATACTGAAATTCTACGAGAAATTGGACGTTGTCTGTGTGAGATTTGTGGAAGACACTGTTGTACTCGTGTTCATAGTCCGTGAAGCATTTTAATTGCTTACAATAGTTATAATATCGTTGTGTGGTGTCTCAGGTGTTGTTGGTGTGGTGCCGATGGGTAGAATCGAGGAGCTGAAGGCAAAAAATGGAAACAGAGTCGGTCAGGTCTGAATTGAGTGGCCGGTCGCGGCGGAGCTCACGACACCGGCAGCACACCCATCGAAGTACACGGTAGAGCTTCAGATTTTGTTGTTTTATAATTATATATTGAAAAGAATCTCCCTGTAAACATAATTGTCTTTTTTGGAGCGTGTATATGGTGCATATTATGATGCCTAAACTATGTTGATGGCTATAGGAAGTGGAAGCGTGTAATTAAAATTCTTGAGCCAAGATAATGCTTGTGGGAAAGTGGTCACTTGTAATAATTACTGGAAGCAATTTTAGAGTCATTTAGTGTACATACAAGAATGTTATGCCCAAGTTTTTCCAGATTTCTAGTAGCTAACTTTGAAATCTATGGAAAATGTAGGTCATTTCATTTCAAAGTTAGCTATTTCATGTTTTATTCTATTGAGAATAGATTGCTATGTTTTTACTGAGTTAAAGATTGTTTATGGTACAATACTAATATGATTCCTGACATAAGAGAGCCAGTTATCGTAATAATAATGTGTTTAAAATACAATAGCAATCTGCAGGATGTCTAAAACATTAATCTTGAAACACAATTTTACAAGTTCTATGACTTTTGGGAAGTTGTGATTAGATCAAGACTGACTTTTACATAGGTTGAATATAAAAAAATATATTTCATGCAATTAGTCTTCTGACTAAACAGATAGATTGTAGGAAGGTTACTTATAGAGTTGTTCCTTATTAGGAACATCTATCATATCAATATTAGCTCAATCAATGCAGCTGAGCGCGAGGGATTTTCATCTGTTGAGACAGTTAAAACAGTCTGATAGGGTGAGTTCTAAAGCCCTGTAGGATGGTTTTCCAGCCTAGTCTTATACTTCTGGGCATATGTCTTTGACTGTAGATATATCCAGGGGTTCGTGTATTTTTTTTTTGTAAGGGCTACAGATAATAATGATTGATATTTTTTTTTTACTATTTGTATTTTGTTCAGTGCAAATCCCTTGTTATTAAACAGCGGCACAATTAAGGCCCTCTCTTTCGATATCGACCCCCTTCAAAGCTGATTACTTGACATGCATGCTTATCATCATCACTACATAGTATAAAATAAAGTCGCGTTCTCTGTCCCTATTTTCCTGTTAGCTGGGTAATTTGTGTGTTTCATTTCTTGTATGCATATAAGTAAAAAATGCCACCATTTCAACTGTACCATTAAATCTTCTCTTATCTTACAGAAGCACCAAATCCCAGAGAAAAGACAGCACTGACAATATGGCGCCGTTTCAGACCAGCGTAAATATAAACCCGGAAATGGGAAGGGACGGCCAGGAAGTTATTGAAGTACAAATTCTACCGCAGGACGAAAACTGGGGAGAAAATACAACAGCAGTAACTGGCAACACTTCTGAAGGATCTCAGTCGATGGAGGACGTTGGGAACTGGCCTATGGAGTCAGATAATGGAATAGGTTTTGTCTGCACAAGATATTTCGGGACTACCATAGCACTCGGATTGTCCTTCATATCATTTGTCAGCCCGTTAGCAATGGTGGTGTTACCGAAGATTGGATTTTTCCCAGGATTAACCGATAATATAGCACTACAACCCAGTCAGCGGATACAGTTACTCGCATGTACAGCAGAATGCAAAGGAATTCTCCTATCCTTGGCTTTTAAATTAGTTTTATTGGCCATAGGAGTGTGGGCCGTGTTTCTTAGACCGAGAAATGCTATATTACCAAGAATATACGTCTTTAGAGCGATGACACTCGTCATTCTAGCTGTGTGTTTGTTTTCGTATTGGTTGTTCTACATTGTACAGATTACTGAGGCTTCAAAAGCGCTTGCAGTTGGTGAAGAAGCGATGGACTACAATACATTAGTGTCATACGTATCAAGTTTTGCTGATACATTGTTATTTATACATTATATAGCTGTTATTTTGATGGAAATAAGACATTTAGAGCCGGTATACTATGTGAAGATAGTCAGAAGTCCTGATGGTGAAAGCAGGTCTTACGCCATTGGCCAACTGAGTATACAAAGGGCAGCAGTATGGGTTCTGCAGAAATATTACACGGAGTTCCCTATATATAATCCGTATTTGGAGAAGATACCGATATCTAAGTCGCAGAGAAAAGCGCAGTCAAGTATTAAGTTTTATGAAGTAGATGGGTCTGCTAATGCTGCACCAGGACAAGCTAGGTAAGGCTAAAATGATTTTTGTACCTTTAATATAATAATTATATATAAGTAGCTAGCCTAGCTCCGCCTAGAAACGCAGTAGCTTAGTGGGGATTTCACAGGTTTCGCGGAGCGACCTCATTGTGCCGAGGATTTGTCGTCTATTGCCTCGCATTCCAGTTTTACGTAGGCGGCCGTTTCCTCGGCAACGAAGCAACCCCTGCAGGGGGCTGTCCGTTAGACTGATGGTATACAGTTGTTTGTTGAGGGGACAGTGGCCCGTTATTGTCCCCATAACAGTTCTTAGACTTATTCTGACTAAGTTTAGGAGACGTCTGGTGATTCGTTTGTTTACCGACGGCATGGCCATTTAGCCTGGTGGTAAGCTGACGGTAAAGTCTCAGGATAGACCCTCTTTCCTGAGACTTTACTGAGAGATTACAAACACGTACAGTGTTATAATGGTGGCGCTCAGCTTGACCGCCTCATCAGATGCTTTTGACGCCCCACTTAAAGGACCCGAGACTGTAAGCTATTATTCTCGACTATTTTATTTGATACTAATATAAAATCGGGAGGAAAATTTATCACTGGCTGAATATTTCTAAACATCAAAATAAAAAATTCCATCCAAATTATATTCTGACGAGTTGTGAACTCTTCGTCAGCCGTTACGGTGTAATCAATTAACTATAGCGAAGGCAATGTTGGGCACTCAAGTAATTTAGCGTGACGATAGTTAAAAATGTACCTATTACGATTTGTAACGCCCAAACATTATAATGGCTATTCACTGTTTTGTTACTAGGCTGTTATTTTATAGCCAGACTAGCAAACCCGGCGAACTCCGTTTCGCCATATAAAAAATGATTTTCCCGCTTTTCTGTTAAAAATTTTCCTGAATTTTCTTTGCTATGAACCTCACGAAGCCCGAGACCTTTCCAACGAATGCAAAACCGTGGAAATCGGTTCGTGCGTTCTGGAGTTATAGCGTCAGGAAGGAAAACCCGACTTATTTTTATATAGTAGATTATTACTGAATTACTCATGATCATCAAATCGACTGAGGCTTTAGACATAGTGATATTCTACTGGCGATAACGCCAGAGGAATCGCTTAGTACGGGATTGACATAAATCTAAAATAAGACTACAAAAATTCAATGAAATTTGAATCTTCATGACTCGAAATGATTTATTTCGTTTATTTTTATCATTAAAATAAATGCAGTGTCAAGTAATCCATTCAAAAAGAAATTAAGAATTCGTTTCGACGTTATTCCATGAATAGAATGTCATTTCTAAATATTCAAGTTGTTGATTAGTTAGAAATAAATTTCTTACTTGCTTTTACACGGAACGAATAGTTTGAACGTTTATAAAATTATTTTTATATTTTATAGATCGATGAATGCAGTTACGATACTATACGTCGGTCATAGGGGTCGTATAGTATCGTAACTGCAATCAGCTAAGTTTTCTTTCCTCAAATTTGTATTGTATTGTATAGTGTTCACTATATACATCTTTTTATGTTTTTTAATAGTCTATTAGTTTGCCCTATGACTATTAATTTTATCTATGACAGTGAAAGAATACAAGTATCACCATCCAAACTCATCTGAATGGTTTTGTAAGTATCTAAGAGGTGACTAACGGAAAAAATACGCAGACGATATCACTGTGAGTTAAGGAAACTCGAAATATAGCCCTTTACCCATCTGGCCAGCGCGGAAACAAGCCTCAAAGCCCCCCAACATTGAGAGAGGTTCACATTCAGTATCGGCTATGTGGGTGAGGAGGACTGACTGTTGTCGCGCGTGCCGCAGGTCTACGACGGGGTCGCTGGGCGGCGGCAGCGCGCGGCGGCGCGACTCGGGCTCGGCGCACAACGAGCGCTACTACGAGGAGGCGGAGCGCGAGCGCCGCGTGCGCAAGCGCCGCGCGCGCCTGCTCAGCGCCGCGGAGGACGCCTTCGCACACGTGCGTCGAGTGCGCGTCGCCGCCGCCAACGGTACGGACTTCTTTTTTTTTTATCTATGGCACATCAATTTGACTTCACCCTCCCGATGTTAAGCTGAAGGCAAAGTCTCATGAAAGAGGGTCACATTTTATTTTTCTTACAGTGTCTTATTTTTATATTTTTTACTAGATGACCCGCGCAACTTCGTCTGCGTCACCTCGTTTTTGCAACATTTTTCTTTTCTGCTCCGCACCAGTTGGTTATACCATGATGTTATATACATACGAGTATAAACCTTCCTCTTCAATCAGTCGTATTTATTAAAAGAAACCGCATCCAAATCCGTTGCGTAGTTTTAAAGATTGAAGCATACATAAGGATATAGGGACAGAAAAAGCAACTTTGTTTTATACTATACTAGCTGACCCGCACGACTTCGTCTGCGTCACCCCGTTTTTGGAAAAGCGACTTTGTTTTATACCATATAGTGATTTATGGCACGTCGATTTGACTTCACCTCGCCTGATGTTAAGCTGTAGGCAAAGTCTCATGAAAGAGAGTCACCATTGCAAACACGTACAGTGCTACAATAGTGGCGCTCCGCTTGACGGCCTCAGATGCTTTATGTAATTGATTTTTTGGCATGGTATGGCCATGTATTACTTCAATATCTACTTATTTCATTGGAACTAAAGATAACGTGTGTGCAGGAACCTGCAATTTTCCCCTTCATCCTTCAGCTAGCCCATTACTCAACATAATTTGGTATCATCACAACATTTGAATGAATTGAATGTCAGTATTAAGTAAAGAACGTACCTCTGCAGGTGCACTCGGTCCGCGGGAGGCGGCGCAGGCGGTGTTCCCGTCGTTGGCGCGCGCGCTACAGAAGTACCTGCGAGCTACTAGACAACAACCGAGGCATTCTGCGGACTCGGTAAGTGACAAACCACTGCAATAATGTACCAATATTTAAAATATCTGTTTGTACGAATAAACTTTTATTAATTACACAGGCAACATCTTCATACAGTTGCCATCTTATATTAACCTCCCTTCATTTTCATTCCTACCATTTAATTCATTTTTAACCCAAAAATGTGAAGGTGAGGACGGATAATAAAAACTACTATATTGACCATTCATCACCATGCTGCACTGATGAACATAGGCCTCCCCATCGACCTCCAATCCAACCAGTTGGAGGCGGTCTGTAACCAACGGATACCAACATATTTATATATTAACACCAAAATATGACGTCTCCAGGTCCTCGCGCACCTAGCCCGTTGCCTCTCGCAAGATGCCTCGCCTCGTGCCTTCCTGGAGCCATTCCTCGTCGAAGGACCGGTCCTAGCCGCGGAACAGGAGATCAGACCCGTCCAGAGATGGTCTCTCATCTCCGATGAGCTCCTCGCCAGGCCGCTAACCGACAACATAGAGTTCCAGCTCCGACAAGGTGACATTTCACTCGTATGTTCAATAAAACAGCTGCCAAAGTTCAGTTTGACGGAGGAGGTCGTCGACCCTAAGAGCAACAGATTCATTTTGAGGTTAAATTCTGAAACGTCAGTCTGACAGGAGGAGTATTGTAGTCGAGATGACTTTAGGCTTGTATGACATTCGGAGTATTTTTAGGTTAGGTATTGAGCAGATGGTATTATATTTGTCATTCGAGCATCGATCCCGGTTGCTTTCAAAGTACTTGGAGCCCGGAGACTGCCATTTTATTTCTTTTTCCCTTATGGAATGGTTTTTTTTATTTTTTATGGATGCGAATGCTATCTGACTCTTAAGGAGTCAGATAGCATTCGCATCCGAGAGGAAAGCTTATTTTAGAAGCTTGTTCATCAATCAGCTAGTTAGCAATAGGTATGCAAGTCTGAAGATCTTGATTGGGTTCTCAGTTAAAAATTATCACATCATTGTTTCGTGTGATGTGATATTTATAAGTATGGCAACACTAGTTTGTATTCTAACAAGATTTAAGAGCTCTTGTTTTTATTCTGTGATGTGTAACCCATCTTCAACAGCCAAGACATTATTAATACATAAATCGAGCACAAAGCAAATAAGGATTATTTATTTTTCGGTTCAATGCCTTGTAACATAGTTAAATGTGGACTGTAATATGTTTTGCAGGCTATAAGTCCATATTCTTATTTTAATGTCGAATGTAAATTTTAAACCCAATGCAAAAATGAAATATTTATTTTAAAGCTATACGGTGAATCATTGAAATTATACGAATCTCAAATAGTTATAAGTATCAAGAAATTGTCGTCGCCATTTTTATTTAAAAAGACTAGACTGCATTTAATGTTTTATAGGTATTTAGATAAGTAATAATTTGTACATTGTGTCATATAATTTAAAAATTTAATAAGCACAATTTTTGAGGTACATATGACGTTGAATAAGTATTAAATGTATTCTGTAATTAACAGTATTCATAAATATTTTATACTCGCGAACCCCAAGCGCCCGCAGACCTAAATAATTTTAGCAAAACCATAATTTGAATGGACTGTTTGAAGACATTTCGATACTTTCCAACGTATAGTATCGTAACTGCACTTTCGTATAGTATCGTAACTGCATTTTACAACATTTTTATAGCATTTTCCAGACGCGTTTTTAAGTATCAGCAAAATCATATTACTAGTTTCAAATTACCGATTATTCCCAGTAGTCCCCTCTAGCTCTGTCCTCCGGGGTGACAGCTGGGAATTGTCTTCCCAGTTGTCACCGGGGTGACAATTTGTGCCGACTGTTCCCTTTGAAAGTTCGCTAGAGGGGACAAATTGAGAAGTTTGTTTCTCAGTTGTCACGGGGGGAGGCGGACAATTACAATAAAAACAATGCATAAATTTCAGCTTTTTTATTTCTTATGTTACATAGAATCAATCAGAGCAATGCCTGATATTCGTATCAGGCAGAGGGGACTACTGGGAATAATCGCAAATTACTTATCTTAATAGAGACGTATCTACACCTCCATTGATGAACTTTGCGAAACAGTAGGTCAATTGCATTGGACTACCACGACCTTTTAAAAAAAATAGTATTTCAATTTATACTTTCATAGTGAGATTCGGACCGCCAGCGTCCGTTAGAATACTAGTGTTATTTAATTAAAATAGATCAAACAGTATCTCTTACTGTGATAAATACATGTATTTGTTTAATTTGTTAGAATTTACACTTATTCACTATTAAATATTTTGGGATATTTATTGTTGATTTTATAGAACAAGCGATATTTCGGCGCTGTTGCAAGCGCCATGATCACGGTGTACTGAATCTGTACACAGTGATCATAGCGCTTAACTGTTTCATAAGATCAACAAACATGGTAAATATCCCGAAATATTTAACAGTGAATATGCAAATGACCATGTCCGTCTAAAATCATACAAATTTACACTTGTCTTACAAGATACAGTACACAAATATCGATGGATAACAACGGTCCGAGTCTAAATCACGCTATGAAAGTAAAGTAAAATTTAAATAATATTACTTTTAAGAGTTCATGGTAAGGCCCCTGTACAGGACAGTTGTTCCAGTTCAGATTACTATTTTTAATTATAGCTTTGCTTAAATTACCTAGGCTTGGGTGTACACGGATCTTACTCTATAACGTTGTAATGTACAAGAAATGATATTCAATAGTTTGTAATTTATACTACAATCGCAAGAAAGACCTAACCAATATTTTATCAAAATATATATTACCTATAGTCATTCCGAAATGGTCAGACATTGCTTTTTGTTCGTGTGTAGGTACTATAATACGTGCTGAGCCCTAGAGAAGTGGCAATTCGTTGGTAGTCGTTTAAAAGAATGGAATAGAATGTAATGTTCAATGTATGGGATTGACACGTATTTTGACGTTTATGACATTAATGACAGGCGTAAACGAATGT
Organism: Pelosia muscerda; assembly: GCA_963691645.1. Classification (NCBI taxonomy): domain Eukaryota; kingdom Metazoa; phylum Arthropoda; class Insecta; order Lepidoptera; family Erebidae; genus Pelosia; species Pelosia muscerda. The sequence goes on from OY829113.1 coordinate 1,608,143, forward strand.
CAATACCGTACATTGATGAATCTATTCTACCCTCGTCCGGTCTGTATGAAATATCTCCTCTCCTCACCTTTATGTGAAAATTTAGACGGATTTATAAGTACTAATCAATTGAAGTTTAAATTTTGGTCAGAATTTTTCTTTTATGTAGCATTCATATAGTATATTATTTGCACTTGCCTCTGGGGTACCTAGTAAGCTTTCCCGAAGAGCGAAACCTATGCTCGAGCCCTCTCTGTGAGTAGCTGCACTGCCGTGAAACAAATTACTACACCACGATGGCAACTCAAAAATGCCGTCGATTTGACAGGAGAAGACCTGTTTAATAGTATAATATTTCGTATTAAGTAATTGAAAACGTTTTATTAATAATTGTTTAAGTACCAACTAAACTTCTTCATTTATTACTCTAACAATTAAAAATAAATTCTATTCTATTCTACAAAACGATTACCATTTGTCTAGGGCCCCTGAAGTAGTCGCAGCCGTCGTCGTGTGCGTTCCGAAAATTAATTTTTGATAAAATGTTAGATGGGTCATTCTTCCATTTTCACTTAGAACTAAATTGTAATTTAAAAAGCGCTTATCAACAGTCGCCTTTGTTTTCAAAGCTAGCGGTACGACTGAGAAATGAATCTCAAATGTGTATTGTATAGATCTAGTTATAATTATACCATATCATAGGATTATATTATATTTATTGTATGAAATATGGGCAGCTGTTTAGGTTATATAATATAATGGAATATTTATATTTTAAAATGCTATTTTTGATGATATATCATAAATAAACGGGGAATAAATACTAAGCTGTATTGATTTTTGGATGAATTTAGTCTCATATTATCGCGAAAATAGTCAGAATAAGGTTAATATACCAGTTAAGTTGAACGTAAAACAATTATTTTCAATGAATGATAGCGTAGTTTAATTTAAATTGAGCGAAATTTTGATTATATTGATCATATTGGTTAATATACATAGGCACATACGTCTGTCTACGCAAGAAAGACGTAAGTGAATAATTTGTTCAAACATTAAAAATGCATTTTAAAATTGTCTTTCTTAGAGTATAGTTGTAAAATTGGTGTTTCATGAAGTTTTTGAACGTTTTACATAAATATTGCAAACGATTAAGGTTGTGCTTAGAAGAGGGAGCCTACCATGAAACGTATATTCGAACATCGGACCCACAGGAAATATGAACGAAAGATTTAGTAGCAGTCAAAAGAAAGTGACACATTTTTTCTAAATTTCTAAAGATGTCCAAACATGTGATAAATATTTATTAAAAAGAGTTAATAAATTTTCAATTCAATTTTTAAATAATTCTAAGCACTTATGACACTCAATGCAATCACTCTCCCTAAGTAATTTCATGGTATACTGAGGTCAAAAAGGCAAAAAAAACCTCATCAAAGCATAGCCATCCTTCGAGGGGTTTATGCCGAATGAAGGGTCATATTTTCTTTTTTTTATTGTGCGAAAAATTCCCACACAACCTAACATCCGCCGGAGCCGATTGTGGAGGTTATGTCGGACTCAAACCGACTAAAACGCACGCCATCCTTGGGTCTTTAGTTGCCGTAGGTGAGATAGTAGCCAACAAATCCCTCGCACCACGGCAGGCCCGGAGCCCTCTCTTTCGAGACGATCCCTTTCGGGTATAGAGACCACGGTGTCTCCGTCTAGCCTCCGGGAAAGGGGTGGCGCACTTTGCGCTGCCGCCGCAGCCTGCGTCTCCTAGGGTGACAGGCGGCTCCACCTGTCACCCTCAGGCCCACACTCACGGGGGACGAAGGTCAAGTCAACAAACTTCGTCTGTACGATTCATGGTAACTCCCTAATTGTGTATGTTCGTACGAGTGTCGCTGTCTGACCAAAGAGGGCTTGAAATTTGTAGCTAATTGTAACATATCATAAGGTTGACATTCGCAAGGCATTGTATACGTAATTGTGCCGCTTTGATACTTAATGAATTTTAAAATAATGATAAATTCTTTTTGAATTTTTATATCGACACAAACATATGAGATAATGTTGAAAGTCTAGAGGTCGTAAGTGACAATGAAGTGAAAATCACTCTTTAGTTGAGTGTTTTTGATATTATTTGAGTAATGTTTTTTTTAATATTTTGATGTGTTTACACCCTTTTGCTTTTCAATCGTCGATATTATGTATGAACATGTCATCACCTATGTAATAACGTTGCAAATCTGTGTGTTCAACAGAAGACCAAAACAAATATTCTTTTTCTTATTTACAATAAAAGCACTTCGTTAATTTGATACTCTTTTGTTTTGAAATGAGTAAAAAAAAAACCTACACAGATTCGCAACTTTAACATACCACAGTGACGAATATTATGACTAGAAATTTAAATAAATACCTATAAACGGATATTGAAAAAAGACTGTATTATAAAAAAAAACAATAGTTTTAAAATTGGAAGCTTGAGGTATTATTTGAAATTAGAAGACTACATTTTTCCTGATAAAGTTGGCTAATGTATTTACCGCCTTTTTGTGGGGATTGTGCAAAAACTTAAGCCCGGTCCATACGACAACGACACGACAGCGACTTGTCGGCGACGCATTTGTTATTTTTTTGGGACTTTATGACATGGTAACTAGTACTTTTATATCAAGTTTTAATTTGTATTAACACACTTAATTAACTATAATCTAGTCCAAATGATTGTTGATGAAGATGATGATGACAATAGTTGTCTCAGTAAAGTAGTGGAGACTTTATTAGAATCAATCAATCACGAAACATATTTCACTTTAATATTACACTTTCCTACACTTGTCTAAAACTCCACCATTTTTACACATGAACATTTTAACCAAATTTTGAAAATAAAACACAAGCGATACGACACTCTTCGCGTTCCCGCCAAAACCTAATCGCTGCTAATATTCACGTCATCGCGCAAGATAAAAAAAAATATTACGTATTCGCAAAAAAAAAAAACACGCTGATTTTGATGCCCTCAAGTCGCTGTCGTATGGACCAAGGTTTATATTGGAGGTACTGACGTGTATAGATTTTGACAAATAGTTTTATCAAAATGTAACGCTCAAATGGCAGCCTTTTGTAAAATGCTTGTGCCTACCTAGAATTTTAAGACTTAAAAATATTAGCCAATGTCGCCGTTTAAAAAAATATTTTAGTGTAATAACATGTTTAATGACTTTTTATTCAATGTTTTCTGAGTATATTTACTACTAGAAAACTAGGCTAAAAAAATTTGGTTCCCCAAGTACACGTGGGGTCGACAATGTTGGTGGCCAACGCTGGTTTGGGTCTCTGGGATAGCCCCTCTGGGCCCTCTAAATAAGACAGTCGTCATTATTAACTCTGGTAAAAAAACTTAATATTTGTTTGTTTTTCTTGGGTAGGTACAGATCTCCTTTGCATACAGAGGGGGCAGTTATATCGGATTTGAACCGACTAAACTAAACTTAACGATAGGCAGAGGTGTATTAACACCCACATTTCGTCAACTATGATTTCAGTCACGTAATATGTGGCGAGCCTATTGCCTTCAAGCGGGCTTCTTTCATGGGCTATGTGTTTACTATTGGAAAGAGATGGGGTGGCCCACCAGTTGTCGAGGGTGAGGAACCTACCAGGGGGCCTATACAGCAATTCATTGGTAGTCGTTTTGTAAAATGGAATACAATATAATGTTCAATGTATGAGATTGACACGTATATGTCGTATCTGACATTAATGACAGCCGTGAACGAATGTCAATACCATACATCAATCTATATCTATACTCATATTATAAAGAAGTAAAGATTGTGTGTTTGTATATTTGTTAAATTGAAAGGGTTAATCTCACCGATTTTAAAAATTCTTTCCCCAATAGCCAAAGCCACATTATTGCTGAGTGTCATAGGCTATATTGCACTGCGCGATAACCACGACTTCCACGCGGGCGGAGCCGCGGGCAACAGCTAGTCTATTATATTCCATTATACAAAGCGATTGCCCTTGGTCTAAGGTCTCTAGATTATTGATAATATGCTAAATTCCTAGACGAATGTTGATGGGAGAGTATAAGTTTGATGAACGGACACAAATATTGCACAAAGTTTTGCCTATAGTCGTAATTAATGCACAAAATGGTATTGTTTATAAACAATTTGTACACTTTTGTATTTTTAAATATAAAGTGAAATTTTATCGTCTTTTATTAATATCAGATTATGTTCAGCAGTGCAATTCCCTAAGTTCACATCGGCGAGCCCAACGTTGCCGCAACGGCGAGCATGACATTTGGTATTCACTAGCATCTACACTTCGATTTTTACTGTCAAAAGCGTCAAATATAAAAGTTTAAAAATTTACGCGGGAATCGTTTCACCTATGGAAAAAGTCATGTTTAATATCGTTTGTTTTATAGTTTATTAACTTGCTATAGGTTTGCTTAGCTTGGTATCTCTGCAGGAATAATTATAATAAGAAGCCAGTACTTAAAGAGAAATCTTGAGAAGCGAGGAAAGTGAAGAAAATAAATACCTTTACGAGATACCGGCTAGATAAACATTTACGATATCGCTTTTCGGCAAACCTTCTAAACGTATTAGAAGATGACTTTACATCAAGCAACTCTTTATCTACATACTTAGATGACTGTTATATATATAAACAAATCATTTGTTGTGTTGATGGCACCCTAGTGTCCATGGTCCGTTCAAGGAAACTATTGTCCCAAGGGATATCATGCCAGGAGAAATGTTCTTATTGTAAGTAAAATGTAGTTTTATTCTAAAGAAAGGAAGGAAAGTATTACTATTTTTCTTGAATACATAACACAATACATAAGTGCATGTGATTTGTTTCAGATTTAGATAGATTACATGTGGATGTCACATTTGGCAATGTGATAGGTATTTTTGTGTTCAATAACACACTGATAAAGGAGTGTTCAGCCTAGATAATCTGAACCATAATAGTGAACAAGTAAGTATACTTACTTGGTAAGATAGTACCTATCTATCTATGTATTCAAACAAAATACAGCAGGGACTAGAAATTTAGTGTTTGTTGCCATCATGATGATAGGATTAGTCACCTAGATTCTGTGTTACGGAGTGCTAAGTATCCAGATAAATAGTTGTATAATTTATCTGTTAAGCCAGACTCTATACCTACCTGTACCAAAGTTAAGCCAGATCCTGTTTAGCTTTTACAATGTGATTGAATAATCAACATCCAGACATCTATACAAACTTTCTTTTTTGCAATATTAGTAGGATAGGAATTAAAACTACACAAAACAAACAACTTTCAGTACACACAACATACCTATTTAATACAACAGACATTAATGTAACATAAAATTATTAATAGATATTTATTTTGTCAAAGAATACATGTTCATTTACATACTATTAATATGCATTGAATGTAAGTTTGTGTGCAAACTAATTATAAGAAAAGATATATCTATTCAGACCAAACTTAAATAAAATACAATATTTTTCATATAACATTGAGTCGAGGATAATTTTCTAATAATTTTGTGGGATTTCAGGGGATTCAAGATATTATGCAAGGTCAACTCATGATTATTTATCAACCTGGGTGCTGGAATATGGAGTCATTATAATAAATGCCATTGGCACATGTGATATGCAGTGACAGTTTCAAACTGTGTTGAGGGGGCAATAGGAATATTGAAAGGACGGTTTAGATGCTTATTACTCCACAGTATGGATTAGATTTTTGACATAGCTAATAAAAGATAATTTGCAGATTGTATTATTATATTTTATTTATACACCATAACCTACTACCACTTCAAAATTGAGAAAGTACAGCACAATGTTTCACACCTTAATGAAAAGAATCTGATGAAATTTAGAAAGAATTAAGTAAGTACCTATGTAAATTTATTTATTAATTGCAAAAATTGTATACATATAAACGACAGCATAGGTAACAACACAAGAGTAATTAAAACATAACTGGGGCCTAACCATCATCTCTTAAAAGTACCATTACTTCAATCTTACTTTACTTTCACACTGTGATTCATAGTTGGGTTGTGGTCATCTGCTGGTATTTGTGCTGGATCTTCTAAGTAAAGTTTAAATTTTAAAAAATTGAATAAGTATCTATATAAATGTAACCACTACAGCAAGAGATACTGTTTGACCCATTTTAACCAAATAAAATTACAACACTAGTATGCTGAGTACCCTGATGGACTCGGTTGATCTGAATCAAACTATGGAAATAAAGTAAAATTAAAAAAATATTACTTTTAAGAGGTGGTAGTTAAGCCCCTGAACATATGAAAACTATTTGACCCATAGACACTGAACTTAATATGCAGGTAACTGAATTCCGTTTAGGTGCATGTTTATATTCTTCACTGATTTCTTCATCTAATGATTGCTTGGAAGCACCACAGTGCGATAAGGCTGCCAAATTATATCAAACTCCTATTGTTCTTGATATACAATAAAGAGTACATATAATGTTAATTCTCCGTCAATTGTCTGCTATTAAGATTGTTTCGATGACCTTCATGAAGACTGTAAACGATTTTTGTTGATTTATCATGAGCTGTTCGCTCACCATATCTTTTTATCAATGGCTTCTGCAGCAGAATTGCTAAAATATAGCGGTCGAAGACGATAATATGATTAATTATGGGCGCTGTATAGGTTATGTTTGTTTTGTTTTGACTTGTACGGTTTTTTGACGTTTACGTCGCATAGGGCACTCCTAAGACAAGAGGATACGATAACCTCCCGGAGAGTTTTATCTTTGCCCTCTCCGTGGTGATTGGTGGAGTGACGTCATATATCCGAGAGAGACTGGTGGATTTTCAGTCTCGTCGTACAGAGGGTAAAATTAAGACTATGATTGGTCAAGAGACGTCTCTCGCTCTAGAGAGATTGGTCGAATTCAACACTTCAATTTTTACTGTCAAACTCAAAATAAAAAGTTAAACCATCAATGTTTCATCATTTTCGCAGGCAACCGTATGACTTAGCGAAAAACGTCATATTTTATATAGCCTGTCACAGTTCTTTTTATTAATTTATGGCTGCATGGATTGCTGTGTATAATATTATTATTAATTACATTAATAGTATTAATTACAAGAAGCCAAAAGAGTGATGTTAAGGAGAAATCTCGTTATGCGACAGCATTGAGGCAAATGGATACTATTTCGCAAGATATGGACTACATTAACATTTAACGCCTGTCTGAAGATCTCAATATTATATTAGAAGATGATTTGACACCATTTTTGACTGTACAAGTACGTTCAAGTGCCTTAAGGAATAGGATAAAGGTACGTACTTACCTATCATAACACAACCTATTACTTAAGTGTAGAAATACAAGATAATGGTATAAAGATAGATCACTTATGTGTAACAACCGTCTACTTGTCGAGCAATTCAGCAAGTAGTTAACGCTCTTAATAATATCTTATGTACTCAAACAAAGTAAAATCAAAATACAGTAGGGACTAGAAATTATAGTGTTTGTTGCCATCATGGTGAGCGAATTAGTCACCTGTTTAGCCTTTAGAATGTGATTGAATAATTAACAACCAAACGTCTATAGGTACAAAGTTTCACTTTTACAATATTAGTAGGATAAGACATAAAACAAAACAAAACCACTACACAACAACAACATATCATTTATTAAGTACATTAGACAATAAAGTAAATTTAATTAATAATTTTACTGTCTCAAAGAATACATATTGTAGATTTACATACTTACTATTAAAATAAATTGGATGCGTGTGTAAACTAACGTGCATAAAGTTTAAATAAATAAATAAATAAACTATTTAGAAGATAATATATATCTATTCAGACCAAACTTAAATAAAATACAATATTTTTCATATAACATTAAGTCGAGGATAATTTTCTAATAATTTTGTGTGATTTCAGGGGATTCAAGATATTATGCAAGGTCAACTCATGACTATTTATCAACCTGAGTGCTGAAATACGGAGTCATTATAAAAAATGCCATTGGCACATGTGATATGCAGTGACAGTTTCAAACTGTGTTGAGAGGGCAATAGGAATATTGAAAGGAAGGTTTAGATGCTTGTTACTCCACAGGGTACTACAGTGTATGGATTAGATTTTTGAGATAGGTAATAAAAGATAATTTTCAGATTGTAGTATTATATTTTATTTATACACCATAACCTACCACCACATGAAAATTGAGAAAGTACAGCGCAATGTTTCACACCTTAATGAAAAGATTAAAGAATAAAGTATGTGAAATTATTTATTAATTGCAATAATTGTATACATAGACGACAGCATAGGTAACAACACAAGAGAAATTGATGACATAACTGGGGCCTCACCATCATCTCTTAAAAGTACATTACTTCAATCTTACTTTACTTTCATATGTGATTCATTAAATGAATTGTAGTCATCTGTTGATATTTGTGCTGTATCTTCTAAGAAAAGTTTAAATTCTAACAAATTAAACAAATGTATCATGTCTCGGAGAGCATGTTAAGCCGTAGTCGGTCCCATTTACCATACAAATGTCTATGGATCGATATATCTTGACGGACTCAGATGATCTGATTCACCCTATAGAAATTATACATTTAAGATTGATATAATATTACTTTTAAGAGGTGGTGGTTAAGCCACTGAACATATATTTCATAGATTTTACTATGAAATTATCTAATGATGGTTTGGCCACCGAATTATATCAAACTCGTATTGTTCTTGGCATACAATAAAGAGTATATGTTAATTCTCCGTCAATTGTCTGCCTTAAGACTGTTTCGCTATCCTCCATGAAGACGGTTAACGTTCTTTGTTGATATATCATGAGCTGTTCATTCACCAAGGGTTATCCGATAACTTTGTAGTGCTGTGAAATAAAAATTTAATTAATTTAATTTTACTCAAACCGTGTGGAAGACCATTGAAAATAAATAAAATACATAATACTTACTTTTTTGTTGGAATGTAACATGCACAATAAAAAGTATTGTTTCTACATTCAGTTGTAAAACTTAAACTTATTAAAGCTTTTTATTAATGGCTTCTGCAGCAGAATTGCTGAAATATAACGGTCGAAGACGGTAATTTGATTTTATACATTATTGTATCGGTGAACGGGTCGATTTATAGGTTATATTTGTGTTGTTTTTGTTTTGGCTTTGACGTTTAGTTCACTCTGTGACGATGTGTCACTCTATGGCGATTGATGGACAAAACCTTCAGACTGAAATTAAATTTAATAAATTAATAGATGTTTAATTAGAGATTGTTTTCTTTTAGGAACTTAAAAATACTAGTATGATATTTTTTAAATCCACTAAACTATATTTAATGTTTGGACTAGATTTCTAGATTACGGTTTGTTCACTTCCAAAATAAAGTCGCCTCCCTTGTATGAAATTACAGAGGGTAACGTCAATTACTCGTGCGAGATTAGTTAAATGCAATAAGTTAATGCAGAGTATTAATTGTTGTTCAACTTTATTCTTCAGGAACTTGAAAATAATGATACAATAATTTTAAAGCCCACTAAACCATTTAAACCTTCACTTTGATAAACCGTAATCTACGGTTTTCTTTACAATCTACTTTCAAAACTTCACGACACTAGACCCTATGAAGAGAGTGACGTTTCCTCCCGAGAGACAGATATTGTGATTGGCTGAGTGACGTCATCCGCCCGAGAGAGATTGGTGTATATCAGTCGCCCGAGACCTCGTCGTAGAGAGTGAAAATTTAGAGATTTTGATTGGTCGAGTGACGTCATCCGCCCTAGAGAGATTGGTCGAAACAGTTCGCTCGAGACCACATCTTAGGGAGGATCCAATATCGTGTTGTCATTGGTCTATCTTTAAGACGAGCTCTAGGATATGTTCGCCGGCGGGCACATCGTCGAACTGACACTTAGGGAATTGCACTGCAGGTTGTGTATTATTTGTCAATATCCTCCTATGAATATAAGAATATAAATATATGAATCTATCCATCAATGGATTCATCCAATGGATCGAAGTGGACGGAGGGGTCAATATAGTTTAGCTGACCCGCAACGGTTTGTCTTCAGAAGAATTGTTCGACATGATGCCCACAGCTACATTCCATCATCGTACCGGTCCAAAAATCGCATTTGGTCCAAAACGCGTTTGGTCCGATCCACCTAATTCGAGGTTAGTCCATTTCGCATGTTGGCAATAAAAAAAAATCCGGCAATGCAATTATTTTTTACAGCATTTTTTTTTTGAAACCGTTTAAATTGCGTTACTCACTCACGATCGTGTTAGTATAGCTGAATGAAATATAAATTTCATAAAAACACATGAATTCGCAAGATGGCGCTACTTGTTCTTTTTGCAGTGAGGTTTTTTTATGAAATTTTCCTTTCATTTAGCTTTACTGATATAATGGAGAGTCAACAATGCGAAAAAAAGTAAAAAAAAAATTGCTTTGCCGTAATTTTACTACCAGGGGCTTTTGGCTTCGGGAGCGTTCCCCTTACACCCTGTATAGGGTTCTTCAAGATGGATTAAGTTAATGATTGTAAATAGACCAAAAAAAGAAAATCCCGCTGAGTTTCTTGTCGGAGTTTTCAAAGGCCGGAGTCGCATTTAAACCGGTGGTCCATTTGTTGATATTGACGTTTTATAAGTGCCGTTTAATGGTTTATACAGAATAAATAATTTTGTTTTGGGCATTAAAAGGTTTCTACAGGTCGGTAGCACGAGTGTGACGCCTCTGGTGTTGCAAACGTCCATAGGCTACGGTGACCACTTTCCATCAGGTTCAATCAATTATAGATAATTTGTTAATTTACTTCAGTCTCGGTAATGCTAGTCATACCGTTCGTCGACTTTTTTTTATAGTGCGAAAAATACCCACGGATACCCCCCGCCAGACCCGGTTGGGGAGGTTAGGTCGGACTCGAACCGACTAAAGTGCACGCCGTCTTTGGGTCCTTAGTTGCCGGACGTGAGATAGTAGCCAACATATCCCTCGCACCCCGGCAGACCCCGGCCATCTCTTTCGAGATAACTGTCTTCAGGTGTAGGGACCACGGTGTCCCAGTCTAACCCGAAATGTGGGAATGTACATTTTTACGCCACCACCGACCGTTCGTCGACTGTACACTAAGCAGTCATGACTATAATATAGTCATGTCTTTATGAGTCACCATTCTCGTTATCAGTTTATAACGGAAAAGTGATTAACGATTCTCATAAGTGGCAAGTATTAATATACTTCGTAATACAAGATGGCGATGATTAAGTGATAGGTACTTTTATTATTAGAATATCGAGATCAGCCGCGGAGTTAACAGTCAGTCAGAGGTTAACTCACTCTTAGCAAGTGATGACCCCGAGACGGCCATGCGGTTTTAGTCGGTTCAAGTCCGACATACTTCTATTTTCATGGGAAAAAGTGGTAATACCTTTAAGTAAGTACGTACCTTCATTATTGTGTCAAGAGAAAAATGAACGTGTAGTTAAGAATACAGATAGGTGTAGGTGGACGCAGTGTCTTCTTAAAGAGAAGGCAGAAGGTAGTAAGAAGAAAGATGGACAAGAAATTTGAAAAGAATGAAACGATTTAACCAGATATGCTAAGGTGGTAGAACACAGAACGAATGACTAGACTACAGAGTGAATGAAACTCCAAAAAAGACGCGGTGGCGCAAAGTACCTACGCCTCCCTATATTCGGGGGTTAGATGATGGGACACTAAAATTCCCACATTAGGGGACGGGGGTCATCTTAAAGAGATATCTCTGGGGTGCGAGAGATAGGTATGTCGTGTATTATCTCACCTCCAGCAATCAAAGACCCATACCTAGGTATATGGCGAGCGAGCGAGATATTTTTTTTTTTATACTACGTAGGTGGCAGACAAGTACACGGCCCACCTGATGGAAAGCGGCCACCGTGGCCTATGAACGTGTGCAATACTAAGGGTGTCACACACGCGCTGCCCACCCTGAAGGGAAAGGGGGAGAGCTGGGAAGGGGTGGGGAGACTAGGAAGTGGAGGGGAAGGAGGGGTACAGTGAGTTCTGGCTACCCTACTTACCGGCGGGAACACAACACGATGGTTATTATGACCGCGGTCTTCTGTAGGGCGGAGGTAGGTACTTCCCCAGTTGGACAGCTCATTTCGGACGGGAGATACCGTCGTGTCCTACCTCCGTTAACCTTTAACTTTGGTGGAAGTGGTATCCGTGGAGATTTAGCGCACAATAAAAAAATACGCACAATATGCTAAGGTGGCAGGACATAGAACGAATGACTACAGAGTGAATGGAACTCCAATTATGTAGGGCGCGTTTAAGAGGTTAGACAACACTTAACACAAGAGACGAAATACTTGAAAATATATTTTTTATTATATCTAATATAAGTATACAATTTAATTAGTGCCTTAATGTAAGATTATCACAGAATTAGAACATAAAACATAATATCTATATAAATATCTATGGTCGGATAAACTTGAAAATTTCTATTTTCTATGGCATCTATAGTCCTTGTTTAGGTACCTACTTAAATAAACGTAAACAATCTTGGTGCGTCCCGGGTTTGATTTGATTTTGGTAGCAAAAATCAAATGTTTAAAAATTATTGTGATATCATTCTTTGTGAGCGATAGTTCGTATGATTGTCGGTAGATGGCTCTGACCATCGATCGTCCCAAGATAGTTTAATAGCCTCAAGATATAGGAGAATTTCAAATTATCATGTCGTGGCCCTGCAACTCAGTAGCGAGGACATTCCCCTTGTAAGGATATCTCAGGTACGACTCCCGTCAGAGCATTCGTTTTTCCTATCTAAATTGAACCCTAAAAATATCCGACTAGTCTTACTACAGAACTTCGATATCACCAATTGTAGTGAAATGTCACTTCACGGCAAATATCGAAGTTCAACCGCATCACAGTTAGACTGGAAGTCAACCCCAACTGAATTGGGAACTAGACTTTGTTACTATCATTCACATTTCTAAATATTTGCTGCATTAGGTGCCATTGGAAGGGCGCTGTAAGCAGCTATAGGTGCGTACATATCTCTAAAATAAGCTGCCCTAGTTTGTCTCTTAGGCAAACACCAGAATATCCATAGGGCTGTCATGCCCAAAATTACGCACACCGTAGCGAGTGCTAGGAGAATGCCGATGTGATGTTGTTTGTCTGAGCAGCTGAAGTATTTGTCCTTTAGATCAAAAATTTTAGCGTTGAATAGCGTGGTTGGAGATCCGCATCTGTAAATTTTAAATTTTTCAATGTGTATAGTTATGTAGGCTTATAAATAGACCGGAATTAACACACGGATGATAGAATAGAACTAAGAGCTACTGTAGCCTTAGCACAAAATACTATCGAATTCGTAATTTAAAGGTATCGATAGAACGGAGCATTCCGATTGGCGGGCTACACACGCACACAGGTTCACAAGAGGCAGACTGCCAATCAAAATGCTCCGTTCTCTCGAAACCTTTACATTACGAATTCGATAGGAGTTCATGCTAGTGCTACTGTACATAATTTAATCTTGACTTAAACAGTTAAAGATGTCAGTGATGGAGCGGCCGCGTCACTGTGTCTTCACCTCGCGTGGCGGTAAACTAAAATCTCAAGAATGAGTCATCATTACAGATGGCAATAGTGCTACAAGTGTGACTTCTAACTCATCAGAAATGAGGAGATCCGCAGACGAACAAAAGTGGTCGACATAGCCTACAGGGTTGGCAAGCTGAAGTGGCAGTGGGCGGGGCACGTAGCAAGAAGAACAGATGGCCGTTGGAGCCGAAAGGTTCTCGAATGGAGACCGCGTACCGGTAGACGAAGCGTGGGACGGCCTCCTGCGAGATGGACAGACGACATAGTCAAAGTCGCGGGTACGCATTGGATGCAGACCGCCTCCAACTGGTCGGATTGGAGGTCGAGGGGGGAGGCCTATGTTCAGCAGTGGACGTCTTGTGGCTGAAATGATGATGTGCTACAAGTGTGACTTCTAATTTCACCATCTGGCGAGTTGAAGTCGCAGTGACGTGACATAAAAGAAATCATCATTTCTTTTATACCACAGGTGGCTGATAAGCACACGGCCCACCTGATGAAAAGTGGTTACCGTGGCCTATATATGTTTTTAGGAGCAACACACTTGTGCTGCCAACCATGTAGATGGGAAGCAGAGGGGTCAACGTTAGGAGAGTTACTGTTTCCATTCAGAACAGACGGGTTGGTACAGGGTTTTATTTCTAGTTTTCTTTCTCTCACAGTGATCGCCTCTCACGACAACCCTTCGATGTGATGAGATGGTGATATTCTTTCTCCATCACCACAAAATAAGTATAGGTAAAGATTACTAAGTACTAAATTCACATAACACTTACCTAACATGGTCAGTATAACGCGACGGTATTTGCAATTCTTTCATCCATGTAATTTGACAGTCGCATTGCCACGGGTTCCCTTGTAAGTCTAGCTGACTGAGACGTCCAAAAGGCTCCATCAATGCTTGATCCAATTGCGTCAATCTCGAGCCCTTTAATGACAATTCCTCCAAAGGAAAATCTGTTGCATCGTTCAAAACATCTTCACCAAATGCCAGACTACTAAACTGTATAAGATTTTTATTTCTGGCAAGCTCTAACTTTTTTAAACTTAATAACGGTTCAAAAACGTACTCAGGCACTTCTTTTATTAACAAATTGTTCAGTTTTAAAACGCGTAGAGCTGGCACGTCAGAAAAATCTTCGTTAGATATCTCAGAAATTGGATTGTTTGATAGATCTAGGTATTCTAGCGACATCGGTATTTCGAATATGTCTGTAATGTTATTATTTGTAATAATTAATTTTCTTAAATCGTACGCGTCAACAAAGAAGTTTGATGGTACGTTGCCAAAGTTGATGCGACTCATGCTGATATTTTGTATCTTACGCGTTAATCCAAAACCGCTTCTGTCAAATAGATTCACACGCTGCAGAATTCTTCCAATATCATTATTGTCTAAAACTATTTCATTCAAGTTACTTAGATGCCGAAACATTAAGTTCGATATCGTAGTAAATTTATTATCCGCTAAGTTCAAATATTCCAAATGTTTGACGCCTTTAAACGTTTCTCTATCTATAAAAGTCAATAAATTGCTACTTAAATCAAGTCTTTTCAATTCTGGCAACACAAAGGCTGTGGTACTAATTTCTCTAATATCATTATTGTTTAGTAATAATTCCGCCATTGTGTTAGATTTTAACAAAGGCGATTGTTGTACTTTTGATATGTAATTTGCAGATAAGTCTAGAGAATGTACGAAATCTGGTAAAGTGTGATTCGCTTCTAATATTTTCGTATCACTGTATAAACACTGTATTGTATCACCAACATAGTCTTGATTTTGTACATTTTTATAATGGCACACACACGATTTGATTTCACATATCGATAGAGAATAATTTAGTTTTATAATAGTGAAAATTATAAGTAAAGCGAGCATTTTTCTTCGTATAAAGACAGGTACTGCGCGATATGAGTTCATTATCGCGGCGTAGATAAGTGTTATCGATATATATTTGTTGGTCATTTCTTTGTTTACGTCTGCACTAAGTACAGTCGCTGTAATAATTGTTGTACACTACCATTCTCTGCATTCTCTGAGCCTATTCTCAACTCAGTTGAAGTCGGCTTTCTAGTGTACCTAACTAAGATGCGGTTGAACTTCGATATTTTCCGTGAAGCGACTGCCATTGGACAGCCACAACCAAATTGGCGATATTGAAGTTCTGTAAAATCTCGGTTTCGGGAGTGTTTCCCATACCCCAAAATGCATGTTTTTGAGGATAACTCATCTCACGATGAAAAGAGATGAAGTAACTCTATTCTGTTCTAGCGGGAACCGACTCTTTTTTTCCGCCGTCCGGTTGGGGAGGTTATGTCGAACTCAAACCGACTAAAACGCACGCCGTCTTTGGGTCTTTGTAGAGGTGAGATAGTAGCGAACATATCCCTCGCACCCTGGTACCCCGGAACCGACCCAGCGATGTTACGTTGGCGACTGTACTTACAGATAGGCTATTATGATTCGTTTGTGTGTGTTCGTGTGTGTACAAAGTAATGAGGTCGTGTCTCTTGGAAATTAGTTGGCCTGCCATTTGCTTGATAGATTACGATGCAGATTATGGAACTGATAAGCGAATGGTAATTGGATGTTGTAAGACTTTCAATTAGTACAATAGACATGTGAATGGAAACATGGCTATGCCCGCGGCTTCACCCGTTTTGTTGCTTACGTTCTAAATAATGGCTGGCGTCGATTTAAAATTATTTGTTTCGTTTTCAACAGGATTTGTAACTCAAACATTATTTGTTGTAAATTTTTACATGACACGTTTTAAGGAATCGTTCAAAATATTTTATTTTATTTAGGGCATCTCAATTTGATTACACCCCGCTTGATGGTAAGCTGAGGGCAAAGTCTCGGGAAAGAGGGTCACCATTACAACCACGTAGTGTTATCATGGTGGCGTTCAGGTTGACGGCCTCATCAGATGCT
Organism: Pelosia muscerda; assembly: GCA_963691645.1. NCBI lineage: Eukaryota > Metazoa > Arthropoda > Insecta > Lepidoptera > Erebidae > Pelosia > Pelosia muscerda. The sequence goes on from OY829113.1 coordinate 1,624,724, forward strand.
TTTTCACGCCCCGCTTAAAGCACCCGGGACTGTAGGAAGATGGAAACACGTGCGCCGGCAAGGAATTCCAGGACTTAATGGTGCGGCAGAGAAAAGACTCACCGAACCGCTTGGTTCTTGATGGAATATTCTGCAATGCATGCGGGTGACATCTAAGCCCTGCACATGTTGTTCTGTGTAACATTTTTGGAAGTAAAATGAAACTTATTTTTCATTACAAGCTATATATTTAATGTTAATAAGAAGTCAAATTGTTTTTTCTAACTTACAATAAATGAATAAAACGTGTATATTTAAACATACAGTGAGAAGCATTGCTTCGATTTAGCAAGTACATGTATATGTATGCATGAATGAATATCTCTATTTCCATACAAAAACATCTATACCCCATTTGTTTAGAAAAAAGGTAAACAATCTTATTATTATCTTGTGGCAACTTTTTATAAAAACACATTTTAAACAAATAAACTAGACTAACTAACTGACTAACTAATAGTTCGACACAGATTTTTAGTCTTCAAAATGCGTTACTAAGTAGAAAAGTATTTTTATACTGAGTTTTTAAACATAACATATACCTATCTTGTATATAAAATTGTCACAATGTTCGTTCCCGTACTCCTCCGAAACGGCTTGACCGATTCTCATGAAATTTTGTGAGCATATTGAGTAGGTCTGAGAATCGGCCAACATCTATTTTTCATACCACTAAGTGATAAGGGTTGTTCACCCTTAAAATTTATAAGGCAAAACAACGTTTGCCGGGTCAGCTAGTCACTATCACTATCACTACATAGTATACAATAAAGTCGCGTTCTCTGTCCCTATTTTTCTTGTCCCTTTGTATGCTTAAATCTTCAAAACTACGCAACGGATTTTGATGTTTTAATAGATAGAATGGTTAAAGAGGAAGGTTTATATGTATATAACATCATGCTACAACAAACAGGTGCGGAGCAGGAATGAAAAATGTTGCAAAAACGGGGTGACGCAGACGAAGTTGCGCGGGTCAGCTGTGATGTCCCTCCAACACAAAGTGAGGATCCTCCGACCAGGCAAGGTGATCACGCCTGGCGGGCCGCGGCCCAACGGTTGTCGTTGGGTTGTTGTATATATATTGTACTAGCGCGAGAACTTCACTTTCGCGATGCAGGATCCGTAGTGTCGTAGTAGTTACTCTTGCTGTCATCCAGCGCCATCTAGCCGCTGGGTACATGTGGTATCGCCACAGACACACTAAGATTGTTTACGTTTTTTTTGTACCTAAATAAATGGACTATTAGGTCATTGAATGATAACTATGGCTACACATTCATGCAAACATATATATTTACACTCAAAATCTAGCGCGTGATGTTTGTGCGGTTCCTTTCGTACTAGGATCTTCGTGGGCCTGGAACAAAACCATTTATGATTAAAAAAAATAACACCTGGGGCCTAGTACCTCTTAAAAGTAACATAACACAGCATAAACTCACGCCTTTATCCCCGAAGGGTTAGGCAGAGGTGCTAGCATCCACATTTCGCCAGTTTATGTTTAGGTCCCAATGCCTATTGCCATTAACCGGGCACTTATAAACCTGCGATAAACACACTCATAACTTCGAAAAGCATTGAAAAATCATTGGTGTGTGCCATGGTGAACCTGGGATCGAACTCGAGACCTCGTCTCAGCAGTCCATTACCATTACCCATACCACTAGGCTACCGCGGTTCTCGGTTAAAAGTAATATTATTTCAATCTTACTGTACTTCCATAGTTGTTTGTTTGCTACCTGAGTTTCTTGCTGGTCTCTTCTCAGTAAATCTAATCCAGTGAAAGAATAATTTTCAAATGATTTATCTATTATATAAAAAAGGAACCTAAAGATGATTTTAAAATACCTATTCAATGATACCCCACTTGACATAGTACATCAACTTTTTTTTTCATTTTGACAATATGGCGTCTGGTTGTCGCTGTGGTGAATTTTGATTACTGTCATGTCTTTAGTGACACTCGCAAACTTAGGACGAATCGATTGACGTAAGAATCATCAAAATCGGCCTATGCGTTTAGCCTCTAGAAACAAACGCCACATAGAAACAAACATACATACATACATACATACATACATAGACTGATAAACACAATACCCTCCTTTGCGGCGCGCAGTCGGGTAATAATTCGGGTTTTCCTTCCTGACGCTATAACTCCAGAACGCACGAACCGATTTCCACGGTTTTGCATTCGTTGGAAAGGTCTCGAGCTCCGTGAGGTTTACAGCAAAGAAAATGCAGGAAAAATTTGAACAGAAAAGCGGGAAAATCATTTTTCACATGGCGAAACGGATTCGCCGGGTTTGCTAGTTTATTATAAATATTTTTGATAAATACAACTGTAAAACTTTGACATTCATATCTGCTCTTTATGTGCCTAAATTGAATAAATGAAATTGATTATTTGACTGATAGTGAGATTCGTCAGACCGTCTAAATACACAGGATAGTGTTATATGGTTAAAATGGGTCAAACAGTAGCACTAGCATGAACTCCTATCGAATTCGTAATGTAAAGGTTTAGAGAGAACGGAGCATTGTGATTGGCAGTCTGCCTCTTGTGAACCTGTGTGGGTGTGTAGCCCGCCAATCGCAATGCTCCGTTCTGTCGATACCTTTACATTACGAATTCGATAGTATTTCGTGCTAAGGCTAAGGTATCTCTTACTGTAGTGGATATGTTTATTTGTTTAATTTGTTAGAATTTACATTTCTTTATTAATTTACATGTCTTACAAGATACAGTAAACAAATATCGATGGACGACAACGGTCCCAGTCTGAATCACACTATGAAAGTAAAGTAAAATTGAAATAATATTTAAGAGGTGGTGGTAAGGCCCCAGGGCTAGATTGAAATCGACACACATCCACAGTTCCACTACCAAAATCATAACCCTCCCTCTCTCCAAATCATACCCTCCGTCCCCAAATCTTAATCCCCCTTTTAAATCTTAACCACTTCCTCCCTGGCTCTTAACCCCTTGCAAATATATTTATAAAACCCTCGCTCCAAATCATAACCCCCCTTTACTGAATCTTAAGCCCCCTTCCCCTATTCATACCCCCCGTACCCAAATCTTAACCCCCCCTTCTCAAATTTTAACTACTGCCACCTTGAATTTTAACCCCACTCTCCAAATCATAACCCCCTTACCTGAATTTTATCCCCCCTCCACAATTCATAGCTCCTCTCCCCAAATAAGTAGATAACTCTTTATTCTTCAACAAAAATAAATACAGTATAGAGAAAGCATTATATGTAGGTACATGTAAATAAATGTTTGTACATCGGGCGTTCTCAACTCACACCTTTATCCCCGAAGGGGTAGGCAGAGGTGCTAGCATCCACATTTCGCCAGTTTATTTTGAGGTCCCCATGTAATAGGTGGCGAGCCTATAGCCATTAACCGGGCACTTATAAACCTGCGAAAAATACACACATAACTTCGAAAAGCATCGAAGTCATTGGTGTGTGCCATGGTAAACCTGGGATCGAACTCGAGACCTCGTCTCAGCAGTCCATTACCCATACCACTAGGGTACCGCGGCTTTTTATACCACTACTGACCTTAATAACAATGCTGGTCCTAGGGCCCGTGTTCCACAGCTCGCCCTTCTCGTCCACAAAGGCGGCCTCTACGGCCACGGTGTATAGCCCAGGGGTAGACACGGACACTAACTGCTGTGCCGAGAAATAGTCTCGTACGGGGGTCACTGTCTGCACCGCAGTTAGAACTGGCGTGATGTTTGTGAGTTCCACTGTCTGGGGGGAAAAAAAAAATTGGAGGCAAAGCAAGGTTGCAAATTTGTCTAACTACTAATTAAAAAAAATACTGAACACGGATTCTCCAATGAAAGTCTTCAAAATTCAAGTTTGATTTATCCCTTTCGGGGGAAAGATTGGGAAACCGTGGTTCTACACCCAAGAGGCTTTCGATAGGTCTGGTCTATATAATAAAATTCCTCAGGATTTGGCTGACCTGCCACTTAATAAGTTCAAAATAGGGGTAAAAAGATGTTTAATGAAAAAAAGTTATTATAAAGTAGACGAATATCTTGACGATAAAAATGCATGGTCATAATAATCTCTTGCTCTTGCACCCATAACTTGTTAATATTATAAACAGAACTAATTAAAACGAAAATAAAGAATAACGATAATCTACCTGAGTTTCTTGCTGGTCTCTTCTCAGGAGATTTAACTACCGAACCAGCGAAAGAATCATTTTCAAATGATTTATTTACTAAGTATTTTATTTATTATAAATTGTAATATATTTTGACAAATGTAGGTACATAATTATTGTAAAACTTTGACATTCATAAGTGCTCTTTATGTGTCTAAACTGAATAAATGAAATTGATTCTTTGATTCTTTGATTGATAAATTGTTTGATTACTAAGAAAAAAAATTACTGAACACGGATTCTCCTATCAAAGTCTTCAAAATTGAAGTTCGATTTGCCCCTTTCGGGGGGAAAGATTGGGAAACAGTGGTTCTACACCCAAGAGGCTTTCAATAGGTCTAGGGGGTGGGGAATATGGGTCTGCCGGGGTGCGAGAAGGGTCTGCCGGGGTGCGAGAGATATGTTGACTGCTATCTCACCTCCGGCAACTAAAGACCCAAAGATGGCGTGCGTTTTGGTCGGTTCGAGTCCGATATAACCTCTCCAACCGCCCTCGGCGGAGAAGGGGGGTATCCGTGGGGATTTTTCGCACGAAAAAAAAAATTATACTACTTAGGTGGCAGACAAGCACACGGCCCACCGGATGGGAAGCGGTCACCGTGGCCTATGAACGTGTGCAACACTAAAGGTGTCACACACGCGCTGCCCACCCTGAAGGGAAAGGGGGAGAGCTGGGAAGGGAGAGAGGAAGGGTGGGGGGGTAGAAGTACAAGTGTCTTATCAATAATGTATATCAGAGACTACCTCAACGTGCGGTTTTAGTTTGTTTGAGTCCGATATAACCAACCCTACTGGCTCTGGGGGTAAGAAAAGGCGAGGGGGTTTGAAATATTTTTTTCAAGAAAGGACAGTTTCGTTTTTAAATTAAATCGAGGTTCAATTTTGAAGAAATCCTTATTGATCTACTGACCCTCTTTTCATGGGAATTGAATTTGAGGGACCATTATCTGATAGAAGGAGTATTACCGGCTCGAAGGACCATAAAACTGTTTAAATCGTTCTTGACAACAGATCGAGGTTTAATTTTGAAGATATCCTTATTGCGAGAATTAAACCTCTTTCCTGATAAATTAAAATCAAGGGATCATTATCTGATAGAAAGGGTATAACCGGCTCGAAGGGCCATCAAACTGAATAACCAAAAACCCATTTCATTTGATTTTGACAATTAGAGACTGAATTTTGAATTGTAGTAGTTTCCTAGTAACTACTAATATGCATATAGGTCAACGTTGTTAACCTAAGTGTACGTTATGCAGTGGTAATGGAAGTCTCATAACCAAATGTTGGCTCCATAACTAGCTGATATTGGTTCCCGCAACCCACGGGAACCTATTCCCGGGATAAAAAGCCTATGTGTTAGTGCAGACTATAATCTATTCCTGCACCAAATTTCACCTAATTTCGTTCAGCCGTTAGAGCGTGAATAAATGACAAACATCTGAACAACTGCATAAAATTTCACATATATTATATTAGGAGGATATGAAGTAGGATCTCTGCTTACCTTCTCATTGGTACGAGGGTGAGGAGTAGCGGTGACGGTGATTTGAACGCCTTTCACTTGACGTAGGCGCTGACGTTTGCTGCGAGGGAGAGATACTAAATGTATTTATATTCATAAATATTATATGTTTCTTATGTCGATTGATTAAATTTTTTTTAAATTCAATATCATTTAGGTTTGAGTACTAAATAGTCATAAGTATCAAATCAATATATCAATTCCGTTCGAGGAACCATTGCCGGTTCGAAGGACCGTTACCAGCTCAAAGGACCATTACCTGCTCGAAGGACCATTACCGACTCAAAGGCCCATTGCATGCTCGAAGGACCAATATCAGTTCGAAGGACCAATACCAGCTCGAAGGACCAATACCGGCTCGAAGGAGCAACACCGGCTCGAAGGACCAATATCAGCTCGAAGGACCAATATCGGCTCAAAGGACCAATACCGGCTCGAAGGACCATTACCTGCTCGAAGGACCATTACCAGCTCAAAGGCCCATTGCATGCTCGAAGGACCAATATCAGCTCGAAGGACCAATATCGGCTCGAAGGACCAATACCGGTTCGAAGGAGCATCGTCGGCTCGAAGGACCAATACTGGCTCGAAGGACCAATATTAGCTCGAAGGACCATTACCTGCTCGAAGGACCAATATCGGCTCGAAGGACCATTGTCGGCTCGAAGGAGCCTGCACATACCTGAGCGGCACTGGCGGCAGCACGACGCCCTCCAGCTTGAGCGCCAGGCGGTGCGACAGCGGCAGCGTGGCGGCGTGGTCGGGCGGCGCGGGCGGCCAGGCGGGCGACAGCGACACGCGGCACAGCGCGCCCCCGCCGCGCGCCCCGCACGCGCCGCGCGACCACGGCGCGCCCAAGCACAGCGCGCGCACCATAGCCAGCACCGCCTCCGCGTGCTGCCGGCGGTAGGCACACCTTACTTTATTTGTTTAGAAATCTTACAGCTGAGGAAATGATAACTTGACTGAGGAAATGATGAGTTGGCTGAGGAATGGATGACTTGACTGAGGAAATGATGAGTTGGCTGAGGAAATGATGACTTGACTGAGGAAAAGATGAGTTGGCTGAGGAAATGATGACTTGACTGAGGAAAAGATGAGTTGGCTGAGGAAATGATGACTTGACTGAGGAAAAGATGAGTTGGCTGAGGAAATGATGACTTGACTGAGGAAAAGATGAGTTGGCTGAGGAAATGATGACTTGACTGAGGAAAAGATGACTTGATTGAGGAAATGACTTGACTGAGGAAAAGATGACTTGACTGAGTAAAAGACGATTTGACTGAAGAAATGGACACGTGACTCAGGAAATGATGACGTGACTGAGGAAAATATGTTTTGACTGAGGAAAAGTTTTTTTGACGGAGGAAATGATGATTTGACTGAGGAAATGACTTGACTGAGGAAAAGATGACTTGACTGAGGAAATGATGACTTGACTGATGAAATGATGACGTGACTGAGGAAAAGATGACTTGACTGAGAAAATTCTGATTTGACTGAGGAAAAGATGACTTAACTGAGAAAATTCTGATTTGACTGAGGAAAAGATGACTTGACTGAGGAAATGATGACTTGACTGAGGAAATGATGATTTGAGTAAGGAAAAGATGACATGACTGAGGAAATGATGATTTGACTGAGGAAAAGATGACTTGACTGAGGAAAAGATGACTTGACTGAGAAAATGATGACTAAGTGAAATGATGAATGGATTGTGTGAAAGAAGATATTACAAAGAGGGAGTGACTGAGGAATTAACATCTGTAATAAATGTATGGAGGAGAAAAACATGTCGCGCCGTCCCCAAGTAATTGGGACAAGGGCAGGGAAATGATAGGATAGCTCATATAGTCTACTCACCCTATGAGTGATACCAGGCCCTGTGGTAGGATTATCGAACAGCTTCGTGGATATCTCAGCGAGGGCAACGCTTGGTGCCAGCGCAATCATCTCCTCAAGAGAAGTAGGCTTCAGGTCTACCTTGTCAAGGTCAGGCGGGCGCTCCTGTTGGTTGGATGTGATGCGCTCCAGGAATTGGGCCAGTTGAGCATAGGTGTGCTGAGAACTGGGTTATGCTAAGGAAATTTTTGTTACTATTTTTTTATTTTTTTTTATAATTTCATGCCTATATCCCCGAAGGGGTAGGCAGAAGTGCTAGCACCCATATTTCGCCAGTTTATACCGGTTGATTTTATAGTGGTTTTGGGAAAAAAGATTTTGGCCACAATTTCAAAAGTAAAATCGTAAGGAAGTCCTAATTTGGCGAAAAAAAAATTTTTTTTTACACGTCCCATACATTTTTCTGTTCACCTGCACATTATTGCCATACATAAAGTTATTTTTTTTTCTTTCCAAAATTAAAACTTCCAGTCGATTTAGCTACCGAAACTGTGTGTGAAACAAAATATTCTTTTTACAAAACCACTATAAAATCACCGTGTATTTAGGTCCCAATGTAATAGGTGGCGAGCCTATTGCCATTAACCGGGCACTTATAAACCTGCGATAAATACACACATAACTTCGAAAAGCATCGCAGTCATTGGTGTGTGCCATGGCAAACCTGGGTTCGAACCCGAGACCTCGTCTCAGCAGTCTATTACCCATACCACTAGGCTACCGCGGTGTGTTAATATTAATGCATCTCTTTTCTTTTGTTTTTTGTTTTATAATATGTCTTTACATATGAAATTGCCGATTTTTTTTACAGATTCATGAGTTCGTTATTCCTGTAATTTAATAACTATTTCCATTATTTATATTTTGTTTGTAAGTTGATTTCAAGATTTCACAACTCTGTATTAAATTTTGTTTTTATTGGCCGCTTGATAAATTAAATTCGATCTTCAAAAACGGTACTTTCTAAATGCTATCCATTTTGATGATAAATTTCGTATTACTTTTTTACAGCTGTCACTTCTCAAAAATGTAATAAATATTGCTGTTTGCTTAATGTTATCTCATTCATACACAAAAAAGTCATAATATTTGGATTTGGCATTCCTAAAAAAAATGCAAAAATGTTAGTATGTACTGAAATTTGGGTTTTCGCCAATTTCTTCAAACAAAACAGCAATTTCATATGTAACGAACTATGTAGGATACGTCAAATTTGACGTCACTTCGCCTGATGGTAAGTTAAGCTGAAGTAATATAGAATTTAAGTTGCACAGATGGAGTTCAGGTGGCGATAACCGACAGCCACGCGGGCGGAGCCGCGGGTATAGGCTAGTATATGTTTTTTATTTTTATGCAACTTAGGTCGCAGACAAGTACGCGGCCCACCTGATGGTAAGTGGTTACCGTGGCCTATGGAAAACACTCGTGCCGCAACCCCTTTAAGAACAGAGACATTCTGTGTCGTCAGCGCAAAAGATGTAGGATAAGCGTTTGGTTTTCCCACGGATAACACAAAACCTCTCTAGTGAGCTCTGGCTACCCTACTCACCACCGAAATCACAACACAAGGTTATTAAACGACGATATTCTGTAGAGTGGAGGTACTTCCCCAGTCGGACTGCTCGATTGGGACGGATATACCGTCGTGTCCTACCTCCTATCTTAATATATATAAATCTCGTGTCACAATGTTTGTCCTCAATGGACTCCTAAACCACTTAACCGATTATAATAAAATTCGCTCACCATGTGCAGTTCGATCCAACTTGAGAGATAGGATAGTTTAAATCTCAAATTATAGTCGCAATTTTAATTTATTGCTAATTATTTGTCTGTTATTATTTGACAGTCACAATTATCTGTTAACTCCAAATGATTCTAACAGATGTCGATACCTTTCGACTGGGTTGAGTAAGTAATCAATAGATGGCGCTGCTATGGTAAATCTACGAACGTGTCATATAAGATACATTTTAACAGCATAATTACCACGTGTTGTTGACGCTATAAAACGCAGACGAAATTGCACGGGTCAGCTAGTTATATATATTTTATAAAGGATACATATGCAGGTGTCTAAGTGTGGAGTCATCAGCGTGGAAGGCGGTTCTGGCGATGGCACCGTACTTCTGAGCTACACTGGACACAGCCCGAGCTGCCTTGCGGAGGGCGGTGGCGAAGGCACCTGCCTTCAGGGCAGGGTCGCGGGTACTCTGGGTATCAGAGGGATTATATTTTTTTTAATACACTCGCTCATAGATAAAATGTATGTTAAGAAAAAATATTACAAACTTTCCAAGTGCTTGTGATAGGCATAATGTAAATACCAGACACAAAAATAATCTCGTTATATGTGATAGTAGGCTCTACCTTCACTGTATATTCTGCAATTTAAGTCTATATTGGCAATTTTTGTCATAACGCTCCTGTGTTCCATTTTCTAAATTTGGTGTAAATTTGAGTTTTTATGTGTAAAAATGGTGGAGTTTTAGACTTAACGGCTTGGACAAAGCACACAAGTATAGGAGAGTGGAATATTGTAGTGAATTGTGATTTTTCGCGTTGGTGTCAAAATCTCCCTAAGAAAATAAGAAAAACTTCTAGTAAAATCAACACTACTTTACTAGGGTAACTACTCCGTCATCATTATCATCATCATCATCATCAATCATTCCAACTATACATATCACAAAATAAAAGGAAATTCGCAACTCGACACTGGTAAGATTGTCCCCTGAGTTTCTTGCTGGTCTCTTCTCAGGAGATTTAACTACCGAACCAGCGAAAGAATCATTTTCAAATGATTTATTTACTAAGTATTTTATTTATTATAAATTATAATATTTTTTGATAAATGTAGGTACATAATTATTGTAAAATTTTGACATTCATAAGTGCTCTTTATTTGCCTAAACTGAAGAAATGAAATTGATTCTTTTTTTTAAGGGATTTTATGACATGGTAACTAGGACCTTTATGTCAAGTCTTATTTTATTTTATAATACTTTATTCCCTTTTTATCTAGTTGGAATGATTGTTGATGATGATGGATGATGATGTAGGATGATAGTTGCCCCAGTATAGCGGTGGAGACTTTACATGAAAAATCACAATTCACTACAATATTCCACTTTCCTACACTTGTGCAGTTTGTCTAAGCTGTTATGTCTAAAACTCCACCATTTTTACACATAATAACTCGAATTTACACGACAAATAGAAAATGCAACACAGGAGCGTTATGACACTTTTCGCGTTCCCGCCAAAACTCCCTTTGATTCTTTGATTCCCTATATTGGGTTGATATGTTGCCATCTAAGAAAAAAAGAAGAAGAAGAAGAAGAAGAACAGCTCTGACCTGAGCGTACGTGTGTGCAATGGCGGGTGGTGGCTGCGTGCATAGCGCTCGCGCGGCATGCGCCGTCCGTGCGAGTGCGGCCAGCGCCTGCGCACGCGCACGCATCCAAGATGGCGCCAGCGCCGAGCACGCGCCGCAGCCCGCGCAGCCCGGCGCGCAGCCCGCCCCCGCGCCCCCCCCGCCCCCCGCGCCGCCCCACCCCGAGCACACCTCCCAGCGCGCGCTCGCCTCCTCCAGCCCCGGGATACCTGCACGGTACCACGCATCTAGATTGCTACTACATATACGGGGAGTAAGGCCCCTCGCCCACCATGACATTTTGCAGCGATGGTTTTTTTTTTGCACCACCTGATAGGAAGCGGTCACCGTGGCCTATGGACGTTTGCAACACCAGAGGCATAATTTCGAATTGGTGATATTCTTTCTCCACTATCACACAGATTCTTTAATCATGAGTAAAATACTTATACATCATACCTCACAGTTTCCGATAGTTCCTTTGAATATCGATAGTTCGCCCTAGGACAGTTGTACCAGACAGTTTCGATTGGTCAAGACGTGTCTCATGTAACTCAATTGGTCGAAACATTCCAAGAAGTGGTCGAGGGGTTAAAATTCCAACTTAAGCATCCCCTTTTTCAATCTAAATCGATCAAAGCAATTACATACCAGGTTCAAAATTTTAATCAAACTAAATTTGTAGCTAACTTACCTTCCTGAACAAGTTTAGCGTCTGCCGCAGCCGCGCGGTACAACGCTGTCAGCCATCTCTGAGCTGCTTCGCTGGGTGCTTCTTCGGACAAACGCTTCAATATTGATGCTGCTAAATCGTGATGGCCATAACTGGGGAAAAAACCGTATTTGAGACCCCAGAAAAAAGTATTCAAACTTAAAACGAATATAAACTATCTTGAACATGGTTTCAAATATACATTAGGTTTCTGTAAGGCCTTTGACCTAGTGAACCATTGTGTTCTATTATTTAGTCCAGGGAAAATAGGCATTGATGAATCAATATCCGATACTGCACTGAAACAAGTAAATAGCAAATCGAAGAACGAATTTCACAGTACAAAACTAATATAATATTACCAAGAGTGCCACAGGGTACATAACTGGAACCCATATTATCATTGTCTTGTGTATAATTAATATATTTGACTCGCGCAATTTGTTAAGTATATTGAATGGCAAAAGTGTTTATTTATGCGAATATTAGTATTAATTATTTCCACTTTAAAAAATTAAAATTTAAGAACTGGTGATAAATACCAATTTAGACACAAATTATTTAAGAAAAATATCATCAAGAATTTTAAGTACTCACCGTAACGCCGCTCTTCCGACTCTATACCGCACCCAACCGTCGGAAGACGCTATAGTTTTGAGTATCTTGTCCTGCCAAGCCGGGTTCAGCTTGTGAGTGAGAGCCTTGCCCGCCCGCTCCTGGAACAGCACTGTGCAGAGTAGCACTAGTGCTGTACCATCGTCGGAGTTGTCAGTACTGTTGCAGAGAAGAAACGAGTTAATGTTGCTCGAAAGCGGTCCTGAAGATGACTCGTGTCTATGTTTGTTCTTCGCACTTGCGGAATATTGCACATACGAAATCATATCTCCTCGGGTAATAAATCTTTTCACTTGCTTTGAGGGGTGCGGTTTGGCATTCTTTTCTATAAAAAATAGTGATATTTTGCAATCGCTATCGTTGGGAACCGCGGTAGCCTAGTGGTATGGGTAATGGACTGCTGAGACGAGGTCTCGAGTTCGATCCCAGGTTTACCATGGCACACACCAATGACTTTTCGATGCTTTTCGAAGTTATGTGTGTATTTATCGCAGGTTTATAAGTGCCTCGGAGAGCACGTTAAGCCGTCGGTCCCGGTTGCCATACAAATATCTATGGCAGTCGTTACGGGTAGTTGGAGCCCTCAAAAGTCCAACCAGTCTAACTTGGAACTTCGATATCGCCATTGGTCATTAGACCATTGGTTGTGGAGGTCAGATGGCAGTCGCTTCACGGAAAATATCGAAGTTCAGCCGCATCACAGTTAGACTGGAAAGCCGACCCCAACTGAGTTGGGAAAAAGGTTCAGGGAATGATATCGTTGGGATTGCTAGCCGTGGGTACCCCCGGGTGGGGTTTCTTAGAAAATGTGTGCTTCTTTCTATTGTCCCTACAGTAATATACGAAACGTAACTATATCTTTCTATCTTCACTAACTATTTAGTTTAGGCCCCTACCCAGAGGTCAAGTGCTAGAACCCCCTAGAACCTTCCTCAGGATTTGGCTGACCTGCCACTTGATAAGTTTAAAATAGAATTGAAAAGATTTTTAATTAAAAAAAGCTATTATAAAGTAGACGAATATCTTGATGATAAAAATGCGTGGTCATAATTATCTCTTGCTCTTGCACCCAGTTATTATAAATAAACAACTAAATATTAAAAAGAATAACGATAATCTACCTGAGTTTCTTGCTGGTCTCTTCTCAGGAGATTTAACTACCGAACCAGCGAAAGAATCATTTTCTAATGATTTATTTACTAAGTATCCTAATTTATTATGAATTATAATATTTTTGACAAATGTAGGTACATAATTATTGTAAAACTTTGACATTCATAAGTGCTCTTTATGTGCCTAAACTGAATAAATGAAATTGATTCTTTGATTCTTCTTTGATTCTTAGAACGTCGTTGCTAAGTGTAATCGAGCAGGCGTCTTAATATATGCAATGTACCAGTAGGCACATATCTACACACCTAAACTAATTATTAACCTTAAGGATATATCGACATTTTTATTTCACTACATTGGTAACGAAAACTGCCTTTTATTCAATACCGATAATTATCTTTATTATAATTTCTACAGTAACTTATATCTCCCTTCTCAATCTCCGTTTGCTTTGTTCACACATTTCGTAACTCTCTCGTCAGTTTATGAGCTTAACAAGTCAAGTGTAGCATCAAGCCTACTGTTACAGGATATTATAGTGTCTTAAATTCTATCCAGAATTTGTTTTAATTTTTTTTTTTTTTTTTTATCTATGGCACGTCAATTTGACTTCACCTCGCCTGATGTTAAGCTGAAGGCAAAGTCCCATGAAAGAGGGTCACCATTGCAAACACGTTCAGTGCTACAATGGTGGCGCTCGGCTTGATGTTTGTTACTAGCGGTCGGAAAAAGAAAAATATATTAAAAGGCAAAGCAATAACGTCTTACCTCTGAACCTGTAAGTTCTGCAGATACAAATCCAAGGTATGATGCAGAGCACCCATGGCAGGGGCTAAGTACTGCGCAGAGTGGGGAGCACCGCCCAACGCTGCTAACGCTTCGAGAAGCGCGGCGGGGCGCTGCGCCGAAGCACGGCGGCAGAGTTGCAACTGTGTGGATACTACCTCGGCAGTACGAGCTGCATATGTCGGGGCGGAAGCCTTACTGAGTTGGACCTGATAGTATGACAGTTTTATTACTTTGTGTATTATTGAAGTAGTAGTGTATAACCGCGGTAGCCTAGTGGTATGGGTAATGGACTGCTGAGACGAGATCTCGGGAACGATCCCAGGTTTTACCATGGCACACCAATGACTTTTCGATGCTTTTCGAAGTTATGTGTGTATTTATCGCAGGTTTATAAGTACCCGGTTAATGGCAATAGGTTCGCCACCTATTACATTGGGACCTAAACATACACTGGCGAAATGTGGGTGCTAGCACCTCTGCCTACCCCTTCAGGCATATAGGCGTGAGTTTATGTTTTTTCATAAATGTTTACCTTCATTTAAGTACAACAATAAACAAACAAATGGAGTACAGTTCATATTTGGGCCAAAAATATCGGTCTACCCTCTTTTTCAGTCAGTTTTTCTTTGTACACTACAGAACTTCGATATCGCCAATTTGGTTGTGCAGATCCGATGGCAGTCGCTTCACGGAAAATATCGAAGTTCAACCACATCATAGTTAAGACTAGAAAGCCGACCCCAACTGAGTTGGGAATAGGCTCCAAGAATGATGATGATGATGACGTAGGAACACTTACCAAACAGCGCAAAGCCACTCTCAGAGGTTTGATATTATTGGGATTATCATCAGCGCCGGTGGCGATCACTAAACTTTCCAGCGCTAACATCAGGTCTGAGCCATCAGCTGGGAGATGCTCCTCGTAACTGAAAACATATAAATAAAATAAATATTCTAGGTCTACATAACGCCACCTAGCCTCATGGCAAGTTTAGCTTAGTTAGCTTGTGTTATGTGGTTCTAGAATGCGGATACAAACTTACTTAAAAATAAAACAATTGTGTTGCAACTTTTTTGAAAAACAAATAAACTAGGGTAATTAACTGACTAACTAGTGCTTCGACGTAGGCTAAGCAGCAAAGTATTTATATAGGTAATGAAAAGAAAAAAATACACACCAAGATAAATGAAAGGAAAAATAATTTATGGGCGATCTGGGGTCGGGAAGTGGAAGGGGGTGAGTTTTCAAGGGTAAAAAATTGTGTATCTCGATTTTCGGCAAAACTACAAGTCCTATGGGAAAAGTTTAAATGACAAAGTTGTAGGTAATAAAGAGACCTACAATTTTGGTCACTACATTTTTTTTCATATAACCCCAAAATTGATGTGAAAAATTCAAAAATATTTTTTTTTTGATTTGAAATATTTATTTTTTCAACTTATTTTGACTTTATATCAAAACATCACCCTAATTTTCAATCGCGTCAAAATATCATCTTTTTGAAAAAAAATCGGGGAGTACTTTGTTCGCTGAAATCTCTTCTTACTGATAATGTAAAATAATATATACATCACTATGGTAAATGTAGATGTAAATACGACCTCACCAGTGCACAAGTAGAACAGTGAGTACATCGGCCGCCATGGCGGCTCGGCGCAGGTGTGCGCTTAACGCCATGTCGCTACAGTAGCGCCGCAGCGCTGCGCAGCTTCCCGACGGAGAAGCTGCGGCCGCGCACACCGCCGGACACCACACAAGCTTCTGTAACAATATAAGATATTATAAACATAACATAACATAAACTCACGCCTTTATCCCCGAAGGGGTAGGCAGAGGTGCTAGCACCCACATTTCGCCAGTTTATGTTAAGGTCCCAATGTAATAGGTGGCGAGCCCATTGCCATTAACCGGGCACTTATAAACCTGCGATAAATACACACATAACTTCGAAAAGCATAGAAGTCATTGGTGTGTGCCATGGTAAACCTGGGATCGAACCCGAGACCTCGTCTCAGCAGTCCATTACCCATACCACTAGGCTACTATTATGTGTAGGAGAAATAGTAGAAATGTGTTCTGACAGATTCGTAGCGGAACCGATGTCGCCAAACTTACACATACAACCGTTACTAATATGCTGCATTACTAGTAAACACTTTTTTTGATTGGTTGTATACATATATAACACCTTTATCACCAAAGTAGCCTAAATCATTTGTACTGCAAAACGAAAACACACCTTATTCTTTGGAAATAGAGATAATTTTACTTTAAATCAAATTTCTGTCTGCGTACTGTCTGATACTCTCAAAGACGTTAAAAGGAAGTACTTGTGCGGCTAAGTACGTAATTAGTTTCCTTGCGATTTACACCGCATAGCAAGGAATCGGGTCAAATTTTGTTTCCAAATTTATTACCTCTATCATTTTCGCGTAGCAAGTTATTTTCGGCATACGCATTTTCTTTACAAAGGGCCCGATTAGCGGCAGTAAGTCGCCCCCTATTACTTGGGACCAAAAATCATAGTTGGCGAAATGTGAGTGTTTAAATTCACCTCAACCAATCAATCCAACTCAATCCCTTCGGTAATTGGGTATTTGAAAAAAAAAAAATATTGTTTTTTTTTATGTATTTTAAAACTTTATTATTAATAATATTGATATTTAATGCAAATAACTTCAAAAAGATTTTTTTTCAATTAATTATAAACAATTAAAAATTGATGAAATTTAAATAAAAGTCACGTGACTATAAACGCGCCATGATTGGTCACCATAGTTGTGACGTCATAATGTTATAGCTATTTAATAACAGTACAGCGTTTACGGCTATTACACATGTCTAGACAATAATATTAAAAATTTGTTGCTAAAATACGAGTTGTTAGTTGGTTTCGATTAGTTATGTGTGATAAAGGATTTATTAAGGCAAAGTCTGATAACATTCCTGATGTTGATATATTTATGATCACCGATTTTTTTTAAAATGACATTCGGTTTAATTCTGCTGAAGTTCGAGGTGCCAAGGCAGGGCACGCTGTAGTAGCGTCGGTAAGACCCATCATGGGGGACTGGCTAGAGAGGCCACATGGTAGCCTCTCGTACCGCCTGACTCAGGTGATCACCGGGCACGGGTGCTTCGGGGATTACCTGCGTCGGATCCAGAAGGAGCCAACGTCCGAGTGCCATCACTGTGATGCGAGCGAGGACTCGGGGCTGCACACGTTGACCGAGTGCCCGGCGTGGGAGACGCCAAGGCGGGATCTAGTGACAGCCCTAGGGGTGGGAGTTATCTCGCTCGCCACCTTGCTCAAGGTGATGGTACGATGCGCGAGTGCTTGGGCAGCCGCCGCCTCCTTCTGCGAGCAAGTAATGCTCGAAAAGGAGGTGGCGGAGCGAGTCCGGAGAAGACTCCGGGCCCGCACTGCCCGCGATGAGCGGAGGCGACTCGGACGTCGGAGGTCGCAGAATGACTTCCGTCCCCCATGAGCGCGGACCTGGGGGTGACGGGTGGAGCCGCCGGTCACCCTAGCAGAAGCAGGCCACGGCGATGGCGCAAAGTGCCACCCCATACCCAGGGGCTAAATGGAGACACCATGGTCCCCACATTGGGGGAAGAGGGGCATCTCAACAGAGATGTCCCCGGGTCTGCCGGGGTGCGAGAGATATGTCTTGTATAATCTCACCTCCGGCAATCAAGGACCCATGGACGGCGTGCGTTTTGGTCGGTTCGAGTCCGACATAATCACCTCCATCGGCTTTGGTGGAGGTGGTATCCGTGGGGATTTTGCGCACGATAAAAAAAAAAACGGTGCCAAGGCATCTAGGTAAGTTTGTTAAAAAATAATATAATAAATGAAAATATTTAATTATTTATTCTCCATTACATTATTTATTTCATAAATTGCAGAGCATCGCGTGAGAGTTACGGCGACAAAGCTATAGGTTATGTTCAACTAAGTCGTAAAAATAATATTTGTATTGTGAAAGGACGGGTATGTCCAGAACAACGAGTTCGGAGTAAAGCTTATTCAGTTACTTTAACTATTAATGAAAAGTCAAAAAAAAATCGATTTTGTTTGGGGATTATCACGGTGCACTGCTTGAAACCATTTATTTCGACGTTTGTCATCTTGGGGAACATTTAAAAACATTTTATCAGGAGTTGCCTTTGTAGTATTCGTACATAATGGTACAAAACAAGAACGATAACTTTTGAGGTTCGACATTTTTAATATAAAGGAGATACCCCATTTTGGGCCCGAATATACAGACATCAAACCTACCTCAAAAAAATCGTCTATTTCGTGTTATAATTATGATTAAATCTCATTAAAATCAGCAATGGCCAAGTGCGACAAAAGTTTTAAAATGTGATTTTCATTTTTCAACAAGCTTCGTAAACGTTGAATGTACTTAATCCGATCTTCGTGAATGCGCTATGGTGCTTACTTTTTACTATTTAGAATCCATAAATTATCTGTAACGTCACATGTCATCTTCACTCCTGTCATTGTAAAAGTCAACAATTCAGCAATCCACATAAAAGAAGTAGAAGAAACACAGAAGCCATTCAAAAGAATTGAATTGAAGTAGAAGAACATACATTCGCTTTCTCTGGCTTTCCTTCCGCTCTCTTAGATCGTTGTGTTTTGCTGCTTTTACTCTGTGAATTGTACATAATTTTCAAACTAATTGACCCTGGCTTGATTACCGGACACCGTTATTTGCTACATTTGTTGACTTTGGCTTTAAAACTGGACCAGGCTTTACCACGTTGGCTGTAAGAGACAATGAGTCTCTGTGTGAATTGTGGAATCGCTACCGATCGGTGCAATATTATAGGTAGACATTTATTGAACGATGCAGCGATACTAGTCTGTATACGTGAATGGGTCGCACCACAAATAGTATTTCACTGATGTGTGTAACGTTCATGAAGAACTAACCTATATGTCTAATGGAATATTCAGTGCTTATAACATACCTAACCTCGTTTAAGGTGAATGCAAAAGACATCATTTGTGAATCTTGCTGGATTCAAGCCCAACGTGCATGTTTGGATGAGAACAGACCAGCGCAATCACCAGTGGGGCACAGACGGGTGTACCTACCTACCTATATTGTGTGGCCGTTCCCTTCTGTGACGAATTAGATGCCATAAACTAAGAAATGTAACAGAACAAGAACGAGTATTCCACGCAGGAGCGAATTTGTGTCTTATAAAGAAGACACCGCTGCTCCGGCGTGAAAAACGTCTCACTCTGTTCAGGACTCCGAGTTTACGCGAAGCTGTTTTGATGATGCTCTCGATATAGTTTTTGTTGTTCAGTTTGCAGCGCACGTCCATACCGAGTATATTGAGGTTATCCGGTTGATAGCATGTCATTGATATGCAGAAGAAGTCCCATGTCCTCGTGTAAGCATTTCAAAAACCAAATAGGAAGATACCCGTGATAGATATAAGTTAAAATACTTTTTTTAAATATACTTAATAATCTTTAAAATAATGTTATTTTATTTTATCACCTATTTATATAATTAATTCTATATTACTATAGCAAACAAGTATACAGCCTTGTGAAAAGTGGTAACTGTAGCAAAAGGAGGTCACTCGGATGTTGCCGTCTGAAGTAAGTGAGGGTAGGGAAGGATTGAGGAACAGAATTAAAGATTACACTCATCTAGCAAAATACTACAGTGATATTTTGCTCCTTTTCTATTTTCTGTAGGTAAGTAGGTACCTAATAGTCAACTATATAATTGCCTTACCACCTTTAAAGTCAGTTGCACATCATAAAACTATACCTAAGGTTCAATATCGTACAACAAAAAAGTAACCAAAGCATAACTGCTTTGACATATCAGTTTTATCCACATTATTTTTTTCATTCCACATTAATGTCTGAAAGTCAAGGACGGGGTCATCCTTTTTTAAACCTACTCATAATAAAACCAGCTAACCTACTTACAAATAACTTTCGTAGCTATCACACACAACATAAGACACTGTTTGACCGTATTATGTATTACAACATAACCTAAATATACCTATGCACAATGCTCGATTTAACAAACTTGGCCATTGCGAATCGTCGTGAAAATTAGGCAAACAAAATGTCCGTGGATGGTCTAAATATTGGCTAATTTTCAACCCTGTACATGTAGGCCCAAGATTGTATGAGAGTTGGGGTTGTCCTTTAAATATTTAATAATGACAACAAAATTAAATAGATCAAAACACTATTTATTATTTTTCTATCAACTGCAATGAGTGAAAACTAACATTATGACGTCACACGCGCTCGGGTTTGTTCGGGAGTTGTCGGCGTGTCTTCGGTACTGGATTCAAAATTTTATTTTTATTTTGAAATAACTTTTGAATTATTGCGAAAAAAAAAATAAAAAAATAGTTTTGTTATAAAACTAATATATAATCTTTCCATTTATCACAAAAAATTTTTTTTTTCAAAAACCCAATTACGGGCGTGAGCATATGTATGTGTGTAAATTTTGATCAGAAAAGAGAATACTTTGACGCGATTTGAAACGAGGAATGCACTGACCGCTAAGTCACGAAGCCACGCCTGAAGCATTCAAAAGTCTCCTACACAACCATCTTTGGGGCCATTTCGAACAGTGCAATGTACTACCGCTACTGTAGATTCAATTTTTTTTGAATAGGACATGTCAAATTATTTGATATTTTTTTAATTTATTTATTTATTTTCCTTAACTAACTACCATAACAGGTTGCCCCAATGCGGCAGTTAGTACTAGCTTGTTCATACACAATATTAGGTAGATACAACTTACTACTATACAACAACGTACTACTATAACTTTGATGGTAAGCTAAAGGCAAAGGAAGGAAAGAGGGTCACGATTACAAACACATACAACGCTACTTTGACGGCCTCATCAGATACTTTTTCACGCCCCGTTTAAAGGACCCGGGACTGTCGGAGGAAGGAAACACGTGAGCTGGTAAGGAATTCCAGGATTCGATATAGATGTAGGCGCGATGCGAGCGCCCTCAAGCGAATCGCCTGAAGTGAAGATCCCTCGTGTAGAGGCGAAACACGTGTCGAGGTTTGTCCTTCGCACTAGCGGAATACTGCACATAGTACAACATCTCCTCTTTGATAAGAAATTTTTTTTACTTGCTTTGAAGAGGGTGGTTTGACATTCCAATATAAATAATAAATATTCTAGGACAATCTACACAACGTCATCTAGACCCATGGTAAGCATAGTTTAACTAGCTTGTGTTACGGGTTCTAGAATGCGGATAAACATACATAGATACATTTTTTTTTTGTAAATACATACATATTATACATAGAAACACCCAGACCAATGCAGATATTCATATTCAAGCACACAAATATTTGCACTGAGCGGGAATCGAACCCGCGCCTCCTGCGTAGCAGTCGCGTTCACTACCGCTACGTCGTCAAAATATATATATTATATTGTTGGAGTGTTGAACCACGGGTGAGCAGTGGACCCTCCTCCCTTCCCCAATATATATTTTTTTTAATTCCAAGACTGTCCTTACCTGCATTACTTCCAGGCACAGCATGGTGTGAGCCGACTCCTGGCTATCGGTAGCTGCTTTGACGAGGTTCTCTATGCAGTCCGCGGGCCACAGCGCGGCGTGCTCGGCCAGCTTGCGGAGCCCTACCAGTGCCGCGCGACGGACCGACGAGCGAGCGTCGTTCATCGCGATGTGCAGGAGCAACTCCACCTGGAAAGTGTCATATCCTACTACTACCTCCAGTGGGGATATCGTTGACCCTTCTGCCACTTCACCCATTTTTCCAGTAACGACTGCCATATACGTTTCTATGTCCGACGGCTTAACGTGCTCTCCGAGGCACGATCAGACCAATATATTTATATTCTTATTATTATTATCTGAACCTTTTCCCAACTCAGTTCGGGTCGGCTTTCCAGTCTAACCGTGATGCGGCTGAACTTCGATATTTTCCGTGAAGCGACTGCC
This sequence comes from Pelosia muscerda, assembly GCA_963691645.1. Lineage (NCBI taxonomy): Eukaryota > Metazoa > Arthropoda > Insecta > Lepidoptera > Erebidae > Pelosia > Pelosia muscerda. The sequence continues at coordinate 1,646,995 of OY829113.1, forward strand.
ATTCGACTTCCACAACCAATGGTCCAATGACCAATGGCGATATATAAGTTCCAAGTTAGACTAGTTGGACTTTTGAGGGCTCCAACTACCCGTAACGACTGCCATAGATGTTTGTATGGCAACCGGGACTGACGGCCTAACGTGCTCTTCGAGGCACGACCAGACCAGTGCAAACAGCCATATTCATGCATACAAATATCTACTTTGATACGGGATCGAAACCGCGCCTCTTGCGAAACAGTCGCATTCACTACCGCGACGCTATATATAGGGTGTCATAACCATTTATTTTCCGTACGCGGAATCCCCACGTATACCAATCCCACTGGAGCCGGTGAGAGAGGTTATGTCGGACTCGAACCGGCTAAAACGCACGCGTTTTTGGGTCTCTAGTTGCCGGAGGTGAGATAGTAGCGAACATATTCCTCGCACCCCGGCAAACTCGGGCCCCTCTCTTTCGAGATAACTCCCTTTGGGTATCACGGTGCCCCGTCTAGTCCCCGGGTATGGGGTGGCATTTGGTGCCGCCGTCGTGGCCGGCTTCTGCTAGGGTGACAGGCAGCTTAGAGGGTGTATCCTAGAGGTGCAGGTTCATATAGCAGTCGAAGTGTTTAACTTCGAACTTTATGCACCCCATGCTATCTTCGAAAGACAGCCTAAAACGCATAGACAAATATTGATTCCACAACTCTTGCCTATACTAAATGTACTTTTTCAAATTATGTTTTATATTCTAATTTGCTTATCTACAGCTGGATATATGTATAGGATTCACCCTATGTGCGGTATTTCTACCGATCTTCCGTCTTTCGCATGCTGTATATCCCAGTCAACCTAGCAGAAGCAGGCCGCCTTCCTTATACCCGGGGGCATATAGCCCCCAGGTGTAAGGTGACACCGTGATCCTTACACTCAAAAGGGGTCATCTCGAAAGAGAGGGCCCCGTGTATGCTGGGTGCGAGAGATATATTGGATATATTGACCCAAAGACGACGTGCGTTCTAGTTGGTTCCAGTCCGACAAAAAAAAAAATGTCTATCCCAGTCATCCTTTTCAGATCGACAGTTCATCTGGCTGGGGGGCGTTCTACGTACCTGGTCGGGCACATGGACGACGGTGTCAGCCGCGATGTGTGTAAGCGCAATGATCGCAGCACGCACTGTGTTGGAAGATGGGAAGCGCTCCAGCAATGAACGGAGTAGCTTCAGCACTCCTTGGGCACGAACAGCTGATAGAGAAAGACACAAAATATACACAGTGCAACCTGAGCCAAGATTCTATACCAATCATCATTCTCTTAACCTATTCTCAACTCCGATGGGATCGGCTTTCGAGTCTAAGATGCGGTTGGACTCTGATATTTTACATGAAACGACTGTCATTAGACTTCTACAACTAAATTGGCGATATAGAAGTTCTGTAATTAGGCTAGTCGTACTTTTGAGGGCTCCAACTACCCGTAACAATTGCCATAGGTGTTCGTACGGCAACCGAGACCGACGGACCGAGACCAGACCAGTGCAAATAGCTATAAAGACTACTTTAACTTAATTAATTTTGATTTTTTCCTCATTATATTAGTGTAGATTTGAGCACTCACCTCCCCCATGAACCGTCCTTAAAGCTCGCACGAGTTTAGCTCTCCGTTCTGCAGCAGTACTTTCACAGTCCACCATGTCCCATAGCTTGTTGCACATGGCAACAGCAAATGTGCTGTAAACAAAAACAATATTTAAAATTTTTTATACCACTTAGGTGGCAGACAAGCATGCGGACCACCCGATGAAAAGTGGTTATCTTGGCCTATTGATGTGAGCAACACCAGGCGTCACATTCATGCTGGTTACCATATAGAGAAGAAGGGAAGGAGGGCGGGGAGAAGGTTAAGTGTGTCTCTGTGCTGTCAGTGCATAAGACGAGGAAGTGTTTCTCAATCACCCCTAAGTACTAAGACTAGTAGAAAGAAATACCATATTATACTTACTTAGAGTGTGCAGCGAACCTCGTAGTAGCATATATAGCGGCATCCACTTCCACATTGTCATGACTGTCCAACCCTCTCCTTATAGCATGATGTACATTCTGCCTCTCCGGTATAATACCTGCTACAGCACCAAGAGTTCTCAGTGCCAAAGCCCTTGCAACGGGATCATTTGAATGCAACACACTGAAGACTCTCCTTAAAAACTCATCTACGTTTAGAATTTTGTCTAAATGTTTCTCGCTCTGTTGACACACGCGTAGTACCCACAGTCGGAGGAAGTTGTTGCCCATACGGAACACATCAGCCAGTTTTAAGAATGAGGAGTTGATTAGAATTGGAAATGGATATTTTTCGAAGAGACGCGGGAAACGAACGATTGCTTCACATTGTTCGCCTACTTTGCCTGAACGTAGACCTGAAATTTAATGATGTTCATAGTTTAGACGTGCAATAGTTGTTTATTCAGGCTCTGAAGCTAAAATAGAATTTAAGAAGTTTACCCTTGTCTAGTTCAGTAAGTGCTGAGTTGGCATCTTGTTCCGGTTCTCCGGAATTATCGTTAAATGTATTTAGTCTAACGCCGATCATTATAACGAAATAATAAGACGTTTACCAAATTATTTTATGACCCAAACACCATGCCGAAGCGGACGAGTCGGCAAATATGACATTAATATGACATTGGCAGATGAGATGACAGTCACATCAAACATCAACTGACATTGTTGACAATCATTTCATCAGTTTAGTATTCCACAAAATGATATTTCCAAATATCTTTTATCATCATAATTACAAACATTACATCACAGATTATAAATCTTCAGAACTTATGTATTTCTTCCAATTAGAATACAAATAATTACCTTTATTATTCCATGAAAACTAATCCATTTTAAAAAGTAGTGTCGCGCAACAGCGCCATCTAGTGCAATCTACAGTTAACACCATTTTCTTGGTATTCTTATTGGCCATAGAGGTCGCTATTAGGTTCTTACAATATGAAACAGATTTTTGTTTAGGTGTTTAATAAACACCTCTGCCGATGATGCCTCTCTGTATATGTAGACTAATAGGACAACCATCATTATAGCTAAAACTAGATTTTAATGGATAGGTAGGTACCTAGTTAGTTATTATATTACATGTCAGAATTATAGGCCTAATTTAGAAACGCTTTAGGCAAGTTTAAGGTTTTAATGTGAGGCGATTTGGAGTGTGTGTGTTTTTGGTCTCCATCAAGGTGCTTGGGGGACAAATCATCAACTTGCATCATCAGCATATCAGAGATTGATTGCGAGGCTTTTGCTGCCGCAAGCTTTTCTTACGAGTTTGTGAGGTGAGACAGCCGTTTTGTTCATGAAGGCTTTTCCACACCGAAAAGTTTACGAACTCAGTTAGTTGTAGGTCCGACTTGCGTGTGAGGTCTTGAAATTGACGGAAGGTTCATTTGACCCACCCAAATGAATGTTCCGTTAGTTATCAAATGAATAATAATGTCAATTTAACTCAATTGTATTTAGTTTGATAAGTAAGTAGGTCCTTTGTAGCTTGATTTCCCTAAAATATCAGAAACTAAATCCTCTTTGAACCAAAGCCTAACTAAACTACGCCCTTGCATAGCAGTCTTTAGACATAATTAAACCTCCTTTATCTAAGCAACTAAATGCCTTTGATATTAACTCAACCTCTCATTAAAAGCAAAACTAACCTAGCTCAGATAACTATCCCGGCACAAAACGGTGTTTGCCTGCAATTCTCGGCTCAACTCTCAAAGGGCCGTAATTACACCCGTCGTGTAACGGGAGCAGTGTATGTCGCCATTACTGAACGAAAATGGCGCGAAAGTGCTCGCTAAACATGGCGGATCGCTCGCTGCTACACAATCATGGAGTTTTATTACGGTAGTTCGTTAGACTAATGTGTTATTAAATGGTGCGAGGTATTTTCGTGCTAATAATGTCGTAGTAGAGTTTCAAGGTATCTGATTGATGTGATAATTGATAGGGTAGTTAAGTAGGTATAATGCCCGGTATATATTATTTTGTTCCCAATCACGTTACAAAATGTCACAAAAGTACGCGTTTTTAGTGTCTTTTAAGGATAGCACGGGGTGCTACACGGTGGAGAAGTTCAAAACCACCAAACATAGATTGGTGATTTAATCATTAATTATATCAAACCAGTATGCGCGCGCTAGAGCCTCGTTTCTCTCGCGTTTGAGGGTACGAGATATACGCTGGCAACTGTACTTATTTATTTTATAAGTACCTAGTTGTACCGTTGTTGATAACCTTTACCCTTCGTTTTCAACAAGAAACTGGTGGAAGCTTTGTCAAAAACTTAAAGAAGACCTGGCAGAACACAATTTACTTGTTTTATACATGTATTGAGACTGTCTCAAATAACTTGTCAGGAAACAAGTTTAAAATACATTTGCGTTCACACGAAAGTTTGCGGCATATTGCTACTTGTCAAAATATATGTTTTAAACCTTATTGAAAAGAACGAGTTAGGAAGCGACAAGTTTTATCAACATTTTTGCAAATTCATCGATTTATAAACCTATAGGTTACCGAAACATTAGTGTGTCTCATTATCTCGTGACTGAGGTCTGTGGCCTGAGGTAGGTATATCTAAGTAGGTATGTATCAATCGACGCGTTAGTTCATTAAGCAACACACTTTCCCACGAAATAAAATAAATACCTATTTAAAAAAAAATGACAAAGAACCAACAATCTTTATGGTCTGTTAAAAGGTCATTAAGAAGAGAGTTACGCAAAGAATCCATTACTATGGTTTACGTTATTATGCATAATTAAAAATGTTATCTTCCATTTCTTAAGTTTTAATCCTTCCGGCGCGAACAATGGTTTATTTTGACATATTTTTTGTACAAAAGGCTACTTAAACATTGTGTTGTACAAGTAATCGATGCCGGACGTGGTGGCTTTATGTCCAGACAACACAGCTAACCTACTTTCGTGAAAAAAATTCCAAGAAATTTTTAAATAGAGAATAGTTTATTTTTTATATTACATTTTTTTTTTCAATTTATTTTACGGCCATGGATAGGTAAGCCTAACATAAGTTTTATATTTGACACAAAGTGGTGGTAACCGAGACAAATATTAATCAATTTTTTTATTTTTTTATCAGTCATAATCAACTGCATCATACAGTGATACAGACGTACTTAGTCAGTACGTTAAGTAAATCAATAGCTTAACTTAACTTGTGTTATGTTATCTAGAAACAGAATAAAACATACTTGATCACATTTTTTTTATAAATGCTTGCTTCAAAATATTGTAAAATAAAAACGCACATAAATATTTGCACTGAGCGCGTAACCCTCACCACAAACCGATGCATGTATTTCTACATAATCTACATTAAATTTACATACCTTTCTTTTTTTCTTTTGTACCAAAAAGCTCTATTCTCACACCCGTAGATAACATAACCCTTTTATCTACCTTTTAAACATCGTCACCAAGTTCCAACGGGTCCCTTCGGTAGCCATCGTCTTCCTGTTTTCATTCAGTACAATTGTTCAGCGGATTATGGACGATTATCACCATTTCTTGAGGGATTAGACATCTTAATGATAAGATTTTATTGAAACTATTGTGTTTCGACTATTGTTGTAGTTTGTATGACTTTTGCATAGAGTTTGTGTGACTATTTAGTGGATTCTTTAGTTGAAAATTACTGTCTGATGGTGAATGATTCATGTTTACTCGCAATGTCGTTCTGTGTTAAATTATGGAGTCTTCTAATTTTTTAGAAGGTATTATTAGATAGTCAAGCATATTCATCTTCTCCCTGCGCTTCTCCCAATTATTGGGGTCGACGAAACATTTAGATGATCATCATTCATTCGGTCATTCTCTTCATACATTCCTGTCAGATGTCATTTCCTCAGTCTTTCCCTTTTTTGCCATGTCTTTTTTCACATTATCATTAATATAATATTATGCATAATATTTAAATTATGTAATATACTAGCTGACCCGCGCAACTTCGTCTGCGGCACCCCGTTTTTGCAACATTTTTCATTCCTGCTCTGCACCTGTTGGTCGTAGCATGATGTCACATACACATAAACCTTCCTCTTTCACCATTATATCTATTAAAAAACCGCATCAAAATCCGTTGCGTAGTTTGAAAGATTTAGGCGCACAAAGGGACATAGGGACATAGAACGCGACTTTGTTTTATACTATGTAGTGATACCTATGTGAGACTATACTGGTGATATAGTTTTACTAACATACTGTTACGAATGTCACCACTCATGACGTAAGCCGTCAATGATTGAAGCGTTTGACAATTTCAACTAGAATAATTGTAAATAAAGAGAATCGAAATTACGATCGTAATGACGAACGAAAAGACTAGCGAAATTAGGATTTCCAGAAGATTCTGCATGGTATATAAACAGCACCAGGAGCGCCAAAAGGGCAGTTCAGTCTCAGTGGTTGAAGTGGAAACAAGAAGAAGAAGTAAAGTGAAAAATACAAGTGAAAGTGCTAGTGGTGCATGTGCAATACTGCATGTGCTGTGAACTAAAAACGCTCAGTGAACGTGGACGTTCTAGAGACTGTGTGTAAAGACAGTGCGTTGCAGTACAGTCCTCTAAGTGTGTACGAGTGCCTCGGACAATAGACTGTGTATACGCTAAAGACTGTTGTGAGTTGGTGGCTTGAATAAAGTGTAAAAATCGCTCGAGGTTGTTTACTTCCAATCCCGAAACCCGCTTCCCGTTACATTGGTGTCAGAAGTGGGATTGGAAGAAACGATGCCGTTCACACCAAGAGACCATCCAGAGCGACCCAACACACGGTCCAGAACTACGGGACGGGAACAAGGTGAACCCGACCCAGCGGTCTCACATGTGGAAGGCCCTAGTGATCGGCGTGATGCTGGCGAAGGACCCTCTGCTGTCCCCGCACATGGTTCAGCTACTCAGGAACCTCTAAGTGCACCTTCGCCGATGGACATAAGTGCACTCTTCCAACAACTGCGCGCAATGCAAGAGGAACAAGCGCGCCGCCAGGAGGAACAACTGCGCGCCATACAGGAGGAGCAAGCACGCCGCCAGGAGGAACAAGCGCGCCGCCAGGAGGAGCAACTACAAGCGATGGGAGACCGAGTACTCTCAGTAGTTACGGAGACCATTAAGAAAGTGGAGGAGGTGCAGAAAATGGTAGAAAGTCATGAAAGCATGCTGGTGGACCTTCAAGCGCGCATCTTAACAGTAGAGGGCGAACTACGAAAAATCAAGGCTTCAGGTACAACAGCGCCGGTTGCCGTAGTCTCTTCAAGAGAAGGCTTCAAGGTGCCTCCATACGACGGAACATCGTCCTGGAATGCATATAAGAGACAGTTTCAAGCTTTAGTGCAACTAAACGGCTGGAGTGAAGAACAAGCGAGGACTGGCCTCACCTTAGCCCTAAGAAATCAAGCAGCAACGGTGTTAGAGGCCATAGAGATTGAGGCTTCTTATCAAGAGCTCCTTGATGCTTTAGAGTCAAGGTTCGGAGATGCACATCTGGAGCATGTATTCCGAGCCCAGCTTCGGGACAGGGTTCAAAAGTCTACAGAGACATTGCAACAATGGGCTTTAGAAGTAGAGAAGCTTGTGAGGAAAGCATATCAGTCCTCTCCTGCGACGTTCATTGATAAGATGCTGCTGCAAACCTTTATCGATGGAATACGTGATAAGGAAGTAAGAACCGCTGTACGTTTGGCCCATCATCCGGAAGTCAAAGAAGCTATGGCACACGCACTTGAAGTGGAGGCCGTCCGTGGTGAATATGGGAGTGGGCGCTTGCGAAGGTTAATGACATCCGAGCAAGAAAATGGACGGAGGAACTTTGCTCCTCGCTGTTATCAATGTAGGAAAAGAGGTCATCTCAGGAATACTTGTCCGAACCGCATGAATACAAACGTCGGAGACGGCGGAAAACTAATTCCGGTCAAGTTTAAGGGGTGGACATTGGCCGGTAGTCGTGAAGCGTCAAAAGTTAAGATCTATCAAAGCACAAATGGAAATAGTCTAACTGTCAGTGGAAGAGTAAACGGAAATGAATGTCAATTAACTTTGGATACTGGAGCATCGCGTACGGTAGTTGGGCTACGGATTTTGAAGGACTGTGGAAAGATAAAGGACCAGACAGAAGCTATACATTTAACTACAGCTACCGGTCAACGTATACCTGTTAAAGGAGAACGGGTAGTGGCAATTAAGATGGGCGATAAACTCTTTTGGCAGAAAGTGGTAGTAGCTGATATAGTAGATGACTGCATAATCGGTTTGGACTTTATGAAAAATCATCAGTGCGAAATTGATATCGTAAACGGAGTCATTAAATGTGGAACAACAGAGGTGCCAATGAAGGGAAAAGAAGACACATTTATACGAGTCATAAGAACAGATTACGCTGATCAGTTAAGGAGAAAAATGGATAAAGTTCACAGATATATGAGAGAAGCAAATTTACAAGCCAGTGAACGAATGAAAACACGTTATGACAGAAGTGCCAATTTAAGGTGTTTTGAGGAAGGGTCGTCAGTATGGCTTCATAACCCGGTACGGAAACAAGGATTATCACCGAAACTTCAGCCAAGTTGGGAAGGACCTTACAAAGTGATAACAAGAATTAATGATGTCACTTATAGAATCCAAAAGACGCCAAGAAGCTCCGCTAAAGTGGTTCACGTCGACAGACTGGCTCGTTACTACGGTTCTAACGATGCTCGGGACGAGCATGTCTTAGGAGGGGGCAGTGTTACGAATGTCACCACTCATGACGTAAGCCGTCAATGATTGAAGCGTTTGACAATTTCAACTAGAATAATTGTAAATAAAGAGAATCGAAATTACGATCGTAATGACGAACGAAAAGACTAGCGAAATTAGGATTTCCAGAAGATTCTGCATGGTATATAAACAGCACCAGGAGCGCCAAAAGGGCAGTTCAGTCTCAGTGGTTGAAGTGGAAACAAGAAGAAGAAGTAAAGTGAAAAATACAAGTGAAAGTGCTAGTGGTGCATGTGCAATACTGCATGTGCTGTGAACTAAAAACGCTCAGTGAACGTGGACGTTCTAGAGACTGTGTGTAAAGACAGTGCGTTGCAGTACAGTCCTCTAAGTGTGTACGAGTGCCTCGGACAATAGACTGTGTATACGCTAAAGACTGTTGTGAGTTGGTGGCTTGAATAAAGTGTAAAAATCGCTCGAGGTTGTTTACTTCCAATCCCGAAACCCGCTTCCCGTTACAATACTTTAAATACATCGTAAATCAGTACCTACTGGTTGTGTTCTTAAGTGAAGTACCTAATATTTCCCTTTAGTCGCTGAGTACCTAAAGGTCAATATCATACGTCGTCGTAGAATTGATAAAAATGGAGTTAGGATTATTATAGAACTAGCTGTGCCCGCGACTTCGTCCGCGTGGAATGTAATATTTTTTTCTAAAATAAAAGAGCCTAAGTTACTCCTTATTACATAAACTCTCTGCCAGTGAAAGTCCCGTCCAAATCGGTCCAGCCGTTACAGAGGTTAGCCGGAACAAATAGACAGACAGAAAAAAATTAAAAAAATATATTTTCGTATGTGTACCGTATATACATTCATATGTATGTAGTAGAAAGCGGTTATTTTAATATTACAAACAGACACATTTTATTTATTTGTATAGATGTCAAAATGTTACTATACTTTGTAAAATATAGCTTGGGTCCTATGACAGATGTCAAAATGAGGTTCATAGGCATGTCCAAAATTCGATGAAAATATCGATACTACCAGCTATTATTGATGCATGTTACATATCATTATGTTTAATTTAATTGTATGTATGTATTTAATTGTAATGAGAACGGAATATACGTAGCATACAAGGCGTCGGCACTCGTACTGATGAGAATGAGTGGAGTGGATCAGTGGAAGTTCATATCAAATAAAATATAGGTGCGTGTATCTTATGCCTATATCATGGCCTAAGAGCCAAACGCTGCGTGTCTTCTTACAAAATCCAAAAACAGGTTCAGGTCGTTGATGGATTGAATGTAGGATTTTATTTACTCAATATTATTTAGGATCAAGTATATTGAAATATAAATATTAATATGATATTAAAATACCTAAGCAATAAGATTAAATTCTAATTTTTTTTTTCTTATATTAATTTCATTTTCGAATTAAGCTTTATTCAAAATATCGATAGTTCATAGTATGTGGTCACGATGATTCATCGCCCATCACTAATTAGCTCGGTATGCCCATAAAGTATGACATTGACAGCTACTACATTCAATAATAGAAAATTCAAGACTTCATGTGCGGGATTTCACTGACAGCTGTCATAGGACCCAAGCTACATTTTACAAAGTATAATGTCAGTTTGATCTTAAAGCTCTGGTTATTGTTTGATGTCAAATTACAGTTTGATCTCAAGTCATTGTTGTTAACAGTTACCACCCAACCATGAGGCGCTCGTCATTTCTAATTTTTATACACAAAAAAATATGAAAGAATCACATTTGTACAAGACATTAGAAACAATTATTTAACATTATCTACAGTTGTTAGTTGAACAAATGAGTTTTTACGCCCGCGATGCCTGAGAACCATAGATTGTTCCAACTTTCTTTTTCTAAGTAATCCACCATTTTGTAATTAAAACTTTTATGATCTGATAAATGTATTACATGTTGTCGAGTGCTTGTAGTGAATAAAAAAAAATACAAGAGCGCCATAATATTTCGTATTGTTTTACCATCTTGATAAAATGTCTTGTGATATTAATCTTGATGTGTCTTGATGAAACAGTAATATTATTACTTTTTATAAAGTCATGTCCGAATTTAAATATGCTATGCTATATAGCTTGCGTAGTTGGACTATGATAGCAGGCTCCACAAAATTTCAAAATCTTTTCAGAGTAATTGTATACACTTTTTTAACAAGCTTATTAATGAAATTAAATATTGCCTATATTTAAAATTTAATTAAAATAAAGTTACTTATGCCAAAAAAGCTTTCATAAAATCCAGGATTATTTCCCTTTGGATAATATACAAGCTTGGAAATGAGCTGTTCACTCAACTTGCTATTCGAAGTAAATTACTGTATCTAGACTTAATGTTTGTAAATAGCCCAAAAAAAAAAAGAAAAGCCCGCTGAGTTTCTTGCCGGAGGCTTCTTAGGCCGAGGCCGCGTTTCGAACCGGTGTGGTCCAAGTGTTCACAAATCTATGATATATATTGATATAGACGTTTTGTAAGTCCGTTTAGTGGTCTATAGACCTCTCCAAATGTTAGGAGACTTTGGATTGTTTCCATGTTGGCCAATCGGATCGCTACAGAGTTTTATTTCGTGTTTTTCTTCTCTCGCAGTGATATCGTCTACGCATTTTTACGACATCCTTCGGATTTGGAGTAGAATTATTCTTTCTCCGTCATTACACGCCTATTACATAACATAACGTAAACTCATGCCTATATCCCCAAAGGGGTAGGCAGAGGTTCTAGCACTGACATTTCACCAGTTTATGTTTAGGTCCCAATGTAATAGGTAGCGAGCCACTTGCGATTTACCGGGCACTTATAAACCTGCGATAAAATACTCACATAACTTCGAAAAGCATCCCATAGGTACCACTAGGCTATCGCGGTCTGATTTAGGTATACGCTTATAAAATTTAGATTTAGCTTTGTCTTTCGATATTTACAGATTCCATTTATCATCTCACCGCAACTCATTGGTAATATCGAAGCAATTAGACCAGTTATTGAACTTCTTAGGGCTCCGACCCAAATGGTTGAATACCTAAAAGTGCAAATATTTAAAATACCTATCCGTTATTTCCGATTTCCATCGCGCGCTAAGTTATCTTGCTGCTTGCTTCTAATATTTCACAGATAATATATTCATGATGCAACAGCAAAACTATCATTTGTGAGTTATCTGTGGTAGTTTATAAACACTTGGACAATTAAGATAAGACGACATTTGTGTAACAAACTAAACCACTAGATTATACTTTCTATTTAGATAACAAACCAATCTAATGTTGAACTCTTTTTAAACCATACTTCCTATGTGAAGAAAGTTTTCTAAAGAAATGAAGTAGTATGCTAACTGTTCAAATTCAATTTTGATGGAAAAAGCGGACCGCTAAGCCCCGACACACATTTTTTAACCAAGTGCCCGATTGGCGGCAATAGGCTCGCCCCCTATTACTTGGAACCGAGAATCATAGTTGGCGAAATGTGCGTGTTTAATGTATTAAACACCCACATTTTGCCACTATGATTTTCGGTTAGTCACGGTAGTATGACGTTAGTCACGCCCGAATTCTCCAGTACACCTCTGTCTTCCCCTTCGGAGATTACGGGCGTGAGCATATGTATGTAATACCAGGTTTACCTACTACCAAGAGCCATCAACTACGGGAGCGTTTTCCTTACACCCCATAATTTACCCCGAGTTTTTTTTTATACATAATATATAAACTCATTTTCCAAGATTACACTACAGTCTAGTATCGTTCCCCAAAAACTGTTCTGTCGATCCACCATGAGGTCTACTTCCAGAGGGAGTCAATTGAAATGATACTTATCCCCCTTGAACGCCTATTAAGGATTGGCAGATTAGAAACATCTTATGACAACCTGAACCATCGACAAGATTTTCTAATAAAAAAAAAATAATGACCACTAAAGGCATGAAATAATTACTTTGTGATTCATTAACATTCAACTTGGCTGTTCAACAGGCTATCGTTGCCTCAAGATAAAGTATCATTCATTAAAAACTCTCAATGTCATTTTCAATTGACACTAGAGCGTTTTCCCTCGTAACTATTATTGACATAACCGCGTATAATACTAAGCATCGGACATGATAGCGGTTCCAAGTGTCCCGCAAATATTTGCCGTCAGCAATCACCGAGCCGATTTATTCCTAATCCGGACAGACACCATAAAAACATTATCGCAAACCATACAATGTACCAACAATGGCGCGGGGACAAAGCCATTCATCCTTACACTCTATTTATTTACACTGAATAATATACAGATAATAAATGTTTTTTTTATTATTTTTGAACGCAGCCGTTGGTGTCAGAATTGACGCCTCGCACCGTGGGTTAGTGTCACCAGAATGGCGGGAATTTTGGCGGGACAAAATTGTTTTTTTATTTTTATTTGTGTGAACGAATGAAATATCTCACTTCATTCATTCAAATTTGAAAAACTTCTATAGAGTCAAACGTTCTTGGGACACTAAAAGTAACTCGAATATTAAAGGTTTATATTGGGGGAGGGAGGAGGGCCCACCGCTCACCCGCGGTTCAACACTCCAACAATATATATTGGAATGTCAAACCACCCTCTTCAAAGTAAGAAAACCAAAAAATCTTACCAGAGAGTGATGTTTTACCGTGCAGTATTCCGCTAATGCGAAGGACGTAAACTTCGACACGTGTTTCGCCTCTACACGAGGCATCTTCAGGAGCAATCGAGCGAATTTTACGTCCTTCGCATTAGCGGAATACTGCACGGTGAAACATCACTCTCTGGTAAGATTTTTTGTTTTTCTTACTTTGAAGAGGGTGGTTTGACATTCCAATATATATTGTTGGAGTGTTGAACCGCGGGTGAGCGGTGGGCCCTCCTCCCTCCCCCAATATAAACCTTTTATAATGGATTTCCGCCAGGTAACGCCTACATCTATATCGTAACTCGAATATTGTTAATTACTAGACTAAGTACTTCTTCTTACGTCTTATGTCTTACCTACAAAAGACTCGTAAAGACCATGAAAGTATACAATTTCTTTCAACTAAGTTGGCAGGTTACCTATCATATGGGAAACTACTATATACCTACTAAAAATACATAGGTACTTAGCTACTTCCAAAACTTAATTTCCAACTGGAAAAAGTGAGAGAGTGAGTCTAGACGACACTTGAACCTGATCAGTCTCTTACAGGGAGAAAGCTTGGACCACTGAGCTACCGGACCACATCTAAGGTATTACAATTTTCCTTTATGTCATAAGGGGCTAGGGGGCGACGTTTAAGGCATCTACCGACAATCTTACGCACGTTTTTACTTTTATAAAGCTTTTTAAAGAATTCCTATTTCACTATATTAAATAAAAACAGAATATTAATCACTCTTTATTAAAAAAAATATATATTTACACACCTATACTAAATAAATATAGAAATAAAATACAAAAAGTAGAGAGATTGCAACTTTAGACATCAAATTATTCCTCCCCATCATTTTTTTAAAGTATAATAATAATAAGTAGATATTTTAACAAAAAGAAAAACGATAGTCAAAATTATTGGAGTTACTTAATATTATGTCCTTAAAATTCCCTAAACGTAATGTCACTAGAAGGTGTAGGATTATTCCAAGATATTGATCTTTGGTCGATCAGGAGCCAAACCTCGCCATTTGTCCGCTGTACACACACAAAAGCCGATTATTTCACGATATTTTGATTGCTGAGTCTTGACGTATGATACTAAAAACATTTCGTTATATTTGTGCCACCATTTTGAATTGTATTCCTTTGAAATAAGAGTGAAGAAGGTGATGGAAATCACTGATGTGTAATGTTTTAACGACTCAACACTTTGGAGAAGATTAAGGAAGACATCTTTGTGCCAAATGTGTTGTGTTGGCTACTTAGAGGCTTAAGATTGTGGAAACAAGGGTATTTTGTATACAAATCGAACGTATAGTCCCTACTTGTCAATTTAAAATAATAAATATCGTGGTTCTCTTGTTTGTATTTGAATCATAAAGTTATTATTCCTATCTTAAATAGAGCAGCAGTTTTATTACCACGTTACCGAATTTATAGTGTGAAATGAATTTAAATATGTACTTTTATGACAGACGGTTTTATCTGACAAGTTGATAGGTTTAAAAACCTTTCATGGTTTATATACTCTAACCTATCACTTTTTCATAGCTAGATTTTGTGCTAGATTTGTAACTCTAATAATTTCTATATTACTAATAAACTAGGTATAGGATGGTTTGGATACATTTTAAGAGTTGATGGCAATGGCTTCTATGTATACTAAATATACAAGCCGTTTAGCGCAATGATTGTACTAAGTAATGAATTGTGAATGAGTCCATTAACTCTAAAATAATAATATTCACAAGCAGTAAATTAAAAAATTGATATTTACAAATTAAATTTCTTAACATAATTTCTATACCAGTTATAGTTAATCAATCAAATCAATAATAAGTGTATTTGTGTGTGTGTAGTGTGCGTGCATGTATCGTTGGTACTATTTGAGAATACTCAATAAATTATTTGAATTTATATAATACCACTATCATCTATTAATTGTTCGGTTTTTACTTATAACATCACTACAAAAACACCCAGCATAACAATTTTATCAGATACCAAAAATTCCTTAATTCCTCGAGACGTGTCCTATTGTGAACGAATCAGGAGCACCCGGCAGTATCCTGTTACACCACCAGTAATACGACACAGCTGAAAATTGTGGTTCTGTACAAAAATGCTCAATTATAAATTATCTGTGGCGGCTAGGCCGACGGTGTTGTGTTTCATTCATTCATACTTCCTTTGTCCAATTAAAAAAATAATTTATCATTGATGTTATTTATGGATTTTCGTTGTTGGAGATAGAGATTCTTAATTTAAAAAAATACGCCGATATTTTGCGGACAAATAATTGTGAAATTAGAAAGATTGTATTGTATTTATGGAATATAGCAAAAAATTCATGTTAATAATGGCACAAAATGGAATTTACCCGCAATTTGTGCGAAACGAATGATAAAAGTGTTTTTGAACACTTAATGGAAGTTTGATTTTCCTAAGTCACAATTTAATGTTTATTTGTATTTCTTCTTAAGCTATAAGTAATTAGAATCGGATTTGTATTTCCTTAGCAGCTGGCTACCTCACCCTAGTAGGAGCAGGCCGCGGCGGCAGCGGTAGTGTGATGTGTGCCCCTCCTTATCTGAGGAAAGATGTGGACACCGTAGTCTCACACCCGAGAGGCCGACTGGCCCTGGGTCAGCCGGGGCGTGAGGGGCTACCTCACCCTCACCATCAGCAACTGATGGCCTAAGACGGCTGTGCGGTTTTGCGAGTCCAACATAACCTACCTCGCTGACTGCCGTACGGAAAGAATAAATAGAAAGAATAAAAAAAGGCTACCCGCGGCCCTGCAAACGTGAAAACTCAACACACAATATAGCGATGCATTATATGATATATTTAATTTTTATTAAGTGTATATAAATCTATAAATGGGCACATGTGTTATAAACTTCGTATATACATTGTTTTCTTTTTATATTATCCTGCTGGCAACATTTGGCGGGAAAATAATTTGAATTTTGTGACAATGGCGGCTCACAGCGGGTTTATTGCAACTAGTAATCGACAGGCCTCATGGGGTAGTAATTGATTAATTAAATTATAGTATATTGGTCGGTAGTTGCTATTATGGAAGCCATATGGCTTATACATAATAACATTTCATTTATAAGTAGGGCGCTGTGTTCCACGCAATGGGTTGTAATAGAAAGACTATTATTATCAGTGCTTCCACAACTTACAGTATTCTACGTAATATAGGTACTTGAAAAACATTCTGTGACATTTTACACGTTATACATATCCCTACTAAGTACAATTTAACTAATTGCACTCATATTATTGCGGTGTGAATCATGGCCCGCGACCTCCGACTTAGCAGCAGCAAACTGTTATTGTATAGCGGTTTTTGAATGAGGAATACTTATATTTTAAATTTCAATTTTGAAACGGGAGCGAAGACACTTCACTAGATACCTTAAACTAGGTAATGAATTTAAGTACCTTGCCGATTAACGGACAAGGCTTTGACGCAGTTTTATCTTCCTAGGGGGTTATATAGCAGTCACTTTCAGTCTACGTATGAATCTATTTCTGTGGCAAAGTTATTCTGACTTAATGGTGTAACAAACTTCCAAAAACTTTCACATTTTCATAATAATAATAATAGTGTATTAAATTCTCTAAGAAGGGTCTCTACATCTTGGCTTCGCCTCAACGCACGCCTTCCAGAGACCCGGGAAGCCATAAAGGCCCGAGAGTTATAATAATTAAAATAATATAGTTAGTCTTTATTGTACACCAAGGAATTACATCATTTTATGGAAATACAGTTTATGAGGTTACACACAAGTGCCTGCCGAAACGCTCTATGGCAATCTCTTACAACCAACCTTGGGATGGAAAGCAGTATTTGTAGAAAAAATAAAATTTTCGGGCAGTTTGGTGTACATAGATATTTGAAAGATATAAACGTTTATACTAAGAAAATACACAAACATAGTAAAAACGTTGCATAGGCATATACAAAATACAATACAACAATAGAATAATATAAATATGAACAATACACATACATGCAATTTATATTACAGAAGACACACAAAAATATATTACATTTATGAATACAGTCTAATACATACTTGAATAAAAATGTAAAACTAGTACCTAACTATTTACTAATCTGTCGTAAAACTAAAAGAAAAAAAAGTTTTTTATTAATCTTCATTTATTATAGAGACCTTGGTATACAAAGTATTGAAAAAAAAAAGTTATTACTGAAGAATTTATGGTCTGTAGTCTATAGGTACTATCACACCTCTTATTACCTAACCAGAATATACCATTGGTTGACATATTTTCGCCTCATATTTATAATAGTCACAAGTCCCGGTGTCACCCGTCGTCTCACTGCCTCCATTGTGTTACCCCCATTGTCGGAGCAGTAATTATGTCGCTATGTTATTCATAGGTATGGCGGGACGGCCGCCATCTTGTCACTTTTGTGACCGATGGGGCGTTAAACTCATTCGTTCAATGTGATTCTCGTAATGGGATTCAGTGTGATATTATTATTGTTAATACTTTTTAAGCATGCAATACACTGGTGGTTTTTTTGGTGATATAGGTTATATTTTAATAGCGCGGTAACCTAGTGGTATGGGTAATGGACTGCTGAAACGAGGTCTCGGGTTAGATCCCAGGTTTACCATGGCACACAACAATGACTGCGATGCTTTTCGAAGTTATGTGTGTATTTATCGCAGGTTTAAAAGTGCCCGGTTAATGGCAATAGGCTCGCCACCCATTACATTGGGATCTAAATATAAACTGGCGAAATGTGGGTTCTAGCACCTCTGCCTACCCTTTCGGGGATATAGGCGTGATATTATTTAAAAAAATATTTTTAATAGCTTGTCTATCTGCATAATGTGAAACAAAAGTGAAAAACAGTATATCTCGATTTCCGACAATACTATAAGTTCTAAAAAAGTTAAATTGCAAAGTATAGGTAACAGAAAAATTATTCCAATCACGAAATGTATTTCGCTTCAAGCTGTAAACAATAAAAAATAGCAAACACCTGCTTATTTTTTACCCGACTACAACAAAGCCAAAGGAGGGTTATGATTTTGATAGGCTATGTATGTAGGTTTATCTGTTCCCTCATAGCTCCTCAACTGCTAATTAAAATTTGACAAATGAGATATCGTTTGAAGTGACTTGATCGTCCGTTGCTTATAAGTTATATAAAATGTAACATAACAAAATCCCCGTAGGGGTAGGCAGAGGTGCTAGCACCCACATTTCACCATTTTATGTTTAGGTCCCAATGTAATAGGTAGCGAGCCTATTGCCATTAACCGGGCACTTATAAACCTGCGATAAATACACACATAACTTCGAAACGCATCGAATAGTCATTGGTGTGTGCCATAGTGGAACCCGAGACCTCGTCTCAGCAGTCCATTTTACAATCAGCCATGCAGCCACCCACATGTAGCCTGAATCTATTTAGTTATTGTAAATCGAACTCAATGGTTAGCTAAACAAGGAGCTCATATAACAATTTAATGTATTTATTCTGCCCAATTATCCGCCATTACGGGCTGTTGGTAGCCATTACCGGGTTACGCGGTAATACCGGACGGAATTCGCTTGCGCCGGGTCCGTTTACTAATTATATTATTAACTTATTTTAGCAAATGTTGATTTTTGTACTGTAAGGATGGGTTGCACCATCTTATTTTAACATTAACAGTGCATTTAAAGTACCGGTCAGGTATAAAACAGGTTGTACCATTTGACAATTGTCAAAATGACGTCATAACTTGACGCTAACTAGCTAGCTAGCTAGCTAATAATGTTAATTGTTAACGTCAAATTCTATCAAAAAGATTTTCTTTCTACTAAAGACAAACTTCTAGAAAGACAAACTTTCTACTAAATATTATGGTGCAACACATTTAGCAGGAACAATTAGAATCAATGTTACTGTTAATGTTAAATTTGATGTAAACGCTTACTTTAACATGTTGGTGCAACTAAGGCTTAATGTTAGCTGGATAATTGAGAAGGTTTTCACGTTCATTTTGCTGATACAGTGAACGACAAAAGTAGAAGGTATATGGTTATGACCAAGTGGTTCGACTGCATCATTCGACTGATCGGAGGACTCGAACTTTTTTCTGATGGTCCGACTGACGGGTAACGCGGAATTTTGAAATATTTTAACCTAGTTGATAACTTTGACTGAAATATATATTGCAGTAACGTTAATGTTTCTACACTAACCGCCGGTTCAGCCCGTCAAATCAATAACTAACACTGCCATTAATTCCTTGTTAAAAGGATGTAAAATCAATTTGGGTTTCTGAAACGATGATCAGGCCAAAATATAAATAAATAAAAAAATACATAAAATAATATATTATTGTAAATATTATTGTTATTATTCTTTATATTTTATATTTATGAAATATATTTATCAATTGATTAGTTAATTTTTGCGGTAATCAGTCTTTCGGAAACTGGGTGTATTTAGCTGCACCACCTACATTAAACTAAACTGAACAGTAACATTGATTCTAATTGTTTGGCTAAATGTGTTGCATCAGAGTATTTAGTACCTCGGTTAAAGTTATCTAGTTATCAAGCATAGGCTAGTTAATAAATGGTGGCGAAAAATTGTTTTTTAATCTATATATCATGATGACGTAATCCTGTACTTATAGTCACCTGGTGTCGCCAAGAGGATAATGACACGTGAGTACAACAGAGGCGTCGATGTGTGTCGATGTGCGGCCACTGGCCGGGCTTAGGCATTTGTCAGAAAAATGTATTGTGTGACCCAAGGTACGGACTTGTAGCGTTTTGCAGGCTTACACCTTGGGGACTAGACAAGATGCATTCGCTCCGAAGCTACATCCGCCATCGCACTGAAACTGAATGGGATTGACATGATGTCATGTGCTCCAATTCCGACAGCAAATGTCACTCCCATACAGTTTCAGAGCGATGGCGAATGTAGCTTTGGAAAGAATGCATCTTGTCTAGGCCCCCTGGTAACGCCAATCTTGCTTCGCTTCGCGTTAATTTTACTTAGCTTCGCGTCAATGGCTAGAATATTTTTTTATTTATTTATGGCACGTCAAGTTGACTTCACCTCGACTAATAGTAGGCTGTAGGCAAAATCTCAGGAGAGAGGGTCACCATTACAAACACAAACAAATATGGCAGATAGTTAAGTTTTTTTTTTAAAATCTTGTTGGCCCAATAGTTGGCTACAGTAATAGCGTTTTTAGTTGCTCTACAGAGGTCTTCGCTTGTGTCATTTAAGCACAGTGAGCAAGAGAACAAGTACGACATGGACTGAAGTCAGGCCCCACAATCGCGGGCCTCTTGTGCCCGCTGCCGCTTATAACTTACAAGACACGAGCTCAATGGATGTGTGGAGCCATTGTTCTGGACACAGATACCTGCCGTGGGTGTCACATTTTGGCACATCTTTGAAGATTTATCCTCATTTAAGTTTATCCCTGCGTGGTTTTGTGCCATAATCCTAATGCTTTTATAAGGAAACGTGTCATTGAGAGGTTTTAATCTGTTTTTTATACCATTCCAACTTACTTTGCCCTGGAATATATCTTCAGTGAATGTTGCAACGCGATTTTAGCGCTAGCTACTGGGTACAATAAATTTTGATAAAAATAACTTAATAAAATATTATCTACTACTGACCGCGCAACTTTGTCTGCGTCACCCCGTTTTTCCAACATTTTTCATTCCTGCTCCGCACCTGTTGGTCGTAGCATGATGTTATATACATATAAACCTTCCTCTTTTACCATTCTATCTATTAAAAAAAACCGCATTAAAATCCGTTGCATAGTTTTAAAGATTTAAGCATACAAAGGGACATAAGGACATGAAAAATAGGGACAGAGAACGCGACTTTGTTTTATACTATGTAGTGATGTAGCAAATGTGGTGACGGAATAGAATATGATCACCCAATCTTATTCGTAGCGTGTCGTAAGATTAACAGGAAAATACGCAGACGATATCACTGCGAGAGAAGAAAAACTTATGATTATACTTTGTAAAATGTAGCTTGGGTCCTATGACAGCTGTCAGTGAAATCCCGCACATGAAGTTTTGAATTTTCTATTATTGAATGTAGTAGCTGTCAATGTCATACTTTATGGGCATACCGAGCTAATTAGTGATGGGCGATGAATCATCGTGACCACATACTATGAACTATCCATATTTTGAATAAAGCTTAATTTAAAATTGAAATTAATATGAGAAAAAAATAATTAAAATTTAATCTTATTGCTTAGGTATTTTAATATCATAATAATGTTTATATTTCAATATACTTGATCCTAAATAATATTGAGTAAATAAAATCCTACATTCAATCCATCAACGCCCTGAACCTGTTTTTGAATTGTGTAAGAAGACACGCCGCGTTTGGCTCTTGGGCCATGATATCATGGCCCAAGAGCCAAACGCGGCGTGTCTTATGCCTATATAGGCATAAGATACACGCGCCTTTATCTTGTTTGATATGAACTTCCACTGATCCACTCCACTCATTCTCATCAGTACGAGTGCCAACGCCTTGTATGCTACGTATATTCCGTTCTCATTACAATTAAATACACACATACAATTAAATTAAACCTAATTATATGCATCAAATAATAGCTGGTAGTATCGATATTTTCATCGAATTTCAGACATCCCTATGAACCAAATTTTGACATCTGTCATAGGACCCAAGCTATATTTTACAAAGTATAGTAATATAGAATATGATGAATACAGATGGCGCTTAGATCGCGATAATCGACAGTCACGCGGACGAAGCCGCGGGCATAGACTATAAGTAGTTATAAATGAACCGAAGTAACGCGAATCAAAAAGTTTTGGACAGTTATAAACTCCTTTGAAACGCATAGTAGCATTATTTTTTTATTATAACCTTATTCAAAGCTTTTTTTTAAATAAAACCTTATGCTATATAGTTTCCTATTTGTAAATAAGCTGTTAAAACGTTATAACTAATTGACAATTAATTTAAAAGAATCTATTATTAGGTTTTACTAAAATAATGTTTACAAAGCAAGGGGAAGTACACACAAGGGTTGTGTGTGAATCCTATGGATTTATAGTTTTAATGGCGACCCTATGGCAAATATAAGCTTAGTGTAAACATAAACATTATTTTAGTAACCCGATGAGCTTAGTGGAGTCCCACAAACGATTAGCACCCCATGTATTATTTGTGGGCAAAGTTTTCATTTCTTATGGTATTGTCGACCTTATTTCCGTTGTCATAAGGTTTATTCCTGTTGGATTATGAGCAAAGTTAAGTTTGTTTTTAACGGTATAGATATTAAAACTGGACACAAATATACTAGAATGCATGTAGCGTTATTTCAAAGGGATTAGGTTCAAATTCGCGTGTCATATAATATCGGTTTTAGTTCTTTGTTATGTTTGCGAATCTTTGGTAATTTTGTTTTCAGTTTTATTTTGGTGTAAATAAGGTTGAATATTGAATGTTTTGTTTGGTAGTATATGTATTTAATACTAGTTAATCCACCCCAGTTTTGACGTACATCACGGCTTCTTGAATAATTTGTAAAAACTTGTAGAGATTAGCAAATTGATTGTTAAAAATACCCTCTCTAAAATCTGTTGGGAATTAAATTTAAAAACATAATATTCACATAAAGATATAAACATTAGCTTCATGCCGCTGTGGTTCACTCCCTGCCATGGTTTTTCCTAAACAACTACGATATGGGGTTCTTCAAGAAGGGCATAAGGGCATAAGAAAGTTTCTACAAGGAAGGAGGCACGAGTGTAAAGCCCCTGGTGTTGCAAACGTCCATAGGCCACGGTGACCGCTTCCCATCAGGTGGGCCGTGTGCTTGTCTGCCACCTAAGTGGTATAAAAAAAATCTGGCTAGGAGGCTTCCTACTTCAAGGACTCGTTTGCTCCAGCGACCATCGGTCCTTCGGCAGATGTGGCCCGACCACTCCCTCTTCAGTTTGGTTATTCAGAGGTATTGGGGTAGGCAGACATGTATTGATAGACATTTGATTTTCGGTCCCACGTAAAAGTGGGCGAGCATAATACAGCCAACCGGGCATTTTGTCTAAAAATATGTATTCCGAAAATAAAATTCTAACCGAAAATGTTACAGCTAAATAAATTTGAAAATAAAATTAATCGATTCTTTGCTATGCGGTGTAAATCACAAGGAAATTAATTACGTGCTTAGCCGCACAAGCACTATCAATTAACGTCTTGGAGAGTCTCATGGTAAATTTACTATAACCCTTACGTAATCTGTGGTACTGCTCCAATACAAGTTTATAATAATAAAACGCATTGCTTAATATTGTTCAGTGTACTTACAGTTGTCGGAGGTCGCAGAAAGACCTCCGTCCTCATGAGCGCGGGCCTGGGGTGACGGGTGGAGCCACCTGTCACCCTAGCAGAAGCAGGCCGTCTGCCAGGGTGCGAGGGATATGTTAAACTAAAGACCTAAAGACGGCTTGGACTTTAGTCGGTTCGAGTCCGACATAACCTGTCTCATCGAATCCGGTGGGATTGGTATCCGTGGGGATTTCGCGCACAGAAAACAAGTGTACTTATAGCTATGTTTTGTGCTATAATTACACGAAGATGTTATCATTCTGTGTGTAGCATTATTGTAACTGGCGCGACAGTAGCTCCGAGAGAAAGTGACTGGTAGCCGAACAAAGAAAGTTTGCAAAACGTTCAGTTGGCAGGTGGTACAAGTGAAAAGAAACTAGCGAGGATATCAGAGGTAAAACCCTCAGGTACCTCATAAAATAAATAAATAAATATTCGAGGATAATCTATACAACGTCACCTAGACCCATGGTAAGCATAGCTTAACTATACTTTGTAAAATGTAGCTTGGGTCCTATGACAGCTGTCAGTGAAATCCCGCACATGAAGTCTTGAATTTTCTATTATTGAATGTAGTAGCTGTCAATGTCATACTTTATGGGCATACAGAGCTAATTAGTGATGGGCGATGAATCATCGTGACCACATACTATGAACTATCCATATTTTGAATAAAGCTTTATTTAAAATTGAAATTAATAGAAGAAAAAAATAATTAGAATTTAATCTTATTGCTTAGGTATTTTAATATCATAATAATGTTTATATTTCAATATACTTGATCCTAAATAATATTGAGTAAATAAAATCCTACATTCAATCCATCAACGCCCTGAACCTGTTTTTGGATTTTGTAAGAAGACACGCCGCGTTTGGCTCTTGGGCCATGATATAGGCATAAGATACACGCGCCAACATCTTGTTTGATATGAACTTCCACTGATCCACTCCACTCATTCTCATCAGTACGAGTGCCAACGCCTTGTATGCTACGTATATTCCGTTCTCATTACAATTAAATACACACATACAATTAAATTAAACCTAATTATATGTAACATGCATCAATAATAGCTGGTAGTATCGATATTTTCATCGAATTTCGGACATCCCTATGAACCAAATTTTGACATCTGTCATAGGACCCAAGCTATATTTTACAAAGTATAGCTTGTGTTACGGGTTCTAGAATGCGGATAAACATACATAGATACATTTTTTTTCGTAAGTATATACATAGAAACACTCAGACCAATGCAGATATTCATATTCAAGCACACAAATATTTGCACTGAGCGGGAATCGAAACGGAGTCACGCCATGGAATAATATTATTTCAATCTTACTTTACTTCCAAAGTTTCGGACCAACAACGTCCGTCAGGATAAAAGTGTTATATGGTTAAAATGGGTCAAACAGTAGGTATCTCTCACTGTAGTGGATATATTTATTTGTATAATTTGTTAAAATTTATGCTTACCTTACAAGGTTACAGTACATAAATGTCGACGGAGCTGATGAGCTCTTCTAATTATACTACACTCTCCATTTTAACAATGAAAACACGTGCAGGACTTAGATGTCACCTACATACGATGGAGAATATTCAAGAATCGCTTACAGTTTGGTGAGTCCTCTGCCGCAACATTATGTTTTGGAATGCCTTACTAGCTTACGTGTTTCTTCTTCCTACAGTCCCGAGTCCTTTAAGCGGGGCGTGAAAAAAGATCTTATGGGGCCATCAAACTGAGCGCCCTGATTGTAGCACTGTAGATGCTTGTAATAGTGACCCTACCATTCAGCTTACCGTCAGACAAAGTTAACTCAAATTAACGTGTTCCAAATAGAAAAAAAATCTCACTTTAAAGCACAAACATGAATATTTCCGCTACCGCTTGTCCTTTTCACCTAGCTTTAAGGAGGCGTACAAATCCGCTTACGGCTATGATTGACAGCTGACAGCCGCAGGGGCGACGATGTGCCCCCGCCTTGTGGCGCTTAATTGTGGAATATAGCGCGAATAACGATCGATAGTGGCGATATCACTACATAGTATAAAACAAAGTCGCGTTCTCTGTCCCTATTTTTCATATCCTTATGTCCCTTTATAGGTATGCTGAAATATTTTAAATTACACAACGGATTTTGATGCGGTTTTATTTAATAGATAGAATGGTTAAAGAAGAAGGTTTATATGTATATAAAATCATGCTACGACCAACAGATGCGGAGCAGGAATGAAAAATGTTGCAAGAACGGGGTGACGCAAACGAAGTAGCGCGGGTCAGCTAGTAGGGGTAAATTACGAGATTACGACATTCATTCGCCAACGGTTAGTGGGAGAAGTCACCTATACTCCATTTGTTTAGGTACTTTAAAAAGGTAAACAATTTTGTGCCAATTTACCATTTAGTTTACCATGGCACACAAAATGACTTTTCGATGCTTTCGAAGTTATGTGTGTATTTATCACAGGTTTAAAAGTGCCCGGTGAATGGCAATGGGCTCGCCACCTATTACATTGGGACCTAAGCATAAACTGGCGAAATATGGGTGCTAGCACCTCTGCCTACCCCTTCGGGGATAAAGGCGTGAGTTATGACGGACTAACAAAATAAGTAAACTGATGCAAGTAGTATCCTAAACTAAGTAGATCTATTATTATCCAGTAGGTTCTAAGACTAGTAGTTGTGTAGTGACATTACTTCATACAATTTTAGTTCTAAATTGTCCCGGAATTTTTGGAGCCCACTGTACATGAGAGTAACAATGTTCAGAATGGTTCAGAATTAATTCACTCCTTTTTTTTTTTTTTTCTTTTTTTTTTTTTTTTGTACAGATAAGCGCACGGCCCACCTGATGGAAAGCGGTCACCGTGGCCTATGGACGTTTGCAACACCAGAGGCGTCACACACGTGCTGCCTACCCTCAACTCAACTCTACTCTAGATTGTTGTTACGTGCGAATCTGCCATCGCGGTGTTGTTTCAAAGTATTACGGCTTATTCGATGTTAATGCGAGTTCGCGTGGGATTCAACACAAATTATTGTGGATGTGCGTTTCCGTTGTTCTTTACGGTACGGTTTTGAGAAGTACTAGGCGTTTTGGTGCCACACTGAGGTAATGCAAGTCACTTATCACACAGCAAATCGGCGGGAATGCGGAAATCAGCGAGGGCGGTTATTTCGGATTCCAACCGAGCATAACTGCACGGTCCCCGAGGATGAGGTAGCTTCTGGCATATCTTTTACGCCTCGGCTGACCTCAGGCTTTCGAATAAGTAATAATAATAACAAACTTAATCAACTATTGAATAAACTGAACGTTAATGTAAATTCCGTGTGTTAACATCACACATGTTAAAGCACACAGCCGATTTCAATACAAAGAAAGTGAAAAACTAAACAGCAATGTAATACGGCGTAATTCGTGTTACTTCTTGTGAAGGAACGGGATGTGATGTCCCTCCAACATAAAGGGAGGATCATCCAGGTTCTACGGTTTTCGTTGAGTTGTTGTATGTATGTTGCACCAGCGCTAGAACTTCACTTTCGCGATGCAGGATTCGGAGTGACGTAGTAATTAGTTTTGCTGTCGCTAGATGGCGCTGGGTACATATGGTATCGCCACACATCTATTTAAAAAAAAGGATGGAGGTATACATAAGAACAGCATGCACTGAAAACCATATTCAACCACATAGTTAGTTCATCAACAACTCAGTGGGCAAGTTGTAACTTTTTACAGTCAAGTAGCCACACAGACATTTTTAAAAATAAATTTCGTGCCGTTCGTGGTAATGGACGCGCACACCCAGATTAACTGATCGGGCGTGAAATGTGCGAGGTTTACTTACCGCATGCTAATGCACTTAGTTAATACCGCGATTAAGGCTGTTTGTAATCACTGATGCGTTGGGGTCTGGGGTTGTGATCCGGGAGGCTATAATATAAAGCTAACAGTTTTTAAAACAGCTAAAAGGAGACCTCTAAAAGTACCAAGTTCTATTAAACCTTGGATCAAGATTCTGCACTTTTTTTAAAACTTAGGTGGCAGACAAGTTCGCGGCCCACCTGATGGAAAGTAGTTACGGTAGTCTATGGTCGTTTGCAGCACCAGGGACGACACATTCGTGCTTCCGACCATATAGAGAAGAGGGAGGTAGGGGAAGGGTTAGGGGAGAAGGTTAAGCGAGTCTCTGTGCTGTCAGCGCAGAAGACACAGAAGTACTTCTTGGTCTTCCCACTGACAACACAAAACCTCTCCAGTGAGCGGAAACAACACAAGGTTATTATTAGCTACAATATTATGTAGGGACGAGGTACTTCCCCAGTCGGACTGCTCAGACGGGAGATACTGTCATGTCCTACCTCCGTCAAAACCTACTTCGTAATGCCTATGAAGGTCTTCGACCAGTGCGTCCTATGGAGCCAAAACGTGGACAATGACGGTTGAGTTAGTTCACAAATTTAAAGTCACACAGCGAGCTATGGAGCGAACTATGCTTGGAGTTTCTTTAAAGGATGAAATTCGTAATAAGGTTAATGTCAGATGACCTGATAATTGTGCGCTTGTATAAGGTGCCATCAAAATCTTGAGATCCCATTCAACTTCCCCTGTAAGACGGCATTTTGGTGTAATTTTTTTTTTTTATGGTACGTCAATTTGACTTCACCTCGCCTGATGTTAAGCTGAAGGCAGAGTCTCATGAAAGAGGGTCACCATTGCAAACACGTACAGTGCTACAATGGTGGCGCTCAGCTTGACGGCCTCATCAGATGCTTAATTTAGGTCTCAGTATCCGTCGCGACGGTAGTTAAAAGTACAAGCTTTATATGCAACCGGGATTTAACACGTTATGATTCATACAATCGAACGCTTTACTGAAATCCGTATTACCAAACTCAAAGCAATTTTGTCATATCACTACATAGTATAAAACAAAAACGCGTTCTCTGTCCCTATGTCCCTTTGTATGCTTAAATCTTTAAAACTACACAACGGATTTTGATGCGGTTTTTTTAAATAGATAGAATGGTTAAAGAGCAAGGTTAATATGTATATAACATCATGCTACGGCCAACAGTTGCGGAGCAAGAATAAAAAATGTTGCAAAAACGGGGTGACGCAGATGAAGTTGCGCGGGTTATAAATGGAAAATCAAATTTGTCGTCAGTAATATTTATGAACCTTCACAAAGGGCATCTCGTTAGAACTCGAGGCTATATAAAAATGTCGCCGTATTGTAGGCAGGGGCTGGAAGTGACAGCTGACCACCACAATGTTACAGAGAGATTCATGGGAAGCCAGATCTTTGTCGTAAAACTTATGGAGTCCTTATTACGTGTTAGCAAAGATTTTTTATACTGTTGATTGATGGCACTTGGTGGAACTTATTCTTATACATTATTGATAACACACTTGTACTTATCCACTGTATTATTATTGTTGTTATTTATTATTGTTTAGGAATTAGAATGCTCATAACTGTCAGTGAGAGGTAAACCTTTGAGAATGCCGCAAGGCGAAACCGGTTAGGTACAATAATAAATACAGTGGACACTTATATAGATTATGGATTAGATATTTAACGTGGTATACCTAATATCCCGATATATTTAACCGTGAATATTTTTACTATTTCATAATAATAGTAATTGACGCGTGTGGCGCGATTGTCTGTCTGCCTGTTTCTTTGTTTATGCTTTCTCTTTTCACATTAATAAAATTAAACCGGTGTTGATGATATGTTCCAGAGAGTCCCTTATCATCACGAGAGGTTGAAACCGTTCCAATAGAGTATGAAAATTTCTTAGCAAGTTCTTAATTTTTGAAGATATATGAAATTTGGCATACCGTTAGATCAGAGCTTGGGAAAGAACATTATTAATTATTATATTTAGTTATAGGAGTGGAGCCACTGAAAACTTGAAAAGTTGCTTGTAGCTCCATATTTTTATATTTATTTTTTCTTCTAACTCCGGCGGAGTTAGAGGGAATACCTGTTAGCAATTTAGCTAAACTCAATGGCTCATACTAGGAGTAGTTTCACTTTCTATTCCATACCATAAAATTACTAAAAGTTTTTTTTTATTTATAGCACGTCAATTTGACTTCACCTCGCCTGATGTCTCAGGAAAGAGGGTCACCATTACAAACACGTACAGTATTACTCAGCTTTCTCATCTCAATGGCGACAAGGCAATAACAATGTCCATCTCTACACGTAACACAACCCGCTCAAAACCTCAACTCTTGCGCACCTCACTTCAAACGTCACATAAACTAATCACGGGCAGATATATGACGACGCTCCTCTAATAGGAGTGCTGACCCACAAGCACCCTTTGTCCAACACCGATAGCACGGCTATGGGGAGATAAATACGTTGTATGATGTACAGCATTGGTGGTCGGTTTAATTAGAATTCAACCTGCCTGATTCTTCTGACGAATGGGTGACATTTTTGAGTTGCCATTGTGGTGTAGTAGTTGATTTGGAGAACGGAGAGGGCCCGAGCATAGGTTTCGCTCTTTGCGAAGTTTTACTGTGTCCTATCCACCTGCTTGATGGTAAGTTAGTACCTGATTAAAGTTAAAAGTTCACGCCGCCTAATTTATGCAATGGAAGTTTTCTAAAGCATGCTAGCATCTAAAGACGCGGCAGCCTAGCCTAGTGGTATGGGTAATGGACTGCTGAGACGAGGTCTCGGGTTCGATCCCAGGTTTTACCATGGCACATACCAATTGGACCAAGATTCTGAACGTTTTTTTTTATACCACTTAGGTGGCAGACAAGCACGTGGCCCACCTGATAGAAAGTGGTTACCGTGGCCTATGGACGTTTGCAACATCAGGGGCGTCACATTCATGCAGTCGAACATATAGAGAAGAGGGGGGGAGGGGAAGGGGGGGGGAGGGAGAAGGTTAAGAAAGTCTCTGAGCTGTCAGTGCAGAAGACAAAGAAGGGTTTCTCGGTCTTCCCCCAACATAAAACCTCTTCAGTGAACTCTGGCTACCCTACAGCCGGAAACACAACACAAGGTTATTATTAACCACAGTATTCTGTAGGGCGGAGGTACTCCCCCAGTCGGACTGCTCAATTGGGAACCATGGAAATATCATGTCCTACGTGTTGTTTAAAAGTCAAGTCCTCGCGTCTATCGCGATAGGGTCAAGATATATGCCGGTAATTGTACCTATACTATCTTTTCTATGTAACCTTTCTTTACAATGTTAGTACCCCGGGCAGGTATTCGCGTCGCCGCTATACCTATCTGTTGGAAGCATAAAACACGAAATTGCTTTCGCTAAACTGCTGCTTGAACAAAGGATGCTTGTGGAATGTATGGGGTTAAGTTCATGGTACAAGTTAAAAGATATAGCAGTGTGCTATGACTTTTAATACTGTTGTATGTTATAAGTATATATATAACAAGATAATGTTATAAGAGTAATGATGTCGACCAAGTAAATGCAACTTGTATAATCGTAAGAGGTACCCACAGGACAGGCTTGCCTAGTGCGGGGCCAACGGACACTGTTAAAAAACTGTACTCTTATTGACAATAAATATTTTTTCTATTTTCTATTCTATTTCTATTTTTAATGTAAAATAACGGTCTGGGTACCAGCTTCGGCCTTCCCCTTCTTCCCCTCTTCTCTATATATATCTTCTATTTATATACTTCTTGAGTTTTTAAGTAACTTAACTTTTGCGTTCAATTTCAGTGGCTTCTGCAGCTGTTTCGCCAATGTCAAACAAATATTATAAGTCGAAAACATAACATAAACTCACGCCCATATCCCCGAAAGGGTAGGCATAGGTCACCAGTTTAATTTTAGGTCCCAATGTCGTGGTGAGTCTATTGTCATTAATCGGGCACTTATAAACCTGCGATAAATACACACATTACTTCGAAAAGCATCGAAAAATCATTGGTGTGTGCCATGGTAAAACCTGGAATCGAACCCGAGACCTCGTCTCAGCAGTCTATTACCCATACCACTAGGCTACTGCGGTCAATATATATAAAAATCATCAATAAAAATATATATATAAAATTTGGGTGATGAACTACGCAATCATAGGCAAGATGATATACATGTACAGTAGGCTGCAAAAGTGCATGGACATTACAAAAACTAAATCGTTTGCGCCGGTCTTCAACCCCATCTGTTGACGAAGTAAAATGTTTCGCAAATATATCTGTATATATCACAAATATATACACTAGATGGCGCGGCGCTACTTTTTAAATGTAAGAAAAACTAACTTCTTTTTCTATATTACCAATTTATACAAACACAAATTAACCATGCATTGAAATAGGATATTACTAGATTTTTTTAGTTTAACGTAATGTTTTAATCTTAGAGGATGAACTTAATTTATAATTAAATGAACTACGTGGGTAGTTCAGTTTATTTAATGTCTGCTTAAACTCGGTGACTTGCTAGTTTGTTCGTTCGCTAACATCATTCCCATTTGTATTATCCTTGTTCTGAGTTAACCAAATAATTTTTGCTACTACTTACCTACTACTAATACGCATAAGCTTATTAGTAGTAAGTAGTAGCTAGTAAAACCACTGGCGCCATCTAGTTTATTTATTTATAAACTGGGGTTCGAAAGTTCATAGGATTATCGATCTTAAGCTATCCATGCACTTTTGCAGCTTACTGTACCTACCGGGCGAAGCCAAGTCGCGCAGCTAGTTCTGTATATTCGCGCTATTGACTTTTAAACATTGCATGATATATGATTAGCGAAAAATGTACCTTATGATCGCGTTCTAAACATTCCATTCACACATCTATATATATTATTATATAATAATTGTAAAAAGTTTATGTTTGTCCGCGATGGACGCAAAAGTACTAAACAGATTTCGATGCGGTTTTATTTTATTTGAAGGCGTTTGGTCCTACTTAAAATCTTCCGTTTGTTTGATTGTAATCAGTCAATGGCGCTTAGGTCGCGATAACCGACAGCCACACGAGCAGAGCCGCGGGCATAGACCAGTCTTGAATAAAATGTCTTTCTTTCTTTTATTTTTCAAGATATTAATATTTAATAAACTGCTTTTAATAGCGTTTTTATTATTCACATTCCGCTTCCTCTCCCATCTCAGACCACACCACAACCGATAACAAAACAGTGCGTAACTGCGGAAGGCTATGGCCGTCAAATGTCCCTTTGTGGGTGTTCCGGGCACCACCGGGCACAGTACCGGAGTATTTCTATTCGCCCCTCGTACGTACATTGTCATGATAATAAAATGAGATGCAGCTTCTTCGTAAACAGTTTATAGTTATAAAAATAATAGGCTTGTGTATGGTTGGATTGGCGATATGAGAGAACTTTTAGGTACTTTTTTATCGTGCGAAAAATTCATAGGGATAGCACCTCTACCGGAGCCAGTAAGAGGAATCGGGAGGAAAGGATCCGGGACCGTAGGAAGAAGGAAGTTTTGGTGTGGTAAGTTTTTTTTTGCGATTATCTAATATATAAAATTCTCGTGTCACAGTTTTCGTTGCCATACTCCTCCGAAACGGCTTGACCGATTCTCATGAAATTTTGTGAGCATACTGAGTAGGTCTGAGAATCGGCCAACGTCTATTTTTCATACCCCTAAATGCTCGGCATGGTGCAGCGGGAACGGGATCAGAAGTCCAAGCGGGCGGAGCCGCGGGCAACAGCTAGTAGATCTATAAGATTTAAATTAGGTATTTCATTACGGTACGGTGGTTCATTTGCTAAATTCTGAGAGGCTCTTCATCTTATTTGTATATTGTACTATATACAGTGCACGGCATCGAACTTCGCGCATCGTACACTTAGAGGCAGAAAAATTGATTGTCGTTCTCATTATTCTATTCAGTCACCAAAACGCCGTCATTTATTTTGAACCATGTCTACTTTACCGCAAAAGGTACGCAAAAATCGTCTTAAAAACGTTGACGGTTCTTGCCAAGTGAGTTGCCAATTTCTGTACCTAATAATAAACAAAAAAAATAGTTAAAACCCCCCCCCATTTTCCATTAAAACATTGTAACGACTCATAAATAGGTCTTTGAAGTCCCCAACGAGCTATTGAAACGCATTTAACTACACTCCGATTTTATGTGCGATTACACTTAACCCTGTCGGTAACTAACCGTGGCAAGGGTTACGGTCCCTGTGATCATCGTCATGCTAGTTTCATTTTTGGTTATTCTTGTTATGCGGCGATGCGAGGGTTGACTTAGTGGTGCATAAAGTGTAGGTGGCCATTGATAGGCGGTTGAGTTAAGTTAGTTGACTTTTGTAATTTATTTTGTGATTGTTTTGTGGAATTTTTTGGTTTAACACGATTATGGTCTGAGTTTTAGTGTAAAACCTGTCTAAATGGAGTAGCGGTGCTGTAAATTGCGTGGCAGTTTGATTCTCGGGTAGCGCAATATGTTCTCATGAAGTTTTGTATACCGTCAATTGGATTAATTCATGATATCTTCCTTTTTTAAATTTGTAATCAATTTATTATTGCGTTGCTACTGTAAATTATTGAACAAAATTCCCCTGTACCTACCTACCACTATTTACCAGATACAGTTTTAAATACAGATAAGAAATAATAATATCGTGGTCCGCCGGCTGTTCGCTGACAATTTATACAATTTACATCTGAGTAAAGTTATTTAGTTAAGTTTAAGGGGTAGAAACTGTCAGTTTACAAACCGAGGTATTTTTTGTATGATGGTAATGGAAACCCTATTATGAGTTTCACTTTTAGTTAGTAATAAACAAAAAGACTTATTGCTAAGCTTGAAAGTGATAGGGTGGCCTAAATCCTCTGCCGAGAACCACGCAGCAATAAACATGCCATCAATCAACATCCTTAACATCCTACTAATCGAAATTTCATTACAGGAAATTGAATTTAAATACGACGTTCATTCTTTTTTCAAAACTTCAAACACCAATATAATATTGTATTTAGTTCCAAAGTTGACTAGACTAAGTAATAATTGCTTCTCCTGTCCGACTTAAACCGTCAACCAGCAGACCGATCACTCACTTCCAAGGAATTTAACCCCCTCACAAATCACGAGCGCTAAGCGACGTGCCAAACCGCTAGCGATACTTCTCGACCATAAACTGCAGTCATGACGTATTATGTATTGTTTGACGTACAAATTTAGCATGACGGCCCGAATAACCCACGTGTCGCATCGCAAGGGTTAACACACCGTCATAAGGTATGTTTTTATTGAAGTTTTGTTCGCGAATAGGATTTCGTTTCTGTCATGTTGCGGCACAGTAGCTCAAAATATTGTACATTCAAATTTACAAAATATAAAATAGCATATTGTATTCTTGGAGGTTGGAAATTTTAGTATTTTATTATTTCGTCGTTGCCAACGTTAGATGAACTCTTCATTCGAAAGTATTTTTCGAAGTTTGAAATGGTCTATTGTGAGGAGATGGAAGTTGCATGAGGTCTTTCCTTTCGTGTATTGTTTGAGCGCGAAATGGTGATTGCTTTTAGGAAATATTTTAGGTGTCGCGCTGTGGAAAGAAGTTTGTATTGTTTTTGTTCCTTTGATGTTGAGATTATCTGCTAAATGTGCTGTGAAAGTGGAAGTTTTTGTGTGTGTTTATTTAACTTAAGTTTAGTTTCTGAGATTATTCAATTACAGGCTCGTGGCTAAATAACACTACATAGTATAAAACAAAGTCGCGTTTTCTGTCCTCATGTCCTTTTGTATGCTTAAATCTTTAAAACTACGCAACGGATTTTGATGCGGTTTTTTTAAATAGATAGAATGGTTAAAGAGGAAGGTTTATATGTATATAACATCATGCTACGACCAACAGGTGCGGAGCAGGAATAAAAAATGTTGCAAAAACGGGGTGACGCAGACGAAGTTGCGCGGGTTAGCAAGTCAAAAATAAAATAAGCATCCTTTCCCAGTTCACTGTTGGACATAGGCCTCTTCCAATATTGGGAGGCTTTGGCCTACTATTTCCACGCTGGCCCGGCAAGTTGGTACAGAGTTTTTATGTTCATTTACGCCTACGCTGAATAAGCGCTTGTGTGAAGGCAGCCTAAGTGCTTTAAATACCGGATGAAAGGTTTTTTTGACAAAGGAGATAAACTACTATTAGATGATGATGATGACATTATCGTAGTAAGCCTTCCCGAACAGCAAAATCTATGCTCGGGCCTTCTCCGTGAGTAGCGGCGTAGCCGTGAAATGAAACAAATTACTACACCACGATGGCAAGTCAAAAATGCCTTCGATTCGACAGAAGATTACTTGGTGAAGATTGACAGGGAGTCCTGAGGTCACAAATACCCTCGAAGCTCTGCAGATGCGTAGAGATGTTGCGTCCCTGGCAGTATTTTCCGTCTCTACCATGGTGAATGTTCTGATGAGCTCTTCTAATTAATCCCACCCTCTTTTTCCTACACAGGACAACACGTGCAGGGCTTAGATGTCACCCGCATACGGTGCAGAATATTCCATCAAGAACCAAGCGGTTCGGTGAGTCTTTCCTCTGCCGCACCATTAAGTCCTGGAATTCCTTACTGGCACGTGTTTCCTTCTTCCTACAGTCCCGGGTACTTTAAGCGGGGCGTGAAAAAGCATCTGATAAGGCCGTCAAGCTGAGCGCCACCATTGTACATAGTGACCCTTTTTCATGAAACTTTGCCTTCAGCTTAACATCAGGCGAGGTGACGTCAAATTGACGTGCCATAAAAAAAACTACAAACAGAGCCACGGACAATAACTAGTCTATAAACTTTCTTAAAGTCTACCCGTATTTTATACCTCCTTCTCCAAACTATCGATGTAGAAGCAGTAACGTATCGAAGTGGTGTTGGTAGCAAGTCGCTACAAGCGAGCCTCGTTCACCCCCTTCCCAAGGGTGGGGGTGGATCGATATTGGCCCCTTTCGGCGCTGTCTTTGTTTGGATCATATAAAATCTTCAGGGGGTGTGGTCTATTGGTACTGTGGCCATGATTTTTGATAATTTAGGACTTTTTTGTGGGTAGATATTCAATTGCAAACCCTTGCTGGACATAGGCCTAGGTATACATAATTAGGTATACCTGCAATATGCGAGTGGGTAGTTCACAGAACTACGTACACCGCTCGCCGATGGTATGTGCAAGACTGTAAAATAAGCTTAGTAGAAGTTTAAGCCTGTACAATAAATCTAGAGACGATGCAAATTGGTTGCAGCATCTAAGTAGATACTATTTCCTTTATTACTTAGATCGTAATTTTTTTTTTTTTTTTATACTACGTAGGTGGCAGACAAGCACACGGCCCACCTGATGGAAAGCGGCCACCGTGGCCTATGAACGTGTGCAACACTAAGGGTGTCACACACGCGCTGCCCACCCTGAAGGGAAAGGGGGAGAGTTGGGAAGGGGTGGGGAGGCTAGGAAGGGGAGGGGAAGGAGGGGTATAGTGAGCTCTGGCTACCCTACTTACCGGCGGGAACACAACACGATGGTTATTATGACTGCGGTCTTCTGTAGGGCGGAGGTACTTCCCCAGTTGGACAGCTCATTTCGGACGGGAGATACCGTCGTGTCCTACCTCCGTCGATAGCGATTGATCACACTACACATAGACCTCGATGTTTATTCACCAGCGCACGTGTTACCTTCTTCCTGCAGTCCCGGGTCCTTTAAGCGAGGCATGAAAAAGCATCTGATGACGGTTTAACAATCCCAACGATAACAATAGCAAATTATTACTAATTGTCGAGGCATTTTCAGTATTCGCTTGAGAGCGCTCCTGAACGTGTCATGGTTTTGTCCTTTGCATTTGCGGAATATTGCACATACGACAACATCTCTCCTCGGGTAAGAAGTCTTTTTACTTGCTTTGAGGGGTACGGTTTGACATGCCATTCTATGACAATTAGTAATGGAGCTATTGTTAT
Organism: Pelosia muscerda; assembly: GCA_963691645.1. Classification (NCBI taxonomy): domain Eukaryota; kingdom Metazoa; phylum Arthropoda; class Insecta; order Lepidoptera; family Erebidae; genus Pelosia; species Pelosia muscerda. Next base: position 1,684,795 of record OY829113.1, read on the forward strand.
CATTGGAATTGTTAAACCGTGGGTGAGTGGTGGGTCCCTGATTCCCCCAATATTTAATTTCTTAAATAACATTTACAAAAATTACAGAATTATCCTATGTTTTACCGTAAACATAGTCACAGTACAGTACATCTCGTGATTGCCACAACAGTCGTCCATTACTATGATTTATCGCGAGCCGACTGTACCTGCGAGGTACAAACTCTACCTACCTATGGAATAGGTATGTTTGTATCCACAATACTCACTAATTTAAGTACCTAATAGATTTTTTTTCATATAGAATCATATAGCTCGTTACATATGAAATTGCCGTTTGTTTGAAGAAATTGGAGGAAACCCAATTTTCAGAACTAACATTTTTGCATTTTTTTAGGAATGACTAATCCAAATTTTGTGATTTTTTTGTGTATAAATGAGACAACATTAAGTAAACATCAACTTTTATTACATTTTTTAAAAACAGCTTTAAAAAAGGAATACGTATTTTAGTATCAAAATGGATAGCATTTAAAAAGTAGGTAGGTACCTACTGTTTTTGAAGATCGAATTTAATTTCAAGCGGCCAATAAAAGCAAAATATAATACAGAGTTGTAAAATCTTGAAAACAACTTTCAAATTAAATATAAATAATAGAAAGAAATAGCTATTAAATTACAGGAATGACGAACTTATGAATCTGTAAGAAAATTTCGGCAATTTCATATTATGTAAAGACCTATTTTTAAATAGGTAATGTATTATTTTATAGATAACGCATTATATGAAAAAAAAGAAGAAGTATTTTAAATGTACAGAAAATTTTAAAGAGCAATTAGTATACCGAATGTTCAAATCAAATTTAGATAGGAAAAAGTGAATACTTCGGCGGGATTCGAACCCGCGATCTTTCCCATACAGGGCGAACGCTCTGACCCTTAAGCCACGATAACGAACTTATGGATCTGTAAGAAAATTTCGACAATTTCATAAGTAAACCTATTATTTGATTTAGGAAATTCAATTTCCTTGAACCACAGGAAAAGGTTTTACACAAATTCGTTATACTTTGTAAAATGTAGCTTGGGTCCTATGACAGCTGTCAGTAAAATCCCGCACATGAAGTCTTGAATTTTCTATTATTGAATGTAGTAGCTGTCAATGTTATACTTTATGGGCATACCGAGCTAATTAGTGATGAGCGATGAATCATCGTGACCACATACTATAAACTTTCCATATTTTGAATAAAGCTTAATTTAAAATTAAAATTAATATAAGAAAAAAATAATTAGAATTTAATCTTATTGCTTAGGTATTTTAATATCATAATAATGTTTATATTTCAATATACTTGATCCTAAATAATATTGAGTAAATAAAATCCTACATTCAATCCATCAACGCCCTGAACCTGTTTTTGGATTTTGTAAGAAGACACGCCGCGTTTGGCTCTTGGGCCATGATATAGGCATAAGATACACGCGCCAACATCTTGTTTGATATGAACTTCCACTGATCCACTCCACTCATTCTCATCAGTACGAGTGACGAAGCCTTGTATGCTAAGTATATTCCATTCTCATTACAATTAAATACATACATACAATTAAACTAAACCTAATTATATGTAACATGCATCAATAATAGCTGGTAGTATCGATATTTTCATCGAATTTCGGACATCCCTATGAACCTCATTTTGACATCTGTCATAGGACCCATGCTATATTTTACAAAGTATAGTAAAGCGGGACGTCATGACTTCTTAGCGCGTAGATGAAGTGCAAGAGGGAATTTTGGCGGGAACGCGAAAAGTGTCATAGCGCTGCAGTGTTTCATTTTCTAAATTTGGTGTGCATTCGAGTTTTTATGTGTAAATATGGTGGAGTTTTAGACATAACGGCTAAGACAAAGCACACAAGTGTAGGAGAGTGGAATATTGCAGTGAATTGTGATTTTTCTTGTTGGTGACAAAATCTCCCTAAGAAAAGCTTCTAGTAAAGTCTCCACTACTTTACTAGGCAACTATCATCCGTAATCGTCATCATCATCATCAACAATCATTGCAACTATACTTATCACAAAATAAAAGAAAATTCCCAACTCGACACTGGCAAGATTGTCCCCTAAATTGGGTTGATATGTTGCCATCTAAGAAAAAAAGAAGAAGAAGTGAAAGAGTATCGCATTTATCTCGGCCTGTGCTTAGTTACTGTTTACATGTTCAAGATTTATTCATACACGTTATTGTAGAAGGTTTGACATTCGTAATACTACTTAATCTAACCACTGCGTCTCAATCAGAGCCCCTCATTTTTATTAAAATCCCCACAGATCCAAAATCGGTGAAGATGATTATGTCGGACTCGAACCGACTAAGACGCACGCCGTCTATGGGTCCTTGAATGCTGGAGGAGACATAATATATCTCTCGCACCCAGGTAGACCTAGGGACATTTCTTTCAATATGACTGTTCCACCACTAATGTGGAGACCGTGGTGTCCCCATCTAGCCGTTGCCGCCGCGGTCTGCTTCTGCTAGGGTGACAGGCAGCTCCACCCGTCACCCCCAGGTACGCATCAATCAGGGCCCCTAGGCAATGCATTTCTTGGGCCCTTTTCGTTTATCCTTTCTTACTTTTCCATTACTAGAGTCGAGTCGATCAGGTGGACTCCTTTGCTATCTAATATTGCAACAACTTAGACACCCTATACTCTATGTTACAGCTATACCTAATTGTACCACTGAACGTGTTTGCAACGTGACCCTCTTTCATGAGACTTTGCCTTCAGCTTAACATCAGGCGAGGTGAAGTCAAATTGACGTGCCATAAATAAATGTTTATTATTTCTGTCTAGTTATAAAAATAGCGATAAAATGTGACCAAGCAATAAATACATATAAAAAATATCATTCGTCTTAAGAACCCGGTGTTGCGTATGCGCACTGTGCAGGCAGGTGGCGCAGGCGCCGCTAATGTAGGTATCTATACAATCTTGCGTTAATGAGATCGTGACTTGTACCCACTTATCGCCAAAGGGATGTGTTGATAACAATTTTGGGCACGATTTAAAGAATATTATAGTAACAGAATAAAATGAAATTTTCAAGCAATTAGTATGCTAACGGTTGATCAAGAAAATGAATAAGAAAATAAACTCAAGCCTATATCCCCGAAGGGATAGGCCGAGGTGCTAACAACCACATTCCGTCAGTTTATGTTTAGGTCTGAATGTATAGGTGGTGAGCCTATTGCCATTTACCGGGCACTTATAAACCTGCGATAAATACACACATAACCTTCGCAACGGAAAGTCATTGGTGTGTGCCATTTGAAAATCGGGGATCGAACTCGAGACCTCGTCTCAGCAGTCCATTACTCATACCACTAGGCTACCGCGGTATCAATTATCAATGCCTTTACATCATTATTTCAGCCATAGGACATCCACTGATGAACATAGGCCTTCCCCATCGACCTCCAATCCGTGGGTTCCCGTTGGATGCAGTCCGCCTCCAATGGCTTTTTTTTCTTTTGTTTTTTTACTATAGGTACGCAAAAGTGCCGGTGAGAGAGGTTATGTCGGACTCGAATAGACTAAAACGCACGCGGTCTTGTTATCTAGTTTGCATGCCTGAAAAGAGTTGCCAACAATATTTCCAGATAACCTTTTTTTTATATTTCCATCGAATGACCAAAGCGCGACTAATGGTAAGCTTGGGTGTGATCAAGAGAATATTCGTTATTATAATATATTTTGAACTACCTTGGGACCTAAAAGATTGAAAAGTCATAGTCTTACTATACCTAGGTACCTACTACTTTACGTCTTACGCAAATACCGACGGACGACAACAATTCGAGTTCGAATCTCTCTATGAAAGTAAAGTAAGATCTAAATAATATTACTTTTAAGAGCTGGCCCTAGGTCATTGCCCATTATACCTCATATATTTCTGGTGATATTGTCACAGTAATATTTAGGTAAATGTAGGTAGGTATACAAGGCAAGCTGCAACCCTAATGACTGAGTGTAAATGCAGTATATGTTTTTACTTATAGAATAGGTAGTTGTATCTAAATTCTAAATACATCTAAACTCATTTATTCTGTATACGCGGTACTTACAAAATTAAACAGCACTTACAAAACGTCAAAATATAAAATATACCACCATGCACTGGTTCAAAAGGCGTCATCGGTCTGAGAAGATTTAGGCATTGTGTACCTATTTACCTAAGACTTGAAAGAAAGTCGGATAAATAAACGATTTTTACACATTTTGATGATATATGTCTGTATGTAGGTAACTATGTGTGTAATTTGCACAACCAGGGTGTCGAACCGAAACGGAATAAAAAAAGTAGGTAGCGGACCACAAGATCTAAAATAGAAACTTAAATGCAATAGACTCAAAGCTGATAAATAATGATGATAACCACAAACGATTGCTGTCCAAGCCCTTGTCAGAAAGCGGCGTGAAGACGTCTCCAAAAATGACAAAGAAAAATACATCTCCACTAATATTAATAGTGGTAGATAAAAAGAGTACACGATGACAATACGTAATGTCGCGCCGCGGGCCCCCACCCCGCCGGGGGGGGGGGGGAGGGGGCGTGGGGGCACCTGTGTACCGTTACAGGGTGTGGTTTGCCGTTCAATAACTTAATACACTCGGGAGGCTTTCAGCTGAAATCTCGCTCGACTGTACCGCGACCAACCTGTCTTGGCACTTTGAATAACTCACTTGAACAAACTTTACATTTATGCCTAACTTGTTAAAAATATTTCTTACATTTGTACGTATAATGGGCATATTGTAGTTTTAAAATCTTATGTAAAATATACCAGTGTTTAATGCCATAAAAAGGTGAACGATCTCAGTAATTTTCCAACTAATTTTGATGGCCGAGTACTGACATGTTATGTCATTTAATAGCCATTGTTACATCGAACACACCGCTGTCACACATCGGGCTGTCCGTCCAGTGATTGATGCTCGTCTAAGCATGCAAATTACGAGCTAAATAATTATTTAACCGCCGAGGCGCGACACACAGGACAAACACTAGCATGTAATCCACCCGGATTGTTGTATGGAAGCTATTAATTGCAGGTTTGCAGGTAATCGATAGAGGAGGTGGTGGCGAGGCAGTGAAGGGCGGGGTGGGGGGCGCGGTGTGCGTGACGGATCATGGCGGCGCGGGGGGCCGCGCCCCGCCGCCCTAGTTAAACGCGCCCGCCGGATACGCGCCGCGCCGCGGTTGAAAGCTATCCGGCCCCCCGGGCGAGCCGCACGCGATTGGCTACGCAGCCTCTCGCGCCGTAAGCGATAGCCAATCGGCGCGGACAGGGCCCGCCCCCTGTGGAGGGCGCGGGCGCGAGTCGGGTCGCGCGCCGGAGCGCGCACACTCGCTCCGATGCGCGGCTCGTGGGACGAGGCCGCCACGGCGGCGCTGCACGCGCGCATCCTGGAGGCGCATCGCGGGCCCGCGCCCGAGCGCGCCGCCGAGCCCGCCGCTTGCGCCGACCCGCCGGCTGCCCCTGCCGTCGAACTCGCGGCTCCAACTCCTCTGCTACCGCTGCCGACCCTCAGCTTCAGCGCGGCCCAGGTCGCAACTGTCTGCGAAACTCTCGAAGAAAGTGGTGACGTAGAGAGACTCGCGCGATTCCTCTGGTCTTTACCAGTGGCGCATCCTAATGTCGCTGAACTAGAACGCTGTGAAGCCGTACTCCGAGCCCGCGCCGTCGTCGCCTTCCACGCCGGCCGCCACCGCGAGTTGTACTCGATCTTGGAACGACATCGATTCCAGCGATCGAGCCACGCGAAACTTCAGGCCCTGTGGCTGGAGGCTCATTATCAGGAGGCGGAAAGACTGCGCGGCAGGCCTCTGGGGCCCGTGGACAAGTACCGCGTCCGCAAGAAGTTCCCGCTGCCTCGCACCATCTGGGACGGAGAACAGAAGACACACTGCTTCAAGGAGCGCACGCGGTCATTGCTTCGCGAGTGGTACCTTCAGGACCCCTACCCGAATCCTACGAAGAAACGAGAACTGGCTGCGGCGACTGGTTTAACGCCCACGCAAGTCGGCAACTGGTTCAAGAACCGGCGGCAGCGGGACCGCGCGGCTGCCGCCAAGAACCGCTCTGCATTGCTCGGACAGGGCTTCGCATCGTCCTCGACGTACGATGAGGACTCGGCCGACTCGGAGATCAACGTGGACGAGGAATAGCGGCGAATAGTGCGACAGGACGCTCAGTGACTGAAATATAGACACAGTTATCTTATCCTAGTTAAACGCAGAGTCCGTGATGTAAGTGCGTTGTAAACCAGTTCTTAGGGCGTATGTATCGTTGAAAGTGTCGAGTGCTCCGCGGCGGCGTGTCTCAGGTATGTACGGTGACTGTCGCGCGCTCTGGAGGTGCTACAGGGTTCATTTTACGTATTATTTTGAGTTATACTCCTGCTTAGATAATTTATTTAAATATTTCGATCGTTCGATTCGTGAGAAGTATTAATTAAACTCAGGTACTGTCTCAGAATATCCAATATGAAATGTTCAGTTCTTTAGGTATATCATGTTTTTGAATACCCCATAGTTATTCAAAATTGATGTTCGGTTTTGTGACATTTTGAAGATTGAAATTGAAAGATCAATCTAATCTAACCATTCTAAAAAAACTGTTTTTCGTATTGTGTAGCTTCTTTTATTATATTATTATAACTTAATTTTTTATTGGGTATTTATTAAAAGTCCATTTTAGATAACTTTTATAATAATTAGAATACATTTCTTAAACTAATACCAGATTAATGGCAAAAAACATACCTAACAATAAATAATATTCTAAATAACTTTTACATCGATTGGATATTCTGAAACATGACCGAATTATTTATGAACACTATTATTTTTACCAGTAAATATAGATTTTATTTATCATATCAAAAGCTTTTAGTTGTATATTGTAATAAAAATGTAGATACTACAAACGTTTTAGATGTAAAATATCGCGATATCTGAGGGTGAGTACCTGAGCGCAATCACTGACACAGATAGTGATATCATTCATAATATAATGTGTAATGAAAATATTATCTATCGTAAATTATTTATTAGAAGAATATTTGTTTGTATATAGAAATGCTGTGAGAGAATTATTTTAGTTCAATAAAGTTTAACAAATATACGAAATATAGGCCTAACGCTTGACAGAGCGCTCGTTTATACCTACTGCGCAAGAATAGCTATCTAATTGTTGTTTAGGTTGCCTGTTTAAAAGCAGGTATTACCTGTTGTTTATGGGAGAAATTAAAAAAAAACCGATAAGCATTATGATTTAATTCCCGTGAATTTAGTTTGATAAAAAAAATATGACAGTTGATTTGATTTTGGTATAAAATTCTTGATACTTTTTGATTTTGTAATACGTTTGCGTTGATGACTTTTAAATGTTAGATATATGAGAAAAAATGTGGTTTCTTTATCTTTTTGATAAATACTTTATTTCCATTGAAGTATAAGGGAAGTAGGTATATAATTTTCTTTAAAAAGATATCATTTGCTATAAAATTATGTTCATTCAATTCAAATTTGTGAACTAGATTTAATATTTTGTAAAACATAATATCAAAAATACTACAGTTTTTACCGGCACTTTTTTAAATTGACATTCGTATATTTTTCCGCAGTCTCTGTCAATTTAAAGTTTTTTTTTCATGGAAAACGGTCTAGGTAGACAGGTATAAGTTCCTACTTTTATTTTATTTTCGTATAGACTCTATAAGGAGTTTAGTATACCTTCCAAATAACAATTGACATGTAAGCAGATTTTACCCGTTAGTTGCAGTTACATTTTTTTTGAATGAATGAATGAATGAATGAATGAATATTTGAATGATTTATTTATTTGACTCTTCCTGTATAGTTACAATGGCGATGGTGAGATAAAAGTGATTTTGGGCTTTAGCTATTCACAACTCCTAAATCTGAAATTAGGAAGACCTGTACCATCGGAGTCAGTGATTTCTAATTTCTTTCTTTATCATACTTATTCGTTACTAAGTCTAGGGCTTTTATTTAGACGGATAATATCTTTGATGTTACTTATTATTTAAATGTGGAGACAGTATGCCAGAATCTCCCAACATTTGGAGAGGCCTATGTCCAGCAGTGGACTGATATGAGCTGATTGATTGACTTATGTTTTATATATTTTATATCTCATTCAAATGAGTTAAAATAAGCACATAATAAGTAAAAACAAAAAAGAAGTCAAGTATTAATCAAGAAAACCCGAGAATAATTATAAAAAAATTTGTTTAATTTTGAATTTAGAATACCTAAGTACTACACTAACGAATAATATTTAAACAATGATCTATGAGTCGAAACCGAAATCATATTCTCAAAATATCTCAGTTTGTGCCTAAATTTAAATTTAGAAGCTCAAACTTGATTAAGATTTATTCTTTATAGTTAGCTATAATTTCTTTTAGAATTTATATTACAGGGCTATTATATTAAGTTTAAACATTAAAAATATATAGTTTGTTAGAATTACGGTTTCTCCCTTCGTTCACTGAGGGGTTATCGAATGGAGTCCACTAAATAGCGCCCCGTAAGATGAATGGATGACATAGGTCAGAGTCGAAGGTACAGGTTGGAAGTAGACCGCCTCCAACCGGTCAGATTCGAGGTCGATGGGGGAGGGGGAGTGGGCGGCTAGGTTGACGTCCTATGGCTGAAATGATGATGAGTTTGTTAAAATATAATTCAAGTGATTAATTACGTTATATTGTTCATAGAGCCGATGTAGAGTTCAGTGATTTTTTTAATTTAAAATAAAAATATGCATTTTTGACTGAGTAATGATCTAAAATAGACCAAAAGTAGGCATTATTACATCGTATTAGTTTGAAACAAAGTCACTTTTCGCTGTCTGTCTGTCTCTATGTATGCTTAAATCTTCAAACCCACGGATTTTGGATATGTCGCAAACTTTAGTCTTCTTCTATCGAATCGACGGCATTATTGAGAACGATCTTACGTACGAGACGTTGTGTAGTAATTGGCTTCACGACAGCGCCGCTCCTTACGGAGAAGGCCAGGTTAGGCCGAGCATAGGTTCCGCTCTTCGGGAAGGCTTTTTGACAGATTTGCTACAAGTTTTTTAACAAATCTTTAACCAGTTTTGTATCAAATATGATTACAACTTATTTCTAGGCGAGAACGACAGGTTTTTTTTTCTTGTCTATGGCACGTCAATTTGACTTCACCTCGCCTGATGTTAAGCTGAAGGCAAAGTCTCATGAAAGAGGGTCACCATTATAAACCCGTTCAGTGCTACAATGGTGGCGCTCAGCTTGACGGCCTCATCAGATGCTTTTTCACGCCCTGCTCAAAGGACCCGGGACTGTAGGAAGAAGGAAACACGTGCGCCGGCAAGGAATTCCAGGACTTAATGGTGCGGCAGAGAAAAGACTCACCGAACCGCTTGGTTCTTGATGGAATATTCTGTACCGTATGCGAGTGACATCTAAGTTTATAGGTAGATAGGTAGATATCAAAATTCACAAACTCATTCATATAATTATTCTTACTAGTTCAGATTTAGTCTATGTCTCGTTACAAATTCGAAATTCAAAATTTGTTCCCGCCTCACCTATACTCCATTTGTTTAGGTACTTAAATAAGGGTAAACAATCTTGAAGCAAATTAAAAAAAAAACACATGTTAAACAAATAAACTAGACTAACTAACTGACTAACTAGCAGTTCGATACAGGTTTTTAGTCTTCAAAATACGTTCCTAAGTAGAAAAGTATATTTATACCTACTGAGTTTTTAAACAAAACATTTTAAAAAGACACACTAAGATTGTTTACGTTTTTTTAAATACCTAAACTAATGGACTATTAGGAATTGTGACATAATTGTTGTTTTAAATTATGATTCTTTATTATTCTATTTAGAGCGGATAGGTAGTGTTTGACTATTTATTCGTATTCCGATCAGTGCTAATATTTTTATGCATGAATACGTATATATTTGCATTCGTGTGTTTTAATGTGTAACATACTAAAATATGTTAACAAAAACCATGTAGCTACTCACGCCTATTTCAGCCGGGGTAGGCAGAGGTGAATTAACACTCTCATATCAACAAGCATTGTATTCTATCCCACGTAATAGGGTGTCAGCGTATAGCCGTATTCCGGGCACTAAAGTTGGCTCGATCTGTATTCTAGATACTATAATACAGGTTGGTTAAGCTATGGTATTTACTTCGAGTCTTGTTAGCGTTATAAATATGGTTTTTCTATATTTATTATTTATTTGTTAAAATATTCTGTCTAATAGAAGTGGTCACAATAACCTATATACGATTTAGGAATAATGATATAGATTCTTAGATAGGCAATATCGTAGTTCTGTAGTTAGGGTAATCGAACTCTTAAGGGCTCCAACTACCCGTAACGACTGCTATAGATGTTCGTATGGCAAACAGGACCGACGGCTTAACTTGCTTTCCAGGGCACGACTAAACCAGTGCAATAGCCATATTCATGCGTACAAATATTTACACTGAGCGGGGATCGAACACGCACCCCCTGCACAGCAGTGGCTATCACTACCGCCACGCCACAGAGGCTAACTATTAAAAAAAAACTAACCAATATGATGACGCCATATTGTTTTTGGTCAAATTGGATGATTAGAATTGAATGGGAACGTTAAAATAAGAAAAGGCGCGACTTTTCCCGCTCTTTCATAATCCTACCTATACTCTTTAATGAAACTCAACTCTGTGCTCTTATAAAAAACCTAAATGGAAAATATCGAAGTTCAGCCGCATCTTAGTTAGACTAAAAAAGCAACCCCAATTGTGTTAAGAATAAGTTCGGAGAATGATGAATGTTTAGTTCTTCTTCTTTTTTTTTAATTTAGAAAATGAAACACTGCAGCGCTATGACACTTTTCGCGTTCCCGCCAAAATTTCCAAGGGTTAGTTCAGTTTGACTTATCATACTTAACGGAGGTAGGACACGACGGTATCTCCCGTCCGAAATGAGCTGTCCAACTGGGGAAGTACCTCCACCCTACAGAAGACCGCGGTCATAATAACCATCGTGTTGTGTTCCCGCCGGTAAGTAGGGTAGCCAGAGCTCACTATACCCCTCCTTCCCCTCCCCGTCCTAGCCGCCCCACCCCTTCCCAGCTCTCCCCCTTTCCCTTCAGGGTGGGCAGCGCGTGGGTGACAACCTTAGTGTTGCACACGTTCATAGGCCACGGTGGCCGCTTTCCATCAGGTGGGCCGTGTGCTTGTCTGCCACCTACGTAGTATAAAAAAAAAATATGACGTTTATTAAAAAGTAACTAATTTGACTAGAACTTTAAGTTACCCAATTGAATTGGCGCTATAAAATCATCATAAAATTCATTTTAGTTCGGTGAAAATGTGCAATAGATCATTAATATATAACTGGGCCATTTATAATAGCATTATGTCGTAATGAAACTATCGTGCCATGGCTCACAATCGTAAAGCGAAACAGACATCATTGTGCTGTCTGCATGTCAATCATTTACTTGATATCAAATAGAGAACTCATTACACCTACATTATTAGTAGGTATATATTATTATTTATTAGCTATGTGTGTGTATAAGATAAAGATGTGATTCTGTTGTAACTTGTAAGGTTAAATTAACTAAAGAATTTCAAAATTAACATAAAACATTGAATTGTAATAAAACTACTTCTAAATGGATCATAAATCGCGACTTGGTAGATCGGTACCGCGGTAGCCTAGTGGTATGAGTAATGGACTGCTGAGACGAGGTCTCGGGTTTGATCCCAGGTTTTACCATGGCACACACCAATGACTTTTCGATGCTTTTCGAAGTTATGTGTGTATTTATCGCAGGTTTCTAAGTGCCCGGTTAGCGGCAATAGGCTCGCCACCTATTATATTGGGATCTAAACATAAACTGGCGAATTTGCGTGCTAGCACCTCTGCCTACCCCTTCGGGGATATAGGCGTGGGTTTATGTATGTATGTATGTTATTTTTTAGATATATATTTATACGTATGTATAATGCCGTTTGCTTAGGCTTAATTGAAAAGCGTGAATGAAATTTGGTGCAATGTTTCGGTAAATGTTTATTTTCACCGTTGATATTACGATTAAATTATTGAATATAGGTAGAATGGCAACAAAATTTTGAAATATTTCATATTATTCACAATAAAGTATGTACTATAGTTGCGGGTCGCTATGATGGCCGTTGGTGCGCTTAATAATGGAAATCGAAACACGGGCACAGAAGAAATTTCTTTGGGAAAAGACTTTGGACTACGGCATTAAGTCCGCTTGTGCATAATGTTCAATAAAAAAAACTACTGATTTTATAGTCGTGTTAAAAAAAGGTTTTGTGCGATAGTTGCGAATTTGTAAATAATGTACAGAGTAACAGAATAATTTTTATAATTTAAGAAAGGTTTTATAATTTGTTAACCATGTTTTGACAATTTGTAGGTACCTACTTAATTTTGTCGATTTTGGCGGGAACCCAAAAATGTGTCGTATCGCGTATCGCTGCTGTGTTTATTTTTCTAAACGTGAATGCAAGTTTTTATGTGAAAAAATTGATAGTTTAAGACATAATAGCTTAGAAAAAGCGCATAAGTGTAGGAAAGTACCTAGAATATTGCTGTGAATTGTGATTTTCCATGTTGGTTACAAACTCTTCAAAATAAGCTTCTAGTAAATTACTAATCCGCCATCGTCATCATTGTCATCAACAATCATTTGAACTAGATTATAGTAAATACAGAGTTTTAATAATACTTAATAAGATTAGATGTAAAGGTCCTAGTTACCATGTCATAAAATCACAAAAAAAGTATTTAAAATATTTTTTAAAACGACTAATTGTAATCAATCGGTCGGTATAATAATGATTGGTATGGTCTTTTTGCAATCACACAGTAAATTAAAGAAATGTGATTTTTTCATTAAATTTATACGGTCGCGAAATAACCTATTCCGCCGCCGGACCGCCATTCTGCGGAAAATATATATAATGGTGGCCTTTGACTGCATTAAGCTTACCATCAGGCGGGGTGCGGTCATTTGAGTACCCAAACAGATTCAAAAAAATAAAAGCCTGTAGGCTTTAATTTCATAATATTCTACGACATAAATACCATAGTTCATTTGTTTATTTATTTAAATAAACGTAAACAATCTTAGTGTGTCTTTTTTAATATGTTTTGTTTCAAAACTCAGCAGGGATACAATACTTTTCTGCTTAGAAACGCATATTGAAGACTAAAAACCGGTATCGCTCCACTAGTTAGTCGGTTAGTTAGTTTAGTTAAATTGTTTAACATTGTGTTTTAATGAGAAGTTGCCACAAGATTGTTATACCTTTATTTAAGTACCTAAACAATTGGAGTATAAGTACACAATCCTGTTTACGCCCGAAGTAAGCATGACTATGAACTAATATAAAATATGCTTTCTAGAACACGGATAAACATATAAAGCGTTAATAGCCTATTGGTTAAAGCTAAGAGATAGCAGGTACACCTCAACCCGAACTATGGTTCACTAGTCCGGTGACATTTCATCACCGAACTACTGAGACAAAAAAGTATCAGTAGTCCAGTTACCGGACTAAATCACCTAACTAGTGAGACAGACCCAGGGGTAGTGGCCTTACGTGTGAACCCACTCCTAACACAAGTCATTGGGTTTGCCTGGTAGGGTTAGAGGGAATATAAGTAATTTCGGTTGCTAATATTCTTTTAAAAAAGTATTTACTATACATTTTTGATTTTTAAATACATACATGGTTGGTAACACGAGTGTGACGCCTCTGTTGTTGTAAATATCTATAAGTGACGGTAACCACTTTCCATCATAATACCAGGGACAAAACAATACAACACAGAAATAAAAAAATGGTACGTTTAATATGGTAAACACAATTGAAGGCAACGTTAGGTAACCTATACTCTCCAAAATGTTAATTGGTAGTACTTGTGCGGCTAAGCACCTAATTAATTTCCTTGCGATTTACACCGCATAGCAAGGAATCGGGTCAAATCTTTTTCCAAATTTATTTAGCTGTTATATTTTCGGTTAGGAATATATTTTCGGCATACATACCCATTTTGTTACAAAGTTCCCATTGGCGGCAATAGGCTCACCCCCAATTATGTGGGACCGAAAATCATAGTTGGCGAATTGTATGTTGTGCAAACCTCGGCCTACCCCTTCAGGTATTACGGGCGTTAGTATATATATGTATGTATGTTAGGATGGCAAAAACTTAGAGGATAGAGAGAATATACATAATCCATCGATTTAAAAGTTGAATGGCTTCACATCTCACCAGCTCACGTGTTTCCTTCTTCCTACAGTCCCGGGTCCTTTAAGCGAGCTGTGAAAAAGCATCTGATGAGGCCGTCAAGTTGAGCGTCACCATTGTAACACTGTACGTGTTTGTAATGGTGACCCTCTTTCCTAAGACTGTGCCTTCAGCTTCAGCAAGCGGGGTGAAATCAAATTGACGAGCCCTAAATAAAAAAAAACCTAAAAACCCTTTTTCAATGATCAATCATTGACTTTAAGTAAATATCTACAAACAAACATTTTATAGGCACGGCTTAATTAAGGGCATACACTTGAGGGCTATTGTTTTACGGTAATGACTTAATCGTTGAGCAAAAAGACCAGCTGTTCTAAATTAGTAGAAATGTCTTATGCATAATAATCTATGGTGACTTTATTCACAGAATAAACTTAGGTATTTAATCATAATCCACATTCTTGCGTTAGTTTTAGTTTTGAAACTTTCGCCTCGGAATCAAAATCCGTTGCGTAGTTTTAAAGATTTAAGCACATAAAGGGACATAGGGATATAGGGACAGAACGCGACTTTGTTTTATACTGTGTAGCGATTGTGGGTGAATTCTGTCACCATTTTTACGATGCCATTTTGGTCCTATCACCACATCTTATACCTACCTAAGTAATATTATTTCATACATACATACATACATACATACGTAATTATGCCTGTAATCCTCGAAGGGGTAGGCAGAGGTGTATTAAACACCCACACTTCACTAACTATGATTTTCGGTCCCACGTAATAGGGGTGTAAATCGTAAGGACATTAATTACGTGCTTAGCCGCACAAGCACTACAGGATCGTCAGAGTACGTTAAGCTACTAGTGTTATATGGTCAAAATGGGTCAAACCGTATCTCTTACTGTAATGGATACATTTATTTGTTTAATTTAATTTATTAGAATTTACAATTGTCCGAAACTCACTATGAAAGTAAAGTAACATTGAAATAATATTATTTTTAAGAGTTCTGTATGGTCCTTGTATAAAACCTGACAGCTTTTCTGGAACCTGATATTGGATAGCCTAGTTGTATGGGTAATGGACTGCTGAGACGATGTCTCGGGTTCGATCCCAGGTTTACTATGGCGCACACCAATGACTGCGATTCTTTTCAAAGTTATGTGTGTATTTATCGCAGGTTTATAAGTGCCCGGTTAATGGCAATAGGTTCGCCACCTATTACATTGGGACCTAAATATAAACTGGCGAAATGTGGGTGCTAGCACCTCTGCCTACCCCTTCGGGGATATAGGCGTGATATTATAAAAAAATATTGTATAGTTGTTTGAAATCTGAGAGGTCTCTGCAGGACCTCCACCAATCTCTGCTTGCTGCTGCATGGATTATGTTTGTGGTGAATATTGAATCCTAGTTAGGCATCGTAGTAATAAAACAGTCGTGCTACACCAAATCAATAGTTTCTTTACAATTTTCTCTTCAAGTTTCAAATTTTAATAACAATTTTCTCTTACATTACCTTTTATCTTATAAACTTCTAGCTGACCCGCGCAACTTCGTCTGCGTCACTCCGTCTTTGCAACATTTTTCATTCCTGCCCCGCAACTGTTGGTTGTAGCTTGATGTTATATACATATAAAACTTCCTCTTTAACCATTCTATCTATTGAAAAAAAAAACCGCATCAAAATCCGTTGCGTAGTTTAAAAGATTTAAGCATACAAAGGGCCATAAGGACATGAAAAATAGGGAAAGAGAACGCGACTTTGTTTTATACTATGTAGTGATGATTATTAAATCTTATTTTATCAATACAAATAATCCAACTTTCTTGTTTCCAATCGAACAATTGCCAATCGCCAAACTCTTCTCCACTTACTTTTTTTATAGACTATGAAAACATTGTGAATAAGGTTTGATATTGAATAACATAACATAGCACCCACATTTCGCCAGTTTATGTTTAGGTCCCCATGTAATAGGTGGCGAGCCTATTGCCAATAACCGGGCACTTATTAACCTGCGATATATACACACACAACTTCGAAGAGCATCCAAAAGTCATTGGTGTGTGCTATGGTTAAACCTGGGATCGTACCCGAGACCTCGTCTCAGCAGTCCATTACCCATACCACTAGGGTACCGGGGCTATTTGTTATTGAATAGCACCTATAATTTGTTTATTCAAAATGTTGAATATCTTCACAGCCTTATAGCACAAGTAATGGCAGCAAGGCGCTTACCTTACTATTAGTCTTGTACAGTTTTATTTTTGTAATGGCGTTATCAGCTTGGTTACGTGTAAAGAATGCATAATCCTACTGGTAGTAACGGCTTAGAGATATCTATTCTATGAATGTTGTATTGTACGTGTATCTGCGTCCATTTTGTTACACGACACAAATTTGAATTCCGAATGACAGTTTAGAATTTACACCAATAGATATAGGGTAAAAGCCGGATAGTTGCGCCACTTTTCAACAAAGCTATATAATGAGGAAATATGTGCTTAATAAGAATATTTCAACGTGTATATCAAATTATAGGTCTTTGAACTACTATAAAAGCCAATTGTAAAGAACATAGTTAGTATAGGTTTTGAGTAAAACCTGTTTTATTTGACCTCTCAAAGAGAGGATAGTTGCCCACTCTGGCGGATAGTTGCCTAACGTAAATAATACTTCAGAGGATACTTGCCTCATGCGGGGATAGACGCCTCACAATGTTTTTTGATGAAAAACAAATTCATATCGATTTACTCAACCAGTCTTTATTATTTATTGCAATCTTTTATTGAATTCTAATCAACGTTATACAAAATATAACAAAAATAACCAAAAATGATACCCCGTATCCCGTGGTGCATTCGCGATATTTGTTTTGATAGATGATTCCTTTTTTTATCCAACTCTTGGAATGCAAGACCTAAACTTCCTCTGTCCAGCTTATGTGAAGCGGCAGCACGCCTGCTTTACGCAGATACTTGCGAGGCATTTTGCTCACCTAAAAAGTTAATTATTTATTAATTTTATTTTATTAACGTGTCGAATGAACTCTGGGGTTACGTACGTCCATAGGCCACGGTAACCACTTTCCATTAGGTGCATATCTGCCCTTTAAGTGGTATAAAAATAAAAATAATAAAGAATCTGAAAAAAGTACTGACACGGGTGGGCCTAGAACACACGACCTGAATACTTATTGTATTCTAGCTAAGTTATAGCCACAATGAATAAAAAAAAACACAAATAGAAAATATTTGCCTTTGCACATGAAAGAATTTATAGTTGCAAATAGTTGCCCCCAGAGCAACTATCCGCACAAGTTTCTAAGGCAACTATCCTTTTTGATACGGATACTTGCCCTTTTCATTTGCGAAATAAATAATAATTATATTACAAAAATATCTAAGAAACTTGCAATGTAAAGCCTAATGCACGCTAAGAAATAGAAGGTGGATTGAAACCACAATTAGTAATAAAAATATTCAACAGAAATAACTTACCAATATAATTTCGACACCTGTCGAAGATTCACCGCGGAAGATTTTCGCTTGCACGAGTGAAACGCTTGCGTCTATGGTGACGGTTAATGTGGCCCTGAGGTCTACGGGAGGGGTACTTACAATTATAGTAAAGCGCTAATGCCAATTACATCCGTAACATAGTGTATTCGAAACCGTGGCAAGTATCCCACTGGCGCAACTATCCGGCTTTTACCCTACTATCACTCTTTTGTTTGGAACATGATTTTAAATTTCGAATGACATTTTTTTAATGTATGACTATAGATATGTCACTTTTTTGTAAGTTTTTAATGTATTCTGAGATTGATTTATATTATTCATAAAAGCCATTCAGAAAATTTTATGTTAAGGCTATTCAAATTAGTCTATACCAAATACAGCGTATTAGAGGAACGCTTTTGAAAACGAAAGCAGGCGATACCTACTAATGACCAGTTTAACAAAATTGAGCTATTTTTATGATTGCAATATAATATATTTTGGTAGGCATTATTGTGTGAATTAAAAAAAAGGGTTTATAACCGTGGTATGTACCTGCCAAAAAAAGTATTCCGATAAAAAAAGCAGCCCAATTTTGTTAAAATGGACAGTATTAACTGTTTTCGTTTTCAGGAGCGGTACCCTAACGCCTTGTATTTTTCAACACAATTAAAGTAGCAAATAAATATAATCCTCAATATAAAATCACATTAGACTTCCACAAAAATGTGTTTAACAGAATACCAATGACGAATATTATTTATCCCTTACTTGAATAAAGATTGTTTCTATATCTTTTTCAATTCTTCAAAGTAACTATGACATTTAAGTAGGTATATATTCTTTTCAACTGTTTTGTAAGCTATAGGCCTAAATTATTTATCTACGAAAATGGTCTCTTAAAGCATCGGCATTTAAACGCACAAATGTATTTTTAAACGGCAAATAAATCTCTCACAGCATTTCTTGAACCATCAACGAAGGAAAAAATACAGTTTTATACCTTTTTGACTGGCAACATTGTGTATTTTTTTTGTAAATTTCTCGCTCCCGCGTCGCGCGGGTTAGGTTAGTTAATAGTAGGAGAACTTTGTAAAAATGTATGATATAAAATAAATAAAATGCAAATTGTAAATACAATATCGACTTCAATTACAGTCATTAAATTAATATTGTTAATAAAATTATATTCGTAAACAATTTATATTTTGTATTATTTTTAATAATTCTATTTTACCTACCCTGACATATTTTCTGTATTTTTATGGTTTATTAAATACTATGAATAAAAAGATGTTGGCGAAGTGGTCTCGAGGCCCAGGATTCTACTAATTGTCAATGATTGTCAAACCACTGAGATTACAAAACAAATTATTTAATTATTAGACACCGATATAACGAAATCTTTTTCATTTAATTTTGAACGTTAGGCCTACGTGGATAAGGCCGAGAACGGCCGGTAGTTTTTGTAATCACAGCGGTTTGACTATGGTCAACAATTAGTAAAATCGTACATAAAAAATGGAGTAAGTATAGGTATTAATGGCACGCTTATAGTATGTGGAACGTGGTGTCTTATCAGTCCCCATAGCACGAAAAGCTATTAAAATAGTAATTAAATAGTATCGAGAGAGCGGAACATTATGATTGGCGAACTTTTCACACATAGCTTTATAGGAGACAGACTGCCTAATGTCGGCGCAAAGTGAGCCTCCCTATATCCGGCGGCTAAATGGGAACACCATGGTCCCACATTAGGAGAAGGGAGTCATCTCAAAAAATGTCCCCGGGTCTGCAAGGGTGCAAGAGATACGTCTTGTATAATCCACCTCCGACAATCAAAGACCCATAAATGGCGTGCGTTATAGTCGGCTCAAGTCCGACATAATTACCTCCATCCCTGGCGATTTTACGCACAAAAAAGAGGTTGCTTAGCGTAAGTAATTCTGCTCTTTCGATTCGATAGTTTTTCGTGCTAGTGACGACATGCAGGCCTTGTTTCATGGGCTAGGTAACACTAATACATTCCAAGACAGATGTATCAGGTAATCTGCACCAGACTAGTCTAAGAATAGACTAAAGAGGTGAGTATCGACATCGACTCTCAAAGGTAGATCTACGAATCTACCGGCACAAATTTCGCTGATCCCCGCATATCCGCCGCGACCGCTGGAGCAAACGAGTCCTTGAGTGGAGACCGCGAGAAGGCAAACGGAAGGTAGGACGCCACCTAGCCTGATGGACTGATGACCTGAAAAAGGCGGCTGGGGCAGAATGGATGCGGAAAGTGGATAATTAATAAATAATGATTATTATTAACTTATATTAGTAGTATAGTATTAATATAATAATAAGTAGCTACTTAATTTTTTTTAGTGTTCGCGCCATTTTTCAAAGCCGCCATGTTCCTACATGACGTGTCTAATTGTCTAATGATACGTCATTGTTTATGGCATTAAGACAGGACTGACACATAAGAAGGGAGTCGTTTGTACAAATTGCAATGGCAATCAAATCGACAGCTAAGTAATAGGTAGGTACTTAGTTTAAAACAATTCATTAATAGTCGTTCAGTAATTAATTTTATGTCTAGTTGATAGGTACTGCGGCTTTAATTGAATGTTACTGAACAAGAACGCAGGTGTCCACGAGTTTAATATTTAATTTCACAATATGTTTATTCTAGGTAATTATTTATTCATTTGCACATCAACCGATTTAAATAAGGACTTGTTTTTAAATGATAAGAGTTGTTAATGATGTTTCGTGGAGCTTGAAAGGTTAAATGTCGTCTCCATATCAGGTGAGGAGCCCTAGAATGAACTTTTGAAGTTACTTGGGCACGTCAGTTAATTTACAAAAAAAATTGATAACTTGAGCAGATAAAATGAGTACGGGGGGCGTGTGCAAAAAATTGGTAAAAATGAGCAGTTTTCAGAAGGTACCTTACATGTATAAACAGTTGGTTTTTAAATTCATTAAGAGATGGCGCTATAGCTTTTGGTACTTTTTGAATTTGCATTGTGAAGGTCAATTTAGTCTATTTCTGTTAGATAAATTGTCAATTGTCACGAAACTATGTGCCTGGCGTCAGCGCCAACTAGCGGCCCCATCTGAAAACCAGTGATGCGTATACCCGCCGCGTTGCGATGTACGCAGCATTTAATGCTGAGATAGGACCCTATTTGGGGCTCGCACAATGTAAATATTATATAATAAATAAAAAAGGAATACTTTGAGTAATGTATCCATCATGCATTGTGTGGGGTCACAAATAAAAATAAAAAAAATTTAGGCTGTGTCAAATTTTGCATATCTCAAGATTCAAGCGTAATTTAAGGGCATCGGAAGGTACGGAAGGTAGTCTAGCGTAGTTGACTTTTTATTTTATTTCAGGGGTGGGTATTCACTTTAGAATAGGTAAGTAATTAAGGAAATATATAAGGCTAAAGTAATAAAAATCTTTGAATATTAGCAACCGAAGTTACTAATATTCTCTCTAACCGCTCCAGCTAAGCTCAATGGCTTGTGTTAGGAGTGGAGATACATCGACCAGGATTCGAACCCGGGACCTTTCGATCGTAAGGCTCCTTAACTACAAGCTACCACAAGCTGCGTGATATATGTTGGCTTTTTTTCAGTCTAACTACGTTGTTACTAAACCTCAATATATTATATTCCGTAGACGATATTGAAGTACTACAGTTAGAGCAGTAGTTGGAATTTTTAGGGCTCCAACAAGTTGTAACGACTGCAATAGATGTTCGTATGACAACCGGTACCGACGGCTTAATCGCCTGTCAGTGAGTGTAAACTTATCTACTCGTAATTACGTGATATCATATAATTTTATTAATTTTGTTCTTATATAGTCATATATTTTACATCAATTTATATCATTATACACTATTTTAAATTAATATTATGGAGAGGTAAAATTTGTGCGCGTGTGTGTATATGTTTGTAATGAATAAACTCAAAAGCTACTGAGCCGATTTCCAAAATTCTTTCACATTTGAAAAGCTATATTCTAACAAAGCTAACTTTGAGTAACATAGGCTACCTATATTGCACTGCGCGATAATCTACATTCACGCGGGCGGAGCCGCGGGCAACAGCTAGTATTTTTTTAATTATTTTTTTTTATTTTTATTTTAAAATACACTACAAGTTACAATCAAATAAATAACTGAGAAATATTTTGAACTGGACAACTCCAAACAGTGTACACAGATAAAACATGAAAATGGTATACCGAGCTTCGTGAGTTGAATTACAATAGGTATAATATGTTTAAGTACCTATTAGTGTCTTTCTACAAAGATACGAAAAATAATGGGATGGCTTTCCAGGACACATCGTGTATGCTGCGTCCTAATTTAAAATGTTATTAGGAATATTAATCAGTTTTTGAGAGCTTGACATTTTTGTTAATATTATTTGTTAATTCAGTAGAAAGAAATTAAAATGCACAGAACGAGTTCAAATCAAGTTAGAAAATTGATGAGCTTTTTCTTACGTTCTAAATGAACTTTTGTAAATGAAAATAAGAACAAACCTCTTGTTTGTTATTAGCACTTGCGGAATATTGCTCAGACGACAACATCCTCGGGTAAAAGTCTTTTTACTTGCTTTGAGGGGTGCAATTTAAGGTATGCTCTCAAAAAATTTATCACGTAATTATGTATGTATATCACGAAAATAACTGAGTTCTGTTATTGCTTATAGTGTGCCCATGAAGTTGCGTTTAGTTCGATACCTTGTAAAGGTACCCATAACATGCGTAAACAACTTTTTTTATGATTTCTCGATCACACAATGGTATCAAGGCCATTGTGCGATGAATAAGTTATAAAAAGGCCTTAAAATTCCATGTCCACGATTTATGGATGTAGAAATCAATTATAACAGAATTTTATAATTACTTAATCAACCATTTTTATGGGTAGTGTCAATTATATAAACATTATGGATAGAGGTATTTACAGAAGCTGGTATATGGGTCTTTTGTTTCAAAGCAGAAGAGCATGGTTCGATATTACTAGGTCCAGGTGTTAATAATAATTATTCGTTTAGTAAATGAGGATACAATAGCAAGTACTAATGTTTTTACTTGACTGCTGAAGAAAGGAGGGTAATGTTTTTCGAAACTACGTTTGTATGTATGTATGTACCTCTCACTACTTGTCCTAGATTATTTTAAATCTAGATATAGATATAGAGTTAACTATCTATCTATATTTAAATTACTGTATTATTTAAAATTATACTGTACTATAAAATTCTCGTGTCACAATGTTCGTTCCCGTACTCCTTCAAAACAGCTTGACCGATTCTCATGAAATTTTGTGAGCATATTGAGTAAGTCTGAGAATCGGCCATCATCTATTTTTCATACCTCTAAATGCTCGGAATGGAGCAGCGGGAACGGGATCAGAAGTCCACGCGGGCGGAGCCGCGGGCAACAGCTAGTAGTATGTATATTTAACATGTTATTTTCACTACCCAATATTTCAACGATACAATTTTTACATTTTAGTTTTCCGCAATAGTCGGAAGCTCTATGGACCGCCTCTTGTGAACGCCGTTGTGGTACTCGACCACTAAGCAAAAGGCACGGGTTCGATCCCTGCTCAGAGCAAATATTTATCTTAGCATGAATATTTGTAGTGGTCTGGCTGTATCTATGTATAATATTACTAGGTATTTGACGACCTCCGTGGCGTGGCGATAGTGAACGCGGCTGCTACGTAGGAGGCGTGGGTTCGATTCCAGTTCAGTGCAAATATTCATGTGCATGAATATGAATATTTGCATTGGTTTGGGTGTTTTTTATGTATAATATGTATGTATTTACAAAAAAAGCATCATTTATCCACATTCTAGAACCCATAACACAAGCTAGTTAAGCTATGCTTACCATGGGTTTAGGTGGTGTTATGTAGATTGTCCTATATTATTCATACTAGCTGACCCGCGCAACTTTTTCTGCGTCACCCCGTTTATGAAACATATTTCACTTTTACTCTGCACCAGTTGGTTGTAGCATGATGTTATATACATATAAACATTCTTCTTCAATCACTCTATCTATTAAAAAAACTGCATCAAAATCAGTTGCCTAGTTTTAAAGATTTAAGCATACATAGGGATATAAGGACATAGGGATATAGGGACAGAGAAAGTGACTTTGTTAGTGAAAATTATGGTTCAGATAGTTCATTACTGTTGTTATTTCGCCTTGACAGATGGCGTTACAATCGGTAAGTTAATAAATATAGGCCGTTAGCTAATATTATTCTGATTAAAACAACATATCTTTTAGTTATACAACAGAAGGCTTGATATTAATGTATTCTTTTAAATGAAGCGTGAAAAATCATTTAATGAGGTCGTTATAAAAGGCCACCTTTGTAATGTTTATAGTGTTACAATTTATTATCCATTAATACGATGGATGTGAATTTATATCGATGTTTATATAAATTATAATACCTAATCAGACATTAATATTAGTAGCGTAAATAGACCCATTATTCTAACTATTTACATAAAAATATTAAAAATGAATTGCTGTTCGTTAGTCTCTCTAAAACTCGAGAACGGGTGGACCGATTTGGCTAATTTTGGTCTTGAATTATTCGGGGAAGACCAGACAAGGTTTAAAAGATGAACAAATATAAAAATGCTCGTAATGGAGCAGCCGGAACGGGATCAGAAGTCCACGCGGGCGTAGCCGCGTGCAACAGCAAGTTTTTATTAATATTATGGCGTGCGATGTCAATCGTGCACTGCGAATAATTTTTTTATGGCACGTCTATTTGACTTCACCTCGCCTGATGTTAAGCTGAAGGTAAAGTCTCTTAAAAGAGGGTCACCATTACAAACACGTACAATGCTACAATGGTGACGCTCAGCTTGACGACCTAATCAGATGCTTTTGCACGCCCCGTTTAAAGGACCCGGGACTGTAGGAAGATTGTGTGTTTTCCTTCAGTACCTCGGTACTTCACTCGGTACAACTACCGTATATACCGTATATAAGCTCAGATTGACGGCCTCATCAGATGCTTTTACACGTCCCGCTTAAATGGCCCAGGACTGTAGGAAAAAGTTGTGTTTTCCTTCGGTACTTCACTCGGTACAACTACCGAGTGAAGTACCTAATTCACTCGCACTCGTGCGAAGCATGTGTCGAAGACAAAGAAAGTATCAGTTCTTAACCGAGTTTCACCAAAATTGGCACACGTGTGCTTTAAAAGGGGTGTACTATGCCAAATCGAATGCCAAATAATCGAATATCAATTGATCGACCACTATAAATCGAACATCCAAATACTCGAACATTCATGAAATCGAATGTTTAATATATCGAACATTCAATATATCGTACACTCAATACATCGAGTATTCAAAATATCGAATGTTTGTTTGATCGAGCGTTCAACGCATCGCATATTCATTCTATCGAAATATCAATATACTTAGGTACTGAATACTTTTTATATGGCAGAATACAAGAAAAACACAAAATTTACTAATAAATCACATGTAATCTTTAATTATTATCGCTTAAAGGTACGTTTCAATATTTTGTGTTAATTGAAAATGAAATGTATCATTTTATTAACATACGTGGTTACCTATCTTAATCCCGAATTTTAATATGCCGAATATCATAATCCAGAAAACGTTTGGCCATTTATTCATAATCCCGGTTTTCCAAATTCCGAAGTTTTATTTGCCACATAATCGCAACTCCGAATTTCATTTTCCTATTTATTCATTTGTACGACGTTTTATAATCCAGACGAACGAATTCCAGACACACGAAATCTAAATGCACAAAATCCAGATGACCGTAATCCATATGCACGAAAGCCGAATTTTTAAAACACAAATTTTTGAAATGCAGTTCATTGATATCCAGACAAACAATATCCAGATTTTTAAAAATGAATCCTATGGAAAAATTAGAAGGTAGTTAGCACTCGCCGGCCGCTGCCGCGGCACGCTCGCTTCGCTCGCTCGGCTCGTGCGGGGGTCGCAGTTCTAACCTAACCTAACCTGCTGAGTCGAATTTGACACTTAAACCTATCTGTAATAGGCAACTAATATTTCTAAATTACTTGCTGTAGGTACCTACCTAATAAATGAATCGTATAAATTTACTGACTTTTACTATACCTGTATATAGTTTAGATGGAAAACGATTGTATGGGAACCAAATAAAAAGATTTTGAAAATTTGGTAATAGTTTATTTGGAAAATGGTACGATGGGAATCAAAAAAAAATATTCTGAGAATCTGGTATAACTATATTTGGATTATGACACTATGGAAAACAAAAAAATACTATTTGAAAATTTGGTTTTAGTGCACCTGGAAATTGATTCATCTGGGAAATGAAAAACGGAATTATAGAAAGTTGTCATTCATTACATCTGTCTTTTAAAAGTTCTACCAACCGTTTTCGGGGTTTTAAGATTCGGGTAACAGAAATTCGATATTTCAATAGGTTACCAACATACGTAAACTTTCGTAAAATAAATCTATTTCTGAACGAACAGTTAGGTAAGTCATATTTATTTCAGACTACCCGCATACATTGTAATATTGTTTTCACCGGGTATACCACCTTATAAATCGCCTCTTTGCTTCTATAATGTGTTATCTCGAAAACTGTGATTTTACAGGAGAGTGATTTTAAACTTACGAAATAAAACTGTGACAATTTTTTTTATTTTTTATTTATAATATCACACATATATCCCCGAAGGGGTAGGCAGAGGTCATGCCATTGCCATTAACCGGGCACTTATAAACCTGCGATAAATACACACATAACTTCGAAAAGCATCGCAGTCATTGGTGTGTGCCATGGTAAACCTGTGATCGAACCCGAGACCTCGTCTCAGCAGTCCATTACCCATACCACTAGGCTACCGCGGTATCCTGTGTATATCTGTGACAAAACTAATAACTTTTTTAGTGTCAATCCTTCATTTATTATTTAATATGGTAAATAAACTATCGGAAAAATTTTTAAAACCCTGGCAATTTGAAAGTTTAACATGAAATTAGCATCAATTTAAAAAAAGGGGAACATATATCACGTTTTTCTTGCAAAAAGTGAGTATTATGAGTGTTACAACCTAAGTCGTCACGTTGTTGATGATATTGCGTTTCTTATGACACTCGAGTTTTGTCACAAACAATCATTGTTGAAATAGAAACTTTTGGTTTTAATTATCAAATAATAAATAAACGAAATTTCTGATATGTCACATTATAGAAGCAATGAGGCGAAATGTTAAAGCTATAACAAATAGAACTATTGAAAAGGCAAACGCGGGATTAAGTGGACCTACTCCACAATAAAGAGGGAAAAAAGAAATCATAATGTGATTACAAAAATATTAAATAGTAAAAACAACATGAGTTTATTAGAGTTTCTCCGTGCAATTGCAATTCACACAAAATATTAAAATGTACCTACCTTTAAGCGATAATAATTAAAGATTACATGTGATTTATTAGTAAATTTTGTGTTTTTCTTGTATTCTGCCATATAAAAAGTATTCAGTACCTAAGTATATTGATATTTCGATAGAATGAATATGCGATGCGTTGAACGCTCGATCAAACAAACATTCGATATTTTGAATACTCGATGTATTGAGTGTACGATATATTGAATGTTCGATATATTAAACAGTCGATTTCATGAACGTTCGAGTATTTGGATGTTCGATTTATAGTGGTCGATCAATTGATATTCGATTATTTGGCATTCGATTTGGCATAGTACACCCCTTTAAAAGGCACCTGGATTTTCTTTCGATAAGGGGGAGAAATAAGAAAGACAAGAGCCAAGTTTGCTGTTGAGTGACTTATGAAAAATTTGGTATGATTTTGGGCTGAAACACCAATGATTCCACACAGTTAAAAAAAATGCACGCAAGGCATACCGTTTGCAAGGTGCCTAAAAAGTGGTAATACGTTCGTAGTCGTTCAATAGAATATAATGTTCAATGTATGGAATTGACACATATTTGACGTTTGTGACATTCATGACAGGCGCGACCGAATGTCAAACGAATGTCAATCTATTCTATTCCATTCTACAAAAACGATTGCAACTTTTCTAGGACCCCAGAACTACTAATTAAATTTTCGCGTAAACCTCCGCCATTACTAAAATATACTTCGTGTTACACGCTATATCTAGAAACAGGTCTTAATTTCACAAACACTCATCAGGCCAAACACATGATAAACAACTCACAACTGATTAATTGTAACATCACAACAACAATGGATTAAATCGTCTGCATTGATGTTTTTTTAACATTTAATACGCGCCAACAAACTTAATCTAATATACAGAATCAATAACTACATTCTCAAATACAACCTTATCACAAAGTAATAGAGGAATTACGTTCGGTAATTCGTATTTATGGTTTGTTTTAAGAACGAATCGGTAAGCGGCTGAGCTGTCAAATATGAACGCAGCCGTTACTATTTTTTTTGTTTTCTTTTTTTTTATGAGGCTTAGTCGACAAAAAGCCGTCGGCCGTCGACCCGACATGCTAATTGCAACTCAAACAAATTAACGGACATATCACTAGCTAATGAAATTGATGTGTAATGTAGGTTGCGATAACTACGTATTGTAACTTCAATGAGCAGTAGCTGAATATCTGCTGCAAATATTTTTATACTCTTTTCAATAACAGACATATCAAAAAATGAAATGTCAAAATTTGAAACTTATTTTTTTTGACTTTTAGGAATTCAACTTTCTGTACCTGGAGGTTTAAAGAGGATCATTCCCATTATTCTATTTGTTTATACCACTTAAGTGGGAGACAAGCATACGATTCACCTGATGGAAAGTGGTTACCATTGCCTATGGACGTTTGCAACACCAGGGGCGTTACACTCGTGCTGCCTACCCTGTATAGGGGTCGGGGGAAGAAGGGGAAGAGTTTCTGTGCTGTCAGTGCAGAAGACAAAGCAGAGTTTCACACTACCACAGAGCAGTGTCAATTTAAGCCCTAGGTCTTCTCACTGACAACACAAAACCTCTCAATGAATAAAGAAAATAAATAAAAAAAAAACAAAAAAGCCACCATGTTTTACATCATACGGAGCATGACGATGACGGCAAGACGATCATGCCATTTGCTGTCATGGTTTATGAATCTACTAGCTGACCCGCGCGACTTCGTCTGCGTCACCCTGTTTTTGCAACATTTCTCATTCCTGCTCCGCACCTGTTAGTCGTAGCATGATGTTATATACATATAAACCTTCCTCTTGAACCATTCTATCTATTGAAACAAACCGCATCAAAATCCGTTGCGTAGTTCTAAAGATTTAAGCATACAAAGGGACAAGAAAAATAGGGACAGAAAACGCGACTTTATTTTATACTATGTAGTGATAGTGATTTTATTCGTGAGCAAGTCAGCCGATGTTATGTTTTATGACACTATGTTTAAGACTCATATTCATTTTAGACTTGTCACTGGCTAAGTGAGTTCGAATCATGGTTATATTCTTTATAGGTACTCCCATTAATGTGTGGGTCAAAGTCGATCTATAAGTCACGTGTGATCAAAAATATGGCTGACGAATTTATGGGCGTGCAATACGCCTACATTTTAGGAATTTAACAGCGGTGATGCAAGAAAACAATCTGGTGTTTCCTCTAAAGTGACATTTTATTAGCAAAAACGCCAGTGGAATCGCTTAGAAAGTTTGGGATTGATATAAATCTGTAATATGGCTACAAAAATTTGATGAAATTTGAATCTTCGTGACTTAAACTATTTTGTTTATTTTAATAATAAAAATATGTGAAACAGAGTAGTTCAAGTAAGTAATCCATTGATAGGACATTTTAAACGGTTCGTGTCGATGCGATTCCTTGTATGGAATGTCACATTGTCTAGACTAGTCTAGAGGGTCAGATAAAATGAATTAATGAATTTTAAATTAACGAATTACTTGACACTGAAAATTGGTTGCCTTGGTCTATGGACGTGTGTAATACTAGCTTCGGGACACATTGTAGGAACCTTACTTACTTGAACAACCGTATTTTTAGTATCACATCCCTCCGTTTTTAGGTAGAGTTGAATTGATACCCATATTTCACCAATCATTTGTATTCGCTTCAACGTAACATTTAATTTAAGCATCTAGCCGTCGTCTTCTGATCGAGTAGCTCTGGGTTTAAATCGTAACTTTCTTTCTAAAAAACACTGCTAATCTACTTGTCTATCTGAAATATTCGTAGTCGGTACATGACATTCTCCTCTTTACTTTCCTTTCTGTCAGATGTCTTTTTTTATTTTATTTTTTTTATTTATGGCACGTCAATTTGACTTCACCACGCCTGATGTTAAGCTTGAGGCAAAGTCTCATGAAAGAGGGTCACCATTGCTAACACGTTCAGTGCTACAATGGTGGCGCTCAGCTTGACGGCCTCATCAGATGCTTTTTCACGCCCCGCCTAAAGGACCCGGGACTGTAGTTTTCACTGTCACTCTCTTCTTTGCCGTATTCTCTTTTACGGGAGCTATCCAGTTTTGGGCCTGTCTCTGCTCCTGAAATCATTACCACTTTAGTGCTTTTTTAAATAACAATTTCAGCCCTTCTCATTGTGTCCATACCATAGATATGAAAGCTCTATTAGTATGTTTTACGGGATTTCTTTATATTTATTTGTGTCACATCTTAACCTCGGAACTACTTATTATAACACAATAATTGTTATATAATTTTAAATTATACATACTAAGAAGCATCTGACTACTAAATAATACCCAACAAATCAAAAAATCAAATCAAATCACTACCTAACCTATTTCACATCAGTTACGGCAGCAATTAAGTACTCATTTTTCAAGATGTTACTTAGTAGTTATTAATTTTTCACCAATCAATTACTATTAAAAAGACATTTAAGTTCCAAATGAAATGTATTAATGTAGTTGATTTGATTTATTTCTGTACACGTTTTTAGTTTAAAGTTGACGTCTCATATCGGATTCCCGCTCGGCGCCATTGCTGTCAAAATGACAGCTCAACTTTTTTTTCTGACTGGCGTTAGACACATCTCTATTCAGTTAGGTTTTATTTTTATTTGGTGACAAAACATTTTAGTTAGAGATTTGTATATTGTTGATTTGGGATTTATTTTGTCTGTTAAGTTGTCCTTTTAGTTTTGTTTCGTCATTAGGATAACGGTTTCAAAGCCTGTTTCAATACTTTTTTATTATTATTGTTTAAGTTGGTTTGATCATTCAAATATGTATTATGATTATATTTAGATTATTTTCGTATCTTATTAGTGTATTTTGTAAACGAAATTTGTAATTTTTTGATGGTAATATTATTAGTAACCAAAATTACTAATATTACTTCTAACTCAAGGGGTTTTATTTAGCTAAATTACTTGTTAGAAATGAGTTGATGTCGGTAGGATTCAAACCTCGGATATCTCGATCGTAAAGCCAACTCCTTAACCACGAAGCTACTGATGCTTACGTACCGATAGATAATTATAAAAATAATATAGATTTTGAATGAAATAACTGAAGGTTCACGTGGGATTCGTAACGATAACGTGGCAGACAAACGCACGGCTCACTTGATGGAAAGTGATTACCGTGGCCTATGGACGTTTGCAACACCAGAATCCCAACCAGATTTAAAGCAGTTAATAATAGTTATAGCAATAAAAAACTTGGTTGTGGTTGCACCTAGTATTGGACAACGAACTATTAGACGAATAACTAAAGAAAAATATGTCGAGATTGGCACAGAAGAAAATAAACTTCACACATCTCCTTCACACACAATTTAATAATAATTATGAATTCTGGTATAAATAAATGGATAATTAAT
Organism: Pelosia muscerda; assembly: GCA_963691645.1. Taxonomy (NCBI): domain Eukaryota; kingdom Metazoa; phylum Arthropoda; class Insecta; order Lepidoptera; family Erebidae; genus Pelosia; species Pelosia muscerda. The sequence goes on from OY829113.1 coordinate 1,716,597, forward strand.
AATAAACAAATAAACTAATGATGTATGTATGCAAACCTAACCTAACCATATTCTTCAAGTTCTAAACTAACCATATCAAAAAAATAATTTGTACACCATATGAAATGGTTGGACATAGTGCACTGTTATTTAATTTTAAGATCTTTTGTAATACCTATGTTTCACAAAGTAATAAAATAAATAAATAAATAACTAAATAAACACCAAAAAAGGGAAACGAGCAAAACCAGTCGTGTCAAAACGGCCATCAAAAACCGTAATTATAGTGATAGGTACATTGTCACCTGATGAAAAGATTACATCACACATGAGTGAAGATTATATTTTTTATTCTGAACTTACTACATACTCACAGAGAAGTCCTTAATCGAGTTCGATTATCTTTACAGGTTCATTAACTCACCCCACATGACTACAAGAAGCCCATTTCTATAATTACAACAAAAAATAATTAAAACCAAAATAAATTATTATCAACTGGCAATCTTTTACTATAAAAAAGGTAAAATGCTATCTATGGTCGGGGCGAACCGGCGAAGTGTTGCCGGGGGCGTTTTGATGATTAATTTGTAGTTTTGTCCGTTTGCTTGTCACGCGAATTTGTATCAAACGTGATGAGAATTGCAATGAATGGGAAAGTAACGTGTAGAATATTGTTTCTGGTTAGGGGAAGTCCGTGTAATAATATTTGCTGACATAATAGATAGTACTACGTTATAAAGAATGTGGAGAGCGGACATTTGTAGAAAAGCGGTACATTTTTATAAGTGAATTCAAATAGACGGAGGTAGGACATGACGGTATCTCCCGTCCTAATTGAGCAGTCCGACTGGGGAAGTAACTCCGCCTTACAGAAAACCGCGGCTAATAATAACCTTGTGTTGTGTTTCCGGCGGTGAGTAGGGTACCCAAAGTTCACTGGAGAGATTTTGTGTTGTCAAAGGAAAGAGCGAGAAATCCTTCTTTGTCTACTGAACTGACAGCACAGAGACTTTCTTAACATTCTCCTCTCCCCCTTTCCATTCCCTCTTTTTTCTCATTGGTCAGCAGCACGAATGTGACGCCACTGGTGTTTTGCAAACATCCACAGGCCATGGTAACTACTTTCCATCAGGTGGTCCGCGTGCTTATCTGCAACCTAAGTGGTATAAAAATAAAAATTTTGTTTTTGAAAGAAATAAAAACAAAACAAATATAAGATAGATTATTATCTAAATAATAATAATAATTCAGGCAATGAAGGTACCTAAAATTTTCGAAGCATTCGGTAAGAGATAAAATAAATGTGTACATGTTTAAAATAGAAAGAATTAATCAGTGAATATTTTATTTTCTCAAGATATATGTCGATAAGTATACTTGTCAACACCAGCCTAGATGCAGCTGCCAGCCTCAGGAACCCCTATATCAATGAATCTATCAATTAGTCTATCACAGTCTACTACTGGACATAGGGCTCTCCCAAAGTGCGCCAATTTTAAATAGCCAAAAGATTTGATTGCATGTTAAAATGCAAAAGACTCCGAAACTACTGGACCTATTTTGAAAAAATCCTTTTAAAAATCGAACGTTACATTTTTGTGAATAATAAAGGCATCACGCTACTGTCCAAGGAAGCGGAGTAGTAATCATAAATATCATTTTTTTTTCTTTTCTGTATACTTCCCCAGTCGGACTGCTCAATTTTGACGGGAGATACCGTTATGCCCTACCCTCTTGTAGATTTCTGTAGATTTTTTTTTATAATCTCACGCCTATATCCCCGAAGGGGTAAGCAGAGGTGCTAGCACCCACATTCCGCCAGTTTATATTTAGGTCCCAATGTAATAGGTGGCGAGCCTATTGCCATTGACCGGGCACTTATAAAACTGCGATATACACACGTAACTTCGAAAAGCATCACAGTCATTGGTGTGTACCATGGTAAACCTGAGATCGAACCCGAGACCTCGTCTCAGCAGTCCATTACCCATACCACTAGGCTACCACGGATCTAAATCCTATTCTATTCTAAATCCTGTAGATTCCCATATTATCTTATCTTATCTTATTGGGGTGCATGCTCTGGAGCTTTCGCGGACACTTCCACCCTATTGAATCCCTTGTGTTGACCCCTTCTGAGAAATCGATGGCATTTTGAAGTTACCATTGTGGTGTAGTAATTTGTTTCATGGCAGCACCACTACTCACGAAGAGGGCAAAGGTTTCCCTGCAATATCCCCTTCGTCACTATAATATCTATTTCTGTCAAAGTTGATAATCACTATCATATCACTATCACTATCACTATCACTATTACTATCACTATCACTATCACTATCACTATCACTATCACTATCACTATCACTATCACTATCACTATCACTATCACTATCACTATCATCACTACATAGTATAAAATAAAGTCGCGTTTTCTGTCCCTATTTTTCTTGTCCCTTTGTATGCTTAAATCTTTAGAACTACGCAACGGATTTTGATGCGGTTTGTTTCAATAGATAGAATGGTTAAAGAGGAAGGTTTATATGTATATAACATCATGCTACGACTAACAGGTGCGGAGTCTAGTACGAAGTCGCGCGGGTTATCTAGTGGTTTATAAATAAACGTTTCATGATTCGTATAGTCACTTTCTCACGCCTAGGTTTTGTGCATAATAAGTACTGTTGTTCACTAATTTTCTAATTAAACTTACTAACTAACTAATACACAGTGAGAATATTATGATTATATTGTCCGTGTATAATTACAACAAACTTCTGTTTTATTATACGGCCTGTGTTTTGAACTGGTTGCAATATAACTTTGAATAGGGTTGCCAGATATTCATTTTTTTTCTTAATATTTCATGGCATCATTGATATCGTCATTTGACAACTGCTGTGTCGCGGCCAGCTTCTGCTTGGATGACAGACGACTCCACTCGTCACCCCCAACTTAGAAGACCTGGACTACGGAAGACTACGGCGGATAAATCATTTTTAAGTGGCCCAAACGAAGGTTTTCAGGATTGGGAAACTTTTATATTAGCTAAATGTAAACTAAGTTAGATACAAGTTAGGTATAAGTTAGAAATAAGTTGAGTATAAGTTAGATATAAGTTAGATATAAGTTAGATATAAGTTAGCTATAAGTTAGATATAAGTTAGATATAAGTTAGATATAAGTTAGATATAAGTTAGATATAAGTTAGATATAAGTTAGATATAAGTTAGATATAAGTTAGATATAAGTTAGATATAAATTAGATATAAGTTAGATATTTTTTATTTTACATCCAAGAACCAGTAGCGTCCGTCAGGGCTTTTTATATTTTTTATTTATGGCACGTCAATTGGACTTCTTTTCTCTGATAGTAAACTGAAGGCAAAGTCTCAGGAAAGAGGGTCACCATTACAAACACGTACAGGTTACTTGTGTTATATGGTCAAAATGTATCAAACAATATGTTTTACTGTATTGTATAATATTTATTTGTTTAACTTGTAAGAATTTACACTTGTCTTACAAGATACAGTACACAAATATCGACGAACGACAACGGTCCGAGTCTGAATCACACTATGAAAGTAAAGTGAGATTGAAACTGTTAGCGACGCGATATTATAATTAGTACTTACTTAATTATTGTTTTAATTTAGAGAATATTTTGTTATTTGATTGTACCATAAAATAGTAATAAAATTAGTGATTATACTGGCAACAATGCGCGGGGTGTCAGAGGTGCGAGGGGGAAACGCGCCTTTTTGGCCTACACGTCGCTAGACGGAAAAAAGTCGCCATCTTTTTTTATAAACTTTTAAATGTGCTTCGTGTGCAATAAATATTTTAAACTAGCTAACCCGGCAAACTCCGTTTTGCCACCAGATGGCTACAAAAAATGATTTTCCCGCTTTTCTGAAAATTTTCTTTGCTATAAACCTCACGGAGCCCGAGACCTTTCCAACGAATGCAAAACCGTGGAAATCGGTTCGTGCGTTCTGGAGTTATAGCGTCAGGAAGGAAAACCCGACTTATTTTTATATAGTAGACTAGCAAACCCGGCGAACTCCGTTTCGCTACCAGATGGCTACAAAAAATGATTTTCCCGCTTTTCTGTTAATTTTTTTTTAATTTTCTTTGCTATAAACCTCACGGAGCCCGAGACCTTTCCAACGAATGCAAAACCGTGAAAATCGGTTCGTGCGTTCTGGAGTTATAGCGTCAGGAAGGAAAACCCGACTTATTTTTATTGGTGGTGTTGTTTTACTAGCAACTACTCGTCGATTACTGAAATAATATTACTTTTAGTTGGTCTGAGTAACCCAACCCTATACAGTCACGAGGCAAAAATATATTTATGAGTGACGTCATAAACGTATGTCATATAAATAGTGACGTCATGGTCGTGTCAGAAAATTAGTTTTGTGCACAGTCCCGGTGTTCAATTCTTTAGAAGCGATATTATCTGTCTAGGTTATTTGTAATTAAGGTGAGTTGTGTGAGTGTTTGGGACAGCCTCGGTGGCGTGGCGGTAGTGCACGCGACTGCTACGCACGAGGCGCGGGTTCGATCCCCGCTCTGTGCAATAAGTTGTATGCATGAATATGGCTGTTTGCACTGGTCTGGTCGTGCCTCGGAGAGCACGTTAAGCCGTCGGTCCCGGTTGCCATACAAACATCTATGGCAGTCATTACGGGTAGTTGGAGCCTTCAAAAGTCCAATCAGTCTAACTTGGAACTTCGATATCGCCATTGGTCTTTAGACCATTGGTTGTGGAGGTCAGATGGCAGTCGCTTCACGGAAAATATCGAAGTTCAGCCGCATCACAGTTAGACTGGCAAGCCGACCCCAACGGAGTTGGGAAAAGGTTCAGGGAATGATGATGTGTTGAGTGTTTGGGTAATATACCTCGGGGTATCTTAGACCAATAACCCTGTAGAGGGAAGGCAAGGCAAGTGAGGGTTAAGACTTTCTGTGCTGTCAGTGCAGAAGATAAAGTAGGGTTTCATACCTTCGCAGAACAGTGTTAAGCCCTCAGTCTGACAACACAAAACCTCGTCAGGGAATTCGAGTTTCTTTCTTCCTACAGTCCCGGGTCCTTTAAGCGGGGTTTGAAAACGCATCTGATGAGGCCCTCAATGAAAACAAAAAACAAGTGGTAGTGTGACACGCGTGTCATTGTTGTGCGTATTTACGCAACGAAGGATAAATTTGTATGAACCTTTTTTTAAGCATACGTCTAAACTTTTTCGTAAATATTCAAGCTTGTTCGATTCAAAGTTTGAAACGGCATTAAGACTTTTGAATCTATAGCAAAGTAATCGCTATTTTTAACAGTTAAAAATAGTGGTGGCAATATAATTACCACTACCTTAAAAATGGTAATTGTGTATTTTCGTTTTGTAGTACGTATGATTTGAACTGATAAGGCATTAAAGGTAGTCTATAAATAGGTACGACTAATCAAAGCAATTTGTCACTAGTAATGTACGGTAATATATAAAAAATCATGATAAAAAAATAATATTTATGCTGTACTCGGATTATCATGGTGCCATCAGCTTTGGAAGCATTTCCCTAACTCCATGTATACTCTTCTAAACTTCGGTATTAAAGTCTTAGGGAAACCCCCTAATAAATTAACAATCACCCCATACATTAAAATCGTCAAATGTTATTCCACAAGCATAAGTCTATGGTAAAACAACATTGGGTAGAGGGCTATTTAGCCTGTCGGGGTAAAAGGCTAAGGTTATAATGCTGTTGTTACAGGCAACACTCGCTTCGACCCTGTGAAGCACCCCTGACTGTTGGGTTATGGTTCAATGGAGGAGAGGAAGAGAAATCTTCATAAATGGATACAGGAATATTGGAATATGATTAAAAGTGGTTTATAGATATATGGCTGAGAGTCTACCTCCCGGGCATTTTTTTTGGCAGACAAACACACGGCCCACCTGATGGGAAGCGGTCACCGTGGCCTATGGACGTTTGCAACACCAGAGGCGTCACACACGTGCTGCCTACCCTATATGCATACCCTAAAAGCATAAACTGAAATGGTCCACCTGGAAGTCCCTAAATAGGTTGAGGTCTCAGGTCGGCTGCTGTAAAGCGAACCTGGTAAGATGGGGTTACCTGGACGCGGGGAGTGGTGGCTGTGACCGTGGTGCATCACTGCAGTCGATGGACCACCTCCTGTCGTGCCCGCTTTGCCCTCACACCTGCACAGTCGCCGACCTGAATGAAGTGACGGAAGGTGCAGTTGGTGTCGCCGAGTTTTATGCTGGGCGTATCTAACTTTATTTCTCATTGTTGCCACTGATACGAAGAAGAAAAGTAGAAGAATAAGAAGAAGTAGAAGAATAAGAAGAAGTAGAAGTAGAAGAAGATAGATATATATATCTATATTAAAATGGTGTCAAAATTTTGTAGAATTTACCTCCAATAATTTCTTTGATCTCTTGAGTGTTTTGAAATTTTTTTTTAAATGAAATTTGACTTCATTTAGCCCTATGGTAAGCTGAAGGCAAAGTCTCAGAAAAGAGTGTCACTATTACAAACACATACAGTGTTACAATGGTGGCACTCAGCATGACGGCCTCATCAGATGCTTTTTAGCTTTTAGAAGGAAGGAAATACGTGCACTGGTAAGGAATTCCAAGACTCAATGGTGCGGCAGAGAAAAGAGTCGCCGAACCGCTTGGTTTTTGATGAAATATTCTGCACCGTATGCGGGTGACATCTAAGCTCTGCACGTGTTGTCCTGTGTAGGAAGGGAGAAGGTGGAATTAATTGGAAGCACTCACCAGATCATTCCCCATGGTAGAGACGGTAAAACTATACTATACTGGTATACAGTTCAAGTTCCGAATATTTTTATATTACTCGCTAATATCGTACAACTTGGACCAACACTAAGGGTCCGTTTTCAATTAACCGCTATTTGTGAAGAAGGGCTACGCGACTGTCAACGGAGACGTTTAGCACCACGACACAAGAGCCCTCTGGGGGCTGGCAGAACTCCCCGTTATTGAATTTGTTGTAATGGGTAACATCGATATTAGTGGAAATTGTAAGGAAGTGATGACGTCGTTCATTGGTGAAAGGATGACGTCATTCTTAGTGCAGACGAGAGTTTATTTGGGCAAATATTTTCAATTTTTAATGGAAATGTTAAAGACTCTGTGGCGTGGTGGTAGTGAACGCGACTGCTAGGACTGTCACTGCTCCCTGCCGTGGTTTTCCCAGACGACTACAATATGGGGTTCTTCAAGAAGGGCATTAGAAGGTTTCTACAGGGTAGGCAGCACGTGTGTGACGCCTCTGGTGTTGCAAACGTCCATAGGCCACGGTGACCGCTTTCCATCAGGTGGGCCGTGCGCTTGTCTGCCACCTAAGTGGTATTTAAAAAAAAAAAAAAGCGGCGCAGGTTCGATCCCCGCTCATTGCAAATAATTTGTAAACAAGAATATGGGTACTTGCAATGGTCTGGTCGTGTCTCGGAGAGTTAAGCCGTCGGTCCCGGTTGCAATACGAAAATCCATGGTAGTTATTACGGGTAGTAGGAACCCCTTAAAAGTCCAACTAGCCTAACTACCAAACTTCGAAATCACCAATTTCATTGTAGAGGTCTTATGGCAGTCGAGAAAATATTGACGTCCATAGGCCACGGTTACCGCTTCCCATCAGGTGGGCCTTGTGCTTGTCTGCTACTTAAGTGGAATAAAAAAACGCACCTCAGTTATACTAGAAAGCCAACAGTTAGGAATAGTTTCAGAAAATGATGATCTTGCAAAGTCAATACACAAAAATAAATTCAAAATAAAAAAACAAGCAGTAACTCAAAAACCAAAAATAGTTCGTAAACTCAATAAAATAGCCAAAGATGAGTTATAAAGTGTATATCTTCACGGTATTAAGCTGTGGGGTGGGCAGCAATCACGTTTATTGAGTTTGGAGTCGCCCTTGATATCACTTAAGGGTAATGCGCTAGGGGAAGCCGACTGATGCGTTTTGTCAAATACAAATTGTATTTTTTAAGGTCAGTGCTTTAGGAAAGTCTGTCGGGGTGCGAGTCGGTTCGAGTCCGACGTACTTAATCACCACCGGTTTCGGCGGGCGTTGGTATCCATGAGGATTTTGCGCATGATAAAAAAAAGTGTTTTAGGATAATCGATATTGAATTGAAAAGTGATGCTTTGTGTGTATATTTATTATACTGATGATTTGAAACCTTGCTTATCTTCCTTCAGTGGGTGTTTAATACACCTCTGCCAACCCCCTCGGGGATTATGGGCGTGGGCATATGTATGTATGTACTGATATTAAATAAGCACGTACTCTCAGATCATCTTTAGTATGAAAGGAATTTCCCTTCTTCCTCACTTGTTACATAATCCATTTTTTGCTTCCCGTATCGGTAAGCCGTCATTAATATTTAAATTACTGTTTTTCAAACATTACATATCAAAATCAACCAACAAAAACTTATACAGCCTTATTAATTTCAAAAGTCGCTAATCATGCTACCTATCAATTTTCGATACAACTTAATTGATATATTACATCATTGAATTTTCAACCTTACGGCTATAGACTTAAGGTATAAATTCAAATACAAGTACAGAGGAGTACCACAGGGTATGATTTGGGATAGGCGTTCGATTCTGTACTCTATCTTATAGAATGTAAGGTTTATTGCAAAGGGTGTGCGGTTTGAATTCTAGTGCCCCAGTGCCGATGGCGTTTGGTCCGGATCCCAGGATATTGCGACACTCGATGGTACACAATATATTCAGCGTTTTCATTAATAGACGGATATTTGTGCCTGATAGTGCACAGTCTTCGTTATTAGGCGTGAGGGTGTTGTGCTCTTTGAAGGACAATTTATTTGAGCTATGAAATGAACATACAGTGGAGTAATTCTGTATTATTATTTTTATCATATAATTGAAAATAATTTTTTTCATTGAGCTTATAAAATTAATAATGTTTTAAATCAAAAATAAAAGAGCGGTAGAAGTTGTACTTATCAATTTTTGAATATATTTTTTTCGGCTTCTCCTGCGTGGAGTTTGGATCCCGTTCCCACGAGCCATGTGAACCTATTCCCGGGAAAAAGCATACGTGTGTAAACTTTTTATTCAAAATATAATCTTCATTAGAAATATTGGCCTTTTCCTTTTCGTGTACAATCTTAGGTAGATATTATTTACTGAAGAATGCATTTAGCCTAGTGGTATGGGTAATGGACTGCTGAAACGAGGTCTCGGGTTCGATCCTAGGTCTTACCATGGGACACACCAATGACTTTTCGATGCTTTTCGAAGTTATGTGTGTATTTATCACAGGTTTATAAGTGCCCGGTTAATGGCAATAGCCTCGCCACCTACATTGGGACTTAAACATAAACTGACGAAGTGTGGGTGCTAGAATCTCTGCCTACCCCTTCGGGGATATAGGCGTGAGTTTATGTAGGTACGTTATGTTATGAGAAATAACCGCCTAAGTATTTGAGTAAGACTCAATTTCAACCAAACACGTCATATTTAGACAAACATTACCCCTAAAAGAAGTTCACTATAAAAATCTTGTACAAAAAGGTTATACTAAAAGGAAGCTACAAATTGATTTGAAATAAGTAGGATTTATTTTTAGATATGTTTTTGTAAGACAGAAATAATTTATCGAGCATGTTCTGATCAACAAAATTTTCGAAAAATTATTGAGATTTGTGTGGTCGCCAAGCGGTATAGGGTTCAACTACTACGATAGGAGTTGCCGGTTTGATCGCCGCTTCGTGCAAATATTCTATTTTTATTTAGGACACTTCAATATGTCAATATGACTTCACTTCGCTTGATGTAAAGTGTCAGGAAAGAGGACCACCATTACAAACACGTACAGTGTTACAATGTTGCCCTCAGCTTGACGGCCTCATCAGATGCTTTTTCATGCCCCGCTTAAAGGACCCGAGACTGTAGGAAGATAAAGATAAAGATAAAGATAAATTTATTTGCTGAAAACATGTGTACAGATAATGTTACAAAGTATATTACACTGCATTACGAGTTTCAACATGTCCTGTCAATGTAGACGTGCAAAATGAGTATTCGTGAACTTCATGTAGGTATGTGCACGAGACATAATTATATTATATAATGTTTCTTTTTAGTTACATAATTTTTACTTAATAGGTTAGTTAACAATCATAGGTTACTCAATTCTATAAAAGATTAAATTTACCAGTTATCAGTCAATAGAGAATAATTATAATTAATAAAATTTAATGTCAGTAAGCAGATATTATATTTAGTCAAAGAGATATTATTACAAATCAGAAATAGATTGATGTCAAAAGTGTATATTTTAGTCTATGATGTCAAATAAATACTACGTAATTTTATGTCAGAATCCCATATAAACTGATGTCACAATCAAAAGTCAAAAAGAAAATTGAAGAAGCACCTATGCATGAGTAGGTAGGTTTGTTTGTTTGTTGAAGAGAAGGGTTTAGGATGTCCTGGCTTTGAAGCCGTAATCTTTTGGGCTTAAGCTCAGGTTAAACTAAACTTAGCTAAATCTTAGTGGCGAGGGCTCGCTATTACATCCGGCTTGCTCTGCAAAGGTAAGCTGTGCTAGAGATTTTCCAAAAAATTCAGTTACTGAAATCAGAAAGCCAAGAATTAAGGGAAGGAGGGAAGATTAAAATAGTCTCTGTGCTGTTAATGCAGAAGACAAAGAAGGGTTTCTCGGTCTTTCAACTGACAATACCAAGCCTCTCCAGTGAACTCTGGCTACCCTACTTACCGCCGGAAACAACACAAGGTTATTATTAGCCGCATTAGTATTACAAAAAAAAAGTTCAGAATTTTACAAACTGTTATGTATATTTAAGTCGTCAATCATTGACAGAGACACAAACAATGTCTCTTTGCGTTAACCTTACAAGGTATTGCAAAATATATAAAGGCCATTACTCACTTGAGTCCTATGTTGTAACTTACAAAGTGTAGCATATTCCAACAGCATTGTGAAGAATTATATTAAAAAGATTGCGGTAGCCTAGTGGTATAGTAATGGACTGCTGAGACGAGGTCTCGGGTTCAATCCCAGGTTTTACCATGGCACACACCAATGACGTTTCGATGCTTTTAGAAGTTGTGTGTGTATTTATCTCAGGTTTATAAGTACCCGGTTAATGGCACTAGGCCTCTCCCGATGTTGAAAGGCTTAAGGACCCCACTGCTGAACATAGGCCTCTCCCATCGACCTCCAATCCAACCGGTTAATTTTGACTATGTCATCCATCTATCTTGCGGTGGGTAGTTCTTCGCCTTATCTACCAGTACATCGTCTCCATTCTAGAACCTTTCCATCAGCCATCTGTTCTTCTTGCTATGAGCCCCGTCCACTGCCATAACTCACTGGGCTATGTCGGCAATTTTCGTTTGTCTACGGATCTCCTCATTTTTGATTCGATCTAGTAGAAAATTCCGAGCATAGCCCTTTCCATGAGGGTCTACGTGTAGTCGCCTCAATTTATCGACAACTGCATTCTATTAGCATAAAATATATCATATTTTTTTGTTACTACTAGTGAAATAAGTGCGAAAATAAATAGTCACAAGTCAGGGAGCACCTTAACAAATTACTTTTGCACTCTGTACGAACAAAACAACACTGATATATTGACTGGTTCCATTTTATTGGGGCAATAACTCAATGAACTGTTACCATGTCCTTTGTTCATACAATTATGCTTTTATTGATGGTTTAAGCAAAAACTTATTATATTTATAACGCACGTCTAACGTCTAACTATAAGAATCTAACATGATAACTAACCGCGGTAGCCTAGTGGTATGGGTAATGGACTGCTGAGACGAGGTCTCGGGTTCGATCCCAGGTTTACCATGGCACACACCAATGACTGTTAATGCAGAAGACAAAGAAGGGTTTCTCGGTCTTTCAACTGACAATACCAAGCCTCTCCAGTGAACTCTGGCTACCCTACTTACCGCCGGAAACAACACAAGGTTATTATTAGCCGCATTAGTATTACAAAAAACAAGGAATTTTACAAACTGTTATGTATATTTAAGTCGTCAATCATTGACAGACACACCAACAATGTCTCTTTGCGTTAACCTTACAAGGTATTGAAAAATATATAAAGGCCATTACTCACTTGAGTCCTATGTTGTCACTTACAAAGTGTAGCATACTCCAACAAATTAAAAAGATTCGAAGTTATGTGTGTAGTTATCGCAGGTTAATAAGTGCCCGGTTAATGGCAATAAGCTCGTCACCTATTACATTGGGACCTAAACATAAACTGGCGAAATGCACCTCTGCCTACCCCTTCGGGGATAAAGGCGTGAGTTTAAAGAGAGTTTAATTTTAAAAAAAGTGTTTTGAACAAACACTTAATTGGAAAACCTAAAGTAAGATATGGCAACGTTATCTAAATAAGTAGGTATATATTTTGAATTCTATTGGGAACTGTTTTCTGGTAGAATATGGTTTTATTGGTCATTACTGCACAAAATACACTTTGACCAAGATTGGTATCATGAACGAAGAAATATGCAGACACTGCAAGGAGGACCTCCGTGGCGTGGCGGTAGTGAACGCGGCTGCTACGCAGGAGGCGTGGGTTCGATTCCCACTCAGTGCAAATATTTGTGTGCATGAATATGAATATTTGCATTGGCCTGGGTGTTTCTATGTATAAGATGTATGTATTTACAAAAAAAGTATCTAAGTATGTTTACCCTTATTCTAGAACCCATAACACAAGCTAGTTAAACTATGCTTACCATGGGTCTAGATGTCGTTGTGTGGATTGTCCTAGAATATTTATTATTATTTATTTATTAAAGGACGATGAAACGATGAAACACATAATGAGCGAGTCTCACGCCTTAGGAAGACAACTCTCTCTTCTTGGGAGAACTACCCAAAGACTCCACTTGTCACCCCCAGGTGAAATAGTGGTCAAGCGCGAGCCTATCGACCATAAAAAAGACTCATTATCAGGACCTGACGTGCATTACAATATTCACCATAATGATGACAACTACGCTGACATTTATGATAACACTTGATATTGTTAGACGAAGCGTATCGAACGAATTGATAGAAAAAACTTGTAGTTCGACGTCACGACATGTTTGTGTAGTGCAGATATTATGCGGCTGAATGTTTGCTGGCGTAGTCAGGCATTGAAGTATGGTAACTTGTCGCAGATACTTGTGTATGAATCGAATATTATTACGTTTGTCACTCCATCCATTTTATTTCATCGAATAAAACACAAAGACTGAAGAAGATTTTAATTATACTCCATACTGGTCCGTTAAAACACTGTCCTATGGGTGCTACATAATTATAAACCTCGTTAGTATGTCATACACAAACTGTCACTTTATGAAGTTTATAATAAAAGTAAATTTTAGTAAACATCTGCGTTACCTTTTTTCTCCTGTGCGGAAATCCGCACGGATAACCCCCCACCGAAATCAGTGAGAATGGTTATACCAGACTCGAACCGACCAAAACCGCACGGCCGCCTTGAGCCATCAGTTGCCGAGGGTGCATCCTTTAGCATATATCTCTTACGCCCCTGCCGACCCAGGGACAGCGAAGGCCTTCTTGAGTGTGGGAAGACGGTAGCTGCGTTACCTCGTATAATAAATTGTATGCTGTACCGAAGACGCAACATAAAAATTGCAGCAAATGCTCTGCTTAGTATAACGTCGTCCTAACATTAAATAAGTTCTAAATTAGTATGTCGCCTTATTAGCGACCTTTTAATGTATAATTTTGACATTAAACATCGTTCTGTCGGATAGTAAAAAGTGCTTACATTTATAAATAATAGTATAATCTCCCTACATATTTGCTTCACACTACATTTGTATGTACAAAAAACAATAGGGGTTACTTTAGAGTCTCTTATATTAATAATAGAGTCATATATCATACGAATTACAGTTCAAAAAGTTAAAGAGTTGGTCAAGTGCGAGTTGGTAATTTTTTTCAAGACTATGTATGTACGTTAATTTCTTTGGCACGCCCTACAGCCTGAACTGCTTGACCAATTTTGATATACGAGTCGTCATTTGAGATACGAGTACTTGTTTCGATTTTTCTGATGGAACAGCACTCAGGTTTTTGATTTTACACAACGCCACCTAGACCCGTCGTAAGCATAGTTTAACTAGCTTGTATTTTGAGTTTCATATTCTTACACACATATATTTGCACTGAGCGGGAATCGAACCTGCACCTATTACGTAACTGTCACGTTCACTACTGTCACGCCACACGAACGAAATATACAACATACTCTCAAGCGGCCTCTCAACCTCAGGAGGAACTTCTTCTCACTGTGTGAGTTTAACCCCCTGTACAATGGCTTGAGTTCAGAAGAATTGTTCCACATGATGCCCACACCTACTTTCTATCATCGCACCGCTCGCCATAGAGAGGGAGTTCATCCTCACACATTACGACTGAAAACGGCACTGTGCGGTATGAAAGGAGTTTCATCCCGCGCACGCTCAAGGTGTGGAATGAACTCCCGGCCGTGGTTTTCCCAAGCGACTACAATATGGGGTTCTTCAAGAAGGGCATTAGAAGGTTTCTAAAGGGTAGACAACACAATTGTAACGCCCCTGGTATTGCAAACATTCATAGGCCACGCTGACCGCTATTCATGAGGTTGGTCGTGTGCTTGTCCGCCACCTAAGTAGCATAAAGAAAATATCAAAAACAACACAAAAACATCAACGATTATAGAATATCACTAACACGTTTTCCCTCGAACCAATCACACGCCGTTATTCGATCACGGAACGGCGCGAAACGCGTTCGCAATTTTTGTCCAATCTCATGGATTTCCGGCGACAGCACTCCACTTCCGGTGGCGCGGAAACGAGCCGACACGCCGGATATGTTCGCCAACATGCTGGCAATAAAAATACTGGTGAAATGAAATTATTTCCTCTTTAAACTTGGGGAAGTAATGCGAGTGAATAGTTTTATCGATATGGGTACTACTTACAGGGAGGTTTTACATTTTATTTAATAGCCGCGGTAGCGTAGTGGTATGGATAATGGACTGCTGAGGCGAAGTCTCGGGTTCGATCCCAGGTTTTACCAATGACTTTTCGAAGCTATGTGTGTGTTTATCGCAGATTTATAAGGGCGGTTAATAGCAATAGGCTCGCCACATTGGGGCCTAAAACATAAACTGGCGAAATGTGGGGGCTCACCTCTGCCCACCCCTTCGGGGATATTGGCGTGAGTTTATTAGTTATTAATTTGCCACAGTCGAATAATGTTAAAGATTTTCGGTATACTCTGACTTTGGGTAGAACTTATTACAAAAGAAAAAATCAAATATGAAAACCTAGTCAGTCAAATATCTGTAGCTCGAAAAACATATGCATTACATTATGTACGGAGTTTTTACACGAGCCCAAGGTCACCTGTAATGACTGTATTAGGAGATTCCATTATGGTAATGATAATATTTTTAGCTATTAACACTTGTACATTACTGCAATTTGATAAATACATAAATGGATTCGTCAGTGCCTGTGTTCGTAATTGTGTCAAGGACAGTAAAGGTAAAGTGCAAAATTCCTACAGTTTGCACTCCAAACGGAGCCGGTGATAGTGTTTATGTCGGACTCGAACCGACTTAAACGCACGTCATCGGATCTTCGTTTGCAGTTGAGATAGTAAGTAACATATCCCTAGCACCTCGGACGACCTCTTTCGAGATGGCCCTCTTCGGGTATGTGGAAACCACGGTGTCCTTTTAACTTAATAGGGCCAGAGGTTTAGCCTTTGCGTTGATGAAACAGTCTATCTGGACAAGTAATTGAGCAGTCCAACTGGGGAATTACCTCTGCCCTACATAATAACCTTGTGAGGTGTTTCAGAGGCGGCGCGCGGCAGTGAGAGAAGGGTAGCAAGAGTACACGGAAGAGTTTTTTTGCTGTCAGTGGGAAGACCAATTTGTCTTCTACGCTAACGGCACAGAAGCTCTCTCAACCTTCACCCTCTTCACTAATTGCATTAGATTTTTTTTTATACAACTAAGGTCGCAGACAAGCACGCGGCCCACCTGATGGTAAGTGGTTACCGTGGCCTATGGGCGAGTGTAACACCAGAGGAATAAGACTCGTGCCGCAACCCCTGTAAGAACAGAGACCGAGAGAGAGAGATAAGCCTTTGGTTTTCCCACGGACAACACAAGTAGTGAGCTCTGGCTACCCTACTCACCACCGAAAACACAACACAAGGTTATTAAACGGTGATATTCTGTAGAGTCAGCAGCTGGTCCCACAAGAGGGCCGTGCGCTTGTCTGCCCTAAGTAGTATAAAACAATGTACTCGCATAAGCCAATTCAACCAACACAAATCATCATCATCATCATCATCATCAGACGTGTTTATCTGATAGCATTCGAGGCGAAGGCCCGCTTCTCACGGTCTTGGGCGGCCATGGTAGTGAGACCATTGGCACGCATCACCCTCTATAACTTCAAGTCATTACTAACCATCACAAAGGTCTCTAAATCAAAGCAACCTTATCACAGTCATCATCTCTCCACCACAGTCATCATTATCATTTCAACCATAGGACGTCCACTGCTGGACATAGGCCTCCCTCATCGACCTCCAATCCGATCGGTTGGAGGCGGTCTGCATCCAATGGGTATCCACGACTCTGACTATGTCCTCACAGGAGGCCGTCCCACGCTTCGTCTACCGGTACGCGGTCTCCATTCGATAACCTTTCAGCTCCAACGGTCATCTGTTCTTCTTGCTACGTGCCAAATCCACTGCCACTTCAGCTTGCTAACCCTGTAACACCACAGTAACTTATTCAAATCTTTTACATTCAAACATGACTTTCTAATCATCCAAAAAGTAAGACAAAACTCAACAAAAACATTATATTTTCCCATAAGTACGTGCGGTTGAAACAACTTTTTCATTCCGTTCTGCTCGGCAGGCGAGAGATTGAAACAATAACAGGGGTTGAACACTGAAATCCCTTGGGAACCACCCCGCGACTTACTCGCAACACGCCGAAATGTTGGGCCGCAGTTATAGCGATACGTGGAAGCGAAAATAAATCAAAATATAACGATGATTTTGTGTACGACTCTAGATTGGATAGATTTGTGATAGAATCGTATTTTTTTATGCCAATATGTAGTGTAGGTACATACCACAAGCCTCTGCTTCGGGAATATTTCCCTTACACTCTGTATAGTACCACTGTCACGGTAAACACATACTGTGCGACTGTCACGCCTTAGGAAGACAACGAAAGGATCTTCTCGGAAAGGGCTACCCCCAAACCAGAGGATTACATGCACGGTCTACAATCAAGAAAAATAGTCACCCTAATTAAGAAGGCTATAGGCTATCGCTTCTCAAAGCGCTCCTTAGAGGCCGGTTCTGGTTGGCATAAAGGATCCAACAGGGTTGAAGTGTCCACGATAGCTCCAGAGCACGAGCAACCCCAAAACAAAATAAGACCACCGTCACTGTTGGTAGATTATCTGTTATCTTTCATGACATGTGGTAAGTTTATACCACATGTCATGACAGATAAACCGTGGAACACCTATGTGGTCCATAGGTACGAACCTATCACCCATAAAAAAGATATTAACTCTAATTTATATCTAGACGACAGAGTTTATATTACTGACGTAAATAGAGGAACAATCTTCTCATTACGGCGTAACCGAATTTAAAATGTCAGTAGCAGTGACTTGTGACTTTTAGTATATGTCACCTACTATATATAATACGTATTTCTGTCAAAGTGAATTATGGTTAAAAAATATTGCACGGTATATAATATACTCTGTCACTTTCTCACGCCTAGGTTTTATATAAAGATACGTATATCACTCGCATACTTTGTTCCTCTAAGTACCTATAACTTTATGACGTAGACGCTCGCTAACACTCGGCCCACACCCCACAATATATTGATTGGATTTAGCGAATTCAATATTGATGTTATATTGTATCAGAAATGATGGTTATTTGCTTATGAAGTTCTTTGTCAATGTGCCTTTTGAGGTACAATTTGATAACTTCCTCAATTGTTTTAGCTTTTGTTGCGAATAATATTGTTTTGAGACAAAAATAATATGACTTTACAGAATATTTTGAACACGTTCGTAACTAAAGAATCCGCGGTAGCCTAGTGGTATGGGTAATGGACTGCTGAGACGAGGTCTCGGGTTCAATCCCAGGTTTTACCGTAGCACACACCAAATACTTTTCGATGCTTTTCGAAGTTATGTGTGTATTTATCGCAGGTTTATAAGTGCCCGGTTAATGGTACTAGGCTCGCCACCTATTACATTGGGACCTAAACATAAACTGGCGAAATGTGGGTGCTAGCACCTCTGCCTACCCCTTCGGGGATAAGACTAGTAGTTGTGTAGTGGCATCATACAATTTTAGTTTCAAATTGTCCACGAAGTTTTGAAGGCCACTGCACACTATTCATATAAGTCATAGATTAGGGTGAACAAGGTTACAAAACCACCTAAGACGTATAACCCCCGTGGTTATTGCAACTGTGGGAACACCACAGTTGGTGTTGTTTTGTTTCAACGTCGGATTTTGGATTTGAACTGAGTTTTAGTTAAACAAGTATTTTAAGAGTATCTGTTGGCTTGAGATTACTTTACATGGGGGTCGAAAAGTTGTTTGTTAATGAGAAACAAACAAACATTAGGTATATCTGGGGTTTGGACTTACCACCAGCTCTTATAAGTAATATTATTTCAATCTTACTTTACTTCATAGTAAGATTCGGACTCAGTAGTCTTAGCTCGAAATACTATCGAATTCGTAATGTAAAGGTATCACAGACAGAACGGAGCATTGCGATTGGCGGGCTACACACGCACACAGGTTCACAAGAGGCAGACTGCCAATCACAATGCTCCGTTCTCTCGAAACCTTTACATTACGAATTCGATAGGAATTCATGCTAGTGCTATATACCACAGATTAATAAATAGTTGTAGTTGGAACACTTCCGAAGCCGAAGGCCCCTGGTAGTACACCTGGTACACAATATATTGGCATTAAAAAAAATTATGACAACGCATTTTTTTTTCTTGAAGCTTGCGTTATTCACTCCATACATCGTGTTAGTAAAGCTGAATGAAACAAAAATTTCATGAAAAAACACGAACTCGCAACATGGCGCCACTTGTTCTTTTTCTAGACGTTTTTTTATGAAAATTTCGTTTAATTTAGCTTGCCAATGCCAATATGTTGTGTACCAGGAGTACTACCACGGGCCTTCGACTTCGGGAGTGTTCCCTTACACCCTGTATATTTCTATCAAAGTTATCAACTTAGTTTGTAAAAAAACATTTCACGATTCATATACACTGTCACTTTCCTTCTCACTTTCTTTTTCTCACACCTAGGTTTTGTGTAAAGATACTTATACCTATCACTCGCACCCTTTGTTCTTCTAAATTTTATACCATACTAGCTGACCCGCGCAACTTCGTCTGCGTCACCCCGTTTTTGCAACATTTTTCATTCCTGCTCCGCACCTATTTGTTGTAGCATGATGTTATATACATATAAACCTTCCTCTTTAACCATTCTATCTATTAAAACAAACCGCATCAAAATCCGTTGCATAGTTTTGAAGATTTAAGCATACAAAGGGACAAGAAAAATAGGGACAGAGAACGCGATTTTATTTTATACTATGTAGTGATAGTGATAGTGATAGTGACAAACATCTATGGCAGTCGTTACGGGTAGTTGGAGCCCTCAAAAGTCCGACTAGTCTAAATACAGAACTTTGATATCGCCAATTTGGTTGTGGAGGTCCGATGGCAGTCGCTTCCCGGAAAATATCGAAGTTCAGCCGCATCTTAGTTAGACTAGAAAGCCGACCCCAACTGAGTTGGGAATAGGCTCAGAGAATGAATGACTTTGTTCTTCTAAGATAACTTCATGGTACATATACATTGTACTCGTACGAAGTCTGGACGGTTTATTAGTATATTCTAAAGTGACATTGGAGCAACCGGAGGCCACCTTGCCACATTCATTAACGCAAATGGAGCCGCGACTTATTCGCGCACAATGAAATCGCATTTACAGGGAAACACGAATTGATTAATGACATGAAGTTTATATTTATGTGTTAAGGGTGGTGACACACCAGCGACGTTTGGATGTTTTTTTTTGGTTACCATGGTCTATACTAGGGTGTCTCCCTCGTAAAAAAGTCGTATTAAAGTTTTAAATATTTGAAGGTTATTCAATAATGGTCACACGGCCTAGACCAAAATCTGAGCGTGAGAAAATGACAGCCATTAACCGGGCACTTATAAACCTGCGATAAATACACACATAACTTCGAATAGTATCGAAAAGTCATTGGTATGTGCCATGGTGAACTTGGGATCGAACGCGAGACCTCGTCTCAGCAGTCCATTACCCATACCACAAGGCTGAAAATTAATGTCTATAGTGTATCACAGCCTCCGTGGCGTAGCGGCAGAACACGCGACTGCTACGCAAAAAGTTGGATGCATGAATTTGGCTGTTTGCACTGGTCTGGTTGTGCCTCGGAGAGCACGTTAAGCCGTCGGTCCCGGTTGCCATACAAACATCTATGGCAGTCGTTACGGGTAGTTGGAGCCCTCAAAAGTCCAACCAGTCTTACTTGGAACCATTGGTTGTGGAGGTCAGATGGCTGTCGCTTCACGGAAAATATCGAAGTTCAGCCGCATCACAGTTAGTCTGGAAAACCGACCCCAACTGAGTTGGGAAAAGGTTCTGAGAATGATACGTGTATCACTATCTTTATACTTTACAAGTTAGTTTGTGTAACACAGACATCAAGATTGGCACGCGAAACGTCAAACAAGAGCATTTTGTTAGTCGAAAAACATCGTTATGAATGTGGCGATGCGTGTTGGATATTAGCATAATATAATCGATCGCAACGATCGATTAACGTTTTGAATCTCATTTGAATTTCGCTGTTAGAAAGTGTAAGGGTCAGCGCACTCTGTGCACATTGTTATCAAGCTAGTATAGTACTGACTTTGCACAAGAATAATCTATATGCGGCAGGACCAATTCGTGTAATTCTTTTTCTTATTTATTCGAAGTGCCCGAAATACGGTAAATAAACTCACCCCCTATTACGTGGAACCGAATCAAAGTTGATGAAATGTGGGTGTTTATTTAACTCTGCCTACGCGGGATATAAGCATGAGCATAATTAACATAACATAACATAGACTCACGCCTGTATCCCCGAAGGGGTAGGCAGAGATGCTAGCACCCACATTTCGCCAGTTTATGTTTAGGTCCCAATGTAATAGGTGACGAACCGATTGCCGTCAACCGGGCACTTATAAACCTGCGATAAATACACACTAAACTTCCAAAATCATCGAAAGGTCATTGGTGTGTGCCATGGTAAAACCTGGGATCGAACCCGAACCCTTGTCTCAGCAGTCCATTACCCATACCAGGCTACCTCAGGCAGCATAATTATATTGTATGATGTAAATTTATCATTTCAGTCTTCACACATCGTAATTAAATCATGCATTTATAAAAAATAATATCATGTATAATTATACAAAACTACTTACTACTTCACGAAAATACTCGTACCATGTGCAGTATGTCCACACGACAAGTGTCAATCAGTCTGTCAAACGTGGTGCGCGTATGTCACGCAACAATGTTGTAGTCACCACGAATGCAATTCATACACATGGTGACCATTAGTTATTACTTCTGTGGACTTTTTTAAAAAGAGTATTTTTATACCACTTAGGTGACGGACAAGCCCACATGATGGAAAGTAGCTGTAGACTATGGACGTTTGCTACACCAGAGGTGTCACACTCGTGCTGCTAACTCTTTAGAAACGTTCTAATACCCCTTCTTGAAGAACCGCATATTGTAGTAGCTTGGAAAAACCACAGCAGGGAGTTCAACAGCTTCAGCGTATGCGGAATGAAGCTCCTTTTATACCGCACAGTGCGTATTTTTTCCGGTCGACGAAGAAGTTGAAGTGTGGAAAGAGGATATATTCTTCTTCATTCATTCATCTCTTCATTCTTATACCAAAACCAATTTATGTGTAAAAAATAGGTACTTAAATATTCTTTTATATCTAAAACTGTTAAGATAAAATGGGATAATTCTTCTTCTTCTATCGAAACGACGGCATTTTTGAGTTGCCATCGTGATTATTTTTAAGCGAGTAATTTGTTTCTGCCGCTACTCACAGAGAGGGCCCGAGCATAGGTGTTACTCTTCGGGAAGGCTTACGTCATGTCTACATCATTTATTTGCCATTAATATGAGTATACATACCTATCCATGCAAGTTACTAATTTCATTGTATCCCAGTTCGTCTCATAAATTTCCTGGTCACCCTATTCATACATTTTGATCTAAAGTTGCAATTTGATGTAACAATCGCGATAAATATGTATTGTCGGCCGCTATAATATACATTTAATAATATAAAAAATGTGTAGGTAGCAAGTGTATCCTAAATTACTTGGTAAATAGCTTTGCGAGTCATTTCCATTATGAAACGGGTGCTAGTGTGTTTTTTGCATACGTATTTTTTTTGCTGTGAGTAGTGTGACTATGGGTTTTGGTTTTCACCATAAGATTATTATACTTAGAGAAATAAAGTGTGTGAGTGAAATACATATCTTTACACAAAACCTAGGCGTGACAAAGTGACAGAGAATATGATCAATCAAACTTTTTTATAAACCTATCAATTTGTCAGATAATTCCTGGCTGTCATAAAAAGTGCATCCTTAAATTTATTTGAGACTAGCTATTACCCGCAGCTTCACCCGCGTAGAGGTCGGTTATCGCACATTGCAATATAGCCTATGTTACTCAGGGTGAATGTAGCTTTCTAATAATGAAATAATTTTTAAAATCATCACAGTAGTTTTTGAATAGAATACTTTTAATTTTTTTATTTGTACATAAAGTTATTTTATCTTATCTTATCTTATCTTATCTTATATATCTCGATCACATTCGAAGCTTTTTTTGTAGTCTGCAACGTGGCTGAATTTCGATATTTTCCGTGAAGCGACTTTCATCTGGCTTCCACAAATTTCGAAGTACCTACTGCAGTTATACCAGTTGTTGAACTTTTTTAGGGCTCCAACTAAACGTAATATTTTCCATAGATGTTCGTACGACATCCAACGTGCTCTCTGAGGCACAACAATACCAGTGCAAATAGCCATAGGTTATAGTTTAGGTGAGTGGGAATTGAATCTGCGTAGCCGCGTTCAGTACCGCCCCGTCACGAAGGCTGTCTAAAGGTAGCCATCTTTAAATCAATATCATTAAATCATTCTATTACATTGCCAATATTGCATTAGTTGCACAAATTGAGTTTCAGAAACGTATAATTATATTATTTATCATTGAATTACATTGATACATCTTGAAAGTCAATTCAGTAGCTTCTTGTCTCTTGTTTTTCTACGGATTTTCCTTAAAATTTTACCTATATCAGTACATAGCTGGACATAAGCCTCTCCTAATGTACGCCACTGCTCTCGAACCTCGGTCCTCCGTATCCAGTCGGTCCCAGCAGCCATTTTCGGGTCATCAGTCCATCTAGCTAGGGGTCGTATTACTATCCATTTAACTTCTTGTGGTCTCCGAAGAATCGTTTGCTCCAGCGGTCATCAGTCCTTCGACAGATGTAGCCAGCCCACTGCCACTTCAGCAAACTATATTCTTTGACGGATGACCTTATTGCGAGTTTCATCCTTCAAAGAAACTCCAAGACTTTAAATTTGTGGACTAATCCCTCGCTCCATGTCCACGTTTCGGCACCATAGGTCATAGCAAGTAGGACACACTGGTCGAAGACCTTTATTTACGGGCATTGCAGTATAAAGAGTGAATAAATAAATATTAACAATAAAACATAATATAAAAAAACCGCTTTAGCCTAGTAGTATGAGTAATGGACTGCTGAGACGAGGTCTCGGGTTCGATCCCATGGCACACACCATTGACTTTTCGATGCTTTTCGAAGTTATGTGTGTATTTATCGCAGGCTTATAAGTGCCCGGTTAATGGCAATAGGCTCGCCACCTATTACATTGGGACCTAAACATAAACTGGCGAAATATGGGTGCTAGCACCTTTGCCTACTCCTAAAGGCGTGAGTTTATATTATGTTATATAAAAAATATACCCACGCTACTATTCATTTCAAAAAAAAGTAAGTAAGTAGGTATGTGTTAAATAATCTGTGCTATAAAAACAAAAACGTAACGAGGATTCTACAATTTATTTGTGGAGTTGAGAGCATTGTTTGTGGTTCATGGCGCCCGTCAAATGAGTCTGACGTCATACGTGGGCTGTCAAACTGTAGCATGTGGGAAACGACATGGTGGGTAAGTGGGTGAGCCTGGTTAGAGAGACACAGTGCAGGGAAATGGCAGTAGAACAAGTTTGTAGATAGAGTCAGTCTCACACATAGACTCTACTTTACAACACTCGGATGGTTCACTATCCATTTGCATAAAAAATGCCATACACTATGCCTAAAAACATTGTGCAAAATATAACTATGCATAAATATTGTTAGCGACGCTCATTTTTAATTTACTAATAAGTTTGTATATAACCTTTTTGTTGTGAAGATTAAAATTCGAAAAAAGTTCTTATTTTTAAAATATATACATTCGTCTTTTGTTTTTTGTCAGTCACTTTTTATCTTTCCTCTGTAGTTATTTTTGCTTACAATAAAAGTGTGCTTTTTCTCTCACATATTTAATTTTGTGTTTTAATACTCGCCTACATATGTAACAAATATATTGAACCCAAGTACAGCTGCATATGTACTGTACAAAAAAAAATGTATATAATGCATATAAATATTTGTACTGAACGGGAAGAGAATCGAATAACGTCGTACAATATTAAAAAAAAATACTCTCTTGAAGTAGTGTTCTTCTTTTTTTCTTAGATGGCAACATATCAACCCAATTTAGGGGACAATTTTGCCAGTGTCGAGTTGGTAATTTCCTTTTATTTTGTGATAAGTATAATTGGAATGATTAATGATGATGATGATGATGATGATGACGATGATGATGACGATGACTGATGATAGTTGCCCTAGTAAAGTAGCGGAGACTTTACTAGATGCTTTTCTTAAGGAGATTTTGACACCAACACGAAAAATCACAATTCAATACAATATTCTACTCTCCTACACTTGTGTGCTTTGTCCAAGCCGTTATGTCTAAAACTCCACGATTTTTACATATAAAAACTCGAATGCACACCAAATGTAGAAAATGAAACACTGCAGCGCTTTGACACTTTTCGCGTTCCCGCCAAAACTCCTCTCTTGAAGTTAACCTTCTGGCAGTATCTTGCTTTACAACAGGCGATGACGAAGCAGTTCTCTCCGGCGCCGGCGCGCGCGCACCTACGTGATTACGCCGTAATGGCGACGACGCGTAATGGCTCACCACGGGAACGAACCGACTCCTATTACCCGCGACAAATTATGTTTTAACAGTAATATGTACAGGCATTACCGTTTGCAAACTACGAATATTACCGCTGAACGTAAAATGAAATGGAAATACCCTCAAACTGAAAGACAGTCTCTGTGGCGTGACGGTAGTGAATGCGACTGCTACGAAGGAGGCGTGGGTTCGATCCCCGCTCAGTGCAAATATTTGTATGCATGAAAACGGCAAGTTGCATTGGTCTGTAGCACTAGCATGAACTCCTATCGAATTCGTAATGTAAAGTTTTCGAGAGAATGGAGCATTGTGATTGGCAATCTGCCTCTTGTGAACCTGTGCGCGTGTGTAGCCCGCCAATCGCAATGCTCCGTTCTGTCGATACCTTTACATTACGAAGTCGATAGTATTTCGTGATAAGGCTACTGGTTGTGTTTCGGAGTACCGTCGGTCCCGGTTGCCATACGAATATCTATGGCAATCGTTACGTGAAGTTGCGCCCTAGAATTAACAAAATTTAACAACTGGTCTAACTGCCTTTTTTATTAATAGGGCACGTCAAATTACAAGTAGCTGTAATAGGGGGTGAGCCTATTGCCGTATTTCGGGCACTATTGTTGACTCCAGCATCCAGCCATGCATCCGAGACTTGTTGACAATTATTTCTGGAGTGAATACCTAAACCGACACTTCTAGCAAAAACTATCATCATTCTCTGAACCTTTTCCCAACTCAGTTGGAGTCGGCTTTCCAGCCTAACTGTGATGCGGCTGAACTTCGATATTTTCTGTGAAGCGACTGCCATATGACCTCCACAACCAATGGTCCAATAACATATGGCGATATCGAAGTTCCAAGTTAGACTGGTTGGACTTCTAGCAAAAACTATATAGTTCTAAAACTGTTTGGTTTGTTTGACTAAGGCTGCGGTTTCATCGGAGATATATGAAAGTACATAGTAAGAAATGTGTTTGGTAAGAATCAATTACTTTAAATACAGCACAGTGCCTTTAGCAAGAAAACTATCGAAAAGTTCTCGATTACTTTTTGATTAAGAACCTGTGTGTGTATGAAACCCGCCAATCACAATACTCCACTGTCTCGATACCTTTACGTTACTAATTCAATAGTTTTTCTTGTTCACAGTTCTAAGTGAATCAATAATAATTTATGCTTTGGACTGCACCTCAGCTATCATTATTTTGGGTACAATCAAATTATCGATTTAAATATCGAAAGAAAACTTTTCTCATCATCGTATCGCACAGAAACCTCGCTCATCTCTTACAGAAACGCAACCTACCATATAAAAGCTTAGTCATTCCATTAAAAATCATTAATTTCATTATACGATTAATCACAAAGTAAATGTATCGATGTTTGACGATATGTCAAAATAAAAACATCGATATTTTTATATATGGTATCGTAGACGCAATTATACCGATGATGATGAGATGTATAGAAAAAAAAACTAATATGTTACATCTGGGTTATTACCCGTGAATTATGTTAGTGTGTACTAGGTCTTACACTGGATCTTTTTTGTACCCGTGCTTTACCTGGGTATTGAACGGTACCTTTGTTACCTGAGTGTTCCAAGGAGACTTTTTTGGCCCTTAGCTCACTTAGCTTACCTTTAATATCACCACCCCGAAGGGTGTCGTAAGAGGCGAAAAATGGAAAAATAAGTAGGAAGAAGGCAACACATGCGCCGGTAAGTAATTCCAAGACTTAATGGTGCGGCAGAGGAAAGACTTACCGAACCGCTTGGTTCATGATGGAATATTCTGCACGGTATGCGGGTGACATCTAAGCCCTGGATTAATTGGAAGAGCTCATCAGAACAATCACCATGGTAGAGACGGCAAAATATTGCCATTGATGCAACATCTCTACGCATCTGCAAAGGTTCGAGGGTATTTCGTAGTCAGCGACTAGTTTGAAATCGAAACGCAAAACTCGATATGCACAACACGAGTTTCACTTCTTGACAACCAATCAGCGGCTTCCAAAAAGTCACAGCAAGATGGCGGATGCCGCGGATTGGATGAAATTTCAGAAAACCATCGTTATGTATTGTTTTTTTCTAATTGTCTAATATAAGAAGAGCGTACGTCCGGAAACCAAAGAAATAAGGAATGAACTTCCTAAAATGATTCTTCCGATTTTTTTTTGTAGTTAAAATACGTCCAGATTCTTTTTTTTTAAAGATACACACGTCGAATCCATCCACTTCGACTGCCAAATTTGAACATCTAATTAACATATCTGATGTCTGTCTGTATGTCACGTTCGTGCTCCAGATCGGGTCATGTGATAACATTTCACGTGTTTGCGTTATAGAAGTTACACCATCGGCTTTACATCGGATGGGTGCGCATGAACGCACTTGTAACATATAACTTTTTTTTACTGGTTAGGTACATTATTAATGAATCTTTTTTTTTTATTAAATTTAAATTAAAAAAAAAATAACCGCGGTAGCCTTGTGGTATGGGTAATGAACTGCTGAGACGCGAGGTCTCGAGTTCGATCCCAGGTTTACCCACCCCACACACCAATGATTTTCGATGCTTTTCGAAGTTATGTGTGTATTTATCGCAGGTTTATAAGTGCCCGGTTAATGGCAATAGGCTCGTTGGGACCTAAACATAAACTGGCGAAATGTGGGTGCTAGCACCTCTGCCGCTTTTTAGATTTATTAACCGACTTTAAAAGGTAGGAGGTTCTCAATTCGTTTAGCATGTATTTTTTATATTCTGTGATCATAAAGATATACTATAACACTAACAAGATACCTTCATTAAAAATATTGACATATGTTAAGTACTACATTAATTTTCTTGAAGAAGGGCGTGGTTGGACATATTTCTCAAGAGATATGAATAAACAAATACAAAATGGTGGATTATGTTATTTTTTCATACCGTTTAGGTGGTAGACAAGCACCCGGCCCACCTTTGGGAAAGTGGTTACCGTGGCCTATGGACGTTTGCAAATCCAGCGCGTCTCCCCATATCCGGGGTCTAGATAGAGACAGCATGGTTCCCACGTTAGGGAAAGGGGGTCATCTCAATAGGGGCGGTCCCGGGCGGAGAGATTTGTTGTGTATTATGTCACCTCTGGCAATCAAAGACTCGTAGACGGCGTGTGTTTTAGTCGGTTCGAGTCTGACATAATCATCTCCACCGATTTTGGCGGAGGTTCGAGGTCAAAAGGTTATTATTAGCCTTGGTATTCTGTAGGGCGGAAGTACTTCCCCAGTCGGACTGCTCAGTTAGGACGAGGGATACCGTCATGTCTTACCGCCGCCCGTTCCGTTTTTTACTTTATTTATCATTCAAACAATTACATAGAGTAAAAAGGTACATAAGAATTTACAAAACAAAATCTATGCGGTTTATAATCAACACCTAAGCGATTAAAACAAAAGTTAAACAAGTGGTTTTATGAAATGCAATTTGAGTCTCATTTTGACACTGCGGCCCAATATCATCAACATTTAAACTATCGTGTCGTGGTTTTAACTGTTACTTTTTATATTTGTTTGGTTATAACGATTAAGAAAGTTACTTTTGCCAACGTTTCGGATTCGTTATAGCGCCCGTAGTCACGACTTGACTCAACTATAATAATCAACCGCGTTAAATCCCGAACAAATATAAGAAAATGATTAGTTAGGTACTTGAGAATATGGCTGCTTTGAATTGAGCAGTTCATCTGGGGAAATACCTTCGCCCTACAGAATACTGCGGCTATTGTATTTCCAGCGATAAGTATGAGAGGTTTTAAGTATGTACAGCCTCAGTGGCGTGGTGGTAGTGCACCCGACTGCTACGCACGGGGCGCGGGTTCGATCCCCGCTCAGTGCAAAAAAGTTGTATGCATGAATATGGCTGTTTGCACTGGTCTGGTCGTGCCTCGGAGAGCACGTTAAGCCGTCGGTCCCGGTTGCCACACAAACATCTTTGGCAGTCGTTACGGGTAGTTGGAGCCTTCAAGAGTCTAACCAGTTATCTGGCGGCATTAAACCATGACGAGCCTATTGCCATTAACCGGGCACTTATAAACCTGCGAAAAAATACACACATAACTTCGGAAAGCATCGAAAAGTCATTGGCGTGTGCCATGGTAAAACCTGGGATCGAACCTGAGACCTCTTCTCAACAGTCCCTTTACCACTAAAGGCTAACGCGGATTTTTTTTCGATCTAAAAATATTTATAGGGAAATCCTTAATTTCATTAGGGAGCTTGTTAAAAAAGCGTATACAGTTACTCTAGTATAAATAAATATAAATAAATATAAATATTCTAGGACAATCTACACAACGCCACCTAGACCCATGGTAAGCATAGTTTAACTAGCTTGTGTTACGGGTTCTAGAATGCGGATTAACATACATAGATACATTTTTTTTGTAAATACATACATATTATACATAGAAACACCCAGACCAATGCAAATATTTATATTCAAGCACACAAAGATTTGCACTGAGCGGGAATCGAACCCGCACCTCCTGCGTAGTTCTTGGAGTCTACAAGACTTCCCAATCTCGTGTCTCTATCAAAGAGATTAAGTCATCATAGATACGTCAAGATATTGCTCATGTTACCAACGAAATATCGACGGGTCGACACATTTTTTATCGATCGCGATACTTCGGCCTCGTCAGCAAGAAAAGACATATTGCCTACTCATCATACCTGATACTTATTTATTAAGAATTATTTATTTCCTTTTCAAAGTATTATTGAGTTTTTAAAACAGCTGCCATGCGCAGGTTGGGTGATAATCGTTAATTATCTGTTAGAGACTTAAATAATAACCAAACCGATTTCATAAGACAAAAAGGTTAAATTGAAATGTGAAACTTCAGACGAAATTATTATTTTCGTCTGAGAATTAAATGTGATTTATGAATTTATAGAAGTCGGTGCTTAGACCGAATGGTTAGCACCGACTTTTAATAGCTCAATAAACATGTAAAATTCACGAAAAATAAAAAACAAACTTTTCCGAAAATAATTAAGTTGGTTCGTATTTTTTTTTTATCTATGGCATAGTTGTCTCTATTTTGAACGGATATGTTTTCGTTTTGCAGTAGGTACATATGATTTATGCTAATTTAGTATAAAAGGTATTATATTTATACGACCAATCAAAACAATTGCTCACTAGTGATGCAACGCATTATTAACATTTATATATTATGTGAGTATGGTGACGTCGCCGTCGCCGCGTCGTCGGGTCCCCTAAGAATCGGTCGTAATACATTTCTAATTTTTTTCTGTTCTGTGGTAAAATCTATTATTTTTCACCTGTCAGTATTGTTTTTCTAAAGTTAAATACTGATTACCTTAAATTACTCATGTGATGGCAACATTAACCAGATTTTTGGCTACAATTAGACGCGGGAATGAATTTTGACAATCCAACAAAGACACAAAATATATTATATTTTCAGCAGCTTTTGTATGATACACAGCTTTTGTATCTCACATTAAGGTAGGTATTTCTAAAAAAAATACTTATCTGTTACTGAAAATGACCGAGCAAATGATTCATAATAGCGATAACACTAATTGACCCTGTCAACTCTATAGTGACCTAACTGTTTTGCTATTACGGACAAATTGGACATTTCTGCCCTTGTAACTATATATAATGTAAGTACCTAGGAAATGATACTTTTATACTATTTATTCTCCGTTTGTTTAGCTACTTAAATAAACGTAAACAATTTTGGTGTCTTTTTATTATAATGTTTTGTTTTAAAACTTCAGTTCAAAAATACTTTTCTTCTTAGAAACGCATTTTAAAGCCTGAAAACCGGTATTGAACCACTACCTAGTTAATCAGTTAATTTGCCTAGTTTATTTGTTTAACATTGTGTTTTTATAAAAAGTTGCCACAAGATTGTTTACCTTTTTAATACCTAAACAAATGGAGTATAGTTATAATAACGGAGGTAGGACTGGGGAAGAACCTCCACCCTTCAGAATATCACGGCTAATAATAACCTTTATAGAAGGTCAAATTACTACTAGTATTTTTGAACTAATTTGACTGGTCTATTAGTTCCACAGTCTATTAGTTCTATTTTCAAAATAAGTATCATATTCTCCATTACAACGCCATTGTCCATAAACTTCTTTAAGCCCACGTATTGCCAACATTAACAAAAAAAACAACATGCCAACATCATAAAACAAATTGTGATCGAAAAAAAAATCAAACAACTTTTTTCGTTGATACAACACTGATCTCAATATGGAAATCTATATAAAGGGACGGGCGCTACAAAAATCACGAATCATT
Source organism: Pelosia muscerda (assembly GCA_963691645.1). NCBI lineage: Eukaryota > Metazoa > Arthropoda > Insecta > Lepidoptera > Erebidae > Pelosia > Pelosia muscerda. Next base: position 1,748,503 of record OY829113.1, read on the forward strand.
GCATCGTGATCTGTTTTTTAGACGTCTCAATAATAAATTTGGACACAAAATAAATAGTTATATCTCAGCGTGCCGTAATTATGTTGTTAATAAGTACAATGCAGCGATCTGAATCAATCGAAACGTCATTTACTTGACGTTTCAATCAGCATCGCATTGTTTGTATTGTGTGTTTAATATGTATAGATTGTGTTACCGATATACTGTTTTTTTGTCGGTCCATTGTGAGATGATGGCTTGTTTTTGTTTAAGTTACGATTCGGACAGGCTCGGCGGGTGCCCGCCGAAACCGTGTAGAGCATTGAGACGTCTTTGTAATTTGTTATGAAATATTAGACTGATAGAGATATTTAAACACTTTGATCTGATATTAAAAAGTGACGGATCATTTTTTGGATCGGTATTGGATCGCCAGGAAGGTACTTAAAGCTTGTCTTCTCCTTTTGCAATTTTATTACAAACAGATTTACTAAAGAATTGAAAAAACATTTTGATTGTATGAGAAGCTTTTCTCCATTTCTCATGATCTTGGACATGGATATCACTACCAATGATAGCAGTGACTTACATTCCATATAGGTAAATATACACTACATAAAATCATCATTCTCTGAACCTTTTCCCAACTCAGTTGGAGTCGGCTTTCCAGTTTAACTGTGATGCGGCTGAACTTCAATATTTGCCGAGAAGCGACTGCCATATGACCTCCACAACCAATGGTCCAACGACCAATGGCGATATCGAAGTTCCAAGTTAGACTGGTTGGACTTTTGAGGGCGCCAACTACCCGTAACGAGTGCCATAGATGTTTGTATGGCAACCGGGACCGACGGTTTTAACGTGCTCTCCGAGCCACGACCTGACCAGTGCAATCAGCCATAGTTATGCATACAACTTTTTGCACTGAGCGGGGATCGAACCCGCGCCCCGTGCGTAGCAATCGCGTGCACTACCTCCACGCCACGGAGGCTGTACGGGACATAAAATGTACTTTAATAAATAGATAAAGATACTCTACCTAAATCAGACAAATTATAACATGTAATCTGATTTAGGTAGGGTATACGGTGACCATTTGCAGGTAGTGAAATGGAAGAAAAAAGTCGGAAAGCGGACTTCGAACTCAAAAGTTAAAGCTTCGGATTCTCTGGAACGCAAGGATGATGATGATGATGCAGTGTCTATTTGTGTCTATGGAATGCATGCTCACGATTGTTAGTATATAGTTATATTATTATGTATTATGAAATGTTTTTATGTCACTTAGTATTATGTATATAATACGACGCCCAGTGCTCACGAGTTATTCGATTAGCTCCCAAATATCATTACAAAAAGTACCACTTTGTGTTTATTCAGCTGACAACACTGACCAAGGTATAGTCAATAAATTAACGTCAAAATAACTTTATTCGCACAAACGATTAAGTAAAAGACAGTTGCAGCCCTTAATGCCCCTGTATGTTTTTGCATCAAAGAAATTATATCTGAGTATTAAAAATGGACACCTGACAAGTTTCGGTCAGACTGTAAAAAACTCAAGTCCGTTATGAGTTACAATCTAATGACTCCTTCGATTTAAAAAAGCGGAATTAAAAAAAAAAAGAATTAAAAAGTAAATACGCGCTCGCGAGGTGCGTTCCAATTTCAAAGTCGCCACATGTCGACGGTGACTTGCAGTATTGGAGCGAGAGCTTTTTAGCTGACGATTATTTTAAAACTTGGTAAAATAAAAATATGTTTTGCTTTCGACAGCTTGTTTTTCTGTTTGATGATATAGAGGTATATCTAAGTACTTGAATAATGTGAAATGTCAGTTTGGGTTTAGTAAAAAAATTAAACGGTTAGGAGAAATGTGGCTTAATTCTTTACTTGATTGGTTATTTTTAATGATTGACACAAATTACTGGTCAGATGATGTAGGTTTATTAATAGGTTTGACGAAATTATACTTCAGTTAAAAGTTGAATAGGTCAGGAATATAGGAGATCGGATAAATTTTCAGTAAACGTTAGAAATTAAATTTTCATTGATATTTATTCCCATGAAAAATAATATATCACTTATTTACAGCCTTTTAGATACTCAAAAACATGTTTTAATATTTTTAGTTTAAAAATCACTCCAGATCGCCATGTTGTGTCATCTGAGAGTGCGTTCCCGTTGCTCCATAAAAACCTTCTTTAGAGTTCAATTAATTTTATTTATATAAAATATATTTTATCTATGGCTGCAGTGGTATCTTTCTTTCTTTCTTATTATTTCTTTCTAAAAAGGACGTTAGGGTATGACTTCACTATTTTGTTGTCAAATCGCTGATCATTATTGGGTTTCATGATTTAAAAAGAATAATTTTTTAAACGAGATAATTGTTATCTACTTAGTAGCACCATCCAATATGAGTTTGGCTTATATTTACATATCTTCGAAGCTTCCGGTATCATTTTTACTAAGTCCTTCTGCTGTTATCGAAGTCGATGGTGAAGGAAATTATGGTTTCATCGTGAGCAAACCAGATTCATAAGACTTTGCCTTAATAGGTACAATAATATGGACTACTGGTATTTCCTTCTTGTGTGGACTGTCTGATAATGAAGACGTTATATAGAAGTCAAGTATTCTTTCATAGATTACTGACTACTGAGTTTATGTAGTGTCAAGTGGCTTAAACCGCACAGAGCCATAGACGGAGCTTCCGTTCTCAAACCTACTATGTACTAGGAGAGCAATGACTTTTAAAAAATATACTGTTAAAAAAATTGTGTCACGGTTCTTAGGTGTGGCGGGAATGAATTTTGAATTCCGAATTTTATACGTGATTCAGACGCGAAACGCGCTTTTTACCCGACTGCGCGACGCAAAGGAGGGTATTGTGTTTATCAGTCTATGTATGTATGTATGTATGTATGTATGTATGTATGTATGTATGTATGTTTGTTTCTATGTGGCGTTCTAGAGGCTAAACGCGTAGGCCGATTTTGATGATTCTTACGTCAATCGATTCGTCTTAACCTTGCGAGTGTCACTAAAGACATGACAGTAATCAAAAATCACCCCAGCGACAACCAGACGCCATATTGTCAAAATGAAAAAAAAAAAATTCGACGAACTATGTCAAGTGGGGTGTCGTTGAATAGGTATTTTAAAATCATTTTCAGGTTCCTTTTACCATTTTTCATTTTAACTAATAGTTTAGGATTTATAATGATTTAAAGTTGTTTAACAAAACATTCATTCTCGCAAATTTTCTTACTTCAAGGATAAACGATATACAAACAAAAATTATATTTTGATAAAAAAATAACTTTTAAATGAATTGTAACTAAAAAGTACAAAATAAAAAAAATAATTAAGAAAAACAAAAAACCCGACTGCGTAAACCAAAGAACTAAAAAGAAAGAAACAAGCCCAGGAGTTAAGATTTCATACAATACTCACAGTCGGGGCCCATTTAAATTTTACCAATCACATCTTCCTAAGGGGCCCCGACTGTAAGTATTGTATGAAATCTTAACTCCTGGGCTTGTTTCTTTCTTTTTAGTTCTTTGGTTTACGCAGTCGGGTTTTTTGTTTTTCTTAATTATTTTTTAAAATTTCATCTTGTTTGCTATAAAATCGCTCAAAAAGGCGGCCACATGATTCTCTCGCGATTTTATTGGTCTTAAATGATACGAGAATTAGACCTCTCTGGTCCCATTCCTTCAAATACCTACACTACCATTACCAACATAAAAAAAACAAAAGCAAAATAAAAACACCACATGTTGAAAAAGAACACAAATTAATAGTAAAAAATTGAAATCATAAGATTACTCATAAAAGTTTCCCGCATCCGTGACTCACTTAGAAGCAGCCAGCATCATCTCTTTTAACCATCATCGAGTATACCATTGCCTTTAAAACACTTCATTCTAAAAAAAAACATGAATAGGACACGCCACTTAACGGACCGCAAATAAAACGTAAGAAAATACCTATTGATATAAAATATTATTATATTTGTAACAAACTACATGAATGTAAGGAACATCAATATGTTTTGGCCTTTTGGCGCATTGTGAACATAATCATTAAGCACTCGAACCCTTTGATGCACTCTTCAGCTCCACAAAGGGACAAAAGACGGTGGCTTTTTAAGCCACCTGAGTCATATTCTGTCCTTTTCATTGATTTATGGTGGCTGAATATTAATAAACATAGTGCATTCAATATGATCGAATTAAAAAAAATGAAGTTGTTGAACGTTGCAATGTGATGTGAATTGTGTATTTTTTGTCTGTATGATATTATCATTATGGCGGGGAAACTTATAGATACAACCGATATGACAGTAATATGAATTTGGAATGTCATTTTCTGGTGTTGGTAGTAGCTACACATATATTTTAATGTATTAAAATTAAGATAAGTTTCGAGGAGCATTATACTTTGTAAAATATAGCTTGGGTCCTATGACAGATGTCAAAATCAGGTTCATAGGGATGTCCAAAATTCGATGAAAATATCGATACTACTAGCTATTATTGATGCATGTTACTTATAATTAGGTTTAATTTAACTGTATGTATGTATTTAATTGTAATGAGAACGGAATATATGTAGCATACAAGACGTCGGCACTCATACTGATGAGAATGAGTGGAGTGGATCAGTGGAAATTCATATCAAACAAGATGTTGGCGCCTGTATCTTATGTCTATATCATGGCCCAAGAGCCAAACGCGGCGTGTCTTCTTACAAAATCTAAAAACAGGTTCAGGGCGTTGATGGATTGAATGTAGGATTTTATTTACTCAATATTATTTAGGATCAAGTATATTGAAATATAAATATTATTATGATATTAAAATACCTAAGCAATAAGATTAAATTCTAATTATTTTTTTCTTATATTAATTTCAATTTTAAATTAAGCTTTATACAAAATATGGATAGTTCATAGTATGTGGTCACGATGATTCATCGCCCATCACTAATTAGCTCGGTATGCCCATAAAGTATGACATTGACAGCTACTACATTCAATAATAGAAAATTCAAGACTTCATGTGCGGGATTTCACTGACAACTGTCATAGGACCCAAGCTACATTTTACAAAGTATAATATTATAGTTTATTCGACCTACCTATTCGACTAATTGATGACATTGTATAATAGATGTAGGTATATAAGATTTGCTCCTAAATATTGTAAGCAATCATTAAATGCACCCCATTTCGAAAATAATTTAAAAAAAAATTAAGTGCAGAATATTCCATCAAGTAGGTACCAAGCAATTCTTTGACTCTTTCCTCTTCCTTAACAGTAGGTACCTAAGTCTTGGAATTCTTTACCAGCTCACGTGTTTCCTTCTTCCGGTAGTCCCAGGTCCTTCAAGCGGGGAGTGAAAAAGCATCTGATGAGGCCGTAAAACTGAGCGCCACCATTGTAACATTACATGTTTTTAATGGTGACCCTCTTTCCTGAGACTTTGCCTTCAGCTTAGGCGAGATGAAGTCAAATTCACGTGCTCATAATAAAAAAGCATGATAAACATATAAACCTCCCTCTAGAATCACTCTATCTATTAATCCGCATCAAAATCCGTTACGTGGTTTTAAAGATGTATTGTGATGACCTACAGACACAACAAGAATGATAAAACTTTGTGCTATGATGATAAAGCTTAACATCAGGCGAGGTGAAGTCAAATTGACGTGCCATAAATAAAAATAAAAAATGAAGTTAAAAGAATAAGCGACTTTGTTTTATACTATGTAGTGATAAAAAATCTTTACAAACCAATAAAAGTACAACGATTTTGAGGTTATAAAAGTCAAATCACCCCTCTCGTGCGCAGCGGCGTGGAAGTAACGCGCCTCGACATCCAAAGCCTCTGTTGGAGGGTAGGACAGCTTTACATTCACGCTGTTTTGATCAGAAGTGGGTTACAGTTACAAAAAAATATTGCACATTTTGGTTTGTATATCACTACATAGTATAAAATAAAGTCGCGTTCTCTGTCCCTATGTCCCTTTGTATGCTTAAATCTTTAAAACTACACAACGGATTTCGATGCGGTTTTTTTAATAGATAGAGTGATTAAAGAGGAAGGTTTATATGTATAGGTATAACATCATGCTAGAACCAACTGGCAAGAAGAAGTGAAAAATGTTGCAAAATCGGGGTGACGCAGACGAAGTTAGTACCTAAATGGTAAAAAAAGATTTACTTCATAGATGTATGTAGTCGATAGTTTTGTGGTTCAGCTTTGCGATCTAACCGACCTATCTATACTCCATTTTTTAGGTACTTGAATAAAGGTAAACAATCTTGTGACAATTTTTTATAAAATCATTATGGTAAATAAATGAACTTGGCTAACAAACTCATTAACTAGAAATTCGATACTGGTTGTTGGTCTTTAAAATGCGTTTCTGAGCAGCAAAGTATTTTTATACTGAGTTTTTAAACAAAACATTATTAAAAAGATATACCAAGATTGTTGACGTTTTTTTTTAATATTTATACAAATACCTAACTATAGGGTTTGAATACTGGCCACTACACGAACGTAAGAGACGCATTGGTAACATAAGCAATTTAGCTGGACATTCATTAAAAAACTATACCTACATTAATAAGTTGAAAATGAGTTAAAATTAAACTAGGTTAAGAAATACCTACTGTATCCATTTATTTTATTGACAACACTAGAAAAGTCCATAGTCAGTAAAAAAAAACCGAACAGAAAACTATACTGTAAAAGTTAACGGTCTATGGTAATCAGCTTGTTACATTTACTTTTTTAAATCGACTGATCCCAAAGAAATAAATTACTTGTTCAGCATTTGATTGGTCTGGTGTAAAGCTTAAAAATGAAACAGTAATCGACCGAAGATGACTACTGCTTGCAAGCACAATATAAATCACTGAATGATTGTCCCAACTATAAAGCTTAACCAGCACCAATTGAACAATCTCAAATCTGAACTCCTAATCTCCATGTTCAATTAATGTCAAGTTGACATCAGCTGTCAAATCAAATGACAAATTAAAATAAATGACGCGCGCATCGTCGCTCTCGGCCAATGGGGGCGCGTTAAATGTTGCCAGTTTAAAATATTAACACAATGGGATCTCGATCTGTTGGCAAACAAGTGTGTTTATGTTTCGGCTCCCGATGCTTGAGGTTTAATTAGTTTGTCCAAGGCGACAGTAGCGGGAATCCTGTAGAGGGAAATGGCAGTAAGTTAAGTTAGATGTTTTAATAATGTATTTCAATTTGTCTATGGTTAAGTTTTTTTTTGTAATCTTAAAAATAAACGTAAGTAATTGAGTACTTTATCGAAGTATTGAGTTGTTTAGATACAATTCTGCACCTCTATACAAGTTGCAATACGTTTGTAGAATAAATGGGAAAAAAATAAGGGGTTACCAGTGTTACCACCACTCATCCACGGTTTATAGCAAAAGTAAAACATTACTAATTGTCATAGAAAGGAATATCAAAGCAAGCATGTAATATATTTTCTCAAAAAATATAAACGCAATATTTCATTTTCATTTTTCTATTTTCAATGTTTAGAACCTTTTTTTATACTACTTAGGGTGGCAGACAAGAAGGCGGACCATCTGATGTAAACCTCTCCAGTGAGCTCTGGCTGTCCTACTCACCGGAAACACAACACAAGGTTATTAGCCGCTGTATTCTGTAGGGTGGAGGTACTTCCCCAGTCGGACTGCTCAATTGGGACGGGAGATACCGTCATGTCCTACCTCCGTCAAACAATCATACTAGTTAATCTATTAGGTATATATTATATATAAATAATCTTCACTACATAGTATAAAACAAAGTCGCGTTCTCTGTCTTATATTCTTATGTCCCTTTGTATGCTTAAATCTTTAAAACTACGCAACGCATTTTGATGCGGTTTTATTAATAGATAGAGTGATTGAAGAGGAATGTTTATATGTATATAACATAATGCTATAACCAAGTGGTGAAGAGCTGAAGTGAAAAATGTTGCAAAAACGGGGTGATGTAGACGAAGTTGCGTGGGTCCGCTAGTTAGACATAATCTAATTTATTTTTCCATAATAAACTCATAAACTCACGCCTTTATCCCCGAAGGCGTAGTCAGAGGTGCTAGCACCCACATCATTCGCCAGTTTATGTTTAAGTCCCAATGTAATAGGTAGCGAGCCTATTACCATTAACCGGGCACTTATAAAACCTGCGATAAATACACACATAACTTCGAAAAGCATCGAAGTCGTTGGTGTGTGCCATGGTAAACCTGGGATCGAACCCGAGACCTCGTCTTTGCAGTCCATTACCCATACCACTAGGCTACCATTTTTCCATTCATTTTTAAACTTGAACTTCTGCACCGTTCACTCCATGTTAGGCTCGCGTGCTCGCGCCCGCCGCTCAATTGACAAGTAATTGCGCGCGACATCGCCCACAGCCGATCTCATCAGTACAAAACTGTTTGTGTTTACATACGTACAACACGTTCTACCAATCATGTACTGGTTCCGTTGACCCTTTCATCAGGGTCTTATCTCTTTTTTAATCGAAAAGCTTTACGGGATACTCACTGGAGTTGTTGAGATGACAGTGATTATCAACTCAATTACTGTGGATTTTGAAGATATAAGGTATTAAGTACACACAGTCTTCGTGGCATGGCGGTAGTGAACACAACTGCTACGCAGGAGACGCTGGCTCGATCCCCGCTCAGTGCAAATACTTACTTGTATGCATGAATATAACTTTTATTTATGGCACGTCAATTCGACTTTACGAGTACCTTGCCTGACGGTAAGCTGAAGGTAAAGTTTCAGGAAAGAGGGTCAATATTACAAACACGTACAGTATTACAATGGTGGCGCTCAGCTTATAGGCCTCATCAGATGCTTTTTCACGCCCCGTTCAAAGGACCCGGGACTGTAGGAAGAAGGAAACACGTGTGCTGATAAGGAATTCAATTCTATTTGCATTGGTCTGGTCGTGCCTCGGAGAGCATGTTAACCCGTCGGTCCCGATTACCATACAAACATCTATGGCAATCGCTACGGGTAGTTGGATCCCTCAAAGGTCCGACTAGCCTAACTACAGAACTTCGATATCGCCAATTTGATTGTGGAAGTACGATGACAGTCACTTCACGGAAAATATCGAAGTTCAACCGCATATTAGTTAAACTAGAAAGCCTTCACCAACTGAGTTGGGAATAGTCTCAGAGAATAAAGGTATTAAGTGCTTATTAGATTCAAGATATATATTTCGATACTGCCCCTTAAAAAGTTAGATGTTATTTTTACAATAAAAGAGCGTTTATTTCATGCATATGAGATGAGGTACCACCCTTAGAGTCGAGCCGGCCGCAGACCTCCTCTGACGATAACTTTTTTCACTAAATCTCGCCATATTTTTGCAAAATATGAAAAAGATACTAAACGTATCCGCTTACCGATTTGCTAAAGTTTTTTAATTTCCAAAAAGCGTCGATACACACGAGCCGGATCGCGTGCACGCTCCATTAGCGTGTAACGCGATACGGCTGCGATCCGCGGGGATTTGCGCACTTTTTACTCTACATTATTTGCAGTCTGTGGTCAGATATTGTCTATAATATTTTGGGCGGGAATTAAAATTCGATTTTCAATTATTATTCCATTTAGTTTTTTTCAGATATTTAAGATCGTCCATAGTACCTACATTGCAATTTTGACGCTTCTTGGTGGCGACACATTTTCCCATAATATATTACCAGATGACTACCTATTCGATGCTACAAATTACAACGGTACGTGATCCTGGTCATATCTTGATAAATAATTTTTGAATTCAGCTTTTGATCTCTAGAACACGTCAATGTAATTTCACCTCGCCTGCCGTGCAATTCTCTAAGTATACATCGTTGAGCTCGACGCTGATCTCGCCTGCTGAAGACAAATTCTCAGTAAAGAGGGTCACCATTACAAATACGTTCAGTACTACAATGGTGGCGCTCAGATTGACGGCCTCATCAGATGCTTTTTCACGCCCCGCTTATAGGACCCGGGACTGTAGGAAGAAGGAAACACGTGAGCTGGTAAGGAATTCCTATAATTAATGGTGCAGCAGAAGTAGATTTATTTATATTATCTTTAAATCATTTAAGAATTGAAATGACACGTCCCATACCAAACTCGAAATTTGAAAAAGAACTCAAACATCTTTTTAAAATTCTATTCCCATATTTATATTTTTCTTCTTTTATGCAACACAATCCCAATTTTACATTTCATTACCAGCCAGACATAACTTTTGTTCTCATTTCAAAAACTGAACAGCGTTTACACCACACTAAACAACTGATTTTAATTCACCAATTACCTGATATTTAATACCGGTACATACAATACCGGTATACAATACCGTTTAATTGAATAACCACCGTTTATACCTGATCTCGTAAAGTCCGGTAACCGATACCGTCTACCAAGAAACTGCTTCACGGGACATAGCGCAAAAAGGACGACCTGGTACTAATGAGCCGTAAAATTAGGGACCCCATGTAAGGCAACGACTAGTATCGCGTTACGGTTGGTGGGAGTTATAGGAGGTAGCGGGAGCGAGGGAGTTTGTGGTTGATAGATTGATTATCCGCGGGATTTTGCGCATGATAAAAAAAAGAAAAGCTGGATTCATTTTACCTTGTTAGGGTGGTAGACTTTTTTGGAATTTAAAGAATAATCCGCAAACCACAAAGTCCCTCGAGTTTGTGGTTTGCGGATTAATTATTCGCGGGACTTTGTGCACAAAAAAAATAAGAAAAAGGTGATTGATTTTACTTTGTTAGGTTGGAAGACTTTCGGAAATGGATGTTTTAGTATCCTATTAGATAATGTTCTTAATTATACCGAATGCAGTAATAGAGAAATCAAACATAGATGTGTATTATCAACCGAAGAGAACATTGAAGTGAGAATTAAATTGTGAAAGTCGAAAATGCATTCTACTTTTGTTTACATTTACGATATTAACTTATAAAATTTAAAAAAAATGACATACTAATATGATTATTAACTAACTTTTGCCCGACGTTTTGCACACATTAATATTTGATTCCGATCCTAAAAAGTGTAGAAGGATCAAAATGTGAATGTGTGTGTGCATAATAAACTTGTAATATATAAATGTAAGACGGCTTGTTAATTTAAACTAACTCTGCATAAAATCGCTTACGTTTAATACTTACACCACCCACATACAACATTATTAACACGTTTTACCGTGAAACGGCATGCTCATTGTGGTCTCATACAAGCTCGTAACGCGACACCGCCCGCTCCTTCGCACACGTTATAATCCGATCAATTGGCTGAATGGAGAACCACCTTGGGGTAGCCAGAATTAAGAACCGCAATCCGTATATCTATATTAGTGAATGGGGGGTATCAGGTTTGCCAAAATTGGGCAGAAACATGGAGGATGGATGATATTTGAAACCTTTATGGGGATCACACCGCTTGCCACGGGCAGGGAGTTCATCCTCACACATTACGAGGGGAAATGGTACGCCCTGTGAGGTATGAGAGGAACTTCATCCCTCGCACGCTCAAGCTGTGGAATGAACTCCCTGCCGTGGTTTTTCCAAGGGGCTACAATAAGGGATTCATATTAGGATTTTCAACTTTCTTTTATGTATTAGACTAGGTGTCATCCGCGGCTCCGACCGCGTGTATGTTGGTTATCGCGCAGTGCAGCTTATATTACTCAGGGTGACTATAGCTTTCCAATGGTGAAAGAATTTTTAAAATCGTCACAGTAGTTTTTTACACACACACAAAATTGCAATTTGTACAATTATAATATGTATTAGTGTAGATTAGTACTATAATGTGACTTGTAACTATGTATAGCGACAGCCGCCACAAGGCATGGTTCTTTTAATAAACCTTTCAATTTTAGGCATCACAGACCCACGGGTCTACCGGGGCAAGAGGCTACTATCTCACCTCCGGCAACTAAAGATCCAAGGACGGCGTGCGTTTTAGTCGGTCGAGACATAAAATCTCTTACTCGTTTCCGTAGGGATATTATGCACGAAAAAAAGGCATTACAGACTTTGCAGAGCCTGCATGGGAGACAAGCTTCTAGTTTCTACACTGTCCTGCTACAGAGTTAAATACTTCAATAACTCAAATACGCTCCGAGAAACTCAGCAGTGTGAAAGACGAGTTCAACGAGTTGGGGTGGATTAAATAAACTATCCACCCTCACGGGAAAACCGCTCTATTACGAGAAGTGGTGGAAATCAGCCTACAATACTATAAAACCATACCATACCAAACTAACAAACAAAGCCGCTATCAAGTACCTATTGTATAATTAAATCTTATTTATTCAATAACAATTAAGTCAATGTGTGTACTCATCTGTACTGTATTATAAACAAAAAAAATGGCGCAAACAACAAAAGATATCTTCTAATATAACAATAAAGTAATATTATCCTTACTCTGCCTCCCCCCGTAAGAGATAGCGTAAATAGTTTCGCAAAACGGTAATGTTACAGCCAGGTGGTTGGGTCACTCGGGATGCGTATGCGCACAATATTAGGTTACTTTACCTGCTCGAGCTGTGGTCTATAAACCTATATTAAGTGCTTGGGCAGACCGGTAGCTAGGTTGTAATTTAACCTGCTTTATAAAATATATAAATGTTACGGCTAATACCCGAAGTGCGGCTGCATCTAGTTTAAGCCGGTTAGAACCAGCCAGATAAATAACACATATAACGGAAAAAAAATAACTCGTACTAGGTTTAACCAAGAGTAAGTGGTTACAACTAGTTCTAACCGGCTACTCCTAGTTGTAACCGGCTAAAACTCGGTATATCAACACGATTTAACAATTCCAACGATGACAAAAGTAAATAGTTATTTGTGCAACAAGAGAGCAAAACTGTTTTTTGCTGCGAGTGCTGATTTTGAATCCTGAGCAAGCGAGGGATTCTAGGATTGAATCACGAGCGTAGCGAGTGATTCTACTGTAGAATCCTGAGCGTAGTGAGGGATTCAAATGCACGAGATGCAAATAATTTTGCTCTCGTGTGGCACACATTACTTTTCACTTCAGCAGCGAGAACACATAAGAAATTTTACTTAGAAGATAATGCAACACTTATTAACAGAACAGAACACCTATTATTAATTAAAATAATGCTGAAAATTTTAAAAGTTAATAATTAATCTAATTACTTATTGCTGTTCTGCAAATTTAAAGTTGAAAGTTAAAAGTTACATTTTATACCCGTTATTTTTAAGGTGTGTCCAGAAACAGCGTACGTGACATTTTATTTTTCAAATGTTGATAATAGTAATCATTGTAAATACTTATGCATTACTTATTTTGGTATTCAATAACATTACATAATTATTAAATAATGTAAATAAAATACATGGTTATTCTTTTACAAATATCGTTCAAATTTAGAATTTCGAAATAGGACCTTCGACGTGCCATAAATTAAAAAAAAAACTTCAAAATACTTGTGTTTGTCACTCGAACTTTTTATGGACGGCCAAGAGACAGAGTGCAGTGTATGTAGCTCAAAAGTTATTCGCGGAACAATTCTTTTTGAATCTATGGTTGGCACTCTTTATTGAAAATTAAAAAAAAATAATTAAAAAGCTACTTTGTCTCACTGAGTGAGCAAAATCGCGTTTTGCACACTGTTTTTACGCAGCAAAACTCACTTGTTTGAGCTGCTGTGGTGAAAATAATATTAATTGTCATAGAAAGGAATACCAAATCGCATCCCTCAAAGTAAATAAAAAGACTTCTTACTCGACTAACCGCGGTAGCCTAGTGGTATGGGTAATGGACTGCTGAGACGAGGTATCGGGCCCGATCCGAGATTTTACCATGGCACACACCAATGACGTTTCGATGCTTTTCGAGGTTATATGTGTGGTTTATAAGTGCCCGGTTAATGGCAATAGGCTCGCCACCTATTACATTGGGACCGAAACATAAACTGGCGAAATGTGAGTGCTAACACTTCTGTCTACCCTTACGGGGATATAGACGTGAGTTTATGTTATGTTATGTCTTACCCGAGGAGATATGATTTCGTGTGTGCAATATTCCGCAAGTGCGAAAAACAAACTTCGACACGTGTGTCCTCTTTACAAGGCATCTTACAATACAGAGCGACTCCACTTTCCAACTGTAAACACAGCCATGACAAAGTACCTATGAACTACTATTAATTTAATCAATTAGAAAAGTAATTAAAGTAATTTAATTAGGCTAAAATACACACATGATTGACACTTGCCTGTCAACGCAATCGTTCCGGTGTGCACCGTGCCTTAATTAAGTGTATTTCGCAAATGATATTTTTCTTCGCCTCTGGAATTTCAGCTTGTTGAAATAAAAACTTTTTTAAGGAAAAATGTCGAAAATGTAAGTAGCTTTATTAGTGAAATACTTAGAAATACTCTTCACCTTTCAATTAGTCTTGATGATTAAGGACTGTAATAAAAACCGGTCAAGTGTGAGTCGGGCTAGCTCTCAAAGAGCTACGGACAAATTGTCAGTAAAATTATAAACCTCGACATAGTCTGATACTCTCCAAGATATTAATTGGTATATTGCTTGTGCAGCTAAGCACGTTAATTTCCTTGCTATTTACATCGCATAGCAAGAAATTGGGTCAATTTTTTGACCAAATCTAGGTATTTAGCCGCAACATTTCGGTTAGAAATTTAGTTTCGGAATACCCATTTGTTACAAAGTGTACGGTGGCGGCTCGCCCCCTATTACGTGGGATTGAAAATAATAGTTGGCGAAATGTGGGTAGTTAGTACACCTCTGCCTACCCTTTCCGGGATTATGTAGGTATATATGTATGTACATAATATTGAAAACGATGTTAATATTCTTGAAAATTGTGATCAAACAATCTATTTTAGATATTTCATTTTTGATGGATTAAGACTGAATATGATATTCTCTGAGCCTATTCCCAATTCAGTCATTTTATTACTGTGCATGCATTTGTTATTTTGCTACCTTACTAACACGTACCATATCGTTCCGTCGTTGGTGACGTAGAAAGTGAATGTGAGATATGCTCATAACGAAATGCCCGCTTGACGAAAATGGCCTCACCTCCAAGTACCCAATAAGCGAACTATATATTAACGAACACAGTTAACGAAATGTTACTGTTATTACACCTCTAGCTACCTTTTCGGGGATTTATAGGCGTGAATATGTATCTATAAATACAAATAACATATCAAATAATGGCAATAGGCTCGCTACCTATTACATTGGAATCTCGCGAAGTGTGGCTGCTAGCACCTCTGTCTACCTTTTCAGGGATATAGGCGTGAGTGTATGTTATATTACATATCAAATAACATTATTATTGTACTTAATTAACCTAATTTTTTGAGAAAAACTGCTCTAATAGACTGGTGCGCCGACATTCAATGCGTTGATATAAGGAATGGACACATGATTGACGAATGCGTGCCAACGCAAAAGCAGCGCATGCGCACCGAGCCGTAATTAAACTATTTTTTGTAAAATAAATTAAAATAATTAATGTTAGTATTTTTTTTAGATATTTTCTTTTCTTTTTAGAATTTAAGAACAGAGCAAAATGCGGGTTGGCAGGAAAGGTAGGATGTATAGGCATGAGCGTATGTATTTAGGGATGTATCCTACAGTGTAGGCCTCCGTGGTGTGGCGGTAGTGAACTCGACTGCTACGTAGGAGATGTGGGTTCGATTCCCGCTCAGTGCAAATATTTGTGTGTATGAATATGAATATTCGCATTGGTCTGGATGTTTGTATGTATAATATGTATGTATTTACAAAAAACAAGTATCTAAGTAGGTTTATCCGCATTCTAGAACCCATAACACAAGCTAGTTAAACTATGCTTACCACGTCTAGGTAGCGTTGTTATAGATTGTCCTAGAATGTATATGTAGCGAATTAAACAAGAATAAAACTTTATCCATACTTAATAAATATTCACACAACTGTTTATCACATTATGGAATGCAGTAAAAGTATTAATTATCGAAAGCCTTTATGGCGAGACGGTGGTCAACGCCACTGCTACGCAAAGGGTGCAGGTTCGATTCCCGCTCAGTAGAAATATTTGTATGAATAGATATGAATATATGGAATGGTCTGCGTTTTTCTATGTATAATACGGCTAATACAATTTTCAACATAAGACAATCTAGTTCAACTGGTAAGTACTCAACTACTGACGAAATATGGGCGGTAACACACGTTTACCTGCCTCTTCGATAACATAACGCCGTGAAGATATATACAATTTTAAAGGTAATAAAATTACAAAAAACAACAATGTACTCCTCGCTTTACAATTTGCATGCAGTAACCCGATAGCTTTGTTAAAGAATCTTTGTGGCGGCCGCTGCGCCGGCGCATGAAGACATCTCTTAATTAATGAACAGAACGCCGAGAGCTGTAGGTATAATATAGGTACGTTGATATAGTGGCCTGTTGTAGCTTCTGTGGAACAGTGTTTAAAATATAACAAAAACTTCTCTATGGTTCGTAATAGACATTGTTTTTTTTAAACCTTTTACGTCAAGAATATTTTTTTATACCTACCAATTAGATTGTAGACTAACACACATAATATAGGTACCTCTGCCTTCCGCTACGGGAATTTATAGACTAAATTAATATTAGTAAGTTAAAAAAATACAGTTGACTTAGTATCCCTACACCCTCCCTACAACCCTACAGAATATCGCCGTTTAATAACCTTGTGTTGTGTTTTCGGTGGTGAGTAGGGTAGCCAAAGCTCACTGGAGAGGTTTTGTGATGTCCGTGGGTAAACCAAAGGCTTATCCTACATCTTTTGCGCTGACGACACAGTATGTCTCTGTTCTTACAGGGGTTGAGGCACGAGTGTTATTCCTCTGGTGTTACACTCGCCCATAGGCCACGGTAACCACTTACCATCAGGTGGGCCGCTTGCTTGTCTGCGACCTAAGTTGTATAAAAAAAAATATTACGAAACAGATTTATTAAAAAAAACTTCAACTGTCAGTAATTCCCGAACTGTTAAACAAAAATTGTTAATAACACGTTTAGTAATCTCTAATGACGGAACATCAGTGATAAACAGTCCTATTAACCTGCTGTTAACCTGACAGTTAATACCGGTCATGTGGTAGCCAAACACTAAAGAGAACGATTTATCAAAATTATTATTTATTCCTAATATTAAGTCATTCTTCAAAGTAATACCTGTGCTTCATTATGACGCTTTCTAAAAAAAAAAAGTAATTCTAAACTTGCTGTCATTATGGTACGAAATACAGTTAATTAAAAAACTAATCTCGAATCGAAAACTCTGTGGTATGTAATTTTACAGCCTCTAGTAAAGTCTCCAATATTTTACTGTGTGACTGAAAATCATTGTTCGCGAAATGTGTGTTTATATATCATGCGCAAATATTATCTATATATATATTATACTATACATAGGTAATATCTGCGCCTGTAAATCTGTCCTTTCAAGCATAATTATACAGAATTGAGCATACTTATATAGGTATATTAGTGTCACATGTGTAGTTCACATCTTATAAGGATAGCACGGGGTCGGCAAAGGATCTAAAACCCGCCAATCATGGGTTATGTCAAAACAATCAGCGCGCACCAGAGCTTCTTTTCCCTCGCGACTTGTGTCCAATATGGCGGGTGCTATACCATATCAAAAGCCAATGATTCTAACATTATATGACTCAGTAATGACTTCTAAATTATGCTGTTTTCGATCTCACGGTACCTAAGTTAGCGGTCTGTTAAATATCTCCGAATAGACGGACATTAGCTATGACTAATGCGTCAGGGGTCACGCTGTGGCTTATATAGATTAAACATCTTGTCATAATTCTACGAACTGTTTTGAGAGTACATCAATGACGAAATGTGAGATCAATGATCTATACTTGTTAATCAAGTAGTGTCAAAATTAACCTTACAAATACAACCTATGCCCCATACCGCCGCCGCCAGAATTACTTTTAGGGGGGTGCATTTGCATGTACTACTATTAACTATTGTGAAAAATAGAATTGTGTGGACAATGCTGTCAAAATCAAATCACGCGGGTTTATTACGATTTAGCAGCTTCACCCACCAAATATGACAAAATTAGATACATCAGATTTTTTATCGATAGTAGAAGATTTACAGAACCTCTAC
Organism: Pelosia muscerda; assembly: GCA_963691645.1. Lineage (NCBI taxonomy): Eukaryota > Metazoa > Arthropoda > Insecta > Lepidoptera > Erebidae > Pelosia > Pelosia muscerda. The sequence continues at coordinate 1,766,760 of OY829113.1, forward strand.
GGAGGTTTTTTACATAATTTTATCACTGAGGCTACCACATGGTATGAGGTGTGGCGATACCACATGTACCCAGCGCCATCTAGCAACAGCAAGGTTAACTACTACGTCACTACGAATCCTGCATCGCGAAAATGAAGTTCTCGCGCTGGTACAATAAATATACAACAACCCAACGACAACCGTTGGGCCGCGGCCCGCCAGGCGTGATCACCTTGCCTGGCTGGAGGATCCTAACTTTGTGCTGGAGGGACATCAAATCCCGTTCCTCCACAGAGTTAATGAGCAAAGAAAATACATCGGTTTTAAATGAATCTATTGAATACGTAGATCTAATTGCACAAGCCATCTCCGTTTTATGACGAACTTAAATACTCGAAAATAGCATTTTGGTCTAATATCTATTGTGTACCTGTATTGTTTTTTAAAAGGTCTACTAAAACTTTCAGGATGTTTTTAATAGTTAGAGTGATTCATTCGAAAGGTTTATATGTAGCTGACCCGCGCAACTTCGTCTGCGTCACCCCGTTTTTGCAACATTTTTCATTCCTGCTCCGCACCTGTTGGTCATAGCATGATGTTATATACATATAAACCTTCCTATTTAACCATTATATCTATTAAAAAAACCACATTAAAATCCGTTGCGTAGTTTTAAAGATTTAAGCATACAAACGGACATAAGTTCATGAAAAATAGGGACATAGAACGCGACTTTGTTTTATACTATGTAGTGATAACATCATGCTTTAACGCCTCTGAAGTTGCACGCGTTTATAGGCTTATAACCACTTTCCATAACGTGAAAACCGTTCCACTATGTGCCTGTCTATCACCTAAGAGGTACAAAAAGTGACAAACACTCCGGCTGCGGTCTATAAGTGTTCATGATTCAAAACGAGTGTCTCCGCGCGGAACTAATGACTCCACCGGAACATCACACTGGTCGTACTAAAACACTTTTCCCAAATTTATCATTAGTTGTAGGATATGGTACAAGTTATAGGCGTTGGTCTATAGGTTTTGATGACCTCTATGGTGTAGATTGCTAAGACAGATTTTTTTTATAGCATATCAATTTAACTCTTCCTTCCTATTACCTGATGAGCTCTTCTAATCAATCCCATCCTCCCCTTTCCTACACAGGACAACACGTGCAGGGCTTAGATGTCACTCGCATACGGTACAGAATATTAGATCAAGAACCAAGCGGTGAGTCGTTTCTCTGCCGCACCATTAAGTCCTGGAACTCCTTGCCAGCGCACGTGTTTCCTTCTTCCTACAGTCCCGGGTCCTTTAAGCGGGGCGTGAAAAGGCATCTGAAGAGGCCGTCAAGCTGAGCGCCACCATTATAGTTAATTTTATTTTTTATTTTTGGCACGTGAATTTGACTTCACCTCGCCTGATGTTAAGCTGAAAGCAAAGTCTCATAAAAAAGGGGCACCATTGCAAACACGTAGTGCTACGATGGTGGCTCAGCTTGACGGCCTCATCAGATGCGCGTTAGATGCCACTCGGAGACGGTGCAGAATAGATTTGTTTTGTACAAACTGTATAGGATATAGGGTGATGAATTATTTGAGGTAGGTGCTAAACACTGTCGTAGAACTTAGTTAGTGTAGCGACGTTCTAGTTGTTCTAGTAGGTACTTCGCATACCTACAGCGCCTCTACTCACGGAGAGGGTCCGAGCATAGGTTTCTCGACAATTATACGTCTTTTGATCTGTATTTTTTCAAATAGTATAATATTCCGTCTGATACTCTCCATGACGTTAATTGGTACTGCTTGTGCGGCTAAGCACGTAATTATTCTCCTTGCGAATTACACTGCATAGCAATGAATCGGGTCAATTTTTTTTTTCAACTTTATTTAGCTGCTACATTTTCGGTTAGGAATTTATTTTCGGTATACCCATTTGGTTACAAAGTGCCTGATTGATGGCAATAGGCTCGCCCCCTATTGCGTGGGACCGAAAATCATAATTGGCAAAATGTGGATGTTTAATACACTATAATATACCAGATATATAGTAGATATATGTATGTATAATATACCTAATATCCATCATAATAAATTTGATTACTCTATCTATAAATTGGCAAACGCAGCAAAAGTATATGATCCTATATACATCCATACAAAGAAGCTTTAATATAAACCCGTTTATAACTTGCACCAATAATCAAAAAACCGTCAAATTTCACAGTTTTTTTTTCTAGAACTGGAGGGTGTTACAAATTCGAGACATACGTGTCGACATTCCACGCGCATACCTGTAGCACTGCGCGCGCGCAAATGTGCCACGGATAATTTTTATAGATGATATCTTTTGTTTTTTACTCACAAACAGTCGGCGAATGTCAAATTATTACTTTCATTTGTGTTTTTGTAATGAGTTTCAATGAAAAAAACTTCAAAAAGAGATTTCATTGGATCTTGAGACTCGATCTGGGGGTTTTTAGCGAAACACGGGTGATAACATAAGACTACCTTTTATAGCAACTGGTTCATTAGCTGGTTCAGGAGCCGCGGTAGCCTAGTGGTATGGGTAATGGACTGCTGAGACGAGGTCTCGGGTCCGATCCCAGGTTACCATGGCACACACCAATGACTGCGATGTTTTTCGAAGTTATGTGTGTATTTATCGCAGGTTTATAAGTGTCCGGTTATTGGCAATAGGCTCGCCACCTATTACATTGGGACCTAAATATAGACTGGTGAAATGTGGGTGCTAGCACCTCTGCCTAACCCTTCGCGGATAAGGCATGATATTATAAAAAAAAAATAATAAAAATGACTTCAAAAAGACATTTGATTGGCTCCTGAGACTCGATCTGGGTGTTTTTAATGAAAAACGGGTGATAAAATAAGACTACCTTGTACAGCAACTGTTTCATTGGTTCTTTCACTGCCATCTGATCCCCAATCCCCAACCACAAAGCTTAAGAGTTTCTGTGGTGTCAGTGCAGAAAATCGGGCGGGGTTCATACCACCACAGCGCAGTGTTAAATTAAGCCCCTAGGTCCCATTGACAACATAACCTTTCTAGTGAGCTCTGGAAACCGGAAACACAACACAAGGTTATTATTAGTCGCGGTATTCTGTAGGGCGGAGGTACTTTCCCGGTCGAACTGCTCAATTAGGAATAATACCGTCATGTTCTACCTCCGTCCGTAGGTGCTTATATTAAGAAGGGCTCAAAGTACACGCTAGTATTAAGAGAAACAAATTTAGAAAGGAAAAGTGAATGCTTTGACGCGATTCCAACCCGCAATCTTGCCCTTACAGGAAAGCTAGGGAAGCCACGTCTGAAGCATCATCAGAACATTCACCATGGTAGAGACGGTAAAATACTTTTTTTTGTTTTATACTACGTAGGTGGCAGACAAGCACACGACCCACCTGATGGGAAGCGGCCACCGTGGCCTATGAACGTATATAACACTAAGGGTGTCACACACGCGCTGCCCACCCTGATGGGAAAGGGGGAGAACTGAGAAGGGGTGGGGAGGCTAGGAAGGGGAGGGGGAGGAGGGGTATAGTAATACTGCCAGGGATGCAACCTCTCTACGCATCTGCAAAGGTTCGAGGATATTTGTGACCTTATATCATATTATGTTATTGGGGTGCATGCTCTGCGACATCAACGGGCGCAACTGCTCCAATCACCGGCAACGCTTCCGGAAGCCTTTAGGAGTTTCTCCAAACTCCTTGCTTTCTGGGAGGACCTAGGATGGTTGGAGGGAGCGGGTAGACGATACACGCATCATGGCCCAATCAAGAGGCTAATTGCCGAAAATCCCAGTCAAAACAAACAAACAAACAAGTCATTGTTTATGAATTTCTTGGAATGTGTTAGGCCTGGTTTGGAATGGAAGAACCATTTCATAAGCACAAGTACAAAAGTTACGCAAAAAAACTAATTTTAACCCTCAAAAGCTGCACATTAAAAATTGAAGTTACTCAATATACCCCAGCACGATTACGTTCGCTAACGTGTCAATTTTAACCCTTAATTACCGCCGGCCACAAGACCGCCGCGTCGCTAAGTGTTATTGATGTTTCAACCACATTAAACCCGGGGCAAATTAAAGTAGCTATCGCGCAGGTGTCAAAAGCTTTGCCGAAGTGGGGCAAAAAAGGTCATCAGCTATAAAACGCGGAGACGATTGCTGGCATAGACTTGGTATGCAGAAGCGACGGTTAATATTTCTTGATCCAGATTTAAATCAAAAAAGTACGTTAGCTGTTTTCACAAATGCGTTCACATTTAATAAGATATATTTAGTATTGCCGCATGAACTTCATCAGTTCTATGCAGTTAAAGTTCTGTACAAAACTCAGCCAATTAAAAAATAAATAATATACAGACATTAAAATTATCTTTTTTTTAGAAGTATAATATCAGAAAGCTAATACTGTAACGTTACACACAACTTCTGCAATTACATATTAGAAGAATAGCCTTTACCCGGTTTTAACTGAGTGGAATTCAGTTTCCATTTATTTTCACCTGCATGAAATTCTCTTTTCTGTTTCTTTTAAAAGCATTAATGAGGGACATATGAAAATAAATTACCTACCCAAATTGGTTGGGTTTTACGCTTAGCAATATTCTTTTTTATATTTTATGAATATATACATGTGGGATAAGTGTGGTACGACTTGATCTTCCGAAAATTTCCTTATACTTTAAGCTTTTTGTGCCAAAAATCGGTAGGTACTCAAAATTTATTAAAAACTAATTAAATATAAATAGAAATAAAACAATTCTCCACAAACATACATATGTCGCGTCTACATTCCTTGGGCACGTTAACGTGTTTTTATTATTATGACAATATTAAATCAAGGGGCGGGATGATTGATTGGGGCTCGTTGGTAACGTGCACGGTTAAAAAATGCGTTTGTTACACGACGCAGTGGGTCCCGCGTGTGGTGTCGCCGCCGCAGGGTTAACTTCACCGGCAAACTTCTTGAAAATGTATTCGCCATAAGGGAATCGCCACGACGCGGACTATATAGTCGTTTATATTTGGAATTGAATTTATGCAGATTTTACGTAAAATATCACTACATGGTATAAAATAAAGTCGCGTTCTCTGTCCCTATGTCCCTTTGTATGCTTAAATCTTTAAAACTACTCAACGGATTTTGATGCGGTTTGTTTTTATAGATAGTATGGTTCAAGAGGAAGGTTTATATGTATATAACATCATGCTACGACCAATAGGTGCGGAGCAGGAATGAAAAATGTTGCAAAAATGGGGTGAAGCAGACGAAGTTGCGCGGGTCAGCTAGTACTAACTATTTCACACAATTCGGTCTTAAAACACTCGTGTGATACAGCTCGTTTTTAACTCACATATATCTATTATCATCATCATTATCCGAACCTATTCCCAACACAGTTGGGGTCTGCTTTCTAGTCTACCTAAGTTGCGGCTGAACTTCGATATTTTTCGTGAAGCCACTGCCATCAAACCTCCATAACCAAATTTGCGATGTCGAAGTTCTGTAGTTAGACTAGTCGGACTTTTGAGGGCTCCAACTACCCGTAATGACTGCCATAGATGTTCGTATGGCAACCTCGCCAGACGGTTTAACGTGCTCTTCGAGGCATGGCCAGTGCGAATAGTCATATTCATGTATATAAATACTTGCACTGAGCGGGGATGGAACCCGCGCCTCCTGCGTAGCCATTGCCTTCACTACCGCCACACCACAGAGGCTGTATTTTAAGAACCCTTATATTAGTAGTTATATTAATAGTTCATGAAACTGAATGAAAAGCTATACTAGGTATATTCCTCGACTCGAAAACCTCCGTGGCGTGGTGGTAACGAACGCGAATGCTACGCAGGAGACGTGGGTTCGATTCCGGCTCAGTGCAAACATTTGTGTGCATGAATATAAATATTTGCATTGGTCTGGGTGTTTCTATGAATAATATGTATGTATTTACAAAAAAAAGTATCTATGTATGTTTATCCGCATTCTAGTACCCATAACACAAGCTACTTAAACTATGCTTACGTACCATGGGTCTAGATGGCGTTGTGTCGATTGTCCTAGAATATTTATTATTTTTTATTATTTATAACCGCGGTCTAAGGTCTAGGTCTAAGGTTTCGGGTTCGATCCCAGGTTTACCATGGCACACACCAATGACTTTCGATGCTTTTCGAAGTTATGTGTGTATTTATCGCCGGTTTATAAGTGCCCGTTTAATGGCAATAGGCTCGCCACCTATTACATTGGGACCTAAACATAAACTGGCGAAATGTGGGTGCTAGACCTCTGCCTACCCCTTCGGGGATATAGTCGTCATGTTATGTTTTATGTTTATTCCTACAAAGTACCCAATATCGAACCGACAACGTCACATGCAAAACCCCAATCAATCCACCACCCCACACAATCAGCTGATTCTGTTTCCGCAAACAGAAATAATCACAAATATTAATAACTGTAACACGTCAATGAGCAAAAGAAAACATCTTTTTGAGGGCATTCCCCCCTTAGAACTAATATGGGTGCATGGCGTTGATTCCTCGACTAATTACGAAGAAAAACAGCGGGTGATTATAGACGACAATGACATATTATTATTATTATTTAGAGAAGTATACTGCTATTTAATATAAGGGGTTCGTGGTAACCGAAAATCTGTTTAGATTTGAGAAAATAAACGTCTAATATCAGTCCTTGGTACGGAAAATGTCTTGGACTTTCAAAATCACCACACAGTATAAAAGTCGCTTTCTCTGTCCCTATAACCCTTTGTATGCTTAAATATTTAAAACTACGCAACGGATTTTGATGCGGTTTTTTTTTAATAGATAGAGTGATTGTAGAGGAGGATTTATATTATATGACATCATGCTACAACCAACTGGTGCGTAACAGAACTGAAAAATGTTGCAAAAACGGGGTGACGCAGACAAAGTTGCATGGGTCAGCTAGTTCTGTTTTTTTTTAATCTGAAATAAATCTTGATTTGATTTCTGTAATCTAATCCATATAAATAGCACATAAATTAGTATTTGACATTTGATACTGAGAGCTTCTTAAGAAAGCTCAAGGTCACACAGCGAGCTATGGAAAGGGCTTCGCTCAGAATTGGTATTGGAGATCAAATCAGAAATAGTCTATCGGGTTAGTAAGCTGAAGGGGCAGTGGGTGGGGCACGTAGCAAGAAGAACAGATGGCCGTTGGAGCCGAAAGGTTCTCGAATGAAGACCGTGTACCGGTAGACGAAGCGTGGGACGGCCTCCTGCGAGATGGACGGACGACATAGTCAAAGTCGCGGGTATTCGTTGAATGCAGACCGCCTCCAACCGGTCGGATTGGAGGTCGATGAAGGAGGCCTATGTTCAGTAGAAGACATCCTATAACTGAAACATCATCATTCTCTGAACCTTTTCCCAACTCAGTTGGGGTCGGCTCTCCAGTCTAACTGTGATGCGGCTGAACTTCGATATTTTCCGTGAAGCGACTGCCATCTGACCTCCAGAACCAATGGTCTAATGACCTAAATTAATTATCCTATGACTGAAACGATATATGATAATAACTGAAAGCCTATTTAATGATGATATCGCAGTACTTCCAGAACTGTGGGCAATCATTTCCACCATTTTCTTTTGTATAGAGACGACATTCTTCCCGCGTGGTTAATAGAGTTTTGTGGAGTGTGTGGTCAAACTTCCACTTGACATGAAAGGTTAGGGGGGGACGATGGTTGAACCCTACCCTCATATTGCATTCGGATACTCGAGTACTAATCGTAGGACAATATTAGTTCACAAACCAAAAGTAAAACTACTGTTCTTATAATATATCAAATATTTGTTAAACACTCTGATCGTTTGGACACAAAATGCAATGAAAAAGGATTTTAATACAAGGATATAGGATATATATTTATATAACAATGTGAAGTTATAACAATAGTTGGTAGCAAAAATGTCTTAAACGGCGTTGAGTTTTCAAACAATATTATAAATCCAAACGGCATTATGAATTCTATTTTATATATCAATGACTTTACATGACTTTGATTAAGTTTATTCATTACAAACATACACACTCACACAAAAATACAAATTTTTCCTCTTTATAATATTAGTAAATGTAAATCACTATCACTACATATCACTACATAGTATAAAACAAAATCGCGTTATCTGTCCCTAAATCCCAATGTCCTTATGTATGCTTAAATCTTTAAAACTACGCAACGGTTTTGATGCGGTTTTTTTAATAGATAGAGTAATTGAAGAGAAAAGTTTATATGTAACAGAAGTGTAAAATATTGCAAAAACAGGGTGGCGCAGACGAAGTTGCGCGGGTCAGCTAGTGTACAATAATTGCAAAATAAAAGGATACAAACAACACTACATTTTAAATACCTTTACCAAATTTTACCAGCGTACATGTTTCCTTCTTCCTACAGTCCCGGGTCCTTTAAGCAGGGCGTGAAAAAGCATCCGATGAGGCCATCAAGCTGAGTGCCACCATTGTAACACTACGTGTTTGTAATGATGACCCTTTTTCCCGTGACTTTTCCTACAGCTTACTTAGCGAGGTGAAGTCAAATTGACATAGGGGTAATCCATCCAAACGTTAGCACTACTCCAATTATTGGCACTTTAGAGTTTAGTACAAAAAAATAAGGAAACCATAGATTATTCAAGTTTAGTATGCCTTAAAAAATAAAATAGTATTATTGATATCTTCTGTGCCAATAATAGGATTTTCTATAGTCTTTCGGATTTAAGTATAAAATTGTTATTTAATACTATTCAATCACATAAAAATGATTATAAAAACAAAGATTAAAGCATTTTCTTTAATTCAATGATATGTTTTGTCTAGTAGCTTTTGTAAATAAGATTTTATGGTAGTTTCATTTTAGACCGACACGAAGTTCACCCTTAAAGTGCCAACAATTGGGTGGTTTACCCTAACATAAATAAAAAAAGACGAGTAGGTACCTACGTCATCATATTTAGATAGTTTTTCCCGTCACAGGACCACTTCGAATTAACCGTATTGGATGGCAGCCCTAACAGTAGGAGGTTTATTACCCGTCGTGTGAACTCACGAGTGTGTCCGACAACCGGACAAAGTCGGGCGGCGGTATTGTGGATGAGGTGACAACGAAGATGAATGAGATGTTATTAATTGGCTCGTTTACTTCACATCGAGGTTTTGTTCGCCATTGTGTGGCCGACAGCTTGATAATAATTTAAGAATAAGCCTTACCACCGTAACACTAGTGTTAAATAAATGTAACAAAATAATTAAGTGCTATCGTGTACGGTAATTTGTATCTGTAACTGGTATATCACTCCTAAATATTTTCCAAACACACACACACTCACACACTCACACACACACACCCACTCACACACACACACACCCACACTCACACACACGTACACACACAGAAGATACGTTAAACTTATAACAACCCGTAGGTTTTACGTGGTAAAAATAAAAGTGTTAAAATAGGGACAGTCGCCATTTTTACTCTTGCTCTTTTACCATAAATTTTAATAAATCCATTTACTCAAATAATTTATTTTAACTACAGGATAGTAGGTATTGAATGAACATGTTTTTACAATTTTTTATACTTACTTTACTTGTAGTGTTATAACTGATTTGAAATTGTGACAAAACTGCGCCAAAGCTCCTTCAAAAATCGCGACGACAATTTTTCAATTTGCCACCAAAATCATAAAACACATATCGAAAACATGAAATACACACAAAATAACATTGATAAAGAATTCTATTTTCAAAATTTGAATTAACATTTTTATTATTATGTTTACGAGTGGCCAGTTCTAAAAACATTCAGTGTCGCCTCGGATTCGTATAACAACCTCATTTTGCATTCCGTTCTACACAACTAACCTTAAAACTATAGCCCAAACTTTCTATTATCAATTCATTAAGAACTTTCATTAATATTTAATCTTACAACGGTATTATTCCACCATTGCAATAAAGCCTAATGAATCTATCATTATATTTAAATGTATTAATCAGTAATACAAAACTAATTTTAATTTTTAACACCTCAATACAAAGAGAGAATACGCGCCAACGCGGCGATCTGATTTTGACAAATGGAGCTCGATATAAAGAACGAATGAGTGAGTGAATGGTTGAATGTCTTAGCACAAAAGGTTACAATCACTGGCATGGACAATAGCGAGTTGCAATTAATGCGGAATGGCATCACCTGTGTGTCTGTGGTCGCAATTAATCATCTACAGTGACAGTTAATAAACGGTTGCAAGTTATGAGAGTTCGACGAGTTTTTTATTTTAATTTAGTTTTACCGTCCGAATATCAGTTATTCAATTAAACTATTGCAGTCAACTGCTGCTAAAAATCGGCAGGTCTCTTAAAAACCTTCTCCATTTATTAGTAGGTATAACCCAGTTACGTGCTTTAGGTTGTGGGTCCATTTGGCTTGAACGTATTACACCTGATTGATGATTCGTGATCTGCATTGTAGGTATTATTATTCTTGCTCCAATAGTAATCGGTTCTTCAGCAAATGATAATGGTTTTAGGTGGAATTTTAGATTTAGTATTACTTCAGTTGAAGATTTTTTTTTTTTTTTATCTTGGCACGTCAATTTGACTTCACCTCGCCTGATGTTAAGCTGAAGGCAAAGTCCCATGAAAGAGGGTCACCATTGCAAACACGTTCAGTGCTACAATGGTGGCGCTCAGCTTGACGGCCTCATCAGATGCTTTTTCACGCCCCGCTTAAAGGACCCGGGACTGTAGGAAGAAGGAAACACGTGCGCCGGCAAGGAATTCCAGGACTTAATGGTACGGCAGAGAAAAGACTCACCGAACCGCTTGGTTCTTGATGGAATGTTCTGTACCGTATGCGAGTGACACCTAAGCCCTGCACGAAGATTCTTTAAACGAGTTATTATTCAACAGTTTTGTATTGTATTGAATGGACAACATGAAAAATTGGATCGGGTACTAAAGAGAGACTTATTTTCAGCTGTAGCCTGCAATATGCTATTCAATTAAGCTTTGAAAAAACAAACTCAATCTTTTCTGTTTACACTGCAGCTAAGAACTTCCTGAAACAAAATTTGAATAGCTATCGAACTTAATTCGATTTTCGTAACTCCCAATACATCACCATCCGCTATCGCTTATTACTTGCTATCGACAATCAGATCTATTCGCATCAGAGCGACAATCTCTACGTTTGATGCTGTACCGAAATTATGTCACACACAAATGTACGGAAATTAGCTCATTATATTTCTTTGTGTATAGCCACGCGGTTTCCTGCCAAGGGAAATGCAATACCAATATCTATCTCTCCTCTGCTATTTTATATTAAAGAGTTAGGACTGTCTTCTTTCTCCCTAAGTGACTATAATATGGGGTTTTTCGGAAGAGCATTAAAATGTTTTTAAACGGTCAAATACGCCCTATAGGCTACGGTAACCACTTCCTATCAGATGGACTTTGTACTTATTGCCGCTTTAGTGGTATAAAAGAAACATACTCAATAACTTCTGTGTTATAACTGGGTTGGTAAAATAAAAAAGAATAATAATAAAAAAGATCATTTCTTGTAAATATGCGTAACTTTTGTAGCTAACATATCAAAAAGGCGCGCTATCTTGTATATACCTAGAACAGATCACCTCCAACCTGGGTAATCTATGGTATATACAGATAAAAAAAATCAATACAGATAGAATAAATTACATAATTCATCTAGTGTCTGTATACTGTTCCAAATTCAAAATTATTTCCCGCCTCACGCCAGATCCCCGACTTTTTTTATAATTAGAACTCACGAACTGCAATTTTCACAAACTTTTAAAGTTTTCACAACACTCGAGACGCAGGGCAGCACAGTCCGTAGACACAAAATAAACTCAAAGTCAATCACATCGATTGAGCGCTAATCCTTAATCTTGTGTAGTTCCTGATGGGCAAACAGAGGGCGCCACCCCTGCGCTCGGAACTGTCAAGGGTTTTGATTTGAAAAAGTCCAAGTGAATTTTGTTCGACACTTTATTTAAGATTGGAACGAGAATTACGTTGTTTTTTTTAATAGGCCGAGTGGTAAATACATTCGTTCATTCATTCAATTAACTTCATTTACTACCTACATGTTATAGTACGAGAGCCCACGACCAAAATTTTTGTCTCATAGCAATACGGCCAAAACCGCATCAAATCAATAGATACGATTATTCTGAACTCGAAAATACCAATATCAGACATTTTCCGCGTAGCGTTTGATCTGACCGAATTTTCAAAATTGTCAAAGAATTTTACCGAACTGCATCATAGCAATATGTCTGATTTGCAGACTGTAGTTGAATGATAGTTCTGAGATACCGGAAACATATTTTTCAGACGTTAGTGGTGTAGCGCAAACCCGTAAAATCACTTAAAAAAATTAAAAATGAGGCAAAAAAAATGTCTTATAGCAATACGTCTGAAAATCTTTTTTATTAGTAAATTTTGTTTATTTGATGCGAACAAAACAATTTTCAGACGGAAATGTGAACGCAATAAATTTGTAGACCGGTTTGAATATGTTAACAAATTTTACCGATCGGTATCATAGCAATATGTCTGAAAATTGTTGGACATGATAAAATAAGTTGTCCACATGTGCAAAAAATTTATATCAGACAAATTAAGTGTAGCACCTTCTCTATCAGACAACTTTGCGATACTCAGATTATATCATTTAAAAATCGTATTGAGGCATCTTGAATTTTCTGTTACAAACCAATGAATACGTTGCGACACTGAATTTATTAGATGATAATTAACAAAGAATTTACCCGAAACCGTAACATTGAACTTGAAGAACTGAAATAAATCGCACAAAAGGAAACTGGGATGAAGTTGAGAAAAAAACGGTTTATGCGAAGTTACAAAATATTCTCGTATTCAATCGCTGTCGGATTCGGAATCGTCGTCGAAACGGTAAACGTTATTTTCGTTTTTGGGAGTATATGCTACACTTAAAGTGTCTGAAAACAGGTTTTTGGTAATCATGGCAGCAATATGAAAAGTTGAAAAAAAAAATTATCCGTATTGCTATGATACAGGTCGGCTAAATTTGTTGACATTTTCAAAAATGCGCTCAGGCTATATGCTACGCGCAAAATGTCTGAAAACAATTTTTTTCGTAATACAATTATAAAATCTATGTACATTTTCACTATCAGACGTATTGCTATAATACCGACTGTCTTTTTTTTTTGACACAGCAGAAATGGCCTCCCACGCAGTTGCTACACTTTCGACCGTTACTACACACCTAGTCGGGTTCAGAATCATACAATCTAACGATTTTATAGGGTTTTTGCCGTATTGCTATGAGACATGGTTTTGGTCGTGGGCTCTCGGGCTATTAATTATTTGTGTAAGTGTAGAGCCAGTCCAAAATTAAATGTCATTTTTTTTAATCTTAGTTCCTTGTTAATGGTTGACGATTAGTATAATCAAGGCCTAGGTGGTTGTATGCTTGTCTGCCACCTTAGTGGTTTAAAAATAGATGCAGAACTATCATAGCACCGCTGCCTATAGGCAGGGAGTTCATCCTCACACACTACGAGAAGAAACAGTGCGCACTGTGCGATATGAAAGGAGTTTCATCCCGCGCACGCTCAAGCTGTGGAATGAATTCCCTGCTGTTGTTTTTCCAAGCGACTACAATATGGGGTTCTTCAAGAAAGGCATTAGGTTTCTACAGGGTAGGCAGCACGTGTGTGACGTTCCTGGTGTTGCAAACGTCCATAGGCCATAGTAACCAGTTTCCATCAGGCGGACCGTGTGCTTGTCTGCCACCAAAGAGGTAAAAAATAATAATTCAATTCTCTTCGGGGTACAATAAACCCTCATTAGATAACACAATATTTTATTAATAACACCGGCTCATCTCACACTACAATACCGGAATTCCCTTCGGAGTATTCCGGGTACCCCCCGGTAAATGCACAGTCGTGCATTAAAAAGTACATCGGTCCATTTAGTGAAGTGTTCTTAAGACAATAGAGTTTCCCCTACGCGCTCTGTTTACACAATATTAGGGTCCGTGTTTGATTATGCGAATATTGTAAGTATCGACGGTTAAAAGGCGACTTGATTCGAGCGCCATTTTGAGAACTTTACAGGAGAGCATTTTGAAGTTTATTTTTTGGGAAAAAAATTCACTGTTCCTAAAGTATATAATATGGAAAATATAATTCATAATATTTACTTTTTACAGAGTTGCTTCGGTGAGTCTTTCCTTTACCGCTCAATTAAGTCTTGGAATTACTTACCAGCTCACCTGTTTCCTTCTTCCTACAGTGCCGGGGCCTTTAAGCGAGGCGTGAAGAAACATCTGATGAGGTCGTCAAGCTGAGCGCCAAAATTGTAACACTGTATGTGTTTGTAATGGTGACCCTCTTTTCTGAGACTTTGCCTATAGCTTATCATTTGGCGAAATCAGAGGCGTTACACTCGTGCTGCCTTGTAGAAACCTTCTAATACCATTCTTGAAGAACTTCATTTTAAGTTACACAAATAAATAAATGACTATGATTATGAAGTTTCAATGTACACAAGCTGCAATATTTGGCCTTAAAAATTCACTGATGGAAAGGAAATCGCCCTTGTGTTTACGCGTTATTTCTAGTCTTGTTTCTCTGTTACGCGCTCGCATAAAACAAAATGGACCCTTACTATCTTTCGCGACATGTTGACACTTCCAAAACTGTCTTATCCTCGCCCCATGTTTGTCTCACCCGCGGCAGTTGTGTAGTCGCACTCAATTACTCCACCAAACGGAGGTATTAGTATACCTCTTCAACTAGTTGATTTTAAACTATTAATGTTTGTATGGGGTTGTATGTTATTTATATCTATTGACTTTTTTACCTGTTAGTGTATGTGTAGTGGCGGTAGTGAACGCGATTGCTACGCAGGAGGCGCGGGTTCGATTCCCGTACAGTACTAATATTTTTTGTATGCCTGAATATGGCTATGGCACGGTAAGCCGTCGGACCCGGTTGCCATACGAACATCTTATGGCAGTCGTTACGGGTAGTTGGAGCCCTCAAAAGTGCGACTAATCTAACTACAGAACTTCGATATCGCCAGTTTGGTTGTGGAGGTCCGATGGCAGTCGCTTCACGAAAAATATCAAAGTTCAACCGCACTAGAAAGCCGACCTCAACAGAGTTGGAAATAGTCTCAGAGAATGATGATTCGGTTAAAGGATGATTCATAATTCAGATTTCCCGCGCTCATGGGGGACGGAGGTCATTCTGCGAGTTCCAACGTCCAAATCATCTCCATCTTCTTTTCTTTTTTCTTCTCCGTCTTCTTTGAACGCGTTCCGCCGTCTCCTTCTCAAGCATTAGTTGCTCGCAGGCGTCTCCCACGCGGTCACCCGGTTGGCATGAGCAGCCCCGAGTCCTCGCTCGCATCGCAGTGATGGCACTCGGACGCTGTTCCTTCTGGATCCGACGCAGGTAATCCCCAAAGCTCCCGTGCCCAGTGATCACCTGCATCAGCCGGTACGAGAGGCTACCGTGTGGCCTCTCTAGCCAATCCCCCATGGTGTCTTACCACCCGCTACTACAGCGTGCCCTGCGCGTGGTTGCCCAAGTCGTCGCTCCCACTCGGCTACCATGTCCCTGTGGAGCTGGGACCTCACGGCCCGGATCTCACCAGGCTCGGGTTTATGTCCCCGCTCCCCCGTCTCCCTTCGGTACAGATATAGCACCAAAAGCGCAATACACGCCCCCTTTTTTATAGTTCGAAAAATTCTCACGAATCCCTCCCCCGCCGGAGCCGGTTATGTCGGACTCGAACCGTCCAAAACGCTCGCCGCCTTTAGGCCTATAGTTGCCGGAGGTGAGATAGTAGACAGCATTATACCTAGCACCCCGGCAGACCCGTGGCCCTCTTTCTCAAGCGTTCACTACTGCATATCTTAGACATCAAATATGGTGTGCACAGAAGCTGTCTCAATAAACTGGTATCATTCACCACACATAATTACGCTGAAATGAAAATTTAATAGTAATTACGAGTCTCACCATCCATCTATTATTAACAAAGTAGTACAAAATAATATCAAGTTTGTGAGAAGATTTGTAAGGAGCTGTCCACTACCCTTCACGAAGGTTTAGCAGGGATTTCTTTGAGCATCATCCTCTATCCGTCCCTTTCTAGCTTATGTAAATTCCTATAAGTGCGAATGAAAGGTGGCGATATCCAAGACGGATTTGCATGAAAATTGTATATGTGTCGGGTTGATATACACAGGTCTTTGTAAATAAAATTGAATATTCAGTGCAAAGAAAATCACTGTTATAGCCCCTCTGATGGACTTACTGCTCAGGGAGGTATCACGTGTGGAATTTCTATTGCTATTGTCATTGAATTAATTTCTTACACAAGGCAGGATTAAATAAATAAATATTCTACAATCTACACGTGCGAGAGATAATATGTCTTGTATATAATCACACTTTCGGCAATCAAAGACCTATAGAGAGCGTGCGTTATAGGCGGTAGAGTCAGACATAATCTGGCGGAGGTAGTATCCGGGGGATTTTGTGCGCGATAAAAAAATATTATATCTTAACTTTTTTCATTTTTTTTTATTATTTGTACCTATATGTTACGGCTAATACCCGAAGTACGCTTGCACCTAGTTTTAGCCGGTTAGAACTAGATGTAACCGCTTACTCTACATTAAGGTCAGTGTTATAATTATATTACTTGATTAAGGTTAAGTTAGGTTAGAACTATGACCACAACAAGTAGCACAGATGCCAGATAAATAACACAAATAACGAAAAAAAAATAACTCGTACTAGGTTTAACCAAGCTACACCTAGTTCTAACCGGCTAAAACTAGGTGCAGCCGTACTTTGGGTATTAGCCGTAACGCCCGTAACTTATAGATACAATAAATACTATTAGCCTTGTCTTTTAATGTACAATAAAGAGTTATCTATCATTCTAATGTCTATCTGTATTTTCTTGTGTACACGTAATAACACAGCGGGCCTAAACCCGTCGAGCCCTTGTGAGCCATTGCAAATTAAATTTCATTCTTGGCGATCCTTGGCCACTGACAGACATTCAGTCCACTAGTCATCAGAACCCTGTGATGTGGTTCTTTGTATACTTATCGGCATATTTTTTGACCCCAGTTACGTCATAAAATGTTCTTTTATACTGTAGTATCAATCAACCAATTAGCCTCCGACCTTCGAGGCGTGGCGGTAGTGAAAGCGGAGGTAGGACACGACGATATCTCCCGTCCGAAATGAGCTGTCCAACTGGGGAAGTATCTCCGCCCTACAGAAGACCGCGGTCATAATAACCATCGTGTTGTGTTCCCGCTGGTAAGTAGGGTAGCCAGAGCTCACTATACCCCTCCTTCCCCTACCCTTCCTAGCCTCACCACCCCTTCCCAGCTCTCCCCCTTTCCCTTCAGGGTGGGCAGCGCGTGTGTGACACCCTTAGTGTTGCACACGTTCATAGGCCACGGTGGCCACTTTCCATCAGGTGGGCCGTGTGCTTGTCTGCCACCTACGTAGTATAAAAAAAAAAGCGACTGCTACGCAGGAGGCGCGGGTTCGATTCCCGCTCAGTGCATATATTTGTGAGCATGAATATGAATATCTGCATTGGTCTGTGTTTCTATATGTATGTATTTACAAAAAAAAATGTATCTAAGTATGTTTATCCGCATTCTAGAACCCGTAACACAAGCTAGTTACGCTATACTTACCATGGGTCGAGGTGACGTTGTGTAGATTGTCCTGGAATATTTATTTATTTATTATTCATTTATTGCACTGCTTGACATAGGCCTCTACCAATATTGGGAGGCTTTGGCTTACTGTTTCAACGCTGGCCAGACGGGTTGGTACAGGGTTTTTTTTATACCACTTAGGTGGCAGACAAGCACACGGCCCACCTGATGGGAAGCGGTTACCGTGGCCTATGGACGTTTCCAACACTAGAGGCGACACACGCGTGCTGCCTACCCTGTAGAAACCTTCTAATGCCCTTCTTGAAGAACCCCATATTATTTCGAGTTTTCTTTCTCTCGCAGTGATATTGTCTGCGTATTTTTCCATTAGCCGCCTCATATTACACTCTTTGGATAAGATGGGGTGGTGATGGTGATACTAGTATTTTGTCTCCATCACCACACGGATGCCTAATATGGTATGTTTAAATGGGTGTTTCTGTTTTCAACCCACAAATATTTTTTCCGTTTTCAACACACTATTTCAACCCACAAATATTTTTTTCCGTTTTCAACACACTATTTCAACTCACAAACATTTTTTCCGTTTTCAACCCACTATTTCAAGCCATGAATATTTTTTCCGTTTTCAACCCAGATGTTATTCAGTTTTCTACCCACATTTCATACATATTACATTCACTCTATATCCCTGAAGCTGTAGGAAGAGTTTTTTTTATTTATGGTACGTCTATTTGACTTCCCCTCGCCTGATGTTAAGCTGAAGGCAAAGTCTCATGAAAGAGGGTCACCATTGCAAACACGTCCAGTGCTACAATGGTGGCGCTCAGCTTGACGGCCTCATCAGATGCTTTTTCACGCTCCGCTTAAAGGACCCGGGAGTGTTTCACTTCACCAACTGTGATTTACAATCCTACGTGATAGAGGACAAGCCTTTTACCGTCAAGCGGTTACTTTTTCATGGATTGTATGTTTACTGTCGGAAAAAAAAACTGAAGATTTATTTTTATATTTCCTCATATTACCATGCTACCCTTATTCTCGCCGGTCACCCCATAAACTATAAACGTCTCTATCAATTTTCATTCGCGTATCACCCTCGTATTCAAAGCAATTCAATCTTGGTAACCATTCCCAACGGTCAATTCGATAAGTACTTATGTCAGAAACATGGACACGGTGTGCTTTAGAAAGCAATTTATGGAAACCCAGGATATTTTTCAATAAAAATATAACATGTAACTATAATTTATAATCGCATTCAGAAGTCGGTAGTCTAGTGGTATGGGTAATGGACTGCTGAGACGAGGTCTCGGGTCCGATCCCAGGTTTTACCATGACTTTTCGATGCTTTTCGAAGTTTTGTGTGTATTTATGACAGGTTTATAAGTGCCCGGTTAATGGCAATAGGCTCGCCACCTATTACATTGGGACCTAAACATAAACTGGCTAAAAGTGGATGCTAGCACCTCTGCCTACCCCTTCGGGGAGATAGACGTACGTTTATGTTATGTTATGTTATTCAGAAGTCGACCTTTCAGTCTTTTTTTTTCATATTGGATACGACAGTATGACTTCACCTCGCCAAAGACATTATATGCCGGGAACAATAAAATAAACAAATAAATAAATAATAAATATTCTAGAACAATCTACACAATGTCACACAGACCCATAGTTTAACTAGCTTATGTTACAAGTTCTAGAATGCGGATAAACATACTTAGATACACTTTTTTTTGTAAATACATACATATTATAGAAACACTCAGACCAATGCAGATATTCATATTCATGCACACAAATATTTGCACTGAACAGGAATCGAACCCGTGCCTCCTGCGTAACAGTCGCGTTCACCACCGCCACGCCACAGAGATAGATAACCTATATCCTCTAGTTTATAGAGAACACATCTCAGATTAAAATACAAAGTATACAGCTAGCCGCACAGCCTCCCATCTGCAACAATCTTGTGGGGAGCGAACCGCACGCGAACCGAACCCATTGAAGGAGCCGACCTAATGAAGCTGTAACCCATATTTGTGCACATCTCGACCCATGATCTGGTATGTTAATTGCAAGTTTTGTGCGTGAGCAAGCTTTTAAAGCTGACACACAAATAGTTTTGTTAGACAACAAGTTAAGATGACGACGGTTATGTAACTGTAGGTTTTTAAGTTGTAAGTAAGTATAACATAACATAAACTCACGCCTATATCTCCTAAGGGGTAGGCAGAGCTAGTATTATTTCGCCAGTGTATGTTTAGGTCCCAATGTAATAAGTGGCGAGCATATTGCCATTAACCAGGCACTGATAAACCTGCGATAAATACACACATAACTTCCAAAAGCATCGAAAAGTCATTGGTGTGTGCCATGGCACGGGTGTGTGCCATGGCACGAGGTCTCGGGTTCGATCCCAAGTTTTACCATGGTAAAACTTGGGATCGAACCCGAGACCTCGTCTCAGCAGTTCATTACCCATGCCACTAGGCTACCGCGGTGTAAGTAAGTAAGTAAGTAAGTAATTAATCAGTTATTGTTCGGAACACGGTATGTTACAATGGTTTTACAAATCAAATAACCTCCGACATATTATGGATTGGTGGTCTAAATGGTATTCGTCAATTCTGTACACCGATTTCACTAACGGTCAACCATTTGAAAAAGCATCTGATGAGGCCGTCAAGCTGAGCGCCACCATTGTAGCACTGAACGTGTTTGCAATGGTGACCCTCTTTCATGGGACTTTGCCTTCAGCTTAACATCAGGCGAGGTGAAGTCAAATTGACGTGCCAAAGATCATAGATCCTCAAAAAAAGCATTTAATCTTAGAGTTTACTCATGCACATACACATGGTAGTATTCTGGGTAGTAATCCAAGGGTAGTACCTACTACATATTGACATAAAAAGGATTAGATAGATGGATAGATAGATAAATAATTCTTTATTGTACACCTTAGAACATGTTAGCAGTACAGTAATAATTGTAAAGTTGCATGTACAATTGGCGGCCTTATCGCCAATCAGATGATTTTTTATTAAAATTGAAAACTTTAACTCGTGTTATGGCGCTATTTGATTCTTTTTGTGGTGTTATTTTTTCAAAATTATCATTTATTGTTCTTGGTACGATGGAGACTAAATAATGATAACTCAACGGTATAAAAACCATACCAAAACATAAAAACCGTGTGCCTTCGGCTTTGGGAGCGTTTGCCTAACAATCTGTATATAATATGTATTATTGTATTTTATAAACTAACATTGGAAATTAATTAAGCTATATTATACCAACGTTGTATCTACTAAATAGCGCTGGCAACAGCAGTAAAAATATTATTATCATCTACACTATAATGCACCAGATAAAAGCTTCCTTCGAAACTTGTTGCCCAATTAATGCTAATAAAAGATCTCCATCTTTATCAACCGTGTGTCACGTTGAAGCCTATGAATCAAAGTTGAATTTAAGTGTGTCGCATCTGATAATTTTCCCTTTGTACCAAACAAGCGCACACGCAACCTTACCCGGTCTAAAATCTTGACAATATCAAAAGGGTTTTCTAATGAAAATGTTAACATATTTTAAAAATACTTCAATAAACGAGGAACTCGAAATAAAACCCTGTACCAACCCGTTTGGCGTATGGAAACAATTTTTGTTTTGATTTGATTTGATTTGATTTGATTTGATTTATAAAAATAATATAATAATTTTTATTTTGATAAGATTGTAGTACATAGAAACTATAGTATAAAGGTACAGAGTTCAGTACAATAATTGTACAATTTGTGGGTACAGTGTTCTGTTTTCCTAACTAGGCTGTATGATAGCCTGTATGAAAGAGCTACAGTTAGCCACAACGAATTTTTTTTGTCGACTAGGTATCGGTCAGACCTTAAAAAAATCTTATTTTGCAATCAAGTTGACCGTGAAAACGATCGCTCCGATTCGCATCTATAGTTACGTAAGTACATTGAACTAATTTATTATAAACTAAACATGTACAAACAAGATACAGTTAAAGTCTTAAGGTGCGTCCACATTTGTGATATGAAGACACATCAAGACAAAGCATTGAGTGTGGACGTAACAACTTGTAGCACATGGGCACACGAACTAGAGTTGCGCTGACACGGCCACCAGTCGATCGATGGTTTTATTCAAGCTTAGCTATCTCACGCATATATCCCCGAAGGGGTAGGCTGAGGTGCTAGCACCCACATTTCACCAGTTTATGTTTAGGTCCCAATGTAATAGGTGGCGAGCCTATTGCCATTGACCGGGCACTTATAAACCTGCGATAAATACACACATAACTTTGAAAAGCATCGAAAAGTCATTGGTGTGTGCCATGGGAAAACCTGGGATCGAACTCGAACCCTCGTCTCAGCAGTCCATTGCCCATACCCGAGGCTACCGCGGTACCTCCTACAGTATAATCAATCTACATTAATATTCAAAACGAGGTACACGTTTCGTTGTATCGTAATTATACGTGTTTTCACGCGCACTCAATAATAAATCGATTCTAACTTCGTCTAGTCAGGGACCCTATTCAGTAGACACGGTTTCAATAAGCGTGATTTCAATTCGACTAGGAAAAGAGTTGAAAAATAAAAATCATACTTTATATGATATGTCAACACAAAATAAATAAATAATAGTCTCTTGACTTATAACATGACATAAACTCACGCCTATATCCCCGAAGAGGTAGGCAGAGGTGCTAGCGCTCGACTTACCTATAATATTTATGTATAAAAATATTTACAATACCAAAGAATCGCGTCCGTATTCTATTTTTTAGGACACGTCAATTTGACTTCACCCCGCCTGATGGTAAGCTCAGTCTCAGGCACGAGGGTCACTATTACAAACACGTTCAGTACTACAATGGTGGCGATCATTTATTTATTTGTGTAACATAAAATGAAGTTCTTCAAGAATGGTATTAGAAGGTTTCTACAAAGTAACGCGAATGTAACGCCGCTGAAAGCGTCACTTTACTTTGCCTGATGGTAAGCTGAAGGCATTGTCTCAGAAAAGAGGGTCACTATTACAAACACGTAAAGTCTTACAATGGTGGCGCTCAGCTTGACGGCCTCATCAGATGCTTTTTCACGGCGCGCTTAAAGGATCCGGGACTGTGAGAAGAAGGAAACACGTGCGCCGGCAAGGAACTCCGATCTCTGAGTTAGTTGTCGAACGTTCTACTGCTACGCCATAATGGTCGTATTGCAACGTTATTCAATCATTCAATAAGCCTAGCACAGTCCACTGCAAGACATAGGCCTCTCAAATTATTGAGAGGTTTTGGCCGACTGTTTTTAGAAATTTGAGTATTATAAAATTACACGTTTTTGAACGTATACTGAATGGGACCCCAGACTTAGTTTCGTTTTTCTATCATAATTACATACGTTTTAATTGATAACGACCGATATGTTTCACAAAAAACGCATACGTTGACTGAATCAATAAGTTGAGTATAGATAACATTTATCGATGATTGCAACATTTTTCACTTCTGCTCCGCACCTGTTGGTTGTAGCATGAAATTATATACATATAAACGTTCCTCTTCAATCACTCTATCTTTAAAAAAACCACATCAAAATCTGTTGCGTAGTTTTAAAGATTTAAGCATACAAAGGGACATAGGTACAGAGAACGCAAATACCAATCTATGGGTATTTCCGTTTTCAACCAACTGTTTTCATTTCACGAATATTTTTTTCCGATTTCATCCTACTATTTAGTTTTTTGCCTATGAATTTATTTGATTAAATTACGAATGGTAAAGTGTAGTAAATGTTGCATGTTCATTCATGTCATGGTCTTATTCCGGACACACAGATTCGGGCAGGGCGTTCCACCCTTTGGCTGTACGCAATTCATTGTGACCGATAGTTCGTATGATTGTCGGGAGATGGCTCACACCATCGCCCCAAAGATGGACAATTTTGAATGATTCAGACGTGGCTTTGTGGGATAGCGAAACATTCGCTTTTTCCAATGAAACTGTTCAAAAAATTCATTTTGTTGAATAATTGTGTCTTCTTCATCTTCTTCTTTTTTCTTAGATGGCAACATATCAACCCAATTTAGGGGACAATCTTGCCAGTGTCGAGTTGGGAATTTCCTTTTATTTTGTGATAAGTATAGTTGGAATGATTGTTGATGATGATGGTGATGATGACGATGACGAATGATAGTTGCCCTAGTAAAGTAGTGGAGACTTTACTAGAAGCTTTTCTTAGGGAGATTTTGACACCAACACGAAAAATCACAATTCTTTGCTGCTTGTCTAAGCCGTTATGTCTAAAACTCCACCATTTTTACATATAAAAATTCGAATGCATACTAAATTTAGAAAATGAAACACTGCAGCGCTATGACACTTTTCGCGTTCCCGCCAAAACTCCACAAGAGATGAATAAAATTGTGTCAAATAATTGTTTCATAAATATCATACGTAAGTTGACATATAAAATATCGTTTAGAAACATAATTCATTTAACATTCATTGACACGCGACACGATTTCTACGTTATTATAAAACAATGAGTTCAATTAAAAGTGTCTGTTGTCGGTAATTGGCCTATTATAATTAAAGGTATCATTGCTTATTCGCTCTTCAATATCTCGACAAGGATATTATTGAAAAAATTACAAATGAATGTCAAGAATCGACACTGAGAACCAGATAATTACGTATATCAGTTGTTTAGAATCATTTGTTCTTTCCCTACCGCGGTAGCTAGTGGTATGGGTAATGGACTGCTGAGACGAGGTCTCGGGTTCGATCCCAGGTTTTACCATGTCACACACCAATGACTTTTCGATGCTTTTCGAAGTTATGTGTGTATTTATCGCAGGTTTAAAAGTGCCCTGTTAATGAAAATATACTCGCTACCTATTACATTGAGACCTAAACATAAACTGGCGAAATGTGGGTGCTAGCACCTATGCCTACCCCTTTGTGAATATAGGCGTGAGTTTATGTTATGAGTTATGTAGATATACGTAAAATGAGGTCGTACGAAAACTTTTGTTCGAGGGTCCAAGCCCTAATTATTGATATTTTTATACCTATTTTGATTGTCAAATTGACCGCACCTCGCATGATGGTAAGCAAGGGTGCAGTCCAAAGCATAGTGGCTCCCGTTACAGGTGATGTCCCTGGAACGCCGGCAGACCATACCCTGACGGTCTCGATAGTATTTTTTTCACGCCCCGCATAATTGAAGTATGTGAGCAAAAACAAAGTGAACACCAAGTTTACTTTCCTGAGATTTGCATATAATGTAGGTGGATAAAAAATTGTGTGTGGTCTGTGCGATAAGCGTAGCGATGTAACGGTTACAGCGGATAGTAAATTACATTATTTTAAGAGTTAATGTGAGTGTTTCTTAAAAGGAACCCTTGGTTCTAAAGGGAATAAAAAGTCTCGTTGGAACCAAAATGGATCTAGCCTTAACCTTTAACCTTTTTTAAAAAAAGAATATTAGCAACTGAAGTTACTAATATACCCTTTAACACCTCCAGCTAAGCTCAATGGCTTGTGTTAGGAGTGGGTTCACGTCGGTAGTGTAATGGCCAGGATTCGAACCCGGGACCTCTCGATCGTAAGGCCGACTCCTTAACCACTAAGCTACCGACGGACGCTTCTAAGTGGATTGATCCAATAGGATGAAGCAAACTCGCTCCGCTGTCTGTCTGCCTGTCCCTATGAACGCTTCGACCTTTAAAACTACTCAGCTGATTTTGATACGGTTGTTTTCATTAATTTATTAATTATTCTGCAAAGTTTATCTTCACTTCAAAACATTATCTACTATATAAAAATAAGTCGGGTTTTTCTTCCTGACGCTATAACTCCAGAACGTACGAACCGATTTCCACGGTTTTGCAATCGTTGGAAAGGTCTCGGGCTCCGTGAGGTTTATAGTAAAGAAAATTCAGGAAAAATTTCAACAGAAAAACGGTAAAATCATTTTTCACATGGCGAAACGGAGTTCGCCGGGTTTGCTAGTCTTTTATTAATCAGAAGAAAATAATGAGCTACTAGTATTTTTAATGATACTGATGCCCTATTCAATATTTGTATGCATGACTATGAATACTTGCAATAATCTGGTCGTGCCTTCGGTTACCATACGGACATCTATGGCAGTCGTTACGGGTAGTTGGAGCCCTTAAAAATCTGACTAGCCTAACTACAGAACTTTGATATCGCCAGTTTGGTTGTGGAGGTCTGATGGCAGCCGCATCACAGTTAGACTAGAACACCGACCCCAACCTAACGGACCACCTCGGTGAATGGATTGAGTGGTCCGTTTGGAACAAACGCTGAGTTGGGAATAGGCTCAGAGAATGATGTAGTGTACCTGGGGTGTTACCAGATGCCTTCGACATCGAGAGCGTTTCCCTAACACGCTGTATATACACGCCTGTAAATTCTTTACCTTTTTCCAATTCGTAGCATTATGATGAGTCTCGTTAGTAAGGGTTCATGGTACTGGGTGTTCCTAATAAGGCCCACCGTCCATTCAGGTCATTAAGGCCCATTATAAAAAGTGAATGTTTAGTAGTCAATACTTACTTACATGCATTACTAATGCAATTATAGTAATTGATACACTGGGCTTTTAAATAGACATTAAAAATACGGTTACGAAACTGTTCAGAAAAAAGTTAATTTTGGTTCGTGTATTGATTTCATTCATTCATATTAATATACCAGTAGCCTTAGCACGAAATACTATCGAATTCGTAATGTAAAGGTTTCGAGAGAACGAAGCATTGTGATTGGCAGTCTGCCTCTTGTGAACTTGTTTGCGTGTGTAGCCCGCCAATCACAATGCTCCGTTCTGTCGATACCTTTACATTACGAATTCGATAGTATTTCGTGCTAAGGCTACTGGTATATTAATATGTATGTATGAAATCAATACACGAACCAAAATTAACTTTTTTCTTGTCAGTTTCGTAACCGTATTTAAAAGTAATACCTCTTTAAAAGTCTAGTGTATCAATTACGATAATTGCATTAGTAATGTCTGGTCTTTCTGGTCTGGTTTTTTTTTATAATATCACGCCAATATCACTGAAGGGGTAGACAGAGGTGCTGGCACCCACATTTCGCCAGTTTATATTTACGTCCCAATGTAATAGGTGGCGAGCCTATTGCCATTAACCGGGCACTTATAAACCTGCGATAAATACACACATAACTTCGAAAAGCATCGCAGTCATTGGTGTGTGCCATGGTAAAACCTGGGATCGAACCCGAGACCTCGTCTCAGCAGTCCATTACCCATACCACCAGGCTACCGACTTCTGAATGCGATTATAACGGTAGCCTACAGCTGTTCTACATATACAATATACAAGCAGTCCCAGAGAAAGTTGAACAGTCTTGGAACCAGCAACAAAATTAATCAGAAGTGGGTTGGTACTAGATATACCTAAATTGGAAGTTGTAAATATTATTAATGAGCTTAGTATTGAGTATTTCATTAAAGGGTTTGATGTCGATTTGAATTAAGCTGATAGTGTTATTATAAGATTAGCCTTAAGGTATGATGGCGTAGCCGACCGCATACGACAACTTTTTTTTTATCGTGCGCAAAATCCCCACGGATACCACCTCCATCAAAACCGATGGAGGTGATTATGTCGGACTCGAACCGACCAAAACGCATGCCGTCATGGGTGAGATTATACAAGACATATCTCTCGCACCCCGGCAGACCCGGGGACATCCGGGGACTCTTCCCTAAATGTGGGGACCATGGTGTCCCCATCTAGCCCCTGGGTATGGTGTGGCATTATGTGCCATCGCCGTGGCCTGCTTCTGCTAGGGTGACAGGCGGCTCCACCCGTCAACGCCAGGCCCGCGCTCATGGGGGACGTAGGTCATTCTGCGACCTCCGACGTCCGAGTCAGCTACGCTCATCGCGGGCAGTGCGGGCCCGGAGTCTTCTCCGGACCCATTCCGCCTCCTCCTTTTCGACCGCATACGACAACTGCAGACTCATATTGCAGAAACAGTGTACCTACCTTGTAATAGTCTAGAAAATGATAATATATTGTTATAATTCATGGTTTTTCAATGGTAAAGTTGATCAAGGTTTAACAAGTATGGTGAATGTTCTGATGAGCTCTTCCAATTAATCCCACCCTCTCCTTTCCTACACAGGACAACACGTGCAGGGCTTAGATGTCAAGAACCAAGCGGTTCGGTGAGTATTTTCTCTGCCGCACCATTAAGTCTTTGAATTCCTTACCAGCGCACGTGTTTCCTTCTTCCTACAGCCCCGGGTCCTTTAAACGGGGCGTGAAAAAGCATCTGATGAGGCCGTCAAGCTGAGCGCCACCATTGTAACACTTCACGTGTTTGTAATTGTGACCTTTTTTCCTAAGACTTTGCCTTCAGCTTAGCATCAGGAGGGGCGGAGTCAAATTAGCAGGTCATAAAAAGAAATGGATTGAAAATTGGAAATGGATTGAGGGACACCAGCTCTCAAAATCACACTTGAAAGTAAAGAAAATTGAAAGACGTTAATTGGTAGTGCTTGTGCGACTAAGCACGTAATTAATTTCCATGCGATTTACACAGTAGGTATAGCAAGGAATCGGGTCAAAAAAAAAATTCCAAATTTATTTAGCTGCAACATTTTCGGTTTGGAATTTATTTTCGGCATACCCATTGTTTACAAATTGCCCGATAGGCGGCAATAGGCTCGCCCCCTATTACGTGCCACCGAATATCATAGTTGGCGACATGTGGGTGTTTAATACCCCTTTGGTGTATGTATGTAGGTATGTAGGCATATAAATAATTTTTTCGATAACGAGAATACGTTTTTATAAGAGTTCCTCGATTTTCTATAGGAAATCAAATTAAAATATCTCCTATTTTGCTTATCATC
The DNA here is from genome assembly GCA_963691645.1 of Pelosia muscerda. Lineage (NCBI taxonomy): Eukaryota > Metazoa > Arthropoda > Insecta > Lepidoptera > Erebidae > Pelosia > Pelosia muscerda. Next base: position 1,795,520 of record OY829113.1, read on the forward strand.
GAAGACTTTTTTATAAAAGCGTCGTATGCGCAACCAAGATCACTTACATCTCGATAGCGGGCCCAATGTGATCGGTGAAGTTTATTGATTCGCAGAAATAAAACCAACACGGTTCGGTGGAAGTCGGAGATTAACTTGTGTTTTAACTTAGATTGGGGTGCAAGTTATACGCTTGTAACGATTTTGTCACGAGAACAGCCTCTGAAAAGTACCTAATATTATTAATTCAATCTTACTTTACAATCATTGCGTGATTCAGACTCGGACCGTTGTCGTCCGTCGATATTTGTGTACTTGCTTAACAAGTGTAAAATGTGACACATTAAACAATAGTACATTATGGTACGAGTGTGTAAAGTTGGTGATTACCATTGGGGCTACCATGATACGCTAGAGATGGTGGTATCCCCTCTGTGATAAACTAGACTAGTAAAGTTAGAAAGTATTCATCATTTTTTTTTTATACAACTTAGGTTGCAGACAAGCACGCGGCCCACCTGATGGTAAGTGGTTACCGTGACCTATGGGCGAGTGTAACACCAGAGGAATAACACTCGTGCCGCAACCCCTGTAAGAACAGAGACGTTCTGTGTCGTCAGCGCAAAAGATGTAGGATAAGCCTTTGCTTTTCCCACGGACAACACAAAACCTCTCTAGTGAGCTCTGGCTACCCTACTCACCACCGAAAACACAACACAAGGTTATTAAACGGCGATATTCTGTAGGGTGCAGGTACTTCCCCAGTCGGACTGCTCGATTGGGACGGATATACCGTCGTGTCCTACCTCCTTTCATCCTTCTCTCATCTCTTTCATCATCGTCATTCATCCAAAATTCAAAACTTTCACCTGAACCAGATCCTTTGAACTCTAGCTACCCTACTCTCCGTCGGAAATACAACACAAGGTTATTATTAGCAGCGCTATTCTGTAGGACGGAGGTACCTACTTCTCCAGTCGGACTGCTCAATTAGGACGGGAGATACCGTCGTGTCCTACCTCCGTCAGTTTAACGTATACCACTAGGTGCTTTATAGGAACAACTGCCAGAAGAAAGTGGTCCATACCTGATGATGAGTTTCTTGCCGAAGTCTTCTCAGGTCGGACACCGCGTTTCGAACCGGTTGTCCATTTGCTCATTGACCTAAAAAATGTTGTTGATATTGACGTTTTGTATGTGCCGTTTACTGATCCATACAGAAAAAAATACTTTTGATTCGATTTTTTTTATACCACTTAGGTGGCAGACAAGCACACGGCCCGCGTGATGGGAAGCGGTCACCGTGGCCTATGGACGTTTGCAACACCAGAGGCGCCACACACGTGCTGCCTATCCTGTAGAAACCTTCTAATGCCCTTCTTGAAGAACCCCATATTGTAGTCGCTTGGGAAAACCACGGCATGATGGGAATGGGTCGAAATTACATAGACTTTTTGCAAGCTTTGATTGGAACCAGGAATTTAGAATGATGATGATGATTTATCCCAATCACTACAGCCTCTATCTTGTACCAAACTCCCCGTTCCGCCGGTATCGCATAGGTGTGTCGGTCAATACATCACTGCGCGCGTAACGGCGGCGCCTGCGCAGCCGCGCCTGCGCCCGCGCCGATTTATACCACCAATAATCTTTAATTCCTACATAATTTAATTTGAACACGCCGCCGTCAGACTTAATTATGATATCTTGAGATACCATGTTATGTATTTCGTATTTGATCGCCATTTTGAAAAAAAAACAAGTAGGTAATGTGAATTTCTTTCAACTGTTTGGTAAAGTTTCAGCTGCGTGTTGCCAGGTTCAAATAATGTGAGTATTACATCTTCCTAAATTTAGAATCCGATATTTAGTATACTACTTAGAACAAGAATCGTTAACTAATTATAATGCTTCTCATCCTAAATGCAATTAAACTTCTCTGAATTCAGGACATTCTAAATATCGGATTCTAAATTTAGGAAGGTGTAATACCCACTTATGAGAAAGAATTTTATTGCAATTATCATGTTCAATTTCATTTTAATTTAAAATTTCATTTATTCAGTTCATTTTATAATCGTGAGTAGAAAACGAAGTGAAAGTTTGACCTTTAGGTGGCTACGAAATGCAGTCCATCATCATCTTCTTAGAGTCGTTCCTGTAGCCTTAGCACGAAATACTATCGAATTCGTAATGTAAAGGTTTCGAGAGAACGGAGCATTGCGATTGGCGGTCTACACACGCACACAGGTTCACAAGAGGCAGACTGCCAATCACAATGCTCCATTCTCTCGAAACCTTTACATTACGAATTCGATAGGAGTTCATGATAATGCTACTGATTGCGTCTGACGCTTTCATTTTTGTGCCCAGAGACATCAGTCTTGTTTTTCCCGGTTACCCCATGCCCGGGGGCTAGACGGGAACACCGTGGTCCCTACACCTGAAGGGGGTCCTCTCGAAAAAGAGGGCTACAGGTCTGCCTAGGTGCAAGGCATATGTTCACTACTATCTTGCCACCGGCAAATAAACTAAACGCAAAGACAGCGTGCGTTTTAGTCGGTTTGCGACCGACAAAACCTCTCTTCGTTCGGGGATTTTGCGCACGGAAAAATATGTCTTGGTTTTTCTTCTTCGCCTTTAGATATGAAGGTTTTTTAAGATCGTTTGCCGTCTGACCTCTCAACCTTAAGAGGAAATCCTGTACCAGCGCCTCTTTCATCAATCTACAGGTATACCGACTTATAGGTGAGGTGAGGGACGTCAAGAAACCATTTCTTGGGAATACTCTTCCGTACAAAGAAGGAGGAAGAAGAAGGTCCCGACGGAAGGTTTTGCAGAAAGAAATATTTAGTAAATTGAGCAAATAATTGTAAATATACGCGAATACTTCAACGATAACTAATTATTTCAATAAATATTGATAAATGTAATACAATTTATTTATTGAATCGAGTTACAAGTTACAGTGTTGGCTAAATTTAGTCCAAAAGTTTTTTTTATTAAATTATTGCTTATAACATGGTATCCACTATTCATTGGGAAAAATTGATATTTGTCGTCCGTCCGTAATCAGAGATTAAAGGTTGATTTCATTATAAAGACAATTTTATAATTGGATTTGAAAGTTCATAAAAAAATGATATGACCGTCGACCACGTCATCACTTACCAACAGGTGAGATAATGGTCATACGCGACCCTGACGAGCATAAAAAATGTAGTTACTACGGTATTTGATGTTAATTTTGATAATGGCGGCTACAAAAATGACGCAAACGATCAGTGGGATTAATACCAAGATGAAATGTTGATTTGTATGTAATGTGATCAGGGTTGCCAACTTAGGAAATTGGAAAACAAATAACAATTGGAAGTGTGATGTACCTAGTCGGTGCACGCGTGTCATTGGTGTGCGTATTTACGCAACGAAAAATAAATTAAATAATAGATTATGAACCTTTTTGTAAGAATACGTCTGAAATTTTTCGTAAAATATTGAAGCTTGTTCGATCCAAAGAATAAAACACGTTAACATTTCTGTCTCTAATTAAAAGTGCGTTACTTTATTGATTTTTATTTTCTTTACACCTGTACTTTTGTCGTATAGCTAATCTGTCGAATCCACGAATCTGTCGAGTAGCGAATCTGCCGAGTAGCGAATCTGCCGAATTCATGAAACTGTCCAATCCACGAATCTGTCCAATACCGAATAAAGGACTAAAAATACTTTTTTATCTGTAGCAAAGTAATCGCTATTGTGAACGGTTGAAAATAAAAAGGTAGTGGCAGTATAGTTGCCAAACTTAAAAAGGGTTAAGTGTGTTTTCGTTTTATAATACGTATGATTTGAGCTAATATGGCTTTAAAAGTGGTTGTAAATTCCACCACTCAAAACAATAATTTACTAGTAATGCACGTCATTATTAACGGCTGTATGTGTGAGTTTGGCGACATTGCTTCCGCTACTGAAACTATCGTGTCGCATTTCTCCTAGCTTTTTCTGTGGTAAATGCAATTGATATCCGCCATTTTGATCAACATTTTGTTAGTATTTTATCCTTCAAACACACTCCAAGCATAGCTCGCTCCATACTGCATAACTCACGCGCCCATAAGCATAGCATAGCGGCGTTGCTCTTCTCCTGGAATTCGATTTATTTTGCTTATTTTTCACGGTAGCCACTGTTATCTGAACACCTTTTTACCATGCACTAAATCCTCACGGTTACCATCCCCGCCAGAGTCGGTGGATGTGGTTATATCGGACTGGAACCGACTAAAACGCACGCCATCTTTAAGTCTTTGATTGTCAGAGGTGAGATAATATAAGACATATCTATCTCACCGCGGTAGCCTAGTGGCATGGGTAATGGACTGTTGAGACGAGGTCTCTGGTTCGATCCCAGGTTTTACCATGGCACACACCAATGACTTTTCGATGTTTTTCGAAGTTATGTGTGTATTTACCGCAGGTTTATAAGTGCCCGGTGAATAGCACCTCTGACTACCTACCCCTTCGGGGACATAAGCGTGAGTTTATGTTATGTTATGTTATATCTATCTTTTGCGCCTGATATGTGGGGACCAAGATATCCCCATCTAGCCCTCGGGTACGCCTAACATCGACAGACAAATCTGCTCTAAAGTCACCTCCATTAACCAGTTGTACTCGGAGACCTTTAAACCTCCCCCTCCCTCTTCATACTATATTGATGTTTCCATGTTATACCCAAATTATACCTACCACCGTCTCAAATAACTGACCCATTCCCTCATTCAGATCTAGGAGATAACCCCTTCATATGTTTCGGCCCTCAACCCTACGGACCATGATCAGATACCGCTAAAACAAATTAGCGGGAACAGAGGAACATAAGTTGCTTGACTTATGTTCCGTAATTAAGGCTTGTGGACCCGTTCTGAGTGTGGAATGACTTCATTCAAGAGATACAGCCTTGATATGAACTCACCAATCGTGTTTCGAAAAAAATGTATATTATTTTTTATACAGGGTGTTAGTGTAACTAAGCCGCGGTAGCCTAGTGGTATGGGTAATGGACTGCTGAGACGAGGTCTCGAGTTCGATCCCAGGTTTACCATGGCACACACCAATGACTTTTCGATGCTTTTCGAAGTTATGTGTGTATTTATCGCAGGTTTATAAGTGCCTCGGAGAGCACGTTAAGCCGTCGGTCCCGGTTGCCATACAAACATCTATGGCAGTCGTTACGGGTAGTTGGAGCCCTCAAAAGTCCAACCAGCCTAACTTGGAACTTCGATATCGCCATTGGTCATTAGACCATTGGTTGTGGAGGTCAGATGGCAGTCGCTTCACAGAAAATATCGAAGTTCAGCCGCATCACATTTAGACTGGAAAGCCGACCCCAACTGAGTTGAGAAAAAGGTTCAGAGAATGATGAATATGGTGTTAGTGTAACGCTCCTGAAGTTAAAGGTACTTAGTACTCCGGGTACTCTACATATTGGCATAAAAATACGATTTTTTTACATATATTACGTATATTTTATCTCCGTGGTAGATAGAGGTGAATTAACACCCATATTTCACCATAATGCACGGCGCTATTTGTTTGGATTATTATATTAACAACTCTAAGTAAATCACTACATAGTATAAAATTAAGTCGCGTTCTCTGTCCCTTTGTATGCTTAAATCTTTAAAACTACGCAACCTATTTTGACGCGGTATGTTTTTATAGATATAATGGTAAAAGAGGGAGGTTTATATGTATATAACATCATGCTACGACCAACAGGTGCGAAGCAGGAATGAAAAAAGTTGCAAAAACGGGATGACGCAGACGAAGTTGCGCGGGTCAGCTAGTAAATATTAAAATATTAAATATCGAAGTTCACCCGCATTTAGTTAGACTAGAAAACCGACCCTAACTGAGTTGGGAATAGGCTCAGAGGGTGAAGAGGATAAGCTGAGCACTACCATTGTAGCACCGTACGTGTTTGCAATGGTCAAATTGACGTTCATTCCTGCTCCGCACCTGTTGGTCGTAGCATATTGTTATATACATATAAACCCTCCTCTTTAACCATTGTATCTATTAAAAAGAAACGCATCAAAATCCGTTGCGTAGTTTTGAAGATTTAGGCATACAAAGGGACATAAAGACATGAAAAATAGGGACAGAGAAAGCGATTTTGTTTTATACTATGTAGTGAGTGAAGCCTCGGTTGGAGAGTCCAACTTGGAGGTAGTTAGTGTGCCTCTAATTCAGTCGTTCGCCTTTTATTTATGTCTCCATACACGCCGCCGATAGCCCCTAATTACGCTACCGACACAAAAACGCTAATCGCACATCGCACACATACGGACGCACCCTTAAAACGATTTACGACATCACACATTCAAAACAAATCCCACCTTATTATTAAACATTAAAGTCCAATTTCAAACACGTATAACAGATTTTATGTCTTTATTAAAATGTCGCTTTACCCTTGATTTAAAGACGAAATGACTTATATAAAATTACAATTTTGAAACTAAAATCAAGCTTTTAGTTATACACAAAAAGGTTTAATATCAAACGTAGCTAAGTTTTTCAAAGCAATGCGTACATTTTCCTAATTGAAATTCTCATTACAATCTTCATTGGAAAGGAAACGTTATTACGAATTGTATAGAGTCTATATTCGTTTGGAGTTATTTTTGTAGATACAGGCTGATTTTATTTCTCGATGTCGCGATGCAAACGCATCGTTAATGAGCGTACCCGCGTTCGAATTCCTCACCAGCATTGCAAGTGTATTGGCTTTTGTCGGCACGGCGAAACTTTTTGCGATCTCCAATGATAACAATTCGAGGCGAGACAGATAACTGCAGATGTGATAATGGTCAACTTAATTAATTAAGTTTGCGTTAACTTAGTTATTATTAGAACGAGATCTTGCGTTAAGCAAGTAGGGATCATGAGTTAGCTTGCTTAGGTGTAGATATCGGCAAACTTGTAGTAGGTAGGTAAATCGTTCAATGACACTATTTTCCTTATTTTTCTTCTTGAAGTTAGAGGAGCCCCTGCACCATATTAGACGCTAAAAATCTTAAAAACCCCCGACAATAAAATTACGCCGAAAATTTAAAAATAACCTCTAACTGGTAAAGTACTCTCGCATGTTATTTAATCGATTCAAGGTCCCCCGACACGACAGCGCTTGAATTATTTATTTTTTACTTTCCAAGGTCTTTTTTGTATTGGGGTTTCTAAAATTTTTAATTTATTTTTTTATTTTGCATCGATCTTCTAGTCCAGCGTTTAATTTAATTTCCATATTGACGGACTAGTAAAATATGCACACATACACACACACACACTCACACACACATTTGGCATTTTTTTGTTCGCAATATTTACTCTCCACCGTATCAGTAAAGCTAAATGATACAAATTCCAATATGTTGTGTACCAGGAGTACTACCATATCTGTATCTAGACTATGTGAATATTAGTAAATAGACCAAAAAAGACCGCTGAGCTTCTTGCTGGAGTCTTCTCAGGTCGGGCCTCATTTCGAACCGGTGTGGTCCATTTGCTCACTAATTTATAAAATATTGTTGATATTGACGTTTTGTAAGTGCTATTTAATGGTCTAAATGATTGTTGATTTTGATTTTAATAGACATTCGGCTACTGGAGTGTTCCCCTTACACCCTGTATTGTATATAATCAAACATTTTAACAAACGTTTTAATTCATTTGTTCCCCTTGCTAACAAGCATATACGTAATATTGAATATATGAAAATATAACAAGTTTCTTACATACTCTCCAAAGCAATGATTATTACAATCGTATGTAAATGTCTATTAACACCTGACATTCAACAGTGTTGCTACACTTGCTAATAATTACCCTAAAGCTGCATTCACATGAAACGTTAAAAATATGTTAAATTCTAATTATTATGGTCATAATTTGTGACATTGTTGCATGCCAATCTGGCTGAAATAAGGTGGAACCTAAATGTATTACCACCATTAAGTCCTGGAATTCCTTGCCGGCTCACGTGTTTCCTTCTTCCTACAGTCCCGGGTCCTTTAAGCGGGGCGTGAAAAAGCATCTGATGAGGCCGTCAAGCTGAGCGCCACCATTGTAGCACGGAACGTGTTTGCAATGGTGACCCTCTTTCATGAGACTTTGCTTTAGCTTAACATCAGACGAGGTGAAGTAAAATTGACGTGCCATAGATAAAAAAAAAAGAAAAATAAAGTATTACCTGTAACCTCTTTGTACCCATATATCGCAATAAAAAAAATATTTGAATTGAATTGAATTGCATTTGAAACTATTTTACCGAGGTAGGATATAACTGTATCTCCCGTCCTAATTGAGCAGTCTGACTGAAGTATCTCTGCTCTACAGAATACCGCGGCCAATAATAACCTTGTGTTGTACCTAGAGCTCACTGGAGAAGTTTTATGTTGTTAGTGAAAAGACCGAGGGCCTAAGTTGACACTGCTCTGTGGTGGTATGGAGCCTTGTTTTATCTTCTGTACTTACAGCACAGAAACTCTACCTATCTCTTCTGAAATGAAGTATTTTTACTTGTTTTGAAGGGTGCTGTTCGACTTTCCTACATACATACATACATATGATCACGCCCGTAATCCCCGAAGGGGTAGGCAAAGGTACATTAAACACCTACATTTCGCCAACTATGACTTTCGGTCCCACGTTGTAACGAGCGAGCCTATTGCTACCAATCGGGCACTGTGAAAAAAATAATAGATGTTGCAGCCAAATACATTTTGGAAAATAAAAAAATAACCCGATTCCTTGCTATGCGGTGTAAATCGCAAGGAAATTAATTGCGTGCTTAGCCGCACAAGAACTACCAGTTAACGTCATGGAGATAATCAGACTTCAAATTCAAATTCAAATCATTTCCGCTTTCCTTTCTATGACAAGCTATATATATATAAAAATGAATTGCTGTTCGTTAGTCTCGCTAAAACTCGGAAACGGCTGGACCGATTTTACTAATTTTGGTCTTGAATTATTCGTGGAATTCCAGACAAGGATTAAAAGGTGAACAAATATGAAAATGCTCGGAATGAAGCAGCAAGAACGGGATCAGAAGTCCACGCGGGCGGAGCCGCGGGCAACAGCTAGTTAGTAATATTAAGCTATTGCTATCGTTGGTAACCGTGGGTAAGTGATTAGTAGGTGGGTCACCAGTGTAAAAGCACCTTTAGTAATAGTAGGTACCAGTGTAAAAGCACCTTTACTTACATACACAGCGCTGTAAGGGTGACTATAAAATTGTAACTTTTTTGGTGCTTACCAGGATGGTGTTTGTAATGGATCGGGTTCCGTATACAGTACAATAAGGATTTATTTGACAACTAGACTGTCAACCGTAGAATTTTATTCCTGTTTCTGCAACTCATGGACTCAACTATTTCGGGATAAGTAATTTTTTTTTTTATTTATGGCAAGTCAATTTTTTTTTATTATACTACGTAGGTGGCAGACAAGCACACGGCCCACCTGATGGAAAGCGGCCACCGTGGCATATGAACGTGTGCAACACTAAGGGTGTCACACACGCGCTGCCCACCCTGAAGGGAAAGGGGGAGAGCTGGGAAGGGGTGGGGAGGCTAGGAAGGGGAGGAATTTGACTTCACCTCGCCTGATGTTAAGCTATTCCTATTCCAGACTAGAATCATGGAATTATTCTTAGAAGAGCAAAGTGTGCGAGTGACATTATGTATCTTTACACAAAACTTAGGTGTGCGAAAGTGACAGAGTATACGAACCGTGAAACTTTTTATAAACCTTTATCAACTTTTGACAGAAATATATATTGCAGTGACGTCAATGTTTTTACATTAAAAGTCATAAGTCTGCCACTGATATTTTAAATTCGTTAATGCGGTAATGAAGAACTATATCTCTATTTACGCTAGTAATAATAACTATAACCTATTACAGCACTAATCAAATTAGATGTAATTCTAAAAGTTAACCTAACCGTGGTAGCCTAGTGGTATGGGTAAAGGACTGCTGAGACGAGGTCTAGGGATCCCAGGTATTACCATGGCACACACCAATGACTTTTTGATGCTTTTCGAAGTTATGTGTGTATTTATCGCAGGTTTATAAGTGCTCGGTTAATGGCAATAGGCTCGCCACCACATTGGGACCTAAAAATAAACTGGCGAAATGTGGGCGTAACTTATATATGTATGTATGTAATGTTTTTTAAACTTCACGAAAACGTATTTATGTTCGGTCTTGACAGTTAGAAATCCATTCAAACAATCGCTATCGGAAAATGTCGACAGCGGAAACGGGATCAGAAGTCCAAACAGACGAAGCCGTGGCGACAGCTAGTAATAAATAAATCCACAGAACAAAAAAGCAATGGAGCACCTACATGAATAAAAAGTGATCACATGAATTGACGCGTCGCTGGTATTCAAATGGCGCTACTCGATAGATTTATTAATCCATTTATACAACGAATGCACCTTGTTAGGGTTCTGTTCTAAAATAGAAAAGAACCCTTATTTTAAAAAACGACCTCCGTAGCGTGGCGGTAGTGGTGCGGTTTCGATGGCCATCAAATATTTGTATGTTAAATTAATAAAACACTTTAATTAAAATGAATTTTTTTTTTATTCATTCATTGCAAATATGGGTTACATATGATGTTACATTCATAGGTATATAATTATATTTTCACCATATTCCATCATAATAGGCATGCAATTTAATAGCTAAATTAGAAACAAAATACTAAACAATAGTCTGATATGTTACTTCTAGAAATTTTCTTACTGTAAAATTATTTATATTTATACATTCCAGAATACAAATCAAAATGTCATCAAGATAATATGTATGTACTTACTTATTATACCTAATATCATGTAAACGCTTCCGGTGCAACTGAAAATGGAAAACTTATAGAACCATTATGCTACCAATCATCTAATCTATCAATTCAAGCTATCAGCTCAAGGAACTACAAGTTTAGCATATTCGCCTCCCCTGCTATAAGCGTCCAATGTTGGACATAGGACGCTTATAGTAGGGGAGGCAGACTCAATCTGTGGAATGAACTCCTTGCTGTGGATTTTCCAAGCAACTACAATATGGGGTTCTTCAAGAAGCTCATCAGAAGGTGGGCAGCAAGAGTGTGACGCTTCTGGTGTTGCAAGCATCCATAGGCCACGGTGACGACCGCCCATCAAGTACTACTACACATCTGCCAAGTGATAAAAAAAAAAAATGTTACAGAACCCATTATGTGTGATTCCGCCTCGCACTTGGCCGGTTTTTTATACACACGTTAGTCCACACTATTGTTATACTTTCAATTATGTGCATGCATATGCAACTAGCTGATCAGTATACGATACAGTTTGACAAGTGAACAAGTGGTGTTATGTAGATGTAAGTTAGCGTTCGAATGCTTAAGGTTCGATTACCAGTCACTGAGAATATTTGTACGCACGGATATGTTTATTTCAGCTGCTTTTTGCCCCCTTGCCGAAGTCAGCGTGGGTGATTATGTCGGACTCGAACCGACTAAAGCCAGATGGTCGTCTTGGGCCATCAGTTACCCAGGGTGAGGTAGCCTCTGGCGGGGCTCCATCTGTTCGAAGTAAGCCAGTTCTCCAAGCTGGTCTGAATTGGAGAACAATCAGATGTTCTGCCATTAGGGCGGTAAAATCAAAACAGTGCCCCGAAAACAAACAGGTAGCCTCTGGCATATCCATCACACCCCAAATGACCCAGGTCTGTCAAAGGTTCTCTCGGCTGTGGGACTACGATATCCACATCTTTTACCAGATAGGAAGAAGCGCTCATTACGCTGCCGCCGCGGCCTGCTCCTGCTAGGGTCTCAGGCGGCTCTACCTTTCACCCTAAGGCCTGCGCTCTTGGAGAACGGAGGCTGCCGTCTCCTTCTAGAGCATCACTTGTTCGCAGAAGAACGCGGCGGCAGCTGACAGCAAGGCTCCAAGAAAACTATCTTAATCACATACTAACTCTAACTGTTACTAACTCTCTTTGATTTATTATTTCACTTAGAATCTTAGGCTGTCGAACTTTTTAAGGCACCACAATGCAAACAGCCATATTCATTCAGGTAAATATTACTGTTTATAGACCATGAAAGGAACTTAGAAAATGTCAAAACTAATAACATATTATAGGTTAATTAGCAAATGGACCGCACCGCACCGGTTTGAACCGTTGCCTCGACCTATAGAGACTCAGGCAAGAAATTCAGTGGATTTTCCTTGTTTTTTTGGTCTATTTACGACGATCTATATGAACGATCTTACTTTAACATTAACAGTGCAGTTAAAGTACCGGTCAGGTATAAAACAGGTTGTACCATTTGACAATTGCTAAAAGACGTCATAACTTTGACACTAACTGTAACCATCCACTCTCAAACGTCAAATTCTATCAAAAAGGTAACTTTAACCGAGCTACTAAATACTCTGGTGCAACACATTTAGCCAAACTATTAGAATCAATGTTATTGTTACTGTTAAATTTGACGGAAACCTTAACTTCCCCAGGTAGGTGGTGCAACTAAGCCTTAGTCTAGATAGCCTAGATAGCCTTATGGTCTAAAAACATGAATTATAGTCAATTCAATTCCGATACATTGAAGTATGAATGTCAACGCTGATATGTACTTACTGGCATATAATTAATTCGTCACGTACACAATACAATTAGCCAGTCTACTGTGCAATTGTATTTAAGGTGTGGGTCTGAACTAATGGCAAATAAACTGGTTCGTTTGGAATGTCGTATATTAATTATATCAGATACCTTTTCGATAATTCTAAAATGGTGGTCCTATTATGACAGCCTCGAACACACTGACTACAATAATGTACGCGACGACTACCAGGAATCGCGGATTCGATTCCCGCTAAGTGTTAAGTGTATTACGCCCAAATAAGCAAGAAAAGAAAGAAAGAAAGAAAAATGCGTTTATTTTTACTAACTACCACTCAATACTACTAAAATAATTACCATCCAAAGTTTATCCGGCAGAGATCGCTTAAAACGATAACATCTCCCATTGAACTTATAGATTTTAATTATGCATTTTTACTTGGTGTACAATGAAATATATAATAAATAAAAAAAACACAACGCAAGGTTATGTGTTGTGTTTCATAGGTTTTGTTTTGTCAATGGAAAGACCGAGAAACAACCCTGTGTTGTCTTTTGCACTGACAGCACAGAAACTCTTAAGCTATCCTCTTCTAATAGTATCCATTACATCTCACTTATGTGTGAGTTAGCGTTGCGTCACCGAAGCAGTGTCCTTCTGAGAAATTTATAACAAATTGTCATTTCCTTCTTCCTACAGTCCCGGGACCTTTAAGCGGGGCGTGAAAAAGCATCTGATGAGGCCGTCAAGCTGAGTGCCACCATTGTAACACTTTACATGTTTGTAATGGTGACCCTTGTTCCTAAGACTTCGCCTTGAGCTTTCCATCAGATGGGGTGTAGTCAAATTGACGTGTCATGAATAAAAAACGTCACACTGATACAAATGATTTGTTATAATAAGAATGACCCTGCTTCGTTCTGACGACGCAACGCAAACGCACAAGTGAAGTCACGTTACAGTGTTCGGAACCACACCTTTAATTACTAATAAGCAGTTAATTGTAAAATGTTACGGCATCGTGTGAAATTGATCACGTAGTAACCGGTGCAACGTTACTTTCCGACATGATATACAGACTTACACAACGTTTTTTTATGTAATATTTTTTTTCGTTAGTATAGTTTATGGCATATATCTTGACCAAAAGTTGCAAGGACCAGGGGCTCTAGCCAAAATGCATTCGTTCCGAATCTACATTCGTCATCGCTCTGAAAATGTATGGGAGTGACATTTGTTGTCGAATGTCATGTGATCCGATTCCGACAACAAATGTCACTCCCATACATTTTCAGAGCGATGGCGAATGTAGATTCGGAACCAATGTATTTAGGCTGGTGCCCCAGGCTGGCCTGCGTATTTTGAATTGCCGCTGTAGCACCCCGTACTACAGTAATAGTAGCTTAGTAGCGTCTAAGCATCACTTCATACAATTTTAGTTTCAAATTATTCAGAAATGTTTAAGCCCATTGTACATTCTTGTCATAACATGATCTTAATAATTCACCAACTGAATTTTTCTCTGCACCACCTTTGGTTGACTGGTAGAGAATGCCTTATGGCATTAAGTTTTGTATGGAGATTTATAAATAAACTAGCCGACCCGTGAAACTTCGTCTGCGTCACCCCGTTTTTGCAACATTTTTCATTCCTGCTCCGCACCTGTTGCTCGTAGCATGATGTTATATACATATAAACCTTCCTCTTTAACCATTCTATCTATTAAAAAAAACCGCATCCGCAATCCGTTGCGTAGTTTTAAAGATTTAAGCATACAAAGGGACATAGGGACGGAAAACGCGACTTTGTTTTATACTATGTAGTGAAAAACAGAAAAGAATCTTCCCTTTGGTCCCACTGGATACGATAGTACCAGTAATTAAGAGCTTACGCAACATTTCTGACCATAAACACGGCAATAGAATTATTTTCTTTACGATTATAAAATTCTTTGGCCTATCGCTAGATACATATAAAAAAACATAGTAGGGGCTAAATGATATGGAAAGAGCTTCATCTAGTTTCCATACTAAGGAGCTGATTGTGTAGGGCTGTCGCGTAGTGAAAATGAAACAAAAGATATGCTGGCATAAACTTTATAAAGTCTTAGTGGTTATGGAGTCGGCCTTATGATTGAGAAGTCCTTGGTTCGAATCCTCGTAATTAAATTACCACAATGAACCCAACCTTGGCTTGTGATAGCAAGCCATTAAGTTTAGCTGGAGGGGTTAGAAGGAATATTAGTAATTTCGGATTTTAATATTCTTGAAAAAAAAACGGGTCGTGAAAAAAAACATCAAATATTCAATTAAAAATTCAAAAATCATTTATTCTGTATAACCACTAAAAGGCGCTTACAAAACGTCCATTGAATAAGTTTGTGAGCAAATGGACCAACCGGTTCGAAACGCGGCCCTGGCTTGAGAAGACTCCGGCTAGAAACTCAGCGGGCTTTTCTTTATTTTTTATCTATTTACAAACACTTACTTATTCTAGATACAGTAATTTATCTAAGTAGCAATTTGAGTGAACAGTTCATTTCCAGATTTGAATGAACGGTTCATACTTTAACTAGCTTGTATTATGGGTTCTAGAATGCAGATAAACATACTTAGATACTTTTTTTTGCAAATACATACATATTAAACATAGAATCACCCAGACCAATGCAATTATTCATATTCATGCATACAAATATTTGCACTAATCGAAACGAACCCACGCCTCCTGTGTAGCAGTCGCGTTCACTACCACCACACCACAGAGGTCGTCACGGTTAACGTCTTGGAGAGTATCAGTGGTGACAACCCTAACGAAAATAGAATCTTTAAAGAATGCCTACTTGTGCATACGCCACAGCAGTTAAGTGCATTTGTAATTAACTACACTTCACTACTTAGGACTTACTACATAGTAGTTTAGCAAAGTAACATAATCCAACAAATGCGGAACGAATATTTGCTAAAATGTCAACATTCACAACGGGTTTCGAACTCACACATTCACCAAACTATTTACCTCAATAGATAAAATATTCACAATGGAGAATTTTCCTATTCTTAGTGAGGTATCTCTCTCTGAACCTTATCCCAACTCAGTTGGGGTCAGCTTTCCAGTCTAACTGTGATGCAGCTGAACTTCGATATTTTACGTGAAGCGACTGCCACATGACCTCCACAACCAATGGTCCAATGACCAATGGCGATATCGAAGTTCCAAGTTATACTGGTTGGACTTTTGAGGGCTCCAACTACCCGTAACGACTGCCATAGATGTTTGTATGGCAACTGGGACTGACGGCTAAACGTGCTAAAACTGCAAACAGCCATATTCATGCATACAACTTTTTGCACTGAGCGGGGATCGAACCCGCGCCCCGTGCGTAGCAGTCGCATGCACTACCGCAACGCCACGGAACGAACATGCAAGTAAATATTTTTTTTTATGAAGGAATACACAATACTATCAGAAGAAAAAGTAATACTACTTGTATTTTTTTAGTGAAACTCACGTGTTTGTAATAGTGACCCTCTTTCTTGAGACTTACTTTACCATAAGGTGAAGTGAAGTCAAATTGAGGTACCATAAATAAATAAAAAGAAAGTCGCCATCTTATAACACTGATCTGTGATATCAATTTAATGACATGATTTTTATCGTGAGTGCGAAATGAAACCATTGCGAATGTAAGTACAGCTCTCAGCACTCTGATAGATTCGGGTCAGATTTGTATCTGTAACTGTATTTATATCTGAATTACTTTGCTCACGGGTTTGCTTATAAAATATCAGTTAGTACTTATTAGTTTTTTATATATTACTATGACCCGCGCAACTTCGCCTGCGTCACCCAGTTTTTCCAACATTTTTCATTCCTTCTCCGCACCTGTTGGTTGTAGCATGATGTTATATACATATAAACCTTCCTCTATAACCATTCTATCTATTAAAAATACCGCATCAAAATTCGTTGCGTAGTTTTAAAGATTTAAGCATACAAAGGGACATAAGGACATGAAAAATATGGACAGAGAACATGACTTTGTTTTATACTATGTAGTGAAGAGCATAGGTGGATTTAGTACCATAAGGCATTTTCTACCAGTCAAGCAAAGGTGGGGCAGAGAAGGCATTTGGATCGAGATTGTGGATTCAAGTGGAAGGAGGGGGATTCAGTAGGTGCAATTAAAAGCAATAAAACATGAACGGTATACAGAAAACTAGGTACGTATGTAAAGAAGTTGGTACACTTACGAGTAAATAGAGTAAATAGGAGTACATAACTAAACATAATTGTCTGAATCATAAAGTTACCTATCCTTAGATGAACAAAGTGAGCAAGTTACTACTACTACAGAATACCGCCGTTTAATAACCTTGTGTTGTGTTTTCGGTGGTGAGTAGGGTAGCCAGAGCTCACTAGAGAGGTTTTGTGTTGTCAGTGGGAAAACCAAAGGCTTATCCTACATCTTTTGCGCTGACGACACAGAATGTCTCTGTTCTTACAGGGGTTGCGGCACGAGTGTTATTCCTCTGGTGTTACACTCGCCCATAGATCACGGTAACCACTTACCACCAGGTGAGCCGCTTGCTTGTCTGCAACCTAAGTTATATAAAAAAAAAGTGACATACGTATCTTTACACAAAACCTAGGTGTGAGAAAGTGTCAGAGTAGGTATATAACAGTGTTTGTACACTAAAAGTAATAATTCACTGGCACTGACATATTAAATTCGGTTACGCGGTAATAACGAGACTGTACCTCTATTTACGCTAGTAATAATAACTTTATGATCATAACATACTCTCCATTTCGGACATTCAGAGGTAGGAACAGTACCTATTGACATTAGCTTACTCACACATAACGTACCTATTTCTATCGGTATTTTGAGATATTTTTTGTTAACAAAACTGTGTCTATACAGTAAATAGTCGAAGGGTGGTCACACCCGACACAGTAGACGGCTACTGGCGCAGAACGTGCGGTGTGATCGTTAATTATCAATCATAACTCATCAATACCGTCATTAATACGCCGCTTCGTGCCGCGCACTTAATTAATTGCAACTGATTTTCATAAAAATGGCCATTTTGTTTTGTTATTTGTATAGAGATGATAATACCTACATTGCACTTTAACACTAAGTCTACTCCGTGGCTCAGTGGTTAGAGCTATCCCCCCTATAAGATAAAGATCGCGAATTCGAGTCCGTTGAAGACTCTCTAATTATTAAGCTTTTACAGTCTCACCATCTTCGGAGCCCAAGTCATCCCCATCCAGTCCAACTAGTGAAGTGCCTCCACCGTATAGAATACCGCGGTTAATAATAACCTTGTGTTGAGTTTCCGGGTGTCAAAGCTCTCGGGAGATTTTTCGTTGATCGTGGGAATACCGGGAAGCCGTGCTTTGTCTTCTGCACTGACAGCTTAGAAACTCTCATATCCTTCAAGAAGAAGCTTTGACGGGAGCTTTCTTCTCGGAGATGGAGAATGAAAAGTCAAAAAGCAAACGAGAAAAGCTAAATTGGTAAGCTTAACTAGATTTTTAGACTAGACACGTCAATTATCCACGTAATCAAGCTTAAATTAACACCACAGAACCAATGAGCGTTGTTGTAGGGTTGGTAGCGTAGTGGAAAAGGAGTCAGCCATATAATCGAAAGGTCCTGGGTTCGAATCCGTGCCAATACACTCCCGATGTAAACCCATTCTTAGCTGCTAATACTTCATAAAAAAAAATGGATTGTTAATAAAAAACATTTAATATAATCTATTATTGAATCTAAGTTGATACACATTTCCAATTAACAGCTCTGTAAATGTAGCTGGGCGTTGCGCTTGCGACGGCCGTTAGGTGCAACTGGTCCGGGCAGTTTTTGTCGCGAGACTCACAAGCGATGTGCGAGTGCACACCGAATGAGCGGAGCGGTTATGAAAATCGCTTCATCTTATAAATTGTTACTTCGTTAATATTTTTTAACACATGCAAAATACTTATACTTTAGTACCACCTACTTTTTTTTCGTACGCAAAATCCTCTCGGATCCCGCCTCCTCCAAAACCGGTGGTGGTAATTATGGCGCACTCGAACCGACTAAAACGCACGTCGTTTAAGGGTCTTCGAGTGCCGGAGGTAAGATAGTACTGCAGCACTGCTAAGTTAGTGTAGTAGAAAATAAGTAAAATCTATGCTAGTATTGTAGAAGAAAGTGCCTGTAACAGCTTTACTTACATTAGTTACAATAAATCATATAATAATCGTGAACCAGAACGATACACGTAAAAAAACATAAATCAAGCAATTATGCTGTCACAGGACTTACCTAACATAGGGACGCTTTGGCTTACTGTTTCCACGCTGGCTGGTCAGACGGGTTGGTACAGAGTTTTATTTCGATTTTTTTTTTCTCTCGTAATCATATCGTCGCGATTTCCATTAGTCTCGTACAGACCTCTTTGGGTAAGTTGGGGTGATGAATATTCTTTCTCCGTCGACACACAAAGAATTATATACGTCTCTTATATGATTATGAAAGTACTGCAAAAAGCCTGCTACGGTGAAGTGAAATTGCTGCTCTATCTCTTCCCTTGAATTTCGTAGAAGACATCTAAGGCATCGTGTTTTTCTATATCCGACAGTAAATATAACATAACATAACATAAACACACGCCTTTATCCCCTAAGGGGTAGGCAGAGGTGCTAGCACCCACATTTCGTCAGTTTATGTTTAGGTCCCAATGTAATAGGTGGCGAGCCTATTGCCATTAACCGGGCACTTATAAGCCTGCGATAAAATACACACATAACTTCGAAACGTATCGAAAAGTCATTGGTGTGTGCCATGGTAATCTGGGATCGGACCCGAGACATCGTCTCAGCAGTCCATTACCCATACCACTAGGCTACCGCGGCTTTTGACAGTAAATATATCTAAAAATTATTGTGGTATATCATGAGAGCGAGATAAAACATGTATCTCCCTTTCTCTATCTCTTTCTACTATACAATCGATCGGTGTGACACACAGTTTTGTGCAATAACACACGTTTAATTAATATAGTGTTTCATTTGCAAGAAATTACAATTATAATTAGTAAAATGCGGGTATTAACGATTTTAGAAGTAGTCAAATAAATCGCTATTGTACAACACGCTACAGTTTTTCACTTGTACCACACATCCAACCCTAATGTTACAGTTTTTGTTTATTAACATTTAATTAGAAGATAAAGATGTACTAACCACTCTTTAAGTACTTATAGGTACTCTGTGTAAGTATAGGTGCCCTGTCCCTTTCATTACCGCCGTAACAGTCGATGCAGAAACTATATTCCCGATCAGGGAGTTCGTGGCCAGAATATATAATTAACACTATTAATAACTGTGTAATAACCGCGGTAGCCTAGTGGTATGGGTAATGGACTGCTGAGACGAGGTCTCGGGTTCGATCCCAGGTTTACCATGGCACACACCAATGACTGCGATGCTTTTCGAAGTTATGTGTGTATTTATCGCAGGTTTATAAGTGCCCGGTTAATGGCAATAGGCTCGCCACCTATTACATTGGGACCTAAATATAAAAACTGGCGAAATGTGGGTGCTAGCACCTCTGCCTACCCCATCAGGGATATAGGCGTGATACTATAAAAAAAAAATAACTGTTTATTGCATGCTTAGAGTATATGTCGCAGTAAAATAGTTATAACCATATATAATCATATCCCTAGGGATATAATTACATGAAACACACAAATAACTTGAAGAAAATAATGAAAACCCCCTTTACATATGCAAAAAAAAAAAATATGTAGTTTAATTTCAAAAAATATGATCGTTTTAATTATAATTGACTTACTTTTTAACGTGTTAATGTCATAAAGTATTGTAACTACCTACAGGATACATAAATTTTTTAATAAAGATAAAACCAATATAATATTGTTTTATTTAATTATAAATGGTAGATTTCTATTTCACTAAACTTAATCTAGTAATATGATTATATCACTAAACTTGGACCGTTTTATAACTATATTCCTAGTGAGATAGTAATGAATCGTTTTCGTATAACTATGTTCCGGTTATAACTATCTTACTGCGACATATAGGTACATTAATAAGCTATAGAGCGCTCCTTAGTAAAAATTGTAAGCATAATTATGTATAGTACCGAAGATTCTGACAAACTTACTCAGTGGCAAATAGAGGAATCCCGGGACTATCCCGGGATTCCGAGATTGACTATAGATAATCCCGAAATCCCGGAATTAGCAAAATCGACCGGGATCGAAATATACCTCTAGTAGCAAAGCAATTTTCGGTCTCCTCACTGAAGACACAAAACCTCTCCAGTGAACTTTTATCGTATTAATGTAGGTTTCAAATTAATAAGTTTACCTAATATGGCGTTTATTTTATATATAGGCAACACTTTATCTTTAATTGCTGCTATAAAATTGTCTATAGCTAATAGTTTTTGTTTTCCCCATAGACAAACTAACTGGCGGGTAATGGAACTGGGTAATTAATAAAATGAACACATTTAATTACCAACTATTAAGATACAATCAAATGACAGCACTATTACTAACACTACTTTGTATATACGCGGGCAATTTGCACCACCTGCAATTCTAGTATAACTATCGACATACTCTAAACATAATTTTTATGTAGTACACGTCAATTAGACTTTACCTAACCTGATGGTAAGCTGAAGGCAAAATCTCAGGAAAGATGGTCACCATTACAAACACGTAGAATGTTACAATGGCGGCGCTCAACTTGACGGCTTCATCAGATACTTATTCACGCCCCGCTTATAGGATCTGGGACTGTAAGAAAAAGGAAATAGGTATATGAGCTGGTAAAGAGTACAATAATATATAATATTCGATATCGCCAATTTGGTTGTGGAGGTCCGATGGCAGTCGCTTCACGGAAAATATCGAAGTTCAGCCGCATCTTAGTTAGACTAGAAAGCCGACCCCAACTGAGTTGGGAATAGGCTCAGAGAATTATCCAGGACTTAATGGTGTGGCAAAGGAAAACCTCGCCGAACCGCTTGGTTCTTGGTGGAACGGCACGCATCAAGCCAATGTGTACAGCAGCAAACAATTTAAAAGAAAATTATTACGAACATAAACATCTAAATCAAGAAACACAATTAGGTCAAAGACAGCTGTTTACGGCTCATGCTCCTGACAATGAATTCTCATATATTATATTCGATTCTCTTATATTATTATTATTACATTATTATTTTTAATCCTTTTATGCATAAGTTTCAAGTATATAACAATAATTCACTCAACACGGAGAAAAACAAAGAGGGCGCGTTTCTATTTTTTTGGCGGTAAAATATACCATAGATAATAGATGTACCTAATAGATAATATCGAAGAGTATTTATGTGGCCTCATGTAGTTACATCGCATATTGAGTCTTATCTTCTCGATACAAGCTAACAACACGTTCGCCACTGTGTTGGCAAGCATGTACAACCATCATTTCTAACAATTAAGCTTGACAAAATAACTTTCCGCTCCACTTTCTTAAATAAGTAATTATAACATTCAGTTGATGTTTTTAATTAATCTTATCGATTATACAAACATCGATATAACCCGTATCGATATGAATCGGTATCTGTTTACGGAGCGGCGCGGGCGCAAAGGCGAGTATTCCAACAATGGCAACACTGCGACGCGACTACCGAAGTGGTTTTTGTACCTTTACACTTAATTGTGACCAATTATTAAAAGATCATTATATTTTGAAGATGAAATTACTTACTGAGAAGATCAATTAAGATGATAATATTACGTTTCATTCTCTGACATCTTAGTGCTGTTTGTTTTTTATGACGGGTTTCCAGGATAGGTACTTTTATTTTTGTTTTATGGCACGTCAATTTGACTTCACCTCGCCTGATGTTAAGCTGAAGGCAAAGTCTCATGAAAGAGGGTCACCATTGCAAACACGTTCAGTGCTACAATGGTGGCGCTCAGCTTGACGGCCTCATCAGATGCTTTTTCACGCCCCGCTTAAAGGACCCGAGACTGTATGACTTTCGTAGTAAAGGAGTATATCTGCATCTAAGTTGGAACCTCGTATGATGAGCTCTTCCAATTAATCCCACCCTCCCCTTTCCTACACAGGATAACACGTGCAGGACTTAGCTGTCTCCCGCATACGGTGCAGAATATTCCATCAAGAACCAAGCGGTTCGGTGAGTCTTTTCTCTGCCGCAAGAAAGAGCTTCAAGGAGGAAGAACATGAAGCTATCCTCGTCCTGATTGAGCAAGTCCGACTGAGGAAGTACTTCCACCCTTACAGAATGCCGCGGTTAATTATAACCTTGTGTTGTTCCTGGCTGTAAGTAGCTCACTGAAGAGGTTTTGTGTTACCATTGGGAAGACCGAGAAACTTTCCTTTTGTCTTCAACACTGGCAGAACAAAACCACTTCCGTCTACATGATCGACAGCACAAGAGTGACGCCCCTGTTGTTGCAAATGTCCATAGGCCATGGTAATCACTTTCCATTAGGTGGGCCTTGACTGCCACAAGTGGTAGAAAAGAACCCGGATTGATAATTTAAAATTCTTCTATACAACAATCTCAGTGTAATGGACTGCTCGTTGATTCAAATTCCATTTTCGATATTCTCTTTTCTCAATACTAAAAACTAGAAGCGATTTATTTAAATATAATCATGATGATGTTAAAAGGTGATAAAAAAAACAATCTTCAATAATAGGTACATCAAAATATATCTTACAAAAAACAAACCCGCAAAACGCTCGACCGTCGCAAGCGCATAGCATTTGGGCAATGCGATCGCTCCGACGATTCCCGAACGCGCTTCGTTTTTTCTCGGCCCGTTTAATTATACTATATCATCGCATACTGTAATGCCCTTTAGTTTTTTGTCCACCGAGCCGGTAATGACATAATCGGGGCTACGAGGATGCGCGAACTTCTTTTTGCAAACGCATCTGCTAGACTACTGTTAGATGCGTAGATATAGTGCACTTTAGATAAGGAAAAATTATGTGTTAGGAAAAATTATAGGGTTCTTCAAGAAGGGCATTAGTAGTCCATAGGCCACGGTGACCGCTTCCCATCAGGTAGGCCGTGTGCTTGTCTGCCACTGGAATGTGCTCACTCGTAGCGAGTTTCATGCTAGTAATCTGATGAATAACCCAAGTCTATTACAACTATGTACAGTCGACAAAAGAGATACGGTACCACTTTTTCATACAACATTGTATGTAAATGTGATACCGAATATCTTTCATACTGGTGTTAAGATTAAGAGAAATAATTATTAAGTTTTCATAGCAGCCTCTGTGGTGAAGTGGTATTGAACACGACTGCTACACAAGAGGTTCAGTCCCCTCTCAGTGCAAATCGTCATGAATATGGCTATTGGCGGGCCTCGGGCGGCTGATTAAGCTTTCAGTCCCGGTTGTTATACAATCGGATATATAATTATACAATCCGGGGAGGCCGGCTTTAGCCGGTTTGGGAGGTTATTTCGGACTCTAACCGACTAAAACGCACACCGTCTTAGAGGCTTTCATTACCGGAGTGAGAAAGTTGCCAACATATCCCTCCCTACCCCTTCGGGTGTAGGATCCATGATGTTTCCTTATCAACCCCAGGTCTGCGCTCGTGCAACCCGGAGTCTTCTCTGAACCCATATCGTATTGGGACCACTTTGTCCGCACCTAGCCTCCCTTTTTGGGCCATTGTGCGTGTAGAGTTACTGGCTAGAGCAGCCAGCCTAGCTCCGCCCAGAAACGCAGAAGCTTACTGGGAGCTTCACAGGCTTCGCGGAGCGACCTCACTGTGCTGAGGATTTGTGATCGTAGGGGGGCTACTGCCTCGCATTCCAGTATTAATACTTACTCGCGGAAGGAGGCGGCGGTGTCGCATCCCAAGCTTCACTTATATTTTCTCATCTATATTTTTGAATGTCTATGGCTAGTTGGTTTCTAACTAATAGCGTCACTCTATTGTAAAATTAATGGCGCGCTGGAATGCCCACAAAGGTGTAATTCCTGTTTTATTGTAATTTAAACGGTATTTTTTGTATTAAGTAATCGCTACAATGTAGCTCTCAATAATGCACCTACTGGTAAGGTAGAGCAGAGAAAGCCTTCTCTGCTCTACCTTTGGTTGACTGGTAGAGAATGCCATATGGCATTAAGTTCGCCTATGCATGCATGAAGTTAAACAAAAAAAAAGTAAAAAAAAATACGAATCAATGAGTTTGCTGCATGCTGCATGAGGTTACTGCACTAATTGATTTTGAACACTTTCAATTATTTTCATAAATATGTCTACCATTCATCATCAACATCGTGGCATTAATACCAGTTTTTGCATCCAAAACTGTCACCCTGAAACGGTCCAGGGTCCGTTTTTATCCAATATGACTTCGTTGCGGCTGAACCATCTGACATGCACAACCCATATATTCAAGATCTGCTTGGAGGGCGACCTTCTACGGTGACGACAAAGTACAGCCTTGGTTTTGTTTTAAAATATTCATAGAAGCAAATCATAGAACAGTTTAAAATAAATATAATTGGCAAAAACGGCTGAATGGTAGAACGAGAAAATTGATGAAAGAATTTTCATAGCAGAAGTAACCAGTATTCAAAAACGCAGGGAAAATTTACCAAAGTTTTATGATCAGATCCGCCTGCCAACAAAAAGTAATAAAACTATCAAGCAACGGATACGGAACGTAACAAAGTAGCTCGTAACTTAAGTGCAACGAATATCAAAATAAAAAGCCTTACATTATAATTAAACAATCAACACAATATAACAAAATAAAATTGGTACACGCGGACATTGTAATTATCTTTCAGAAAGTATGTCTACATTAATGACTTGAAAAAATCCAATGTAATTCACAATTAAAACATAAAATCACACTCGGAACCGTAAAAAAAGAATGTTGTGTCAGCCGGCCATCTTTTTCCGCCATTTTATGAGTAATTACACAAAATGGCGGCGGTGGAGGCCGATTGGTTGGCGAGTAAAAAGTCTCGCAAGTGTTAATAGCGCGAGATTCGTTGCTAACGAAGTTTGATTGTAGATAATCACTTGGTTTACATTGTGATGAAAATGTATGAAGTAAGTGTGTGGGAACCGTGAGATTGCTCCGCTAGCTGTTGTATAGTAAGCTGCATATATCTTGATCTTGATGACGTATTTGTTTTTTTTTTCGCGTGATCGTTTTCTTTTTAGCTGCCGATAGTCAGCTATTTATGTCATTGATTAAAAATTCATGTTATAATTTTTAAGCCTATATTTATGAAAATCTCCTGTTCTTTAGATACTTTTTTACCCTATTTTTCGCAGCCTATATTTAGAAAGGTTCCGTTCTAGATTATTTAATCTTTCTATTAAAAACTGATGTAGAGTCTTCAATATCCGGCTGCTTTACCCACCTCTACACGTGACTACGTTTATGAGCAAATCAATTCTTTCCTTCTTTCTTTCTTTCTGTGATGAGCGAGAAGAACTGGTAGAAGAAAGTGGTGTAGGTATTCACGCGTACTATTTATTCTATTCGTTTTCTTAGTCGATCTCTTTCACGTCCTAGCTTGGCTTTTTCACGACACATCTTCACCTGTTCCCTCTCCTCAACAAAGTCAACAGCAAGAGTGTGACGCCCCTGGTGTTCATAGACCACAGTAACAACTTTAAATCATTACATCTGCCGTTTAAGTGGTATAAAAAATCCACGCGTGTCAATGCCTCGCTTCTCTCGCGGTTTGGGATCAAGATATATGCCGAAAACTATACACTGTAAGAGATTGTTCGCGGATCGATTTCAAGTCGATTTTACACAGTTTTTTCTTATGTACTGGATGTTGTTAGCGATGTATTGTTTTGCTGTCACTATTGTATTATTACACTAGCAATTGCCCGCGGCTCCGCTCGCATGGATGTCCATAATAGCGTTGTACGACTCTACTCGATTCTCTACTTACCTCTCTATACTACTTCTCCTTGCTGTCATGACAACGGAAATAGTTAGCGAAATTAGCACCAATGTATAGAAATCTAGCGGATCTATTGAGATTTATGATTATTGCTCCGCTCCTTTCGATGGTAGCGTGATGATATATAACCTATGTTACTTCTAGATATTGTAGCTTTTCATAGGTGAAAGAATTATCAAAATCGGTCCTGTAGTTTCGGAGCCAAGTCGTTACAAACAAACAAACAAAAACTTATCTTTCCTCTTTATAATATTAGCGTAGATGTATAAGTGTAGACAAGTATTTGTGTTAACAAATCTTTACAAATAATTTCACATGAAGATTAATTGGATGTACTGATTTAATTTCAATTATACTAAGCTTATTAGTGTACTTATGTGTGTAGTGTGTACGCAACGGTACACATTATAAAGTTATACTTAGAGGAATAAAGTGTGCGAGTGACATAGTAAAACGGGGTGAATAGGGATCCAAGGGTGGATAGGGAAAAACTGGTCAATTGAATATTTTAAATAATTTAAATTTTTTTTTTCATTATGATGTACTCGTTGTTAAACGATTACTCATACAATTACAATCTAGACGTTGAGGCTAAATAAGTAATTTAAATTTAACTTAATTTACTAACACTTATAAATAATTTATTTTACAAATTTTTAACTAAGTACATTACCAGATATTTGATGATTCAAAGTTTGAACTAGTTCAAAGTTTCGCTTGAAAGAAAATAACTACAGAATTTAGCTGACCATTTTATCCCTATCCACCCTTTGATCCCTATTCACCACATTTTACGCGGTATGTATCTTTACACAAAACCTAGGTGTGCGGAAGTGAGAGAATATAGGAACCGTAAAACGGTTTTTTAACCCCCGACGTGACGACGTAAACCGAAATTAAATTAACACACAACAGAAAATATACTTCGAAAAAGAATAAATAAATAATTCAAGCGTTGTCATGTCGGGGGACCTTGGATGTCTTGTGTTTTTATTGGTGACCCTCTTCCCTGAGACTATACCTACAGCTTACCAGCAGGCTTAGCAAAATTCCGAGTCTGACTAGAGTTTTTTCGGAAAGCTATGTACACATTTTTGTTTGTTTTTAAGGGAATGTTTCCTTTGAGTGAAATACGTTATCTCCAGCAACTAGTTAGTAGCTGTTATTTTCCCTACTCTTATGGTCGAAATTTTTTAAGAGAATGTTTCCTTTGAGTAAAATTCGCTATCCCTTCCTTTTAGTTCGTCAGTTTATGTTTAGGTCCCGGTATTCTTTCGTTTTCCATAAATTCATTTGCACTAATTTCGTTTGCCATAATCATCCCCGGTCATAATATTTACTTGCACTATTATCATTTATACTAATAACGTTTGACATAACAACTCAACAGTCATAACGTTTATTTGCCATAAAATCACTTTCTATAATAACATATATCATAATAACTAGTTTCCCTAAGTAACACATCTCATAATCGACTCTTGACATAATCAAAATTTGATATAATTATGAAAATAATACATAATATTGTTAGGTCAAAATTAATTATCGTTAAAACCCCGACTCAGTGCAATCCGACTCGGATAGGTTAGGTTAGAAGACTAAGGCGGGCGCGAAGCGAAGCGGAGCTCCCGTCTTAGTCTTCGTGGTTTTTTTTAAACCACCCAGATGTATAATTGACATTATGGAAAACGAAAGTTATGGCAAATACATTTATGGATTTTAATTATTATGACACTTGATAGATTATGACCAATGAAATTAGTGAAAGTGATTTTATGTCATTTCACGATTATGGCAACTGAAACGTTATTTCTAATGAAATTATGGCAACTACCAGTATGGCATATACAATTATGGCAAACATTAGTAAACCTTAGGTCCCAATGTAATAGCTGAGCCTATTGCCATTAACCTGGCACTTATAAACCTGCGATAAATACACACATAACTTCGAAAAGCATCGAAAAGTCATTGGTGTGTGCCATGGTGAAACCTGAGATCAACCCGAGACCTGGTCTCAGCAGTCCATACCACTAGGCTACCGCGGTTTTTATTATATTCACTATTCAATTGTACAAAACCGGATAAAAAGACCGATCTTCTGTCTCAATAAAAACCGTCGGCAATGTACAAAGCAGGTAATAACTTATAAGGAACGTAATGTCTCACTAGCTCGTATATGTCGATCATAAAATACTATCCAAAGTGAGTTTGCCGACGGTAAAAACAGGGCCGAAATCGTACACCACAAAAAATCTGCGGGCGATTGCGGTTCGATTTCAACACTTATATGGCACCTCTTATGGCGTATTGTATCTGATTATACGAAAATAGATGAGTATGATAATGAGGTGTTAAGTAAAAAAGGTTGGAGAGGAAAGATTTAATGTCAACTGACCTATAGACATTTTTTGACAGACATTTTTTTATATTATATTTTTATATTCCTGTGTTCAGAAGAATTTTGCTTGACATGATGCCCATACCTACTTTTTATTCTCGCACCGCTCTCGCCATAGAGAGGGAGTTCATCCTCACACACTACGACTGGAAACGGTACGCACTGTGCGGTATGAAAGGAGTTTCATCCCGCGCACGCTCAAGCTGTGGAATGAGCTCCCTGCCGTGGTTTTCCTAAGCGACTACAATATGGGGTTCTTCAAGAAGGGTATTAGAAGGTTTCTACAGGGTAGGCAGCACGTGTGTGACGCCTCTGGTGTTGCAAACGTCCAAAGGCCACGGTGGCCGCTTCCCATCAGGTGGGCCATGTGCTTGTCTGCCGCCTAAGTGGTATAAAAAAACAAGCCTTGACGGCTATGTCGGTCTCGAACCGACTAAAACGCTCGCCATCTTTGGGTACTTGATTGCCTAAGCTTATGTGATACAAGACATATAAATGTTACTTGTACATTGTATAATAATATTAATAATTGTACCATGTCTATGAGCAAATAAATTCTTTCTTTCTTTCTTTCTTTCTTCGCATGACGTCATTTGGGCAAAATACAATTTTATCTCTTTTTTTTACAAAATCACAGAAATCCGAAACGCACGCACACACAAAACAATTCTCAAATTTACCCCGAATTGAATCACTCCTGGGTTGCCTGTGTCACTCTGAAGGCAACAATTAGAAGCCCATTAATTAGCCCCCTCCTCGGCCCACGCACCGCCCCGTCACGGGTGGACGCCCCGACTTATGGGGTCACTCGGCCACGGGAAAGATTAGCGATAATAAATTCGGTACATAAATTAAACAAAGGATTAACAAAGGCTTTTAAACAGAAAACAAGAAATAAAGAAAAATATAATTTATTTTATTCTTAATAAGGATGATGACAGGGTCAGTTTTTTTACGACTTTTATTTACAAAGTGCCCGATTGGCGGCAATATGCTCGCCCCCTATTAAGTGGGACCGAAAATCATAGTTGGCGAAATGTGGGTGTTTAATACACCTCTGCCTACCCCTTTGTAGATTACGGGTATGAGTATATGGATACTAGCTACTATTTATTGTAATGAGACTGTATTTAATATCTAAGGAGTACAACTTCAATAAAAAAGGATAAATTTAGGCCGAAGTTCGATATTTTCCGCGAAGCGACTACCACCGGGCCTCCACAACCAAATTGGCGATATCGAAGTTCTGTAGTTAGGTTAGTCGGACTTTTGTGGGCTCCAACAACTGGGACCGACGGCTTAACGTGTTCTCCAAGGCACGATAAGACCAGTGCAAATAGCTTCATGCATACAAATATTTGCAATGAGCGGGAATCAGAACCGCGCCTTCTGCGTAGCAGTCACTACCGGCAAGCCACAGAGGCATCATTTTTTTTATGACACGTCAATTTGAGAACACCTCGCCTGATGTTAAGCTGAAGGTAAAGTCTGAGGAAAGAGGGTCACCATTGCAAACACATACAGTGTTACAATGGTGGCGCTCAGCTTGACGGCTACAATGGTGGCGCTCAGCTTGACGAAACGGGTTAGGGGGCAAGTCGTCCGCTTCGAAACTGGGACCAGGACGAATCCTACCTTATCTGATTTGATTAATAGACAACTGGGCCCACCTTAATTTAAGTACTGGGACGATTGCACTACTGAATTTTCTCTAGGGGTTTATTGGTCCCATTAAAGTGATAATACCTGTCGCAAAGGCAGTTTAGGAATTTTTTTTTTTTTTATAATATCACGCCTATATCCCCGAAGGGGTACGCAGAGGTGCTAGCACCCACATTTCGCCAGTTTATATTTAGGTCCCAATGTAATAGGTGGCGAGCCTATTGCCATTAACCGGGCACTTATAAACCTGCGATAAATACACACATAACTTCGAAAAGCATAGCAGTCATTGGTGTGTGCCATGGTAAACCTGGGATCGAACCCGAGACCTCGTCTCAGCAGTCCATTACCCATACCACTAGGCTACCGCGGTTATTTAGGAATTAAGGAACAAATTTTATAAGAACACATCCACACGAATCCAACACACCGCAACGATTCGCTAATGAAGATATTTGGAGCAGTACTATCTCACTGTCAATAAATAATGTCGCCCGCCTCCGCCCGCGGCGCTCGGCGCTCCGTCCGCCGCACTTGTAACCTCTTTCTTACGAAATCGATATGAACACTCCCCTTCAGAGTTATAAAACGCTGAGATACAATCTGAAACACCTTAATAACGTACAGGTGTTTTATAATCTAGTGGAAAAATACCCGCGTTTTTACGAATACCGGCAAACATCTTGAAAATTCGCGCATGTGTAGTAAGTATAGATTTTTTTAGGTATAGCATACGTCAGTAGGCGAGAAATAAATATATAAATATTCTAGGACTAGAATGTGAGTACATACTTAGATTCTAAATACCTACATATTATACACAGAAAACACCCAGACCAATAAAGTATTCAAATTCATGTGCGCAAATATTTGCACTGAGTGGGAAATCAAAAAAAAGTATCTAAGTATCTTTATCCGCATTCTAAAGCCCATAACACAAGTTAGTTAACCTATGCTTACCATGGGTCTACGTGGCGTTGTGTAGAATGTCCTAATATATATTTTTTTAGTACCTAATGATGAGCGTCACTCCAAAGAAAATTGTACCAATTGAATTTTTTTTTGTGAAATCACCATTTCATTTATCATTACTAACACGATGGAGAGTGAATAACGCTAATTATTTCGTTATAAAAAAAATTGTAATTTTGTTTACCTACCAATGTTTAGAAGTATTACATGCTTATGTAAAACTGATTTTGGGTAGAAACGAATTTTGAATTCATATTATTTCCTCTCCCCTTCATAGCTTGTGTGAATCTGTGTAAGTTTGAGCACGTACGGAAGTTGAATGTTAATATCTTTCTGTCTGGAGATGAAAAGAGTGATTCTTGTGTGATTGTTTTGTAGATAATTTTGTGTATAATTTTATTTTTATTTTTTATACTTTTTTACTTGATTTAATAGTCAAGCCGTTTGGGACCCGGGGTACTACCATGAGTTCAGTATATGTTAGCTGAAGAGGCAAACGTTAGACTGTAATTGAAGATGTGTGTTTTTTTTTATCGTGCGCAAAATCCCCACGGATACCACCTCCACCAAAACCGATGGAGGTGATTATGTCGGACTCGAACCAACCAAAACGCACGCCGTCCATGAGTCCTTGATTGCCGGAGGAGATTATACAAGACATATCTCTCGCACCCCGGCAGACCCGGGGACATCGAGACTCCTTTGTCTCTATAGTTCCTGCAAAGGAACGAAAGGAACTACTTTAACTATAAAGTCTCTACGTAACTGATTAATTAAATAGTTTTTTCTAAATCCAATTGTCGTCGCTTATATTTACGTTTAATCTTTTCAGTTGATCGTATCTGATATTTCGTGAAACACGCATCACATTTTAAAGTATACAAAACTTGCCTTTACAGGAACTATAGAGACAAATATGTCTCTCTAGTCCCTTCTAAGGAATTGCCAAAGGAACTACTGGGAATAGACGGAAATAAGCGGTACGGCGATTCTTTCCTCTGTCGCACCATTAAGTCCTGGAATTCTTCACCAGCACACGTGTTTCCTTCATACTACAGTCTCGGGTCCTTTCGAGGCCGTCAGGCTGAGAACTACCGTTCCAGGGACAGTACTGGTAAAGGCGGTCACCATATTTAGACTGCACCCCTACTTACCTTATGGTAAGTCCAATACATGGAGACTGTCGTTACAGGTGCTGTCCCTGGAACGGTGGTCTGCCTGAAGGCCTCGACAGTTGTTTTTTCACCGTTCGTTTTCTTTGATTCTTTGATTCTGAAGGGAACATGTGTGCTGGTAAAGAAATCCAGGTTTAATTGTGCATTTGAGCGAGGTGCAGTCAATTTAACAACCTAAATATTAAAAAAATCCAGATATCTTCATAAACTGGGCAGCTATCGATATAATCTGCCAATGAAGACATAAATATCATAATTACGATAAACGAACCAAAACACAGTGCAACGCACCCCGCGGACATAACACCTATCGTGTCGTAATTATAGGTGGACCAGCGGTATTTACACGTTAATTGTTGATGCAGGGTGGCCATGATGGAACACCATTGTTTTGGCGGGAATATCCTTTCAATAAAATTGAAAATTTAAAAAAAGAACCGTAAAAAAGTACTTCTTACTGTAGAGATAAAGAAAGAAAGAAAGAAAGAAAGAATTTATTTGCTCATAGACATGGTACAATTAGGTAGATCTTAAAATTATATTACAGCACAACATGTTTAGCCACAGTATGTGGCATGCTAATTTTGGATGTGTTATAACACAACAAAAAATTATACAACAAAAAAATAAAAAAATAATTCGAACTTTATCGTATCGGAGGTCCTTTAACTGGTAATGCACTCCAACCTATTTTCTAAATTTGAATTAAGTATTATTTTTTTAATTTTTTCGAGGTATATTTTGTGTTGAGGGTATTTTTAAATTTCCAATCAGGGATTCTACTAATTGTCCACCATTGTCAAATCACAGAGATTACATAAAATGTCATGAAATTTTGGACTTTACTGCAATAAAACGGAAACGGTGCGCACTGTGCGGTTTGAAAGGAGTTTCATCCAGCGCACGCTCAAGCTGTGGAATGAACTCCCTGCCGTGGTTTTCCCAAGCGACTACAATATGGCGTTCTTCAAGAAGGGCATTAAGGTTTCTACAGTATAGGCAGCACGTGTGTGACGCCTCTGGTGTTGCAAACGTCCATAGACTACGGTGACCGCTTCCCTTTAGGTGGGCCGTGTGCTTGTCTGCCACCTAAGTGGTATAAAAAAATGCTCTTATAGCCTATAATTAAATGGCATCGTGTAGAGTGAACTAAACGAAACGTGTATTGAGCACACAAATATTTGCACTGAGCGGGAATCTAACCTGCGCCTCCTTTTTTTCGTGCGCTAACCAAAGTCGGTGAAGATGATTATGTCGGACTTGTTCCGGCTAAAACGCACGTCGTCTATAGGTCTTTCATTGCCGAAGATGAGATTATACAAGACATATCTCTCACACCCCGGCAGTCCCTGGGACATCTCTTTAGTTGATATAGTCGTGTTCACTACCACTGAGGTCGTCGAATAATATAGTTTTTATTTTTATAATATCACACCTATTCCCCGAAGGTGTAGGCAGAGGTGCTAGCACCCACATTTCGCCAGTTTATCTTTAGGTCCCAATGCAATAGGTGGCGAGCCTATTGCCATTAACCGGGCACTTATAACCTGCGATAAATACACACATAACTTCGAAAAGCATCGAAAAGTCATTGGTGTGTGCCATGGTAAAACCCATACCACTAGGCTACCTCTAATATGTCCTAGAATATTTACCAACATGTCTTCTCTACCACGTCTTATACTTTATAAGCATCACATCTTGATGCCAAACCCTATCATCTCTGCAGCTATAGTTAACTATGATATATTCTCAATGGGCGGGGAGGATCGCCCTCGACGTGTCATATAAATCTTAAACGCAAGATTGAAATCAAACCGCCACTTTTTGTACGCCGCGTTGATATTGATATGTCCAAAGATTGTATTTTAATGTGTTTAGGAACAGATCTTAATATTTGTAAGAGTGTATACATGGTGTAAGGGAAAGACGAAGCCGAAGGCCCTGGTAGTACTCCTGGTATAGAACATATTGGAATGAAAAAAAAATTACGGCAAAGCAAAATTTTTTTTTGGATTTTATTTATACCTTTTAACTTGTGTTATTCACTCTCCATCGTGTAAGCAAAGCATAATGAAACAAAAGTTTTAAGAAGAAACATTAATTCCCAAGATGGAGCCTCTTGTTTTTTGCTGTGACGTTAGTTGATGTTTTTTGTTTTGGGCCTACATAGTTGTCTTGAATAAATATAACTTGAATTTGAATTTTTGTTTCATTTACCTTTACTGATGCGATGGATTTACGAAAATTGCTTCGCCGTAATTTTTTTTTCATGCCAATATGTTGTGTATACCAGGAGTACTACCAGGGACCTTCAGTTTTGGGAATTTTTCTCTTAAACCATGTATATCATTCAGGGTCAACATATTCGAAAAAAAAATGTGGGTGTCGGCTTAAGCCATTTTACCCGGTTATTAAACAAGTATCTATGGCAATACTACACGTAAGTGTAGTTGAAACCCTGAAAGGTAATTTGGACCCCAATTTTACTAATTGTTCATTCAAGCGTTACATTCACAAAGAATTAAGATTACAATCATAATAAATCATAGTCACACGACTGAGATCACTAAAGCTGCCATAGCATTTTCGGCTATATTCATATAGCAATAAAGTTCAAAATGAAATGAAAAAGAGTTAATTACATTCACTAATACACAATGACATTTATCTTGAACTTTAATAGTGTAAGCGTAGAGTCCAAAATTCAATGGCGCTTTTTGTAATCTCAATTCCTTGACAATGTTTGACAATTAGTAGAATCGTATTGTCAATATCAACAATATTTCATAAATTACTGAGCAAATGGACCATCAACATTAGGAGAGGTTCATTCCAGTAGTGGGCGCTTCAGACACGGTAATACTATAACATACTATACATAGATAGTATTACCGTGCTTCAGACGTGGCTCAGCGGATATTGCATCACCCTGTAATGGAAATATCGCGGGTTTGAGTCCCGCCGAAGCAGTCACTTTTTCTGATCCAATTTTGATAATATTGTACTATTTATGAACACAGAACCGCGGTAGCCTAGTGGTATGGGTAATGGACTGCTGAGATGAGGTCTCGAGTTCGATCTCAGGTTTACCATCGCACACACCAATGACTTTTCGGTGCTTTTCGTAGTTATGTGTGTATTTATAAGTGCCTCGTTAATGGCAATAGGATCGCCACCTATAAAATTGGGACCTAAACATAAACTATGCGAAATGTGGGTGCTAGCACCTCTGCATACCCCTTCGGGAATATAGGCGTGAGTTTATGTTATGTTATTGTTATGAACCAAAATTTGTTTTTTAAATATCTCCAATGAACCACCTTGAACCATCGTGATCTGTTCAATGTCAATAAAAACTTGAGTTTTGGTGCGAGTTTTAAGGCAAAGACGCCTTTCTCGTGCAGGAGAGGCGTGAAATTTATTGCACTGCACCGCTGCAATATAAACACACCTGCTCATACCTTGTCACACAGAATCAAACCTGTTTAGTGAAGTTATTATTCTTTCGGACCAAGGTTCGCTTCCCTAATTAGGCAGCACTTTGTAAAATTCTTTAGTGTCAATTTATGGTATTCTTTTTACAGCAATTGAGAGAGTATTACAATGATGAATGTCGCCTTCCTGACCCCTATACGTACATACTGGTTTTTGAACCCCCGACTTAAAAACGACGGGGTGTTATAAGTTTGACGTGTCTCTGTGTCTGGCTGTGTATGTGTGTCTGTGTGTGTGTGTGTCATCGTGGCTCTCGAATGGATGAACCGAGTTTGATGTAGTTTTGTTTTGTTAGTCGGGAGTTTTCTTAACTATGTTTGTAAAAATCTATCCAAGATGGCCGCCGCTACAAAATTACGAATAACCTTTTTATATTTCGCTAGTCTCTCAATATAGGTATGTATCAATAGAAAGGGTATTAAATTACATCACAGAGTAAAGAAAACGATCTAATGTTGAACTTTAAGCCTATATGCATAAAATCAAAAATTCAATGGCATTTTTTCTAATTTCAATAGATTGAAAAATATAATAAATAATTAACATTTAGTTTAATCGAGGTCCTGATCTGGTGAGTATTACTTAACTTTATAAGAACCTATAGAATGGCCACCCATCTTAACTCTAACATCTTAACTCTAACATCTTAACCTTAACATATTAGCATGAAGAGTTTCACTTCTGAGCGCAATTATTGTTTATAGGTTTTCTTTACGTAAATATGATTGCCAGTTATCCAATAATATTCAACTTTTTCATTCCTTATTCAGTCCTTTCGCGTCGCACTACACATTACCAGTTAATAGGCTATAAAACATAATTAATATCTAGTTTAACGTCTACAGAAAAGAACTAACATTGTTAGCTAGTAATATAGACATATATTATTATAGAATGTATCTTTATAGACATTGCAATATCGTAAATTGAAGCTACGATGAGTTTAAGATCTTCTATAGTGACTTAATGGTCATTATACCTTGTTATAAGCTTTATCTCACTAATTTGAACATATTAGGTCATAGGCAGATGGTGAACATCTGCCCCTTCACTAGTGCGAAATATATTAAGTAGACACGGGGCATATATCTTGAACCAAAATGTGCTGAAAATGCGCGTGATGTGGAACGGGATGTGATGTCCCTCCAACACAAAGGGAAGATATCCGACCAGGCTAGGTGATCACGGAAACGAGACACGGAGACGAAACCAGGACCCCAATTCTACAAAAGCTGTCATTAAATTTTCGACTTTATCAGATAATAGTAAAGTTCAAAATTAAAAGAATTTTTTTTCACTAAACCGTTTCGTTCACTGTACACGGTGCCATTTAATTATAGGCTATAAGAGCATAGCAGTACAGACGACAATTCAATGGCATTTTTTGTAATCTCAGTGTTTAACAATGATTGATAATTAGTAGTCCGGGCCCTTTTTAATCGTGCGAACAATCTTCATAGTTGGTTATGTCAGACTCGAACCGACTAAATCGCCGTCTTTGGGTCTTAAGTTGCTGGAGGTGAGATAGAAGCCAACATATCCCTCGCACCCCGGCAAACCTGGGGCTCTCTCTTTCACAATGACCTCCCGTCGGGAGTAGGCACCACGGTTCCCCGAGTCTGGACTCGGGACCCTGATGGAATTTGATACTTATATAAATTACAGCTTAGGAAAGAACAGAGACTTTTTCCGTGCGCAAAATCCCTACGAATACCACTCCCACCAAAGTCGGTGGAGATGATTATGTCGGACTCGAACCGACTAAAACGCACACCGTCTATGAGTCTAAGTATTGGCTGTGATAATTGACATCTGCGCGTGCCACCAGACACACAGACCAGTTTAATAAACAACCAATAAATAAATAAAACATTAATATCATATTAATGAGTTCAAATGCGTGTAGTTAAGAATGCAATTATTAATTTCGAAGGCGTTCACATCGTTACTTACTAAGCAGATGTTTAACGTTTGTCCAGTGAGAAATATAATATACTAGCTGTTGCCCGCGGCTCCGCCCGCGTGGGCTTCTTACCCCGTTCCCGTTCCTCTATTTCGAGCACTATCATATTTATTCACCTTTTAAACCTTCTCTGGACTTCCACAAATAATTCAAGACCAAAATTAGCCAAATCGGTTCAGACGTTCTCGAGTTTTAGCGAGACTTACGAACAGCTATTCATTTTTTATATATAAAGATTATGATATGGTTCCTTATACTGCATGTAAAGTAAATTATAGAAAACGTGTAGGTATATAAAGCTTACGTTGCCAAGTTTATTATAACCAAACAAGTCTTACAAAATATTGACGTGATTAACTATTGTGTTGTGTATATTAACAATTGCAGATAAAATTCAAAAGAGTCATCCTGGTCCGACAAAAATGGGCATCTTGGGAGGAGGCCTTTACTCAAACCGGGGTTCTTGTTGACCTATAACTGTTATTTTTTAAATATATTCTATTACTAGTAACTATTGTAAACAAGAAATAAAAAGGCTTATCTAATATATAAAATTTCCATGTCACAATGTTAGTTACCGTACTCCTCCGAAACGGCTTGACCGATTCTCATGAAATGAGAAACTCATGAAAAATTCTCATAAGGCAAAACGTTTGCCGGGTCAGCTAGTTATTATATATTATTACTATGAATAGTCGAAAGGAACTCTACTATATATACCCATGAACTTATTAAATTAGCTCCTAACGTATATTTGTGAAGTATCGTATTCAGTGTATAATATGACGTTTGCTCGAAGATGATGTATTACCACTACGCACGTGATGGTGTCTACAATGTTACCAACTTATAAGTTTTTTATTGCAACTAGCCTTTATACCTGTTTTTGCTCGTGTTATAGATATAAATATCATTGAAAAAGTAGTTGTATAGTTTCCGATGTAACCTATTTTACGTTGGAATAAATGCTTATGTAAATAGTCTCTGTGGCGTGGCGGTAGTGAACCCGACTAATTAGCAGAAGGTGAAAATAACATACATAACATAAACTCACGCCTATACCCCCGAAAGGGTAGGCAGAGGTGCTAGCACCCACATTTCGTCAGTTTATGTTTAGGTCCCAAAGTAATAGGTGGCGAGCCTATTGCCATTAACCGGGCACTTATAAACTTGCGATAAATACACACAAAACTTCAAAAAGCATCGATAAGTCATTGCCGTGTGCCATGGTAAAACCTGGGATTGAACCCGAGACCTCGTCTCAGCAGTCCATTACCCATACCACTAGACTACATAAATTTGTTAACATAAATGCAGCTATCTGCACTGGTCTGGTCGTGCCTCGGAGAGCACGTTAAGCCGTCGTCGGTCTCAGTGGTCATACTAACATCTATGGCTGTCGTTACGAATAGTTGGAGCTGTAAAAATTCAAACAACCGGTTTAACTGCCATGCTACGATATCACCATTGGGTTTTGGAGGTCACATGGCAGTAACTTCACGAAAAATATCGATTCAAAGAAAGATATCTAAAAAGGTGAGTCCACATTTGTGACATGGACAGCGGACGTGCATAAATCATGACGTTGAGTGTGGAATTAACAACTTGTAGCACATGGGCACACAAACTAGAGTTGCGCTGACACGGCCACAAAGCTCGGTTAACACGCAGTTGAATACTCGACGGACACGCACTTCTGACAAGGTCACGATAAAATGTTACGTAAATGTAGACGCGGCATAATTGTTATAAAAAACACGTAATTTGTGGGAAGAACAAAACGGAGCGTGAAAAAGCATCTGATGAGGGCCTCGAGCTGAGGGCCGGCGGTGTCTGTAACGGTGACCTCTTGATACTTTGCCTTCAGCTTACCATCAGGCGAGGTGAAGTCATATTAACGTATCAGCTTAAAAAACTTAGAAAGAAATTATAATAATGCTTTCAAAATGTTAGAATTCTGTTCAAGACTGTTTTAAATAGCCTTCACAATCAAAGCCCTACCAACCGCTCCTAACTTAAACTAATTACTCCAAAATTACTTCTAAACGAGTACTATCAAGTAAACGAAATCTTTGAGCTTGTATATGAAACGTTTATAATACACTCAGCTCGACAGGCGACGCCTGGAGGCGCCAATTACACGTACAAAGTGACTCTGTCTCGCTTGCTTCCTGAATCACGCTAATGAAATTTGAACGAAGATCGCTGCTCTGAAAGCCTAAATTGTTTTATGAAACCATAAAGAGTGTTTTGTTCTAAATAAGTTTGAGCTCCTATGTAAGTAGTCCTACTGAGTATTTCAAATAATATTTTTTTTTTCTATGGCACGTCAATTTGACTTCACCTCGCTTGATGTTAAGTTGAAAGCAAAGTCTCATGAAAGAGGGTCACCATTGCAAACACGTTCAGTGCTACAATGGTGGCGCTCAGCTTGACGGCCTCATCAGATGCTTTTTCACGCCCGGCTTAAAGGACCCGGGACTGTAGGAAGAAGGAAACACATGCGCCGGCAAGGAATTCCAGGACTTAATGGTGCGGCAGAGGAAAGACTCACCGAACTGATTGTTTCCCCTCAGGCCGCGTACGTAACTGTAGGTCCGTTACCAGTTACGGAAAAAGAAAAAAACATCTTCATTCCCCTATAAGTACTAATTTATAAGTAATTTAATTCGGGTTTGTTCAATGATAGTACAATTGGTAGTACAACCGACACAAGAATTAACGAATCAATTTCGTTTATTCACTTCAGGCTCATAATCATCATCATCATCATTCCCTGAACCTTTTTTCCCAACTCAGTTGGGGTCGGCTTTCCAGTCTAACTGTGATGCGGCTGAACTTCGATATTTTCCGTGAAGCGACTGCCGTCTGACCTCCACAACCAATGGTCTAATGACCAATGGCGATATCGAAGTTCCAAGTTAGGCTGGTTGGACTTTTGAGGGCTCCAACTACCCGTAACGACTGCCATAGATGTTTGTATGGCAACCGGGACCGACGACGGCTTAACGTGCTCTCCGAGGCACTTATAATCCTGCAATAAATACACACATAACTTCGAAAAGCATCGAAAAGTCATTGGTGTGTGCCATGGAAAACCTGGGATCGAACTCGAGACCTCGTCTCAGCAGTCAATTACCCATACCACTAGGCTACTGCGGTACTAGTTCCAATGAATATCAATCACATAAATTATTAACCAATCCTAATTTGTGTGAATAAAACACAATTCACATCTCCCCAAATTCTTATTACCCGTACAATATGTCAAATGTAGCTAGTATACCGTTGTTGTACAGGGCTCTGCCCTAAGGGCCCGTCTCCAATATCGCGAGCCGGCCAGGCGTACTCTTATCTAGTTATAAAGCTCACAAAGGTTTGTTATACATGTATTCCCTCTTTGAGACAACCTAATTTGCAGACATTTTCGTTTTAAATTTATTTTTGAATCTACGTCTGCATTGGAATGTTGATAGCGCGATTCAGGAATATTATTCGTTTCTTGTATCCATCGTGATTTTTATACTTAGTCGTTTCAGAAAAAATAATATTTTAGGCGTAATTTAGATTGCAAAATCGTGTAG
Source organism: Pelosia muscerda (assembly GCA_963691645.1). Lineage (NCBI taxonomy): Eukaryota > Metazoa > Arthropoda > Insecta > Lepidoptera > Erebidae > Pelosia > Pelosia muscerda. Next base: position 1,837,473 of record OY829113.1, read on the forward strand.
AAGCATATTGTTTAATAATAATATTTAAGTATGTATGTGGCGTGTGAAATCATTTTTATTTATCGCCAAATTAATACTTCCAGATGATTTTACCATCGAAACTTCTTTTTCATGGCAGAGAAACAGTTTTTTCCAAAATGATTATAAAATCAACCAGTATTTTATTTTGTGTTCCACATTTTTTAAGGGTCCCGACACTGTGTTGGAATATAACGCCACTTCACCCCCAAGTAAATTCACCTACTGATTATCGAATAAGGCTATGGTATCGTCTTTCCTATCAGGATTGAGAGGTCAGATGGCAGTCATTCGCACTATTCGTTTCTATAAACAAGCTTTAAATGCAACCAGAACTAACGTGTGAAGATGATTGGTCAGTCTAGTTCTTCTTCTCATGTTTTCTCCAACGTTTTGTAAGTATCATTTCAACTTTCATACAGAAAAAAGAAATTTGACTTGTAACTACTTTCCATTATTAAAAAAAAACTCTGTTACTACCAAAAAACATTAGCTAACTAACAGTCTCCGCGGTGGGTCTGTGATCATCGACGCTTGCGCAAGTCGAGTGCTGATGGCCGGAGGTAACACCCGTGACCACTCGAGAGGCGGCCCTCCGGCGCATAATCGTGTGTTTCAACATGTAATAGAATACACGCTATTTAACTATACAGGCGGTATTACCTTTGTGGCCTTAAAGACACATTGTATGTATGAGAGACTCATTAGCATACATCCATTTGCATTTGATAAAATGTTGTTAATATTGACGTTTTTTAAGTGCCGTTTACTGGTGCAGAATAAATTATTTTTATTTGATTTGATTTGATTTGATTTGATTTGATTTGATTTGATTTGATTTGATTTGATTTGATTTGATTTGATTTGATTTGATTTGATTTGATTTGATTTGATTTGATTTGATTTGATTTGATTATTAGGGCCATTCATACATTCATCATCATCATTTCAGCAATAGGACGTCCACTGCTGAACATAGGCCTCCTCCATTGACCTCCAATCCGACCGGTACGCAGTCGCGACTTTGACTATGTCGTCCGTCCACCTCGTAGGAGGCCGTCCCACGTTTCGTTTACCGGTACGCAGTCTCCATTCGAGAACCTTTCAGCCCTATCTGTTCTTCGTGCTACGTGAATTCAATAATTACAGAAGGCAAGCCGATATCTCTATCGCCGGTTTTTGTAAAGGACTTACCATTCGCGGAAAAGTCTACGTACCTATCAACAAGCCCATCAATCAAAAATAAGAGTTCTTATGGTTTAGGGCATGAGATTCTTCAAGAAGGGCATTAGAAGGTTTCTACAGGGTCGGCGCTGACGCAAACGTCCCTAGGCCACGGTGACCACTTTCCATCAGGTGTCCTTGTCTACCACCTAAGTGGTATAAAAAAGATTCGGACCTCGGACTATAAAGTGCAAAGTTTTGAGTGCCTATTCTTGTGTCTTGCTTAACGTGAAATAATATTGACGTGTTCCATATTTAAAAAAAAATAACTTTTTTCCCGCTCATTCCTAAAATACGCGCCAAATCATAACATTCAAATCACCACAGATAATAAACCAAATTCAAAAAGTTCCTCTATGCTAATAATTCTAAAATCAAACTATACAATAGAATCTTCTGGCCAGTGACTTCTAAAACCATACAAATTCTATTAAACATTTCCCATTTGTATTTGGTTGTCTGACAACCCCATAGTAACTCGACACCATAATCCGAATACAATTACACACAGCCGGAGTTGTCTGAATGAGAAAATAACCTAATGCTTCATGCCCCGTTTAGTCGGCGCAATGAATAAGTAATGTATCAAGTCCCAAATGACGAAGATTCTCTACAATCTGTCTGCTAATGACGTATTAGATTTCTTTATATTCTATGTTTTATATTTGGTTTTGTTCTTTTTAAGGTTCCGTTCGCGGAACCCTATTAAGAAGTAAAGGATTTCATCAATGACAGGATTTAATCGATGGACATACCTACATTGCGATGAATCTTAGTTTAAGGTTCCGTATGTGATGGAACCCTATTCAAAAGTTGAGGAAGATTTCTTCAATGACAGCAATTGAATCAACAGGCATACCTACATTATGATGAACATTATTTCTGGGTTCCATATGTGATGGAGCCCTATTCAAAAGTAGAGAAGGATTTCTTCAATGACCGCAATCAAATCAATATCAAACCTACATTGCGATGAATCTTATTATAGGGTTCCGTGTGTAACGGAACGACTTTGTTTTATACGATTAATCTATACGTCACTTCACTACATAGTATAAAACAAAGTCGCGTTCTCTGTTCCTATATCCTTATGTCCCTTTGTATGCTTAAATCTTTAAAACTACGCAACGGATCTTGATGCGGCTTTTTTAATAGATAGAGTGATTGAAGAGGAAGGTTTATATGTATATAACATCATGCTACAACCAACTGGTGCGGAACCGAACTGAAAAATATTGCGAAAACGGGGTGACGCAGACGAAGTTGCGCGGGTCAGCTAGTAGATTATATTATCAAAACAATATCGCGCGTTCAAGGTTTTATTTCTCTTGTAACTTGGCGTTGAGATATATGCCGGTAAATATATATATATATATATATAAATATATGTGTGTGTGTGTGTGTATTTGCCACTTATATGATAAGTAGGTACTTAGTTACTTTCGCCTTAACAATATTAGTGTGGATAACATGTTTTGGATAACCCTCAACAGACACTCGACCTCAATAATAGATTATATCTATTTGTTTAGAGAGATCACGAGTCGTTATATGCAAATGAAATGAAATAATCTTTTATAAGTACTAACTAATAAGATGAAAAATTTGCTTGTTTATAGACTCTGGAACTTTTTTCTTTAGTGCACGTCAATTTGACTACACCCCACTTGATGGTAAACTGAAGGCAAAGTCTCAGAAAAGAGGGTCACCATTACAGTGTTACAATGGTGACGCTCAGCTTGATTGTAGGAAGAAGTAAACACGTGCGCCGGTAAGAAATTCCAAGACTTAATAGTGCGGCAGAGGAAAGACTCATCGAACCATGGTTCTTGATGGAATATTCTGCACCGTATGCGGGTGACATCTAAGCCCTGCTCATGTTTTCCTGTATAGGAAAGGAGAGGTCGAATTAATTGAAATAGCTCATCAGAATATTCATAGTGGACAACTGCACAAACTTCATTTCGTCGATTCGACAAAAGTTTGCCAACTGTTTCAAATTATATTTTGATCGGAAAAAGTGAATGCTTTGATGGGATCCCTTACAGAGGGAAATGCTCTAACCTGATATACGTAATTATCTGGTTCTCAGTGTCGATTCTTGACACTAATTTGTAATTTTTTCAATAATATCCTTGTTGAGATCTTGAAGAGCGTATCAGCAATGATACTTACCTTTAATTATAATAGGCCAATTACCGACAACAGACACTTTTAATTGAACTCATTGCATTATACTATATTATAGGAATCGTGTCCAGTGTCACTGAATGTTAAATGAATTATGTTTCTGAACGATATTTTATAATGTCAACCTACGTATGATTTTAATGAAATAATTATTGGAAACAATTCAACAAATTGTATTAGTGCTGAACATTTTTGAACAGTCAGCATTGGAAAAAGTGACTGTTTCGACGGGATCTTTCTCTTACAAGGGGAATGCTCTGACCTCTTAGCCACGAAGAAACGTCTGAATCATTCGAAATTCTCCTATACAACCATCTTGGAGCGATGGTGGAAGGCATGTGCCGATAATCATACGCACTATCGGTCACAATGGATGTTATGAGCAGATTCGTGACTCAATGGTTAGAGCCTTCCTCCTGCAAGGGAAAGACCGTGGGTTCGACTCCCCTCAGAGCCTTCACTTTTTCCAATCTAAATCGTTGTATGTTAAAACTAACTAAATAAACATTAGTTTGAAGAGATCTAGTATTCCGTTCAACTTTCAAAGTTTACAAACGTAGCTAAGTAAAGCATTTGATTTTACAAATTCCCAAATCTCCTAGAGCTATCAAACTCTAAAATCAAATAAATACATGGAGTACATCGATAAAATCAAACATCGTACAATGTAATTGGACAACGCAGAGTATCATCTCTTTGAACAAATCAAATCAGCTGCAATCCCGCAGACATATTGTTTCGGGGGACAGATACAATCTGTCTAGTCTCGCCACTCTGTACTCTGTGGCGGAGGGTACGTAAAGACCATAAAGTTATCATTACTAGCGTAAATATAGAGTTATAGATATAGTAGTATAATATTATCATATTTTTAGTAACACGAGGTCAGTGTTGTGGAATTTACTATTGACATTAGGAATTACTTAGTAATTACATTAGGAAAAATTGTCTCTATGGCGTGGCAGTAGTGAACGCGACTGCACTACGTGCAAATGTTTGTATTATGGCTATTTGCACTGATCTGGTCGTGCCTCAAAGAGCACGTTAAGCGCGTCGCTTCCAGATGCCATACATACATCTATGGCAGTCGTTACGGGTAGTTGGAGCTCTCAAAAGTCCGACTAGCCTAATTACAGAGCTTCGATATCGCCAATTTGGTTGTGGAGGTACGATGGTCGTATCTTCACGGTTTAATATCGAAGTTCAAAGTTAGGCTCAGAGGCTATGCCCAACTCAGTTGGCTAATTTAGGTCTTGAACTTATTATTACTAGCGTAAATAGAGCAAACTCTCATCATTACCGAGTTACTGAATTTAAAATGACAAATGAATTTAAATATGCGCTTTTTATTTCGGCTACATCTGACAAGTTGATAAGTTTATTCAAATTCATATTTATTCAAGGCAACTATGTAGGCCCAATGTTGCCAGTAACAATTTTATTCCTCTTATTATATCTATTGTTGGCAGCGGTCGAAAAGGCTCGAGCCTTTTAGCCCTAAATTTAAAGCTTACAAGTCTTTTATAAAGGCGGACTCACAAAACAATAGTTCTAAAATTGCTCACTAAAAAAGGGCTTGACGCTTTTTTTAGGCCTAGACTTTTTTTAAAGACTGGCGTAGTAATTAAAGTTATAGCTTTAAAAAACTCTTTAAGCCTCTTTTGAGGATCAGGCCGCGTTCAAAAAGGCTCGAGCCTTTCAGCCTTTTTTTAAGACTCGCCGCCTTATAGCGATGGCTACAATATTAAATATAGTAAGTCTATATAAGATATTTTAAATATAAGACTATTTTATTAATTTTATACGTGCATATTTTTTTTACAATCTGCAAAATAACACATCGATTCCTATTTCGTCATTATTATCTTAGAGATGACAAAGAAAAATATTTAGGTATTTTGGTGGTGTTTAATATTTTAATGTGAGAGTAGTGTGTGAACAGTCATTTTCCAAAGCTGGAAATGTAATCAATAAGAAAAGGAATCGTTTGAGTAATAAAAGCATACAATCATCAATGTGCCTTTCATCCTGGCTAAAGGTTTTTTGTGATTAATTTTCGCTAATTGATTTATTTCATTAATTGATTTAAAATATAATGAATTGTAATAACATAACATAACTTTAATTTATAATTCATTACGTTTCTATTAACCTGATCCTCAAAAGAGACTTAATAGATTTTTTTAAGCTAGAAGACTAGAACTCTAATTTCGACGCCAGTCTTCAAAAAAAGCTTAAGCTTTAAAAAAAGCCTAAGCCTAAAAATACCTTGTTAGTGAACAATTTAAGAAATCCTGTTTTGTGAGTCCGCCTTTAAAAAAGCCTCGAGGGCTTAAGAGTCATTTAGCCTTTAAGCCTTCTAGCCATCGCTATAAAGCGACGAGTCTTAAAAAAGGGCTAAAAGGCTCAAGCTTTTTCGTTCACAAATTGTTGGTAATATACTCTGTCAATCTCATAATGTGAATTGTCAATTGTGTAAAGATATGTAATACTTCACTGGCACTTTCACTGTTAAATTCATCGGGATATTTACCATGTTTGTTTATTTCGTTAGAACGCGGACAGTGGAAGTGGCGGCGCGCGTAGTAATCGAGTGAGAAAGAGGGTAGACCGATACGGTTGGCCTCAATAAGAACTAAGGCTTAGCACGCACTGCGATTAAACGCGCGCGGTTTAGGAAAAGCTGAAAACGCAAAAACGGGCATCAACACGCACTGCGGCTAGCGTTTTACTTAAATTTATTTCATTTCACCATGGTTTTCTGGCGAGCAGCATGTGTTGTGCTTTGATATTGAAATTAAAAAATAGAAAGCATAAACAACGCCGCCGCCATAGGTACTGGGTACATCCACTAACTGATCAAAGACATTTGAAAGGATACTTTTTAAGGATACAATTTGTCATATAAAGCCGGCCTTTTTTCCACTTCAATAATAATGTTTTTTGATAAATTTTCGTAGTCTACATTCGATGTTTCTGAGTCGGACGACATGACTTAACCTCTGCAAAAACGTCTATCCTCCGCACTCGCACAGTCGAGACTGAATAAAAACCGAATGCGATTAACCGCCGTGCGTGCGCCACAATACTGTTCTTATGGGACACAAAAAAACCGCGCGTTTTCGAACCGCGGTTAAAACGTAACAAGTTGCGTTTTTAAAATCAGTCACTGAAAAAAGTCACTAATGCGTGCGCTTGTATAGAAAGCTATGTGTTACATTTTTTTGCGATTTCAGACCTGCGGTTAAACGCGGGCGTTTAATCGTAGTGCGTGCTAAGCCTTACTCGCCGGTCGTCAGTACACCGTGATCATGGCGCTTGCAACAGTGCCGAAATATCGGTTATTCAACGAAATAAACAAACATGGTAAATATCCCGATGAATTTAACAGTGAATGTATAAATGACCATGTCAATCTAAAATCATACTTCACTCGTACTCTTTGTTACTCTAAGTATTACTAATAACTATATGGTTGAAGCTTTCACCACAGACATGATTGTTTTATTCCGCCATTGAATGGTTTATATAGCTTTTGTGGGGCCTTCACGATCTCCACCTCCAGCTATCAAAGACCCAAAGACGGCGTGCGTTTCAGTCGGTTCGAGTTCGACATAACCACCTTGGTGGGGGTGGTTTTCGTAGGGAGTATGTATAGTTAGGTTGCTGAATATTCTTTTTATGCTATTTAGGTAATTAAAGCCCAGAGACTTGTTAACTTTTTACTGAAAATGACTGCCGTTACATTCGCTAACTTTCCAACACCTAAGGAAAATGCTACACCGCGGCCCCGGCCTGAAAAGACTCCGGCAAGAAACTCAGCGGGATTTTCTTTCTTTTTTGGTCTATTTAGTTACAAACATTTACTTAGCCTAGATACAATAATTTGCTTGAGTAGGTAGCAAGTTGAGTGAACAGCTCATTTCCAGGCTTGTTTATCACACAAATAATCCGAAATTTTATAATAGGCTTTTTGGAATAACTAAAATTTTCGAATTTATTGATAGGCAAATCCCTAATTTCATCAGGGCGCTTGATAAAAAAGTGTAGGTATACAATTACCCTAAAAAGAATTTGAATTTTTTTGGAGTCAACTATCGCAAACAACGATATTATTTAGATAAAAACTTGTCTTAGATAATAAACTAAATGATAATTTATAATTCTTTTTTTCTTAATTTTCTTTTCAGCCGCTATGGTGATCAAATTATCTACCATAGACCATATCTGTACCAACCTATGTTTCACAATGAAGATATTTGAATTTGAATTTCAACTTCTTGGCCCCAATCACAAATTACATTCCCTAACCTTATTTGCGTTTATTAAAAAAAGAAACCAGCGAACCAATTTTCAATAAGAAATAACAACTGCCATAGCGATTCGGCGATGCGACAAATATAGTTAGGCTGCGATTGTCGTCGAAAATAGAACGAATCGTATAAAATTTTAATTGCAACGCGAATAGAGGCGTATTATCGCGTTACTGACGCTCCGCTCGGTACTGGGGTTCGATTCTGCTAAAGGGAATTCTCTGTTCAAGTCTATGATACTCGAAAAATATTATTTAATTTTTGGCTATATGGCTATCAAATAGCTGTTTTTTTATACCACTTAGGTGGTAAAAGCTTTTTCCTTTTATTTAGGACATGTCAATTTGACTTCACCCCGTGTGATGGTAAGCTCAAGGCAAAGTCTCAGAACACGTAAAGTGTTACAATGATGGCGCTCAGCTTGACGGCCTCATTAAATGCTTTTTCACACCCCGCTTAAAGGACCCGGGACTGAAGTTGTGAAACAATCAATTAGCCTATCGCAATTCACTGATGGACATAGGCCTCTAATAATTAGCCTTGGCCTATGGTTTCCACCCTGACCAGACAAAGCAGAAAAGTATTTTATACCAAGTTTTTAAACAAACAAATGGACTACATAAACTCACGCCTATATCCCCGAAGGGGTAGGCAGAGGTGCTAGCACCCACATTCCACCAGTTATTGTTCAGGTCCCAATGTAATAGGTGGCGAGCCAATTGCCATTAACCGGGCACTTATAAACCTCACACACTTATAAACCTCGCACACACATAACTTCGAAAAGTCATTGGTGTGTGCCATGGTAAAACCTGGGATCGAACCCGAGACCTCGCCTCACCAGTCCATTGCCCATACCACTAGGTATAGTTTTAAATCTCGATTCAATGTTGTCTTTTTTTTTTTAAATGGCAATATTAGGGTAGTGACTTGCTACTATATAAAAGATCGGAATAGAGGCCTTGTTCACTCACTCTCTGACCTCCCCCACCGTGTCTACCCGGAGGGTAATGCAACGCTGATTTTTATGAAAATTACAACGCTTTTGTTTCAACTTTTAGTTTATTGGAATTGTTTGCATAAACGATTATACTTTTATCTTTTATTTGAGAACGAAAAAGACTAAAAGATTTTAGTTGAAAATATTGCCCTTGAGCCTCTGCATATGCGCAGAGATGTTGCATCCTAGGCAGTATTTTACCGTCTCTACCATGGTGAATGCTCTGATGAGCTCTTCCAACTAATCCCACCCTCTCCGTCCCTACACAGGACAACACGTGCAGTGCTTAGGTGTCACTCGCATACGGTACAGAATATTCCATCAAGAACCAAGCGGTTCGGTGAGTCTTTCCTCTATCGCACCATTAAGTCTTGGAATTCCTTACCAGCTCATGTGTTTCCTTCGTAGGAAGAAAAGAAGTCCCGGGTCCTTTAAGCGAGGCGTGAAAAAGCATCTGATGAGGCCGTCAAGCTGAGTGCCACCATATTAACACTTTACGTGTTTGTAATGGTGATCCTCGTTCCTGAGATTTTGGCTTGAGCTTACCATCAGGCAGGGTGAAGACAAATTGACGTGTCATGAATAAAAAAAATATTAAGGAAGAAAGGAAAACCCATCACACACCCAATGATAACAATAGTGAATATTATTGTCATAAAAAGGAAAACCAAACTGCACCCCTCGAAGCAAGTATTTAAAGACTTCTTATCCGAGGAGAATTGTTGTCGATATGCAATATTCCGCAAGCGCGAAAAACAAACCTCGACACGTGTTTCGTCTCTACACGAGGCATCTTCAGGAGCAAGAGGAGAAGAGCTAAGATTTTAGTCATCTATTTTTTTTTTTATAATAACACGCCTATATCCCCGAAGGGGTAGGCAGAGGTGCTAGCACCCATATTTCGTCAGTTTATGTTTAGGTCCCAATGTAAATAGGTGGCGAGCCTATTGCCATTAACCGGGCACTTATAAGCCTGCGATAAATACACACATAACTTCGAAAAGCATCGCAGTCATTGGTGAGTGCCATGGTAAACCTCGGATCGAACCCGAGACCTCGTCTCAGCAGTCCATTACCCATACCACTAGGCTACCGCGGTTGTTTAAACTATAAGACGCATTAATTACAACAAGCGTAAAAGGACTTTGTCATTTTGATTTTCCCGCCCCTGGTGTCGCAAACATCCATAGACAACGGTAACCACGTTTTTATACCGTTATAGTGGCAGACAAACACACGGCCCACCTGATATAAAATCACGTGGCTTTCCATCAGATTTTTTCATATTACTTGTACAATAAAAAACTTAATTCGTCTTAAAATTTCTCTTCTACTTTCTAAGGCTTTCGTCCTGATATTTCTTTATAAACTACATAATATACTGGTCATTGACAAACCATTCAAACATAATATCTTCCATGCTTAAGTGTATTAAAAAGTGAAAGATGTACTTGAGGCGGGCCGGTGTCAAAAGTCAAGTCTCGCCGGGGCCTGTGGGAACTACCTCTTGACAGATAGATGGCTATCTGATGAGATATGAGAAGTACTGTATTGTTATAAAACACTGTTAATACAAAGCTATATAAGTATAAACCTCTATGGCGTGGTGGAAGTGAACGCGACTGCTACGCAGGAAGCGCGGGTTCGATCCATCTATTTACATTGATCTGGTCGTACCTCGTAGAGCACAAGAGTGGTAATGTGGTACAAACGATATTCGGACGCATTGAATCATTTATATTTGCTAAAATTGATTTACTTATGTCTAAGTTGAAGTTCAAAGAAGTTAAGTTAAAAAAATTAGAATTCCAAAGTGATTACCTAATTTTTCTCACAGACTTTACATTATATTATTGCCTTGGGAATTTAACCACGTATTCACACACATAACGTTCATAAGTGTGGCCAAAATTAACACAAAAATCATTTATATTTCAATTAAACAAACTTGCAATGCTAAGAACTTCAACAAAAGACTGCCTTACGTACTTGACTTTTTAAAATTCAAAAACAGAAACCCAGTTCAATAAAAAAAAACTACAAAATTAAAAACAAAGTCAAACTTCAAGAACACTCAAGAAAAAGTTAAAAACTAAACCAATCTCATTTATTCACACTTAAAATTAAACTTTTCTAAATTTAACCCTAACAATGCAATAAAGTTAAAATGAGGCACAATTTACAATAGGGGTATGAAGTTCCCATCGACAAGACATAACCGCAAAACGACGAATAACCCTTCAGTAATCAAGTGGGTACAAACGACCCTTAAAGACAAAGGGTTGGCTTTTCTACACAATTTAACTGTATTTTGCAAACAGCACTCGATTTGAAGTGTCAATTCATAAAGTCAACAGCAAAATGTGGTATTTTGTTTCTGTTTAGTTGTAGTTTGGTTGTTTTTCGTGGGAATTAGACTTTAGTGAATAGAGAAAGTTATTTTGTCCCACGAGACATTTAGATATTTTAAATATTTCACACGGAAAAAAATAATATCAAATATATATAATATAGATATATAACACAAACAAAAATTATCAAATGGGTAATTTCACGCATGCCTCATTTTTTGCTAATTTCGGTGGTATTTTTCAATCATAGGTTTACCGATGAAAAAATTTAATGGTGTTTTTTTAGAACACATTAGTATTCTAGATATTTAGAAGGAAACAAATAACTGCATTTGTTATAAAAATAGAACAACCACCGAAATTGTCAACCCACCGAAATTGCAAGATCACACCGAAATTATAAATTGTGATATATTTATCTAAACAATATGTACTAACGGCTTGGATGCAGATGCTACATCATGCTGCCAAAGGCAATTTTGCTTTTGTCGTCCGTCCATCTCGCAGGAGGCCGTCCCACGCTTCGTCTACCGGTACGCGGTCTCCATTCAAGAACCTTTCGGCTCCAATGGCCATCTGTTCTTCTTGCTACGTGCCCCGCCCACTGCCACTTCAGCTTACTAACCCTGTAGGGTATGTCGACCACTTTCGTTCGTCTGCGGATCTCCTCATTTCTGATTCGATCCAGCAGAGCGATTCCGTCTTCTCCTGGTGCCTTGTTATTTTTAAGCTGCTTGAGGGCCACCCTAATCTCGTACAGGCTGATGTCCGGGATATCCTCGGTGTAGTGTCGGGTTAGCTTGGCTCTTGGATCTTTAACCGTATCAGTAGCAGGCTTAGTGACTGAGGTATAAAGCTGTCCATAAAACCCCTCGATCCCCCTCAAAACATCTCCCTTAGTCGACACGACACTGCCTTCCTTCCTCTTCAGTTTTGTCAACTGGCTCTGCCCAATAGACAAGTCTCTTGCGAACACTTTGGAGCCTTTATTTCGCTCAATCGTTTCTTTAATACATTGAGTATTAAAGGCACGGATGTCGTGTCGCAAAGACTGCTGGATACGTCTATTGAGCTGCCGATGTGCTTCAGCGTCATTGGTAGACTGCAGCCTCATAGAGCGTCGTTCGGCCATGAGTTTGAGGGTGTGATCGGTGAGCTTCTGTGGTCTATCTCTTCGAAGGGGCCTGAAGAATTTGGAGCCCACTGAATGGACAGCTTCAACCAACCTGTTATTTATCTCGTCCACTGTACTGCATTCTTCTAGGCAAGAGAAGCGATTCGAAAGATCGAGTTGAAAGCTCTCGGGGTACTGTATATGGGAAGCTCTAGGTCGGAGCGTAGACCTCATCAGACGGGATCTCTCCAGTTTAACATTAATATTCAATGTGTCTCTAACCATTAGGTGATCACTTCCGGTTTTCACCCCATGGATCACTGAGACATCATTGAATATCCGTCTATGCGTCGTCATGATGAAGTCAATCTCATTTTTGGTACGACCACCGGGGCCCATCCAGGTCCATTTCCTGTGGGGCGGTTTTTGAAGAAAGAGTTCATCATAAAGAGTCGCTCTTTCTCAAGAAAGTCGGCCAGCCTCCAACCCCTTCGGTTACGCCTCCCATACCCATATTGCCCCACTCTCAGTAGTAATAGTAAATACATTAATGAGTAATTTTATTATTTATTACCTTGTGAGTAAATATCTTACCAAAGATATGGAAACTCATAGCCATTTTAGTATTGATGCAATATAGGTGGCAATAAATCTACCACCGAAACCACCGATATTGCACCACCGAAGTTAGAAACATCAAGAAAAAATGAAATTAAACAAAACTCAGTGATGCATTCGTCACGTGAAATGTATAATTGCTGAGGGTACCTAACAACACACACCAAACTCGCAAATCGTAATGTTAAAACCAAATATTCATTCATACAGTAACCCACCGTGATTGTAAAATTTCGTACTCCCTCTTAGAAATAAGAAGGTACTTACGTATTAGCGGGAAAACTGGGCAGAATCGGACATGCCATTACTGCGTAAACGCAAGAGCATGACTGGAACTCCGCGTGCGTAAGAAGATAGATCGTTTAAATTGACGTGTATACGTTGTATAAGGGTTTAAAAAAAACACACCGAAATTGCACTTTAGGCGCGGACGTTCCTTATCGACATTGTCACGATGTCTGCGTTATAATAGAAGTAATGATAGCAGTAAATATGGTTGCTTCATATATTAATTAACATAATAATCTTAATTTAAGTACTAAATTTGCAATCATAGCGGACTTAAAGAGGTAAATGCGCTTAAAGGTGCATCGCGGACACGCCACCGTTATTGGAATCTAGCATATTTTAATTTTTTTTAAATTTTATGTTTAAGAGAAATGTATTTTCAGTAGTGACTTCATATAAGCTAGTGTTCGTATTACATGAAAAAAAATAGAGTGGTCATAGATAAACGTTTTACATAGTGATTTCATGCGAAGAAACTCTAAAAATGCGGTCGGTGAAATTACCCAAATATATACTTAAGCTAATTAACGATAATCATATTGTGGACTTGGACCTCTAGATCGAAAGGCTCAATTTCCTAAATCACTAAGCTACCGACGGCAACGCTGCGAACATTTTAAAAAGTCCTTTTTTGTGTTTCATACTGAATAAAATGTGTTAACGCGATTCTTACCAAAGTATTACTATGTCGACATAGAGTCACGATATTTAATGGCGATATTTATGAATAATCTCTACCCATATGGGTTTCTTTTTGACACGAATATTTTCCCGTGCGCAGCCGACGGTTAACTCTTTTTTTTAATAGAAAAAATAGTAACTAAAAATAATGTAAACATCGTGCAGGAACATGCTAGAAAAAAAAGAATATTTAAATAAAGAACACCTAACTCTGTGCTTGTCGTTCTAAAACTGAAGCTGCTTTAAAAAGCATGTACTCGTAGCTACAAATAATAGGAGCTGCATAATAATATTAAAAAGTTACGCGTATTTCATGTCAGAATACAAAATGATTAATTGAGAGTTGGAGTCTGAACATTGTGCCGTTTCTAGATTTTACAGCTTAAAGGTGGGTTTCCACTGTACGAGCAGAGAGAGGTTACGGTACGTCGTGTCTAATTGTCTCTATGTAATGTACGCCACTGCTATACAATACTAACCTGGGGCCCTACCCATAATGCATTCGATCCGAATCTACATTCGTCATCGCTCTGAAAATGTATGGGAGTGACATTTATTGTCGGATTCGGATCACGTGACATTCGACAGCAAATGTCACTCCCATACATTTTAGAACGATGACGAATGTAGATTCAAAACGAATGCATTTTGGCTAGAGCTGAATAGTAATTTTACCACACAATTTCACTCTCTCGCTTATAGTGGAACATAAACATATATAAACTCACGCCTATATCCCCGAATATATGCAGAGGTGCTAGCACCCACATTTCGCCAGCTTATGTTTAGATCCCAATGTAATAGGTGGCGAGTCTATTGCCATTAACCGGGCACTTATAAACCTGCGATAAATACACACATAACCTCGAAAAGCCTCGTCATTCGAACCCGAGACCTCGTCTCACACCAGTCTATCAGTCTATCACCCATACCACTAGACTACCATGGTACGAGTATATAGGCTATAGTGGAAACACACCTTTAAGACAGTAACATGGTGTTTCCGAACGTTTCTTCAATAAAATATGTCGTTCATTATTGTTTGCTCGGCGGCCACTAACTACTTGGTTTCTACCAATTTTCTTTGAATTATTGTAAATAGTTTGGTGTGAATAAGTGTGTATGTCTTGTTAAATAGTAATTATTTTTAATTTATCAGTAATTTAGAATAAAATATATTACAATGTGTGCTTGAAGGTACCTAGTAATAGATGTTTGGCTTTCAACAATTTTTTTGAAACAAATTTTACTGTCTTATTTTAGTTTACATTTTTCCGTTGTGTTTCTATTTATGTTTTATATAATTTTACTCAATTAGGTATTTGATGGAGGATGATGTATACTTACATACCTTACTTGTTACTATAGTTCATTTGTTTAAGTACCTACTTAAATAAACGTAGACAATCTTAGTGTTTCTTTTATATATTATTTCGTTTAAAAACTCAGTTTAAAAATACTTTTCTGCTTAGTATCGGATTTTGAAGATCAAAAACCTGATACAGGTTTACTAGTTTAACAAACCACTAATTTCGGCAATTTTATATGTTTTTTTTCTTCTTTTTTTTTAAAGAATATTAGCAACAGAAGTTACTAATATTCCCTTTAACCCCTCCAGCTAAGCTCAAAGACTTGTGTTAGGAGTGGGTTCACGTCGGTAGTGTAATGGCCAGGATTCAAACCTTGGGACCTCTCGATCGTAAGGCCGACTCCTTAACCACTAAGCTACCGCTACCGCTTATTTTTTTTTGCTCACCTTAACAGTGAATATATTCAATAACAGATATGAAGGGGTCACCGTTCCCGTGACGTCAAAATCTATGATTGTGCGTCAACAAGTTAAAGGGATTGTAAGTTGTGAGCAGTTCAGTTCATTAGCGACTGCAGCGGCTGGGGGACGTGGGTTCGACGGTCTTATGTCAGATGGAGACAGTCTGATTTATTTAATCATTTATTTTATAGGTTTATCCTCAGCAAATCACTACATAGTATAAAACAAAGTCGCGTTCTCTGTCCCTATTTTTCATGTCCTTATGTCAGTTTGTATGCTTAAATCTTTTAAACTACACAACGGATCTTGATGCGGGATTTTTAAATGGATAGAATGTTTAAAGAGAAAGGTTTATATGTATATAACATCATGCTACGATCAACAGGTGCGGAGCAGGAATGAAAAATGATACAAAAACGGGGTGACGCAGACGTAGTTGCGCGGGTCATCTAGTACATTATAAAAAGACATGTTTAGTTTATACACTTATAAATTATTGCAGAAAAGACAGTGAGAGATTTATATATTGTCTATGCCACCATGTTGAACCTCTTGTATCAAAATATCATATAAATATGTTAAATTAAAGTGATTCAAGTAAAATAAGATATGGTAAAGAAGGGAGTGATTGAAGAAATGATATCTGATGGAATGTATGTTGCGCCTACGTGTGTGTGTGTGTTTGTGTGTGAGTGTGTGTGTGTGTGTGTGTGTGTGTGTGTGTATGTGTTCTATTTTCAAAAATTTTATACTTTTAGGTATGGTATGATTTACATAATTAATTAATTTCCTTCATTTTGATACCCGATGAAATATGTCCATGAATTAGTAAAACTTATTCAAGGTTATCATTTTGGCGCCTAAACGCTTATGGAGGAAGAGATTAGAGAGAATATTAGTAATTTCGGTGGCTAATTTCCTTTACAAAAAAGAAAATTAAGCACATTTTTACCTCTCACATAAACCCCTCCAGCATTTATTCGGGTTGATCGCGAGGATGTTTTATGCACCATCGGACACGAACCAGTCACACCGATCACAAGATATTTGCTCAATGGGGTAGAGAGGGTGCTATGCCAATTTTATATTTTACTTCCAAAATAAGGGTTGTGTCGCACGCGTGTCGTTTATGTAAGATTTCAAAAAGATTCTTGTGAAATGATTTATTCTGAGGTACTTATTTGAAGGGTTTAGGGATATTTTGATTTCAGTGGATAAACAGTGTACGGGATCCTAATATAAATTTTCATGATTCTCATTTTCTAACTAGACGTGCCAATTGTGGAGGCTTCATTTATTCTGAGTTAGGTAGGTACTTGAAGTATGTTGTGAGGCGTTTGGGGATATTTTGATTTCAGTGGCGGTTGACGAATTGTCATAGACAATAATATTACTAGCGTAAGTAGGCTCACAGACTCCTTCATTACTTACCGCGTTACAGAATTTAAAAATCAATGGTAGTGACTTGTGACTTTTAGTGTAGAAACACAGATGTCACTGCAATACCTATCTATTTCTGTCAAAGTTGATAATGGTTTATAAAAACCGTTCTTACCTATATTCTGTCACTTTCTCACGCCTAAGTTTTGTGTAAAGATGCGTATGTCACTCGCACACTTTATTCCTATAAGGATAACTTTAAAAGAATTGTCCTTCTGTACGTGACTATTGCTTATAAGCTCGAAAACCAGTACCACTGACCCATAACACAATAAATGAACGTGCCCAATCTACATTTCTGATGACAATAATAATGTCCCAGCTGCCCTCTGCGTCATCCATGAAGTGTGCATCCCGCTTAACTTAACTCGAGTGTATGACATGAATGAAAGATCAAATGTCAATAGATTCAGACGCGTTCGAAGTTCGAATTAAATCGATTGTGAAATTGTTCGCGCCACTCGAAGTGTCGCTGTGACATCCTGTTTAAACTTTTTAAAAATGGAAGACAGTTGTTATTGGCGATAAATTTGTCATAAAATCTATGAAGTCAAATCAACAATTCTGTGAACTGAAAGATGACGCCACCTTATTGTGGCGTCGCTTCAATATTTTCAAATCGTGCTAAATTGACTTTGATATGCACTAAAACACTAAGTTAATAAGTAAATCTAAAATTCTGTGTAATCTATGTACTTTTAGGTTTTAGTAAATTAGATGTTTTAGGACAATAGTTGTATCTGTGCCTGGGCAGTTAGACAGTTTAGTTTAAGGCGGGAATAAATATTATAAAGGCCTTTGTGTACCTACAGATATCTAACGTCCCTTTGCCATGTAATATACAATAAGACAGCACACAAAATGACAGAAACGATTTGAAAATAAAAAAAATATGCCCTACCTATAAACACGCTGAAGAAAAGGTCGTATCAAAGAAAATCTCTAGCTGTAGCGCGGCGGCCATTACATAAATTAGAAAAAGTAAAAACAGAATACAATTTGAATGCATTTCCCGCCAGTTTCATGTTGCCATTCAAAATAGGAACGTATTACCGCGCCATCGCCAGTGAAAAGAACTGTCTCAAATTACTTTACAGCTGCTGTCCTTTTCTGACATACGTCATATCGTATTTCTTTACCCTTCACTCGCTATACAAACTCAGATAAACAAATACAAAAGGCCTAATTGAGTAACTAGTAAAACGAACGGCTCGGTCCGTCCCTTCCTATTACTGAAAGTATGCACTTAGAAAACCCAGGAACATTTAAATATAGATCTTAATTCAAAGGAATAGAGATCATACTAAAGTTATGCAGAGGCATAATTAAATTGGTTAGACAGTTTAAAATTTCGTCGAGTCTTTCTCAAGTGGTAAGGGAGTCGTAGGGAACTTAATTTGTCAACAATTTTCGATATTTGAATACGTTTCGCTGCTCACTGAGCTACTGTCAGCTTTAAATTGTTTTCTTTTTTCAAATACGAACTCTTGCTTGTTAAAAAAATAAACATACTTTTTTAATCTAATCTATTGTTTCTTGATTAGGATCATGGCCTTTTTACCTTTGTTAGTTAGTATAAATAAACTACTGAACTGAAAATAGTACATTGTATTCTGACGACTTTTGTTACGGTAGAGCGTTCTACTGCTACGCCGCCGCTACGTAGATCGTGGTTTCGATTTTTATTTAGTGCAAATATTAATTGGTACCATTTTATTAGTCTCGGTCTTATAAATAGTCTAAACGTAAACAATATTATTACTTATTCATAAATTGTATTGAAAAACTCAGTTAATTATTATTTTTCTGTTTTGAAACCCATTTTAAAGACTAAAAACAAACGAACCAGTCACAGGCAAAACCTAGTATAATACCGTCCTCTAGAACCCATATTACAAGTTATTTTACTAGTCTTTACACAGCACTGTGTGGTTCTTAAATATATTTAACCTCACTAAAACAGAGTAACTTAACTACACAATAAAACAAACGGTAATAAAGATTGACGTCACTAGGGAGGTGCGCAGGAGTGGTCGTTTGAATTGTTTCCGGCGAAACGGCCAATCATCATCGGCCCAATAGACGTGATCGCTGCATCCTCATTGAGACACGGATGACGACAATTGGCACTGACAGTTGTAGGATAAATGTAGCTAGTTACATCAATAAACTGACAGCTGTAGGTACTTAGGTAGGTACCGCGGTGGCCTAGTGGTATGGGTAATGGACTGCTGAAACGAGGTCTCGGGTTCGATCCCAGGTTTTACCATGGCACACACCAATGACTTGTCGAAGTTATGTGTGTATTTATCGCAGGTTTATACACACCTGCACCTATTACATTGGGACTTAAACATAAACTGGCGAAATGTGGGTGCTAGCACCTCTGCTTACCCCTTCGGGGATACAGGCGTGAGTTTATGTATGTATGTATTGTATGTACGAACACCGACGGTTTTAATTATGTAATCAAAAAAGAGAGCTGAGCCCTTACCTCAATGAGTAGGTAATATTATTTCAATCTTACTTAACTTCCAAAGTGGGATTCGGACCGTCAGCGTCCATCAGGACACACAAGATACTAGTGTTATATGGTTAAAATGGGTCAAACAGTATCTCTTACTGTAGTGAATACATTTATTTGTTTAATTTTGTTAGATTTTACATTTGTCTTACAAGATACAGTACACAAATATCGATGAACGACAACGGTCCGAGTCCGAATCTCACTATGAAAGTTAAGTAAGATTGAAATAATATTACTTTTAAAAGGTGTAAGGCTTCTGATTTTAACTGAATTCTCGTCAACCGATACAGTACTTAATTCGCTTAAGATGGACAGCTCTGAGTAATAATATTTTACAATATTATTCATCATCTGACTAGCAAAACCAATATTTTTTTAAACACAACTTAACCCTACCAGTAGCCAACAGACCAAACACCAAAACAACATCACTATTTTCACAACGAACGGTTCAACTGTAGTTCTGACACGTCAGTTGCACACCGTTCCAATACAATCGCAATAATTATACCATTCAAACTTATTAATGTTTATTTGATTAAAGGGGAAAAAAAACAGCCTTCCCACAGCCAGCAGTCGTCAACAATTACCGAACGAAACGATCTGCTTACCAACAATAGGATAAATAAACCAAGTTCTTAAACGGAAGCTCCTTAAACTGTTTTTTAAAAACATTCCGGGTCGTTAGTATTTTGTGTAGTCACGTCACGGGTGATATGAGTACAATGGCGGCAAACGTCGGACGCTACTGGACGGACGCCATTATAATTTTCTATTTTTGACGTTTTATTTTTCAAGGTAAGCGCTGACAGACGTTTGGAATGGACGTGAGTAGCCATTTTTTGGGAATTGTAATGATATGAATTGTTTATTTTTGTTATTGGTGTTGTTTAGAAGGAATTCGATAATAGTAGTAGGTAAGTTAACCGTGGAATAAAATTTTTGGGTGGAATACCACGGTTATTATTGGATAAATAATAAATTAATAAGCTGGTTTCTGCCTATAGTATTAGTATAGATTAAGTAGCTTTTGTTATCGGTTTTGGAATGTAGATATACAAATTTTAAATTTATGGACACCCAGATAAACGTAAATATACATAACGTACGCTACGACACAGAGGTAATTAAATAGCTATATAATTTCATACTTAATCATGAAATATATTTTTATACTGATAAAAAACATATGTATACTATGTTTATTTGTACCTATTTATTATTTGGTACCACACTAATTATAGGTAGCTAAATTATAATTGATAACACACTTGTACTTCTCCGCGTTAATATCGTGGAGAAGTACAAGTGTGCGTAGTAATAATGTGTGTAAATGAGTGTATCAATAATAATATTTTTTCAAGAAAAAGCTAATCATGTGTTCTATTCCTCGAAGAAGTAGTGGCAGTATAAAGTTACGAATAGTAATCCGTTACTTGAACAAAACAAATTACCCCACTTGTAATACTTACTTGCTCCCTCGCTGAGGGGGCAAAAGTCAACACCACGCAATGGTGTACAGACCGATATATAGCGGACATTTTAATTATTTTTATTTTCAATAACTAACTTTTTTTGTTTTATTTAATTACCGCGTTTTTACTAGTGGTCAGGGCTATTTCATCTCTTACTATCGGTGTCATAGACTGAAAGATAAAGAAAGGTTTAGTTAAAGTGACATTCTATTGATGGAATCGCGTTGATGGGAACCTTTTTTCAATTTGTTATCAATGGATTACTTGATACTCCGGTGATTTTAATAATAAAAATATACCTATTATGTGAAATAAAATATTTTGATGTTCAAACATTCAAATTTCATTAAATTTTTGTTTAGAGCCTTTTGTCATTTTGTTCTTGGTTCAAGTAAACATACAGCCCATGACAAATCCATGCGATGCGGATGCCCGCTTAGCTACAATAGACAAGAGGAGAAGAGGATAATATACCTATGTACACGAGAATACATTTATGTATGAAATATTTAATAGTCAGAATATGTGTGTTACCTCACCAAGATCTTCTACACCAACCTTAGCTGGTAGCCGTCATGCTCATCAATAAACGTGACTCAGAAACACGCAATATCAGTACGAGACCAGTCTTCCACACGATCAACAGCTATTCAACAAATAAATTCAATAACCTACTCGCTATCACTAACACCCCACCCAAACGTAATCGGTCGCGAAAGTTATCACATTAACAAAACGCGACAAATCAGCGGCGCCTTTGATCTCGCGCTAATGCCACAATTACCAGCGCCTGTACTGTACACCCACACGCGGAACGGCTCCTTGTTTGAATAAAAAAACATATTGATTCCAAGATGTATTGGCAGACTGGTAGAGATGTTTGATGTGACATATTTTTTTTTTTTAGTTTTTGTCGCCGTTTGTTGTTCTTCGCACTTGCGGAATATTGCACATACGAAATCATATATCTCCTCGGGTAAGAAGTATTTTTACTTGCCTGAAGGGGTGCGGTTGGCAATAATTTCTGTGACAATAAGTGATAATTTGCCATTGCTATCGTTGGTATTATTGTTATTAAACCGTGAATGGAACACCCACTCTCTGATCCCCTAACCCATCATCATCTCTGCATTAATCCTGCATCCAAAACTGCCACCTCGGAGGCTGTTCTATCCAGTCAAACTGAACCAGGACTTAACGTTGATATTTTCCGTAAAGTGACTGCCATCTGGCCTCCACAACCTATAGGTATACGTGATATCGAAGTATTGTAGCTAGACCAGTTATTATTTTAGGGCTCCAAATTGCCGTAGCTTGGTGTCTCTGATATAAGAAATCATTCCCAACATACATACATGTACACATCTGTACATCCTGGAAAGAGTAGCCTGAGGCGTATGAACCACCACATTTCGTCAACTACCTATTTTCAGTCCCATATTGTAGCCTATTGCTGTCAAGCGAACACTTTCTCATGCGCTAATATTTTTACTATCGAATAGAAGAACCCTATTTCCCAAATGAATCCAAATTATACTTTAATTTAATTATTCGTAAGATCATCATCATCGTATCATGTCACTAACTAATACCGCCCGTTGTAATGTTACACTGCACGTGTAATGTTACAAATTTGTGTGCTGACACGTGGCGTGTCATCAACTGTCTTTGTGTACGATAGGGGTGGGCAGTGAAGTAAAAGTGTTGAATAATATTGGGTATTTAACTAAAATTATAGGTTGGAATTCTTTAAAATTGTTGAAAATTTTTACATTATGATCTTGGTAAAGTAGGGTTTGAGTCATTCCATCTCATCATCATCATCATCATATGCGGTGTCGTACAAGGTGACTGTAGCTGTGACACGCTATAATGGCCATTTTGACATATTTTTTTAAAGAATATTAGTAACTAGCAGACCCGCGCAACTTCGTCTGCGTCACCCCGTTTTTGCAACATTTTTCATTCCTGCTCCGCACCTGTTTGTTGTAGCATGATGTTATATACATATAAACCTTCCTCTTTAACCATTCTATCTATTAAAACAAACCGCATCAAAATCTGTAGCATAGTTTTGAGAATTTAAGCATACAAAGGGACAAGAAAAATAGGGACAGAAAACGCGACTTTTTTTTATACTATGTAGTGATAGTGATATAGTAATATTCCCTCTACCCCCTCCAAAATAAGCTCAATGACATGCCATAGGAGTGGGTTGGGGGTGACAGGTGGAGCCGCCTGTCACCCTAACAGAAGCAGGCTGCAGCGGCGATGCAAAATACGCCTGTTGGTAAACGTAGCACCTAGTAACCTATTCACTCTAGTCTTGAAGACTTCTAAGTTATAGGTATCCGGAAACACAGATTTGGGCAAGGCGTTCGACTCCCTGGCTTTACACATAATGAACGTATCACCGAATTCTTCTCCACACATTCCTGTCTGATATCATTTCCTCAGTCACTCCTTTCTCTGCCATATCTTCTTTCACACAATCCATTCATCTTTTCTTAGTCTGCCCTCTACTCCTAAAACCATTTACATTCATACTTTGGGTTTAGTTGGCAAGGTTATAAGTAGGTATATAAAATTTGATGAATGCAAAACCACTGCAAAACATGCATCATTACCAAGTTCACTGTCTTTTGTACTCGATTGCAATCATTCTAAGACTGCAACGGAACCGCAACCGATAATAATCTGAAACCCACTTGAAATTTCAATCACACAATTGGTAGATTACAATCACACAATTGGCAAATCATTCCGTGCAAAAGGACTCCTGTTCTTTAGTCTATAGTGCATATGCCGCCTATTGTCCATAGACTAAAAGGCTAATTGATGGCAACACAGGAAGTGCGAAGTGTCACCGCGACTTGCATGCTGGCATACCAAAAAAGTTTAAAACTCATAAAAAGTTGAAAGAAAAATGATCTTATTTATAAAGATGTTTAGGGATAGTTTCGCTTGAAAAATAAATTTACTTAAGCTATTTTGGTTTTATAATTTGCGAAATGAACATTAATGCTTATGCGCGTTTTGAATAGGTATTATATAACCCTTCGGATTCTGTCGGGTAACGTCGGTCATTGTCGGGTTGTCGGAGGAAACGAGCAATGTCAAACAAGACCGATTTGTATGATGTGAGTTAGGGTTGTCAATGTTAAGAGGGACAAAGTGTACGAGTAATATACTAAACTTTACACAAAACTTAAGTGTGTGAAAGTGACAGTTTTATAAAACTGTAAAATTGTAAAATGGCTGTCACAAAAAGTGGATATTTAAATTCATTTGACATTTTAAATTCGGTAACGCGGTAATGAGGAGCCTCCATGGCGTGGCGGTAGTGGACGTGACTGCTACGCACGGGGCGCGGGTTCGATCCCCGCTCAGTGCAAATAGTTGTTTGCCTGAATATTGCTGTTTGCACTGGTCTGGTCGTGCCTCGGAGAGCACGTTAAGCCGTCGGTCCCGGTTGCCATACAAACATCTATTGGCAGTCGTTACGGGTAGTTGGAGCTCTCAAAAGTTCAACCAGTCTAACTTGGAACTTCGATATCGCCATTGGTCATTAGATCATTGGTTGTGGAGGTCAGATGGCAGTCGCTGCACGTAAAAAATCCAAGTTCAGCCGCATCACAGTTAGACTGGAAAGCCGATTCCAACTGAGTTGGGAAAAGGTTCAAGGAATGATAATGATGATGAACGTGGTAATGAGGCGAATGTTGCTTTATTTTCACTAGTACCTAATAATAACTTTATCAAAAAAACTCGTAAATCTAATTGATGTTTTGTTTGTTTGTTGATGACCAATTTATGTTTAATTTTTAGAATTTACACTTGTCCTACACAAGATAATACACAAATATTGATGGACGAATCACACTATGAAAGTAAAGTAAGATTGAAATAATATTACTATTAAAGGTAGTGGTAAGGTCCTTGTCCTTCTTGGAATACGAACTTTGCGCCAATCAAACTTCAAATCTGTCTGAAATTCAAATTAAAAAAAAAAACAAACAAAAAATTAATAGAGTCCATCATTCATGAATGCCAACCCTACACTAAAAGAATGCGCCCGCAAATTGGTAGGTGAAATTAGTAGGAATATTTTCTCGCTTGCATTGTGAGGGTTATCGCATTTCATTCGCATGGTGAATGAGATCTGAGCAATCTCCAGTTTCATTCGTTCTTTCGCTTTTGTGCGAAACATGCGAAACTATTTATTACCATTTTTTTTAATACCACAGATTGAATTAGTTTGACAGATTAGACAAATAGTTTTTGCACTTGTCTAAAGTGCGGATTATTTATTACTCGACTGATTAAAAGGAGTGTAATGATGGCTTCAGATTTTGTGAGTTCGTTAATTAAATTTCATCTAATATAAACGTTATTCTAATTAACACAATTTTCTAGAAAAAACATTTATTTATTTTTATTTAGTTAAACTTTCTCATCCTCAGTATATTATTCTATTCTACTGTAATATTATATTAATTGTCACCTTCTACTGTGTGTAAGTATTATACAAGTGTGATTAGAAATAAAAACAGATTTTTTTTTTCATATTCTACTAGATGACCCGCGCAACTTCGTCTGCGTCACCCCGTTTTTGCAACATTCCTACTCCGCACCTGTTAGTCGTAGCATGATGTAATATACACATAAACCTTCCTCTTTAACCATTCTATCTATAAAAACAAACCGCATCAAAATCCGCTGCGTAGTTTTAAAGATTTAGGCATACAAAGAGACAGGGACAGAGAACGCGACTTTATTTTATACTATGTAGTGATTTATTTTCAGTTAATGAAATGTCAGCGTACTTTCGTAAATATGTACCTGTATAACCTTTCTTGCTTCACTATCTTGACACTAAAAAACAATTCACAACCAATTGTTCCCCTTTCAAGTCAATTCCACATCTTAAAAGGCAGTAATCGATTCAAACGTTAAAAAACACACGCCGGGAGTCGATCAGGCGCCTTGTAAACGCACTCAAAGACTAAATTAACCTACCATTGGTTATTTACGGTGTCAACACAGCACTTTGATCACCTACCAGTTATTTCATGTTCGTAGATTTTTCCTTTGTCAGAGCGCGAATCACAGAATGATTGACAGGCGATCCGAGGCGCGAGAATTCGCACCACACGAAAGATATACTTACAAAACTATTATTTATACGAAACACAACCTTTTTTCTATTGCAATAAGGTTTATAATAAATAAAACCAACGATACTTTTAAAATTGTAATTGTAGAAACCAACAAAAAAACATCTGCAGTTTTGCAAATCGAATTCAAACGAATTTCAACTCTGTATACCTTAAATAAAGTTCATAGTTGAGTGGAATGTATGTATTGATAGGGTTGCCAACATCTAATAAGTGCACAGGTTTACTCCGAGTTGGAAAATGAGTTTCCCCAGAGGGGTGGGAGGGGTAATTGTCCCGGTATCAAAGCGGTTCGTCTGATGCCGCGGTACCTTTTGATTGTTTTTCCTGGGGTCCAATCGACCGGGTTTTTGCGACCGCCACCTGTCTCCGTAATGGTGTAATCGCGTATTATTTACGAGTACGTCTGTTCTTCAGTATTGAGATGATTGTGTTAACGAAGATAGTAATTGTGAAGAATTATGGTTAGATGGTCTGAGAAACGACGTAAACTTACTATTATATTTTTAGCTGATTAAATGTAAATTTAGGTTAGCGCAGTTTCATTTCAATAAAATTATCATAGGTATCTAATATATTTTTTAATTTTATTTAGGATAGCAACTGCCCACGGCTTTGCCGGCGAAATGTCGGTTATCGCACAGTGCAATATAGTGTATGTAGCTCAAGGTATGAATTCGGGACAGTAGTTTTCGAGTTTATTTTTTTCAAACATGCACACACGCAAAAATACAATTTTTTCCTCTTTATAATGTTAGTATACATGAAGATAAGTCAATTTGACTTTACCTCGCCTGATGGTAAGCTAAAGACAAAGTCTCAGGAAAGAGGGTCACCATAACAAACACGTACAGTGTTACAATGGTGGCGCTCAGCTTTACGGCCTCATCAGATATGCTTTTCATGATCCGCTTAAAGCCGCGAAGAGAAGTGGGGTGGAAGTGAAGTTTAAGAAATTTTTCTGTGCTATTAGTGCAAAAGACAAAGGAAAGATTCTCGGTCTACCCACTGACAACACAAAACCTCTCCAGTGAGCTCTGGCTATCTTACTCACCATTGGAAACACAACACAAGGTTATTATTAGCCGCGGTATTTTGTAGAATGGAGGCACTCAGTCGCACTCCTCATTTAGGATTAACTAGCTGACCCGCGCGACTTCGTCTGCGTCACCCCGTTTTTGCAACATTTTTCATTCCTGCTCCGCACCTGTTAGTCGTAGCATGATGTTATATACATATAAACCTTCCTCTTTAACCATTCTATCTATTGAAACAAACTGCATCAAAATCCGTTGCGTAGTTCTAAAGATTTAGGCATACAAAGGGACAAGAAAAATAGGGACAGAAAACGCGACTTTATTTTATAGGTACTACTAGGTATGTAGTGATAAGGTGCGAGCCAATTGTCATCAAGCACTTTTTCATGGGCTGAATTTTGACTGTGGGATGGAAACTTAGTCGCCTTCTAAAACACCCGTGAGAAGAGATGGCACGGCCATATTCTATTCCACTGGGACGCGCACCAACACAGCAATGTTTTTATACCACTTAGGTGGCAAACAAGCACCCAGATGATGTAATCAACATGGCCTCTGGACGTTTGCAACACCAGGGGCGTCATACTCGTGCTGCCTACCTTGTAGAAACTTTCTAAAGCCTTACTTGAAGAACCACATATTGTATTCGCTTGGGAAAACCAAGGCAGGGAGTTCATTCCACAGCTATTCCAAGTCTGTGATTATTTTATAATTCCTTAATCCTAAATTCAATTGAAATAAATCGAAATGAATTGAATTGGATTTAATTGTATTGATTTAAAGTGAATAAAGTGACTAGTAATGTGAAAAAAATGCATTATTGTTTTAATTTATACCTAATTATAATAACTGGAACTCATGTTTTTAGCAAAATCAATCCTACTAACACAGTTAGCATTACAATAAGAAATTATTTGTAACTAACAACACTATTAAATTATGGATTTTATTATGTTATGAATTATTTTTATTTGATGAATAAATTATTAAAAAAAAAGAAAATTACAAATCACACACTCAAACGCCGCCATTTGTAAATGTATCCCCCACTCCATTTGTTGTAAGACATCTTCACTAAGGTTTCAAAACACAAACCAAACTGTTTGACAAACAATAGTGTTCCACGAAACATTTTTTATAGCACTCCATAGAGTCTGAGGGCATGGGGTATATTTATCGGCATATAATTTGACCCCAGTGATGTAACAAAATGTCCTCTCAATACGCTATTAGTGTGTCTTTTGAGAATATCAAATCAAATCAAATCAAAAATCAACAACACTTTATAGATCAGTGAGCAAATGGCACCGGTTCGAAACGCGGCCCCGACTTGAGAAGACTCCGGCAAGAAACTCAAATAACATGGAATGCTGTCTGCTATCTGCCCTGCACAACCTATTGGCGAAACTGGAGTACTTCAGTCAAACCAGTTGTTGAATTTTTAGGGTTTCAACTACGCGTAATGACTACCATTATAGATGTTCTTATGATAACTGAAACTCAAATCCACCAACTACAATTATATCAATACAAATCAAGCGTGCCAATTTCACGTTTCTCTCATGGTTTGGTGTCAAAATATATGCCGCAAACTATACCACTTCATAGATACCATAGACAAGACAAGGGTAATTCTTATACGGCCTAGTCGCCATATTTGTTTGGAGGCGCCTAAACGAAGCGAAACGGGCAAACGGAATATTGTTTTAAAACTGATCTCCGTAACTTGAGACGTCGTGTATTTACACAGTTTTAAAACAAGTAAAAGTTTGCAGGCTAGGGTTGCCACGCAAGAAATTATATGAAGAAATATTTCGATAAATACTTACTACTTAACTACAAGTCAGATTCGCGCATACCGCCGATTTCTGAAAGGCCCGTCAAATCATTGATCAACTGACACTGCTTTTAATTTAACAGGGATGTCAAATCAATTTGGGTTTTTGAAACAATGATCAGGCCAAAATATAAATAAATAAAAAAATATGTAAAATAATATATTATTGTATATATTATTCTTCATATTTTATATTTATGAAATATAAATATAAATAGAGGTTGTCATACGAATCTCCAGGTAAATTAGACAGCTGCTATTTATTTTTATTTTTTTTTATCTATGGCACGTCAATTTGTCTTCACCTCGTCTGATGTTAAGCTGAAGGCAAAGTCCCATGAAAGAGGGTCACCATTGCAAACACGTTCAGTGCTACAATGGTGGCGCTCAGCTCGACGGCCTCATCAGATGCTTTTTCACGCCCCGCTTAAAGGACCCGGGACTGTAGGAAGAAGGAAACACGTGCGCCGGCAAGGAATTCCAGGACTTAATGGTACGGCAGAGAAAAGACTCACCGAACCGCTTGGTTCTTGATGGAATATTCTGTACCGTATGCGAGTGACACCTAAGCCCTGCACGCGTTGTCCTGTGTAGGAAAGGGGAGGGTGGGATTAATTGGAAGAGCTCATCAGAACATTCACCATGGTAGAGACGGTAAAATACTGCCAGGGACGCAACATCTCTACGCATCTGCAAAGGCTCGAGGGAATTTGTGACCTCAGGACTCCCAATAATGCGGACCGCACGTCGCTGCAACCTGTCGAGAGCATCTAATACGTACTTTGCGGAGCCATCCCAGAGATGCGAGCAATATTCCACGCAGGAGCGAATTTGTGTCTTATAAAGAAGACACCGCTGCTCCGGCGTGAAAAAACGTCTCAGAGTTTACACGAAGCTGTTTTGATGATGCTCTCGATATAGTTCTTGTTGTTCAGTTTGCAGCGCACGTCCATACCGAGTATATTGAGGTTGTCCTGTAATGGCAGTGGTGTGCTCTGAAGAGTGGGAGTCACGAGAAATGTCACGAGGATCAAATTAAACTATTTAATCATGCTTCTAGCAACCCAATTGCTACTTGACAAGAGATTTAACACTTGATTAGTTAATCAGCCTTTCGGAAACTGGGTGTAAGAGTTACGAGTACGTGCCTTTATTTTCCGTGTACAGACGGCCTCTGTGGCGTAGCGATGTCTGAAGGCGCTTCCATTCCCGCAAATATTAGTGTTCATGTAGGTTATTTGCACTAGTGTAGCAAGCCGTCAATCCCGATTGTCACACCAACATTTATAGCTCTGACTCTGAGGATAATGGTGAAAAGTTTTAAGAATAAGTAAATATATATCGATCTACCTTCTTTCAAGTTCTTTGGCTACCTGTAACAGCATTACGACTGTCTTCTATTGATTGTGAACCATTGTCATATCACTGAATTCACAAAATGCTATTAATTTTAGACTTTAAGACAAAAATTAAATGCCATCTTGTAGAGTTAATAAAACGATGGG
Source organism: Pelosia muscerda (assembly GCA_963691645.1). NCBI lineage: Eukaryota > Metazoa > Arthropoda > Insecta > Lepidoptera > Erebidae > Pelosia > Pelosia muscerda. Next base: position 1,868,039 of record OY829113.1, read on the forward strand.
ATGAACAGTTTCAATTAATTTTGAACTTTATGCCTATGTTGATGATGCCGAATATTTTCTCCACAATTTTTTCTCTTTCTCTTTCTTTCTCTTTCTCATTTCTATTCCTTCTATCTACGATAGTTCATGCAGCCTAGGCACTCATTCAGGAATTTTTTTTTTTTTAATTATAATTTGTGTATTTTTTTTTCTTCAATCACGATGCGTGCCAACCCTATCCAACTAAAGTAGAAGTAATGCAAGCTCTAGTCGGGAGCTGTTTGAAAACATCATGCCGCGGTAGACGATTATCTATGAAATTTCGACTCCAAAGACAGACCGGACAGTACAGCTGGTTGATTCCCACATTTAAACATAACATAACATAAACGCACACCTATATCTCCGAAGGGGTAGGCAGAGGTGCTAGCACCCACATTTCGCCAGTTTATGTTTAGGTCCCAATGTAATAGGTGGCGTGCCAATTGCCATTAACCGGGCACTTCTAAACCTGCGATAAATACACACATAACTTCGTAAAGCATCGAAAAGTCATTGGTGTGTGCCATTGTAAAACCTGGGATCGAAACCGAGACCTCGTCTCAGCAGTCCATTACCCATACCACATTTCCCACATCTGTAAAATTGGAAAATAAACCTTCGATTTCGTTCGGTTTGAACAGAACGTGAACATGATTAAATTATCAGTGGAATACCTATTTCGTGTGGAAATATGCCGAGACTAAAGTTATCTAGAAGGAAAATTCTCTCGCACCATAGACCACAACTAATTCTTTGTTTTCTTTAATTGCGAACCACTGGGCTTTGCGTATTCAGTCGGCGACTCGTACAATATCGCACATTATCGTGGTTCATCGATGAAGTAGCCTCTAGCATGTCTGCCTTAGACCTAAATGTATCATTATGTTCAAAAATAAGTCATTATAGACATAGAAAAAGGAGCAAATATCATAATTATTGAAATGGGCAAGTAATAACCGTAAATCAAACGAACGAACACAAATAGTTTTTGCATAATATGGCAGATTTACATATAGATTATAGAATTATTTATGCAGATGCGACAACTTTTATGCTTTTGTATACCACACACGAAGCTCATATTGTAATACTATGTTAAATAAAGTAGATTACCAATGGAGAATATAAAATAAACATAGTAGAAATGAAATTGCAATTAACAAAATGAACAGGTTTATAGTTTAAATACAATTTCAATGTTCACGAAATTCAAAATTCAAAAATCATTTATTCTATATTTACCAATAAAAAGCTCTTACACAATGTCAAAATAAAAAATATATTAGGTATAGGTAAGTTTCGTATACGGATCACCGGTTCAAAACGTGGCCTCGGCCTAAGAAGACTCCGACAAGAAATTCAGTGGGCTTTAATTTTTTTTATAATAACAAATCCATTTATTACACGAAACATGGTCAGGTATAAAGATGTTAACATATTATTATGGTGTACAGTGCATGTTTCACAGAAATTTCCGCATGCAACATTGTCAATCAAATCATTGGTTTATTTACTCGATAAAACTTTACTTATACCTCAAGAGCTTTAATCGAATTAGGTACAAACTAATACAATTGATAACTATAAGAATTTTACAATTTCAAGTCTCTAAGGTAGGAGAGGTACGGTAAAGAACTCTCATAAAGCTAAACTCGATTTTGTACATTTCGTATAACATGTATTTTCTATTACAACAGAAAATATTATTATCGTCATATTATTACATAGTAATAAGTGGAAATATTCCTCCACGATTCCTTCTGACTCCTCCGCCTCCGCCTAACCAGCCAATTCTTATTAAATCTGTTCAAAATTCTTTCTCGATATAATTCCAATCTCCGTAATGTCAAAAATTATCACGATATTATATGAAAACTATGCTACGAGAATACCGTTATTCTTATTTGACAAATTATTAGAGCGAGACTGCATTAGGAACACATTTCTATTGGCCTTTTAGTCAAGCGTAGGCAGAAACATAACAACTAAGACATCTATTACAATTATTTACTCTTTGCATTAACTAGGGTGGTAATAAGATATAAATAATGACAACCATAGAAGGAATAACGAGAACACAAGTAGGTACATTACCATAGATTATTATCAAATAGTAGAACAACCATTACTAAAAGTCAATTAGTTTCAACAGACAGGACACACATTTAAAGTTCTTTTTGTACTTGTGTTGTCAAGTTGAATGCACCTCACCTGATGGTAAGCAGAGGCGCCGTTACAGGTGCTGTCCCTGTAACGGTGGTTTCCACCCTGACGGCCTCGACATTTGCTTTTTAACGCCCCGCTTAAAGGAACCGAGATTGTAGGATGAAGAAAGTTAGTGGCACTTAGTATAAAAACTATAACAAGTGAAAATTATTTCAACCATGACCTGCTAAAGGGCTCAACTTTACTAATAAGCTATCACTTCAAAGAGACATTACATGTGATTTCTCACAATTTTTGTGAAATAATAATGTAATTTGAATTGTGAAGTGAAGTATGCAAAGGTATTATGTATAGCGATAATTAACCTTTGTCAATACAAAAAAAACTTCGAATCTCTTTAAAAATATTTTAAATATAGAACACATATCCCGTATGTTTTTTAATTTATGGTATGTTGACCTTTCATTGACAATCGGCGGCCATTACAACGCGTCACTATCGAATAAATTATAATAAGAAATGACCACATTTCACTGTTTCCTTTGACTTTTAATTAAAAAGAGATTACAAATGTTTTTTGCAACAATTTTAATTTGTATTTTGCCGTTGGTAGCGTTGATGACGTTACATTTTTTTAAAGTGGGGTATAGTTTTTTCTACGTTGGTAATGACCAAACCGTGTTTGGGTGGCAACCCCTCAATTAATGTGTAGGACTAAATCTTTTAAATTGAGTAATTCTAGTGGTCTGGTAGCTTAAATAAATAATTAGATTCTACGTTTTATTTTAATAAAAAAATAGGCTTGTTTAAAAGGGAAAAGGAAAAGGTACAAGTGACGTCGTATCAGGAGACAGGCTGCTTTATCTTCTGCACTGACAGCTCAGAAAACTCTTTTAACCTTCCCTTTCCCCCCCCCCCTCCCTCTCTCCTTTACTTGGTGTTGCAAACATCCTTAGGCCGTGGGCCGTGTGCTTGTCTGCCACCTAAATGGAATAAGAAAAGAGTTAGAGGAGAGGCTGGTTTCAACTCAAGGCAAATATAAATACCTACTCATTTCTAAAATATTAAAAAAAGTTCGGACATTCCTATATACTTACCTACTTTTATAGAAGTACATCTTTTTCCCATGTATGAAACTATTCGAGACTATAGGTCCTATAGTCCAGGGTCCTTTAAACGGGCCTTGAAAATGCATCTGATGAGCGTGAGCGTCACCATTGTAATACTGTACGTGTTTGTAATGGTGACCCTCTTTCCTGGGACCTGCAACCCATCAGGCGAGGTAAAGTTAAATTGACGTGCCATAAATAAATTTAAAAAAAACCTATGCCAAATTTCATGAAATTCAGCTTTCAAAATCATACCTACATAAATGAATTTTTATTACTCACAAAATTTCACATTGACAATATTAGCAGGATAATGCGAACACGGCCCCGTCTACCTACTGACCCTACTCTTGTCTATAAGCAGGATGCACTCCCAATGCACTTAATTTTTTCCATCAATATCATGAACTTTCCATCAACAGCCTAAAATAACAATATAATAGTTCCTCAATAACATACTAACATCCAAACGAAAACTGTCAACTCACGGTAGAAATGTACCGCCAAAAAAAAATATTACCGCCAAAAAAAAACATGGCGCCATCAAGCACATGAGAATTTCCTAAAATACAGATAATATCCTCTGTAATTTAATACTTAAATATTATTTTTTGCAGTTGTAATGTCATATCGGAAGTATTTTGTGTTTATTTAGGCCTGGATCGTAAGTAGAATAATATTGGAAGATGTGTCGTCAATGGCCGTCGCAAAAGGTTTGAAATGTTTTTGCGAAGGATTAACTGTATACCGGATTACTTATCTATGGGCCAAACCACAGAGAATACATTCAAGAAAAAGTATGCCTCTGAAGGACAATTCTATTAATAAAAGTCTATTTCTAATTCAGTTAATCTATCAAAGTAGCCTACCACAGCCAGCTGCAATTTTGGAAGACTTTAGCCTACTGTTGGGAATAGCAGGCTAAAGTCTCCCTGCTGGCCAGGCATTGGTACAGGGTTTTATTTCGAGTTTTCCTTCTATCACAGTGATATTCTCTGCGTATTTTTCCGTTAGTCGCTTCTTACGACACCCTTCGGAAGAAATAGGGTGGTGACATTCTTTCTCCGTCCTTTGGTTTAATTTTGAATACTGAATTTTGAAAACATTTTTATTAGAAGATATTTTTTTTTATTGATTTTCAGCGATCGCTTGCAAGTATATCACAATGTTGTAAGAAATCCTCTCAAGTCTCTTGTGGTTACCACTTGCACTCATTGCCAGTATCACAGTTTATGGCAATGAACTAAAAAAATAATCATCGGTGTTAAGAAAACATTTTTTTTTGCATTTTTCGTTGTTTTAGGCCTTTCCTTACTTTCAATTACATACATATATCACACCCGTAATCCCCGAAGAGGTAAGCAGAGGTGTATTAAACACCCACATTTCGCCAACTATGATTTTCGATCCCACATAATAGTGGGCGAGTCTATTGCCGCCAATCGCACACTTGGTAAAAAAATGGGTATGCCGAAAATAAATATGTACTAGATATAAGTCCATATACCTATTATTTAAGTTTGAAATGTAATGTACATAATCTGTTGATGTGCCTAATAAATAAATAAAAAAATAAAAAAATATAAAAAAAATGTAGCAGCTAAAAAAACTTTTTCAATTACCATACATACAATATCTTACATTTGTCGTTACTCACATCTCTAGGTAATCATACACTGGTGTTAAAGCGTGGAACAACACGACATGACGGATGTGAGGCGCCGGCGCAGACGAGCAGTTGGCGCGTCTCATGCGCACACGCACCCTGAAATTATATGGCCCAAGTGACAAGCGAATCGCTGGTTCTTAGATAGACTAGACCATAGACCATAGCTTATCAATGGAGTAAGAATGAAAGAAGGAATGTAATTTTGTACATTGGCCTTCAAAAGATTCTGAACATTGTATGAAGTGATGTTACTACACAACTACTAGTCTTAGAAGCTACTGGATAATAGGTATATCTACTTAATTAATAATAAAATATAATTAATTAAGTTTAGGATACTACTCGCATGAGTTTATTTAATTTCTTATAAAGAAAAAAGACATCGATCTAGTTTATTTTACTAGCGCTATTTTTGTTACTTTTGGTTAAGTTACACAGGCTGTCAAAGGATTATTAGATCTTAAGGTGTCCAGGAACTTTTAAAGCGCACTGTACAACAGTGGAATATAAATATTTACATTGGTCTGGGTGTTCCTATATATATTATAAGGTAGCAAATAACGTGGAAACTGTATGGTACTGATAACGTCCTTAACCTAACTTTTGATGAACCTAGACGTGACACTGCCGACGTCAGCCGACTCCTAACACAAGCCATTGAGCTCAGCTGAAGGGGTTAGTAGCTATAAAAAAAATAATTAAACAGTTTGATCTTCTTCTTCTGTCATATCGACGGCATTGAGAGTTGCCATCGTTGTGTAGTAATTTGTTTTACGGCAACACCGCTACTCACGGAGAGGGCCCGAGCATAGGTTTCGCTCTTCGAGAAAGGCGTACTACGTCCCCATTTTTTTTATTGTGCTCAAAATCCCCACGGATACCAATCCCACCGGAGTCGGTGAGAGATGTTATGTCGGACTCGAACCGACTAAAACGCACGCCGTCTTTGGGTCTCTAGTTGTTGGAGGTGATTCAGTAGCGAACATATCCCTCGTCTAGCCTAGCCCCCGAGTATGCGGTGGCGCACTTCGCACCGCCCGTCGTGGCCTGCTTCAGCTAAGGTGACAAGCGGCTCCACCCGTCATCCCCACTACGTCCCCTAACATACTTATAAAAGTTAGATTTCTGAATTGGCCTTCTGTTTATGGAACTCCTTACAAAATCGCTACAGCTAATCACTTGTCCCCACATATCTTCTGCAACTCGATAGCGTTCGGGTCGTCATCTGATCTCAACATCATTAGTGACACGCTGTAATGAACTGCTAAACGCAGTGTCAACACGTTCGAGCCGTTTATAGAACAGACTTGATTGAAGAAACACGATGTGTTTAGATACACTCACCTCTGATCTCTTTTAAACTTCTCCTACAGTCCCGGGTCCTTTAAGCGCGGCGTGAAAAAGCATCTGATGAGGCCGTCAAGTTGAGCGCCACCATTGTAACACTGAACGTGTTTGCAATGGTGACTTCATGAGACTTTGCCTTCAGCTTAACATCTGGCGAAGTGAAGTCAAATTGACGTGCCATAAATAATAATAAAAAGTCAGTAGTCTCAGCACGAAATACTATCGAAATCGTAATGTAAAGGTATCGACAGAACGGAGCATTGCGATTGGTGGGCTACACACGCACACAGGTTCACAAGAGGCAGACTGCCAATCACAATGGTCCGTTCTCTCGAAACCTTTACATTACGAATTCGATAGGAGTTCATGCTAATGCTACAGCTGTAGAATTCTCCATAGGGTAAACGGGGGTGGTTGTAAAGATAAATCTTTTTCATAGAACTAATTAAATATTTTGCGGCGAGGCGCGGGTTCGATCCTTGCTCAGTGCAAATATTTATATGCATGAATATGGCTATTTGCACTGGTCTGGTCGTGCCTTGGAGAGCACGTTAAGCTGCCAGTCCCGATTGCCATACAAACATCTATAGCAGTCGTTATGGGTAGTTGAAAAACTTCTTGAAAAACTTGAATATTGGCGCCATTAATGTTATATTTTGTTCACCATATTAATTGGAGGCTGGCCAAATGCGACGAGTTTGCTGCGGAAGCCATTTTAAGAAGAAAGAAAAGAAAAAAAGTAATTTAAAAAAATAATAAAAATGCAATTTATTTCAAGAAGTATTCCTAATTCTATTTATCTTAGCAAAAAGGAAATTTGGCAAATTTATAAAAAAATGCTTTTTATTTCAAGAAGTATTCGTAATTTAATTTAACTTAGCAAAAAGGAAGTCTGAAAAAAAAACAACGAATTTTTTTTAAGAACATTCGTTGTTTCAATTCAAATTTTATTTGTCTTTATTCTACATTGACCACAAACCATTTGAAAGTACCATTAGGTCCATAAAACTAATCACTCCTAAATAATTGTTAACATCAAAATCTAAACGCAAACCCGCGCTAATGAACACCCAGCGTAAATTGCAGGTCGCTGACAAACAGACCGGGTACAATCAACCCTTCAGTGTTTGCGCGGGCCTGCCAGACCCCGCACATGAATTATTCAAACGACATGACAGCTAATTGTAATGAAATTTAACCCCCCAACCCCCTTCAGACGTCATCGGTTTCTATGCGAAAATATGGTTTTTGCCGCGAAAATGTTATCGAAGCGTAAAGTACTTCAAGATGTAATTATGCGCTATTAAAAAGTTGATTTAATAATGGTGAATCGAAATAAACTATTGTTGTACAATATAAATAAATTGATAGGCAATTCGATTAACTGATAATGTGTCTAACGATTTCTTGTGTTTTGAAAGTTTATTAAAAATATGTTCACACAGTATTAATCATTATTTTGCTATATTTATCTACTCATTTCAAACATTAACAAGAAACGTATGTGTATTAATTAAATAATAATAGATCATTCATTTTATTACAATAAACTATCTAATTATAAAATAGCTAACTATGTAACTAGGTATTAAAAAAACAATTGCATAATTATGACAAAATTAATAACCAATAAATTTTAATATTCCAGTAAGAGCGCTATTCAGACAAAAAAAATTGCATTAATAAATACATGATACGTAAATGCAAAACGAAAAAAAATGGCATTCAGTAAGATCTGGTCCAAATAAAGTCACCTATGTATTCTTGAGGTTATAAAACATTCTACCTACTTAGTTAATTGCGTTTTCAATTACATTTGGTAGTATTAAATTTATGAGCCGTTTTAAGGCCGTGAAAAGGCTTGTTTGAAGCAGAATATAGCCGCCATGGGCCGGATAGGGCTTATACTGCATCTGATAGTACCTACACATATTAGCGCGGGGCAAAATGCCCGCTTAAAGGCAATTAAGCTCGCACTTTTATACGTGGGACCAAAATTCATAATTAGCATTCAAATCACGCGTTTAATAAACGTAATACAACCTGGAGTCTTTATACCACTACTTAGAAGTAGGTAATATTTCAATCTTAGTTTACTTTCATAGTGTGATTCGGACCTTCTGCGTCCGTCAGGATACACAGGATACCTACTAGTGTTATACGGTTAAAATATGATAAAACCTCAACTGTTACAACGTGTTTCCTTCTTTCTACAGTCCCGGGTCCTTTAAACGGGGCGTGAAAAAGCATCTGATGAGGCCGTCAAACTGAGCGCCACCATTGTAGCACTGAACGTGTTTGTAATGGTAGCCCTCTTTCCTGAGACTTTGCCTTCAGCTTACCACCAGGCGAAGTAAAGTCAAATTATCATACCATAAATTAAAAAAGACCTGTTACAACTGTTCAACATCTAACGCATCAAAGACGTAAACACATCTTTTCCCAAACCAGCGCCATGTAACCCTACACTCAAACCGCGCAAGTCTTATTATTTTATTAGTTGACGCGCGATTTAATCCCGATTGTTGGTTTTGCTAAGTTAATAAGAGTGGTTCTGTGGGTTGGGTGGGTCTTTATGACACCACTGTCGGTGTAGGGTTAACTCCGCTAACTCTGCTTATGTAGTTTAGGGATTATGTTAATATGTGTTGATTCGGGCGACGGGCGTTTGTTGGAAGGAAAGATGGCGGAATTAATAGATTTTAAATTGAATGAAGATAGGAATTTTCGTCGCTGGAGCAAACGAGTCCTTGAGAGTAGACCGCGAGAAGGCAAACTGAAGGCCCTCTAGCCAGATGGACTGATGACCCCATGTTTAGCATGGCACACACCAATGATTTTTCGACACTTTTAGAAGTTATGTGTGTATTTATCGCAGGTTTATAAGTGCCCGGCTGGGTACTTATAAACAAATATTAGGTCTCAATGCAATTACATTGGGACCTAAACATAAACTGGCGAAATGTGGGTGTATATTTGTTTTATTTTAATGTTTGTGAATTGTATTTGAATTGTATAGTTGTTCTCGCTTTAAGAATTATTTAAGGATGGTATTTTCTCCTTTACTAAGTGTTTTATTTATTAACTAACTGACGCCCGCGTGGATGTAGATTATAGCGACTTTTGGGCTCCAAAATCTTAATAGACCCCGCAGAACTAGGGTTGCAACTCACAAGTGGAAATCTTACTTAAATCGTTCGCAAAATCAGTGCAATCGCCTGAATTTACGAAGGCTGGTATTCTGTCAGTCAAGCAAACTTTAGAACACGTATTAGGACAAGTCGGAAGGTTTCGACCTTATAGGGTAAGAGCCACCTCAGACTAGGCTATCTCTAATATAATTAAGTTCATTACTGACGTATATATAGGAACAATGTCCTCATTACCGAGTTACTGAATTTAAAATGTCATTCTGACTTTTAGCCTGGGTTGCACTGATCTTACTTTAACATTAACAGTGCAGTTAAAGTATTGGTCAGGTATAAAAAGGGTTGCACCATTTGACTATTGTTAAAATGACGTCGTAACTTCACCCTAACACTGACCGGCCACGTTCAAACGTGAAGTTCTATCAAAAAGATAACTTTAACCGAGCTACTAAATACAAATACTCTAGTGCAACACATTTAACTAAACCATTACAATCAATGTTACTGTTACCGTTAAATTTGACAGAAACCTTAACTTTAGCAGGTAGGTGGTGCAACTAAGCCTTAGTGTAGAGATAGAGACATTGACGTCACTGCTATATCTATTTCAGTCAAAGTTCATAATGGTAAACCATTGGTAAACCGATATAATATGTACTATATACTCTGTCACTTTCTCACACCTATGTTTTGTGTAAAGATACGTATGTCACTCAAATACTTGTTCCTCTAAGTATAACTTTATGATCTTGTTATCTATTTTCGGATATATAACACCAAATATATCCTGCAATTTATAATACACAAGACATTATTAAGATGTAACTGTACCGCGCGTACAATCAATGTCGGACATGTAGCGCCATCTAGTTCACATAGTGGAACTAACTAGCGGCGCTCGCAAGCTACTATTACGAATATTTTTAAATTACTAAGTACACTACACCGATTTCATTGGTCCTACCACGTGTCCTCTGATTTAAAATCTGTAAAGGTAAGTAGATATTCTCTGCACTTTACTGGGATGGATTTATCATTTATTTTTAGCCAAAGAATGAGTGTTTGGTCTTAAGTCATTAAAACGTCGACCTTCAGTCTAACCGTTATTGAATCTTGAACGGTGGTTTTCTCCTCACTGATGCGTTCGTAGATTTCATTTCATCAGTACTAAGTAACTAGTAGTGCATTCACAAAATTATTCACACTGTGACGTGCAATACTCACGCCTATTTCCCTCCGGGGTAGGCAGATGCGAATTAACAACTACATTTCACAAACTATAGTATCAAAGAATCAATTTCGTTAATATCCAATTTATTCACTTAATATGAGAGCATATATGAATGTCAAAGTTTTAAAATTGCGTATAATTATTTGTCAAAAATATTTGTAATAAATAAAATAGTAAATAAATCATTTGAAAACGACACTTTCGCTCGTTCGGTAGTAAGATCTCCTGAGAAGAGACCAGCAAGAAACTCAGGTAGATTATCGTTATCCTGTCTTTTCTTTTTTAATCTATATTTTTGTTTATCACTACATAGTATAAAACAAAGTCGCGTTTTCTGTCCCTATGTCCCTTACGCAACGGATTTTGATACGGTTTTTTTTAATCGATAGAATGGTTAAAGAGGAAGGTTTATATGTATATAACAGCATGCTACGACCAACAGGTGCGGAGCAGGGATGAAAAATGTTACAAAAACGGAGTGACGCAGACCTGAACCTACGGCCATACTTCCAACCTCTATCAATCGGAACAATACGGCAATCAATCAAAAATAACCAAAACCCAAAGCAAACCACCACACACCTCCCAAACGTATATAGGAGCGAGTCTAATTGCCGTTCAGTGGGCACAACTTCAACGGTTGTATCAACTAATTCCACACCTACGGGAAGAGATAAGGTCATTCTTCTCCATCAGGAACAAACACGTATTTTCTTAAACAAGAAATACTTTTTCTTCTACAGCTGAATAGAATTACCTACCTACTTCCTGCACACATCTTTAGTCACCCTTCCAATCAACTAAAAGCATTATATGCAGGAAACGACTAAAGACATATATTCAAATCCGCCATTCTTAAAAAAAAAATCCTTTATCTTTAGCCCTCGAAACGAAACTCCTTAGATCGTAACAATAGATGGTAACGTTTTGGTGTTGGCCACACAATGTCATTTTTTATGGCGGGAAACCAAATTGTCTATGCATCTGTCAAAATTATTTCTTTTAATAAATGAACTCTATTTCGTTAGCAGTAAAGTTGGTTATTGCTTGTGTAGTTATTTCTAGGGTTGTACTTTTAAAATTAGTGCATAGTAATTTTGGGGAGAGCAGGGCGTTATCGCATTTCTTCGTGTCCATCTATTTACTAATGACTTCCGGCGTCAGGTGCCCCTTCCTCCCCTTCCTAATGATTTCTTTTTGTGTATTGTGCAGCTAGGAACGTAAAATACATAACGATCATTTTAGAATTCAATGATTAATTGTGTCTGGCCGTTACGTTTGTGGTATTGGCTTTATTATGAATTAATAAATGTGTATGTAACGTATAGATAAAAAAATATATTTACGTTAGCATAAGTCCTATTAAGTAGTTTGGTTGGAAAATAAAAAATTGGTGACTCAAGTTTTGTTCATTAAAAGACGTCTAATCCGCTAAGAGGTAGGCAGAAATATATTACAAAGATCTGTGGTAACGCTCGGAAATTGTTTTTAATGAAATACAATCGTTATTTTTGAAATACGATTGATTAGATTAAAACCTACCTTTTTAACCGACTTTCAAAAAGAGGAAGTTTCTCAATTCATTGGAATCTTTAGATTTTTTTATCATATAACTTAGATAGATTTATTTGTACCTATACCTACCTTAAGTATGTAAGTAAGTATGTCCATGTGGTGATGGACACCTCATCCGAAAGGCGTCGTAAGAGACAACTAACAAAAAACACAGACAATAGGTATTACTGCAAGAGAAGAAAAATTCGAAATAACCAACGCGTGGCTAGCAGGCCAAAGTTTCCCAACTTTTGGCGAGGCCTATGTCCAGCAGTGGACTGCGATATGCTAATTTATTGATTGAGGTAGGTAAGTAAGTAATGAATATCATAACATCAGTAAATGTAAGTACATTTCGGTTCTACACAAATCCCGGTCCTAAACTCAAAGACCCAACAACCTAAGACATTAATTGGTCTAGAAGAAAAATATATCACACAAAATTATCTCAATCAGTAATTAAAAACAAAAAAAAACTTCAAAATTCATATAACAATCTTTAAAATTTATGTCAACGCCGATTGGTACATAAATACACATACGATAGGTACAAATCTGCATAGCATACAAAATATAGTCGTATATAAACATCAATTTTGGACGAAGCATATCAATTACTTCTCTCTGCCCTTCCATTTTAAGCCGTAGTCACCTCACACAAAGCTCAAAATCATTTACGAAACACATTAAAGAACTAGGGTATCGCTTACAAGAATGAGCTTTTGTGTAACAGGAATATCAACCGTATTCTATAGACTTAAAGTTCATTTTTTCTTGATAAATTTCGAGAAGAAGTAGAGTATCAGTTACAGGATTGGCTGGCATCGACCCCGCCCAGTAGGGCAGTATACATTTCACGCACACCTAAAGTCCACCCACGAGAATATAACTGCTTGTAATCGATACACATAACCAATTGAACACAACAACGGAATGTCTAAGAGCATCCCTAGCTGGACGCTCTATAATTTGTGATCTGTGACATTCATCATTTAAAAAAATAATTGACAGCTGCTGTCAGATTTACGCGGGTTTTTCAATTAAGCTCTACTTGAAATTACATTGTTATTTACATTTTATAGCCGTTGAAATATTTTTATTGAAGCTTATGTTTATTAAAATAAAACTAATAGTGAGCAGTGTTTGTATAAAAAATAGTGATTCGAAAGAACCCTAATTAAATATTCTGTTTGTCACATCTTAACGGGCGAGGCACGCACGGTCCAGTTGAAATAACAGACAGCATCCCATCTGTTTTGATAATAGTACCGTTTGTGGATAAACCCGTTCATTATCATAATAAATATTATCTTTTATTTTGGATATTACAACGTATTTTAATATTTAGTGGGTATATTGAATGATAAATCACCTTTCTCAATAACGTCCCCTAAGGATATTGGACAATAGGAATACGTGACCATTGACAATGAGATTCGACCAAAGAGTAGTCACAAGTGGCCATAGAGCCGGTAAAGGAGGTCGATTGATATCAGTAACTGTACGTTGTCGTTGGTCCAGCTGACTCATTAGCATAAACAAATAAAATGAACTTGAATTTTTTTACGTTATAATATTTTGTATCTTGACATGTTAGACAGAAAAAATATATCTAGAATTCATTTGTTTAGGTACTTAACTACATCTTGTGGCAACTTTTTATAAAAACACATGTTAAACAAATAAATTAGGCTTACAAATTGACTAACTTAATGGTTTGATCCCGTTTTTTATGTATTTAAAATGCGTTTCTGCAATTTTAAACAAAACACATTAAAAAGACACACCAGGATAGTTCACGTTTAGTTAAGTTCCTAAATAAATGTAGGTACTAGAAGTCGTATGAGTATGTTTATTTGCAATCTAGAACCCATAACACAATCTAGTTAAGCTATATATACTATGGGCACAAAATAGATTATAATATAATAGCACGTACTTTGGGTAGCCTAGTGGTATGGGTAACGGACTGCTGAGACGATGTCTCGGGTTCGATCCCAGGTTACCATGGCACACACCAATGACTTTTCGCTGCTTTTCGAAGTTATGTGTGTATTTATCGCAGGCTTATAAGTGCCCGGTTAACGGCAATAGGCTCGCCACCTATTACATTGGAACCTAAACATAAACTGGCGAAATGTGGGTGCTAGCACCTCTGCCTACCCCTTCGGGGATAAAGGCGTGAGTTTATGTATGTTTATGTGTACTTTGGGTTTACATAACGCAGTGTACAACAGAATATCGTAGAATATATTTTATTTTATTTTATAAAGAGAAAGTTAAGCAATAATTTATAAATTACTTGCTACTTAGGTATGCCCGCGGCGTGGCTGTCGGTTAACGCAACCTAAGCGCCATCTGTGCAACTTAAATTCTATATTACTAATCATAACTCTAGTTCTACATAACCGATTGCAATCAAACAAACGTAAGACTAAGTTAGACCAAACCCCTTCAAATAATGAAATCCGTTCAGTAGTTTTTGTATCAGCGGCCAAACATAAACTTTTTACAATTATATTATAGTAGGTATAGATAGAAGATATTATAGGGGTTAACACCGTTATAAATATTTTCTGACAGAACTACCATAAACAAGAACCATAGATAACGGTCGTCTGAACAGGAAACGAAGGTCGCTTCCGTTTGTGTAGCAACTAGCGCCATATTTTATAGCTTCATACTTCATAACACTTGAAAGAAACTGTTAAAGGTATTTACAATATTCATAGGCATTGTGGAAATGATTTAAACCATAAAATTATACTTAGAGGAACTAAATGTGCGAGTGACATACGTATCTTTACACAAAACCTAGGCGTGAGAAAGTGACAGAGTATACGAACCGTGATTTTCACTACATAGTATAAAACAAAGTCGCGTTTTCTGTCCCTATGTCCCTTTGTACGCTTAAATCTTTTAAACTACGCAACGAATTTTGATGCGGTTTTTTTAATAGATAGAATGGTTAAAGAGGAAGGTTTATATGTATATAACATCATGCTACGACCAACAGGTGCGGAGCAGGAATGAAAAATGTTGCAAAAACGGGGTGACGCAGACGAAGTTGCGCGGGTCAGCTAGTTTTTTATAAATCACTAGCTGTTGCCCGCGGCTCTGCCCGCGTGGATGTCGGTTATCGCGCAGTATTGTAATTTTTTACCCCTCTACACGGTTTTCTACTCACCTCTCCACTCGACTCACATACTTTTGTTCTATCATCAATAGTTTCCGCAGCGCATTCAACGAAAGACGATTTAGGGCACTTTTTTACACCTAGGGTTATGTTACTTAAGTTTTTAGTAAGGATCCCTAATACTTTCTGGTAATAAATATAGCCTACATTACTCAGAATGAATGCACCTCTCCAATGGTGAATAAATTTTTGAAATCGGCATAGTAGTTTTTGAATTTATTCTTTACAAACATACATATTACATACACACAAAAATACAAATGTTGCCTCTTTATAATATTAGTGTAGATATAAAGTATCAACTTTGACAGAAATAAATATTGCAGGGACGGCAATGTTAGCCGTCGGAGAGCACGTTAAGCCGTCGGTCCCGGTTGCCATACAAACATCTTTGGCAGTCGTTACGGGTATTTAGAGGTCTCAAAAGTTTGACTAGCCTAACTACAGAACTTCGATAACGCCAATTTGGTTGTGGAGGTCCGATGGCAGTCGCTTCACGCAAAATATCAAAGTTCAGGACCACTGAGTTAAGAATAGGCTCAGAGAATTATGATGATAGTTAGTTACATCATGTATTGTCCTATAACACAGCAAAAACTGAACATTACTCATTACAAACATAACTCAACTATCCTTCAAAATATCATTACACACTCCCCATTAAAAGCATCCAGTTAAATCTCCATCTGAAAGTAACAAAACGATCTCAAAGTTTGTCTAATTGTCGTCATTTGGAACACCGAGCGCCGAAGCCGTGAGCTGGAAACTGCGCTGCGACACGAGCGTCCCCTCTTAACGGTAACGAAGCCACTCTTGTGAGTGGCAGGTGCCTGTCACCGCCAAGTGGAGATTATACTACGGTTGTTAGTCTATCCTTAGGGATTTGGGAGTGCACCTTTTTATATATAGGATGAAACGGATTTGAGGGTAGAATTTAGTGGAAGAACAATGAATGGGTATTATGTGTTTCCTATTTTATATTGGGTAATGTGCAGTGGGTTCTAAAAGTTCCTCCGTAATTTGAAACTAAAATTGTATAAAGTGATGCCACTACACAACTACTAGTCTTAGAAGCTACTGTATAATAGATGTACTTATTAATGTAATTAAGTGTAGGATACTAACATGAGTTTACTTGTTATAAAGAAACAAGACATCGATCTTGTCTATTTTATTAGCGCTATCTATGTCATTTTTGTTTAAATCAGACTTAGGCTATCATAGAATTAAAGATTTTAAGGTATTCAGGAACTTTTGGAGAACATTATACTTATGTTGAAGAAGGGTAATTGTTTTATAATTAAATTTTGGTAGTACTAAATACGTTTTAGAAGCTAACTAGATCCGTAAATGGTGTGGTGATACTGCTCATTCGAATTACTCAGTGCCATAGACATTAATATTACTAGCGTAAATAGACCCACAGACACATAGTTAGCACCAAAATTAATTGAAAGAATTAAAAAAAATAAGACCGCTTAAAAATAGAAACCAATAAAATAACATGAGAAAAATTCAAAATTTCATAACGTAAGGAAGATTGGCTAGTTACCACCAAATTATATAAACACAGAGTTCAAAAAAGAAGGCTGTTTAAAAATAGAAGCTAATATGATGACAAAAATTCAAATTTTGAAGACTGGCTAGTTAGCACCAAAATTAATTAACAGAATATAAAAAAAAGACTGTTTAAGAATAGAAGCCAATAAAAGAATACTTATGACAAAAATTCAAACATTCACACTTCACAGCATATTCACAGCGCAGCGCGGCAGCTTTAGGAAGATTGGCTAGTTAGCACTAAAAATAAAAAAAACTGTTTAAAAATAGAAACCAACAAAAGAACATAAGCAAAATTAAAAGTTTCATAGCGTAAAGAAGACTGGCTAGTTAGCACAAAATTAATAGAGGACTTTAAAAAATAAGACCATTTAAAAATAGAAGCCAATAAAAGAAAATGGAGGTAAAAAATAATTGTTAGGCTAGTGTTCGTTGACAGCCGGCTGCGGTGTGTCGTGTCGTCATCAGCGAGCTTCATTACTGCCCGGGAGCCCGTAAATTGACTTCGTTAGCCATCGCCCATCAGTTTTACAGGTTGCAGTGAAATACTTCGAGATATACCATTGTTTATCGACTTTGTTAAGTTAAATATAACGATTTTTATTCACTGCAGTGAATATGATTGATGTAGTTAAAGTACCAGGTTCGACAATGCAAGTAACTACATTGTGCCGTCAATTACAATAGTAAATTAACAAATTCTAATTAATTGATTACTTTTATTTTCCTTTATAAAATAGTAACTAAAATATGATAATATATTGACTTTATCCTTTATGCATTATAATAGGTACTATAATAGGTATAATAGGTATTATAGATAGGTTACTACAACAATTATATTGATACATTTACCAATGTATAAAAGGTTGGTAGTTTGAGTGCAAAATTAAGAAAATTCTCTAAAATAATGCAAAAATAGAAGATTCCATTGTTTCCTTAAACAATAGAATCTATTACTAGCTACTATTCATAAAATCATATGACTTATTTCACAACTTGTTGTCGACAAACTATTCCGGGTGATTTTATAGTTGTTACAAAACGAAATAACGATTTTAGCGCAGTTTCAATGGCCAAAATTGCTTGGGAGTATTAATTTGGAGCAAAAGATTAACTCTTTGTACACGTTCCATACATTCTTCTGTTCACCTGTACATTAAAATCTCATAGTTATTTATTTTTTTAATACTTTTACGGGCAATTTAAACTTCCATCGTCTGGATTTGCTATCAAAACTGTGTTCAAAATTATTTCTTTCGAAATGTAGGTTAAACATAGGCTACAGGTAATACCAACAAGCAAATTATTATTTTGTGTTATTATGTATGAATATATTAATATGTCTATCAGTGTACAACAATATTTTATTATTATACAAATGGAGGTATTTCTTTCTAAATGATTACTTATCAAAAAGCATACAAACAAAACGAATAGTGAACCCATTAGCCACTCAATATAACTCAATAATACGAATCTATAACAGTATTCACCCTACACGTCACAAAATGGCGTCGAGTGACATCATTTAAAAAAAATATCACTGGTAGTAAAGTTGAAAATCGAATCGAATACAACATTATTTCAAATTACTCCTGTATTGTACATGGGCCGCTGAATACAATGGATTCGGGTATATAGACGGTGTAAAATAACATTTTGAATAAATCTTTTTGGAGGGGGCGCCATAATAGGTGTTACGAGACTCGCAACGAGTGACGCACCCTCGCTGAAGGAAATCAAAATGCTGGGTTTCCTCTAAGGAGTGAATTGGACACTTGTAAATATTGAAAAAAAAAAAGAAATCTGTTAAAGTGAAGAAATCATGATGACTACTTTAATGGTATGATGTGTTAACAGCTCAATTACTCAGTCAACTATAAAATGAAGAAAATAATACAATATAAGGTAACGAACAGCTTGAATAACGCACTAACCAAAAATTACCGATGAAAAAATTTTTTTGCGTAATAATTTATTTAGCGAAAAGTGCATATTAAGCGAAAGGTTTTCTAAGATTATACCAAAATGTAAAATTTACCCACTGAAATATGAATATTTTGAAACCAACACACAACCAGTAACATGTAAAATAAATTTTCTTAGAACTGATTAGAATGTTTTCTATTTAACTGAGTACTAAATAAATGTCACCATTCTTTTTCTTCTCCTAAGTCTTTTTCCAAGTTGAGTGCAGCTTTCCAGTCTTACTAAGATGTGGCTAAACTAATATCTTCCGTGAAGTAAATACCATCTGCACTAACCACTCGTAACAACTGATTTTAATTTGCCAATGATTTAATTTAATATTGCCTATATAAATTTGCTGTGCGCCAACTGGACTTTCTTCTTTTCCTCAGTGATGTCATGGAGAATCACCAATTTCCCATGACACCTCAGGTGGTGTCTGGAGGAATCTTCTTCTCACGCTGAAACCCAACATATTTGTAATATCTGTCGCCTAGGTCCCGTAGTATTGATCATGATTGCGGATCAATTGCCGTTCGACTGCGACCAATCGAAACGCGAGAGAAGTGATTCTATTCTTAGTCATGTGACCGCTTTTTAAAACGACTTTATTGGTTGAAGAGATATTCCATGAACATTAACTTAAGATTAAAGTTAGCGAAGCGAGATCTCTGCGCAACACATGAACATCCATGTCTGTCGCAGTCAAAGTTTAAACATCATGACAGTCGAAGTCAAAATCTTCATGTTGTTGTACAGAGGTCTCATTCTGCTAACTGTTATATTAATAAATAGAAACGCACCCGAAACGTCGGCAAAAGTTACTGTTCAAAATTATATCGCGTGAAGTCCCGAACATTATAAACACTATGAGTAAACGCCGCGATAGTTTAAAAGTTACATATTAATAAATGTAATATAAAACAAAAAAAAAACGTTTATGTCCGCCATGCTCTCTAGCATACCACCGAACACGAGGCGAACTCACAAACGAAGTTACACAGTCAAGTAGGTAACGAGTGGCCCTCGCGTATTGTACCCTGTTGTAATGCACTCGGGCACAATGCACGCATCAACTAACCATACTACTCCACGAAAACGTCACAGAATTATCAGCTATAGTGAATAAATATTACGGTTGAAATTCGCATCAAATACTTACACAGATTCTCCAACAATCGCCAGCGCTCTCAACGGTACACAGAATAATTCACGTAACGCAGTTACCGGCCGAACTCGGTGCATGCTAATGCCACGCGAAAAAAAAAGAAATTAAAAAAGTACGGCCGTCCATGGTTCGTACGGTGCATCAGTAAACCGAATTGGCGCGTTTTTTTTATTTTCATTTTGCACTGGTTTCTGAATGTGTGGAAGCTGCAAGTTTTAATGAACTGTGATTTGAAGGATTCATTTTTCCCTAGCTATGCTCACGAAGACTTTGTAAAGGTTTATTTTTATGCGGTACCTTATCTAGATAATATAACTACTTATAGATATAAATAAGATATAATATAAGAGTGATCTATTATGTACTCGACATAACTTGGTTATTAGTTATCTACCAGTGAAAGTCCATCCATCCATCCACCCATCCATCCATTCATCCAATAAAAAGTATTGGTCAGTGTTAGTTAGGCAAACAAATAAGTACGACTGACGGAATGTTTTAATTCTTCTTCCTTTAAAATAAAATATTTTCAATCGCCCTAACTCTGCCTACAGTGCATATTTGCCTAGGTAGTAGGTACACCTTCTTGGATAGGTATTAATATACTTGTAGGTAGGGTAAGAAGGTACTATTCTTGTCGCAGATCCCTCTCAATCACCAGGTACCTAATACTCACTAGGTATACTTACTTCTCAAAGAGCAGAGGTTCAGAGATGCATTTTACTATAACTTCAGACTTGACTCTACTTTATTCTGGTCACTCGAAATTCAATAAGGTTTTTTTCCCTCCAAAATTTTTTGTATAACATAACGAAATTAAAAGTTTTTATAACAAAAACCGCAGGTAAAAACCACTGATATACGTATAAAATACTTACACAACACACGCCTAAATCTCACACCCAAAACCAAAGATATTTATCAAATTATCGACAATAGTATTGAATAAAATATCCAGTTGCAATTTAATTCTACCTTCTTGAAACACGAGACGTGTCAACGAGTATTACAAGAAAACCAACTTATATTTTGCTTTGAATAAAAACTCCTTGCTTACATGTCTTTATTTACTTTCATACAACACCATTCATATTGAATTATTGTAATGGCAACATTAAGATTGTACGAAATAGGTATTATGTGACAACGTGTGTTACGTTGATTTCGCGTGGTAGTTTTAATAGGGAGTCGTTTGCGGACAAATTCGATAATGGAGTGTAGTGTTACAGGAGTTACCGCAAATTGAATTTATGTTACAAAAGAAATAGTTCAAGACTGTTATTAAGTTTATACTAGGTGTAACAAATGTTAGCTTGTATCGAATAGGTGAGCCTCAATGTACAATATTACTTAGGCCATTTAAATACTCTTTGATATTCTCTATTAGGTACATCTGTTAGTGTTATCTATGGTTTATTTTACCCGCCTAAAAACAATACATGATCACACACTTTGCTGTTCTTCGTGTTGAGTAAATATCTATAATATTTTTATTATATAATTGAAATTAATGCTTATCTATATTATAAAAATGATTCGCGAAATATGTTGGTAAGCGCATAACTCGAGAACGGCTAGACCAATTCGAGTAATTATTTTTTTTATTTGTTCCTTGAACTCTACGGAAGGTTTTTATGGTGCAACGGGAACGGGATCTAAAGTCCAAGCAGCGGGAACGGGATCAGAAGCGGGCGAAGCCGCTGACATCAGCTAGTATGGAATAAATATGATACCGTAACTTTTAAGCTATCACGGCGTTCACTTATAGTGTCCGAAACATCGGCAAAGGTAAGTGTTCAAAAATATATCGCGTGAAGTCCCGAACATTATAAACACTATGAAATATGATACCGTAATAATAATAAGATAAGAGGATTTAATATAATAAATAAGGATTCATTGCATGAGCATGTTCCTTACGATTATTATCCGTAATATGTAAAAAGGTACTAGATGGATCAGGAAAAAGAATAGAATAAATGCATTAGCTTGTGATATTATTGGAAGTATTCTGATTGATTATGCCCTGTGCCAAGTGTAGCTAATAGGTACAAATGAGGATAACACTATATTTTACAGTGAGTAGTTTTGTTGGTGACGGAACAGTAAAGCTGTTTTCCATGCAATAGTAAATGATTTGTTGATTTAGATCGGAAAAGTGAAACGTCCAAGACGGGAACTGAACTCGAAACTTCGAATGTTCTGAACAACTGAGGAACACAGGCACGTCTTGGACAATCGATTAACGACTCCTACACATTCGTCTACCGATGTTTTTCACAGGTATAGATGTATATAATAGTTACATACACGGCATAAGAGCAACCGAAAATCATAGTTGGCGAAATGTGGGTATTTAATACACCGACCCTACCCCTACGGGGATTACAACACAATAGTATATCGTAAATGTTTTACAAGTTATATTAAGAGAATATATTGGGGGAGAGTGAGGAACCCACCATTCATCCACGGTTAACAATCGAACGGAAGCAATAGCAAAATATTACTAATATTGTCATAGAAAGGGATGCCAAACCGCACTCCTCAAAGTAAGTATAAAGACTTCTTACCTGAGGAAATATGATTTTGTATGTGATATATTTCGAAGTGCGAAGAACAAACCTCGACACGTCCTTCACTTACACGATGCGTATTCAGGACCGTTGTAGAGCGACTGTAACGCCTACTTCAATCTATCTATCTACACTATTAATATAATTGTAATAATATTACGGAATTCCGAAATAGGGTTTGTCGAAAAACAATATTACCATATTTTCTTCTACCAAACTGTATAACATTTTGTTTGCAGATTGATTGTTAAACCGGCATTTTCCATTCACCTAGATTAAAATTAGAGACAAAGGACACATCCTCATTAGCGGTTAGTCAGTAACTTAACTCATTACGTAGTAGGTAACTATTTATTAATCTGTGGTTTCAGTTAAATAACTACATATATACGCTTAACGCTAACGTTGCACCATAAAACAACAATAGTCTCCATACAGAATCTCTGAATACATAAGGGGAGTTGGAAGTGTCAAATAATAATTAATCACCTCTGCGCGAGTGGTACGCCCCCTGTAGGGGACATTAACATGACAATCGCACGATCTGTCCCCCGGGGGGGCATGTACTGCGGAGACGGCTGGCTGTTACAGAGTGATATATTTTTTTTAATAAATTAAGCCAGTATTGCCTTTTTTTCCGTTCTGTTGGTATTTAGTTAAGTGCGAATCGGACTCGTGGACAAAATTGGATTTAGAGACGGACTTGTATGTTACATAATGGCAAAATATTTTGGATTGTCTTGTCATGATATATTATTATTTTTCTTCTACGTGCTAATCTTTGCTTACAATTAAATTACTATTATGGAACTAGAAATGAAAACTTTATGATTATTTTATCATTTATTCGATGTATTAGCTGTAAGTTTTCCATGTGAAAATAAATAAATAAATTGTTTTACCTCTGAATAGAATATAGGTACAATATCCAATGTATGGGATTGACACGTATTTGACATTAGTGACATTTGTTACAGGTATAGATAAAATGTCAATCTATTCGAAACGAAACGAATATGCGAAACGACGACCAGCAAATCACGAATTGTCTAGGGGGCATGAGAATTATTTAGTAGAATATTTGATAGGTAGACAGACAGTTTAAGAGTTTCGGTTTCCTTTTGAGATATTAAACCTTAAAAAATACCTAGGCAAGTAAAAAACTTTGTGCAAACGCTCAAGCTGTGAAATTATCTTCCTACCAGAGTTCTCCCAAAAGACTGCAATATGGAGTCCTTCAGAAGGTAGCACGAGTGTGACATCGCTGGTGTTGAATACATCCTTAAGCTTCGAAAACCACTTCCTATCAGATGGACTGTATGCTTGTCTGCCACCTAAATACTGTAATTTCGAAAAAGATTTAAAAAAAAAAATGAGTACCCAGTTTTTTTTTTATAATATCACGCCTATATCCCCGAAGGGGTAAGCAGAGGTGCTAGGACCCACATTTCGCCAGTTCATATTTAGCTCCCAATGTAATAGGTGGCAAGCCTATTGCCATTAACACTTATAAACCTACGATAAATACACATTAACTAACACAAACATGACTTAGAAAAGCATCGCAGTCATTGGTGTGTGCCATGGTAAACCTGGGATCGAACCCGAGACCTCGTCTCAGCAGTCCATTACCCATACCCCTAGGCTACCGCAGTATTTCAGTAGTTATTATTGTCATATTATTCAGGTAATACCGACAATATAAATATATGAACACGAAAGTGAAATATTCTCAGAGATAACATCGTTAGCTTCAGATATACGTAAGCCTCCCTTATATACAGGGTGCTACACAAAGGACTGACAATCGGAGGGTCGGGGACGTGACGACGCATTCTGTCAGTGCCTCTTATGAGGGATTGAGAGGGTACGACGGTAGTCATCTCATCTCAGACGATAATAGGACGTTCATTTGTCATCTTAAGGATAAAGGTGCTGATAAATTTGAGTAGGTATTCACTTGTAATAAGTATTGTTGCGAATGTTATAGTACAAAAAATAGCGAGAATTTGTTAGCGAGCATTTTATCGAGCTGGCGAGCATTCACAAGAAAGGATAGGGGCTCTAGGTATAGTGATATTCTATTGGCGAAAACGCCAAAGGAATAGTTTAGTAAAGTATGAGATTGACATAAATCTGTTATTAAAAAAAAATTAAAATTCTTGATTAATACTGATCAAAAAACTAACTTCAACCTTCTTCCTACAGTCCCGGGTCCTTTAAGCGGGGCGTGAAAAAGCATCTACTGAGGCCGTCAATCTGAGCGCCACCATTGTAAGTGTTTGTAATGGTGAACCTCTCGCCTGAAACTTTGCCTTCAGCTTAACATCAGGCGAGGTGCAGTCAAATGGATGTGCCGTAAATAAAGAATTTAAAAAAGTCTAGTCGTTGCGTCTCGTTTTTCTCACGACTTAGGTTCAAGATCGGTGCCGAAAGGTATAAATCTGGTCTCTGATTCAACTTAATAATTGTCAACCATTGTCAACCATGTCACGGTAACCTAGTGGTATGGGTAATGGACTACTGAGACGAGGTCTTGGGTTCGATCCGAGGTTTTACCATGGAACACACCAATAACTATCGATGTTTTTCAAAGTTATGTGTGTATTTATTACAGGTTTATAAGTGCCCGGTTAATGGCAATAAGCTCGCCACCTATTACATTGAGACCTAAACATAAACTGACGAAATGTGGGTGCTATCACCTCTGCCTACCTCATCGGGGATATAGGCGTGAATTTATGTTATGTTATTGTCAACCAATAAGGTCTAAAAATATGACATGGGATTTGAATTTGCTCGACCACGGAACCATACCTTTAGTATCAACTTCAACTTAACAAGATATTTTTAATCTGTTTACGACGATGCAAAAAGGTAGGTACCTACCACATATTCATCACTTATACCTCACCACTCACTCTTATATACAATTGAAACTTACAAGCACTCGCTACGCTACCCACTCATAATATAATACCTCTTCAATACACAGCAAATAACAATGTATGAAAACAAAATGAAAAAAATTGTCTGCAAAATTATTAAGCGTCGCATTGCTCATATTATAACTACAGGCGTTAACTTATAATCTATACGAATAAATAAAATAAGAGTGTCTGTTTGTCGCGATAATAGATTTTTAATTGATTAATATTATTATGAATGTATTATATAAGATACCGATAACAAAATAGTATTTTTTTTGCAATCAAATTTTGCTTTTGAAGGAGTTTTATCTATAAAGATGGCAACCTCATCGTACCTTTTAACAATAGGTATAAGTGACTATATGTTGCACGCCGATTAGCATGCGAATACAGTTTTTGCTTTTATTTCGCAATTCTTGACCTCTTGTTAATAATAATATTGACAACATTTAGGATTCTACTTTACAAAACCAGTACTTACCAAAGAATTGTCACCTGTCTACAATGGATGCAAAAAAAATAGAATCGCGATGGATGCAAAAAGTACAGGCTTTTTTTTATGCCTCTTCTTTGTTAAAAATGTCTTCCTCAGAAACAAAATCTTACATTATGTTTGATGGCAATTAGTGATGATAAACCAAATCTATGATCGAAAGTCGCAAAAACCGGGTGGAGCCGCGGCCATCAGCTAGTTATCAAATCAATTGAAAATCAATTTAACCCTTTCAATGCTGTCTGAGACGCGAACTAAGCGTCACAGTAACCATGTATGTGCCCTTTGGGTGTCGTTAGTGATGCTGACTGGCCATTTCTGCATGTCCTCGTTGTCCATTAATGCGTGAATATGTTTAGCTTACGTTATATGATGTGACGTCATCAGTTATTCACTCATCCTTTGATGTAAATAAATGTACCTACTTAAAAAATATGGTTGTATTTTTTTATACAAATGTTTTTCTTTTCACAAAATTACACACGTTACAATACGTGGAATATGTCAAATCTATTATACCTTCAAAATGTAATCTATTTAGATATACTTTTCTGGTGTTATACTTAGACCTGTGTGGAAGCGGTAGTGCGTTTGACTGTTACGTCGGTGGTCGCGGGATCGATTCTCGCTCAATGCGAATTTGTATGCATGAATAGGTATATTAACATTGATCTGGGTGTTCCTATGTGTGATGATATATATGTGTATGTACAGTAGAACTCAAAAGTGCAGTAGCAATCCTACGCAACTATAGCGTCAACATTCTAACGCTACTTGTTACCTTTTTCTTTTAAGACAAGCCAGCGTCGCCTCGTATTGCATAGTAACATTACACACACATATAAGCGCGCCGGCCGCACGCTAAACCATTTTGAGCCTTGATGTGCTAATGCACTTATGAGCTCTGACTGTACCTATTTACAGAAGAAAATATATTTAAAAATGAATGTCCGCATTCAACAACCTATAATAAAAACTAACTAAGCTTTATTTTCAATCTTGATAGCGTTGTGTAGAATATTGTAAAATATTCTATTCACGATCCTAGTGTCACATACCTACCAAGAAATAACAAGAAAGGCTGCCTAGCCTACATAACATAGGCACCAACCAACAGCTAAAATCCTTACGACCTCAACGTTTGACCCAATCAAAAACCATGCATATAAACCTCAAGAGCCAAAGTGGTTCAATGACTTTTATTTGCCATGTTGGTAAGTTAAAATCCCATGAAAACATATCTGATGATTGAGGGCCAAAATTGTAACATCGCAGATGTCTGTAACAGTGACCCTCTTTTCTGAGACTTTCCATTCAGTTAACCGTCGAGGCGAAGTTAAATTAAGGTGACTACACAAAAAAAACAAGACCCATTTATAGTAGCTAAACGTCATACAGATTTATATCCTAAAAAACGAGTGTCATTGAACACAACGTAAGCTAAATATGTTGGAGATATTATCCTCTCCGACGAGTTGAGTGCCTTCCGTCGGACCTCACTTAATTTGTTTTTAAATAAACCTTTCGAATGCAGGCACAGACGGCTCCGTCGTCGGCCCAAAATAAAACTACACTTATTTTTGTTTCCAATAGTGTTTTATAAATATTGAACCTTTGGAATCAACATACGCGGTCATAATATGAGAATTATGGTTTTTTTTTTATTTACGTTTTTTTTTTGGATTAGTGTTGATAGGGGTCGATGATAGACGGCCTCTGTGGCGTTGTGGAAGTGAATGCGACTGATACGCAGGGGGCGCGGGTTAGATCCCCGTTCAGTGCAAATATTTGTATGCATGAATATGGCTTTCGTGCCTTGGAGAGCACATTAAGCCGTCGGGGTTACTTAGCTGCAACATTTTTGGTTAGGAATTTATATTCGGTATACTTACCCATTTTTTACAAAGTGCCCGATTGACAGCAACTCCCTCCTATTAGGTACGTGGGACCGGAGATCATAGTTGGAGAAATTTGGGTGTTTAACACACCCCTGCTTACCCCTTAGGGGATTACGGGCGTGAGCATATGCATGTATGTATGTATATATGATAACATTGTAAATGAGGTTTACCAATTATTGAATACCTCCTTTAATATTTATTTTTTTAATTCGAAATCATTACAATTGTTTGTTTTAACATGTATTGAGACTGTCTCAAATAAGTTGTAAACCAAAAAACACATTTACGTTTACAATGAAGTTTGCTACATATTGCAACGTATCAAATACCTATCTTAAACCTTAATAAAACCGAAGGCCATCTCGCATAGACCGGTTTTGTTTTCAAATCAAATCTGCGGGTAGTTTTACAAACAAATCATGCATAACTTCTATCAATTCTGTACCCACAATCTGATCAAATCGCACCAAACATCCACATACATTATTACGGTTCATTTACGATCGCACTTTGACAGTTCAGACATTTAATAAATGCCCGAAGCACGCATGATATCCGTCTCGACAACAAAACACCGATAAGATTGATAAAGAATACGTCGACCGTGACATGTGTTGTAATTTAATAAGTTTACATCAGACTACTTATATCAATCAGTGAATAAGACTTCAAAATGGGTGCACGTCACAACGTTTTAAAAGTTGTATCTGGGTGGAATGCTGTGGAATTAATATTGAAATGTGTGTTTGTGGGACTGTGGCAGGTTATACAGATGACTGTAAAGAGATTCTGGAAGGGTTACAGAAGGAAATTGTCCAACTTATCGCCTGTGGAGTTAACTGTTGATTCGTCGATTGGAACACATTGTTTTGTTAAAGTAATGGTGAGTGGAATACGAATAGTTTGTTAATATATTATAGGAAGATATGTAGCCCATCAATCAGGCTATCGCAGTCCATGGGGCCGCGTTTCGAACCGGTGGGTGGTCCATTTGCTCATCATCACTACATAGTACAAAATAAAGTCGCGTTCTCTGTCCCTATGTCCCTTTGTACGCTTAAATCTTTAAAACTGTGCAACGGATTATGATGCGGTTTGTTTTAATAGATAGAATGGTTAAAGAGGAATGTTTATATGTATATAACATCATGCTACGACCAACAGGTGGTGAGCAAAAATGTAAAATGTTGCAAAAACGGAATGACGCAGACGAAGTTGCGCGGGTCAGTAGTTGATCTATAAAATGTTATTGATATTGACGTTTTGTAAGTTCTGTTTACTGGTCTATACAGAATAAATGATTTTTGATTTGATTTGACTGCTGGACATAGGCCTCATCCAATGTTCTTCACTGCTCCCTATCCTCCGCCCTCCGTATCCAGTCTGTTCCAGCCGCCTTTTTCAGGTCATCAGTCCATCTGGCTAGGGGGCGTCCCACCTTCCGTTTGCCTTCTCGCGGTCTCCACTCAAGGACTCGTTGCTCTAGCAGCCATAGGTCCTTTGGGACACAGCGGGAACTATATATAAATAAATATTAAAATATTAGTTTATCCTTTTTCTATGCAAAGAGGTCTCTGTTTTAATATGTCGATGTAAATGTTGGATTTAAGTTGTTCTATGAATAAAACTCAAATATATGATAGTTAGTTTGGATTAGGTCACTATATTTCTAAGACCCTATATGAAAAGATAAAGATGGTGTTTTCTAATTGACGTGCGATTACAGATTTAAATTGTACTTAGTTATGAAAATATCGAACACACGTTTTTAGGCAGCGTTAGATTGACATAAGTAGGTATGTTAATATGTAGTCTATACCTACCTAATGTTTCTTGAACATTCTTATTATTGTAAGTACATTGGCTTTGTACATAACTCGTGCAGATCATAAAATTATATATAAACAGTATCATCATCATCATCAATCACTATTTAATACAGACAGACTGACACTTCCGTCTATTATCTTGTATCTAAATAAGCATATCTCTATCAATTCTGCTATAGCAGTCCTATGCTGGACATAGGCCTCTACCAATGTTGGGAGTGCCTATTTCCACGCTGCAGGCGGGTTGGTACCACAGAACAGTAAAAAGAGGTTATTTAACAAGGAGTCCTTTAAAAAGAGGCTCCTTTAACTGTTATGTTGGTACAGTTTTCCTTCTCTCGCAGTGAGATCGTCTATGTTTTATGTTTTTCGCCACTTACGACACTCTTTGGGTTACATGTGATGGTGGGTATGTTTTAGAATATCTAAGTTACGATGACAACCGCAGCGCACCCTGCAGGTGACATTCTGAATCCCAAATACGTCATTTAGCACACTTATATCAGAACATCCACCTTCTTCTTCTTTAGATGACTTCTTTTGCAAGCAAATTCGCCTCAATTTTGGCAATGTCAAGTGATACAAAATTATTAATGGCGAGACGCCAATATCAAGTTTTTCAAGAAAATCTTCCAGAGCCACGTTAGCCACGCCAGTAAATTTGTTTCCGTGTGTGTGTTTTTTTTTATGGCACGTCAATTTGACTTCAACTCGCCTGATGTTAAGCTGAAGGCAAAGTCTCATGAAAGAGGGTCACCATTGCGAACACGTTCAGTGCTACAATGGTGGCGCTCAGCTTGACGGCCTCACCAGATGCTTTTTCACGCCCTGCTTAAAGGACCCGGGACTGTAGGAAGAAGGAAACACGTGCGCCGGTAAGTGTGTCCACCCCCCACGAGAAGTATCAATCAGGTTGTAGATAGGACGTGTGGTTGGATTTTATGGGGCAGAATATTCATATACTGTGGTCACCGCTGAGAATTACACAAATTGACGTCTACATATAGATTAATTATGATTCCCCTCGTTCTCGATTCACCTGGATATGAGTACCTACTAGGTACTTAATACTACTTCCATTGGGGACGCCGTTGACGGGTGATCAGCCCTTCTGTATGGGCCAATTCACTCATTTCCCCTGTAACAACTGCCATAGACGTTCCTAAGACCGCCGGGAACGACGGCTCATCGTGATCTTCAAGACAGGACCAGTGCAAATAATCATATTCATGCATTCAAATGCTGTCAAAATGAATACCTAAGGGATAATTTCTTTTTCAGGGGGTGAAATATCATTACGTGGAAACTGGTCCACGATCAGGTCCAACCGTGCTTATACTCAAAGACGCGCCAGATTCTGGCAACTTATGGGGTCCGAATTGGGCCAACTTTGTCAGAAGACTGGCAGAATCTGATCAGCACGTGGTGACCTTGGATCTGAGAGGAACCGGTGGCAGTGAGGGAGGTTCCCGGAGTGATCTGTCGCCTCCTAGAGCGGTCGAAGAACTGGCGACGCTGTTGGGTGCTTTTGGAGTTTCAGAAAACCGACCGGCAGTGGTCATCGGGTTTGGGATTGGTGGGATGCTGACTTGGTGAGTAATATTAACCTAAATCTCTAAATCGATAAAGATTGCCTCTTAAGTTCTGGAAGTCCTTACCAGCTCACGTATTTCCTTCT
This sequence comes from Pelosia muscerda, assembly GCA_963691645.1. Taxonomy (NCBI): domain Eukaryota; kingdom Metazoa; phylum Arthropoda; class Insecta; order Lepidoptera; family Erebidae; genus Pelosia; species Pelosia muscerda. The sequence goes on from OY829113.1 coordinate 1,899,587, forward strand.
TACTACAGTCCCGGGTCCTTTAGCGGGACGGGTGTAAAGCATTTGATGAGGTCGTCAAGCTGAGTGCCACATGTTAAGATATCTGTAATGGTGAACCTCTTTCCGTACCAGTACCAGGTACTAATAAACGAGATCAAATCAAATTGAGGTCATCATCATCATCAGATGAGACGTGCTTCTCAATTGCATCTGAGGCTAATGTGACCTCGTAGCTCCGGGTCCGCCTTCCAGCGAGGGATATGTTGACCACTGTTACCTCCGGCAACTAAAGACCCAAAAACTGCGTGCGTTTTAGTCGGTTCGAGTCCGACATAACCTTCCGAACCGGCTCTGGCGGGCATAGGTATACGTGTTTTTCGGACGTCTATAAAAGGGTCCACCTTCCAACCTATCCTCCTCCATAATTTTAGACCTCCATGGTCCATCAAACTCTCACAAAGAGTGTGCTCGAATACAAAGAGTGCGAGTGAAATGTATCTAGTTTAGTATTACTGTTGGTGCCTTCTCACTCTAGTCCTATACGTTCCGTCTATGTTATTTTATTATTTCTCTTTATTCCATTTATATACCTACATATTGATTATATTATTAAATACATAAAAAACAACAAAATTAAACATATTTAAAAATATAAAAAATAGTAGCCCACCGGTATCGGGCACAGTGACCAAACTACTGGAGGTTAGGGCTCCAGAGAGAGGAACCTCCTCACAATACGTGCCGTGTCGAGGAGTACCTACTGCCTTCTGCACCAAGCCCTTGACCCAACTGCCTAACGCGAGCCTCTTGAGATGTTGGGTTATTTTATTCTTTTTTACTATTATTATTTAGGACACGTCAATTTGACTTCACCCCGCCTGATGGCAATCTCAAGGCAAAGTCTCAGAAAAGAGGGTCACCATTACAAACACGTAATGTGTTCTTAAAATGGCCCGGGACACGTATTCTAAGTGAGTTTCCGAGGGTTTCTGTCCTGGAGCATTCTCGAGGACCTACAATAGACTTTATGAACATCGTGTGGTTCAATCGATTAGATTTTAACGTAGACATTTTTGACGCTCCGATGACATGATCCGCGAAAGGGTCTCCATATGTAAGAAAGGTCTCATTAGGTGCAAATAGGTCTTAACACATGAAATACACAACTATAGTTGCGGTACGCTAAGATGGCCGTTTTGACACGACTAGTTTTGACCTTTTTCTCTTTTTTTGGTGTGTGAAGTTTATTTTCTTGTGTACCAACCTCGTCATATTTTTCTTTAGTTATTCGTCTAACAGTTCGTTGTCCAATATTAAGCGCATCAAAAAGAGAAAACGAGCATCTCCAGTCAAAACGGCCATTAAGCATTATATAGTGAATATAGATCCAAGGGTGAATAGGCATAAAATTATCAATGGAATATTTTACATTATTTCTTTTACTAGATCTGAAATAAGCCTCTTATCATTTGATGATTCTGTTATAACAATGAACTAGTCCAAAATTACGGTTGAAAGAAAATAACTACAGAATTTAGCTGACCATTTAATCCCTATTCACCCCGTTTTACGATACACGTTATACGGATGTTATTAGGTGTAGGTTAGTTTAAAGTTCAAGATGGTGGCCGATAGCAGCGCGTGGGCAATACGTTGACGAGATTAGCAATATGGCGCGATACAGATAGGTTAAGCGCTAATTATTATCGTTCTTTACAAACAATATCCTGAAAAGTTTGTTATCTATGATTTAGGAGCAATAACAAGACAGACATTTATTACTCATACTCACGAGTACCTACAGCTATAATTAAGTAGGTATACCTAATGAGATTTTTGGTGCCATCGTAAAAATCTATTCATCTTCTAAAATTGGTATTAATTCGAGGTTTTATGTGTAAATACGGTGGACTTTTGGATATATCGTCTTGGACAACACATCATTTCATTTTTGTCATTTTCTTGTGATGGTTCCAGAACTCGTAAAGAATCCTTTGGTAAAGTCTACACCACTTTACTAGGGTATGACTATGACTTAGACTTGACTTTGTCTGTCATTAAATAACGAAAACGCTGCAGAATATTATAAATATATTATTCATATGATATATAAAATATAGCCGCGGTAGCCTAGTGGTATGGGTAATGGACTGCTGAGACGAGGTCTCGAGTTCGATCCCAGGTTACCATGGCACACACCAATGACTTTTCGATGCTTTTCGAAGTTATGTGTGTATTTATCGCAGGTTTATAAGTGCCTCGGAGAGCACGTTAAGCCGTCGGTCCCGGTTGCCATACAAACATCTATGGCAGTCGTTACGGGTAATTGGAGCCCTCAAAAGTCCAACCAGCCTAACTTGGAACTTCGATATCGCCATTGGTCATTAGACCATTGGTTGTGGAGGTCAGATGGCAGTCGCTTCACGGAAAATATCGAAGTTCAGCCGCATCACAGTTAGACTGGAAAGCCGACCCCAACTGAGTTGGGAAAAAGGTTCAGGGAATGATGATGACATATCAAATTACTTAACGCTGACAAATACTACTGTACCGCTAACATTGTTCTAAGGTGTACAATAAAGAATTATCTATCTATCTATCTAATACTCAAGGAGTGAGCCGAAGATACCTATACCCGAAGGGTCGAGGGGGTTCTACGGGACCACCCGGTGCCTTCGGCTTCCAGAGCGCTTCCCTAACACCCTTGATCATCATTCGGGCCGGCTTTCCAGTCTAACTGTGATGCGGCTGAACATTTTCCGTAAAGCGACTGCCATCTGACCTACACAACCACTGGTCCAATGACCAATGGCGATACCGAAGTTCCCTAACACTCTTTGATATTAATCTTTTTAAATTCTTTGCTAGTCAAGATCTATCGATGCTGACTGTACAAGTATTTTCCACCCCCAAGCTCCAGATATAACCCCGTTCATTGTCCACAGGTACCTAGTACATTCACGAAGTCCTATGATCAGCAAATTCGCAGTGATAGACGCTCCACATCCGAACCTGTACTGGCAGTATCCTCCAGCGACCTTCTGTCATAAAGCACTGCATTTTATGCAGGTTAGTATATACTGGAGACCATTTCACATAACATAACATAAACTCACGCCTATATCCCCGAAGAAGTAGGCAAACATGCTAGCACCCACATTTCGCCAGTTTATGTTTAGTTTCTAATGTAATAGGTGGCGAGCCTATTGCCATTAACCGGGCACTTACCTATGAACATATTTTTTTTCGTGCGCAAAATTCACACGGAACCTCCACCAAAACCGATGGAGGTGATTATGTCGGACTCGAACCGACCAAAACGCACGCCGTCCTTGGGTCCTTGATTGCCGGAGGTGAACCACGGGCAGGCACTGCCGGAGGTGAGATTATACAAGACATCTCTCGCACCCCGGCAGACCCTGGGACATCTCTGTTGACTTATAAGCCTGCGATAAATACACACTATAACTTATCGAAAAGCATCGAAAAGGGAGACCATTTCTGAAGTTTTTCAAATCATCTGTTCAAAGTCACCGATTCGAGGTTTCTACTCTAGAAGTCGTATGTGGCCATTCGCAAATGTAACCAGCACATTGTTATCCCCTCCTCATCCCGTAGTCGCATTCAGAACAGCCCTTTCCCTTAGGTGTCATAAAAGATATCTAAGGGGTATGGCTATTCTCCATCTGCACCAGCAAGTCTTGGAACTCATTACCAGCTCACGTGTTTCCTTCTTCCTTCAGTCCCGGGTCCTTTAAGCGGGCCGTGAAGTGTCTGATGAGGCCGTTAAGCGAAGCGCCACGCTTATAATACTGTACGTTTTTGTAATGTAGACCCTCCTTCCTGAGACTTTATCTCCTGACCTTCAGTTTACCATCAGGCGAGGTGAAGTTAAACTGACGTGTCTTAAATAAGAAAGACAGTAATGCAGCCCCTGTGTGTGACAAAATACCCGCTTATCGGCAATAGCGATAATAATAGGCGAGAAAAATGTGTGCATGCCTCATGCGTTGCGGAGAAATTCTATGACACATTATTTCAATTATTATTATTTGTACTTATAGGTACACGATTATTTTAGTTAGTTGATGCATCATTCTCTGATCCTGTACCCAACTCAGTTGGGGTCGGCTTTCTAGTCTAACTAAGATGCGGCTGAACTTCGATATTTCCCGTGAAGCAACTGCCATACGACCTCCACAACTAAATTGGTGATATCGAAGTTCTGTAGTTCTGTTTCGGGAGCGTTCCCCTAACACCTGTCTATACCTATTGTATCTTGGTAGATAGCTGCAGCTTTTCAAATCCAAAAGCTATGTTATTCGATTAAGTTTTATATGTAAACCTCAGTGCGTGTGGACGTCTTAAACTTGGTCGAATTTTATCACCTCAAAACTAAGTTCAAGATGTTGATTACAGTGGCCATATTTTCCTGAACGGTGGCTGGCTGAAGGCGAGTTGAAAGACAAAGAAGGTCGCTCAGTCAGTTCCCGGGCGTGTGACTGGACTGGGGCACTCAATTACGTGAGAGGTAGGTTCTATAATCTGTGGTTCTATAGTTAAGTACCATAAATTCTGAATAATAATAAATATTCAAGGACAATCTACACAACGCCACCTAGACCTGATATTATATCTACATATACATTCTGTGTAATAAGTATCGGGAATTTGTCAATAAAACAAAAAATACAAATTATTCATCTAAATTTATTTTATCGCCTTCAAAGTAGGCTCCATCGTTTGCAATACAACATCTCTACAGCTTCACCCAGTCTTCCATACATTTTTCATAGGCTATTTGTGGTATGGCCTTTAGCTCATTCAGCGAATTTTCTTTTATGGCTTCTATCGACTCAATTTTGGGTTTCAGCTCGTTTTCGAGACGCCATTCTGAAGACTGTTGGCTTGTTTGCATGTCATACTCATAAACCTATGTCTCGTCGCCAGTTATTATACGTTTCATAAAGGTTGGATCCGTAGAAGGTGGGGAAACCATGTCTTCAGCGACATGCTTTTGCTGCGCTTTTTGAACAAAATTGAGCTCTTTTGGAACTAGTCGAGCGGCGACGCGTTTCATGCCTAAAATGTCAATGAGAATGTTGTGGACGGACTTAAAACATATGTTCACCTCACTAGGCAACTCTCTCAGACTCATACGTCGATTTTCGAGCACTAGCTTCTTGATTCTGTCGATGTTTTCTTTGGTCGTAGCGGTTGAAGGGCTACCAGAACGAGGCAAGTCTACTACCACTTCTCGGACTTCTTTAAAAGCCTTATACCATTCATAAGCCCTTGTTTTCGATACACAAGATTCGCCGTTGGTATTTTGCAATATTTTTAGTGATTCACCACATGAAATATCATTCGAAACACAAAATTTAAGGCACACTCTTTGTTCAACAATATTTTCCATTGTAAAAATCGCCGAGGACTCAAAACTATGACCTACAAAAAGTGTAGTTTAAAACAAATTAAATGACAGATCCCGTTCAAATTTTGTGCGCTAAATCAGTACAGTGCTACCAACATGCAGTAAAAAAATTAGAACGACCTCTTTTACGCGGGTCTTTTTATAGCCATATTCCCGATACTTTTTACACAGAGTAGTATATACATACATACATAATATGTATACCTATTATACATATAGACCTGATAGATAGAGTAAGAGCTTGTGTTATGTGTTCTAGAATGCGGATAAACATGAGACAGGGGTGAGTAGATGATGATGATGATAATAAACATTGATGAATGCGCTAACTTTAATAAGATATTGTTTTTTAATATTCGTTAAGCTCATTTCTTCACATTGTAGACATTTTTTTTATCATAAAAAATCGTTTTGATCCTTTCTAGTCAATTTTGGTTAGGTACCGCCGGTACCGCGTAGTTCAAAACTTCTTCTATTGAGTTCAGTTGATCAAAGTACTTATATACCTGGAAAGAGACCAGTCGCGGGTTCAAATCCAATTTTAATTTCTGGTACTTAAACAAGCAGTTTCTCCAACAATTTCACAGCGAGACGTTATCATGGAGGTTTTCATTCCATATTACAGGTTCATGCACTATAACCATACTACGTGTTTTACAGGAGCAGCATGGTGGCAAGTAAAGCCAGCTCTGCGAACCTCCCCTCCTGCCCTGCTCATCGGGAACAAGGAGAGTGCTGCCCAGTTAGTAGCCAGTGCCCAGCACTGCACCAACTCGACGCTGAGACTGGTGACTAAGCCGGAACCCAGCAGTAAGGAGCTATCGGATGTGCTGCTAGATTTTCTTATAGGTACGTTTGTATATTTTTATCTGCACCACCATCTTCGTTTCTGGTATAGTAGCCTCCATTAGACCGTTACTCTGTACCTCTGCTACCGTGACCATCAATCATCAAGGGTGGTTGTATCGGACTTGGACTGATGAAAACCGCATGTTGTCTCGAGTCTTAATTGCTAGGGTGTAAGGATTACAACCGCGGTAGCCTAGTGGTATGGGTAATGGACTGCTGAGACAAGGTCTCGAGTTCTATCCCAGGTTTACCATGGCACACACCAATGACTTTTCGATGCTTTTCGAAGTTATGTGTGTATTTATCGCAGGTTTATAAGTGTCCGGTTAATGGTAATAGGCTCGCCACCTATTACATTGGGACCTAAACATAAACTGGCGAAATGTGGGTGCTACCACCTCTGTCTACTCTTTCGGGGATATAGGCGTGAGTTTATGTTATGTTATGTGTAAGGATTACCCAATAAGGCCTCCAAGGGTCCTCATGTGGGAAGAGCGGTGATGCTGTACCGTTGTGGCCTACAACACCTATATCCATTTGTTTACGTACTTTACTTAAATAAAGGTAAACAATCTTGTGGCAACTTTTTATAAAAACACATACCTATTAAACAAAAAATAAACTAGGCTAACTAACCGACCAAGTAGTGGTTCGACACAGGCTTTCAGTCTTAAAATGCGTTACTAAGTACAAAAGTATTTTTATACGGAGTTCAACAAAACATATTTAAAAGATACGCTGTGACCGTTCAACAAATGGGTTATAGTTCCTAGTTTCAGAACGAATAATTTAATTGATGGCAACACTGATGTTTGCAATATTGTCAACATATCGAATTCAAATACCTACTATCGACCAGGGGACCTAGCCAAAATGCATTCGTTCCGAATCTACATTCGTTATCGCTCTGAAAATGTATGGGAGTGACATTTTGTTGTCGGAATGTCATGTGATCCGATTCCGACAACAAATGTCACTCCCATACATTTTCAGAGCGATATCGAATGTAGATTCGGAACGAATGCATTTTAGCTAGGCCCCCAGTGCCAGTTTATTTAATACTCGTAAACTCCTTATTTAATATATCGGTGCCAGTGTGTGATTAAGTGGCAGGAGCAACTGCGAATGTCACCCCCTTACCTACTCCCTACTGTTGTTTTCTTGTTCCCCACAACCACTTTAGTAATCACCATTTTTGAAAATTCTAGTCTCAAACCTGGTTTTACCTCTAATGCATTTTTTTTTTCAGATAAATCAAAGGTAATAGAAGAAGTACCAAAAGGTCTTATGGGACGCATGTTAGGAGCTGTCGCCGACAGAGGGCGGGAACTTACCGCCCGACTGGTGTTGCCACCTACGCAAGCGTGAACACCCACGAACAGAGATGGGGTGGTTCCCGTGGCTCTATTTGACTCCACGGAGAAACACCGCGGCTTTGTATAGCCTTTGTGTGCTAGATTTTTTTAAATAGTTATGTAGGTAGATGATAAAATCATAATCTCAATGTCCAATGCATATGAATACAAAAATGTAATTGAATTTTTATTACAATAATTATTGTATATTTTAACCAACTTCAAAAAAAGTTAGTTCACAATGCGGTTGTATTATTTGTCCGAAATATTTGGTTTGAATGTTAAATTTTCCAGTGGGGAGAGAAACTTAAAAGTTGATGTAGATGTCGCTAGCATCAAGTTTGCTGTCACTTTGCTGTTGGTCTGTCATTTTGTTAAAGGTCTATCAGAGATTATAGAATTTTCTCCGTCTATGGTTTAATGGTGTCTTGAATGCCGTCTTACGCAGACAGATTACTGTTGAATATTTTGATTTTCATTGAAAAATCATCTTTCTTTTCTAGTAAGCTATTTCTTACCGTCTCATACTCGCCATGGCGTTTACTGGTAGTGCTTGTGCGGCTAAGCACGTAATTAATTTCAAATTTATTTAACTGCAATATTTTTGGTGAGAAATTTTTTTTTCGGCATACCTATTTTTCACAAAGTGCACGTTTGGCAGCAATGGGTTGGCAGCAATATTACATGGAGAAATCCATAGTTGGCGAAATATGAATGTTTAATACCCCTCTGCCTACCCCTTCGAGGATTACGGGCGTGAACATATGAATGTGTGTGTATGGATGCTAATTTCTTCTTTCTAAGTTTGTTTTTTGATAGAATAGTTTAAATTATGCCATTCTAAGAGAGGCTGTACTGACAAATTACTTATTTTTATTTGCCAGGCTCAAAATGTACATCATTGACCAGCTATAGTCGACTTGGCGACATCTGCTGGCCTAACACGGGCGCGGGACAAATATCTCTCTCCACCGCTTATGTCAAATTGACGAGGACAAACGCGTTTGTCCCTAATTGCTAGCATGGCGTCGAAGGAGATAACTTATGTCCCTCGCTGTGACGTAGACAAGGGACTTTTTCTCCACTTGCTTAGCACGGCGGCCGTAAAGTGGACAAGATATGTCTCTTTTTGACAGATTATAGAGAGATATTAGTCTCCGAACTATTGAGGTGGGGACAAAAATCGTAACCGAAAAATAAATACATCAAATTTGATTAATTAATGAATGAATTAAAATTTTAATAATATATATATGTATATATATGGGGAAGGGGGGATTTAAATATTTTTCTCAAATAATTTTGACCCTCAATATTTAAAATCCAGTAATAAAGTATTAATATTTGTATGTATGTATATGTATGTATGTATATGTATGTATATATGTATATATGTATTTATATATGGACTCTACAACCGGTCATAGTGGGACCCCCCCCCCCCCCCCTACAGCGGTCAGGAGTACGAGTGTGACACCCTAGGCATTACAAACATCGATAGGCTATAGTAACCATTTTCCAACAGGTGGGCCGTGTGCTCGTCTGCCACCTAAGTTGTATAAAAAATCCAAACATATAATCCTATATTATTACGACACATTACGTAACACAATACATCCCATTACAAAGTAATAATACCTACTTACTAACTTAGCTATATCTACATTATATGAAATTAAAATAACACCGACAATTTAAAAAGTCAATGTTGCACTTACAAAATATGCACGTTGCTAGGTTTTATCAATTTGGTCGAATAATACTTTTTCGTATATTGGTAGCATTGAGTGGACAAACGTTCTCCCCGGTGACAAACTAGTCTCTCCTCGACGCCATGCTAGCTAAAGGGAGAGAGAAGCAGGGAAAGACAAATTTTTCTCCACTCCCCGGGGACTTTTGTCTTCGCGCCATGCTAGGCCTACTGGTGTAATAAAAAAGCAGTTTTTCGCCCCATTAGGGAGTGTTTGTGAAGCATGTATACCAATAAATTATTATTTTTATTAAATGGAAATTTAATATACTTTTTATTGTTTTATATTTTATTTATATAGGTACCTACTCTCACTCTTATAGCTCTGCTTGCTATCTTGACGTTTATGACATTTATGAACGAATGCCAATCCCATACAAAATATTCCTTTTTAAAGCATTAATTAATAAAATTAGTACATTTACGATGTTTTTCCATTTTTAATCATTAACTTCGCCATTTTCGCCAACGGAATTATTAAAAAACATTTTGTACAAATACATTTTTTTTATACCACTTAGGTGGCAGACAAGCACACGGCCCACCTGATGGGAAGCGGTCACCGTGGCCTATGGACGTTTGCAACACCAGGGGCGTCACACACGTGCTGCCTACCCTGTAGAAACTTGTTCATAAAAATAAAACAAAACCATTGCAAACGCCTCTTTAATACGCAATATGCTCCACAAAAGCTAACCATTCATAAATTTTCACTATTAATATAATATTCACAAATCTCATACAATATAAAGCTACTCTAGCTAGCGGCACATCCAATTGCACCAAATGAAGGAAGAATTTATATCACATAACTATAAGTATAGAAACTATACTACAATTTATATAATTACTAATTGTAACAAATGAGATGTACGTAGATATTCAGAATATACTGCTTTTTAACGTAATAACGTTATTTGTAACGCTAACGTAACACTTTACAATAACATTATTACGTTATAAATATTGTTATTGTAACGATTTGTAACATGATACGTCACTATAACGCGTAATGTGTTATAATATGGCCTGTTTTTTTTTTATTTTGTCGTGCGAAACATCCCTTTGGACTCGAATCAACTAAAACGCATGCCGTCTTGTCTTTGATTGTCAGAGGTGAGTTTATACTAGACATATCTTATAATATGACCTCGTGATACAGTTACGATAACATGGTATGATAAAATAGCGTTTTGTAACGTATATGAAACTAACTTTAATTTTATCGGAGGCCTAATTCCTGTAACATTTAAGATGATTACGAATCGATTGCCGTTCAACTGAGATCAATGAAATTGTGAGAAGTGACGTCTTAGTCATGTGATTGCATTTTTGAGCGATTTTATTGGTCGAAGGGATATTCTAATAACATAAACATTAAAGTTACCGGAATGAGACTTTTAACTTTAATATCATTCAAAGTTATTTCTGTTACAAAATCATAAATTCGCGTCCACCTATTATATTTACTAGAATGTACACGATCATAATATTTGTACAGCCGACAAAAAAGATACGGTACCACTTTTCATATAATGTTGTATCTCCTTTGTTGACTGTACTGTACATGCCTTTGATGCCTGATGTTTCAACAAAGATATTTATAAACATAATAGTTTAACATGGAACTTGAAAGTTTAATAGTTATTATAACTATACAGAGTGTAAGGGAAACACTCCCGAAGCCGAAGGCCCCTGGTAGTACTCCTGGTACAAAAAATAACGATTCAATCACTTTTGAAGTTTTTTTTACTATTTTATTACAATTATTTACTCCATTGTATCAGAGAATCGAAAAGAAACGATAATTTCATAAAAAATCACTGAAAAAAACACCACTAATGGCGCCATAATGTGAGTTTCTTGTAATTGAAAAAAAAAACATTAAAAAAATAATGAATTTAAAATTCCAAAACGTATTTTAATGCCAATATTATGTAGTGTAACCATAACTACCACCAGAGGCCTTCGGCTTCGGAAGAGTTTCCATTACACTAGCATATCAAAATAAAACTAGTTATTCACTAAAAATAACGTAACAAAAAACTATATATTTACAATAAATAACACTATTACGCAACGCAATCTCATTTGTTACAATTATGGAAAAGCCAAAACATACTTAGGCCAGACATCGAATAGGCACAAATCCTTTATATTAAGTTAGCTTAACCTTCAACTACTTTACGTACAAAAATGGGATGGGTTGATACTGAATGTGATGTCGGTGTGGGATGAATTTGTAACTTATAGCTGCACTTTCGTTATTTTTTTTAATAAAAAAAATAATTTATAGGTATCACACAAATAAGTAAAAAAAAACTGAGAAGGGGGGATGAGAGGAGGGGAACGATTTTTTTTTATTTATGCCACATCAATTTTTCTTCACCTCGCCTGATGGTAAGTTTAAGGCAGTCTTCTGCCTCAAAGAGAAATAAAATTCATAATTCTATTTTTTTATATTTAGGGCACGTAACTTTGATTTTACCTCGCCTGATGGTAAGTCTCAAGAAAGAGGGTTACCATTACAAACACGTAAAGTGTTACAATAATGGCGCTCAGCTTGACGGTCTCATTAGATGCTTGTTAACGCCCCGCTTAAAGGACCCGGGACTGTAGGAAGAAGGAAACACGTGCGCTGGTAAGGAATTCCAAGACGTAATGGGGCGGCAGAAAAAAGTCTCAACGAACCGTTTGGTTCTATATTTGCTTCTCAGAAATTCTTTCGTTCCCCCTTGGTATAGGAGACTAAACTATTATCACGATTGAGATATTAAATGCAATACCTGCCACAAATAAAATCATTCTAAAATAATTACAAAAAAAAAATATTGCTCACATTTATTTTACTGCCTAAAGTGTACAGTTTTATTTTTAATTTAGCTGCCAAGTTACAATATATCCCACAAATGGTATACGATAGAATTGGCAGTAAGTGTCAGTCATTTTTAAACTTTATTTAGAGTACATTAGAGTCGAATTTAATTTGGCACAATATCTGATATCATACTTTCTTTCATATTTTCGTCCCTTTCGGTAAACTATAGTTGCGACACTTTATGATGGCCGTTTTGACATGACTAATATTGATCTTTTTTTCTTTTTTGGTACATACATACATACATACATAAACTCACGCCTGTATCCCCGAAGGGGTAGGCAGAGGTGCTAGTACCCACATTTCGCCAGTTTATGTTTAGGTCCCAATGTAATAAGTGGCGAGCCTATTGCACATATAACTTCGAAAAGCATCGAAAAGTCATTGGTGTGTGCCATGGTGAAACCTGGGATCGAACCCGAGACCTCGTCTCAGCAGTCCATTACCCATACCATTAGGCTACCGCGGCTACTCTCTTTTTTGGTGTGTGAAGTTTATTTTCTTCTGTGTTAGTCTCACCATATTTTTCTTTAGGTATTCGACTAACAGTTCGTTATACAATATTAACCGCACCAAATAAGAGAAAATGATCATTACCAGTCGTGTCAAACGGCCATCATAGCGTACCGCAACTATAGAAGTATATGTTTATCAACTATAACATGTAAAGATTAGAAATCATTTCATTATTCATTTTGGAAGAAAAAAGGGCAGTGTTTTTAAAATTTTACATTACTGAATGATAAAAAAAAAGACATAATTACAGAATTATTGTTAAATATATACGTATTACGTAACTTAAGCGTCCTTTACACAACACACAAGCTTTAATTTTCTATTCAGACTGTTTTAAACTTAATAATAAATAATTACATACTTAAATTATAATTTACAACTTAAATGCTATAAATGAAAATCTACAAAGTCGTTTTATTTGTACGAGTAGTGTTTAAAACGATATTTAAATCAATATCTGTTTAGAATACCGTGTCTGTCAGAATGTCTGATTGCTTGCCTCATTTAGCATCGAGACAGTGATCAAAAATTGCAACCTAATTGCTACTATTTGCTACCTGCACTTAAATAATTGCTACCTCATTAGTTTTGAAAATATAAGGGATAACAATGTCACTGGCTGGTCAGCGCTTAGTTTAAGCATACTAAACAGAGTTGAGCTATTGTTTTTGCTTCAATAACTGCTACCTAATTGGCAAAATATCGATACTTTATCTAGTTGATAACGGTTTTCATATCAATATCTATTTATTAAAACGATACTTAAATAAATATCTGTGATATTTAAATAAATACCTCATTATATTATAAAAAAAAAGTATCTTAGTACGTTTATTCGCATTCTAGATACGCATAACACAAGCTATTTAAGCTATGTTTTCCATGGGTCTAGATGGCGTTGTGTAGATTGTCCTAGAACATATAGTTATTAATTTTAATTAAATATGAAGGGCAATATAATTCGCGAGGAAATGATGAACTTAGACTTTTATCACGCCTTTTTAATTATACGAAAACCCCTTCAATGTTCACCTAGTCGGAACCAAACATTAGATAGCTATAAAAAGATATTACACATAAATATCATTTTAAACAATACTTGTACAACTTTTGTTAGGGTTAGTGACATATTGAGATCTAACCCTTGGCGGCTACGTACCATTACGACCTCGTAGTTTGGACCCTATCACAAAAAACACCCATATGACGCTCAATTTATGACTCATGATGATGATGACGATGATGATGATGATGACGATAAAGATAATGATAAAGATAACATAACATAACATAAACTTACGTCTATATCCCCGAAGGGGCAGATAGAGGTGCTAGCACCCACATTTCGCCAGTTTATGTATTAACCGGGCACCTTGCTATAAATACACACATAACTTCGAAGTCATTGGTGTGTGCCATGGTAAAACCTGGGATCGAATCCATGACCTCGTCTCAGCAGTCCATTACCCATACCACTAGGCTACCGCCGGTCTACTGATGCGCGGATGATAAAGATGATGATGATAATAATGATGATAATGATGATGATGATGATGATGATGGTGATGATGATTATGATGATAAGGTCAAAACATTGGGGTCGTACGAGCACGTAGTCTAAATGGCACTAACAACATACCTTATGTTAGTTGAATATTCAATAACATCAGTCAATCAATATTGTTACATAGCAACAAGTCTGTTAACACCGCAAATCACATAACTATAAATCATATATTTAATGTACAGTCAGCAATCAAAGTTGCTGAACACTTACAATTTACAAACTATCTTCATGCTGAAATTGGTTGGGCTAACTTAACTGCTAGTTATTAGGGGATTACTAATAATTTCTGTTACTAAAATACTTTAAAAAAAAAATTATAACATTTATAGCAATTGATAAGAACCTAAAATATATTATTTTTAACGTTTAATTGATATTATAATTTATTAAAACATATTATATCTTTAGAGAACAAAATTAAAATAAGTTATGTGATATTCAAAAAAAAAAGTAAAGCTAAAGTGTTCTACAAATTGAAATGTGTTAAGCTACTTTTTTGCTGACTATATGTATACAATTTTATTCTGGATGTAATTCTAAAACATTTTCGTAACTACCTCGCACGGTATGAGATCACAATGTTTAAAAATTACATTATATATAACTGAAGATTATTTCATACATTGTACAAATCTATTATCAGATCAAATCAGATTCTAAATTATAAATTAAACAGGTTTAAGATTAATAATTGGCTGACATACACTTACGGCATAAATAACTTTGTAAACTCATATAAATATATAGCATTACAAAGTTACATTTGCAGCTGGTGGTATAAGGGCCGAGTGTTTAGTATGGGACCAGTATAATTTGGAATGTCTTCAGTTAATTACGTTACTGAATATAAAAGTTAAGACAAATACGTTTTAGAATTACCATCAAGAGTGTTTGAAATAATGAGTTATTACAGATATTGGATTTCTTTTCGTAAAGGCGTAACCACAGTTCGTTATGTGTCAATAGAAATATAAACCAAAACGAAAAATATTTGTGCATATACAATGTTCGCATAACTAATAACACATATCGAAGAGTAGTACCACTTTGAACTAGCAAGCGTCTCAACAACCAATATATTAACATTCCACTTAAACAATTCCAAAACACTATAGAAAATTATTACCTCGTATATTCTACAGGTTTTAGAAAACGTCCAAACGTCATTCACTAAAAGTCAAATCGACCAAACGTCATCCACTAAGAGTCAAATCGACCAAACGTCATACACTAAAAGTCAAATCGACCGAACGACCTACACTGTCGTTTCTCCTTTAATTTCAACATCCGACATAGCTTCGCTCACACAACTATCACTGTCCGGCTTCAACGTGACGTCACTGTTCAACGTCACATCTAACCCCGTCTCTTTCCTCGGCGTTCTTTCCTTGTCACTCTCTCGCCTTGTTATCTGAGTGTACAACTCATCTATTTCACTAGCGAAAGACACAGGACTATCTCTATTGACTTCTGGGCAACTTAATGCCGGAGTTGGCACATATTTGCCTAATTTAGGATTATTTTTTATAGTTTTCCGCCAACCTGGATCATAGTTGACGTATTGACTTTCTATGTTTGATACGTCTTCATTACTAAAGCTTATTTCGTTAGGGCACATTGAAGATGGTGATGGGGCGTACAACCCATGACTCCGAATACTGACCTCTGACATTTGATAATTCGGACAGTATATATCGCTTTCATTCTCAAAGCCTTGCTCGCTAGCATTAGTGCTACAAGTCTCAAAATCATAAGTAGTTTTCGCCATAAAGAAAGTATCTTTATCATCATCCAATTTTTCTTTTGAACCATCCATATCCTGGTTTTGGAGTAGATTATCTAATTCTCCAGAAGCTTCTATATGATGTGGAGTGCTAGACCTATTAATTTCATCGCTATTCATAGTACATTCTTCAGAAATATCTTGAAGAGATTTGTCGACAGCATTTTCTTTATCTTTGCTGGGTTGTAGATAATCTATATATTGCCCAAAACTTTCTGTGTCTGTGATCTCGTTTGTGGAACATAACGCACTGTGTGTCTCCTGAAAGGATGTCATTTCGGAATGTGTGTTTAATGTCTGGTCGGAACAAGTGTGGGGCATTGCTATTTCTGATGCCGAGCTGTATTCTAAGCTGCATTGCTGAGATATCGTTCTCATTTCTGGCTGTTCGCTCGCGTGGCTTTGAAGGCATTCTTCGGACACGCTTGAACGTTGTCCATTAAACGTTTTTGGTACATTTGATTTGATCACTTGGTGTTGAGGTACTAAAGTTTCAGGTACGTTAGTGTAAATGTTCATTACTTGTGCTCTACTAGTTTTTGGATCATCGTTTTTATTCCAAGACTTGCGATCAGTGGAATAACTTTTATAATCTTTTGAATCGTCTTCTAGAAGATTTGGATTTAAAACATTTCTTGTTTCTTTTATACCATTATTTGATCTTTCAACATGTATATTTGTGTTGTTCACTTTTGAACCCGAGTTTAGGATATTAGCTACACCACTATATGCTTCTTTAGTCGGCAATGGAAGTGAAAAGTGTGAATCATTATCACAGTCCCTCCTTGTGGGTAGTTCTAAACAATTTCTTTTCATATTTTGCCTTTGTTTCTTGAAAAACTTTTTGGCTACATTCATCTGATTCGGATTATAGAATACTTCAGGGCCGACAGTTCCATTATCGGGGTACGTCATCATAGAATTATTAGATCTATATTGCTGTCTATGTAACACAACCAGATTGATATTTGGAGTTTTGCCATTCGTATTCTTGAGGACATCTTTCTGTAAAGTCTGTCCATTTAATTCTGCTGCGGCTTTATAAGTACCACTGTTGTTAGTTTTAGAATTAGTTCTATTAGAACTTCGACTGTCAGATCTCGATCTGTTATCATTCGGTATCGACTGTACCCCTAAACCTGTACCTCCAGGTGTATTAGTTTGATTAGGGGGCAAATTCTGCTGGTTCGCATCAAAAACGCTACGATTCCTACAGCACTGTTTACTCTTCTGTAAATAACAGTGCATCATTGACCATTGAGCTCTGACATCAGATCTTGCTATACCGTAAAAGAATAGAATAAACGTCCCTAAAACTGTGGCACATACAGCATATATGATACTGCAAATATCTTCCTGGTACGGTAGATAGGCAGGCAATGGTCTATACACAGCTATCGCCCCACAAGCCCACACAGATATATACAAACACATTACTATAACTTGGGCTCTTAATTGAATAATAGGTGTATGTTCTATATCCTCAACTTCAGAATCTAGAGTAGATTTCACACTACGCCTCTCTGCCCTATCGTTACTCTGTGGCTCCCACATTTCTAAATCAACATTTTCAGTCGCCTGAGTACCTTCAGACAGCTGCACATTCATATTCCGTATCGTACAGCGTATCAATAAAAATAGAATCAACAAAAACATTAATAAAATACCACCTGGAACGAATAACGCACTCAAAGCCGGAGCAGTGCTTAGGAAACACTGTGAATATCCCGCATAATCTTTCAAATTCACTGCACCAGATATCCCACAAACGATTAGGGCTATACCCCACCCGACTAAATATAAACCTAATATAGGCTTCTGCACTGGAACGTCTGGTGGTATATCATCTTCTGGGGTCCGGACCGGGTTGTGTGTCTTTGTCACCCATTTATACATATTGCTAGCGGACACACACATCCACAGCAAGCAAGACAGGGACAGATAATGTATTAACAATCCCAAAATTTGACACAATTTCACATCTTCCGTTTGATAAATGCCCAAAGTATACATGAAACATAGCAACCCAATCGCTATCCAAGTATTTATTAACGCGTGTTTGGTTTTTTTGGCCATTTGGATTGCTGGATAGCACATTATGTATGTTAGGGTCGCACAGCTGACGCATCCGATGAGAATCAAACTGCCTACATAGACGGCTGGGTGGGATACCTTGAATCTTGCGCCGTCGGTCCTCGCGCCATAGATGCCAGTTTCAACGTTCTGTAGAAGGCCGACGTAACTGAGTTTTGTGCAGCTCATAATTATCATTTCAGATATTACATGTGTTATTCGGCAGTCTGTGAAGAGAAATAAGTATTATTGTGACAATGTGGTCATTTAGGTTCCCAAAATGTCCAAAGGATGCAAAACGTCCATATCCTAGAAAGTCCTAATGCATTCGGTGACATAATGTACGTTTTGCGCCCTGTGGATATTTTGGGCATTGGACATTCTGAAACTAAACTACGTCATGTGTATAAAGCGCCATCTACTGAAATTGAATTGAACTACTACAAAACTAAAAATTCTAAATCGCGCAATGGAAGTTTTCGTGCAGATTAATATTATAAAACGTACGCTCAATAGCTACGTGTGTTCAGATGTGGTCATCTAGTCAAAGGATCCTCCTTTGTGTCGGAAGAACATCACACCTAGTTTGTAATAAGATATTGAGGTAGGCGTTACATGGCGGATATCCATTGTAAGAAAATGGGGGAGGTGTGGGTAAAGAAAAGGTCTGCCAAAGAAAATGGATGGATGGATTGTGTGAAAGAAGATTTGGCAAAGAAGGGAGTGACAGAGGATATTAGACATCTGGATAGTTAACACACATTCCTGATATGTTGAGGAGAATGTTTCGCTGACCCCAATTAATTGGGACAAGGCAGGGAGATGTTTATAAAAGAAAGATTTACTATATCAAAAGTTTTTGGGAAGAGGTAATCGCCACTACTCGATAAGTCAGTCTCCCATCCCGAGCAGTTCTGACGTTCCGACCTATGGCTTTATAGTCCCATACCTGAGGAGTTCTCCTGCCAGCGCCTGGTACTCGGGTCCCAGATGGCCGCTCGACCGTCCACTCCTCCCACGGAGCGAGCGCGCACCGTCGCTATGATGGGTTCTAGAAGACCGCCTCGAAGAGACACGTTTCCTGCAAAACAACGTCCATATTGTATAAACCATTACGTACGATATTAAACAATATTACATAATAACATTAAACAAGATGAAAATGGAATGTGAGATGCAATGAGATGCAATGAGATATAATGAAATACAATAAGATGAATCAAAGTCAAAGTCAAAGTATTTATTTGCATCATGTGTTGTACAGATATTACATAAATATAATTATGGGTTTCAACATGAAGCCTTCAAATGTGAGGCAATGACGTGAAATGAGATAGAATGAGATGAAATGAGGTAACACGAGTCGAAATGAGATGTTATGAGGTCTATTGAGATGTCATGAAACGCAATGAGATGATATAAATGTGAGGCAAATAGGTGAAATGAGATAAACGAGTTGAAATGAGGTAACACGAGATGAAATGAGGTAACACGAGATGAAATGAGGTAACACGAGATGAAGCAATTATTCCACAACTTACTCAATTGAAATCCAACGACAGGTGAAGTAATTTCCATGTTCATGTCTTCTCTTTTCGTACTCCTCCCGTAGTAGTCTTTCATGCGGTGACCCGTCATACGGTCGCTGTCCACCTCCGGGAGCAGAGGGAAGAGGGCCGCGTCCTCATAGACTGATATCACCAGGTCGTGAGGGTGACTCTGGCGGGAACTTCCTGAATCTGACAAACTGTATACGAAGGAGGGGGGTATCTGGAAAATGGGAAAAAATATTGGATTATTTCTAGATAATAAACATAACATAACCTAACATAAACTCACGCCTTTATCTCCGAAGGGGTAGGCAGAGGTGCTAGCACCCACATTTCGCCAGTATATGTTTAGGTCCCAATGTAATAGGTGGCGAGCCAATTGCCATTTACCGGGCACTTATAAACCTAACTTCGAAAAGCATCGAAAAGTTATTGGTGTGTGCTATGGTAAAACATGGGATCGAACCCGAGACCGCGTCTCAGCAGTCCATTACCCATACCACTAGGCTACCGCTTCTAGATAATAATGATTAAGAATATACACGCAGAATAGCTGGTGGGGAGTGGAGGAGGACAGCCCTAGACCGGGCTAACTGGCGTGGGTGCTGCGAGCTGATGATGATGATGATGATGATGATGATGATGATGATGATGATGATGATGATGATGATGATGATGATGATGATGATGATGATGATGATGATGATGATGATGATGATGATGATGACGATGATGATGATGATGATGATGATGATGTTTAGATCGTAATGTTATCCTTAGAGGAACAAAGTGTGCAACTGACATACGTATCTTTACAGGAAACGCAAGCGTGAGAAAGAGACAGAATATACGAACCAAACGTCATGAATAAGGTCAAGAGCGCGGATATATCCTACGACAGTAAGTACATCGCTACCTGTTCCTATGACCGCACCTTCAAGCTGTGGGCGCCGGACCTAGCCTGAGTACTGTATATGTCGCAGTCCAATGCTGGACATAGGCTCCTCGCAATATGCGTTATAATATTACTGTATATAGACTAAATAGTATAAGGTTATTGAAATAAATGTATGTTTTCCTATAAAAAATGTATGTTTTCCTATAAAAAAAAACGTTTTTTATAAACCATTATAAACTTTGACAGAAATAAATATTGCAGTGACGTCGAAGTTAATTTTTTTTATACCACTTAGGTGGCAGACAAGCACACGGCCCACCTGATGGGAAGCGGTCACCGTGTCCTATGGACGTTGGCAACACCAGGGGCGTCACACACGTGCTGCCTACCCTGTAGAAACCTTCTAATGCTGTTCTTGAAGAAACCCATATTGTAGTCGCTTGGGAAAACCACGGCAGGGAGTTCATTCCACAGCTTGTCATGCTGCGACCTCCGACATTCAAGTCGTCTCTGTTCATCACGGGGTCCACCTCCTACGTACCTGCACGCTGGCATGTATGAGCCCGTCGCTGACGGCCAGGAGCGGCGCCACGGTGCGGTTGGTGGTGGTGCAGTGCAGGCGCGGGGCTGCGCCCCTGGTGGTGCTGTACCACACGCAGGTGGCACCACTGAAGCCTTCCGACACTCGCAGGCGCTCCACTGCAAGGTTCGCCTGAGAAACATGCTTGTGATAAGTGCCGGCAAACATCTTGGACAAAGGTTGGAAGATTTAGATCGGGAATAATAACATTCGGGAGGTTATGACTCAGTTGATTCATTAATAAAGGCGACTGTTACGCAAGAGGCGCGAGTTCGATCCTTGCTCAGTGCAAATATTTGTGCATGAATATGAATGTTTGCATTGGTCTGGGTGTTTGTATATATAATATGTATGTATTTACAAAAAAAACTAGCTAAGTATGTTTATCCGCATTCTAGAACCCATTACACAAGCTATTTAAGCGAACCATGGGTAAAAAATAAGGTATATATATCTACTATCTACGGTACTATCTACTTTCTATGATCGCAACGCTCGCCACTATGCGGTATGAAAGGAATTTCATCACGCGCACGCTCAAGCTGTGGAATGAACTCCCTGCTGTAGTTTTTCCAAGCGACTACAATATTAGGTTCTTCAAGGAGGGCTTTGAAGGTTTCTACAGGATAAGCAGCACGAGCATAACGTCCCTGGTGTTGCAAACGTACATAGGCCACGGTGATCACTTTCCATCACCTAATGACCCACATATCCCACCTGGGCCGCGTGCTTGCAGTATCTAAGTTCAGCCGCATCACAGTTAGACTGGAAAGCCGACTCCAACTGAGTTGAGAAAAGGTTCAGAGAATGATGATAAGCTTTGTGCACCTCACCTTCTGTCCATGTATGTTGCTGATATAAGATGATATCTCCTCGGCAGCTCGCGCAATATCCGTACACGCTTTGTACTGCTTCTCGGCCTGAGTCAACACTGGCATACTTATATTCATAGTAGCACTTATCACGTCTAACAGCGCTGGGCCTGGAAAAAATATCAATTCTAATTTAATTTCGGTTTTTTTTATTATTTATGGCAAGTCAATTTGACTTCACCTCGCCTGATGTTAAGCTGAAGGCAAAGTCTCATGAAAGAGGGTCACCATTGCAACCACGTTCAGTGCTACAATGGTGGCGCTCAGCTTGACGGCCTCATCAGATGCTTTTTCACGCCACACTTAAAGGACCCGGGACTGTAGTAAGAAAGGTATTATTATTTTGAAAAACAAAACCGGCCATGTGCGAGTTGAACTCGGCACGAGGGGTTCCGAACAAACACACTGTACACATAATAATGGGCTCCAAAAGTTTCTGGACAATTTGAAATTAAAATTTTATGAAGTAATGGCTCTACACCTGATAGTCTTAGAAGCTACTGGATAATAGATCTACTTATTAATGTAATTAGGTTTAGAATAACCATTGCATGAGTTTACTTATTTTCTTATAAAGAAACAAGACATCGATCTAGTTTGTTTTATTAACACTATCTATGATACTTAGTGTCAATGAATTTCAAGGTGTCCACGAATTTAAGGAGACTGTTGACAGACAGACAGAGGAACATTCAAGTATCACTATCACTACATAGTATAAAACAAAGTCGCGTTCTCTGTCCCTATGTCCCTTTGTATGCTTAAATTTTTAAAACTACACAACGGATATTGATGCCGTTTGTTTCAATAAATATAATGGTTAAAGAGGAAGGTTTATATGTATATAACATCATGCTACGACTAACAGGTGCGGAGCAGGAATGAAAAATGTTGCAAAAACGGGGTGACGCAGACGAAGTCGCGCGGGTCAGCTAGTTTTCTTATAAAAAAACAAGACATTGATCTAGTTTGTTTTATTAACGCTATCTATTTATGTTACTTAGGCTGTCAATGGATTAGGTATATATCTCAAGATGTCCAGAAATTTTTGAAACCCACTGTACAACTTGGTGACAGACAGACAGAGAGACAGTCAAGCATTAGTAATAGTATTCCGTTTTTACTTTTTGTGTACGGAACCCAAAAAATCGCCAACACGCGATATAGCAAAAAAATATCGTAGGTCGATGTTTAAAATAGCCAGTGTGATTCAACCATAATATTTTTTTCGAATTCAATGAAAAATGGACACATATATTATGTTAATTTATTGCTCGCATCAAAGACCAGTAACAGAAAATAGCCATTATGTGTTACACATTGATTCATAAGTAGGTCAACGCTTTAAAAGATATGTTTATGAGATCTATAGAGGTATTTGCGAACGCAATAAAACATCACAGTAGCATGAACTCCTATCGAATTCGTAATGTAAAGGTTTCGAGAGAACGGAGCATTGTGATTGGCAGTCTGCCTCTTGTGAACCTGTGTGTATGTGTAGCCCGCCAATCGCAATGCTCCGTTCTATCGATACCTTTACATTACGAATTCGATAGTATTTCGTGCTAAGGCTACAGCAGTATACTAAACGAGTCATAGTTGGTTTCTTTGAAAAAAAAATGTATCATTAAAAAAGGGGTCATCCAAAAAAACTGCATAGAAAAAATTACTTTTTGATTTAAATTACCGAAAGGCAACTATTTTGCGTAGTTATACTGTTGATTGATGGCACTTGTTCGACCTTATTGTTATACATTATTGGTGATGCTTAAAGGCTGCCTTCACACTAGCGTTTAGGCTGCCTTCACACTTCACACGTCTCTGCTGGAATATGATGATCGTTTCCTTGGCATCAACCTGTCTGGATAGCATGGAAACAGCAGGCCAAAGTCTCCCAATTTTGGTAAGGCCTATTTCTAGCAGTGCAGCGCTATAGGCCAATTACTTGATAGATGTTCATATAGATCGATGTAAATCATAGGACAAGAAAAAAAAAATTACTCACCCAAATCTTTCTCCTCAGCAATATACTGCATATAATTCCTTATAGCTTTTGATATAAACAAAACATCGTCCGGATCAACTATTTCAGCCAACGGGTATGTCTTCTCTTGTATCAACATAGCTAACCTCTCTGTAGCGTTCACAGCAGAATACTGCACCAAACTTACATTCAATAACGCAAACTGCTGCAATAGTTTCGTCACATTACTGATGTAAGAACATTCATTTGTGTCTGGTTCGCTCCAAGTTGGAGAATTGTTATTCAAAATACAAGACCGATATGCGAATCCTTCACCGCTTCTACACGGAACGGTTGCTGTATGGTTTATTAACAACTGAGGCCACGAATACAGTCCTTTATTTGTCTGTTTGAACGTTGTATTACAATATCTAGTATTACTTGATAGTACTAGTACTTCAACGGTGTGATTATGATGTATAAAATTTTGGTCTGTGTACACACAAGTCCAATTACCCATATGGTGTTGAGTTATATTCGGGAAATGAATCGTTGTTTCCGCAAGACCTTCTTCTTGCATGTCCGTATTTGTAATGTTCACATCACATATTTCAAGCATCGGATGTATCCATTTTAGTTCGTATTTAGCTATCACAGATGCAAATGGCGCATTACAGGATAATGTCAACATATCTCCTTGGAAGACAATTTGGTTGTGTGATGGTTTCACAATCAAGGTGTTTGATGAGAGGACACTGCCACATGTAGATAGATCCAGGAATATTTTGAGTTTTCGGACGCTCTTGTTGATCATATTTTCAGGGAAGGCACATTTTGGGTTGCCGACCAGCTTGACGCTGGTGTTTCTGGACCAGTCGCCTACCCAGAGTAGATCGCAATCGCACATTAAAGGATTGTCAGTTATATCCCTGTTAAATGAAAATATATTAATATAGTCCTGCAGTAGCCTAATGGTATGGGTAAAAGACTGCTAAGAAAAGATCTCAGGTTTTACCATGGCACACACAAATGTCTTTTCGACACTTTTCGAAGTTATGTGTGTATTTATCGTAGGTTTATAAGTGCCCGTTTAATGGCAATAGGCTCTCCACATATTACATTGGGACCTAAAACATAACCTGGCGAAATGTGAGTGCTAGCACCTCTGCCTACCCCTTCGGAGGTACAACAGTAGATACAACTGATTTTTAACAGCCTCTGTGACGTGGCGGTAGTGAACGCGACTGCTACACAGAAGGTGCGGATCCCCGCTCAGTGCAAATATTTCTATGTTGAATATGGCTATTTAGAGCACGTTCGGCAAGAAACTCAGTTATTTTATCTTCCCGCCATCGTTAGCCGTTATATCATTACTGTTAAGTAACAAGTAATGTTTTTACATTGGAGATATTTAAAAAAAGAGTATGTATTACTTTTTAAATTCTATTTGTTCGCGATGGACGCTAAACCTTTATCGCGATAGGTTCCGATATAGTATTCAATTTTACGTTTGAAGGCTGATCAAGAAAATATTTCTCGTCCCAAACGTTGGGCCAGATTGGGGTCAATACAACGGATCCAACAGGGTCAAAATGTTCGCGATAACTCCAGAACACGTACCCCAATAATATACATGCATACATACTCTGACCCGTAATCCCGGAAGGGGTAGGCAGAGGTGTATTAAACATTTCGCCAACTATGTTTTAGGTCCCACGTAATAGGGGACGAGACTATTGCCGCCAGTCGGGCACATTGTACAAAAAATGGGCATGCCGAAAATAAATTCCTGACCGAAAAGGCACCAGCTAAATAAATTTCGAAAAAAAAATTGACTCGATTTCTTGCTATATGTTGTAAATCGCAAAGAAATTAATTACGTGCTTAGCCGCACAAGCACTACCAATAAACTTCTTGGAGAGTATCAGACGGTAAACTAACATGTACTTACAAATAGTAAATTCATACTCACAATTGCTTCAAGCCAATAAGATAATCAAAGGTGCCGGTAGACATAGCCGATATGTGATTCTGTGATAAAATCAGTCTTTCCAAGTTAGTGAGTCCCTTGAACATCTCCTTGTACACATTGCTGATCTGATTGTAAGACAGGTCGAGCCGTTGTATTGATGTCATGTTATAGAATGCATCGGATTCTATCAGAGAAATCTGGTTTCTGCTTAAATCCCTGTCAAATAAACATATGGTACATTGTAAATTATGGTACTGTGTAAATTTTTATACCACTTAGGTGGCAGAAAAGTGCGCGGTCCACCTTACAAAAGTGGTGACATTTACAATGCCAGGGAAGTGTTTCTTATTTTAATATGTATGTGTTTATAAAAAAAAATTAAGTAAGCTTATCCGCAAACTAGAACCCATAACACAAGTCAGTTAAACTATGATTATTTTTTTTATTTTCAATTATGGCACGTCAATTTGACTTCACCTCGCCTGATGTTAAGCCGAAGGCAAAGTCTCATGAAAGAGGGTCACCATTGCAAACACGTTCAGTGCTACAATGGTGGCGCTCAGCTTGACGGCCTCATCAGATGCTTTTTCATGCCCCGCTTAAAGGACCCGGGATTAACATGGGTCTAAGCGGTGTTGTGTACATTTTCCTAGAATATTTATTTATAAATTATTTTACTAGCATTCAAAACATTAAAGAATTCTCAGATCACTCTTAACTTAACATACCTCAACAGATAAGATAAACTGGGTGATCCTAATTCAAATGCCACAGATAAGAGCAATAGAACATGTTCTAACATACATCTGAACAAGATAAATAAAAAGTAACAAACATTGTTGTTGACTTGACATAATTTCATTTTATTATCTATGAGTTCGGCAGCATGTGTATGACGCCTCTGATGTTGCAAACGTCTATAGGCCACGGTAACCACTTTACATCAGATGGACTATATGCATGTTCACCACCTAAGAGGTATAAAAAAATGCAATACATAATGATTTTTTTAAAGCAATTAGCATTAGTAGTAATATTAAAACCAAAGATGATTTTATAGGTGAAATAACAAATGCTTCAGATGTGGGTTTATGGCTTAATGCTCAGAACTTTCCACTGTAAGGGAAAGATTGCAATATATCGGTTCGAATTCCATCAAAGCATTCAATTCTAATTTTGAAATGCTTGTAGTGTTGGTGGTAGTGACTAATGAGTTGGTTTTACAATAATTAAGTAAATTATTGTAAAATTAAATTTAAATATTACAAACCCAGGACCTTTTGTCCTAGGTTTGTAATAGAAACTTATTATGGTACATTACAACCACATTCCAATTTTTAAAGAGATGTGATGAAAAGAGAGGGAAGTCAGGGAACTGGGAATAGAGAAAAAGGTCCTGTCAAAATTGTCAGGACAAGGTATATGAATGAAAAATTAGGTAAATCTGTCAGAATACTGGGCAAGCAGGTGGCATGCCCAGTATTCCGACATGCAAGCATGAAAGCATGCTGGTATGTACAGCTTGTTGTTAATATTTTTTATAATCTCAATGGTTAGTTGTATGCACCAGTCACAGCCATCACTGTGGAAGAGGCTGGTAAGAAGCAGGGAGTTGGAGGCTACAGCGGGAGGCATTAGTGACATAAAGGGAAAGCTGTGCAACGCCCAATACATCAATACTCTTACTGAATACATAAAACTCTAATTTAATTAATAAAAACTTGAATTTGAATTTGGTAATTTCAATATTTTGTAAAATTAGGCAGACAGTATAATATTACTTACAGTTTTTGTAAGTTAGGCAGATATAGTTCTCTTGACAGTGTTGATATTGCATTCCCTGATAAATTCCTGTAAATATAATTCATTCTTGAAATAATGAGACAAACATTCTCATACCATAGAGGTATTTATACATAACAACACTTACAAGCTGACTACAATAGTCCATAACTTGCTTAAGTCTATCTCTTTGAGCTCTGTGATCTGCGCCGGGCTTCCACCACACTTGAGACGAAGCAGCTCCCCCGGTTGGGGCTCCGCTAACGCCCCTTCAGTCGCCTTATTCCCTTTACATGCACACAATGATGGGCAGTAACAAATCACACCTTCAGCCCAAATCAATGTTAAAATTATTAACCCCGACAACTTCATTATGCCTATCCTCGATAAAACGGCAATTAAAACTATGGCACAACGCCAAAAACGCAAAATAATCGCATCTTCACAAATACTTCAAATTCATCAATGGCATCACAGAGCTATCCGTGTTAAGAAATGTCCATTCACTTAAAGATGATATGTTAAACTAAATCCACCACATTTCTCTTTGATTATATTTCAGTTGTCTAGATTACAAAAATAAACAAAATGTAAAACAATACACAAGACACAAGTACACACACATCCGACATTTATAAAATTTGACTGATTGATTTGATTGTAATTTTGTGAATGTGATGTGAACATGAATGAATGAATGAACGACTGAATAGGATTATTTTTTTAGTTTTGCAATATTGTAGTGTGAATATTATATTATAGATCTTTCTTTAGTGCAGTAGTTAATAAATAATGAGCTTGAAATCTTTTATTGAGCTGATTTGAATAATTATTTAATTGTAGTGTGGAATATACATGACATTAAGTAAATAAGCTATTTTAGAAAACATCTCTTGGTTGTAGCTCGTTACCATAGTCAATTTTGTTTTCGAAAATATCTATGGTGTATTTCAAAGCTGCCAACGTAGCCAAATAAAAACATGAAATAATTTTCAAAAGTTGAACCGTTGCCGTTTGTTTTGTTCGTTATTTCAATCAGAAAGATTATTTTATCATACCTATGTATTTTTAATGAAGTGGTGATAAGTTTTACAGTATGTTAGAACAACGATATTCAGACACCAATGAGAGTAGACGGGACATACCCTCGTTTATTGAGCCGAGGCCTCCACTAATACAAAATCCTTTTATGCGTCCAAAACCTCAAAAAGGTACAAACTTATTAGAATTATTCGAAGAGGATTCGGAAATTGAAGAGCCCGAATTAGTGCAAGTGTACCTGCGTTTAAAACCATGTAAAATTCCGAATACTTTGTACGAAATTCGGTCAGATAAATGTCTTGTTACATCTCTGGACACGGCTACAGCTGGCCACGGTCGACGTACGCAGCACAATGTTTCGAAAATGTACACATTCTCAAAAATATTCGGCTCGGAATGCAGTCAAAAGGTAATTTTTATCTATGACCTTGATATTAAAAAAAAATAATCAACAGTTCCAAGGCATCTAAGTTCTCCACCAGGAGACTTAACCCTTTTGCCAACACTAAAAAAGTTCCAGTGAGTTTTATGTGACCCTCACTTGAAATCACTGTCTAGTTAACTTATCTTTTTATTTGTTTACTGTTTCATATCTGCAAAGTTATTCAGTTTGTTATCAAGAAAGTAATGATTTTTTTTAAATTATTTTCAGGATATATTTGAGCAAGTCGTCAAAGATAACTTAAAGAAACTACCAGAGGGTCATAACTTCACACTCCTCACATATGGAGCGTCTGGTTCCGGTAAAACATATACTCTCATGGGCACAGTTGGCTCTCCAGGCCTGGTACCGAGGTCCTTGGAGTATGTGTTCAAACTGGTGGATGCTGCACAGTTACCAGTGTATAAACCTGCTGAAAATGGTGCAGAGCAACTTAATTATGCTGAACAGGATTTTGAATTACAGGTATATTGTGCAATAAAATGAATTGATGAATGAACGAAAGATCAATCTGTGATGTGGTGGTAGTGAATGCAACTGCTGCGCAGGAGGTGTGGGTTTGATCCTTGCTCAGTGCAAATATTTGTATGAATGAATACGGCCATTTGCACTCGTCTGGTCGTCTGGCTATGTTATATTTTTTTACATCAACCTATTAGGAATAGTATCCTTTATGGAGGAATACCTAGGAGAAGTATCCTTTGTGTTTCAGCTAAAAATCATCAGAATCTGTTTATAAATAATACGACAACAAACTTCACACCTTATCTCCCCCACTTTCACCTGTGCACCAAGTTTGGTGATAAATGAGTAAGATAATGCATCCCCTAAATTGGATCTGGATATACACATCATTCTCTGAACCTTTTTCCCAACTTGTTGGGGTCGCCTTGCCAGTCTAACCATGATGTGGCTGAACTTCGATATTTTCTGTGAAACGACTGCCATATGACCTCCACAACCAATGGTTCAATGACCAATGGCAATATTGAAGTTCCAAGTTAGATTGATTGGACTTTTGAGGGCTCCAACTACCCATAACAACTACCATAGATGTTTGTATGGCAACCGGGACCGACAGTTTAACGTGCTCTCCGAGGCACGACCAGACCAGTGCAAACAGCCATATTCATGCATACAACTTTTTGCACTGAGGGGTGATCTAACCCGCGCCCCGTGCGTAGCAGTCGCGTGCACTACCGCCACACCACGGATCTGACATACACATACAGACATAATACACAAAAGCAAAATCGTCCATACTGTCAAATGGGACACTCGCTCACTTCACTCTCAATTATTATTGTTTACAAAAATTATTGTTTTGATGTGAAGATACTATAATAGAGCTAATATTACTTAATTCATTTACAGTGGGTGAAGCGACTCAGACACGTGTCAGCGCCTCTTCGCGACAAATATCGTCGTATGAGTGTTCAACTGCACTCGGACCTCACCGTCAGTTCTATTGACTTATCCAATAGAGTGCGACACTATGTTTGGGTAAGAGGTTTTGTTTATAACTCACACTATGAGTATTAGTGCTGTTACTATTTATACAGTAAATAAAAAAAAATATTCTTTCTCAGGTATCTTTTGTGGAGATCTATAATGAAGCTATATATGATTTATTGGCGCCACCAGAAAAAAGGACTAAACTACGCATCAGAGAAGATACGTCGGGCAATGTTTATGTTAAGGTAGGGTTGTGTCAACCAGACAGTTTACTGGCTAGTGTACCCTTAGCCTAGCAATATTCCAGTAGCAATAAAAAAAATATTTTGCAGGGTGCCACGCAAGCATTTGTTCGTTCAGGCGAGGAAGCCTATGACGTCATGGTGGCAGGGAAACACAACCTTGTAGTGGCTGCAACTGGTGTTCATGCCCACTCTTCTCGCTCCCATTGCATATTCACTATTACTATGCTTACTGAAACAGGTTGGTACTCATATTTACAATTAATCTTATTAAAATAATTACTGTGCAATAATACCATACTTAACAGACTACTATGTGCCCTAGAGAGCACGTTAATCCATCGATCCAATCCATTGGTAAAAAGAAGTATATATATGTATATACGTCGGGTTTTGGGAGTTTTAGGGTTCTAACTACGACAACCAATATCGATGACTTAACGTGCCCTCTGAGGCACAGTGACAATCTTTCAAAATATAGCCCGGCATTGGTGTTGCAGGTGAGGGCGGAGTTCGCTCGGCGTGCGTACGTCTATGTGACCTGGCGGGGTGCGAACGTGCGCGTGCGACTCGCAACACGGGCGCGCGTATGTTAGAGTCTCGCGCCATCAACTCGTCGCTGCACGTGCTCGAGCGCTGCCTGCACATGCTGCGCCGCAAGCAGCGCACACGCCACGACGCACTCGTGCCTTACAGGTACACCCTTGTGCCCTATGGGTACACAATTATTATACCCTACAGGTAAACATTCGTGCCCTACACTGTAGGTAGTATGTGTTGAACTTTTAGAAAGTTATGAACTTAAGCAGAAGACTATCTTATCTTGAAAGATGGAACCTCACTTTATTTATCTTGTTATATATTATACTAGCTGTTGCCCGCGGCTCCGCCCGCGTGAACTTCTGATCCCGTTCCCGCTGTTGAGCATTTTCATATTTATTCACCTTTTAAACCTTCTCTGGACTTCCACAAATAATTCAAGACCATATTTAGCCAAATCGATCCAGACGTTCTCGAGTTTTAGCGAGACTAACGAACAGCAATTCATTTTTATATATATCGATTTCATTTTTACAGAAATAAATAATTACCTTCAAGGAAGTAACATATCTTTCATCTTTTTACTCATTTCATTTCATTAGGGAATCAAAGCTGACCCGGCTGCTAGGTACCGGGCTGTCAGGAGCCAGGGGCGAGGCGGTGAGCATGGTAGTGACCCTCAACCCTTCTGCGGAGTATGCACATGAAACTAAACATGTACTCAGTTTAGCGGCCGTGGCTCAAGATATACGTAAGTATACAATAATGATAGGTGACTTCATTGCTTGTAATATTCATTTGGTTTGTGTATACTTCAAAAAATCTACCTTTTACGGAGGTAGAACATGACGGTATTTTCCGTCCTAATTGAGCAGTCCGACTGAGGTAGTACCTCTAATAATAACCCTATGTTGTATTTCCAGTGTTGAGTAGGGTAGCCAGAACTCACTGGAAAGGTGGTATGGTTGTAACCCTGTTTTGTCTTCTGCACTGACAGCACTAAAACTTTAAACTCTTAACCTTCACTCCCTCCTCCCCCTTCTTCCTCCTCCGCCCCTAGTGTCCATAGGCCACGGTAACCACGTGCCATCAGATGGACCGTTTGTCTGCCACTTCAGTAGAGATTGATTCATCTGAATTGAGTTTCATCATGATTTAGAACTGGATTAATCTGATTGGTATAAAAAAAGTTATAATGTTTTGTATCAGTGGGTAATTAGTGTCCGAATCGAATATTCACGAATTCATTAACAAGCGAAGCCGGGATTCGCATCGATTGTTACTCTTAATTTGGCACATACGGCTTCTTTAGTGACTATCACCTAACCGCCCAAAGCTTCTTACTGTTCCCATCCATTGCCTTCAGTATTACCCAACGCATTATGACTTGTTTGCTACATTATAAAAATCTAATTGCAGAGATAAATAACACGATGCTGGTCACCACAACGCTGGAGAGTAGTACACAAGACACCACGATAAGCTGCAGCTCTGAAGTCATGAAACTACGTTCCGACAACGAAAGACTACATTTTGAACTAGTCCAGTGAGTTTTCATTCTATTACTGGGTTAAGATGCTTTTGTGTGTATGTTTTATGGTATAATGTAGAGAAAGGCAGGTTTGAAACATACAACGACGGTCTGTTCTGACCGGGTTCTCTACAAGGGCACTCCCGCCTTGGTCGGACAACCCTGACTTGAAGAGAAGTGCAGCATACGCTAAAGCCGAGTACAAGTGGGGACACCATGGGTAAAAGGTTCCCATATTGTTATTTTTTTCTTATTGTGTACAATAATGAGTTATCTTTCCATTATACTTGGTCGACCGAAGTGAGGGTAGTATCATGGAAAGTAGTAAAAGTGGATTAAATGTAAACGGCATGTAGTTTTAATTCTTTCGAGTTCCAACATGACCATGATTTCTTGAGGAATTGCCTCACTAAACCGATTAAGTACCGCGAAACCATTATACCATATATATACCTCTGCCGCATCATTAAGCCTTGAAATTTCTTACATTGTACGAAATACTTACTTTCATTTCACTGCATCTCCTCATGGTCTATGAAATCCGAGCATTCCTTCATTTATCACTGATTCTTCACAGTATATCGTTCTGAGCCTTGAATTATATTTGTCTCTTAGAGCACAAGCTCGCAACAAAGAACTAATGGCATCCATGGAAGAGCGGCAACAAGAAACTGCTAACACCATGAGAGAACTAGTGGAAGAAGCTAAAGATATGACGCGGCAGTATTATGTAGCTCAACTGGAGGCTTTGCGAGCAGAAGTAAGTATTAGCAGACCTCTGCCTCACTTTGTGTTTATGTTTGCAATCGTACGCTCGGATCAGTGGCGTGTGTTAACGTTCAAACGTTTACTTCCTTTTTAATAATAAAAAAAAACATATTTGCCAGAACACGGTTTATGTCGTAGTGTTACAAGTCTACTCTTCATAACTATGATGCAAATAAAAAAATATTTTCTGCTGGCTAAGACCATTACTGAAGATGTAAAGTAATGGGCATAACGTTGTTCCCTGTGGAACCCCTAACTGTAATGTGGTGTATGTAGTGAATTTTTAGTCGTATTTTAACACTGTTCATAAAATCGTATGACTAAATAAGATCTCATGAATATCAAGACTAATTGAGAGTTTTTGCTTTACTCTTGTGTATGCAAACTTATAACACACTGTATCAAATGCTTGTTGTAAAATAATCAAAATAATTGTACTTTTTCGTATTTTTTTTTTTATTAATACCTATACAGCTAACCTTATTACATAGCATAGTTATCCTTTTAATTAACTAATAAAAATATATATTTGATATTTTCATTCAAGATGGATGAAATGGCAGAAGAGTATGAGGCACGACTGTCTAAAGTATCCAAAGAGGTTCCCTCTAGCGGCTCTGGTACACCATCACGATTCCTGCAGTCCAAAGTGGATCAACTTATGACTGAGATAGCTATTCTGCAGGTAAGAAAAATATACTTAACAAACCTCCATATTCAAGGTTGATAGTTTAATTTGTCTTATCTAACTTTTTATTGTCTTAATATGTAATATGTGTAGATCAATGATGAATGCTCTTTATAACAAAGTACTGCCAGATTACCTTTGCCAGATACTTAGTAAAGAACAAATACTATGTAATGTCCTTTAAAGATAATAAAAAATAATTTATATCACAAACTATCTTGCAGGAAAAATTAACAGCGGAGCAGCTAGCTCGATCTCGTGCCGAAAAAGAGGTTCAACATCTTCGCACTTGCATTGAAGAAAGAGATGGTTAGCATAAAATTACAAGTATATTATTATTATTTCAACCGATGCCTTATTCTTCATTTTTTTTTATTAATAATCTAATTTTGCAGAGAAAGCATTCAAAGACACTACTCCACCTCAAGAAATCATGGATTTATCTGACAGTGAACACGAAAGCGATGAAGATACTAGCGATCCATTTAACGAAAGCTTAGAACCTATATTTAGAAAGGAAATAAATAAATCAATAGCCAAACAAAGCGATACTATGAGTATACACACTATAGATAATATTAACGAAGAAAATGAAGATATTGATAATGACGTACATGAAAATACAACTCAGGTAAATGACTCTGAGGATTCAACTATTGTTGATGAGAATGAAATTACACAAAACAGTAAATGTGAAGATATTACTGAAATCGATTCGGCTAATTCAACTTATGAGAGTGCAAAAAGACATTCGATAGATAAGCTAAGTGAAAGTCTAAATGATTCACATGAAGATTCAATAAAAGTATTACAAGACAAATTAACTAACTTAAGTGTAAATGAAAATATTAAAATTGACTCATTCAAAAATAGTTCCACGTGTAGAGGAACCTATTTTGTTAGAGATACTAAAGACAATCCTAATACTAAAGATTCAGAGGAGAAAAGTATTAGTTCATGCAGAAGCACATATTTTGTTAGTAGTCATCCAACGGATACATATCAAAATACAGAATCTAATGACAAAGACGTTACATTTGGACATTTTAAAGAACCTGTAATAGAGAAAACAACCTCAAAAGTGACAGCACAGGTATCAGAAACTCTCGTAAGCAAAATAATCAATTCTTTAAAGAATAACCATGGCAATGACAGTTCCCTAACGCAATTTGAACAATTAGAAATGGCCTCAAAGAAGTTTGATGAGGATGCTGGCAATAAATCATCTGAATGTACCGATATAAATATTTTGAAAGAGAAGAAAATATATTTTGATAACGAACCATCTAAGTCAAAAGTCAATAGTAGTGACGAAACTCCTTCCGTTTTAACAAAAGAAAAACGTACATTTTTTGATAATATTGATGTAAATATGCATGCATCAAATAAGAAAACAGATTTGGTTAAAATTGTTGACGAGGAACGATCGCCGTCAATTGTGAAAGATAATCTTATCAGTGAAAGCTTTGAGCCCAGTAAAATTAAAAAGCTTCTAGGAGAGAGCTTTAGTAAACCTGAAATAATGACGTCTGTTCATAAAAAAAGAATAGCTAAAAAGCATGAGTCAGTGGATCTTTTTGAATCACCTATAGTAGCTTTAACAAATGAAAAGTGTGAGAACAATATCGAAATGGTAAAACAATCAATCGATAGGCTTGTTTTATCTCAGCAATCTTCTAAGAAAGATGCTATGCGTGACATTAAACTAACTTCACCAAGAAAAGATGAGCTTCATACATCACCTGTTCTTTTCAATAAGGGCAAATCACCTATTAGGGTGGATTTTATTAGATCTCCTGTGAAACATGATATAAATAAATCACCAGCTAAAATTGACGCTGCTAAAGCCAGGCTAGATATTGGCAGATCACCTGTTAAATACGATGTGACTAAATCATCTGTGAAAAGTGATACAACTAAATCACCTATTAGACTAAACATTGGTAGAATGCCTAATAATAACGATAAAGCTAAATCACCTGAAACAAATGTCACTGAAAAATATCATAAGAAAATAGACACAGTTGAATTACATGCAGAGCAAGAAATTGCTAGATCCAATATGAACGAAAAACCAATTAAAATCTCTGAATATAATAAATTGAAACAAAATGACTTTGTGAGATCACTTCTGAATAAAAATGATGCGCCTGCCCAATTGCCAACAAGAACTGAGACTATAGTGGACCCATATTTGAGCATAAAGCAAGAAAAGGATTTAATATTAACATCACTCACACTACAAAGTTCTATCATAACAAATATTAAAAAAGAAATATTAGATCCTGTGCCGTCAAAAGACGAAGCAAATGAAATAACGGATGAAACTAATGACGCCGCACAAGATAATACTGCTGAACTATTTGAAAATATATACAAAGACATAACTGCACCCAGAGCAACTGAATTCGAGTTACTTGTGTCACAATCTTTAGACGAAACTAATGACAAAAATGAAAAAGAAACAGCAAAATACAATTTACGGAAGAAACTTTCAAAAAATGATGAAACTAAATCTGAAAGAGATAAAATAGAAAATACTGATAGAATACAGGAAAGTGGAGTTAAACCTTCTAGAAATGATGAAAATAAAACTAACAAAGAAAAAGTAACCATCAATGATGAAATATTATTAGAAAGTCAAGACAAATGCGAATCTAAGCCGCGTAAAAGAACTTTGCGATTAAGAAGGAAAAAGAACCAAGGAGATGACGAAAGTGACGATAAGTTGAAAGACATAGTAAATCTGCAAACAGAGTTTAGTGACGTCACAATGGGAGTACCAGTTACTCAGAAAGTGGTCAAAGACATACCATCCCCGGAAAAAGGGGCGGAGGAAAATTTGCCGCCAATTTTGGGTATTCAAAGTTGTCCCGCTAAAAGGTTGGTAGCACTTGAATTTTTTTTTTGTAGATCATAGTAGACTCTTTTAAATAATTTAAAAGAGTCTACTATGATCTACAAAAAAAAAAAATTCTGGTTGTGTAGGTAGTAGAATTGGTCTTGTATTCTTCATTCATAACCGATTCGTTTTGAAATGGAGTTTGTCTGATTCCAATTATTTTTTATTGAAACTAGAGTTAGTGACATAAAATTTGGGTTAAGGTGCAATGATAGCTTTAATCAAATTATTAGGTCGATTTCTTTACTGAAGCCATTATTTGAGAAAGAGAGAAAAATAATATATTTACTCTAAAGGTATGTACTAAATTCTAATTTCTGGAAAATCAACCGTTTTGAATTTATAAATTTATAGTATCTATTTATGAATGTTACTATAAAGCGGTCTAGTTATTCACATAGTATATCATGTGCTAAGAGATATATTATGGTCTTTTAGTTCACTTTTTCTCACTTTAATAAGTTTTTTATTATGGACACTAATCTTGTTGTTTACGAGACGGCAGCGCCATCTAGTCTCTATCTCATGTACTTTACTATAAAAGAAATCAGTTTGTCTTCAAAAAAATCATTTTCACTTTTTTTCTTTAGGGCTGAACGACACTCCAGGCGATTACGACATTAGGTAAACAAACGTAGTTTCTCCCAATCAGTAGGCCTACCATAAAACGTACATCCGAAGTTTCGGGCAATTGATACCAGACCCGCAAAGGGTTCCGACGTCACTTCGACCCGAACGAAATATTGTTTTACGTATGTACGTTTTATAGTAGCCCCCAGATCAGGTGGTGGTCATACAATTTGGGAGTGGTCTTGTTTGATATTTGTTTTATTTTGTAATAGGCAGTAGCGGTTACATATTAGAATCCCAAAGTTAAGTAATTACACGAATAATGAATAAGACTAAAGCTTAAAATGACGAATGAACATTTGACAGAAGTTCGAAATCCAAAATTATTCAATAAACTAATAACGAACAAAAACATAATCGGGATTTCGAACATTCAAAATTTTGAAATTCAAAAATTCTAAATTCTTAAATTATTTATTCCGCCTAACGGACCATTTACGACATGTTAATAATGATTATACATTTCGGTTCGAAATACGGCCACGACTCTTTCGAATTTTTTGGTCTATTTCGACCTTTGTTATTTATTTAGTATATTCGTTATTACAAACTTCGGTGTTTTAACCGTATGGATTTTTAACTTTGGTATATTAATACGTAACCGCAGAAGCTGGTGTTTTGTTTGAATTATATCTCAACGCCTCACTCAATACTCAAAGAGTCTACTAGTATTTGTAACATTGTCTATTCTTTATAGCATAACCCGCAGCCGGCGTAAACTCTTCACACCTCGGGCAGAGCCACTTGAGGAGTCTCTAACGCAGACCGGAGACAGCAACGAACGCGTCTATGTACCCAGACCGTCCTATCACCGTCCTAGGGCCCGTCGCAAGCTGTAATCCGCTATTCTGGCATTAATTGTAATTAAATATTATGTAATTTTAATAAATGACTTATATACTATCAATATAATATACCTATCTATAGTTTATAGTTTCTGTATTTTATTCTTTAAACACTGTGTTAATATACTGCCTGTCCTTAAATCACTCTAGCGAATCGTACATTGAAAATTGAAAGTACTGGGGTTAGACGAGGTCACCGTGGTCCCTACACCCGACGGGGGTCATCTGGAAAAAGAGAGCCCCATGGTCTGCCGTGGTGCGAGGGATATGTTTGCTTCTATCTCACCTCCGGCTACTGAAGACCCAAAGACCGCGTGCGTTTTAGTCGGTTCGAGTCCGACATAACAAAGGATCCTCACCTACGCTTTCGTCTGACAGGGCTTATCGATAACCCTCTTACTCCAAGAGGAAACCGTGAGGAAAACCCTCGTCTATAAAAAGTCATATTCAAACCTATATAGAGTATTCACTACCGAGTAATGTAAGAAACAAGTGGGTATAAAGGTATAATATAATACTTCATTTTTCTATGATATAATGTGACATCAAATCCACTCATATTACTATACTCTTTGATCCGCTTTAACCGTGAACGGTTAAACCTCCAAAGATCTCTTTCTAGTTATGTTTGTTAGAATATGAAAATGAACGAATAAAAACCAAAATGGTGGTGACAGATCTATTATTTCGTGGACAAGCCTTAGAATAATTTGGTGAAAGATAAATCATGCCTGAAATATTGTATGAAATAGTAATATTCTTATTTCCCTGTCACATATTTCCGAACGCATTATAATTAATCTGTTGCGTTGGGTGTATGCGCGTCATTAATGTCACTGTCAAGTGTCAAATAACGACGCCATTCCGTGTTTTTATTCTTGTCAAATGAATTTATAAACTATAAACTATTCATTTCAAGACTCAATGCACTGTTATAATCTTTATTATCCAATGTTAACCAATAATAACAAGCATTAAGCTATCTTACCGCTAAACATGGCGACTGGTGCAAGGACCGCTGTCTCCCAAATATTGCGCAATAAGGATGACACTGGCGAGGAAGAAGATGAGCCTAAAAAGAAGTCCAGAGAAGACTGGAGAAAGGCCAAAGAGTTAGAAGAAGCCCGGAAAGCTGGTACAGCACCCGCTGCTGTTGATGAAACAGGTATTTTTTATAGAAAGTTCTCAATTATTGTATTTGTGACTACCAAAACATAGACTTATTTATCTAACCAATAACTTGATTTTGTTGGCTATTAGTAGTAATTTTCACTGATATGTCTACGTAATACTAGTGTTCTAAGTTCTTTATACTTGTTGTAATTCTGAGATAAGAATAGGGACGACTTTCTCAGTGCATAGTGCAAATGTTTGGAATGCAAGAGAACATCATATTCATCATGGTCTGCATTGCGCTTACAACTTCAATTTAGTTAAGCATTCATTATAGTATACAAGCTAAAATATCTATAATAGTAGCCTTTTTCATATTTTTTTTAGGAATAAGTCCTGTTCTGTCATAATTATATCACGCAGTATTGGTAAGAATCTGATAAATTGTGGCGAACATCCTAGAAAACCTAATAAACAAATATATTATGTATACACAACAATTTATGCATAAGATACTACCTATGTTAATAAAATCAGCATATATATCATCAGTGGTGCATTATAGTAGCTACCAACTGGCAGGTATACTCCAAGAGGCATTTGTAAATATCATTTTTATTTTTCAGGCAAGGATATAAACCCCCACATTCCTCAGTATATATCTTCAGCACCATGGTACTATGGAACTGCAGGGCCAACCTTGAAGCATCAGAGGCCACAAGAGGACAAGGAGGGACAATTTACAAAACTTGACACATACTATAATAAAGGAGTAGATACTGTGAGTACATTTTTTAAATATACATACATACATACATAAACATAAAGTCACGCCTATATCCCCGAAGGGGTAAGCAGAGGTGCTAGCACCCATATTTCGCCAGTTTATGTTTCGGTCCCAATGTAATAGGTGGTGAGCCTATTGCCATTAACCAAGCACTTATAAATACACACATAACTTCGAAAAGCATTGAAAAGTCATTGGTGTGTACCATGAGAAAACCTAGGATTGAACCCGAGACCTTGTTTCAGCAGTCCATTACCTATACCACTAGGCTACCATGGTCTTTTTTTAATTTGACTTAACAGCCATAACTACAAGCCTTTTGAGCCTTGTCTTATTTTGAATTATAACACTTTATTTACTGTAATCTAGTTGGAATGATTATTATTAATGATAAATGATAGCAGCCTCCGTAAAATAGTGAAGACTTTCACTGGCTACTTTGAAATTTTGGATCCTGCATGAAAAGTTACAATACACAGTAATATGCACTTTTCCTACACTTATGCACTTTGTCTAAGCTGTTATATCCAAACCTCCATCATTTTTACACATAAAGACTCGAGTTCATACCAAATTTTGAAAATGGAACTGCAGTGATGTCTTATTTGCAGCTATAGTTTCAAAAACTCTAGTATTACCAAATTGGGGTGTTATTACCATAAAAAAATTGTTGTTGCAGACGAAAGTAGCCACAAAATTTCGAAAGGGCGCCTGTGAAAACTGTGGAGCCATGACGCATAAGAAGAAGGACTGCCTAGACAGGCCTAGAAAGGTAAGACCTCTACTGATAATAGTCTGTTAAAAATTCATTCTCAATCTAGAATTCTAGAACCCGTAACACAAGCTAGTTAAACTATGCTTATCACGGGTCTAGGTGACGTTGTGTAGATTATCCTAGGATAGTATGTATTTATTATTATTTTCCATCACCACAGATAAATTAGGAGTAGTCAAGTATAATACAAATTAACAGAGGACATTATTATGTACAATTTTATGTTGCAGATTGGAGCAAAATTCACAAATGCTGGTATATCAGCCGATGAGTTTGCTCAACCAAATCTGAACCTCAGCTATGACGGCAAGAGGGACAGGTGGAATGGCTACGACCCATCACAACACAAGGCCATCATTGAGGAGTATCAGAAAGTTGAAGATGCCAAACGAGAGCTCAGAGCCAAGAAATTGGAAGAAGGTATATTTTGTTTGCTATTTATTAGTTTATAAATATGTATATTGAAAAATGAAACATTCTCTGAACCTGTTCCCAACTCAGTTGGGGTCGGCTTTCCAGTCCAACTGTGATGCGGCTGAAGTTCGATATTTTACGTGAAGCGACTGCCATCTGACCTCCACAACCAATGATCCAATGACCAATGGCGATATCGAAGTTCCAAGTTAGACTGGTTGGATTTTTGAGGGCTCCAACTGCCCGTAACGACTGCCATAGATGTTTGTATGGTAACCGGGACCGACGGCTTAACGTGCTTTCCGAGGCACGACCAGACCAGTGCAAACAGCATTCATATATTGAAAAATGAAAATAAAAGCAAATTATGTCAAAAAGGCTATAATAAATTCCAAGATTATTTTGATACTCATGCAAATTATTGTATCTAGACTATGTAAATGTTTGTAAATAGACCAGAAAATAAAAACACGCTGAGTTTCTTACCGGAGTATTCTCAGGATGAGTCCGCTTTTCCAACCGGTGATCCATTTTCTAAACTAACCATTAGTATATTTTAAATTTAGACGTTTTCTAACTGCCTCCGTCATGATGGCAATAGGCTCGCCACCTATTACATTGGAACCTAAACATAAACGGGCGAAATGTGGGTGCTAGCACCTCTGCCTACCCCTCCGGGGATAAAGGCGTGAGTTTATGTTATGTCTAACTGCCTTTTAATAGTCTGTACAGAATAAATTATCTTTCAATTATGAATTACACCCTCATTTCATTAATCATAACTTTTATTTCAAAAGTCCCCCTATATTTTCGTGAACAGCACATGGTATCCTTAAATCCATTGTTTGATTGAGCGACTGGTGTTATGGTAACTAATTTCTTTGATTGACAGACCCTACTGCTACCGAAGACGATGACAATGCTGAGGAAGATGAAGACAAATATGTGGATGAAGTGGACATGCCCGGTACTAAAGTAAGTTAACCCTCTAAGTAACTGAAAAACCGCGTAACCGCGGTAGCCTAGTGGTATGGGTAATGGACTGTTGAGAAGAGGTCTTGGGTTCGATCCCAGGTTTACCATGGCACACACCAATGACTTTTCGATGCTTTTCGAAGTTATGTGTGTATTGATCGCAGGTTCATAAGTGCCCGGTTAATGGCAATAGGCTCGCCACCTATTACAATGGGACCTAAAACTAAACTGGCGAAATGAGGGTGCTAGCACCTCTGCCTACTCCTTCGGGGATAAAGGCGTGACTTTATGAGTTTATGTTATGTAAATAAAAAATAAAAAGCCCTCAAAACACTATGATAATCACTATCCTAGCGTTCATCTAGCATACGCCCTCTACAGAGCTAGC
Organism: Pelosia muscerda; assembly: GCA_963691645.1. NCBI lineage: Eukaryota > Metazoa > Arthropoda > Insecta > Lepidoptera > Erebidae > Pelosia > Pelosia muscerda. The sequence goes on from OY829113.1 coordinate 1,942,924, forward strand.
ATGAAAAGAAGAAACAGCGGCAATATTTTTTTGTTCGTCTGATACCCTCCAAGACGTTCATTGGTAGTGCTTGTGCGGCTAAGAACGTAATTAATTTCCTTGAGATTTGCACCGCATAGCAAGGAATCGGGTGAAATTATTTTTTTTTGATTGACGAAATTGACGAAACGTGGTTACCATGGCCTATGGACGTTTGCAACACCAGGGGCGTCACATTCGTGCTGCCGACCATATAGAGAAGAATTAAAACAATAAATAACCACATTTTTTATTTTATTAATTTTAGGAAGGCTTACAGACTCATAGACAATTTAGTAAGAAACAAACAATATTTTCAAATCGCTATTGACAAGCCTCCACATATAAACTCAACATAATATCGATTTAGATTTATGTTGAAGGAGTAAATGTTCCAGTTTTCGTCACGTTAATAATTATTGTGCTTTTTTTAGGTCGACTCCAAACAACGTATCACGGTGCGTAACTTGCGCATCAGAGAAGACACCGCCAAATATTTGCGCAATCTGGACCCGAACTCTGCGTACTACGATCCAAAGACGCGATCCATGAGGGACGATCCGAACCCTACTGTTAATGAGTAAGTGCTGTTCTTATATTTACACTACTTAGGTGGCAGATAAGCACATGGCCTACTTGATGTAAAGTGGTTACAGTGACCAAATGGGCGTTTAGGGGAAGAGGGTCGTCTCAAAAGAGATGTCCCTGGATCTGCCAGGGTGCGAGAGATATGTTTTGTATAATCTCATGTCCAGCAATCCAGGACCCATGGACGGTGTGCGTTTTAGTCGGTTCGAGTCCGACAAAATCACCTCCACCGGTTTTGGCGGGGGGATTTTGCGCACAATAAAAAAGGGGGTGTCACACTTGTCCTGCCGACCATGAAGAGGGGATTAAGGAGGGGCGTAAAGGTTAAATATGCCATAAGTGCGAAAAGCAAACCACGACACGAGATAATTAGTCTTTTTCTTCTGTTGAATCGACGGCATTTTAGAGTTGCCATCGTGGTGTAGTAATTTGTTTCACGACAGCGCCGCTACTCACGGAGAGGGCCCGAGCATAGGTTTCGCTCTTAAGGAAGGCTTATCGACAATTAGTAACATTTGAATCGCCAGTCTCCGTGGCGCAGTGGTAGTGCACGCGACTGCTGCGCAACAACAAAACCAACACCTGAACCAAAAAAAGTAAACACTAGTGGGTATAAGCAGGATACGGGCATAATCAGTTGTTTCGACTGCCTGCCTGTTTATATAATAATAATAATAATAATAATAATAAGAGGTCGTGCGTGGGTTCGATCCCCTTTTTGGATAAAGTATTTGTGTGATGAGCACGATTATTTATTCGATGGCTGGGTGTATGTTATCTATATTAAGTATATATTTACGAAAAAAAAAAAGTAAGTATATTTATCCGTTGTCTCTAGATCCATAACACAAGCAAATTATTTGCTTACTACTAGATGGCGCTGTGTGATAAAAATATTTATTTATTTACTAGCTGTTCCCAGCGGCTCCACCCGCGTAAACTTCTGATCCCGTTTCCCATGCTTGGACTCCTGAGCCCGTTCTCGCTGTTCCATAAAAACCTTCCGTAGTGTTCAAGGAACAAATAAAAAAAGAATTACTCCAATTGGTCCAGCCGTCTTCGAGTTATGCGCTTACCAACATATTTCGCGATTCATTTTTAAATGAAATGAAATGAAATATATTTATTTGCAGAAATATGGTAGGTATAGGTACGGTAAAACGGGGTGGATAGAGATTGAAGGGTAAATAGAAATAAAATGATCAGCTAAATTATTTAATTACTATCTTTCAAGCGAAAAATTTGGACTAGTTCATTGTAATAACAGAATCACGAAATATCTGTTGTTGGGATAAGTTAAAATTATGTAAAAGAATTTATTTAAAATATTCCAATGATCATTTTAGTTTTATCCACCCCTGGATTCCTATTCACCCCGTTTTACGGTAGTTGTTAAATTCAGTGTTAGATCACATATTTCGTCAGTCCATGTTCTGACATGCAAAATTCTATCGGTTGAACAATATCCATCAATACCATATATTATTATAGATTTTACCATTGGATATAGTTGGGATTGTGAAACCATTAGTGTGTGATGGGTACCTTTCCCCTCTTCCCATGCTATGTGTCCATTTAGCGACAACAAGGTTGATACTGAATGTGGCGCCCAGGTCGGACTACCAGGGCGAGAACTTCGTGCGGTTCAGCGGCGACACGCGGCAGCACGCGGCGGCGCAGCTGTTCGCGTGGGAGGCGCAGGCGCGCGGGCTCGACGTGCACCTGCTGGCCGAGCCCACCAAGCTGCAGCTGCTGCAGCGCCAGTACCACCACAAGAAGGACCACTTCAAGACGCAGGTACGTACGACCAACCTATTGAGGCACTCCCACTGGGGACGTCTAAATCAAAATCGAAATCAAAATCAAAATCAAAATCAAAATCAAAAAATCGAAATCAAAAAATCGAAATCGAAATCAAAATCAAAATCAAAATCAAAATCAAAATCAAAATCAAAATCAAAATCAAAATCGAAATCGAAATCGAAATCGAAATCGAAATCGAAATCGAAATCGAAATCGAAATCGAAATCGAAATCGAAATCGAAATCGAAATCGAAATCGAAATCGAAATCGAAATCGAAATCGAAATCGAAATCAAAATCAAAATCAAAATCAAAATCAAAATCAAAATCAAAATCAAAAAGTCGAAATTTTAATTATTAGAAATTAAGATTGTTATATTCAGTTAAATATTTGCAAGTACCTGTGTTGTAGATTAAGTTGCTAGTTAGTAAGTGAGAATTATTAGTATAGCATTATAAACGCTTTGGTGTTTGTCACTGTTAACTTGTATTGTCGTAAATGAATAAATAAATTAATAAAAAATAAAAAAATCTAAATCAAAAATAATTTCTTCTGTCTAAACCATTAAACGGCACTTACAAAACACCATTATCAACAATATTTTATAGATTTGTGAGCAAATAGTCCACCCGTTCGAAACGCGGCTCCGACCTGAGAAAACTCCGGCAAAAAACTCAGCGGTCTTTTAAACCTCCGCGCTACAGAATACCGCGGCTAATAATAACTTTGTGTTGTGTTTCCGGCGGTGAGTAGGCTCAGAGCTCACTGAAAAGCTGCTGTATTGTCAGTGGGAAGACCGAAAAAACCTTCTTTGTCTTCGGCACTGACAGCACAAGTGGTTGTGTTTGTGTACAAGAATTTCGAATGATTCAGACGTGACTTCGTGTTCAGCGGTCAGAGCTACCACTGTAAAGGAAAGCGTCGCGGGTTCGAATCCCATCGAAGCTAAGGTTCTCGAATAGAGACCGCGTACAAGACGATATGGATGGATGATATAGTCAGAGTCGTAGGTACCCACAGACCGTCTCCAACCGGCTAGATTGAAGGTCGTTGAAGGAGGCCTATATTTAGCAGTGGACATCCTATGGCTGAAAAGATGATGATTATGTGTCACACTCTTTTTTGACTTCACCTCACCTGATGGTAAGCTGAAGCCAAAGTCTCAGACAAGAGGGTCACTATTAAAAACACGTACAGTATTACTCAGCTTGATGGTTTCATTATAAAAATAGCAAGTGTTGATGACAAATTATTTCCCATTTTAGGTGAAGCAGTCTGTTCTGGAGAAGTATGGCGGTGAGGAGCATCTAGCGGTGCCACCCAAGGAGTTGCTCCTGGCTCAAACCGAGGTGTTCACGCGGTACAACAGGGACGGGACTTTGGTGCAGGGCCCGGAGAAACAACTGGCCAAGTGAGTCTAACTTCTATTATACTATAGAACATACATACATACATACATACATACATACATACATACATACATACATACATACATACATACATACATACATACATACATACATACATACATACATACATACATACATACATACATACATACATAATGTTCACGCCCGTAATCCCCGAAGGGGTGGGCAGAGGTGTATTACATATCCACATTTCGCCAACTATGATTTTCGGTCCCACGTAATAGCGGGCGAGCTATAACTATAGAATTATTTAGATATTTTATTTTTGCTGTTACTGTTGCTTATCAAAGCTAACAGCCAGAACGGTATTTTAACTTATTTATTAAAAAAAAATATTCTAGACCATCTAGGGATATATGGAGTAATAGGGCTACGCTCACGAAAACAAAAATAAACAGTAATGCCATGATTTTTAAAACTTTTATATAACTTTGTTGCGAAAATAGTAATAAAAGGGCTTAAAAATAATGGAACCTACCAAAAAAAGTGTTGCGATTAAAAAAAGTGGTATGGGTAATGGACTGGTGAGACGAGGTCTCGGGTTCCCAGGTTTTCCATGGCACTCACCAATGACTTTTCGATGCTTTTCGAAGTTATGTGTGTATTGATCGCAGGTTTATAAGTGCCCGGTTAATGGCAACAGGCTCGCCACCTATTACATTGGGACCTAAACATAAACTGGCGAAATGTACGTGCTACCACCTATGCCTACCTCTTCTGGGTTATAGGTTTGAGTTTGTGTTATGTTATGTCGTTTTATTTTGAAACTTCACATAGCTATCAATTTATTAGGTACTTAAATAAAAAATAACTTTTTAATTTTTTAATGGTTCAACTTTAACTTGACTTCTACTAGCAGATAGCTGATGTTTATAATGCTTTTATTATTGAGAGAGCATTTTGATTCCGCTCAGTTCATTTTGTAATAGAGACTTCAGATAAAGCGGTAATTCTGTTAGACTATTTAGTGGGCGGGGCCCGTAGCAAGAAGAACAGATGGCCGTCGGAGCCTAAAGGTTCTCGAATGGAGACCGCGATATAGTCAAAGTCGCGGGTACCCGTTGGATGCAGTAGTACTAGCATGAACTCCTATCGAATTCGTAATGTAATGGTTTCGAGAGAACGGAGCATTGTGATTGACAGTCTGCCTCTTGTGAACCTGTGTGCGTGTGTAGCCCGCCAATCGCAATGCTCCGTTCTGTCGATACCTTTACATTACGAATTCGATAGTATTTCGTGCTAAGACTACAGATCGCCTCAAACCGATTGGAGGTCGATGGGGGAGGCCTATGTTCAGCAGTGGATGTCCTATGGCTGAAATGATGATGATGATTATGATTTATTTTTTGAAACTTATGTTTGTTCTAGGAGTAAATATGAAGAAGACGTGTTGATAAACAACCACACATCCGTATGGGGTTCGTATTGGCGCGACGGACAATGGGGCTTCAAGTGTTGCCACTCGTTTATAAAGGTATGGAAAATAGTAGTTTTTTTAGTAACTTTTAAAAAGTTGCTGTAATTTAAAACATGTGGATTTGAAAAAAGAAATTACAATATTTATTTTCAATAATGACAAAATGGTGTAAGGTTCTCCACTAAGATCCTACCAGCCGGCAAACATGCTATTTTTATACCACTGGTGGCAGATAAGCATTCATCCTACCTGGTGGAAACTGGTCACCGTAGCCTGTGGTCGTCATACTCGTGCTGACAACCCTAGAGAAACCCTCTAATGTTCTTCTTGAAGAAGTGGTGGTGACAGTTAAAATACCTTCTGTGCCGCCAGCAAAGGAAACAAATTGGTATTCCGACTGACAGCACAAAATCTCTTAAGATTCAGTAGCCTTAGCACGACATACTATCGAATTCGTAATGTAAAGGTATCAACAGAACGGAGCATTGCGATTGGCGGGCTACACACGCACACAGGTTCACTAAAGGAAGACTGCCAATCACAATGCTCCGTTCTCTCAAAACCTTTACATTACGAATTGGGTAGGAGTTCATGCTAGTGCTACAGTGGTTAGACGATAGTTGCAATATATTTAAAATAAATCAAATAATGGAGCTGTGGCAAGGCGTACCTTGGTTGCCCTTGATATATAAGGCTAGTCATGGCTTTCACTACTAAAACGTACTATTTTTTCAGATGTCATACTGCGTGGGCGAGGCGGGCAAAGGCATCGTGTTAGACGTACCCGAAGAAAAGGCTTCCTCATCAGCTTTTGCACCTGAACGCTTTGAAAAACAAGAAAAAGGTATCTTTTTTTTAAATTTATGGCACGTCAATTTGACTTCACCTCGCCTGATGGTAAGCTGGAGGCAAAGTATCACGAAAGAAGGTCACATATAGTGCTACAAGTTGATAATGGCTTATAAAAAATATTTCACGGTTCGTATCTTGTCAATTTCTCATACCTATAGTTCATTGGTTTAGGTACTTAAAAAACGTAACCAATCTTAGCGTGTCTTTTTGTTATATAATCCGACCGAATTTAAAAATAATGTTTTTTAAATTCGATATAAAATACTTTTCTGCTTAGTATAACGCATTTTGAAGACTAAAAACCTGTATCGAACCACTAGTTAGTCAGTTAATAATAGTCTAATTTATTTGTTAAACATGTGTTTTTATAAAAAGTTGCCACAAGAGTTTACCTTTATTTAAGTTCCTAAAGTTCCTAAACAAATGGAATATAGGTTTTATGTAAAGATACATAATATGTCACTCGCGCACTTTGTTTCTCTAAGATCATCTTATGCCGCGTCTACATTTACGTAACATTTTACCGTGACCTTGTCAGAAGTGTGTGTCCATAACGTATTCAGCTGCGTGATAGCTGAACTTAAATGAAAGCATCGGTCGACTGGTGGCCGTGTCAGTATAACATAACTTTGACATAACAAATTTATAATACAATTGAAATAATATATTATGACATTGTTAATTTTAACTATTAAGTAGCCAAAGGTACCATGACATTTTGATTTGTATTCTGGAATGTATAAATATAAATAATTTGACAGTAGAAAAAATTCTAGAAATAAGATATTAGACTATTGTTTAGTATCTTGTTCCTAATTTAGCTATTAAATTGCATGCCTACTACGGTGGAACATGGCGAAACTATATACCTATGATTGTAACATCTTATGTAACCCATATTTGCAATGAATGAATAAATAAATAAAAAACTAGTTTGTGTGCCCACGGGCCACAAGTTGCCCACACTCCACGTCATGTGTTGATGTCGCGCTGTCCGGTCCGCTGTTCATGTCACAAATCTAGACGCACCTTTAATGGTCAATTGTTATTATTGTTACAGAAAAAGCTGTATCTTCCGCCTCATCGTCATCGAGTTCAGATAGCAGTTCATCGGAGTCAGAAAAGGAAATCAGATCCAAAACTGAAAAGACAAGCAAAAAGAAAAAGAATAAAAAGAAAGCAAAGAAAAAGAAGAAGAAGGATATCAAGAAGGAGAAACGGGAAGAAGATAAATTGAAAAAGGTTAGTTTTATCTATTACATAGTATAAAACAAAGGCGCGTTTTCTGTCCTTATGTCCCTTTGTATGCTTAAATCTTTAAAACTACGCAACGGATTTTGATGCGATTTTTTTTAATAGATAGAGTGATTAAAGAGGAAGGTTTATATTTAAATAGCATCATGCTACAACCGATGAAGTGAAAAATGTTGCAAAAACAGGGTGACGCAGACGAAGTTGCGCTGGCCTATTATATTTCTTTACAGAGTGCAAGGGAAACACTCTTGAAGCCGCAAGCCCCTGGTAGTCCTGGTTCACAACATCATCATCATTGGTCGGCTTTCCAGTCTAACTGTGATGCGGCTGAACTTTGATATTTTTCGTGAAGCGACTGCCATCTGACCTCTACAAACAATGGTCCAATGACCAATGGCGATATCGAAGTTCCAAGTTAGACTGGTTGGACTTTTGAGGGCTCCAACTACCCGTAACGACTGCCATAGATGTTTGTATGGCAACCGGGACCGACGGCTTAACGTGCTCTCCGAGGCACGACCAGACCAGTGCAAACAGCCATATTCGACATACAACTTTTTTGCACTGAGCGGGGATCGAACCCGCGCCCCGCCCGGAGGCTGTCTATATTTAGACTCATGTAATCTCAATTATTTCACAGGCATTAAAAATGGAGGACAGAAGTCAGAAACGCGCAGATTATTTGCTTTCAATAGACGAAAGGAAACGACCATACAACAGCATGTTGGAAGTTAAGGCTCCCACGGAAGAAGAACTAGAGGCTTACAAGATGAAGAAGCGACGTGAAGAAGACCCTATGAGTCAGTTTCTATGAAAAAATGTGTAATATAAATAAATAACTTAACATTTATGGACTTTTTTTATTTTAAAGAGGACTCCGACTTTACCTTTTTTTACCTTCCCGCTGGAGTCGGTTGGGTAGGTTACGTCGGACTCGAACCGACTAAAACGCACGCCGCCTTTGGGTCTTTGGTTGCCGGAGGTGAGATATTAGCCAACGAATCCCGCACACCCCGGCAGACCCGAAGTCCTCTCTTTCGAGATGACCTCTTTTCGGGTGTAGGGACCACGGTATGGGGAGGGTTCCGTCTTTTCCTAGCAACTATTGGCAGCCGAGACTGACTTATAATATGCCTAGCATTCGAATAAAATATGAGCGGTCACCCATTCAAATGGCAATTGCACCTAGGTTGCTCACTAAACTAAGTGCACCTGACCACGAGCTCTTACCGATTCATGATTCATCTCTCACCCTCTGTTTTCAGATAGGTAAATTATTCTAATAAATGCCTGTACAATCATAAATTCATAATGAAAGATGTAAGCAAACAGAACCTTATTGTTGTTTACCTTCATTGTATGATTCATTCGATTGAGGTTTTGTCCAGTGAGGTCATAGATCTGGCTGAATGGTCATTACCATTGCTTACTAAAATGTTGCCGTTTTAGAACTTTAAAAATCTAGTAGTTTCCAGACTTACCGGTGCTTGAAGTTCAATTGAACATCATAAACGCAATGTCTTTATTAAAGTATTCAAACAAACATTCAAGCGTCATAAAACATATCCACAATTTTCTAATAAGATTGATCGAATGGCATTCTACCATAACTAGATGGTAGAATTCGGAATTCTTATAAGCCGCCATATTTGTTTAAACGTCAAACGATGTTTCATTCTTGTCAATTTTCATTTCCTTTTTGATTAGGCCGTCCTATTCATAGTTTTTTGTGATTGTTACAATATTAAAAGTTATGATGGCTGAGGACACAACAGCCGACGCTACCAGGCGACTAAATGTAAAGAAGCAAACGCTGGACGATGCTTACGCGGCACCGGCAAACTTCCTAGAAATTGACGTAGTGAATCCAGTCACATCGATGGGAGTAGGGAAGAAACGTTATACGGATTATGAAGTTCGCATGAGGGTAAGCTACTTGCTGTATTATTGTCATATAATTAGATTAACGGGGAGTATCGACGCATGATAGTCAAATTGTGGGCGTATCACGTTCATACGACGTAGGCCTGACGAGATTGCCCTAGTATACCAAGGTTTTTGCTTGCAGACAAACTTGCCAGTGTTTAAAGTTAAAGAATCAAGCGTCAGACGACGGTACAGCGATTTCGAATGGCTAAGGAACGAATTGGAAAGAGACAGCAAGGTGAGTGCAATGAAACATTCGTGTATTGATAATGAATATTTTACGCCTGTTATCAGTGAACAAAAACTTTATTCCCTTATGATTCATATAGTGCCAGAATCCACATACTATTGATAATAGATTTGAGTTCATTAACAATAGAATATAACTCTTGTTTATTGCTCCAAGTCATTGTTTACTGAGTTTATAAAAAAACATGCATTGGTTTGTCAAAGTTATAGTATATACTAATAATAGAGCCCTCATAAGTCCGACTAGCCTAACTACAAAATATTGATATCACCAATTTGGTTGTGGAGGTCCGATGGCAGTCGTTTCATTGAAAATACCAAAGTTCAGCTGCATCCTAGTTAAACTAGAGAGCCAACAACTTAGTTGGGAATAGGCTCTGAGAATGATGATGATGATGATGATGATAGTTTATAGTAATAATAGTATCTCAGAGTGCACTGGAGAAATATTATATTGTCAGTGGGAAGACCGAGGGCTTAAGTTAATAAGATTGCTGCTATTTCCCTCTCTGTCCCTCCCCCCTCTACAGGGTTGGCAGCATGAATGTGACGCCTCTGGTATTACAAACAAGCTGTGTGCTTGTCTCCCACCTAAGATATATATATATATTCACTTTAAAATCAATTTGCTAATGTACAGTGAGAATAGTCAATCGACAAATCATCATGGCTGAAAGAAGCAAACTAAGATAAACAAGTAACTAAATGTCTTTTAAAGACAGATTGCTATATTTGATAACAGTCAGCATGCCAAATGCTTTTCAAAATTTTCTGTAAATTAGTATGTAACATAAGCTCACGCCTTTATCTTTGAAGTGGTAGGCAGAGGTGCTAGCACCCACAGTTCGCCAGTTTATGTTTAGGTCACAATGTAATAGGCGGCGAGGCTATTGCCATTAACCGGCACTTATGCCTGCGATGAATATACACATAACTTATCGAAAAACATCGAAAAGTCATTGGTGTGTGCCATGGTAACCTGGGAACGAACCCGAGACATCATCTCAGCAGTCCATTACCCATACCACTAGGCTACTGCGGCTTTAATTAGTATGTGAACTGTTTCAAATGGATTTCGATCAGAAAAGATTGATTTCAAATGCGACTCTGTGGTTCAGCGGTTAGTGTATGCCGCCTGTAAGTGAAAGATCGCTGGTTAGAGTCCCTTCGGAACATTTACACTTTTTCCAATCTAAACCAATCCCTCTAGAATACTTTAGGCCACTTCATCCAATTCCCCGACCCTCTTATTAAGGACAGTATAACCACATAACACACAGTAAAGGTATCAAAAGCATAGGGTGGCAATCAATGCCAACACAACCATAGGGGCACTTGGGGCATGTGCCCAGGGCCCACCGCCTCAGGGAGACCCCTCCGAAAGGAAGACAATTTCTCGCACATAAACATAAAAAAAAATCTAAAGCCCTAAACTTTCCAAAAGGGGCTCGAAAGTCTTGTGTGCCTCTGCCATATAATAAAGATGGCTCTGGTGCCAATACAATGATAATTGCTTGACATTGCACTAAACACTTATCAAGGGTATTGGCAGGTAGACAGATAACGAAACAGTCAAGGTTATAACACTTACAAATATTATTTTATTATTATAATAATTATTAAAGCGTGCAATGTATGCTTTTGTGTCAAATTAAATGTGAAAAGCGGTATATTTACAATACATACAGCCTCTGTGGAGTGGCTGAACTGCTCACGGCCCACCTGATGGAAAGTTGTTACCGTGACCTACCGTTTAAAACTTAAGGGGTGTCACATTCATACTAGATGGAAAGGGTGGGGGGAGAGAATGATTAAATGGGGGTAAGGGATAGAAAAGGGTTAAGGTTGAGAGAATTTCTGTGCTGACAGTGATAGTCTTCCCATTAAGAACAGTGACTTTTAGTTTGTTATGACTATTTGCGCTGGTCTGTTTGTACTACGGCTATGACGGTCATGGCGGGTAGTTGGAACCCCTTAAAATTCCAACAACTGGTCTATCGAAGTATTGCGGTTAGATGGCAGTACTTCGATATTGCCTATACCCATTGGTTGTGGAGGTCAGATGGGAGCTGCTTCACGGAAAATATTGAAGTTCAGCCGCAATGCAATAAGACTGGAATAACGCAGATTTCCGGATCCAAGGTGATTGGGATTTACGCAAGAATGATGATGGTGATAATTATATATTCATAACATAATTTTCAAGAAAGCGTGATAACCGACATCTGCGCGGGCGGAGCCGCGGGCAACAGCTAGTTATTGAATACATTTTTATTACGTAAGTTGACCCTCTCTTTATTGTAATTGTGATTGTTTTTGTCTACTCTATATACAAGGAGAGTTATAGCCCCCTGTTAATAAGTAAATAACATTTGTAGATTGTCGTCCCACCTCTGCCAGGCAAGGCTCTAAAGAGACAACTACCGTTCCGAGGAGACGACGGTATATTCGAGGATGAGTTTATTGAAGATCGTAGAAAAGGTGAGTTCATAACCATTTTTACATAGTAATATATTAATTAAGACATTATTTTTCTAGCTTAAATAGACACACATACTTTTTAATTACCGCGTAATCGAATTTAAAAGGTGTCAGTGACTTGTGACTTTAATGTGGAAACATATACCCTTTCGGGGAGAAATGATCATAAAGACCATGGTGCTATAAAGCCCATGCGCAATGCCTATGTATAGCTAGTCACGGAAAATGAATAACTCCACCCCATCTCATCTTAAGGGTGTCGTAAGGGGTGACAAACGAAATAATACGTAAATGCTATCATTCCGACAGGCGACACTTGGTTGTGGAATGTTTCAGAATGATGACGAGCCTATGCCCTCTACTCCAAGCGTCCTATTTACTCGACTCCTACTCATATTTCTGGTTCTATTCAATCATTTGGGATCAAATAAACGTTATGTTTTAAGTCGTACCAAGACCTATCAAACAGAAAAAACCGTATCTCTAAATCCCGTCAGTAGTTTTGGCGTTTATCGTGGACGACATACAAGAATTCCAAAAAAGTTTGCGTTCAAAATCGACAAAATATTAATCAATTATTTTTCATCCATCCATCCATTCCATCACTACATAGTATAAAACAAAGTCGTGTTCTCTGTCCCTATATCCCTTTGTAAGCTTAAATCTTTAAAACTATGCAACGGATGTAGCTGCGGTTTTTTTAATAGATAGAGTGATTAAAGACGAAGGTTTATATGTATATAACATCATGCTACAACCAACTGGTGCGGAGGAGAAGTGAAAAATGTTGCAAAAACGGGCTGACGCAGACTAAGTTGCGCGGGTCAGCTAGTATCTAATATACAGAAACGGGTAATTTACAATTACAGAATGGTATTAGAAGTATGTATATCTAACGATTGTAATTACTGTGCAATTATTGGCTCGTAGAAGATACACTTGTAGGTTTTGAGGCGTAAATTAATCACTTGTAGCGGTTAGAAAACATCGATTGGTATCGTTGACTCAGAAATTTCAAACAATACATATTAAATATTCCGGTTTATCTAATACGAGTTGTAATGCGTGTGACCATGATAGTTTAAATATTCAGACTTTCCTTTACCGCACTATTCAGTCTTAAAATTCCTTACCAGCGCACGTGTTTCCTTCTTTCTACAGCCCCGGGTCCTTCTTCCTCTTAAGCGGGGCGTGAAAAACCATCTGATGTTGCCGTCAAGCTGACAACCGCCGTGGCGTGGCGGTAGTGCACGCCTGCTACGCACGGGCCGCGGGTTCGATCCCCGCTCAGTGCAAAAAGTTGTATGCATGAATATGGCTGTTTGCACTGGTCTGGTCGTGCACGTGCACGTTAAGCCGGCGGTCCCGGTTGCCAAACAAACATCTATGGCAGTTGTTACGGGTAGTTGAAGCCCTCAAAAGTCCAACCATTAGTTTAGTAGACCATTGGTTGTGGAGGTCAGATGGCAATCGCTTCACGGAAAATATCGAAGTTCAACCGCATCACAGTAGACTGTTATATTTGGACGTGTTGTTAGTGGTGTGACGTGTTCAAACTGACGTCACAAACGTCTCCGCCCCCATGCGCGTGCGTCACTTTGTTATGCAAAGTTGTTTTCATTGGTTTTTTTTGCTGAACACTTCAAAAGTTATGAAAATAGACCGTGTGACTAGATAACAAACTATGTCAGAATAAATATTTTTAGTCGACCTTAGCTAATTTATGTGAACATAATATTTACGCTGTAACTTCTGTGTATTTTAAGCCTGGGTTGCACGATCGTACTTCAACATTAAGGCTTAGTTGCACGAACTATCTGTCATGGTCATCGTCAAAGTCACGGTCACCGTCAAATTTAACAGTTTGATAGTAATGGTTTGGTTAACTCTATGGTTAGTACACAGAACAGAAAAACTAGTAGAAGTGCGACGCGATAACTGCAGTAGCGGAACCGATGTCGCCAAACTCACACACATAACCGTTAATAATGCCGTGCTCTACTAGTAAATAATTGTTTTTTTTTGCCTACCCTTTACGGGACGGAGAAGAACTTTCTAAAGGACGGCCAAGAAATAGAGTGCAGATTATGTAGTTGGAAAGTTCATCGCGGAACAATTCTTTTTAAAATCTATGGTTGGCACTGTTTATAGAAAAAATAAAAAATATATATTAAAAAGTTACTTTGTCTCACGCAGTGGGCAAAATCGCTTTTTTCGCATTTTTCGTAGTGAAAAAAGGATTTATGGCATTTCATATTTTGAATTGAAAAAGCTTGAATATTTACGAAAAAGTTTAGACGTATTCTTATCAAAAACGTTCATACTATCGAATTTATCCTTCGTAGCATAAATACGCCAACCAATGACACGCGTGCACCGACTACATGCCGCTTCCACTTATTTTTGTTTTCCACGATTTTTGTAGCTCTGTTTTTGACAGAATTTGACGTTTGAGCGTGGCTGGTTAAAGTGACAACCAAGGCTATGACGTTTTATACCTGACCGGTACGTTGACCAGCTTTGTCACGGTCAAAGTAAGATCGTGCAACTAAGGCTAACAGTGCAGTTAAAGTAAGGTCAGGTTGCAACATTTGACAATTGTTAAAATCACGTCATAAGTTGACGCTAATTGTAACTGACTACGCTCAAACGTCAAATTCTATCAAAAAGATAACTATAACAGAGCTACTAAATACACTGGTGAAACACATTTAGCCAAACCATTAGAATCAATGTTACTGTTACTGTTAAATTTGACGGAAACCTTAACTTTAACAGGTTGGAGCAACTAAGCCCAATAGGTACTACTAAAAATATAATGTTGAAGAAGCGTCTCATATATCAAGTACTAGTTGTCTATCAACACAGAGAGGGCTTAAGTTTGATAAGCTAATAATATTGTGTTGGATTTCTTTGAAATTCTATTCACGTTCGATAAATAAATGGTTAGAGTATGTACACATATTTCTTATTGAATTGAAAAAACGTCTGGTTGTATCACCATCTTTTACCACATACGATAGAAACAATATAAGAAAGAAAGGAAAGAAACACCATTTATTTGGCGCAAGGAGGTCACACATATACAACAATAACATGCAATATTTAAAAAAAGGAAGAACAGTAATTCAACAGTGTGGCTCACAGATGCACCAAATAGCTGTTCAATTCAGCATGTGTCAGGTAGAAATCTGATGCTGGTTCTCAACTGGAACTCAATTAATACCGTCTCAAGAGTGTATAATCAAGCGTTTGGGAACTTGTATTCTTCGTTATACAGTAGGGGAGGGTCCCACAACTAGGTTTTGTGTTAAGGGATGTATGTCGCACACTTTGTCCCTCTAAGTATTACTAATAACTTTATGGTTGCACCCCGTGCTATTCTCAAAGTCGTCAGCTATCCATGCTATCCTCAGCTCATAGAATTAAATATTATAGAACGCATTTTCAGCACATTTTGGACCCACAATTCGTGCCTACACCAACATGAAATTTTCTCAGTAACATTGATTTAGTAATTTTCAGATACGTAAACAATATTGTTCTTGAGAAAGTAAAGTTCATTGAACTTGACTTTGGTGCCAATCTTATCATATGTTTGACAGGTCATTTGATAACATAATTTGTTATTGTGCAATGTAAGTACTTATTAGATGCTCTCGACAGGTTGCAGCGACGCGCGATCCGCATTATTGGGAGTCCTGAGGTCACAAATACCCTCGAACCTTTGCAAATGCGTAGAGATGTTGCGCCCCTATCAGTATTTTACCGTCTCTACCATGGTGGATGTTCTGATGAGCTCTTCCAACTTCGAATTTCTTCGAATTTGTCGAAATTTTTAAAATTTTCCGCCTTGACATCATAAACTCACGCCTATATCTCCGAAGGGGTGGGCAGAGGTGCTAGCACCCACATTTCGCCAGTTTATGTTTAGGTCCCAATGTAATAGGTGGCGAGCCTATTGCCATTAACCGGGCACTTATAAACCTGCGATAAATACACACATAACTTCAAAAAGCATCGAAAAGTCATTGGTGTGTGCCATGGTAAAACCTAGTATCGAACACGAGACCTCGTCTCAGCAGTCCATTACCCATACCACTAGGCTACCGCGGTTACTGATCCGTCTTAACGAATGGACGAATTCAACCTGTGGGGAGCTGGAATGTGTCGCTATTTTATTTTTTGCATTCCATTCCCAGATTCCATAAGAAACTTAACATAGCCAACCTCAGAACAATAAACTACATAATTATTATTTATAACTACCGTCAACTTTCTTTTGAAAAAAATCTATATTCTTAATAAACATATGGTTTTTTCAGGTCTAGAAGTATTCATCAACAAGATTGCCGGACACCCTCTGGCGCAGAACGAGCGGTGCCTTCACATGTTCCTCCAAGAGCCAACCATAGACAAGAACTACGTGCCCGGAAAGATACGGAACACATAATAGACAATACACAGGCGAAACATGAGCTTCGAACTTTAAAACCAACTACCTTGTGTGTGTACCAGTGAATTGGCCTATGTTAACCTTTTTTTGAAAAAAAAAACACGTGATTGTTTGTGGTGTGTTGTGTACTAAAAGTGTGGTTATCCACGAACACACTGACCTCGTGTGGACACCCTGCTAATAAAAAAAAATTGTATATCTTTATAGTTTGCAACACAATAAATAAATATATTTCTAAGTTGGTTTCGTCATAATTATGTATTAAACCTAAGTCTTATAAAGAATTTTTAAATGGTGTAATGCACTTTGTGACGATAAAATATCATAATAATTTAGGTGAGTAATAATGTATCGAGGAATGTGTATTACCAGACTGGTACTGGTATATTATAATCGATTTCTGTGTAGCAATGTGTGTGTGTATAAAAAGACAATATACCTAACATGATAGTTTGTCTATAGGCCATTTACATCACTAGTGACAAGCGAGTCGTTTTAAAGTTCGGCCCCGAACGTTATTGCAGTTGTGAGAATAAAAATATATCAAACAAATGACTTTGCCTTCTAGTTTTCGTTTTATTTCACAATTTGCAATAATCTTCAGTGTTTTGTAAAAAAAAAATAATGCAATCAGAGACAAGAGATTAACAGCACAGCATTCCACAGATTTATATATTTTTTAAAGTATCATTTTTTGAAAATGGAACAACAGTGAATGAATAGGTGCATAATGTTATCACAGATTAAAAATGTACTGAGAGTAAAAAAAAAGTAAGTTATTGTTTGTATGTAAGCAATATTATTGGAATTGTTGAAATTATTCATTATTAATAATTAGTTCATTGATGGATCACTTGTTTTGTGGTTTGCCATGTATATTTCGACATGTAATGCATTATTAATCTCATTATTTTAATATTATTCCCCTTTTTAATAATTTTCGTTATGGAAATTGATTGTATTTATTATGGATATAGTTCCCGGCATATATCTTGATCCCAAAATGTATTGTATATGCTCAGTACGCGGTTTTGGGCTGTCTTTTGAGGATAGCACTGGGTGCTACGACTGTAGATGAACTCAAATCTATCAATTATAGATTCTATCAAAACAATACGCGCACGTCAGAGCGTTCGTTTCTCTGATGACTTCATGATATATGCCGGCGACTATATAGATGTAAAAATGTGTTATCGAAGAAGCAATTTGTATAATATTGAATTGCATCATGGAGAACGCGAAAGTTGATTTATATCTAAATAATATAGATTGTAAATTAGTTACTAGTTAAAAAAAAGTGTTTCTTTATCTACAGGGGTGAACAGGAGATTGGCAATATTATTTATAGAAAATGATTTAGTGTTGTAACACTGAAGAGTTTTTGGTGTACAAAAAAGAACGGTAGGTGCTGATAAACTTGTGCATTCACTGGACTGATCATTCTTGTGAATGTTACATTACAGAATAATTAACGAGCATTCTCTTAAAGGACAGAACATTTCCATTTAATAGGATGGTCGCTTTCATAACGATGTTTGGCTCTATACTTAGCTCGGATCGTTGTTCGGTTTGCTTATGCGTATTTACGCTAAAGTTCCCAAATTCGGCAACATAAATATTTTTGTTAGAAGGTGTATGAATATGTCTGAACCGCTTTCGAAAATATTCAAAGTTCATAGTTTGAAACGTCGTAAATATATTTTTTATCTACAGCATAAGTTATCTCTATCTTGAACGGATAAGGTGTGTTTTCGTTTAGCAGTACGCTAAATTGGTAATAAATGTATTACATATTATTTATACAACCAATTAAAACAATTATTTACTAGTAATGCAAATAATTGTTAACTAAAGTATATATGAGTGTTAGGAGAACGTTCCTGAAAAGAAAAACAGGGGTACCTACCTACTACTGACCAGTTTATCAAAATTGGATTACCTTTTTTGGTTGCAATACTCTATTTTTGTGGCAGGCATCTGGTTTTCAAACCCTTTAAATAGCATGATTGCGTGAATTATGCTAATAAAAGGGTTTAAAAATCATTGTACCTATAAAAAAGTATTTCTATCAAAAACAAGTAGCCCAATTTTGTTAAAATTATCAATAGTACCTATCGTCTCTTATCGTATTCAGGAGCTTTCCCTTCACACTCCGTATTATTCCCTAAAAAATTGTAATTCGGTTCGACAATTTTCAAAAAACTGCGAATGCTCGATGTTCTGTTACAAGTGTATGCTCAAGTCTGTAAGCACCTTTAGGGTTATTTAGCTGTAAAGTGTGTCCATCACTAGTTTTTATCGACAACTCAGTTTCACAGAACATACGTATTGTTTCGTACACCGAATGAATTTGGATTACATTGTATTATGTGTACCTATTGTATTAGGATAAATAAATTTGCTATCATGTCAGTGCGTTTTTTATTTACATTTTTTTGTTGTAAGGGTTCCCCCCACTTCACACTTTTGTGTGCATTTGAACTGAGGGGCCACATTTGCAATCTTTAACATTTTTTTTTACTTAGGTGGCACCCGGCCCACCTGAATGAAAGTAGTTACCTTACCTTGGCCTATGGACGTTTGCAACACGAGGGGCGTCTCATTCGTATTGCCAACCATATAAAAAGGAGGTAAGATAGAAGGTTAAGAGAGTCGGTACTTTCAGTGCAGAAGACAAATTTTCTCAGTCTTTCCACAGACAACACGGCACCTCTCCAGTGATCTCTGGTTACCCTAACTCACCGTAGGGAACAACACAAGGTTATTATTAGCCGCGGTATTCTGTAGAGCGGAGGTACTTCCGACTCCTCAAGTAGGACGTAAAATAAAACTTAGGAGTAATTTACTGGGGCCCACAGTAGCACTAGCATGAACTCCTAGCGAATTCATAATGTAAAGGGTGGAGCATTGTGATTGGCAGTCTACCTCTTGTGAACCTGTGTGCGTGTGTAGCCCGCCAATCGCAATGCTCCGTTCTGTCGATACCTTCACATTACGAATTCGATAGTATTTCGTGCTAAGGCTACTGTTCAGACGTTTGCTTAAAAAGTACTAACTCTGGGTTCATCATTTATATTTAAGAAAATAGCAATAACAAAACGGATTCAATAACAGGTCATTTATTTATAAGAACCAATGTAACATAATTTTCTTAGAGATGAGCGACAGCAACCACTTTCAAAAGGCTCATTTCTCAAACATGTGTTTACTACTAGACATACCCTAAATTTATTTAGCTGCAACATTTTCGGTATAATATATTTTCGGCATACCATTTTACTACAAAGTGCCCGATTGGCGGCAATAGGCTCGCCCCCTATTACGTGGGACTGAAAATCATAGTTGGAGAAATGTGGGAGTTTAATACTGCCTGCCCCTTCGGGGATTGAAGGCGTGAGCACATGTAATGTATGTATGTATATGTAAATCAGCCTTCGAAAGTGGTTGCATTTTTGTACCACTCAGCTCAGACTCTATAGCACCATGCTCTTCTTCACTACGGCAGTGACGTGTCTTGTCGCCAAAGTTTCTGTCCTCGAATCTCTATTTCCTCATGCCATGACTCTTGCGTTTTCCTACAACCATATAAACATATTATTATTACCCCCTGAGGCCGTCAAGCTGAGCTCCACCATTGTAGTACTGTACGTCTTTGTTATGGTGACCCTATTTCTCGAGACTTTGCCTTCAGCTAACCATCAGGAGGTGAAGTCAAATTGACGTGCCATAAATGTGGTGGTCACACCCGTGCTGACGACCATATAGAGAGGAGGGGGAGGGATGAAGGCTAAGAGAGTCTCTGTGCTGTCAGTGCAGAAAAAAGCATGGTTTTTCGGTCTTTCCACTGACAACACAAAACCTCGCCAGTGAGGTCTGGCTACCCTACTCACCTCTGGGAACACAACACAAGGTTATTATTGGCCGCGGTATTCTGTAGGGCGTAGGTACTTCCCCAGTCGGACTGCTCAATTGGGACGGTAGATACCGACATGTTCTATCTACTTTAAAATACACCTTCGGCGATGTACAGCCGTAGTAAGTATGCGGCTATTCCTCCGCCAACTGGCAGGGTGTCGAACTTGAACCGACTAAAACCGCGTGCCGTTTGGGTTCTCAAATGCCGAACTGGCCCAATATTACCACACTTCGGCTGTCTTTGTACCAACTCCGATTTCATGATGGCTCCCTCAGAGAAATACAACTTACCTGCAGTTATCAGTAAGAATGCTGGTGTTCGGGAAGATGGTTTGCAGCAGCAGCAAGCAGGGCAACACCACGACAGACAGGAACTGGATCTGTTCCGCGGGCTGGTTGTGGCTGCGGCGCCGGTCCATCATGCTGAGGGGCGTGTAGCCCATGGTGCGCTCGCGGTCACCCTTGGGACGGAAGGATAGATTAAACTCATGGAACTACCCTTCATCTCGTACGTTCGAAGCGGCTAAACTACAATATTTTCCATGATGCGACTGCCATTTGACCTTCACAACCCATTGGTCATATTGAGTTAGACCAGTTGTTGGACTTTTTAGGGCTCCCAACTACCCGTAACGACTGTCATAGATGTTCGTATGATAAACAGGACTGACGGCTTAACGTGCTCTCTGAGGCACGACCAGACCACTGCAAATAGTCGTAATTCATGTATATACAAATATTTGCACTGAGCAGGAATCGCTCCCGCGCCTCCTGCGTTGTGCGTAGCAGTCGCGATCACTACCGCCCCTGAGGCTGTCACCCACAGAACCAAACAAAAGCTTGTCTAAATTGAACTGATGACCCAGTGGACAAAACTGCCCGTAACGACTGTCACAGATGTTTGTATGGCAACCGGGACCGACGGCTTAACGTGCTCTCAGAGGCACGACCAGACAAACAGACAGCCATATTCATGCTTACAAGTTTTTGCACCGAGCGGGAATCGAACCCGCGCCCTGTGCGTAGCAGTCGCGTTCACTACCGTCACGCCACGGAGGAACAGTAAGGAACAGTATATCCATTTTTTTAAGATTAGACAACTGCCTGCATCTCTGCCCCTCATTTTTGGGATATAGGTATATAGATACACCTTTAACTCACCTGGTCATAGAATTCGTCATACACAGACTCAGCTATGATTTTCGATATGCCAAAGGGCTTGCAACAGCCGGACAGGTCACTTGTAGTCATCAAGATACCCTGGAACCGTGAAGGTACCTCATGGAGAAATGGTCAAAAGAATGAAGACCATAATTACCAAAAATATGCCTCCCGGAAAATCATTGATCCAACATAATCCTTAGCGTGGTTCCTGGTTGCATCTGAAGCTTCCACCTCAGAGTTCAGGCTCGGTGATTTCTATTTACCACTTAGGTTAGGTGGCAGACAAGTATACGACCCCTCTGATGGAAAGTGGTCACTGTAGCCTTGGACAATTAACCCTAATTTTTAGGAGAGCAATTGCCGTTTGCTCATCTCTCAACCTAGTTCGTTATTGAACATTACTTATTTTGCGTTACGGGTATACCTACAGCACCAAAGTGACGCAGCAATGAATTAGCTTAATGGTTAAGGAGTTGACCTTACGATGGAAAGGTACCGGGTTCGAATTCCAGTCACTCCAGATTCCAGTTACTAAAATTCTTAAAATAAAATTGAAAATTGAAAAAACATTGAAGTCTATTTCATGGTATGCCGCATATGCTGCATGCCATATGCTCTTGCTGTTTGCAGTCGGTTACGGACTCGTAAGTATTTTTTAATTTTTTCAAATATTTTTTTTCATACCAATTATTCTTAAAACTACTTTATTCACTCTCCATAGTGTTAGTAAAGCTAAATGAAACAAAAATTTCATGACAAAAACATGAACTCGCAATACGGGGCCACTTGTTTCCTTTTGCAGTGACGTCATTTTTTATGAAATTTTCGTTTTATTCAGCTATATACTAATTCAATGGTGAGTAAAAAAGTTGCCGTGCCGTAATTTTTTTAACACCAATAAGTTGTGTACCAAGAGTACCAGGGGCATTCGGCTTCGGGAATGTTCCCCTTACACCCCGTATATAAAAGTCATCATAGAAACTGCAAACCTTAAGCATCTTCCTATGCACATCATCCTGCCAGTTGAAGTTATGGTCGGCGAGTAGAGGCGTCAGCTGCGCCCGTATCTGGAAGTATA
This sequence comes from Pelosia muscerda, assembly GCA_963691645.1. Classification (NCBI taxonomy): domain Eukaryota; kingdom Metazoa; phylum Arthropoda; class Insecta; order Lepidoptera; family Erebidae; genus Pelosia; species Pelosia muscerda. Next base: position 1,965,555 of record OY829113.1, read on the forward strand.
CTGCTAGGTCTGTGCACAAGATGTTGTACTTGATCTCCTCCATCAAGCGCGCCTGGTCAGCTGGCGACAAACTGCTTAGGATATTCTTATCCTGGAACACATTTCACGCTAAAATAGAAAGAAAGAAGAAAGAAAGAAAGAAAATATACTTTATTTAGCCTTTTACAGCACAAATAACTACATTAAAAATTAAAAAAAATATACAAAAAGACGTCGTGCACATCTGTGCTGCAAAAGGAAAAAAGGAGCCAGTTCAGCGTAATGCCCGGCACAAGTACCTGGCGCTGGTTTTCAACTGGCTCCTCGAAAAAATAAATAAATAAAAAATAAAATAAAAAAAATAAAACAAAACAAAACACAATGACACATTAAATAACAAGATAAAATAAAATAATATATCTATACTATTATGTAATTGTAATAAGTTTATGTTTGTCCGTAATGGACGCAAAAACTACTGAACGGATTTCGATGCGGTTTTATTGGTTTGAAAGGGTTTGGTCCAACTTAAAATCTTAAGTTTGTTTGATTGCAATCGGTTAAGTAGAAGCAGAGTTATGATTAGTAATATAGAATTTTAGTTGCACAGATGGCGCTTAGGTCGCGATAACCGACAGCCACGCGGGCGGAGCCGGGGGCATAGGCTAGTATAAAATAAAATCGACATTTTAATAAAGGAGCAATAGCCGTGGTATAGTTTGTGAATGATAATCTGTGGCTTGGCTTGACGCGGCTTAAATCGTTTCGTCGTGCAATTCGTATGGATTTTTTTTGCACGATTTTTGTGAACATTATCTGCACGAAATTAGTTTTTACGGAGGTAGGATATGATGGTATCTCCTGTCCTTATTGAATAGTCCGACTGGGGAAGTATTTCTACCTGAATACCGTGGCTAATAATAACCTTGTGTTGTGTTCTCGACGATTAGTCCAGAGCTTACTGGAGAGGTTTTATGTTGTCAGTGGGAACACCGAGAAACTTTTACAAAATGGCGAACTACATATACACGGAAAAGAGAAAAAAAATATTGAAAACATGACAAACCTCAATAATTTTCTTGGTAAGAAAGTAATGGTGATATTCAAGTGTTGAGTTCTTGTACATCTTGGCGAGAGGATGTTTGCATAGAGCCAAGAAGTTGTTGTTGACCCCGGGGTGGTCTACATCATGGCAAAGACCCGCCATCATGAGGGCTATCGTCTGGAACAACAGATATATTATACAATCTGTATTGGGGGAACGGAGTTCCCACCATTCACCCATGGTTTTAATAAATAATAATAAATATTCAAGGGGAAAAAGTCAATTACTTACACTTTTGCCAGCCTGAATAGTAGTAGGTATAAAGATAAACATAACATAACATAAACTCATGCCTAAATCCTCGAAGAGGTAGGCAGAGGTGCTGGCACCCACATTTCGCCAGTTTATGTTTTAGGTCCCAATATAATAGGGGGACCTAAAAACTTTAGATAAACACACATAACTTCGAAAAACATCGAAAAGTCATTAGTGTGTACCATTGTAAAACCTGGGAACGACCCCGAGGCCTCGTTCAGCAGTCTACCACTAGGCTACAGCGATGTAACAAAAAATAATTTCAAAATCATACCTCAATACTATCGAAGTGTCCTTTATTATTCATAAGCACTAAATACATAGTATGCGTGAAGCAGAACGCATGTTCGGCATTATGGTAAGCATTATTTCGGTAACAACTTAAAATCGTCAGCACAAAGTTTGAGAGGGTATCCCGTTCCAGATTGAGGTCCCCGAAGGTTTCGTTGAACATGAAACACACTAAAGTTGGCATCTCTTCTTTGTGGGTATCACTTATGTGGAAATTGTAGCTGGAAGGTGGGAAAATGTTTACTTATTTATCATTTTATTTTATTTTATTTTATTTTATTTTATTAGGTACAAAAACAGATAACAGATTACATAGTAGGTACTAAAATAAAATTTTCGAAAACACTTTTTGAACCTGATATCCAATGATATTTGTACACAGCTTTCAAATATTATACGGCTTCGCCAAGATGGCAAAAATTAAGTTAAAAAAGAAAAAAATACAAAAAGATTACAATAAACGATATTGCGATAAGCTCACACTAAATATGCTTTTTGAAAGTACTGAAGCTATCACAGAAAATGTCCACTTTAGTACAAATCTTATTATACTGACTACACATTCTATAGAGCGGGTTATTTTGTGAAACATTGTTTCTGCACAGTGGGATAGTAAATAGCTGCGGAATGCGCACAGACCGAGTAGGTACCTTAAAGTTTATGTGGGTGATAAGATTGCAATCCAGCAAGCCATTCACGATCCTGTACAGAGTACACAGGTCGCCCATCCTTCTCCTCTCCTCCAAACTCTTGATCGCAAAGGTTTTAAGCCTGTCTTCATATTCGGGTATTTTACGTCTCAGCCCAAACTTTATACACAGAACCCTTACGAAGCGTTTTTGAATTGCCTCAATCCTATTAATATGTACTGCATATATTGGAGCCCAAACGGGAGCGCAGTATTCAGTAATACTCCTCACTAAGGCACAATACAAGGTGATTAGGGACTCGGCATACTTGAAAGGTTTGGCATTACGCAGAACAAATGCAAGCATCCGATTAGCTTTGCTGCAAATATGCTCATAATGTGATCTGAAAGACATTTCAGCATCAAAAATTACACCCAGGTCACGTATCACTTTGACTCGGTCAATGATAATTCCTTTAATGTTATAGTTGTAAATAACGACATTTTTATTTTTTGTAAACGTGATAACCTGACATTTATTTATGTTTAATAACATAGAATTCTCATTACACCACTGCACAATAGTGTCCATATCAGTCTGTAAACTCTCACAGTCTTGATGGTTAGAAATTCTTCTAAAAATCTTTATATCATCAGCATAGGCTAAACATTCACTATTAATTTTACCAAGCAAATCGTTAACGAATAATAGGAACAGTAATGGCCTCTCATGCTCTGAACCTTTTTCCCAACATAGTTGGGGTCGGCTTTCCAGTCTGTGATGCGGCTGAACTTCGATATTTTCCGTGTAGCGACTGCCATATGACCTCCACAACCAATGGTCCAATGACCAATGGCGATATCGAAGTTCCAAGTTAGACTGGTTAAACTTTTGAGGGTTCCAACTACCCGTAACGACTGCCATAGATGTTTGTATGGCAACCGGGACCGACGGCTTAACGTGCTCTCCGAGGCATTATCAAACCAGTGCAAACCGCAATATTCATGCATACAACTTTTTGCACTGTTCGGGGATCGAAGCTGAGCCCCGTGTGCAGCAGTCGCGTGCACTACCACCACGCCACAGAGGCTGTTTGCTTAATATAATAGGAGGATAAGAATGACGCTTTTGTCGTGCTAAAAAAAGAGTATCTGAGGGTGATAGGTAGGTATTCATTATTTTTCAAGGATTCCTATACCCTTGGATATCCCCTCGCTGGTGGGTGTATGCGGTTATGTCTTACTAGAACCGACGAAAACCGCACGCTGTCTCGCGACTTAAGATTCCAGTGTAAAAGATATCCTGTAAAAAGGCAACTCACTCGCATTCCAACCAACCCAGGGTCATCTCAGAGGACGGAGGACAATTAGGGTCATTCTCCTAAGACTATGACATAAATCTATTATGACCAGAAAAATGCTTCGACGGGACTCGAATCCGTGATCTTTCTCTTACAGAAGGTATGCTCTAACCGTTGAGCCACCGAGCCACGCCATTTAGAATTCAAAACTTTCCTACGGGGATCGAACCCGCGCCTCAGAGGCTGTAGGTAACACTTAGTAGAATGGGGAACCAGGTGAGGTTGGCTCCGAAGATCTTAGTGGGGCTCTCCCTTAGGTGGCAGACAAGCACACGGCCCGACTGATGGGAAGCGGTCACCGTGGCCTATGGACGTTTGCAACACCAGAGGCGTCACACACTTGCTGCCTATCCTGTAGAAACCTTCTAATGCCCTTCTTGAAGAACCCCATATTGTAGTCGCCTGGGAAAACCACGACAGGGAGCTCATTCCACAGCTTGAGCGTGCGCGCGATGAAATTCCTTTCATACAGCACAGTGCGCACCGTTTCCGGTCGTAGTGTGTGAGGATGAACTAAATAATCATCACTACATAGTATAAAATAAAGTCGCGTTTTCTGTCCCTATTTTTCTTGTCCCTTTGTATGCTTAAATCTTTAGAACTACGCAACGGATTTTGATGCGGTTTGTTTTAATAGATAGAATGATTAAAAAGGAAGGTTTATATGTATATAACATCATGCTACAACTAACAGGTGCGGAGCAGGGATGAAAAATGTTGCAAAAACGGGGTGACGCAGACGAAGTTGCGCGGGTCAGCTAGTAATAATAATAACTCTCTAATACTAATAACTCTCTCCTACGTTAAAATAAAGTATGACACATTACTTGTCGAAATTCGACGGTGGTACAATAACGTTGTTTTCCAGAAGTTCTTCCAGTTCATGTTTGCACGGCTTCAGGTGTAAACTCATCAACTCTGAGAACACTCGGTTCAGATTGTGCTGCAAACATTTTTGATTTATAAATTCTTTATTCTATTCTAGAGAGGTTTTGTGTTGTCCGTGGGAAAACCAAAGGCTTATCCTACATCTTTTGCGCTGACGACACAGAATGTCTCTGTACTTACAGGGGTTGTGGCACGAGTGTTATTCCTCTGGTGTTAAACTCGCCCATAGGCCACGGTAACCACTTACCATCAGGTGGGCCGCGTGCTTGTATGCGACCTAAGTGGTATAAAAAAAAACGGTTTTAGGAGGATATCCATTAGTTTTATACAATTTAGGTGACAAGCAGACGACCTGGTGGAAAGTGGTTACCGCTAGCCTATAGATGTATGCAACACTAGGGGTGTCACACTCGAACTGCCGACCCTGTACAGGTAAAAAATGCACCACCTTTGGTAGACTGGTAGAGAAAACCTACGGCATTAAGTCCGCCTATGTATTTGTGCATAAAGTTCAATAAAAAACAGTCCCTACAGGTGGACTCTTGGAGTTTGAAATCTATTGGAGCCTAGCCAGTGAGAGTGGTTATGTCGGACTTCAATCGACAAAAACGCAAGCCGTTTTCAGGTCTTCAGTTGCCGGAGGTGAGACAGTATGTAACATATCCCTCGCAACCCGGCCGACCTAGAGCCACGAGATGCCCTCTTCGGGTGTAAGGACCACGATATCCACATCTAGCCCTCGGATATGGGGAGGCGCTGGATGCTTACTATCGAATGGCGAACAGCCCTATCGCTTAATAGCCTTCTACGACACCCACGTGAAAAGGTGGGGTGGACTCTTACGTACATTGAATATCTTCATCTGTTCCATGTTATAGAAGTGTATGATGAGGGAACAGTAGCTCACGAACACGGAGAATATTAGCTCGTCTTCTCCGTTGAACGGCTGCGCGTTTATCTTATTCGTCAGTTGGACCACACCTGGGATAATTTAGCATATATGTAGTTACCGGCTTCATAATTAAACGAAAGGTAGGTACAGGGCAAATTCCTTTTTGTGGGTTTCTTCTACACTAATATTATAAAGAGGAAAAATTTGTATTTGTGAGTGTTGAACCAGTGTTAGACCAGTTGTTGGAGTTTTTAGGGCTCCAACTACTCGTAACACCTGCCATTATGGTCGAATGACAACCGAGACCGATGGCTTAACCCTCTCCTTTCTTACGCAGGACAATACGTGCAGGACTTAGATGTCACCCGCATACGGTGCGGAATATTCCATCAAAAACCAAGCGGTTCGGTGAGTCTTTCCTCTGACGCACCATTAAGTCTTGGAATTCCTTGCCAGCTCACGTGTTGCCTTCTTCCTACAGTCCCGGGTACTTTAAACGAGGCGTAAAAAAGCATCTGATGAGGGCGTGAAGCTGAGTGCCACCATTGTAACACTTTACGTGTTTGTAATGGTGACCTTCATTCCTGAGACTTTGCCTTGAGCTTACCATCAGGCGGGGTGAAGTCAAATTGACGTGTCCTAAATAAAATAAACTCAAAAAACATGCTCTTCGAGGCACAATCAGTCCATTGTGTACTTATATACTATTATATTAGTGGAATAAAGCTGGTATACCTTTATACTTACCAATAACTCCATCTTTATCCAAAACGGGTGATACCAGACACGATCGGACCACAGTTCCTGTAGTAGGATCAATCTCGTTGGTGAACCTAGAGTCTTTGTACGCATCGTAAATGTTAACCGACTCCCCTGTTCTGGCCACCAAGCCGGCTGGGGTCTGCTCCATGCTTAGACTGCGGAAATATGTTTTTTTTAAAGAATATTAGCAATAAGTAGAAATTACTAATAATCACTCTAACCCCTCCAGCGAAATATAATGGCTTGTTTTAGGAGTGGGTGGTCTGTAGTGTAATGGCCAAGATCTGAACCCGCCACCTCTATATAACCCCTCCGGAACCATCGGTCTACTTTGACAATCCGTCCACTTTCCTGATCTGTCTACTTATTTTTCTACAACAAACCAACACAACAACAACAACAACATATATTCATACAACAAAATCAAACAACATATATTCACACCTGTAAATCCCTGAAATAGGCAGATATGTATCAACACCCATATTTCGCCAATTATGGTTTTCAGTTCCACGTAATAGGTGAGTCTAGTGACGTCAAGCGGGCTCCTATTGTCATGAGCTGTATGCTGACTGTCGGATGGTAGGTACTTACTTAACTTTGATCTTCTTCCGAGGCATGGTGGTCTTCTCCTCGGCCCAGCCGTCGTCCCACATGTCGGCCCAGATCTGGTCAGAGATGTTCTCTTTGTCGATGACGTAGAAGCTGCTACGCATAGCGCCTATGAAGGTTTTCACGACGGCCTGAGGGGGAAAACAAATATAGATTAATCTTTCTCTGAACCTTTTCCCAACTCAGTTAGGGTCGGCTTTCCAGTATGACTGTGATGCTGCTGAACTTTGATATTTTCCATGAAGCGACTGCCATGTGACCTCCACAACCAATGGTCCAATGTCCAATGGCGATATCGAAGTTACAAGTGATTGGACTTTTAAGGGCTCAACTACAAAGACTGCCATAGATGTTTGTAAGGCAACCGCGACCGACGACTTAACGTGCTCTCCGAGTCACGACCAGACCAGTGCAAACAGCCATATTTATACATTCAACTGTTTGCACTGAGCGGGGATCGAACCCACGTCCCGTGCGTAGCAGTCGCGTGCACTACCGCCACGCCACGGAGGCTGTGAAAGGTGGATTTAATGTGTGAAAGTGGAATATAATGAATGTTAAAGTTTTCGAGTGTATATGTGTAGTAGGTATAGATGTATGATTCCTTCACGCAAAATCTGCTGAACGGATCCAGATGAAACTTGGCAAAGAGATAGATCTCAGAGTCTTGAATCCTTCCATGATACAAGCCGTAATGGAAAGATCCATATTTGGTCCCCTGTATGAGTTTGCCCTATGCGATAAGGCTGGTTCCTTGTGCTGAATACGTATACCTACTAATAAACTTCTGCTCTGCTTCAATTTCAACCTAGACAAGCAAATTCTTCTGATATCTTTGGATAAGGCCAGCGCTACACTTGACGGCAATTCCTTATTCCAATCATTGGCATTCTTTCCGCCGAATGTATCGTAGGCCTAAAACTAACCAGCATATCAGTCAGCATGGTATCAATGGACGCCAGATCACAGAAGTAGTTTTGCAACAACGTCCTAAGCTCGGTGTTGAGGTGAGAAGTCTTCTGTAAGGTGACCCTCGCTTGTGCTTGGTGTACGGCTGCGCCTGCCCAGCAAGCGACGCTTATTACTGTGTAGATGACGTTCTGAAAAGTAAAGATAGATGTTGAAAGATCTTATAGTCTTTCTCTCTTCTTACGGTCTCGGGTTTTAAAGGTACGACAAGTTTCGGTTAATCAGCATTTGGAATAGTGGTCCTTATCAACTAAGTTACACAATAGCTTGTAGAGAATTCAAGGCAACCCTCATCATTCTCTGAACCTTTTCCCAACTCAGTTGGGGTCGGCTTTTCGGTCGGTCTAACTGTAATGCGGCTGAACTTCGAAATTTTCCGTGAAGCGACTGCCATGTGACTTCACAACCAATGGTCCAATGACCAATGGCGATATCAAAGTTCCAAGTTAGACTGGTTGGACTTTTGAGGGCGCCAGCTACCCGTAACGACTGCCATAGATGTTTGTATGGCAACCGGGACCTCCGAGGCACGACCAGACCAGTGCAAACAGCCATATTCATGCATATAACTTTTGCACTGAGCGGGGATCGAACCCGCGCCCGTGCACTACCGCCACGCCAGGGAGGCGATCCTCTTACCACTAAAAACTTCTCATTTGTACGTACTCTTCCAAAACAATACAGGCAACAGTAAGACTGAGACAGGAATGAGCTTTTTTTTCAGTTTCTGGAACACAACCCATTTGCTTAATCTGCATAGAGACTGCCCTGCATAGAATGTTCTAGAACATTCTATTCTTTAAAACTGAGAACATTTACAAGAATATCTATCTTACGTCATCATAAGGCTTCGCATAAGTCCTAAACAGTTCCAGTACAGCATAGCAGTCGCCATCAGGTTTCACTATCGGCATGCAGAGTGCAACTTTTGCGTCTACCCACTTCAGCCCTTCAGCAAACCGTCTGTCCCGTTGAACGTCGCTTAAAACTAAATGCTCCTTGGTGTAAGCGACATGAGCTGCAGCTGTTCTGCCTTCCTCTGTAAATAACTTTTATGGCTACATACGTCAGTACATACACATTCCAGAATATTCTTATAAAAAGGTGAAAAACTTGAGATGAATGTATGGTGTGATGAGAATGGATAGAATAAGTAATGAGTACCTCTATTACAGATAGTTTGAAAGTGGTTACTGTGACCTATGGACGTTTGCAATATATTGGTGCGTCATACTCGTGCTGCTACCCCGTAGAGGAGAGGGGGTTATGTAAAGATTAGGAGGTTCTGTGCCGCTAGCGCAGCTTGATCTTCCTACTAGAAACACAGAACCTCTCCAGTGAGCTTTGGCTCTGGCTACCAAACTCACCGCCGGAAACACAACACAAGGTTATTATTAGCCGCAATATTCTGTAGGTCAGACTGCTCAATTAGGATAAGAGACTCCGTTGTTCCTATTACGCCACATAAAATATTTATTGTACTAGATGTTGCCCACGGCTCCACCTGCGTGAACTTCTGATCCCGTTCCCGATGTTCCGTAAAGTTCAAGAAACATAAAAAAATAACTTGAATCGGTTGAATTGGTGATTCACTTTTATTTATAAATACAATAGTTGTAGGCAGATGACTAACCTATAGGTATATTTATTTCATGTCTGTCTGGCGTTTTCGTGTTCGGTTGCATTAATATTATTTCGTTCTTCAGTTTATCCACAATGTAAACAAAAACACCTACAAATAAAACACTGCCATAAAATATTCATAAAACCAAAATAATATTATTGTTATAGGTAGATCGATCGTATCGCTGGGCGGCGAGAGGGGGCAGTAGGTATCGAGCGAGCTTCAGATTTGGTCAGTTCGTCGCTAACGCTCACAACGGTATGTCGCTTTCGACGTTGCTCTATCTTTACCAGTTACCTCACCTCTCGCGTTACGCGCTCCTTGGGCGCGTTACAGCGTTTGCATTATAACAACTTTCTTACAAACACTTACCAGAACTATCAGTCACGGTTTTTAAAACCATCGCAGTTTCGTATAACAACGTATCTAAATCAACCGTATCTTCTAGAAATACGTTGAACCTATTTATGTCTAAATAAATCCCAGGTTTTTCTTCCTCCTCCTTCAAGCCTTTTCTCTCTATCTGAGCGTAAGGAGCAATCACTCTTCTTGTAACTTTATCTAGCTTTTCTGAAGCAACTAAAAAGTGTGATTGGGTTCTTGACATGCCATGGAGTAAAGCACTAGGTTTTGTGTCCACATCTTCAAGCGCCAACATACTCCTAGTTTTAGTGGATTTGGCATTTCTTGGCGTGGGCTCGTGCATGATTAGCTACAAGTATATTTAATTTTACAATGTAATATTATGAATTGTAAATATATGATATTTCAGTCAGCAGTTTCTTCAGCACTGCGTGATATTGAAAACACAAGTGACAATTCTGTTTTCAAATTATTGTTACGTCATTTGAAGTTGAATGAGAAAATAGTTTGGTTGCAACTTGTCAAAATGTTCAAAGGCTGTAATAGTAGGGTATCGGGTGAGATGATCCTTTGATACAAGCGCAGGACCCATAGTTTACCGTAATTTCACAAAAAAAAACGCACGAATAGCGCCACGTTGCCCCTTATTACGTAGGTGGGTTTGAAAAATAGCGAAACTATTAACATTTCAAACACACATGCGCGTTATTGCGATATGTTTTTAGTACAATAAGTACCTATATTAAATTCAAGTATTGGACGCAGCGCAGCTACGACACACAGCTGCGATAATATCGCGCTGATGCTTAAGCCAGACTCGAACCGACCAAAACTGCACGTCCGTCTCAGGCCATAATGCTTTACGCCCCGGCTGACCCAGGGCCATGGAAAGTCCTCTTGGGTGCGCATGCATGCAAACTCCACCTCTCGTCATCTCTCGGCCATCGCTCAGGGCCTCCGACGCCTGAGTCGCCTCAACTCAGACTCAGCCTATCTACACCTTTTGAGATATCGACTTCGACTGTTTTGAATTCCATAACTTAAATAAAATAAAAGATATTTAAATTCTGTCCATATATTTTCGATTCAACATCATTACAAAAAGGCTACTTACAAACAATATGTACAGGATGCAGATTAAAAATAAGATTAGATTAATAAAACTATAAACATTTTTCATCAGAGTTCAGTGGGCCTACCCAGACCTAGCAAAAGCATTAGTTGTTGTAGCGGGAAAGAGATAGAGGTCAGTAAGTATAGCTCCATCTATCTTTTTCAAATAGGTAAGTACGTCATGGTAAGCCCTTCGTAAATATTAACTATTGCAACATTCTATAGTCAAATAGTACCTAGAGTACATATAAAATAATGCCAATATTTAAAAAAATACATCAAGTTGAATGGAAAAATAATATGTCTCGGCTTTTTGGATTTAAGATTTCAGTCAACACAGCTGAACAATGACCTCAGATTTTTCGATACAGGTTCCCAAGTATTAATTTTAAATGCGAATCAATCGCGGTTTACTGACAAAAATATACAGAAACGTTCAATAGTGAATGTATGGGTGCCATAAAAGTACAAATTGTGACACAAAATGACGATATTTTTTGGCAAATGGCAATTCCTTGGTAGTCGATTTGTAGAATGGAATAGAATTGTTTTTGGTTCATTGGCGATCCCAATGCCTACGCCAGCAACTCAAGTACTATGTGGTTTATATTTTTTACTGATTTAATTTTGAAGTGACGTAAAAGTACGAGTGTAATTTTTTTGCCATTACTAGCAATATGGAATAGAATATAATCTAGATAATGTTTAATGTATGGGATTGACACATATTTTTAAGTTAATGTCATTTGTGACAGGCGTGAACGAATGTCAATCTCATACATTGATCAATCAATTCTATTCCTTTCTACAAAACGATTGGCACTTGTCGAGGGCTCTAGATTTCGCAACAGTTTAAAAGTTTTCCAGTGCAAAATAATCGGCAACACTCATAACATTCACCCTGTATAAGAATGTGATATCTACAAGTTAATTTCAATAAAATTATATACACAGAACATAACTTAGAAACAAACACTTCACAAAGACGTGCTCTGCACGCGTTATCACACATACTAATATTCATGTAAAAAAAATAGATCTATTACTCACTTTTAAACTTTATATATGGTTAGCGAAACCCGAGTAACCCAGTCAACCATATAGATTACTCGCGTTTATTGAAAATATTTTTCAATTTTAAAAATATTTTTTAATCTATAATACATATATGTCTTGATTTTTGTTCTAATAAATGAAAATAAAGTTCGTTTTACATTATTGTGGGTACCTACAATAATATGGCTTAAACCATTAATGCGTGAGTAATAATGGCAATGGTAATGCATGAGTTCTAACAATTTTCATACAAATTACATCACTAAAAACGTTAATATTTATTGATGTGTGTTCTGTTCCCAATCTGATATAAGAACACACTAGTGGGGCGCTTTTTCTTTTATCGTGCGAAAAATCCCCACGGATACCCCCGACCGGAGCCGGTTATGTCGGACTCGAACCGACTAAAATGCACGCCGTTTTTGGGTCTTCAGTCGGAGGTGAGGTAGCAGCCAACATATCCCTTGCACGCCGGCAGACCCGGGGCCTTCTCTTCGAGATGACCCCCGTCGGACACTAGTGGGACCGCCCTAGACAAGTGGCAATTATTTTATAGAATGGAATAGAATAGATAGATCAAATGTATGATTTTGACAGTAGTTCACGCCTGACAAAAATGTCATAAACGTCAAAATAAATGGCAAGTCTATTCTATTCCATTATACAAAACGACTAGCAATTGTCTATGGCCCTAGGTATGGTCTATGGTAGGCGGAGCGGGTCCGGAGAAGACCCCGGGCCCGCACTGCCCGCGATGAGCGGAGGCGACTCGGACGTCGGAGGTCGCAGAATGACCTCCGTCCCCCATGAGCGCGGGCCTGGGGGTAACGGGTGGAGCCGCCTGTAACCCTAGCAGAAGCAGGCCACGGCGATGGCACATAATGCCACACCATACCCAGGGGCTAGATGGGGACACCATGGTCCCCACATTTAGGGAAGAGGGTCATCTCAACAGAGATGTCCCTGGGTCTGCCGGGGTGCGAGAGATATGTCTTGAATAATCTCACCTCCGGCAATCGAGGATCCATGGACGGCGTGCGTTTTGGTCGGTTCGAGTCCGACATAATCACCTCCATCGGTTTTAGTGGAGGTGGTATCCGTGGGGATTTTGCGCACGATAAAAAAAAAAGAAAAAAAAAAAAGGTGCGATCTATGGCCCCTCTTCTACTTTTTTTTCTGTAAGTCACACACACCCACAATCGCGACTTGTTTTATTGTTCTGTTCAACTAAAATGTTTATATATTGTGATTGTGACACAATCCCACTTCTTATTCAACAATAAACAGTGATCCCAGGACTCGGATTCTACCAATTGTTAACTATTGTCACACCACTAAGATAACAGTCATTGAATTTTCAGGATTACTCACATAGATTTAAAGTTCAAAATTATATGAGTTAGTTGTTTCACAATTATTGACAATTATTGGAATCGAGCCCCACTTTGAAGGGTATTTAGATACTGCAGTATATCAATTATTAAACATAACATAAACTCACGTAGGCAGAGGTGCTAGCACCCACATTCCGCCAGTTTATGTTTAGGTTCCAATGTAATAGGTGGCGAGCCTATTCCCATTAACCAGGCACTTATGAACTATATCAATTATTGTAACCTAAATATTTTATAGGCGGATAGACAATCTCCCACCTATCATTCTCTGAGCCTATTCCCAACTCAGTAGGGGAAGAACCTTTTATAATACATCATCACTGCTTTTCTTAACTAAATACTACTAAAAGTTAACATAATATAGTTATTGCTTTATTTTATTTTATATTAGACAGTTATATTACTAACATCTCTGTAAAATAATTACCAAATAAAAGAGATTTTTTAGCTGGATAATTATCTATTGTTTCAAATACAATTGAAACCAAAACTCTAGTTCTAACTTACATCTAAAAGTTACAAATTTTGTAAATTGTCATTTGTAAACAAGGGTACAGTATGTAAACATAATCTACTAACATTTATTGTCACAAAACAAAATTCAACAGTACAACACCCAAATAACTTGTCATTGAATTAAAATAATGTCAGATACAAGAGAAAAACAAACCATAAATACAATGAAAACACATTATGAATTCATTATTAAATCGATCGGGATATTTACCATGTTTGTTGATTGATTTAAAACACATTAGGCTAAATTTTGCAATTTACAAGTTACAGTTGCAAAATTAGGCAAACAATCCACAACCACAGATTAGAAAAAGTACCGCAGCTATAGTTCGCACACCCTAAATTTTTGTGCATAAAACATTTTATTGTCAATCCATTTGTCACTACTGTTCATGTATAAAATTTATGAGTTTTTTTAAGGTAACTGCTATGAAGCTTACCTTTGATTTATCACTGTATGACACTCTACACTTTGAGATATTACTTCAAGGCCATGTTATCAGTTTTCTTTCTTTTTTAATAGGTGGACTGTCTATGGCTGGTGAGATCTGAAAAGTAAAAATATCATCTAACTAACCAAGTCTAGTCTGCATTGGGTATGCTTGGTACGAATAGTTTTTTCTTTTGTGTAACGGGACCACTTCTCGGGCTTTGAAAAGGTACTCATTTTCATTTTTATACAACTTAGATAGCAGACAAGCACTCGGACCATCTTATGGAATGTGGTTACCATGACCTATGGGTATTTTCAACACCAAGGATGTTACACGCTTGCTGCCGACCCTGTAGAAACCTTCTATTGCCCGTCTTGAAGAAACCCCATAATTTAGTTACTTGGAGAAACTACAGCAGTAAGTTTATTCCGCAGCCTGGGCAGGATGTTGTGTGAGAAGGAATTCCCTAACTGTGGTACTCAAGAAAATCTAATACTTACAGCATCAATAGACATTTTTCTCTTACTATTAATAACATTATTCTGATTCTTAGAAGGTGTATTCTCTGTGACTGTCAGTTTTATTCTTTTCATGTGACCTGATAGTAGATCGGGAGGCGGTTTGGAGCGATTGCAATAAGGATTGGTGTGCTTATTCCATTGGCTGAATGTGGTATGGTGCTTGATTGCCGGCTCTGGGCTAGCTTGGCGCATTTTATTTTGAATTCTGCCTCTAGCAGAATCTCTATGTTTACGTTGCGGATATGGCACGCAATAATGGTGAAATATATCTAATAACTCATCTCTTCTCATCACTTCAATATTGGGAATACGCAGATGTCTCTGTAAATAGAAATTTCATAAGTATTGTCACTTTTTGGTTGTTTTGTAACAATAACAAAACCAAAATTGAGTTTTCTTATACCTCTTGCATAATATATATAAGTTGTTCGTTTGTCAATAGTTCAGGATGTAGTAGCATATCACACGGCACAGACATTGTAAAAGTGAAATATCACTTTAATACAAAAAACAAGCTACAAAATCGTTCTTTATCATTATCCAACGATTCGCACTTCGCACATAACCTGACCTGACATTTGATTTGACATCAAAGCACTGACAGTTGAAATAAAAAATTGGATCATGTTTACGCAGATAGTTTTCTTATGCTTTTTAAAATGAAATAAATAATCATCTAAGTACACAGGCAAATGAAATTGAATATATTATATAAATGAGTAGAAATCGAATATAATTGAAAAAAAAATAGCATTAAAGTCTGAAAATACTTAAATCTTGCTAATTAAACTATAAACATAACTTAAACCATAATCAATGGCATTTATACAAAAGCTTGATTTGAAAAGCTATGTCTAATGATGTACCCAACTTCCCACAATATTCTCAAGTAACAAGTAATTTACTGTAATGTATTGCAACATTTGTTTGTATCCGTAGACCGTATGGCGACGGAATAGAAATTTCACTATCCCACCTTATCCGAAAGGTGTCATATCCTAAGAGGTGACGAACGAAAGAGGGGGCAGACGATATCACTCATATTTTCAGTCTCGATTAAAAGATCCAAAAATCCAAATGGAATTTCAATTTAATGATAAAACAAAAACGATCGTGAGCTCAATGTTCTGTCTTTAAACTTATGTTATTAAAATTACAAAGATATACTATTTGGGAGTTTGCAATGAGATCGGGGATCTGGGCTGATATTTTTTGGACATCACTAGTATTTTTTTTCTTTGTCTATGGTTTCTGTGTTTCTGTTTTCTGTCAATAGCTCAGTGCTGCTTGTCATTTGTGTGCTTCGATTGTTTGCTTTACAGTTTCCTAACGTTTTATTTTGGATTTTGGATTCTTGCGGAGTGAATTCAATTTCGCAATAAGTTATTTTAGTTTTAGTGACTGGTATATTATTAGATAACTCTGTCTGTGCATTTGCGTTCACGAATTTATTATTTCTGTGCAGCGGTGCAATTTTTTAATTGATTAAAAAAAATATATAAACATTTTTTTGAATCTATTTTTTTTAAATGATATAGAAAATTTTAGTGCAACAACAACAGTCAAATGCCAATTGCCGGTGGAGTTTCGATGTTAAATTTAGTTGGGGTGTGCGTGAGAGCGAGGTGGGACTATGTTATTTCTCAGTGCCTTAGCGATCGGTATGATAGGGCTGCAGAATGTCACGACAGACATCCCTACGAGCAGTGACGTCGCGATCACTAGTCCGGCCCCGGTGGTTGCAGAGCCAGCTGTCCACGAAATGGGGCTGGTTGAGACGACGAAGCTGTCGGCTGCGACCGGCGATTTAGTGAATGTGACAATACAGGAACGACCTTCGATGTGGGACATGTATCTGAACCATTGCCCGAAGTGGAGACCTGTTAACCATATATTTTTCCAAGTGGCCAATGTATTTTTTTTGCTCTCTTTCCTTGCTCCGCACACGCCTGGTGGCCTGATATGGCTGCGAGTGGCTCTGATCCTGGGCTGCATGTGCAGTGGCTTGTGGGCGTGGAGTATTGAGTGCTACCTGGACGCTGTGCTGTGGAACAGTGCGTTTTTTGTGATAAACTTTGTGTACTTCTCTGTACAATTCTATTTGTTGAGACCTATCAAGTTTCATAAGGACATTGAAGAGGTAAGTTCCTACAGTTACTATATTTTATATTAACACAATTTTTTTTTAAAGAATATTAGCAACTGAAATTACTAATATTCCCTGTAACCCGTCCAGCTAAGCTCAACAGCTTGTGTTAGGAATTCAAACCTGGGACCTCTTTATTGTAATTCCAACTACTTAACCACTTGTGCCACAAGGATCAGTTTGGTGCATATAAATATAATACTAGGTATTTGTATAAAAAGGGAGTATGCTTCAAGGTTAAAAAAAACATAACTCTAATTAAAACAACATAATATTTTACTTCCACTAGCTTAATGTTGGAAAAGTATTTATTAAAATAATAAATAGAGTTTAAAAATAATATATGCCAGACGGCATGCTCCCGGCATTATTACATTTTACATTTCAAACCTAGAGCATAGGTGCGAGGAGTCATCTCACGGCCACCTATCAAGGCAAGCACGTGACTTGAAGTATAAAAGCTCTGAGGCCCCAGGAGACTCAGGGTTTGTGGTGTCACCACAAGCTGCCCCTGCAGTGTAATTAATTATATTGTTATCAGTTTTAAACGTTATCATAGGTCAGATTTAAAACACTTGCATGACATTGTAAATGATAATAATTCTAAATATGTATATAAATTAGATTGCAATCTTAACAATATATTATAAATATATATAACTTCCTTGTAGAGGTTCCTATGTAAAATTTATTTAAATCATAACTGCAGAAAGTACTCTAAACTTGTATCAAATGGAAGTTATCAAGGCTTAAAACATAATTTATTAGTCTGTGACTATTGGCGCGCGTTTTGGTCCATTCGAGTTCGACATAACCTTTCCCACTCCATTTCCTTCGCCGTCATAGCACCCAGTG
The DNA here is from genome assembly GCA_963691645.1 of Pelosia muscerda. NCBI lineage: Eukaryota > Metazoa > Arthropoda > Insecta > Lepidoptera > Erebidae > Pelosia > Pelosia muscerda. The sequence goes on from OY829113.1 coordinate 1,983,319, forward strand.
TTATCCCCAAAAGTGACCCAAAAACGCGTACCGGCACGGTACACGGTTACAGAGTACAATTACGCGATCCGAGTCGAGATTTAATTATGCCGGTAAATAAACATTGTCAAGCTGTTTGCCGGTCATCTACACTAATAATACAAAGAGTCAAGATTTGTTTTTTTGTAACGAATATGCTCCGAAACTACTGGATCGATTTCAAGAATTCTTTCACCTATAAAAAACTGCAATGTTTAGGAGTAACATTTGCTTCATCACGCTACCCAAGGGAGTGGTGCAATAATCGTAAATATCAATAGATCCGATAAATTTCTATACATTGGCGCTAATATCGCTAACTATTTCCGTTGTCATGACAGCAAGGAGAAGTAGTATACCCGGGCGGAGCTGCAAGCAACAGCTAGTTACTTTATATCTCGTGAGGAAATGAAAAGCATAATAATCCTGCAGTTAACCCTCAGACTAGCTTCGATGTTTGTCCCACAAAAATCTCATTAAGTGAAGGGTGCGAACAATCGCTAGTACATACCCACGGTCATAACTCTTAGATTTATCTTTTATCATGCTCACTGCGCGCAGATTTTTATTTATCGTGTTATCTATTTGTTTATATCGCAATGTTGTTTCCGTGGAATATTTTGCGTCTGTAAAATTTGCATCTTTATATATAAAAATGAATTGCTGTTCTCGCTAAAACTCGAGAAGGGCTGAACCGATTTGGCTAACTTTGGTCTTGAATTTGTGGGAGTCCAGAGAAGGTTTAAAAGGTGAATAAATATGAAAATGTTTCGTAATGGAGGAACGGGAACGGGGTATGAAGTCCACGCGGGCGGATCCGCGGGCAATAGCTAGTTATCTTTATAATTACGTAGGTCGTCATTAGCATATTAGTCAAGAAATCGGCTTTACGAACGAAAACAAAGTGAGAGTTTGACTTAGATCGGGTTGCTTTGGTTTTGAAGGTTCTTACAACAAATAAAGATACCAATCAAAGAATCAATTTTGTTAATTCAGTTTAGGCACATAAAGAGCAGAGAGAGAAAATCGACCGCGGTAGCCTAGTGGTATGGGTAATGGACTGCTGAGACGAGGTCTCGAGTTCGATACCAGGTTTACCATGGCACACACCAATGACTTTTCGATGCTTTTCGACGTTATGTGTGTATTTATCGCAGGTTTATAAGTGCCCGGTTAATGGCAATAGGCTCGCCACATATTACATTGGGACTTACACATAAACTGACGAAATATGGGGCTAGCACCTCTGCCTACCCCTTCGGGGATAAAGGCGTGAGTTTATGTTATGTAATGTTAAGAGCAGAGAAAGGGCTGAAAGAGTTATTTCATAGTAGCCCCCTAGTCTGAAACACAAGCACTCAATAAACAAATGGCGGGAAACCTCACGGCTCTGTGCGTGTGACTCAGCGTCCTGTCTATTTCTTTTGTTCTTCAAATGAGAAATCGCATGATTAATGTAATTTACAACATCGGTTTTGATCTAGTTTAACCTTGGAATTGAATGAGGAATTAATTTGACTGAATATATTGGTTAATAGCTACCGCTGCACCGTAAAGTCTTGGAATTGTTCATCCTGAGACTGTAGGAATAACGTAACACGTATGGGTCCTTTAAGCGGGACGTAAAAAAGCTTCTGAAGGAGCCGTCGAACTGAGGGGCGCCATTGTAACATTGTTGATGCCTGTCTTCTTCTTCTGTCGAATCGACGGCATTTCCACATCTAAATCTGCATTCCCAGTGCGTTGATACCTGGATTGCGTTTTCGGAGGCGCTCATAAGATTCTCCTTTAAGCGGGACGTGAAAAAGCACGTGATGAAGCCGTCAAACTGAGAACCGCCATTGTAACATTGTGAATACCTGTCTTCTTCTTCTTCTGTCGAATCGACGGCATTTCCACATCTAAATTCTGCATTCCTAGTGCGCTGTCTCCTGGATTGCGTTTTCGGAGGCATAAGATTCTCCGGTGTACAGGTATATGGATATGCAATATACTCTAGCAGGTGAGCCATGGTCTGCATCATTCGAGAAACCCCACATAGACCGGTTCTCCTTGCTTCGGTCGACCCGTGTTCGAATCCAGTGAAGATCATGCCCAGGCCGGTTGACCTGGGCATGATCTTCACTGGATTGTAATGTTGACCCTCTTCCCTTAATGACGATATAAAATTGAGTATAATGCGGTAAAATAGTTTAGTTCGCGTTAATCGCGTTCCTATCATTGGTGAAATCAGGTTTAAATCTTAGTAGAGTACTGAACGATCCTTACTTCGGCTCCTCTGACTACTAGCGTACTCCGTACAAAGTGAGGTTTTATGAAATACATGTTTATTGAAGGCTTAAGAACAAAATTCTCTTTGAACTTCGTAAGGATTCAGTTCATTTCGATTCACGGTTTACATCTCAATGATTCTTTTGTTCGATCTGTATTATGAATCATCCTTTGTAAATGGTTACTGATCAGACTATATTTACCTACCATTACTATTTTAAACGTTTTCTCAAAGGGCTAAACAGGGTTCTTGTAACTCTTAGCGTCCGATAGGTCTGGGTCGATATTTAGTCATAAATCTAGACTTAAACTAGTATTACACACAGTTTGTATTTAAAAACAAACTTGAGTGAAGATTTTATAAACGCTTAGACCATTTATGATCCTAAAATGTCCACTAAAGTTTAGTTCCAGAACAAAATCTTTACTTAAAACTAGTTGCAAGTCGGAATTCATGACTGGGTATTATTTTAGAATACGGGTCTTCTAAGTATCTATAGGCACACGATGTAATTGCATATTCAACCAGTGTATTCTAGCAATCTAATTCGCCATAAACAAGGCTATTTATCACAATAATTAAAAAAAAACACCAAATAATTAAATCATTTATAAATCAAAGAGTTACTGGCGAAAAAAGCTGCAGCGAAGGCGAAATACAAAATTAGATCAAACCAGATTAACTTGGAGAAATATGTAGCCCTTAGAAACAAATGCAATAAGGTGTGTAGGAAAGCACAACGCCAACACATTCATACCTCGGTGGAAGGCGGGGAACCAGCAAAAATCTGGAAATTTCTGAACACACTAGGAGTTGGAAAGTCACGTCACGACCCAATTCCTAACAACTTGAACATAGATTCACTTAATGTACATTTCTCTACTTCCACCAATTTTGATGGAACTACCAAAACAAACACACTGCAATCTCTTTCATCTATTCCAACTCCTAATCATCCACCTTTCATCTTCAACCAATTGTCCGCTTGTGATGTTAAGAAGAGCATCTTGTCGATTTCATCCAATGCTGTCGGTAGTGATTGTGTCAGTCGGAATATGGTTGTGCCGATTTTAGAACAAATTCTTCCTATCCTGTGTCACGTCTTTAACTACTCCATTGCTTCTGGTATTTTTCCATCCTCGTGGAAAAGTGCCCAGATAATACCTCTTCCTAAGAAATCTAAACCCTGTTCCTTTTCTGATTATCGTCCAATATCTATCCTCCCATTTCTCTCTAAAGCTCTAGAGCGACTCGTGCACACACAACTCAGCTCTTTCCTAAATAGAAATGCCCTACTGAACCCTCTACAATCTGGTTTCCGTCCTGGGCATAGTACTGCGACGGCATTGGTTAATGTCACAGAAGACATACGGCTAGGCATGGATAGTGGAAATCTTACACTTCTAGCCTTACTCGATTTCAGCAACGCTTTTAACACCGTTGATTTTGACATCCTGCTTGGCATACTTGGCTCTATTAACATATCTCCAACGGCTATTGAGTGGTTTCGTAGTTACCTGTCTGGTCGCCGGCAACGTATTCGCATCGAAGAGTCATGCTCTTCCTGGTGCAGTACGACAGCTGGTGTACCGCAGGGTGGCGTTCTGTCCCCGTTACTTTTCGCCATTTTTATAAACACAATTTCCGATAAATTAAGGTCATCCTACCACCTTTATGCTGACGATCTACAAATATATACTCAAGCTCCTCCAAACAACCTGTCCAATGCTTTCGCTGTGCTCAATGCAGACTTGGAGCAAATATGCAAATGGAGCAGAAATCATGGACTTAAACTGAATGCCTCTAAGACTCAAATAATTGTTATTGGAAGTCCCAGGCTGACTTCAAAATTAGATTGGGCCCAGCTTCCGCAGATTGCTATGGGCGGAGCGGTCGTGCCAGTTAGCGATAGTGTTAAAAATTTGGGTATCTACATGGATAAATCATTCTCTTGGAGTATTCAGTTACGGGAAACAAGTCGCAAACTATTCGCGTCAGCGGCTGCCTTACGTAGGCTGCGAAACTTCCTGCCAATTGCCACTAAGGTTGCGCTCGCACAATCGCTTCTTCTTCCTGTGCTTGATTATGCCGATGTCAGCTATCCCGACCTCACAGAGGAGCAACTAGAGAAACTTGAGCGACTTCAAAATTTCTGTATTCGATTCATATTTGGTCTTCGCAAATATGATCACGTTTCAGACTTTCGTAAACAGCTTAAGTGGCTCCCAATTCGACTTCGTAGGAATGCTCATTTTCTGACATTATTATATAATGTACTGTTTAATCCCACCACTCCCTCTTATCTCAAAGAGCGCTTTCAGTTCTTACATGACACACATGCGAGATGCTTGAGGTCGTCCGAGAATTTGAGGCTGAGAATGCCGACGCATTCCACAGACTTTGCGGATAAATCATTCACTGTCAAGGCTGTGCGCCTGTGGAATGCATTACCAGTGAATATAAGACGGGCTAAATCCCTCAATATCTTTAAAGTAATGGTTAAAGACTACTACCTATCATCATGTGCCTTGTGATGCTTCACAAATATACAATTTTTAGTTACTCGTTGCCTTTATATATATCTACTCTCTATATTTATACTCTGTATCATATTTACGTATTGTATGTTATAACTGTATATATCCAAGAGTGAGGTTAGTGCTTTATACTTAATATTTATTTTATGTACTCATACTCATATAGGTAATGTTTGTTTATTTTGTGTTAATATTTATTTATGTTTCCTACTTCTAATATAGTTTTGTATAATACTGCTTGTACTGATTGTCTTGCCTTAATTTATATTATTTGTTAACTACACCAATCAACATATTGTTATTGTTATGTCACGCTGCTGTCCATCCCAAGGTTGCCTGGAAGAGATCGCTTCCAGCGATAAGGCCGCCCATTGTACATTAGAACAACTGTAATTCTCATTACTTGTCCCTGGTGTTTTCTTGTATTTATTTATTTTTTTTTTGTATTCTTTTTGGTGTACAATAAAGAGTAATCTATCTATCTATCTATCTATCAAATAATTATTATATTAGCTTTTAGCCTAATTTATTGCCCAATTTTATGACACTGGTTAGAAGGCCGGTGTAACAGATATTGTGTGGGTGAAATTCAATGAAATAGATACGCATCAAATTTTGCCAATCGAATTCAACTTTCAAACCTGTTTTATTAGTTTTTACTTCAAAAACACCTTTTTATAGATATATTTTTAATTAGCTGACCCGTGCAACTTCGTCTGCGTCACCCCGTTTTTGCAACATATTTCATTCCTGCTCCGCATCTGTTAGTCGTAGCATGATTTTATGTACATATAAACCTTCCTCTTTAACCATTCTATGTATTAAAACAAACCGCATCAAAATCCGTAGCGTAGTTTAAAAGATTTATGCATACAAAGGGACATAAGGACATGGAGAATAGGGACAGAGAACACGACTTTGTTTTTACTATGTAGTGACATAACATAACATAACAGACAAGGCTCTGAAAGAGAAACTCTCCTTTCCTCTCAGGGGCCAGATTGGACTCTTGTCTGACCCCTCAGTCTCGCATAAGAGGGCGAACCCATAGCTTCCAAAAGCAAGCTTTCGATGCAACACTATGATGACGTTTTCTGTAACAGCATCTCCCGTCCTAATTGAGCAGTCCGACTGGGGAAGTACCTCCGCCCTTCAGAAAACCGTGGCTAATAATAACCTTGTGTTGTGTTTCCGACGGTGCAAACGTCCATACCCCACGGTAACCACTTTCCATCAGGTAGGCCGCGTGCTTGTCTGCCACCTAATTGTTATAAAAAACAAATCTGATAAAAATACATCTTATATATGAAATTCTCGTGTTACAATCTTCGTTCCCGTACTCCTCCGAAACTGCTTGACCGATTCACATGAAATTTTGTGAGCATATTGAGTAGGTCTGAGAATCGGCCAACATCTATTTTTCATATCCTAGTGATAAGGGTGGTTCACCCTTAAAATTTATAAGGCAAAACAACGTTTGCCGGGTCAGCTAGTATGTTTATAATAATAGCGAAGAATAATATTGTTTTCAATAATAAATTGATTTAATACTAAATCGGAGATTTTCAAATTCACAGTATTTCGAAGGGGGATTAATAGCTTGGTTGGAACGATATAGTCCTCCGGTGCAGGTCAGTGGGGCAAGACGGTGTGAACGCCCTCGGGTGACGTCATCGCCACCCATCGGGGGTTAAATGTACTTAAGTTTCACATTTTGAGTGATGGAGCGAACAAGTTTGTAAACCGTGGTCTTGTTTTATTTAATAATCGGTTTTGAATACGTTTAGGAATATTGCTTTGACTACTTACATTTTTTTTTTATACAACTAAGGTCGCAGACAAGCACGCGACCCACCTGATGGTAAGTGGTTACGGAGCCTATGGGCGAGTGTAACAACAGAGACATTCTGTGTCGTCAGCACAAAAGGTGTAGGATAAGCCTTTGGTTTTCCCACTAACAACACAAAACCACCTCTCTAGTGAGCTCTGGCTACCCTACTCACCACCGAAAACATTATTATTATTAAATCAAACGGCGATATTCTATAGGGTGGAGGTACTTCCCCAGTCGGTCCTCTAACTTGTTCCTCTAGGTTGTCATCTGTAGTATTACTGATGGTAATACTACAAAGTCTACCACGGTAGGGAACCGTGTTGCAGAGGTGTAGGGTATATCTGGGTTTCTTGATAAAAGGCCATTAAACGGCGGTCAGACACAACAGTGCTACAGAAATAAAAGGCATATGCGGATTTCTTGGTATTAAACGGAGGTAGGATATGACGGTATTCCCCGTCCTAATTAAATAGTCCGACTGGGGAAGTACCTCCGCCCTACAGAATACCGCGGAATAATTCTCTTACCCTATTCATGGTCAGCAGCAAGAGTGTGAGGCCCTGGTGTTGCGAACGTTCATAGGCCACAGTAAGAATTTTCCATCAGGTGGGCCGTGTACTTGTCTGCCATTTAAGAGGTATAAAAAGTAGACAAAATATTGTCTACTTTTAGTCGGTTTAAATTCACATTCAATGAGGTGGTATAATTTTGGAGTTTCTTCTCATGTAACTCCCGGCATATATCATGAACCCGAATCATGAAAGAAACAAGGTCCAGATTCGCGGATTGGTTTGATATTATCTATGATTGGTAGATTTGATCTCCTTCTGTTGCACCCAGTACTTTTTTCAAAACCCAGTGCTTTTGTTTTTTTTAATGAATCGGTTGGATAGGTTATATCGGACTCGAACCGACTAAAACGCACACCGTCTTTGGGTCTTTGGTTGCCGGAGGAGAGGTAGTAGCCAACATATCCCTCGCACCCCGGCAGACCCGGGGCCTTCTCTTCGAGATGACCCCCGTCGACCCAAAAACGCGTACTGCGCTTTTAGAGAACTCCATTTTGCGACGTCACTGTGGTCAACATACATGCTGTTTGCCATACAAGAAACGTGGGTGAAAGTCGTAACTTAGCTATAGTGTTCCAGAATTTTGGCAGCTGTTCAAGTGTCTTGTATAATGGCTTAAAAGCTTAGAGTCTAATGTAGCAGCCAGTGGTTGAACTATTCTTCCCCGGCACATATGGGTAAGTCGACCGGGATAACACAGATTTGTTTTCTATCATTGAATTATTTTAGTATTACGTTAGTTCCCTCTTTGAATAGGTATGAGGGAGGAGGGAAGGAGGGTGAAAATTAAGAGAGTTTCTATGCTGTCAATAAAGAAGGCAGGATTTCTCAGTCTTCCCACTAACAAGACAATACCTCTCCAGTGAGTTCTGACTACCCTACTCACTACCGGAAACTCAGTGCAAGGTCATTATTAGCCGTAGTACTCTTTAGGTCGGAGGTACTTCTCCAGTCGGACTGCTCAAATAAGATGGTGGAAACCGCCATGTCCTACCTTCTAACCTTAGACAGGCCCCCCGAAAGGAACCTTACCGACTCGTAGTAACACCACATTATCACACCAGTATGACAAACAGTAATGGAAGATAATTTCTCGCACATCAACTTAAGAAAATCTAAACTATCCCAAAGAGCCTCCAAATTCTTGCATGCCCAGGGTATTAAAGACGACTCTGGTAGTAAGACCATTAGCACGCCTAATTTTACTTGTTATCATGTATCAACATGTCTCGTGTCATTGTCTTTTAAAAGACTCATAAAAAGAAAGCAAAATTAATCAATTCTAATCAGGTCATTTCAGAATTTCAACCACCAATTACGAACAAAGCAACCCAAATATGACAAATTTGAGCAATACGCCGCGCGACCTGTGTCCTGGATAAACATCCCCCGCATTAAATTGAAATTATGCTAATATTATAAAAGTGATTACAAAAAAATCTAGATTAGCATAATAAGATTTTGTAAATGGTCGTTGAACCTTGCCAAGGATTCGTAGGAGTCGAAATCTAAAGGTAGATATTTACTGACGCGACGTGTCGTTACGCTGTGTGCTAAAATCTGAGAAGAGTCGTTGTAACTCCGGATGCTTTACGGATTTTTTAAGAGATTTTATATAATAACTAAGACCTGTATGTCAAGTCTTATTTTCTTTTGTATTAAAACACTTTATTCACTAATCTAGTTGGGATGATTGTTGATGATGATGATGACGGATGATAGTTGTATAAATAAGGTAGTGTTGACTTTACTAGAGAGAATAAAAATCACAATTCACTACAATATTCCACTTTCCTACACTTGTGTGTTTTGTCTAAGCCGTTATATCTAAAACTCACCATGTTTACACATGCAAACTCAACTTTTCACACTGTGAAATGCAGAAGCGATAATATGACCATTTTCGCGTACACGCCAAATAAAACGCATACGGAATGATAACTATAGTTAACGTAGTACCGCTATGAACCAGTATAGGAATCATGGCTAAAACAAGCAAGAGTCCCATTTGGATGCCGTCGTTCGTCGACTATTGGTTTATGCATAAACTATGTAAGGCCACTCTTTCACAAAACTATTGTACACTGTCGCCCATTGCTCCGACCCCTTGAGTAGTAGCGTAATGATATATGAGCACAAAACCTTCCTCGATAAACAGACTCTTGAACACTTCTTCTTCTGTCGAATCGACGGCATTTTTGAGATGCCATCGTGGTGTAGTCATTTGTTTCACGGCAGCGCCGCTACTCACGTCCCCTCCGATTGCACACTAAAAGAGTTTTTCGATTCGAACCAGTAGTTCCTGAGATTAGCGTGCTCTACGAATCCCTCTCTAGAATGGTGAATGTTCTGATGAGCTCTTCCAATTAGTCCTATCCTCTCTTTTACGACACAGGCCAACAGTGTAGGGCTTAGCTGTCACCCACATACAGTGCAGAATATTCCTTCAAGACCCAGCGGGTAGGTGAGTCTTTCCTTTACCGCACCATTCAAGTCTTGGAATTCTTACCAGCTCCCGTGTTTCCTTCTTCTTTTAGTCCCAAGTCCTTGAGGGGTGTAAAATGGCACCTGATGAAGTCGTGAAGTTTCAGTAAGTAACATAGTGTGCGTTCGTAATGGTGACCCTCATACCTGGAACTTTATCTCCAGTTTACCCCATATGAGGTGAATTGACGTATCCTTTAAAAAAAAACAAATTCTTCAGCTTTGTAATACTAGGAAGTAATCTCACGTGTCTTTATGTATCTAAGACCATTAAACAGTCATAACAAATTAAGGTAATTACTATTGTCACCCAAATTCGTCTACCGTATTGTCCGTCGCACCACACCAGTGAGCGCAGAGCCTAAAAGTATTAAATATCACTTAAGTTCTGTATTCTTTACGTAATATAAACGTATTGTGTACAAAACATGCGATCGTAACCGAGGAGTGTGGCAACACTGGTGACATAGCTATTGATTTTGTGCAACGTTTTGTTGCACCCTCAAAATATAATGTCAAAGTTCATTACGATACAAAACTGCCCGCGATATGATTGGTTTGCTTTGTTTTATGCATCTCGCTACTGTATTCTTGAAGGGGAAGCACAATGTGGTAAGGTACCACATTTCTGTAACTAATTCACAGTATTCGTGTACCAAGGAGCTATTTAACAAAACATAAACTCACGCCTTTATCCCCGAAGGGTTAGGCAGAGGTGTTAGCACCCACATTTAGCCAGTTTATGTTTAGGTCCCAATGTAATAGGTGGCGAGCCTATTGTCATTAACCGGGCACTTATAAACCTGCGATAAATACACACATAACTTCGAAAAGTATCGAGTCATTGGTGTGTGCCATGGTAAAACCTGGGATCGAACCGGAAACCTCGTCTCAGCAGTCCATTACCCATACCACTAGGCTGCCGCGGTAAATATTTATGGTAAATATCCATACTAATAATGTTACAACATGTTTAATATCATAAACTAACCTAAAAGTTAGTCATAGAAATTATACATACATTTAATATTGTTGTCAGAACTGTTTGACCTTTAAAAACGGTGTTTTGTTCAATTTGTAAACAGTTCTGCAATATAATTTGAAATCTCATAATACAAACCAGACAAGTTATATTAGATTTATGTTAATGAATGTCAAAACGTCTCAAAAAGATTTGTGGGGATTGGTTTAAATAACAAGGTATGACGTCATGACTTTCTATTAATTATTATATTGTTTACTTATGTTGGGCAAAGTGTATTACCGGCTTGTTGCCGATACGTAAGGTGCTGCTTGCGTGTGCCCGCGAGGTCCTTAGTTCGTTGTCCGGTGTGAGCAATTGTTATTATTTTCCTTGTGGTAAGCACGGTAGCATTAAAAACTGTCACCTCTGAGTCCAGGGTCCGCCATTTTCTGTCACGAGACTGCATCTGACCTCCAAATCCCATTGGTGATATGAAAGTATTGCTGTTAAAACAGTTTTGTACTTTATGGGTCTCCAACCACCCGTAACTAGATGTTCGTATGTCAACCGGGACCGCGACGTCGGCTTAACGTGATCTATTTTGGGCAAGATATTTATCACGAACTTGCTGTTGTCCGCGGCTCCGCCCTCGTGAACTTCCGATCCCGTTCCCACTGCTCCATTCCGAGTATTTTCATATTTATTCACCTCTTAATCCTTCTCTTCTTCTTCCTTCCACGAATAGTTCAAGACCAAAATTAGCCAAATCGGTCCAGCCGTTCTCGAGTTTTAGCGAGACTAACGAACAGCAATTCATTTATATATGTATAGATAGATTTCGTAGCATGAGAAGAGTGTCCAGTAGTGGGCAATGAGCTTCCTCCCTTTATCTAGAGGAACGAAGAAGTCCTTTGTAGTAAATGTACGATAGCAGGACTTAAAATAAAGGATGTTGAAAACCTTTTGAAAAACAACATACATTTTTCGCAAGTTACATTTTTCGGACATTTCAATTTGAATTCACCTCGCCTGATGGCAAGCTGTAGGCAAAGTCTCAGGAAAAAGGGTCACCATTACAAACACGTACAGTGTTACAATGGTGGCGCTCAACTCGACGGCCTCATCAGATGCTTTTTCACGCCCCGCTTAAAAGACCCGGGACTGTAGGAAGAAAGAAACACGTGAGCTGGTAAGGAATTCAAAGATTTATTGCTAATTTTAAATGAGAACCGTGCTTTTACATCCATGATTGATATTGGCAACTTTTGAATCTTTTTTCGTAGGCGCCACTGAGACGGAGTAATTGTGTGCAATTTTTTTCCGAGATTTCTTTACCTGCTCAGTTTGAATAGGCATAGGTTCAAGTGCTTTTGAATATCAGGTGCAGCTTACAAATATTTAAAGTTAGGCAAGTAATGTCCTTTTGTGATGGTCGGCGGTAAAATTTCGTAACGTACTAAGTGACAATAGGAATGATGATTAGAACGTCTAACTCTACCCAATACTGTTTAAATATCTTAGATTTACTGTAAAAATTTGCTTTTTAAAAAGTTTAGTTCCCAAAATAGGTCAAAATATAAACAATTGAGTCCAAATTGGGACCGGAGTCCTGAAATATCAGGTGATGGCGATGATGAGAGCATCCTTAACGTTTAATTTCAAATCGATAGGTTTCAAGTTCGAATCATGGCCATTGCGTTTATTACCACAAGTGAGAAGTTAGGGGGAATATTACTAAATTACATAACATAACATAACATTACATAAAGTCACGCCTATATCCCCGTAAGGAGTAGGCAGAGGTCCACATTTCGCCAGTTTATGTTTAGGTCCCAATGTAATAGGTGGCGAGCCTATTGCCATTAACCGGGCACACCGGGCATAAATACACACATAACTTCGAAAAGTCATTCGTGTGTGCCATGGTAAAACCTGGGATCGAACCCGAGACCTCATCTCAACAGTCCATTACCCATTCTGCTACCGCGGTTTTTTTTGACTAAATGAGATTATTAATTTTCTTTAAAAATTAATATTCTTTAAAGAAACATACTGATGCATTTAAAAAAGTGGTTCAACTATTCCACTTTTACCCTAATCAATAACCGTTGCAAACTAACAGTCATTGACATTAACTGTTTTAATGACATTCTTCCCGTTCCCATAGAATCTAAGGGAAATAATTGGGTTCGCATTGAATTCAATCACATTGTCATTTCACGGCGTTCTCAGCCGCCAATGGCGATTGTTCTAACTATCAATGCCGTTTCTGTCAATACTAATTACATCACAATGGAATAACGGATTTCAGCTTTTTCTTTCAATTTCGTAGATTGATATTCTGTCAATGTTTGACTGTTAACTTTGTTTTCACCAAAGTTTAAAACATATTGACAAGTTGCAATACGTCGCGTTTGCAACACCAGGGACGTCACATTCGTGCTGTCGACCAAATAGAGAAGAGAGGTTAAGAGAGTCTCTGTGCTGTCAGTGCAGAAGACAAAGTACGGTTTCTCGGTCTTCCCACTGTCAACACTTCTTCTTCTTTTCCTTAGCCTTCTTCCCATTATCTGGGGTCGGCTCTCCTTGTCTGCCTTCTGCATCTCTCCCTATCTTTCGCTGCTTCGGCGTGCATGGCGGATTCCTTCAGGTCCCCCTGCACTGTCGTCAACCAAGTGGCGGGAGGCCTTCCGCGGCGTCGCTTCGCCGTCGGTAAGTTTAGGGCTACTCGTTCCCACTGACAACACTAAATGTTGAAACCAAGTGAGGTTCAAAATGGAACCCCTAACCTCTGAATCACACCGACAATATACCATTGCTTCAACGATATCTTTATCTTCATTGAAACCTGTGTTATGTAGGTACCGTACGTGAATGTAGCAATTTGCATTATTAATTTGATAGGTGAACGGTCTAATCCGAACATATCAGTAACCTTAATGCTCATGACATTGATGGCAATGTAAGCACATTTATAATTCATGTGTTATACGAATTTACCTCGTCTCTAGTAGAATACAATCCGATTTAGCATAAAAGGTGGACTTCACCTCGCCTGAAACTGTAAGCAAAGTCTCAGGAAAGAGGGTCATCATTACAAACATGTACAGTGTTACAATGGTGACGCTCAGCTTGACGGCCTTGTAGGAAGAAAGAAACATGTGAGCTGATAAGGAATTCTAAGGCCCGGGACTGTAGGAAGTTTTCATGCTACGATCCCCATGGATATACCCACCCACCTGCCATCGCGGGTGGTAATATCTTCACACACGTCGTTTTGAGTTTCAATTATCGGGATATAAGAATCTGAGTGGAGACCGGGTGAAGGTAAACGAATGATAGGACATTCACCAGTCAGGTTAACTGACGACATGAAATGGTGGCTGGGGTGGACTGGATGTGGAAGGCTGAGGATCGAGAGAAGCCCATCGCAGTCCACTGGACATATCCAGTGGACTGCGATGGGCTGATTTTAGGTTAAGGTTACACAATAAAGTATTTCGATCGCACCCCAGCTGACCCTAGGCTATCTACGGTTTTGATAGGCCTGCGCCCGAGGAACCAGTCCACCCCTTACCTGGTCTCCACTATTGTCGTCTCTCAGGGAGGCTTCATACTTCAGAGCTATAAGTAGAGTCTGATTAACGGACGAGGCAGTTGGGTGGGAAGTGGGCCCTATATGCACTCCCACCCACAATAATAATGAAAATATTACATAATGAAAATTTTTCATTATTGATAAAGTTATAATGAAGTCAAATAAATAAATAATTCACGTTCTGTACCGAAATAATGAGCACGATAAAGGTCTCAGCCAATTTATATCGTTTAATATGCACGTTATCCGTTCGCAATGGTCCTTCGAGCCGGATAAAATTTATTTATTTACCCACATTAGGTAGCGTCAAAGCTCCTGGGGTATTATCGACATCTAAGTAAAAAGAAGGTAGTTTTAGCTTTTAGGGTTAGCATATTTTATTCAATAAAGTACCTAGATTAAATGATGAGTACTACTAATATCTTAAAGTCAATATTATCTATCTATCTAGTAGATAAGTAGTCTAGTAACTTATCCACCTCCGGCAACTAAAGACCCAAAGACGGCGTGCGTTTTAGTCGGGTCAAATCCGACATAACTTCTCTCACCGGTGAGAGTGGTATCCGTGGGGATTTTGCGCAAGGAAAATATAAAATGGTAGGCACGGCATGTCTAAAACAAAGTTTAAAAACATGCAAATTGCTGAAAACTTGTTACAACTTACAGTAAATTTGTAAGACATCGTGTGCTAACAAAGGCAGTAGAAGTTCTTAACGATTCTTAAATGCTTGAATTAGATTGGATCATGCAATTAACAATTACCTGAAATGTTTTAAAGTGTTATAAAGTACGAATGATTAAGATTTAAATTACTACTCTGCCTACCTCGTCATCTGTGAGTTGTCACGACCTATTGATATATAATTTTTGAATCCATAAACTATTATTGAGATAGGTTATGGGCCTCCGACGTCCGAGTACCTTACGTGACGTTGTTGTCTCATTCATACATAAAAAATTCACAGAATTTGGATTTAGCATTTCTAAAAAAAATTGCTGAAAATTGATTTTCCTCCAATTTCTTCGAACAAAATGGCAATTTCAAATATAATGACATAATGTAATTCTTTAACTTAACTTTGACTTTGATAAGGTCCCAGATAGTGTTCTGTAGATGAGCGATACTACAGTGTGAATCTATCCTTACACCAATCACGAACTACTAGTGTATTATATTACCGTATGTATGTGGGGTGTTTGCATCACTGCTAGAATCCTATTTCCAACACATGTTAGCATTTAATTTGTATTCTGACACTCAATATATTGAAGTGTCTTGTTGCTTTAGTAACTGTTAGGTCTCACAGCGTTTTGCTAAAGGGCGGTTCCTCATTTGGTCCTTATTGATTAAACAGATCAGGTATTGCCGTGTAGGTTTGTGCAAAATTAGTGATAATTATTAAGTTTATATTATTGACGTGAATAGAGGAACAATATCTGCATTACCCCGTTACCGAGATCAAAATATCAGTCACTGTAAATATATTGACGTCACTGCAATATCTGTCAAAGTTGAGGACAGTATTAAAAAAATATTCACGGTTCATATACTCTGTCACTTTCTCACACCTAGGTTTTGTGTGAAGATACGAATGTCACTCGCACACTTTGATCCTCTAAGGATAACTTTATGGCATAATACATAATGTGGATTCGAGATCCTCAGCCACAGAGGGCCACGAACCCTTTCACTCGGCCATCTGATTCTGAAGTTCCCATTGATTTGACATTTGCATTTGGTTTTGGTTTCGTAATTTCCTAAAAGAAGGTGATCCTCAATCCGGTTTTATTTTTAAAAGGAATACCTAATACTAAATCCCCAGTTGTTTTGTAGAAGTAAGGTATCAAATACCAAAGAGAATACACCATCCGTAGTAAAAGTAAATCAATTCGGAAAATTCCAACTTCCAAGTTATTAATGTATGAAAAAGTAAATTCTTGAATAAATTTAGCCATCCATTGTAGCAATATTTATGTATTCATGTTTTTATACTGAACGGGAATCCAACCCGATGTACGTTCGTCACTCCACACTTCGTCAATGAAATTATATCGTGGAAGAAATGTTTTATGAGTGTGTTTTATGAGTAATTGTGATTTTCATTAATGCTGCTAGAAAATTCGGTAAACAAAAGGTGCACGCGATATGTCAACGACTGACTGAATTGAATGTTGCGTGAGGCATCGCATCCACACGCGGTTCGTTAAGAAGCTCTGGAGTTTGGAGCAATTCTGTATGCTAACTTGTAGCTCATCAGTACTTTTGAAGCCAACCTTACTTCACCTGCAAGACCTCGATTCTTCTATTTCTTCATGATCAAACCACAGCCACTGCAAAAATGCTATTGATTTTCAAACTTCATTCTTGTAGCTATAAAGACTAAAATTAAATGATTAGGACTTCATTATATTTTTTCATTAACTCTGCAAAATTGCCATTTAAGTCTGAACTTTAACTGCATAGTAGTAAAATCCAAAATTAATTGGCTTTTTTGCAGTGTCTGTGGTTTGATAATGGTTGACACTTGTCTATCGACGAACGTTACTATTAAAAAAAAATATATAATGTTTATAGGTATTTTATAACCCATACCACAAGCTAGTTAAGCTATGCTTACCATGCGTCTAGGTGGCGTGTAGATAATCCTAAAATATTACAGAAGGTTCATATTTATGTGTCATCCTAATTAAACTTCCGAAGAACAGAAAATAAAATTGCAATCGCTATTTTCTGTACATACAAGTAAATAACTGTACCCGGCGTCTTATTTCGCTGCAATCATGTCGATTTGCATGTAGCTTATATTAAGTTACGTCGCTGGCAAAAAATTCCGAGAAGCGAATTAACAGGCATCAATCTCTTGGAATACTTACTTATTTTTAGCAGCGACCGAGCCTAGTCACACCGCAGATGTTTTTACAATTACTGAGTCATTGTGGAATAGATTAGTTATTTTAAATCTCCAGCTCCTGTTATAAGAGGTTGACTAAAAAAACATACAAAGTTTAAATATATTTAGATTGGAAAAAGTGAGGTATATGAACCGCGACCATTACCTGACGAGGAATGATCTAACCACTGAGCTACTAAGCCACGTCTTGAACTTTTGAAAGACTCCTTTATGTTTTAGTGTTTGCCCAAAGTACAAGCTTTCAATGTGATTGGGATTCGTGCACAGGTGTAACAGTTGATACCTAGTTATATTTGTGCGGTTGTGCCAGCTAAACTACAAAGGGGCTGTTCTGATTTCGACTGGATTTTTACTGCCGATAGTTGATGTTACAAGGTTGGAAGAAGTATAGGGTTCCACGAAGATAAAAAAATTTAAATCGAAGTCTACACTGAACAAGTCGCGGGTACAGTGTAGTAACAAACTTTCTTATTAAATTCTTTCTACTGCGATAGTACTAACAGAAAGTTAGCTAACAACCTATAATTTACTTGAACTATACGCCCAAAAGCTACTAAACTATCTGTATTGTCCAAAACTTCATATTTAACATGTTGTTTTAATCAACCTAATCTACGAAAAGCGCAGCTGCACTTCCGCCTACGGCTTCAGAGAAAACAATAGAAGTATTTTAGAGAATGGCGGAATTCCGGCGGCCATATTGTTCACTGCTATTGTATCTGCTCGGTGGAGAAAAATATTCATCTCGGCGCCCTTCATGCTCCGTGTTTGCTTACGGTGCACAAATATTGACTTGGCACATATGACGCTGTATGTTAAAAGTAATATACATATTTGTTCTGTGAGATACCATAAGGTCTTTAATAACTTTTATGTTTGTTTGTTTGACGTGCATATAAAATAATGCATAGCTATTAGGGCTGTAGTCAAAAATTTTAACGAAGAAAGCCTATAAGTCGTTGCTCTAGTAATGTTTTAAGTAAAAGGTTTCTAACTTGAGGAAAGAATGAAGAAACCAAATTATAAATGTATGACGTTAATTCCACCAGTTTTACAAGTCGAAACAGAGCGATACATTCATTACATTATATGAAAGTTGCCCATACGAAAAGCAATATGAAATATATTAGACCAAATGGCAACAAATACAGTTATTTAGAGCTTTTTTGGCTTAGTAACTTCTTTAAAATATTGAGGTGGCCAAGCTTAAACTCACTGTACTGACTATGCTTCGGGAAAGATGCAGGGAAATTTTAAATATTAATACGTCCATTACATTGATTGAATTCTTGAAGATATTTTTAAAGATTTTATGGACATCTTCAGAAAAACAAGTCGAGTAGTTAAATCGCGTATTCATTCAAAATCGATGAACCAAAACAGATGAGTCGAGCTGCATCGACCTATTGCAGTATTTATAAAGGCTTTTGACGTTATGAATCATAAAATTCTTCAAATCAATGTGACAAATAGAGCATAGGGATCCAGGTTAATAAGAACAATCTTACTGAGTGTAATTATAAAAGTGATTACTATAAAAATATATGCTAATTTTGGACTCATATCATTGTGATATTTCCGGAGTTCCCCAAGGAAGCATGAGTGCGCTTTATTATTTGTGCTTTTTATGAAATTGTTATTTTGTCTTTGAACTCTTTGTCAAAAACAATTATTTACGAACATCATCCAACTGAACTTGCTGATTCCTTTTCAACTTTAGCGATAGTAAACTTTATTCCTGCTGAAAAAAATTGTACTCATTCTCATTTTAATATTACGCTGTAAGTGTTTAAATAAAACAAATATTAAGTTACTAACTCGTCGCCCACGCAATCAGACACAGTTCCGACATCTGAGTGACAGTAACACTGAAGGCTAGTGGACATTTTATACGCCATGACAGATTGAAATTACTTCCAGATAATAATTAAAACAAAGATTTGTATGAGACGAAATTTCAGGAAAATTTTTATCGTAGTTTGTGTTCGTCTATTTAATAAAATTCCTCCTAATGTACTCGTTCACACATTCGAAGGGGTCGTTAAAATTTTAGAAGTAACGAAAAAACTGTTTTTAAAATAGGATTAGGAGCAAAGGTGGCCAAACATCAGAGGAGCAAGCACACAGCTATTGCACCTATATTTTCTGTGACCTGCTGCTAGGGTATGTGGCCCCCTAAGTAACCTCCGGTGGAAGCCTTCAATCATCCTAATATAGGTGTAGATAATGTAAATCATGAAGTAATCGAGCTATGAGAGCGTCTACATTGTTCTTTGGTTACATTCCTATTTTTGTTACTATTGAATATACTTAATATTTTAAACGAGAATGGACTTCTGGCTCGTACGTAAATGTTACTTGGTGACCTAGATTAATAAAATATATGAGTTGGAGCTGGAAATATGCTTTCTCGTGGTTTGAGAGCTAACAGTGGATCTGGGTAACTTAACTGGAACAAGGCTAAAGTATTAGTATGTTTTGATTTGACATTAGTTCGAAGCTAGCTTGCCTCTGGGGGTTGGAAGGTTAGACGATAGTCGCTTTCGTAAAAATCAATATACCGATAAAATGTGGTAGAAATTTGATGGCACAAATTTGTCATAAATTTCGACCGGGTGGGTACCACCGTGCACATGTGCGGAAAACCCTCCATAGTAATCCAACCTCGGTTGGATTGCGTTCAGGGGTCAGCAAGTGCATAGCCGGGCAGAGGTGGTGGTAGTCGCAGCATTAGTGGGACCAGTGGGTCTTGGCGTAGTCTGGTGGGTATGGCGCGGGGCGACCCGCCGAGCAGGGAGACCCGTAGAAACGGTGGTGCCGCTGGCCGCCCGCGGCATAGTACAGGGGCCCAACTGGGGCTAACCACCCTGGGAGGCTGCCTCACCAGGCCGCGCATAATCCCGATATGGTTCGTCGTGCCGGTTGGTGACCGGACGGGACCCCGGCGACCATATTCGGGGGGGTACGGGGGCCCTTCCGTTCGGCGCATCGGCTCTCACCATGCCTCACAATCACAGATAAAACCAATCTCCCGCGCTTTGTCACGCGGTGCTGCGACGACAATCACCTCTTTTTTCACGCCTTCTCTTACCCTCTACCATGGCAGTGCATATTAGAGATTATGGCAACACAGCGGCTCTTCATGTTCCCACTAGCTCGCTTTTTGAGGTGGAGTCCACTAACATCTGTGGGCTCCATGCAAACCTCAACGCCGTCCACCAACATCTTGAGACGGCGAAACCAGCCATGCTCTTTCTGACGGAGACACAAATATGCCGCCCTGACGACACGACCTACCTGCTCTACCCCGGCTATGTTCTAGAGGAAAATTTCCGTGCCAAAGCCGGGGTATGCGTGTTTGTTAGGGCGGATGTTTGTTGTCGCCGTTTGCGCTGCCTTGAGGACCCATCCTTTTCTGTCCTGTGGGTACGCGTAGACCATGGCTGTACTAGTCAAATCTACGTGTGCCTTTACCGTTCCCATACTGGAGATGCCGAGACAACTCGACTCTTTGAATATCTGAGTCAGGCGGCAGATGATGCGCAGGAGCGGTTTCCAAACGCTGAAATGGTATTTTTGGGGGACTTTAACGCCCACCATGAAATCTGGTTGGGCTCCTCCAAAACAGACCATGCGGGAAGAGCCGCCCACGCGTTTGCTCTGGCTCACGGCCTGACCCAACTGGTACACGAGGTCACTAGGATACCAAGGGGGCCGGGCCTAGCACCCTCCTTGCTGGACCTTCAGCTGACGAGCCACCCAGACCAGTACAATGTCTCGGTGCGAGCCGCTTTGGGCAACTCCGACCATTGTCTGGTCTGTTCCAAGGTGCCTATCATAGCGCCCTCACGACCAGTGCAGGGAAAACGGCGTCTCTGGCACTACTCGTCGGCTGACTGGGATGGACTTCGTGACTATTTTGCGTCCATCCCGTGGGTTGAGCGCTGCTTTGAAGGTAAGGACCCATCGGATAGTGCAACTGCTGTCGTCGGTGAGATCAGTCTGGGTATGGAGTACTATATCCCATACACTGATGTCACCGGTGCCCGCGGAGTGCGCCCTTGGTTTGGGCGCGAATGCGCAGAGGCTGTTCAGCATAAACAGTCTGCGTATCGCGCTTGGGTAAGGGCGCGCGCTACGCACGATTCCAACATCGGGTACTTTAAGGCAGCGTACAACAAAGCCACTAGGGTCTGCAAGAGGGCTTTTGTCAGAGCAGATGCTCAGCGCATAGCACGGGTTGGTCAAGAACTAGTAGCGCATCCCACGGGCAGCCGTGGCTACTGGCGACTGGCCAAAGCCGTGCAAGCTAACTTCTGCCAGCCTTCGCTGCCCCCCCTGCGTAACCCTGATGGATCCCTGGCACATGAGCCGCAAGAGAAAGCAAATTTGCTGGTTAATCTCTTTGCGGCCAACTCCCGAATCGACGACTGTGGTATGCAGCCACCGACTCTACCCAATAGTGACCACGCAATGCCTGATATTCGTATCAGGCAACGCGATGTCCGAGCAGTACTGCAGTCACTCGATGTCCGGAAAGCCGGTGGTCCGGATGGTATACCAGCGGTGGTTCTTCAAAAATGTGCAGCGGAGTTGTCTCCAATACTCACGCGGCTGTACCGACTTTCCTACATTTCGGGTACAGTGCCGACGGCGTGGAAAGAGGCGAATGTACAGCCGATTCCCAAGAAGGGAGACCGCTCAGACCCAGTCAACTATCGGCCCATAGCCGTCACCTCAGTGCTGTGCAAGGTCTTCGAGCACCTTATCAACACACAGCTCATGCGCCACCTAGAGGATCACTCCCTAATTAATGACCGACAATATGGTTTTAGGCCGAAACGGTCAACGGGTGATCTTCTGGCGTATGTTACCCATCTTTGGGGTGAGGCTATGGACAAGCATGGTGAGTCACTGGCTATTAGCCTAGACATCGCCAAAGCGTTCGATAGAGTCTGGCACAAATCGCTTCTTTCCAAACTACCAGCCTTCGGTCTGCCTCTTAGACTGTGCAATTGGGTTGCTAGCTTCCTGCAGGGGCGCCGTATTCGCGTTCTCTGTGATGGACGAGCATCGGAGTTCCTGCAGGTAAATGCTGGTGTGCCGCAGGGGTCCGTCTTATCACCCACTCTCTTTCTTCTGCATATCAATGACATGCTGTCCACCGGCAGCATCCACTGCTATGCAGACGATAGCACTGTACACGGGAGCTACCACGGACATTCTGCGGCCAAGCAGTCCGATATAGCGGAAAAGAGGCGACTTCTTGTCACTGGGCTTGACCGGATCCTCAATCACGTTTCCCAATGGGGATCTGAGAACCAGGTCGAGTTCAATGCCAAGAAGACGCAGGCATGCGCGTTTTCAGCAAAGACATCTCCTTTCCTTCCTCCTCCCACTCTTCAGAGCACACCACTGCCATTACAGGATAACCTCAATATACTCGGTATGGACGTGCGCTGCAAACTGAACAACAAGAACTATATCGAGAGCATCATCAAAACAGCTTCGCGTAAACTCGGAGTCCTGAACAGAGTGAGACGTTTTTTCACGCCGGAGCAGCGGTGTCTTCTTTATAAGACACAAATTCGCTCCTGCGTGGAATACTGCTCGCATCTCTGGGATGGCTCCGCAAAGTACTTATTAGATGCTCTCGACAGGTTGCAGCGACGTGCGGTCCGCATTATTGGGAGTCCTGAGGTCACAGAGTCCCTCGAGCCTTTGCAGATGCGTAGAGATGTTGCGTCCTTGGCAGTATTTTACCGTCTCTACCATGGTGAATGTTCTGATGAGCTCTTCCAACTAATCCCACCCTCCCCTTTCCTACACAGGACAACGCGTGCAGGGCTTAGGTGTCACTCGCATACGGTACAGAATATTCCATCAAGAACCAAGCGGTTCGGTGAGTCCTTTCTCTGCCGTACCATTAAGTCCTGGAATTCCTTGCCGGCGCACGTGTTTCCTTCTTCCTACAGTCCCGGGTCCTTTAAGCGGGGCGTAAAAAGCATCTGATGAGGCCGTCAAGCTGAGCGCCACCATTGTAGCACTGAACGTGTTTGCAATGGTGACCCTCTTTCATGGGACTTTGCCTTCAGCTTAACATCAGGCGAGGTAAGGTCAAATTGACGTGCCGTAGATAAAAAAAAAAAAAAAAAAAAAAAAAAAATGTGTCCGTAATTAAGTGTGTAAGAAGGCCTTTTTTTTTATTTATGGCACATCAATTTGACTTCATCTCGCCTGATGTTAAGCTGAAGGCAAAGTCTCATGAAAGAGGGTCACCATTGCAAACACGTTCAGTGCTACAATGGTGGCGCTCAGCTTGACGGCCTCATCAAATACTTTTTCACGCCCCGCTTAAAGGACCCGGGACTGTAGAAAGAAGGAAACACGTGCGCCGGCAAGGAATTCCAGGACTTATTGGTGCGGCAGAGAAAAGACTCACCGAAACGCTTGGTTCTTGATGGAATATTCTGTACCGTATGCGAATGACATCTAAGCCCTGCACGTGTTGTCCTGTGTAGGAAAGGGGAGGGTGGGATTAATTGGAAGAAAATCAATCGAAAGGTTCCGTGTATGAATAGGCGTTTCGACACGGTCCTCGAATGTTTAGTAAACTAGTAAATATCTTAGTATTTTCTGATAAAACATTAATTGTTAAATAATATAATGCTCTAGTACCCTGAAACTATGATTTTTCATTATTTTAAGTTCCCAAAATAGGTTCAGATATAAAAAAATCTTAATGATTCAAAAGGTTAGATTCCAAATGTTAGATTCTAATGATTCAAAATTGTTAGATGCCTTGTTAAATTTGGAATTAATTTTATTATGCACTAATGAAATGAAATGAAATGAAATGAAATGAAATGAAATGAAATGAAATGAATGAAATGAAATAAATGTTTATTTACGAACATTACTGCTGATGTTTACATTTAATTTCTGCCAAACTGTAATACAGTTTGTTGGCAGAATGAAGCTCCCTGTTTCTGTCCTTGTCGTTTAGGTATACAGTTTTTCATTCTGTTGTTATTATTGATTAGATAGATGTACATTATTATTATTATGAATTTTAATATAAACATTATGAATTTAAATAACATGCACTTCTAAATACAGGCACTCCATGTATATACTTTATATATACCTAGGTCCCTGATATTCCATTAAATTATATACTAACATAAATTCGGTTATTATGTAATCACAGTGTAGGTCATCTAGACTAAGGAGGTACATACCATTGTTCTTTGATCCAACAATGATGACAACTTTGAATATATCTACTGCTAAACACTATACATCACAAATATAATGCGGTATCAACTGAGGGCCACCGTCTGTTACGTTACGATGTTATCACAAAATGCTTGAAATAGGAATTTATTGACTTTGTTTTTAAACATTCTTTTAGTATTGTTACTATTTGACAATGATGGAGGTAGGTTATTCATTATTTTTGGCACCAAGTACTGTCTATGTCGTTCGCCGTAATAATTATTACGGGGGGGTAGTTCTAGCATGCTAGTACCTTGTCTCCGCGGGCGTTTTTTATGCACTTTAAACTCATCGTTATCAAACTGCTCCATTGCTATCAATAACAACACTTTCTCGTGAACTGGTAGCACTTTACATTCTCTAAAAAGCTGTTCATAGTTGTTATTGCACTGGTTTTTTGTGTTTTTATCTACTAGCAACTTGAGAAATTTTATTTGTAATGTTTTTATTTTATCTACGTAAGTTTTAAACGTACGGCCATAGCTAGACAGTCCATAAGAAAGTATTGAATCCACGAGCGCATAATACACGGTATACATCGTTGCCCTATCCATCGTAAAACTGAGGTGATGGAATTTTACAAGCACTGCTCTTAATTTATCACATACTGTCGTTATATGCATCCTCCACGAAAATTTTGAGTATATACATAATATAACACGTATATATACGCAACGTAGCCAGAGATAAATGCGATATTGTACGCCATATATTTTAACTAGTTACCCACTACTTAGCCGTCATGTCACGTCTGGGTACGAATTTGTATGTAGCGTTTTTGGGTAACTCGAAAAATTGAGTTATCAAAATCAAATATGTGTAAAACTATGCATACAATTGGAAAATCACTGTGAGGATTTTTCTGCACGTTTTAGACAAAGCCATCATCTATATTTGATTTACGATGAGTATGTTAACTGAACACGCCATATGATCATAACCCATAGTTGGGTCAGTTTGACGACTTATTCAAAGGTACTAGTGGCTAATGGGAAATATTTTGAGGAAAAATACCGATAACATTATTACCTATTCCTAATTGATACGTTTCTCCACCAGGTATACGTAGCGCTCTTCAAGCCTCTGCGGGTGTCGCGCCGCCAGTTCCGTCGCGTGCTGATGTGCATGCGCAACATTCGCCATCTCAAGTGCCACGAGCTTTACGCCCACGAGAAGGTCACCAAAGTCGACAGCCTCTCATTGGTGCTCTCCGGAAAGTGAGTGTTTAGTAACTATTTAGTTTTTGTAAGCCCATAGAAGCAACCGGGATTAATAATAATGATACTTATGGCACTCAGTTATAATGGTCTATAATTACTTGTGCGTTGCAATCTGCAATAGAGAAGGAGAATAGAATGAAAGTAAGTAGTCCTTCGGCCTCCTTACGATTAGCAGATAAGTCAAATTTACCATTTACTTCTTTTGTCTTATGTGGGTGATAAATGACGAATTTAAAGTACGCGGTATTGCTGATCGTGGACCTAGTCGGCTCCACGCGACGTCGCCTGTGACATACGATATTAATAGTGTAAGCGACTGTATATTTTGAGATAGTAATTATCTAAATCTTTAAATCAACATTTGACGTTGTCACGATACTCAACGACACCTGAACATATAAAATTAGTGCTGATTTCCATCCACTGATAACGAGATTTTAAATCACTTGTGAGAACTGTTTGATTATAGCTCGATATCGATTGTTGTACACACGAACCCATTGAATCACCGGCACATCGCTTATTACACAGAGGGAAAGGGTGCAGAGTATTATTACTCATACAGTAAAAAGTATACTGTTTAAAACATAATTGATTTGCTCATAAGAACCACAGTAGTTATGGTCCAAGGAGTTTAGCAACAAAGTTTTAGTGGAAGTCGATGAAAACTGAATCCTAATTTGATAATCCACAAATCCTATAGGCAGGCGTATGTTCGCTGTTATAAATATGATTCAACAGAACAGTATAGTGGGTGGAGACCCTTCTAATGCCAGCTGCGTGGGTTAACGGATGTTAGATACATCCGAAATCCACACAAAATACAATCCATAATTATGGGAGAAAGCGACTTAATCCTGAAACTATAAGTACCTAATTGTTTGTATATTTATCTATCTGTCTGTCTGTTTGTTGTCTTTCTGTATGTCTATGTATAAAAATCGTGTAAGTTTAAATCAACATAAGGTACGATCTAAATACCGCTTTCCACGATCCACAACTTTAAAGAGGCGTGCGCGATTTCACGGACTTTGTACCGTAAAAAGAGGCTTATCCGTGATACTTTTCTTTCTGCAGATACTTTTCCCGTAGCAAAGCGACCGTGTCAGCATCAGCGTCCGTGAAACCTTGCACCGTGGAAACCCAGCTTAAGTCTCTCTTTGTTGTATTTCCTTTTTTCTTGCCCACAAGAAAGGATTTCGCGTAATCAGCACAAGGTTTCTTCGAAAACTACCCCAAACTCCTAACACGCACTTTCCCAAACTTTTGATTCAGGCTTAGCAAGTTTAACCTCTAAGTCTGTCAGCAAACAGATTTGCTTCTTATTCTAAATTAGTTTTTTATTTCTCTACTTACAACGAAATTACTAACATTTAGGCAAAACTTTACAAAGAAAAACGAGACGTATTTGCTCAAAGTTGTTTTTTTGTACCAAATATTGGTAAGGTTAATATTGCCTAGGGACTTTGATCCTTTATATATTTTATGGTAAATATTCCCATTCTGTAAGCCGATTTGTATAAATCCCTTACAAAACAACCCTTTTCCCCTTTATACCTAATGTTAAAGACGGATATTATGAGATCAGACTATTCTTATTGCAATAAATTATTCCGTCTACGTATTTTAAATGTTTCCACTAATAAATAATAATAAAGATATAAAATATAAAAAAACAGTTTCTGGGTGCTGGCTGTACCTGTAAGGTAGGAAGGTTCTGAAACCCTGCCAGACCTTGGCTATCTGCTAGGTTGCTCTGACCCAGGCTTTCTTTGTAGGAAAGAGATCCTGGACTGATGAATGGGCTCCTGGACTGGAATGATAAATGACCGCGGTAGCCTAGTAGTATGGGTAATGGACTGTTGGGACGAGGTCTCGGGTTCGATCCCAGGTTTACCATGGCACACACCAATGACTGCGATGCCTTTCGAAGTTATGTGTGTATTTATCGCAGGTTTATAAGTGCCCGGTTAATGGCAATAGGCTTGCCACCTATTACATTGGGACCTAAATATGAACTGGCGAAATATGGGTGCTAACACCTCTGCCTACCCCTTCGGGGATATAGGCGTGATATTATAAAAGAAAATATCCTGAACTCCAAGGTAAAAATCCAGATGCAACTGGGATCTTCAGCTACATCAAAATTCCCTGTTGCCCGCTCTTTAGGGCAATTGAGGCATTATTTGAAATAAATTCCTAGTTTACCCCAGTGGGGCAACTCGGTGGGGATAGTGAGACAGCAAAAAGAGTGTACCAGGAGTACTACCAGGTGCCTTCGGCTTCGGGAGTATTCCCCTTACACTCTGTATATAATCAAGAATTCTTAACAATATATAAAATACAAAGGAAGAAGATAAAGAATTATATTCTACATATATCAACCCAAATTCCCTTAGAAGTAATTGTTAAGGATATTCAAGTCAATTGTAATATAATTGAAAATGTTTTATTTCTGTTCCAAAATAAGCTGTACTCCCTTTATTGAGATGGTGTATTGCTTTATATTGTACTTATTTCGTGATTTACAGAGGATTTTTCCACTTCTATGAACATGTACACGTCCTTATTAAATGCGTATATTTCAGTCACCCATACCGAAATCTGTCGATTGGTTGAACA
The DNA here is from genome assembly GCA_963691645.1 of Pelosia muscerda. Lineage (NCBI taxonomy): Eukaryota > Metazoa > Arthropoda > Insecta > Lepidoptera > Erebidae > Pelosia > Pelosia muscerda. Next base: position 2,011,627 of record OY829113.1, read on the forward strand.
CCCGTTGAGATGAAATAATTTAATCACATGGATCAGTGTGTGTATATAATATCTATATAAATAAATATTATCCGCGTAATATGTTGCCAAGTGGATGCCTGACGGCTGGATATGTCATGTGTCATTATCTTGGGTCTAATAATGTTGGGCAGTACATGGAATCCAAGATCTCATTGTGGTATGGAAACAAACTCAAACTTCCATGGAACCAAGGGATCATTTACTTTCAAATCAACTGAAAAATCTTTGCAATTGTAAACAGGACATTAAGACACTGTAGTTTCTCGTAGCGTTTAAATATTCATCAAGTACACCTCCCTTCGGACTTCGGAGACACGCTATTATTCATGACAATTTAGGCTGATGGTGAAATAACGATTTTGAATAATCCTTTTTGCTCTGTGTACACTTTGAATTTCGAAGTTCCCAAATCGAATAAATAGGACTGAATGATGACAATGTTTTATTGAAATTATAAATGTATTGCCACCCACAAATCTAAATAGCGAGATGTAGGCTGACGATGAGCAAGTTACGTACACAAAAGATATCATAGTCGAATCAAAAATCATTTATTCTGAACTATAAAATGTCACTGCGTCCTACTACTAGACTGCTGTTTGACAATGGACTATCGCTGGTTTCCAACGTAGCCCAGTCCTGAGCAGACTCGGCCAAGAGCTCACGGGATAGGTTTTGTGTTGTCAGTGGGAAGACCGAAAAACCCTTTTATGTCTTTTGCACTGACAGCACAGAGCCTCTCTTCCCTTGCCCTCTCTTCTCTATATGGTCGGCAGCACAAATGTGACGCCACGTTCATAGGCCACTGTAACAAATTCCCATCTTGCTTGTGTGCCACCTAAGTGGTTTAAAAATAAAAAGAACAGCAGCCTTATTTTTGGTATATTTACAAGCATATTCATCTAATTAAATTACAGTATTTTGCAGCGATGAGCAAAACTATTTCTTGAACGCTATATTTATTGCCTGATCGAGAACAACCCTATCTCTGAGTCACCATAGGAGACACCCACATGAAGACGTGGGCTGTCCCTTGTAATAAACTGCGTCGGCAATTTTTCACAAGTCAAGTGGCAATTTACGCGTAGGCACAAAGCAATCACTTTTGCCGTCGACACTTATCAAGGCTGTATACGGCATCGTTCGATGAGGTGCTGAACGAATGCAATTACCATATATTAGCCTATGGCGTACTAATCAGACCTTCCAAGAGAATAAACGGCGTTGACCTTGCAATAGTTTTTATTGAAAAACAGTTCAACACAGTATACTTCCGTATATTTGTCTCCCAATCCCAATTTAATTATATGTATCTATTTATTAATATAATTACATACAAACCTATACTATTTTTGTAAATTACAATATATATAAAATATATCGAAATAACAATACAGAAAGTGGGGAGACTGCAACTTTAGGCATCAAAATATTCCTCCCCTTCGATCCCTACCGGAGCCGTGCCCAGAAGGCTGGCGGCATTATTCTTTGGGCGAGGTAGAGTTTTGTATCTTGATGTAAAGTTGAATCCCAAGTCTGTGAAGTCTTAATTATGGTTCCGCGATTCTGCAACCGCTCTCCTAAGACCGATTCGTTATTGGACTATTTGTCGAGAGGATTTCCGCGTCCACCATGTTGAAAAAAAGGATGCAAATGGTTTGTTTATACGCTACATCGGACAAACGACTCGTTGCACATAAAAATGTAAAAGTAGCTTAAAATCTCTCTACAATTTTGGTGCTAAGACTAATCGAAGAACCAAAAATGGGGGAAGAATTGGGAAATAGATCAGGGGTCAAGTGTAAAATTTGGATGCAACCAGGAATGCCGCTCAGATAGTGAAGATAACCTAAAGGCTAAAGCCATTAGCTCGAAAGCCCTTACATTAGGCAACTAGAAATAACTGGAGATGACGATCAATTTCTTGACAAAATTTCAACCAATCCACGACCACTGTCATCTTGCAGATACTTTGTGAAAGCTGCTGATTGGTTGTTAAGCTTAAGACGTGAAGCTCGAGTTTCGGGCAACTACAGATTCGTATGTCGGGTTTCGGTTTCCAACTAGTCACAGAACTTTGAGTCTCCGGTTGCCTAGTTGTGCGAAATGGTAGCTTTAGATAGCGGTAACTCCAGTTGACAATACGAGTTTCGTTTGAGTTGCCCAATGTAATAAGGGGCTCAAGCTAACAACTTCGATTTCTTAGCTTCCGATAACAATTGATACGATTACAAACTCATTTACCAATTGAAACAGTAAATAAAATTCATAAAAAATACTGTTACTCACCTTGACATATCTTGTTTTTGTGAATGAATGTCCATTGAAGGTAAAATTATCGCTGTACGATACAGTGTCGCTGGCGCATTGCGTAATGTCGTTCAACCGGTTGCAAATGTTCTCCTTGCAAATTTCACTGGTATTATCTGCGAGCGGGTAATTCGACAGGAGTGGTAGCGGCATTTGACCTGCTTCTGACATAACTGCAGCTGCAATTGGTTATAGTGGATTGGTTGTTTCGCTTTCAATAATATTGGTGAGGGTTGATCTTATATATTTACTTCCTTTCTCCTCTGATGTTCGCAGTGATGACACCGTATAGTTGGATTCTCCTTTCTTCGTTCTTACATACTAGACATGCTTCTTCTACTGTTGTTATACCTTTCATAAAAGCCCGCTGGATTTGAGTACGTCTTGTTTCAATCAGTCATATATTTTTGGTTGTAATATTAATTCTGTTGAAATTTGTGGTAGTCTGTCCAAAAATCAACTTATGATTAGATTTCTCTATTAGAAATTATATATGTCGTATTATCAATATCGTTATCCCAAAATAGTAGAACCAGTTACACAGGTATGTTAAAGATTTAAATAATAAAATTGCATTCTCCGAATCCTGAAAGCTGAAATGGATATATTGCTTCCGTTTTTCCCTCCCTCCTTACCCCAATATATATTTTGGTGACTTCAATAACTAACTACATATATTATAGATAGATAGATCTATCTATCTAAAAAACGATACATGTGATGTGATGTAGTCGTTACATGGCGCTCCTGAAGATGCCTCGTGTAGAGGCGAAACACGTGTCTCACGTGTCGAGTGTTTGTTCTTCACACATGCGGAATATTGCACATTCAACAACATCTCGAGTAAAAAGCTTTTTTACCCGAATGCGCGACGCAAAGGAGGGTATTTTACTTGCTTTGAGGGGTGCATTTTGACATTCCTTTTTATGACAATTAGTAATCAATTGCTATTGTTATCGTTGGAATTGTTAACTGCGGGTGAGCGGTGGGTTCCTCTCCCTCCCCCAATATATATTTTCTTACTGTGGAAAAGTACAAGTGTCTTATACAACCTAATAATTACATTTAATTAAATTCATTACCATCCATTGAATGATAATACGGTGGTAGGTAATGATAGAGAAAAAATTGCAAAACAAATTATTTATGATTCATAAATATTATAATTAAATTCAATGTCAGTTGCGAAATGTATAAAGTATATAATACTAAAATGACATTGCGTATAAATGATATAATTTATTAGAAAAGGTCATTTTATCTCGAGTTTTGATCTAAATATTCATGTAGAAATCTAACATTTCATTTATTCTTAATGATTTAGAATAAATGATTTCCTAATGAGAAATTCAATGACGATATTTTTTTTCACCTGATCGAAACTGACCACCTTGGCCTATGGACCTTTGGAATACCAGGGGTAACATACTTGTGCTACCGGCCTTATAGATACTCTCTAATGTCTTTCTTGAAGAGGTGATGGGGTGAGGAGGGTGAGATGAGGGTTAAGATAGCTAGAAGACGAGTTGGCATTCCCACTGAGTGCACAAAACCTCACTAGTGAGCTGTCTACCCTACTCACTGTTGGAAACTCAACACAAGGTTATTATTAGCCGCGGTATTCTATAGGGTGGAGAGTCATGCTCCTATGGATGCTACTTTAGCCCATTTTGTCGCACTATACAATTCAGGATTCACTAGTAATACTCGTGGCTTCGCTCTTGTTGATGTAATTTTTGTGCTGCGGAAAGCATGTTTTGCAATATATTAAAATTAGTAGAGTAATTTACCGCTCCGGTCCCTTGAGCAGTAAGTAGCATGATGACATGTTATGTCTTATAACTTTCGATATTCTACTATATTCCAACCGGTACCGTGGGGTAGATGAATATAATATACACTGACGGACTCATAAACTGCATCAAAGTAATAGACGACTTTGAAATAAATATTTTAACCAAGTATGCATACTTTCTATACAGATTTAAATTGAAACCTCTAGATTGGTTCGTGAACTTTAAAACAGCGTAGGGTCATATCTTTAAGTTTAAGTTTATGTACTGGAAAGGACCTTAAGACTTTTTTTGAAGAAAAAACAGAAATTTAAGAAAAATTGGTTTAATTAAAAAATTGGTTTTAACAATAGACACAAACTTTATGCAAGGGTTTATTTGTGTTTTAATAAGGTGTATTACCCCCACGTGCCCTTATTACGGATTCTAATCGGTTCCGCATAGATTTTATAAGGGTTTTTAAAAGATCTTGCGGAATATTGTCCCATTCTTCTGAAAGTGCTGTTCTTAGTGCTGCCACTGTCGTGGGCGAAGGGTTTCTCGCATATACAGCTCTTTTTAAATTGTCCCAAACATGCTCGATGGGATTAAGATCCGGGCTGCGTGCTGGCCAATTCATAGTACGTATCCCAACCTCTTCGCAATAATGTTGAACTTGTGCAGCTGCATGCGGCCGGGCATTATCCTGCATTAAAGTAAAATTTTCGCCTATGAATCCCATGTAAGGCACCACGTGATCTTCTAATATCTCTGTTATGTAGCGATGTGCTGTCAAACCCCCTCTATTACCGTTTTGACGGACCATGTCTATGAACACAAGTTCTGTTCGCCCGTTCATCGATATGCCACCCCAGACCATACATGAACCGCCTTCAAAAGGAACACGCTCCTCAATGCAACTTTGAGCATATCGCTCCCCACGTCGACGATAGACTCTTCTGCGACCATCTGCACCATATAAACATGTCCTACACTCGTCCGTGAACAAAACAGAGGCCCACTGCTCTTCTGTCCAATTCAGGTGATGACGCGCAAATCTTAAGCGAGCTTGTCTGTGAGCTGTAGACAACTTTGGACCATTTGCTGGTCTAAAAGGGGTGATATCCGCTTCCTTTAACCTTCTTCTTATTGTTCGTGCACACACGTTTACTCCACGCACTTCATTAAGCTCGGTTTTGATGTTAACTGACGTGAGGAAACGATTTCGCAGGGAAGTTATAACAATAAATCGGTCATCACGACCTGTGGTTGCTCGAGTTCTGCCTGTACCACGTCTCCTCCTGTAAGAACCTGTCTCTACAAACCTTCTGTATATTCTAGAAACCGTAGACTGGTTTAAATTTAAATTTCTACCAATCGTTCGTTGATCCAAGCCCTCCCGCACCAATGCTACAATTTGTGCCGCTTGTTCGGACGAAGTATCCATATTATGGTTCAAAAACTCTCGATGTGTTAAAAAACTAACCCAACAATTATGCTGGTAACAAACAAAACATAACAAACAAAAAAAAAAAAACAAAAAAAATCAATGAGAATCAATTTAAAACTTTGCTATAAATAACACGCAAATCTGATACTACAAGTAAATTTTCTTTTCCCGGCTATATTCATTTGTTTTACTGCAGTTTAAGATTAATTTTTTTTAAGATTAAGAGCCAGTCTTTCCATATTTATATAATTTAATCTAAAAAGTTTGCATACTTATTATAAAAAAATCTTTTAGAGTAAACCTGAACTTTGATGCAGTTTATGAGTCCGTCAGTGTAGTAGTCAGTCTGTCCACAGTTGAGAGGAAGAATATCGAAAACATATTTTCAATTTACACCAGTACCTACGTTTCTGAGTAAACGCTGTCAACTGTACAAACAAACTCTTAAGCTTTATAGTGTTAGTGTAGATTAGATAGTGTTATGGAAGAAACAATCTACACTTACTAAAGAATCAATTCTCTAACGTTTCTGCCATTCGCTACTCAATACGTTCAAATTGAAATCGGTCGAATCCAAGGCAGCCTTGAATATTGTTACCTGTTCCGAATAATCGTACCCTACTGGCTCGCCGCTCCTTTTTTGTTTTTGAGGTCACTCGAAACCCTGTTCTTAATATTAAACATAGTTCTTATGCTCCTACAAATAAAGGTGAAATTAAACAGAGGAATGTAACGGATGAATGATTGCATCAACACAAAATTTTAAACACCGTAACCGCGGAATTTTTCATTGTCGACAATTTATTTTTTATTGTTTCTTAACGAGGATTTTTGAGATTCTCTTTTCGTTTCTGGATCTAATTGTTTTATATCATGCATGATTGAAAAAAATAACAATAGTTTAACCGACAGCAAAATGATGTAAGGTGTTTTTAGACGTCGACGTCGTTAATTTCATGTGCATTGATAACATAAGTAGGTTTTAGGTTCACGAGGATATGGCTCTGGGTCAGTCGGGGCGCTTGTGCTGCGGCCTGCTTCTGCTAGGGTGACAATCGGCTCTACCCATCACCCTCCAGGCCTACGCTCATGGAGGACGTAGGTCGTTCTGCTACCTCAGTATTACTTGCTAGCAGAAGAAAGCGACAGCAGACCAATCGCTCTCGTATCATACAAATTCGTGAGCAACGAGGCGAGCGTGAGAACTAGCACTTCAAGGGCCGCCATTAGGACCCACCTCAGCGTCTCCCATACCTGATCGGCGTGTGCACCCCTGCATCTGAAGATTCGAGACGTGAAACCCAAAGATCATAGTCGGGCTCCACCAAAATTGGAAAACCACCCGCTGAATGAAAGATGCGTTTCAAAAAAAATCTAGGTACTTCTTTTAGTCTCCAAAAAACCATTCTGTATATAATTATATTGAAAACAAGTACGCTACAGTTTATTACTTTTAATTGTAGGCTAATCATACCGAATGGGATATAAAATGGTACGTAATAATTATGTACGCACGTATGTTTCGCTGACTTGTTGCGATGGAAATAATTGATTTAAAGTTCTGCAGATGATACCTATCAGCGAATAAATTGTGAACAGGTTTTTTTGAAAAACTTCGACGTCTAAATTCAGACGACAAGCGACTTTCACTACTGTGTATTATGACTGGAATTCATACTCATCATCAATGTCTTCTTCTTTTTATCTTGATACTAGGTGTTGCCCTTGGCTCCGCCGTGAATTACTGATCCCGTTCCCGCTGCCGAGCATTTTCATATTTATTCACCTTTTAAATTTTCTCTGCACTGTCACAAATAATTCAAGACCAAAATTAGCCAAACGGTCCAGCCGTTCTTGAGTTTTAGCGAGACTAACGAACAGCCATTCATTTTTATAAGTATATAATAGATGAGGTGCGTGCTCTGGAGCTATCGCTGACACTGGGACCCTGTGGGATCCTTTTCTTTTTTTTTATTAGCACAATCTACACAGTGCCCCCTAGACCCATGCTAAGTATAACTAAACTAACTTGTGTTATGGGTTCTAGAATGCGGAAGAGCATGCTTAGATACTTTTTTTTTGCAAATACATACATAGAAACACCCAAACCAATGCAGATATTCATATTTATGTACACTAATATTTGCACTAAGCGGAATCGAACCCGGGCCTCCTGCGTAGCAGTCGCGTTCACTATCGCCACGCCACGGAGATCGTCTTGTGTCGGCCTCAACCTGGCACCTACATTCGAAGAGGGATAGCCTTCTCAATTAGAATGGCTGTTTACCTTCTTATCTTATCTTATCTTATTTTATTGAGGTGCGTGCTCTTAAGCTTTTGCGGACACTTCAACCCTATTGAATCTTTCAAAAGCTTTACGAGCATTTTTCTTTGAGGTTCTTTTTCAGTTAATGTAAACTTATAAGGAGCGATTGTCGTTTGACCTCCGTCCTGATATAGGTCTGCCAGAACAACTAGTGATGTAACGTATATTTTTTTTAATACCTATGTATTCGTATCCGCACCCGCAAAAACTATACGGATTTTTTGCGGATATGAAAAGAGCATTGCAATAAAATAATAAATACAGGTAAATTCCACAAAAAATATATTATTATTAGAAACCAGTTATTTTAATCACAATCAGTTTTTAGTTTACCATGGTCTTATTTTTGCAGTATATTATTATATGCATACTAGCTGTTGCCCGCGGCTCCGCCTGCATGGACTTCTGATCCCGTTCCCGCTGCTCCATTCCGAGCATTTTCATGTTTGTTCACCTTTTAAACCTTGTCTGGACTTCCACGAATAATTCAAGACTAAAATTAGCCAAATCGGTCCAGCCGTTCTCGAGTTTTAGCGAGACTAACGAACAGCAATTCATTTTTATACATTGTATAATTTAGATTATGTAATTCGATAGTATTTGCCAAAAATATTAGTTTTTCCAAGTGTGTAGTGTAACATAATCTAACATGTTGAGACGAGCGACGACCTAGATTTTATCACTTACAAGAAGAGTAGAGTTATACACACCTATGGTTATAAAACACCTGTAATGTGACGAGGTAATTGCGCCTATAAAGGCTTGTTTACGAGGCTCCTATAACGTCTCCAAATGTCCTGAACTTTGTATGAATATATTCCACCATAGTAAAGTAATGTTTGTTATTAGTAGAGGATTTACTTGTTGGTAATCGATGTATGCTGAAACGACCCGATTTTTATTTATGGCACGTCAATTTGCCTCGCCTGATGTTAACCCGAAGGCAAAGTCTCATGAAAGAGGGTTACCATTGCAAACACGTTCAGTGCTACAATGGTGGCGCTCAGCTTGACGGCCTCATCAGATGCTTTTTCACGCCCCGCTTAAAGGACCCGGAACTGTAGGAAGAAGGAAAAACGTGCGCCGGCAAGGAGTTTCAGGACTTAATTGTGCGGCATCACAGTGCCATCTACTATTGAACATTGAAATAGTTAGCTAGATGGTTCTCAAAGGTAATCAAATGTTATAGAATGTAGTGTAGTAGGTACGCAGACAGATTTAACTTAAGTAAATATATGACTCACAGCATTAGTAATGACAATTCTATTGGAAAATAAGCAAAGAACCGTAGTACCGAACAATGATATTCTTCTTCCAAACAGGCAAAAAGGTAGCATTTGAAACCCACTCTCCTACATTTTATCTTATTTTGTCTTTGCGAAATAGACTTTCATCTAACCACCGAACTCCCGAGAATAAACCTATCCCAAAAGCACGTTAATTAGTCAGCTGGTGTATAAACTAACACGTGAAATTGGAAACCAAGATGTTTTCTGTATATAAAACACTAGCTGACCCGCGCAACTTCGTCCGCGTCACCCCGTTTTTGCAACATTTTTCATTTCTGCTCCACACCTGTTGGTCGTAGCATGATGTTATATACATATAAACCTTCCTCTTTAACCATTCTATCTATTAAAAGAAAATCGCATTAAAATCCGTTGCGTAGTTTTAAAGCTTTAAGCATACAAAGGGACTTAAGGACATGAAAAATAGGGACAGAGAACGCGACTCTGTTTTATACTATGTAGTGATAATAATTTCACTCTCTGATTCTGAAGTTTTCTCAACAGCTGGCTTTCGCGTCGTAACAACTATCGATGTGCGACTAATACGACCCTTTCGCAAGTTTGAATGGGGCCTCTTTCGAAGCTCTTAACCAGACCTACTTTGCGGTACTTGCGTACTAAGCCTGGCCCTGTTTTAACCTTCCTTATTCCGTATTGTTCAGTCAGACCGATAGTATGTATTCATATTGTTTGCTTTATGGTGGAAAGCGCTGGTGATTTATGTTTCTTAGTACCTAATCGAAAGTGAAGTTCAAATCAATGCTTACTACGTGGTGGTACTATTTTGAGGGTTATTTGAACCTTCTCCCAACTCAGTTGGGGTCGGCTTTCCAGTCTAACTGAGATGCGGTTGAACTACGTATTTTCCGTGAAACGACTGCCATCTGCCCTCCAATACCAATGACCAAATGGCGATATCGAAGTTCCAAGTTAGACTAGTTGGATTTTGAGGGCTCCAACTACCCGTAACGACTACCACAGACGTTTGTATGGCAACCGGAACCGACGGCTTAACGTGCTCTCCGAGGCTCGACCAGACCAGTGCAAACAGCCATATTCATGCATACAACTTTTTGCACTGAGCGGAGATCGAACCCGCGCCCCGTGCGTAGCTGTCGCGTTCACTACCACCACGCCACGGAGACTGGCAGGGTACTAACAACTATTAATTAAATAACTGATAGCTTCGCCCGCGTGAATTTTTCATCCCGTCTCTGTTGTTAGACGTGAGATCACCATTGAATCGTCAGCATCTAAACTGCTCGCGCGGATCATTCCTTCATCATAGCTTATAACCATTTAGCGAAGTACAGTCGCTGTACCAATATAACAGCTTCTTTCGGTCTGACAGACCCAATTATCGGATATCGTTCACTATTTTATAGGAAGGTTAAATGAGTACATTTTAAACAACAGTTGTGTTTGTACTTAAACGGTTTTATGTCCATCTGGTAGTTACGACCAATTTTGTAATAGTTTGCCGCCCATGCAGTCCGGTGACCCGATGCGCGATGTGGGCAGCAGAAATAAGCAATGAATTTGTAATTTATTGATTGAGTCGCGGTGCGTTCACTGTTCTACGTGACGACAATACTTTGATCAGTTTGACGGGCTTATTTAGAGGTTTTCAGAATAAATAAATTTATAGAATACTAGCTGACCCGCGCAAATTCGTCTGCGTCACCCCGTTTTTGCAACATTTTTCATTCCTGCTCCGCGCCTGTTGGTCGTAGCATGATGAAACATGTAAACATTCCTCTTTAACAATTCTGTCTATTAAAAAATACCGCATCAAAATCCGTTGCGTAGTTTTAAAGATGACCCCGCGCAACTTCGTCTGCGTCACCCGTTTTTGCAACATTTTTCATTCCTGCTCCGCACCTGTTGGTCGTAGCATGATGTTATGTACATATGAACCTTCCTCTTTAACCATTCTATATATTAAAAAAACCGCATCAAAATTCATTGCGTAGTTTAAAACATTTAAGCATACAAAGGGAAGAACGCGACTTTATTTTATACTATGTAGTGAAGATAATAATTTTAGCTGATACCATGATCATAGAAATGAAAACCCAATGTGCGCTATCATTTCTAATGACTTCTTTTCTTAAACGTCAATTTTTTTTTTTTATTTAACATAGCCTTACGTTTGACCACTATCTGACCTGATGGTAAGTGACGATGTGGTCTACGATGAGTCATGCTTGCCTAGAAGGATCCTATTCACTCGTGACTTGAATATTCCCAGGTTATAGCTTTCCGGAAACACAGACTCGGTTAGGGAATTCCACTCCAGCTTTGTACCATTTAGTGGTGTAAAATCAACTACAAAAGTAATGAGCCTCAATTACTACCCACCGAAAAACAGCAAACATTTTTAAAAAGCGCGAATAACAATTGAAATATCCGGGAAATCCTTGACAATGTTCCTTGTAAAGGTTTTTGTTGAGCAAACATTTCAGGGTACGCTTTATTGTCGTGGCACTCTATTAGGGAGGCGACCTTTGCGACACCCAGCCTTGGGAGTTGTGTCTAAATAGGGTTGGTAATCTGCGAAAGTTTAAAGAATATTTTCGCATCTCTTAAAATCACGCCTATATCCCCGAAGAAGTAGGCAGAGGTGCTAGCACCCACATTGCGCCAGTTTATGTTCACGTCCCAATGTAATAGGTGGCGAGCCTATTGCCATTAACCGGGCGCTTATAAATCTGCGATAAATACACGCATAGATAGATTACTCTTTATTGTACACCAAAAACAAAACAAAAAATAAATACAAGAAAACACCAGGGACAAGTAGTGAGAATTACAGTTGTTCTAATATACAATGGGGGGCCTTATTGCTGGAAGCGATCTCTTCCAGGCAACCTTGATCCAGGGAACCTTGACATAATTTCGAAAAGCTTCGAAAAGTCATTGGTGTGTGCCATGGTAAAACCTGGGATCGAACCCGAGACCACATCTCAGCAGTCAATTACCCATACTACTAGGTTACCTATTTTCTCCTTTTTTTTAAATGCCGTATGAATCCTGTATAACGAAAAGTACTATCATGAGAGTCCATCATCTTTTTAAATTTGTTCCCGGTTACATCCGAGGCTTACACCTTTATGCCAATTTCTCCTCCTATTCGTTTGTCTAATGCCACTTTTTATGGAAGCGATTGCCCCATGGCCTTCACCCTGAGATAACAGTATACGTTAGGTACGTTTCTGTCATAATTGGTCAATCAGCAAGCGTATAGCTTACTGTTGTAGCTGAACCCGGAAAGTATTGATGGGATCAATCAATCTATTAGCCTATCTCAATCTTCTGCTGGACATAGACCTCTCCTAATATTAGAAGGATTACCCTACTGTTTCTACGCTGGCCAGACGGGTGGTACAGGGTTTTATTTGAGTTTTTCCTTCTCTAACAGTGATAACGTCTGCGTATTTTTTTTCTATTTGACCCTCTTAGGACATCCTTAGGATGAGATGGGGTGGTAATATTGTTTCTCCGTAACTATACGAATAGTCACCGTCACCATACGGATACTTAATGTGACCTCAGTTAACAGATTTCAGTATATTAAGTAGGTTTTTAAATAAAATGGATTTTTTTCGACAAACTTTTACCGCACGTTTCCTTGTTTTTAATATTATACGTATCAAACTAAAATAATATAAAACACCGACCCCAAAAGTCTGGCCAGCGATCCTAGTTTCTGATAACCGTGGCAGTGAGAAATTGCCTCTCGAATATGTGACAGCCCTGTTCACCTGTATTAGGGTTAAACAAGATATAATGCCGGGTAACACGGTCTAAACTACATTATATTCTAAAGAATATATAATGGCTAGTACTTATTGGATGTTTTTTAACGTAAATCGATATTGTAAGACCTTTGTTCTAAAACTAGTTGAGTTGAACTAGTTTGAACGTGTCACAACTGGAAACAATTAAGAAGCATATAATATAATAATAAAATAGAAGAAGCGAAAGATTTCTATACTACAAGACAAGTGGTAACATGTCTCTGTCTACCCCATTTCGAAAGAAACGTGACTGTATGTTTGTTTGAAAAAAAATATGTCTTCATCACGGTAATCCAGTCGGGATGACGTTCGAATGAACAAACTTGCATACTTTGGAGCCCGGGGTGTAGCCTCACACTCCTTCAATTTGCTTTATATTGACTTAACTTTCATGAGAGCGACTACCGTATGACCTTCCATACTTGCATTACCCCGCGAGGAAAATGTACACCATATCCTCGTCCGCCAATCATCAGGTTTTAATAAATCTTTCGCAAATAAATCTAACTAAGCATAGCTAGTAATATGACCTCTAAAATTGCGGTTGAAGACAAATCGTGGCCAGTGTAAACACTAGGTTTTTAAAACGATCACACTTCGCCCCTCCTCAATACTGAGCGATGCAAAAATAACTTCAAGAGGGTCATTAGCGCGAGTGACACCACGAGTAAAACCTACTTACAATATAATTCAAACTTCAAACATCCCCTTTATATTGCTTTCGTGGAAAATTCGGTTTTATCGTCGCATTTATTACTGAATCAACTTCGACATTTGAAATTAATGTACTTAAGTGTTTTATTCCTGGAAATCCTGAGCCAATCTCATCAGGGTTAATTTTCTTAAGGTCATGTTTTCAGTAGTGATGTGCCAAATATCCGAAGGAGTTAAAAATTGTGTGAATCGCGAGCCTAGTTGCATGGGTAATGGACTGCTGAGACGAGGTCTCGGGTTTCATCACAGGTTTTACCATGGCACACACCAATGACTTTTCGATGCTTTTCGAAGTTATGTGTGTATTTGACAATCGGCTCGCCACCTGTTACATTGGGACCTAAATCTAAACTGGCGAAATGTGGGTGCTAGCACCTCTGCCTACCCCTTCGAGGATATAAGTGTGAGTTTGTTATGTTATAAAAATCAATATTTATTACTTTTTGGCGCAATATTCATACAGTTAACTGCTGGCACTGTGTGAAATCCACTTGTACGTTACTTGCAATATGTGTACTGAAATAACATGGTTACACACTTTTAGGCTTCTTTTGCCTCATTGATGTTCAATATTATTGCCTTTTCATATTCAGTTTGCCCTATCTGACCACTTTCAGATAGGGCAAACTGATGCATTATAAAACTTTCACAGAAATGAAAAATTATTAAATGGCATTTACGTGGTCTACTACGCAAATCATCAAATAACAGCATATATGTTTCAATGAGCACACACCGACATCGATTGTATAAAAAGTAAGATCCGTATCCGCAGATCTTGATAATAAATACCCTTATCCGCGGATACTTTAAACTATCCGGCACAACACTACTTTCACTAATCTCCCAAATATTATTATAAGTCGCAAGTTACAAATCTCCAAACGGAATTTAAGTTGGTAATTCGAGGAATCCCAAAACGGATAACTCAAGTTGAAATATTTGATCGAGATCGGTCCTATTTTCAGGTCTCGTTCACGATTCTGTTCCCAAATTGATGTTTTATTGTGGCACATAAATTATTTGCTTTTAGAGAAGGCTGTAAAGTACACAATTGATATCTGTGAATCTATAAGGATGAGAATTATTGTAGATGTACTTATTTTGCAAGAAGAAAGTAAACATTTATTTCGTCATCCATCATCCTTACGTTAACCCCAGTCGCATCCGAGTCTGAGGTTGAACTGAAAAGAATTTCATGTGACCAAGATTTTGGATCTCATTGTTGGTCGAAGAGATTTGTCAATGCCGCCATGCTGAGGTTGCTGGTACCACAATCCGTTGGGTCGTTTTAACTTCCTAAAAACTAGGTCCACACTAGGTTCACCTACGAATTTTCGGTGTTATAATAAGCCCACTAACGACATTTTCGGGCTTCTCACGTCGTAATGGGCTGCCGAAATGTACGGCCGACCGCGCCACTTTTAACCGCAGATTTTAATTAGCGACTGCGGATAAGTAACCGAGGTTTATGATATTCTGTTAATTGTGTTCATATGAATATTGTACGTTTATTATAAATTGCGGCTTTATGACTTAAGTTATTCGTTAGTGATGGAATTGAAGGTTAGATTGTTGGTCTCGTCTTTAGTTGTGTGTATTTTAGCGACTCAAGCGACTAAATTATAGGTTTCTTCAAATACGGTTTTAAGTGGGCATCGTGATTGTGATGTCTCTGGTATTGCACACGTCCATAGGTTGTGGTAGCCGCTTCCGATTAGCTGGCTGGACCGTATGCTCGTCAGCCATCGAGCTCACGGAACCCACGACCTCAGACTTGCAGTCGAATGTTGTACGGCTACGTAGAGAAATGCTCATAGATATTATATTTATGAGTTATTTTTTAGTAATTATTCAGTTTTATTTCTAGTAATTATTCGTATAGTGACGATATATTAACAACTTTTTAATTAGTATTTATTTAGCTATTATTATATTAAGAACTCCATCTCATCCGAATGGTGTTGTATGAGCGACTAACGGAAAAATATGCAGACAATATCACAGCGAAAAAGGAAACTCAAAAAAAAAACCTTGTATGTCACTCGCATAATTATTATGTTGATTTAACTTACACTATCAAATCCCGTTCTATCATTGTAATTATGTCACTCATATACTTTTTCCTCTAAGAATGTATAACTTTATGACTATACCTAATTTAATGTGTATTTTGTAATGTTACAGGTTAGTGGTGTCGCAAAACCAGCGTGCGCTTCACATAGTTTTCCCTCACCATTTCCTCGACTCGCCCGAGTGGTTCGGGGTGTCTACGGACGAATTTTTTCAGGTATGATTTTTTTTTCAATTATTAAAAGAGGACAGTTGATAAAGGCACCTGTTTAAACGACAACATGTTCGGTACGGATTGAATGCATGTTCGGTACGGGTTGGGTGGCGAATAACGGACGCGGTTAGGCTTCACCAGGCACATCACGTTTCCCTGCCAGGACCGCAGATCGACTGTCTTGCTTTGACCGCAGATTGTTTGCCCTGACCACAGAACGAATACTGGTGTATAATAATGAATTGTGTGTAATTTTGATAAGTATTACTCATTCCGTGGCTCTGACCGACCATATTAATTGTTCATACATAATGCGGTCTGCGTTCAATTTGACCTATCCGCAGAACGCATCCATTGTGGCAAATTGTTCAAAGTTAAAAATGTAATTAATTTTCTACGAGTGTACTTAGACATATACAAATGAAGTTTATAATATTAGTAGGATAGTAGAATGGAGTGGATGGTTCGAGACCCGCTCAGTGTAAATATTTGTATGTTTTTGGCACTGGTCTGATCGTGCCTCGGAGAGCACGTTAAGCCGTCGCTATCATAAACATCTATGCCAGTCGTTACGGGTAGTTGGAGCCCTAAAAATTCAACAACTGGTCTAGCTGCAGTACTTCGATATCGCCTATACCTATATGTAATGGAAGTCAGATGGCAGTCGCTTTACGGAAAATATCGAAGTTCAGCCGCAACGTCGTTAAATTAGAAGAAAAGCAGACCCTGGAATCCGAGGTGACAGCTGCATATGTGACCAGGATTAACGCAAGTAGCGCCATAGTAGGATGGCACGTGCACACTTATGTTCTTAGTCGTGTGTACATGAATGAACACAGAGTGCTTATTTTTATCACAGTTGATGTGCGTGAAGCGAATATAATCTGCTATATTTGGTAACAAAAAAAAAGGTCTGATCTCATTAAAAGTTCAGAAATAGCCTTAAATGTCACCGGAGCTTTGCGTTAATTCTTCAAAAGAAAATAACATGTGCCTATACTTTCTATTTTCGTTCGAAACTTCGCTGAGAATGACCGATGAAGTGTCTTCGTGTATACGTAATTAGATAAAAACAAAAGCCTAGTGGTATGGGTAATGGACTGCTGAGACAAGATCTCGGGTTCGATCCCAGGTTTTACTATGAGTTTTCGGTGTTATGTGTGTATTTATCGCAGGTTTATAAGTGCCCGGTTAATAGCAATAGGCTCGCCACCTATTACATTCGGACCTAAACATAAACTGGCGAAATGTGGGTGCTAGCACCTCTGCCTACCCCTTCGGCGATATAGGCGTGAGTTTATGTTAGTTATGTATATGTGTCTTTTTATTTTTGTTTTGTTTTATTTTTTATTACTTATTGACAAGTTTTATTTATCACTCGTGTGATGGCGTGAAAAAAAAATATCACTTGACCATCTCATCAGAAGGGTGTCGCGAGAGGCATCAAACGGAAAATACGCAGTCTGGTATCCAACCCTGTACCAAACCGTTTGGTCAGCGTGGAAACAGTAGGCCAAAGCCTGGGGGAGGGGGGGGGGGGTGTCCTATAGACTGTGGGCTGCGATAGCCTAGGAAGTACGTACGTAGGCAGCACGTGTGTGACGCCCCTGGTATTGCAAACGTCCATACGCCACAGTGACTGCTTCCCATTAGGTGGACCGTGTGCTTGTCTGCCACCTAAGTGGTACATATAAAAAAGGAAGCCTGTATTTTTTTTACCAATATTGAGTGTACCTACCAAGAATACAACCAGGGGCCTTCAGCTTCGGGAGCGTCTCCCCAACATACAACCTTAATATGTGGCGTTATGTCGAATTTTAACATAACATAACATAAACTCACGCCTATATCCCCGAAGGGGTAGGCAGAGGTGCTAGCACCCACATTTCGCCAGTTTATGTTTAGGTCCCAATGTAATAAGTGGCGAGCCTATTGCTATTAACCGGGCACTTATAAACCTGCTATAAATACACACATAACTTGGAAAAGCATCGAAAAGTCATTGGTGTGTGCCATGGTAAAACCTGGGATCAACCTCGAGACCTCGTCTCAGCAGTCCATTACCCATAACACTAGGCTACCGCGGTTTTCAATATCTTAATAGAAACCATTATTAGGTAATCTGTGCCTGAACGCTAGTGGGTGTCTTTGACGTGATCAGCCGTTCGTTTGACGCCCACTACATAGCTTTGTCTAACCGATATTGTGTTACTACTTCACAAATTTCACTCTCAATGATGTTCGTATTACCATAATTATGTGTACCACATTACGCAATTTGTGTGGAGTTTTGTTCATACTCTGTGCGCTAGTAAAAGTGTATTTAAGAATAGCATTGCCTTGCGGTTTTGCCTGTACGATTTTTGATTTAAGATACGATATAGATGCAGGCGTTACCTGGCGGAAATCCATTAGAAAAGGTTTATATTGGGGGAGGGAGGATTTGGCCCACCGCTCACCCGCGGTTCAACACTCCAACAATATATATTGGAATGTCAAACCATAAAAGCGCCAGACACCCGCAGCTCGGCTCATTTGCTGGATTGCTCCTGAAGATGCCTCGTGTAGAGGCGAAACACGTGTCGAAGTTTAAGTCCTTCGCATTAGCGGAATACTGCATGGTAAAACATCACTCTCTGGTAAGATTTTGTTTTTCTTACTTTGAAGTGGGTGGTTTGACATTCCAATATATATTGTTGGAGTGTTGAACCGCGGGTGAGCGGTGGGCCAAATCCTCCCTCCCCCAATATAAACCTTTTGTACGTTTTTTTACTCGAGTCTATTCGCCTGTCTTCTCCTCCTTCTCCCCTTTGTGCTATCATCAATAGTTTCCTCAGCGCATGCAACGAAAGACGTTTTCTTTTAGGTCACTATATCTACACCTTTGGTTACGTTACTTAAGTTTTAGTATGTGTGGCGATACCACATGTACCCAGCGCCATCTAGCGACAGCACCAGTAACTACTACGACACTCCGGATCCTGCATCACGAAAGAGAAGTTCTCGCGCTGGTACAATATACATACAACAACCCAACGACAACCGCTGGCCCGCGGCCCGCCAGGCGTGATCACCTTGCCTGGTGGGAGGCTCCTCCCTTTGTGTTGGAGGGACATCACACCCCGTTCCTCCACATAAGGATCCCTAATCTTTTCGAGCAATAAATTTAGCATTTATATTACTCAGGATGAATGTAGCTTTACAATAGTGAAAGAGTTCTTGAAATCGGTACAGTAGTTTTTCAGTTTATTCATTACCAATATACAAACAAAAATACGAACTTTTCCTCCTTATAATATTAATGTAGAAAGACTATTGTATTTATGTATAACTAAATTTATATCATTGTAATTGTTACTTTTCATTCTCATGAATTCCGCTAAGTATACTTCGGGGCATATATCTTGGATCTTACCATAGGCAGGGAGTTCCTCCTCCTCACGGTATAAAAGGAGCTTCATCAGCAGGTGTGAAAAAGCATTTGATGAGGCCGTCAAGCTGAGCGCCACCATGCCACCATTGTAACATTACGTGTTTGTAATGGTGACCCCTCTTTCCTGAGTATTTGCCTTTAGCTCAGGCGAGGTGAAGTCAAATTGACGTGTCCTATACAAAAATCGATACGTACATTAAATCAACTCCCGCGACATAGGGAAATATGTACCTCGAGGTATACTTTCTCATGAATTCCATTAAGTATGTAATGTGTTTATTGCATTCATAAAAGTGTTGAATAATGTCCTCGTATAGTAACGTATGTTATACAACTTTATAATTTTAAATATTACGTTTGTTACTAGAATGAGTGTTATCTTGGATTGCGATCGGAAAAGTGAATGCCCCGACGGTATTTGAACCAAGTCCCTTACAATGAGAATGACTACTGAGCTACGGAGCCTCGTATTGAGCATTTGAAATAGTCATAATCTTAATCATTATCATACTCAATCAATCATAATCATTTCATAATCAATCAATCATAATCATATTCATAATCAATCAATCATAATTATACATATAAAAAACACTCAAACCAATGTAAATAATCATATTTATGCACACAATTCACTGAGCGAGATACGAAATTCATGCATACAAATATTTGCACTGAGCGGGGATCGAACCCGCATCTCCTGGGTAGGAGTAGCGTTCACTACCGCCACGCCACAAGGGAAACCACTGATCCTTTTAACAAAATTGGGCTACTTTTTTATCACTTACTTACAATACTTTTTTTGTTGGAACCATAATTTTAAAACCCTTTTTTATCGTACGCAAAATCCCCACGGATACCACCTCCGCCAAATGCGGTGGAGGCTAAGACTTAGCTAGATTTTATTTGGATAATTCACGCAATAATGCTGTTATGGAGTGGCGATAGTGAAGGCGACTGCTTCGATCCCCGCTCAGTCCACATATTTGTATGCATGTATATGACAATTTGCACTAATCTGGTCGTGTCTCGGACAACACGTTGAGCCGTCGGTCCCGGTTGCCATACGAACGTCTATGGCAGTCGTTACGGGTAGTTCAAACCCTCAAAAGTCCGACTAGCCTAACTATAGAACTTCAATATCGCCAATTTGTTTGTGGAAGTCCGATGGCAGTCGCTTCACGGAAAATATCGAAGTTCAACCGCATTTTAGATTAGAAAGCCGACCCAAACCGAGTTGGAAATAGGCTCAGAAAAAGATGATGGTTGCCTACTTAAAAAAAGTAATGTCATCCTCTGTTTTTGGGAGCGGTCTAACACCCGGTATAATAAATTTCAGGTGTCCATAATGGCGATGGAGGAATCCCGCGTGCTGGTCTGGCACCGCGACAAGCTCAAGCTGAGCATCATGTCAGATGCCTTCCTGCAGGCGGTCTTCGACCACATACTTGGGAGAGACGTCGTGCACAAGCTCATGCAGGTAATATGCATAAACACTACTGTAATATCATCATCTGACTTGAGAAAGCTGATATCATTACTGTGCTATGCCATGAAAGGAACTTCATTCAGCGATTGGCGGCGTTCGCATACCCACATGTTCACAGTAGGCAGGCTGCCAATCGTAATGCTCCGTTCTCTTGATACCTTTACATTAAGATTGCTATAGCTTTTCGTGCTAAGAGCACTGGTCAGTGTAAATAACTGTTTATACTCGTATTTTGTTTGGGTGCTTTTTCTTTGTGTTTCCACTGTATTTATTCTGGATGCTGTCTGGATATTACTGCCTACCCTCTCTGAGTATACAGACACTCTTCTTTCGTTCGGTCGATACCTTTACAATACAAAATCGATAGCTTTTCGTGCTAAGGCCTCAGGAGTGGAATAAGCAGGAGTTCAAGTCACGCTTACAAGAAAGGTATCACATAAATTTTATTTACAAAAACGTGCCAACCTACTTTAGTACTTTTCTCCAGTACAATACAAGGTTATATACGTCAAAATAGTCCCAAAGCCAACAGTTTTATGTTTAGGGGCCGCAATCAAATAGTATTAGGGCTCATTCACAAAGAATCAAGAATCAAATAATCAATTTCATTTATTGAGTTTAGGCTCATAAAGAGCACCCGTGAATGTCAACGTTTTACAATAATTATGTACCTACATTTGTCAAAAATATTATAATTTAAATAAAATACTTAGCAAATAAATCATTTGAAAATAATTCTTTCGCTGGTTCGGTAGTTAAATCTCCCGAGAAGAGACCAGCAAGAAACTCAGGCAGACTATCGTTATTCTTCATTTTCTTTTTAATATTTAGTTCTGTTTATTTATAATAACTGGGTGCAAGAGCAGGAGATTATTATGACCACGCATTTTTATCATCAAGATATTCGTCTACTTTATACACGAGCATTATCCATTTTTATTGATGACGAATTGACCCGCATAAGGTGCAGAATATTCCATCAAGAGCTAAGCGGTTTGGCGAGTCATTCCTTTGCCGCACCGTCTTGGAATTCCTTACCAGCGCACGTGTTTCCTTCTTCCTACAGTCCCTGGTCCTTTAAGCGGGGCGTAAAAAGGCATCTGATGAGGTCGTCAAGCTGAGCGCCACCAATAACACTACGTGTTTGTAATGGTGACTCTCTTTCCTGAGACTTTACCTACAGCTTACCATCAGTTAAGTCAAATTGACGTGTCCTAAATAATAAAAAACTAATCGTCTTTTTTAAAGATGTTGTTGACGGTAGCTATACTTTTATAATGCCCGTGTTTGCACGCATCAACCGCTAAAAATGTCGGCAACGTCATAAATCACGTATGTATTGTCTTTTAAAACACACGAATCGTAGTTTTTTTTGTGATGGATGCACATCCATAGTGTTTGATAGTACATTTAAGACTAAACTCGGAGTCACGAAACGAATGTGAACATCTATTCGGATATTTGGTATCGTGTAAAAACACGATTCTGTACACAATGTGAACGTCCATCCGTCATGACGTACCGTGTTTTATGACGAATCGTCAATGACGGAACCTATGTGATTGAGGCCTTAGTTTGATTTCTCCAGGGACAGTTTATCTAAGTGCGGACACGTTCGTAAGTAACAATCCCAATGAGACTCAGATTTACTTACAACAGTGAATTTCTAAAGAAATGGTACCTGCCTTTTGTCGATATCGAATTCTTTATTTACCTTTGTTTAGTTTACTACAGTTTAGTAGTTGTGAGATATAGTTTTTTGATCCCAGAGCTACATTTAGAGTTTACACGTTAACCTTTCAATTGCGGCATGTATTTATAGGGACACAACATTATACAATAGAATTGCACCGTTGACAATAAGTAACTATATACAGTTAACAAAAGATATATACGATACCACATTTACATACAACGTTGTATGAAAAATTGGTACTGTAAGTTTTTTGTCGGCTGTACCTAACTTTGACTGCCGGCTGTAGGTACCATCTGTACAAGCACCTGATACTAAGATCAACTTCTGATAACCTCAATAGGTACTGCAGTCTACTTGCTCATATAACATAATACCGTAATATATATAACTAGCTGTTGCCCGCGGCTCTGCCCGCGTGGATGTCGATTATAGCGTTGTACGACTCTACTCGATTCTCTACTTGCCTCTCTATAGGTACTACTTCTACTTGCTGTCATGACAACGGAAATAGTTAGCGATATTAGCGCCAATGTATAGAGATCTACCGGAAGTATTGAGATTTATGATATATAGCCTATGTTACTCCTAGGTATTGTTTTGATTTTCATAAGTGAAATAATTATTGAAATCGGTCCAGTAGTTTCGAAGCCTATTCCTTACAAACAAGCAAACAAAAAAACAATTTTTTTCTCAATATAATATTAGTGTAGATATTAATATACAGTAAATAGGTATGTTACTATCAAAATACGTAAACATAATCCCAATGATAGCCCTCGAAGCAAGCTAATTTAGTAATCTTCATTTTTCTCACCCCGATTTCCAGGTTAGCGAAACCATGGCGGTGAGCAATGGCCACCTTCCGAACAGCTACGAAGAGGGGGAGGACAAACCCATGCTGGTCGTGAAGAAGGCGGGAGACGGGCCCGGCATCACCGCACTCTTGAACCGCCAGCTCCAAGGTACGAGCTGTTCTGTGTAGCTAGATGAGGTCTAGTGCATTTGGTTTCATGTGTCATTTGGCTAGTGAGACAGGAATACCTTCAAATTGCGTTGATACTGTACCATAAGGTCTTGAAATTCTTTGCCAGTACACGTGTTTTCTACTTCCTACAGTCCCGGGTCCTTTAAGCGGGGCGTGATAAAGCATCTGATGAGGCCGTCAAGCTGATGGCAGCCATTATAATATAGTTGGTGTTTTTAATGATGATCCTCTTTCCTGAGAGTTTGCCTTGTTGTGCTTACCATCAGGCGAGGTGAGGCTATATTGACGTGAAGAAATTTAAATCATCACATCAATGCTAGGGTGGAAACTCTGACGAACTGACTTCCGAAGCCGTCAAGTTAGGAGCCTTCATTTTAACGTCATTAGCAGCTGGAATGGTGGTCGGTACGTTCTGGCCTGCACCTCAGCTGTTTATAATTTAGCGGGGTTCAGTCAATTTAACGATCTAAACATCAAAAAATACCTGATGGTTGTAGTTTAAAGAAAAGTGGCCGCCATTACAGGTGCTGTCCCTAAAATGGCGGTAAAATGTAGGGACCTTGATGGTCTCTTAGGCCGTTTTTACATTATTCAACTGGAGTTTCGACCAATCCCCGGAATTCGCCATCTTGCTGATACCTTTTGACAGTTACTGATTGGTTGTTGAGACGTCAAACTAGAGTTTGAGTTTGACGTCTCAACAGCCGAGCCGCAGCTGAGCCGCAATTTGAGTTGTCTAATGTAAGAAAGGCTTGACAATGTCTGTGATAAACACTTATATCTACCTCATCAAAAATTACATGTGTTAGGTTAAGTAAAATAAAAAAAAACTGAGGACCAAAAATTTACAAAAAAAAAAATAGAAATTACACCAGAAACCAAATTCACTAAACTATCTCAATAAATCATGCATGTCCATCAACATTATATTAGCTAGGATATAAATTAATATATTTATTTGTTTCAACTAAGTCATTATACACTGGGTTATTGTCAAAAAAAAAATGAAACGTCAAAAACTAAACTGCAATTTTGAACCTGGCAACACAGACAACTACACACTGGGTTATTGTCAAAAAAAAAGTAAACGCCAAAAACGAACTGCCGTACAAAAATCACCGTACGGTATGGGGAAGTGCCTCTATCCCGTCCCAGTGCCTCAAAATGACATTAAATGTATTCATTAAATTAGTATTCATTATTACAAATAATAGAAAATAATGATCCAGGTAAAATGCTTCAGTATGTAATATTAGTTGATTGAACATTTTTCTAGTTACAAGAAGCAGCTCACACGAGTTGCTTCTAGAACAATAATCTATTCATAATGCAAGATAAAATTCAGTAATGTGCTATTTTCAAATTCCTCAATTATATTATTTGGCTGGAAATTTGACAATGACAGTGTGTATTGACTTAGATTTACGTAAAATTATTTATGTCTGTAAATGTATACTCTACTTCAGTATGTCATTTATTAAAAAAAATTGAGCTTGATACACTTTTTTGCAATTTTTTTTGAAATGATGTTGTTAATGTATGATTGTCATTAATGATTTTTATTAGCTGGTAACATTATGAACAGACATACTGAAGTATTTTATTGATGTTAGCTAATCATAGAAGTACGTGGAGTCCCTTTTTAATAGATTTGCTAGATAATGTTTCATAATCATTATTTTTTTGGTATATGATATTTTAGTGTTTATGTGAGACAGCCTCGCGAGATTTCCATCCGATTAGAGTTTTTTTTCATTCTATTTTAAATAGATTACTTAATACAAGTATATATAAAATGTCTAGTAACTTCATTTATATTTGATTAAATATCAAGAAGTATATTCAACTTTTTCATTTAATCAAAAATTTGAATCATTCAAATTTTCTAATTAATACTCTCGCTGTGCTGTCCGCGTGTAGATACCTAAGGGACTGTGCGTAATGCGTTCGTATGGTGTTGTGGTTGTGCCGTGTCGATGACGTGTGGTGTTGGTGACGTCATCGCGGTGACGTGTCGCGTGCCGGCGTGTGACGTCACAGGCGAGCACGCGCCTCTGCTCCGCGCCGCGCACCACGCACACAACTGCTGAACGACGAGACCTGCTCCATGTCCTTATGCTCCCCTAGTACTTTGCACTTCACGATTATTTCAATTTCACGTTTTTTCTCTAAAAATTAGACAGCACTTACCTTTGATGATTGAGTCTTAGTAGGCAAAATCTAGGTAGATTTTTAATTTAATATTGATAGGTGCCTAACTCTAGATTTATCTAGAAGCTAAAATGTTTTGGGGCTGAAATAACATATCTTGTATGATAGTAAATAAGTAACGCGTTAAACATTAGTTCTATTACAAGTGCTTATTTGGTAACTTACCATGAGGTGTGCCGAAAACCTACTTCTTCACCGCCTAATAATTAAAAAAAATACGTTTGAGACAAATTAATTATAATCTTTACTGTCTGAGTTCAAAGGCCTAGGCTATTTACATATTTTACATTCTTTACTAGTGAATTTTAGGGTTCGTGAATTCCAGACCGAACTAATAGCTATTATTAAGTCTTGTAATTACTAGTAAAACGTCTAGAAATTTCTAAAGCAATTGCAATCATAAATTATAGCGTACATTGTTACATAAAGATATTTTCTAAATTAGTACCTTTAGTACCTTTAAATATATTTTTTTCACTTTATCGTGAAGTGTGAAAGAGTCCTATCCTGCATTCCTTGTTCCCAAGTGATTACCACAACATGTGATACATAAAGATAAGAAGTGTATGAAGTTAATTTAAAATTAATAAAATGAAATATCAATTAAAAAAAATATTTTGGATACCATTTTACAATACATTAAAACTGACCAAATATAGCCATTGTTAAAAAACATTTTAATAATCCGATATTTCCGGTTTGCATTTATAAGTAATAACTAACCAATATTTTTTAATATTTCATCACTTCTTACTCGAAACAAAGTATTTTTAAATATAAATATTTATTTCTATATTTTTATTATTACTTCATACGTACATCATAATAAATATGTATGTATTAGTATGTAAGGATACCATATATTGGGGCTAACTGGTTTTTAACACATATTCATTATATATCAGGTTAGCATTTCGATTAATTTGGCAATAATAGTTATTACCACATAGCGCTAGAGTGTAGGATGTAGGCAATCTAAGAATAAGAGTATAAATTAGAATATTAAAAAAGGTCGATGACTTATTATTTAAATTTCGAAGGCCGTGTGGTTCTACAGATAATTTGAAAATCGAACGCCGCCATCTTTAAATTTCATTTAAATTCGAAGTTCTCTCCATATAATTATGTCAAGTGATATCTTTTTTTTTAACTATGAATGCTGTTTGTTATTATGAACCAATGATTGAATAATATTTAGTGCCCACTATTATACTAATTACAAAGTTTGGCAGCACAGAAGGGCCCAATTAACTCACAAAAAACGTCTATCACGTATGTTCACCATTCGCTACAATCAGGCATTTTATTTTGATATTAAATTAATCAGATCTATTACATAAATGAAAAATTTGAATATATTAATTGAAAAATTTGAATATATCAATTGAAAAATTTGAATATAGTAATTAAAAAATTGGTCATTTTAAATTTTAAATTTGGAATTTTTGAATTTGGAAGCGAAATATAGTGTTTCATCTATATCGTTTCTCGACGGTTAACAATTTTACACAATTTAGTATTATTTCACCTTTGAGTATTTCTATCGATATAACATTTTATTGTTGCTAATAATAGTAAGTCGATATTATTTACGATCTTATTTACTTACTCTAAGTACATATTATAAGTGTATGTGTATGAGTATTTTGATACTAGTCTTATAATCATCGCCGTCTCTCTAATTAATCATAGTATTAGTACTTATAATATATTAATATGCATGTGATGACATTTATTAAGTTAGGGTAATGAACACAAATTATGCTAAATAAAAATCGAATACTGGCAATTTATATTTTGAATTTGAAGAAAAAACCATTATGTTATGACTAAATGAGGGTAGTCGGAAATTTAAATCTTTACCCAGAAATGACCGTTTAATTTCGTACATTCCTTTTTTAAATCTAGACAAACGTTCTTATTTATGATTGTAAAATATATTATTTTAAAAATTTGAACTGACAGCTAACTATGTATTATTTACTGAAAATATGTATGTGTATTAATTTACTGTTGTCCAAAGCACAAAACAGAATAGGCAGCTTATGTATCTCACTCAACATTCGACTATACTCATCTAGCTTACCCATAATATATTTATGTGAATATTGCCAGTATAAAATTAAAGTCACCCAACCAAAAAATTGTGTTCATTAACCTTGATTTTTAAATATATGCTTTAACATAATAGTGTTACCCTTATTTTAAGTACATTAGGAATATAATCATTTAATTAAGATGTAGTACATTATCACAATATTCTCCCTAAAATCCAATCCATCCAATGTCCGAACTCCCAAAGCATGTTTGGAAGATCGACAGCTAAGGTAATATACTTTTTGTTTTTTGTTATTTGTTTCACCCATTTTCCACAGCGATATGTGTTCAAAATATATGGTTTTTAGATCAGATCTTTCTGGGATATATAGATACATAGTTTACGTGAAATGTGACCAGGAAATGGGGAAAAGTCTAACTTAAACATGATCGTCAGTTTTGGTGTGAGAACGCTAGGAAATATAGATGGGTAAGTCGATAGAAATGTTTAAATATTAAAATCTACCTATTTAGTATCTTATAACATACTTTTATGAGAAATATTGTCAGAGGATGGTAACACTGACTTACGAAAAAAAATATGTTCGGTGCAAAAAAAGAAAAATATTTATTATAAAGAAGCCAAATATCTTAATGATAAATATTCATGGTTATCCTAATCTCTTGCTCCTAGACATATTTATTATAAATAAACAAATCTATATATTGAACAAAAAAGAAATTAGTAGATCCAACTACCGAACCACCAAACTGAATAAACGAAATTGATTTTTTGATTCTTGATTCTGTAATATTTTATTTGGGAAAATGAAAAAAATAAAGTAATATATCTAAATGGTTTTGTATTTTCTGCTTAATTAAACCTCACAAGCTTGGTCACTATCCACAGTACACGTAAAAAAGCAAGGTTTTAAGAACATTTTTATAGCGAGTACAAAAGTCGTACTTATCTCAATCTCATTGTTCTTATGCGTGATCTAAATGCCATGTAATTGTATTTTCATTCCCTTTTAATAATTTTTATCCACTTTTTTCCTATCACAGTTTCATTTAAAAACTGAAAGAATGGCAATCGCGATTATAATATTAGTTTAAATCTTTTAATTCGAACACAATGTGATTATTTTGATTTGAGAAAGTTTTTATATAATGTTCGATCTTGAACGTCAATTCTACAAATAAAAAGATGTCCAAAATTCTGTCGTGATCTGTCATTTGATTAAATGTCAAAAGTGGTTTTATTTTAATATCATTTTCAAGAAAGAACATTGACGTCCTGCTCGTTTTTGACATTAGTTTGGGGCATAATTAATTTATAAACTTTTATTACCTGTTTTTGACATTTGACAGATTGGGATTATATCGAAGCTGAATTTTGAACATCTTTTTATTACGAGATTTTAGCCTTCTGTATTTGGTTTAAACTGTATTATAGAACATGTCACAACTTGCTAGTTTACATCCACACAGCCACATTGTCCGCTTGCGAAGATATGCTTTTGTTATGTTCAATATGTTGCCAAATATTATTCCATCCATACTTCAAATTGTCTGAAATGTACTTTAAAGCTCGTGAAATACAGCCCACATTTAAAAGACCACATTTAAACCTACCGTCATAATAATATTTTTGACGGTATTTTAAAAGTAAATTTCAGACAAAAAATATATATGTTTATATTTAACGGGGTCAATGTTTAACGTGAAATTTGGGACAGTCATCGACACGTGCACAACACGGTACCACGTGAAGTTTGCTTGTGTGAATGTTGGCTAGTATTGTGAGGTTTCTGGGTGTCCGTCTACACTAACTGCTGTACGATTTTGGAACAAACTATGGTATTATATATGGTATTAAAATTTAAATTGATCATTTTTCTTGACTTATTACCTAAATGTTTGTTCAAAATCTGTGCTTGACTGTACACTGCGCACAGAACACGTGTCAAGAGCTATATTTTCTGTATAACACTATTTCTAAATCCTACACATATTTGCAACGCAACTAAAATGTATCAAGAGCAACATAAATGTTTAATAGCTTCGCTATGAGTGCCATTCACCGTGTAAAACAGAGCACTATATTTATCCGATTGTCAATTTGACACTTGTCAACTTGACAGATGTCAAAAATATATCATAATTGTATAATATCCAACTTTTTTATTTGGCACATCGGAAGAAAAGTGGTTGTCTAGCTTGGCTCGTTTCAGTTTTGTAATGTATTGTCCCTATTGCACATGTTACTGACAGTTTGATCCAATATAGAGTAGTTAAACTGTTTATAAACTTCAGTTTCATCTACTCTAAATAGATATCAAGCTTAGAGAAGCGCGATAGAAATATCGTTTCACATAACCGAAAAAAGTCTATTTTAGTCGACCCTTTGCTCCGATGTCTAAGTAAAAACTCTAGTTGAGTCTATTTACCGAAACTTTTAAAAACCTTACCTCGAGTTTCGTTGCTAATATGTAAACGTGATTAACAATCTGACATTTATGTCTCTCGCTTCGAATTATTTTCCTTAATAAGCTATCTTTTGCACAGCGGCGGACCCAAACGCGTGGCGCCTGGGGCGGATAGAGGAGACCGAGCACGAGACGCCCGTGTGAGGGCGCGCCCTGCACGTCGCCGTGCCTAAACGCGTCAAGCGGAGACGCTAGGGCGGCGGCCGTGCCTTTCACTAATCGAGCTAGAACGGCGGCCGTGTCATGCTATCCACCCGACACGCTATGCCGTGCTATCCACTTGAGACGCTAGGACAGTGGCCGTACCGTGCCGATCACTCGACACTCTAGGTAGGCGGCTGTGCTGTGGCATCGACCCGACAGGCTAAAACGGCGGCCGTTCTGCGCTATCTACCCGTCTCGCTACGACGGCGGCCTTGTGGTATCACTCAACACGCTATAACGTGGCCGTGCCACCCACCCGATACTCTATATCGTAGCGTAGATACGGGATACAGGGATGTGGACTGTGAGGTTGGCTCCGTGTTACCGGTTCGAAGATTGAATAGTACGATCTGATGCCAGATACATTTGTTAAAAAAAAGTATAGGCTACCACAGGCGTAGTAGGATATAGTTTTAGGACAGTTTATTTTGTAAATAATATTTCTAATTTCGGGTTCCGCATAAACCATGTAGCAAGTACAGAGAGAAGGCGACCTAAGTAACTATGCATTGTGAATTGAGTAGTTTTAGTATTAACCAGTAAATGAAAAATAAGAAGTGAACAGAGTTTAACCTCACTGCACCCTCACTCACAGTGTCTCGCGCTTTTTATAGAGAAATCTAATTACAACACTTCCTCTCTGTGTTTGCTATGCGGTTTATACAACCACGCCCTCTGACTACGCCTATGATAGCAACCTTAACCAGTTCAGATGATGAGGATATATAGGAGCGTGGGGTGCTTTATTTTGGTGTTACTATCCTTTTTATTGTACGAATTTCACTTACGGATTATAGATGTAATCTGATGTTAGTGTAAGGAGAATCCATAAAAAGCTAGTACAAGATTTGAATTTTGTGAATATACGTATATATACTAGCTTTATGACTCATTTATTGGTTCATTCGCAAAACGTCCACTTCACAAAATATCTATCAGAATTTTAAAAAAGTAAACGGACATTATGAGAAAGTTTCCCTTTCCCACAATGTTCGTTTGTCAAAGAAACATTGCGCAAAATGGACATTTTGCGACTTAGACACTTTGCAAAGTGGACGTTTTACGACTTAACCCATTTAAGTAGCTTAATTTAATTTCTTCTTCTAATAAATACTATTCAATCTGATGAATATGTTGCCCATATAATACTTGCACATCAGCGAATGTAATACTTTTTTTTAATCTGCAGCTAATTCTCTGTTGTGTAAATATAATACAAGATATAATAAGGTTTAGCTTACAAATGGTCTGAAACGAAATAGCACATTGAAATAAGACTAGAATCATTATTTTGTGTATACTATATATGTAGATAGATATAACATGAATTGAATTGAAATGTGACGACATATGTCCCAATAATGGTTAAAGGAGTTTATATTTAAATAAACATTTTGTGTAAATACATCATAGCGTGAGTATTGTATAAAAATTGACAACTTGTGTGTATAAATACAAGTATATGTATTGTAATTGGTTTGCAGCAATTTTGACGATAGGGTTTTGGGCATCTCACAGTTAAGACCACCATTAAGGCTAGAATTCACCATTGAAAATCCTGAAATTGGTTAAAACATGATAACGCACCTCTGCATGAGCCTACTCTCTAAATGTTTAATTTGCTGGTGTATCAATAGTGCAGGTCATTATTGTAAGGATTGTATATGGTGCGACGGATTGTAATCGTCATTTTGTATCGAAGCGACTTTGTGAAAGGTCTATATGTCGCAAAATGGCCCGTTCATACATTGTCCAAATTTCGCCTTTTCATTAAAATTAGTGAAACAAACAAAAAACACAATAAAAGTATATTTATTTATTGTATGTTTTTCATAATATAATTTGATAGATTTTTGATAATCAAATTATATGAAAATAACATCTATATTTGTGTCTACATGATATAGTAGCGAAAACATTAGGACATCTTAAGAAAGGGACATTTTGCGACCTTAAACATTTTCCAAAGTGGACGTTTTACGAATATTACATAACTTTTTAAATGTTGAAATCGAACTGTGAGATATTTCAAGCCTAAGTTTAAATTGGATCCTGTACTAATTTTGCGTCATCTGTCAAACTCCACAAGATTTTTTTTTAACTCTTTATAAATTATTAAGGTACCTGATCATATTTTCTTGTAAAGACACCTGTGGAGTGAACTAAGGGACTGCGCTGAGTAATGCACAGTGCGGTTAAGCATTTTTATGTAGCGATTCGAAGTGAACCTTAAACGTATAGGAATAAAGATTATATTTCAACAGTGACTAAAATGCAGCTTCATTTTTGTTAGAATTATTGAATTTTAACTTTATTGGCATAGCAGTAAGGTCTATTTTTAGTCATCACATAAAAATGTACTGCCGTCTCGCATTTAGCGCAGTCTCCAAGAATCTCAAGCTGTTGTAATGGCGAATATTTTATTTTGATAATAACGATAATAATATATTGTTGTATGAAATTTTAAAGTGGCTACTCAAACCGCCACGGTAACCACTTCGCATCAAGTGAGCCGTGTGCTTGTCTGCCACGTAAGTGGTATAAAATAGCCTTTTCAGCGGCTTTGTACAAATGTATAAATGATAGTTCATATCATAAGTCACAAATGAAAAACAAAGCAGGCCTTAATGTATTGCAATAGTGTTGTTACCATAAAAGCGAAACTGACTGAAATATCAATCTATCATTTTCAACCATGCTATAGTTGCAGCACACTATAATGGCCGTTATGACACGACTGGTAATGCTAGTTTTCTCTTGTTTGGTGGGCTTGATATTGGACAAAGAACTGTTAGATGAATAACTAAAAAACACAGGCCACGGACACAGAAAAAATAATAATAATAATATCACGCCTATATCCCTGAAGGGGTAGGCAGACATTTCGCCAGTTATATATTTAGGTCCCAATGTAATAGGTGGCGAGCCTATTGCCATTAACCGGGCACTTATAAACCTGCGATAAATACACACATAACTTCGAAAAGCATCGCAGTCATTGGTGTGTGCTATGGTAAACCTGGGATCGAACCCGAGACCTCGTCTCAGCAGTCCATTACCCATACCACTAGGCTTCACACACCAAAAAAGAGAAAACGTGTCAAAACGGCCATTATACCGTGCCGCAACTATAATTAGGTTGAAAATAACAAGATATGTTTTAAATTAGCAGTTTCACTAATAATATTGTAATCATTGAATGTTTAGTATTAAATATATACAATTATTTTCTTTTTTACAAATTGATAATAGTTCTCTGATTATGATAATGAATATTATTATTGTATGATCTCTAAACGCAGAATGATATTCAGAAATTATTAAGAAAATAGTAAAATATATCTATAGATTTTTTTAAACAATATTCTACTGATTTAGACCGGGGAAGGGAGCGTCCAAAACGAGATTAGACCTTTCAAGAATGAATGCTTTTTGAGGACCGCCGTTGCAGGGATAGCGCCTGTAACGGCGGCCACCATGTTCTGGACTGCGCCTCTGCTTACCATCAGGCGGGGTGCAGTCAATTTCACGACCTAAACATAAACAAAACATTATTTATTTATTTATTATTATATATTATTATTATTATTTTATTTATTATTATATATTATTATTATTATTTTATTTATTATTTATTTATTTATTTATTTATTTATTTATTTATTTATTTATTTATTTATTTATTTCTCCTATATAGGTCGTTCATTGCCTCGCATCGCCCAAAACGATTGTGTAGGCGAATTCGGAATGTCCAACACATGTTGTCAGAGCTTTCCACCTGATATTGGTCGCGGGTTCAAATTCTGTTTTGGACGTTAATCTATTTAAAACGCTTGCATTCTAATTGTTTTAAAATTTCATTACAATATTACTGTACTTCAAAATAACCTATGTTCAGCTCAAAGCAAAATTGTACAACAGTGTGTTTGTAATTTAAAACAAACAACTGATATAATATATACACTTGTACAAACAGTTCTATTGAAATTGGAAATTGTATAATGAATGTATACGGCCACTTTATAATTACCAGATGGTTGCCAGACCTAGGGGACTATTTATCAAAGCAATATTATTTCAATCTTACTTAACTTGCATAATGGGAATATAGTCGTATAGCCGCGGTAGCCTAGTGGTATGAGTAATGGACTGCTGAGACGAGGTTTCGGCTTCAATCCCAGGTTTTACTATGGCACACACCAATGACTTTTCGATGTTATTCGAAGTTATGTGTATATTTATAGCAGGTTTATAAGTGCCCGGTTAATGGCAATAGGCTCGCCAACTATTACATCTTCAAAATGCGTTACTAAGCAGAAAAGTAGGTATTTACTGGGTTTTTAAACAAAACATATTAAAAAGAGAAGCTAAGATTTTTTACCTTTTTTTCAAGTACATATACAAATGGCCTATAGTATCCTGACGTAGACTGATCTAATTCACGTTATGAAAGTCACAAAGTAAGATTGAAATACTATAGTTGATGGTAGTAGCAATGGTTACAATTAGATATTATTTAAGACTTTTTTTTAATACTTGCGACTGCAAAGCATCTCAATCACTTGCAAAAGGTACTGTTAATATTGACAATTCACTTTCACTAGAGTCATCGTCATTCAGGCGTGTAAATTGGTTTTATTTCGTGATGTAATGGCTAGAAAGGTCTGTATTTAGACTATTTTTTGTTAGTAAATTAAAAGAAATACCTGCTATGTGCGGGGCTAGATATTTGAAGAATCATCTCTTCTTATAAAGTTACTCTTATAGAAACAAAGTGTGCAAGAGACATACGTATCTTTACACAAAACCTAGGCGTGAGAAAGTGACAGAGTATATGAACTACCTACCAATGATATTTTAAATTCGGTAAACCAGTAATGAAGGAGTCTATAAGTCTATTTACGCTAGTAATATAATTAATGTCAGACATTAATTATATTACTACATAATATATCATTAATATGAGAGATGATCGTAATTTAATTTAGCTTGTAGCAGACTCTGTATCTAACGGGTAGGTACCCGCGACGACTATGTGGTCCGTTCATCTCGCGAGGGCCGTCCTAAACCTCGTCTGCCAGTATATTGTCTCCTTTCGAGACCCTTTTGGCCTCAACCAGTGCCAAACGTCACCAACCGGTCTGATTGGAGGTCGATGGGTGGGACGTCCTATGGCTGAAATGAGGATGATGATGATGTAGTAGACCATAAAGTGCTATTGACACCTTATGGCATGATTTTATTTATCGATAGACTCAGCGAAAACTGTTATTTATATGACAAGGAAACATAGTTCTTACAAAGGACGAATGAAAATTTTTAAAACGAAATTCGCATAATTATAAGTTTTGCTATCCTATTATATTTATTGCAAAATTGCAAGTGGTTGATGATCGTATTATGACGTAACTTCCACAGAGGTGCCCTTTCTTGTGTACAGAAAAAAAAAAGAATGCGTGACTTGCGAGCTGATTGTATAAAGTGATTAATGTAAACATTCCAAATTTGATCTATTGCCCTTGGAATTATCGTTAAAATTTATATTTAGGAGTCGAAAGCACTGCCAATGCAATTTGATTGCTTTTATCTGCAGTAACTGCATTATTTTATGTAATTAAAGATCTCATATTGTTTTGTAATAATGATTTTGATTTGATAAGTGAGAAGCACAATATTATGTTTGTTTCAATGATATTATGTACACTACTTATACAAGCTGTTTAGAACAAAAATTGTCGTGGTTCTTGAATGTGGCGGGAGAATTTTGAATTTCGAATTTGGAACGGAATACAGATTAAATAAAGAATTTTTTTTCTAAACAGCCAGTCTTGTAGTGTACATAGAAGTCATTGGTTTGTTTTATCTGAGAACAGATCACTTGTAGGTTGTATGAAGACAAATGTGATTATTCACATTACTTGCCTTGCATTGTCTGTATGTTTGTGCACCAGGCACCAGATGTGTTAGTATGTGTATGCCTTAACAAAATGCCATTGTGTGATGATTGTAAAAATAATGAATGTATTGTATGATTAATTGTAAATCGTCTTAGTACATGTTGAAACGAATAGAGATTAAACAAATAAAGTAACAAATTGTGTAAAAAAAAGGGTTTTATTTCAT
Source organism: Pelosia muscerda (assembly GCA_963691645.1). NCBI lineage: Eukaryota > Metazoa > Arthropoda > Insecta > Lepidoptera > Erebidae > Pelosia > Pelosia muscerda. The sequence goes on from OY829113.1 coordinate 2,048,263, forward strand.
TTTTTTGTGTAAATTTCTTTTGGTGATTCAAAACGGAAAAATAGAAATTAGATAAAATAGTAAGATGGTTGATACAATGGAGGATGGATGCTTAAATAAATAAATTATAATTATCATTAATTATGAGTCATCAAAAGTCATTCTGCCTACTCCATGTTGTTTTATATATCGCCTGTATTGTTTATATTTATTATTTTCTGCTAATGCCTTTTTGGCTTCCTCATCTTTTATTTCTTTCCACACTCTAAAGTTCTCTTTTATCCAAAGCTCCTCATCTAGGAACTCCTGTTTTTCTTTATCTTCGATGGCATTAAACTGATGCTGACCAAGATTCATATACTTCCTAATGAGATACATTTTCTCCTCCTCACCATATGGCTGTTTCATGATAGTAAACCGCCAAAACCATCTCAAATACCAGAAGATGTAATATGCGATAGTATATGGTAAAATTATTAGTTGTATCCATAAAATGTCTACTATCTCGGGCTTAGCGTAAGCACCTTTAATATCCATATTTTCTTCTATTACCTTCCGAATCAATCGGTCTTGTTCCTCTTTCTGTTCAGCTTTAGATTTCTTCACTTTATTTCTACCCTGGAGCTCCTTCATTTCTGCTTTTGCTAATTCTAGAGCCTTATTTCTATACTTTGGCACTGTCATAAAATATTTAATAGCTGTATCGTACTTAGACCAAGCACTATAGTATTGAATTATTGATATAATAGATATAGTTACAGCGATAACTATTCGTACATCGACTTTCGGCGCCATGCGACGCCGGTAATACCTGTAATAATGAGCATAGTATTCTTGAGGATTATCCAACATATAATCATAGTCCGATCGTTCTTCTTCATCGCGCAAAATCTCATAGGCTGTGGCGATTTCTTTAAATTTCTCTTCTGCCTCTTTTTTCGCTTCAGGACTTCTGTGCAAATCTGGATGGAACCTTTTAGCAAGTTGCCGGTAACTTCTTGCTATTTCATTCTTTGTTGCTTCCCTAGTGACTCCCAGGACTTCATAACAGTTTTCTTTACCGCAATAAATACCTTCGAGTAGATGATCTGCTGCAGAGACCACAGCGATTTGCCACGTTATGCAGACAAGAAAGTAGCACTTGTATTTCACAATCATTTTTGTTTTAATACATATTCTACGTTATAAATGCAATAATCACTGACTAGCAGCTATTTAAGTCACAATTTTGGTTATAAATAATTTAAGCTAAGAAGTTCTAACGCTACAGTACACTACGGCCTACGGCTGTTGTCAATCTGACAATAGCGACAAGTGTCAACGTCATAGCAACGTCAGCTATTTTATATCATTCGTTCAGAAACCCGTATAGTTATGTAATATTTATTTTAAACATTAAAATTATAGCAGTGACTCACGATATAAAGTTGAACAATGAAATTATTTGGGTGTAATTAATTAAGTATTTTACTTAAAATTATCATATCTTCACAATTTTTACTTGAAACAATCAATCAATCAAATTAGCCTATTGCAGTCCACTGCGGGACATAGGCCTCTCCTAGTGTGCGCCACTGCTCACGATCCTTCACCCTCCACATCCAGTCAATCCCAGCCACCTTTTATAAGTCATCAGTCCATCTGGCTAAGGGGCGTCCCACAAAGTCATAGACAAATATTTACGCATCGGGCTAAGACTCAAATTAAAATTCAAGTGTCAGCTCACAGCTGAGCTTACTACTTGTCAAAATTGCCAATGTCAGCTGAAGTTCTGTCACACGTGTTTTGGTATTTTTATTGTGTTGTTTTGATTAGAAAATAATGACTGAAGTGATTGAAAATGCGTTGGATCGCTTTTCAAAAAACATTTTTCTATGCTTGACCGGAGAGTCGAAGTCCTTAAAAGGATTACTAGTGAAAAAGCACACTGAAAACTTACAAACGCATGGTGACTTAAGTTTTCCTAACTCAGTGAGATCCTGGCATGAATTTGCTATTTGTGATAATATAAGTGATAAAGAAAACAAGACATTTTTACAGGCGATAAATAAAGAACCAGAATTCATTGTAGATGAATCAAAAAATTGGAATTTACCTGTGTACAAGGTTAAGGAAGACAACAGTAGAGTGTATTTGTTTTTGAAGAGATCAGTAGCTATCCGTGTTGGTTTATCTCAGACATTGAAAAATAATGCTGTTCTGACGCAACGGTTGCGAACCAAACCGTTAACAGTTCATTTAGATCCACTTTGTGATGATAATGATGATATAACCTCATTACGAGTGAAATATGTGAAGAATGTAATTGAAAACATATGTGCAATACATAAATTAAATTTACCTGTGTTTGTTACATGCAAATCTACAAGTAAAAGAGAAGGATATTCTTTAATACTCTGTGGTACAGTTTTAAATGCTAAGACATGTATTAAAGAAACTACTATTAATGCTGATGAGTTTATTAGGTAATAATTATCATTATCACAATAGTCTATGGCCAGTTGTGAAAAAAAAAAACACTTTGTTCTTAATTCAATCTGTGGGACATTCTTCCATAATGCAGTTCAGTAACATGTTTGAATTAAAAATTAAAATATACCTTTTTTTAGGAGAAGGCAAGATGAAATGACCCTGATAGCACAACATAAGTATGGGGTAAGAGTATCAACAGATTCTAAATGGAAGGAGTTTATAGCTCACTTAGGGGAATCCGCAGCAGCATTTGAATTACTGCAGGCAAAACCAAGTGGAGCTGTTAAAATAAATTTTGATAACTGCGCAGTTGGTTCTAGTAAAGGTGATTATTGTAGACTCATACTTCTAAGCTGATACCTATATAGATATGATAACTCGTTATTCCTGTAATTTAATAGCTATTTCCATTATTTATAATTTGTTTGAATGTTGATTTCATCATTTTACATTTTAATGATAAATTTTGTATTACTGTTTAGAACAGCTGTAACTTTTCAAAAAGTAATAATAGTTGCTGTTTGCTTAATGTTCTCTCATTCATACTCAAAAAAGAATCATAAAATTTGGATTTGTCATTCCTTAAATTGGATTTCTTTCAATTTCTTCAAACAAAACGGCAATTTTATATGTAACTACCTAATATAAGAAATTGAAGTAAGCATCCTTACATGACAGAAATCCATTACAAGAAAATATATTGGGGGAAGGAGGGGAAACCCACCACTCACCCACGGTTTAACTATCCCAACAATGATATAAGATGATATTAGAACAAAAAATGCACATAACAATGCAACACTTACAATTTATTGCAGTTTGAGCAGACAAAGATACCTATGCTCACACCTATTTCAATCAACACTCGCATTTCACCAACCATTGTATTTGGTCCCACATAATAGGGGGTAAGTCCATTGCCCTATTCCGAGCACTTTGTTGACTGGAGCCATGCATCTGTGACTGAGTCTGGGCTGCATACCTGAAAGGGAAGGTTCGAATCCCGTTGCACATTCAATTTTTCCTATCAAAATTTGAGTGGAACAGTCGGCATACTAATTACTTTTCCAAATTTTCTGTACATGCATACATATGTCTTATGTTAGACATGCCTATCCTTTAGTCCCCTTATACAATACCACATGGAAAGAAATGGGGTGACCCAAATTTTACTCTGCCGGGAACTATGCATCTAACAGATTTAGGTCTTGCTAACTACTAAATAAAAAATAGCTAAACAATATCCATAGTATTGTTTTTGTTGCCACTCTCCACATCATGTAATGAATATTAAAAAAATTATCAGATGTTGCCAGCTAAAAAGCCAAATTCGTGCATTGTATAAAGTGCATACAATTAGGTACTGTGTTAGTTATATAATCTAAATTGCCTTAAACTGAAATGGAAAAAATAAAATAACAATCTGTTTTTGTTGTTTAATTAAATAATTCTAATCACTGAATAGTTTTAATTAAAATTAATTATAAACAGTTCTAGTTGTATGCAGTTGATAACCTTGACAAATATTCAATGTTAAATAAAACATTAATAAACTAATTTTCTTTTGTTATAGGTGCATCATTCATATTATATAATTGTGCTCGACTCGAGACTATAATTAGGACATTTAATGATAATGTAAGTGAAGGAATATATCCAGAGTTACCACCATTGGAAGATGCTGACTTGACATTACTAACCCAAGAGGTGATGTTCTAAATTGATTTATATATGAGTATTTCTATAAATAATGTGTCTATGAACTAATGAACATGATAAAGGATCAAACATATATTTTATATATGTTTCTTAATTCTTATATTAAGAAACATATATAAAATTATTCTATATAATGGGTTCTAGAATGTGGATATATGAATATCCATGTCATATATCCACATTCTAGAAACGTAATGTCACTGTACAATAAAAAATTTAAAAAATAAAATCCATAGAGTTTTTATTATCCAATTTTTTTATATGTGAGTGCCAAAGCGTATCTTTTTTATGTTATATAAATATGGAATCCACTGTATCCAAACTGCTACTGGTAGAATTCTTTGAGAGAGACCACAATGAATAGGTACTTCTACTATTTTTTTTTTTTGTTTTAGGATGAATGGTGTCTTATTTATAATTATATTCTCGGTTTTCCATCACTTTTGGATATGTGTGTTGAGATAAAGGATCAAACATGTGATTTTCGACCACACCACATTTGTAGTTTCCTCTGCTCTATGGTACGAGTATTCAGCCAGTATTATAGAAGAACCAGGATATTACTGGTAAGTAATATGTAGTGTTAACATTATTTTTTAAGTTTAATTTTTTAAACACGTTTTACCCGAAAGTTCGGTAACTTGCCTGTTATAGCTGCTAAAAAGGGCCGAAATGTCGGGAAAAGTGCAAGTAAATACGAAATTTACAAATATCTAATAAGGTGCGATATACTATAATCTCATGAATGTAGTTTTGTTGCAATTACTCAATGGGGAAAAAATCTCAAAGGTCGATGTCGATATAGCATCGAGTTTTCAGAGTAGATTAGTAAATTCATTGCATAATCAAATAAACCTCTGCCTACCCCTTCTGCATGAGTTAATATAATGTATGTAAGATATATGTAATTAACTCAAATTTAGTCATTCTTGTATACTTTAGTCTATTATGACCTAATTGCAATGTTTTTTTGGGGCGCGGAATTCCTAACGTGATTCTCGTCGGAACTATTGAGGGTATGTCGTCACTTCCCAGCCTGCGCGGCTGGGGAATCTGATGTGTTCTGGTAAATATATCCCAGAGACCCCGACGAGTCTCGACCAACTTCATGGGTCACCCTGACGTGTTTGATGTGACTAAAATACTTCCCACTCTGGTAGAGAGGGACATAGGGCACTGTTGCCCCAGGCCTGCTTCTGCCAGGGTGAAGGTTAACTTCAACTATTACCCCCACGGTCATCTAGCTCCTACCTTACAAATATACAATGTTTCAGACTATCAAACTTGTACGTATAATTTGACCACAGTCAAACATTAAAAAACCAACCAACACAATTTAAAAAACCTGTACATACTATATTTCTTATACGAAATATTATTTTCCAATACACATTCTGGCAAGATTTTCCGTCTTTTCAGGAACCTAGGAAACATCTGCTACCCGTCATATTTGCTAGGATCCACATGCTGACCATACTAAACGACACGCTCAAGACCTGCTTACACATTTTAAATATTAAAAGTGTTTCCCAGATGTGAATCATAGTGTTTTATTTTTAGACTTTACTTATTAGAATATATGGATGACCTTTATTCTAATTGGAACACATTTGATAGTACCGTTACGCCGGTATACATTGTACTTAACAATTTGCTGCTATCAAACGTAAAAAAAAGTTCATTTCCTACGCAATGAATGAGGAACATGCGTGTTGAAACAGTGATTTATTGTGTTCAGTAACGTAAGTGCACTACAGACTACAGTATTTGCATGCATGCATTACGAATTATTGAAGAAAAATAAAAAGTTCCTCAATATTCAACTACACTACAAAGAGCGCATAGAAAAAAAATGTTTTGTTTGGAAACACAAAGTTCACGTGATTGACCCAGGTATTTCATTGTAGGCATTGCCGCGCTGCGATTGGCTCACGAAGCGGGGCACGAACGCCGCCGACAAATCACGAATCGGTTTACACGGTCGCGCGTCCCGAGTCGTCTAGTGTGTTTTTGACATCGGTAAACGCAGTCGTGAACTTCGGAGCGCTCAGATACTTTTATTTATAGTTTTAATCGAGTAAAGTCGCTTTGCGTTTGTGAATACCTGTGCTCAACCGGGATACAATAAATATGAGTATTGCTGCTCTAATTCAAGCTGCTGAATACATCGAAAGGCGCGATAGAGGTGAATTGGACTTTCTTTGTTTGAATTGTCAATCGAGTGCAACTACACGCACACGTCAACATGGCTCCGTCTATTTTTGCCGTGCTATAATCAGCTGATTTTGACGGAATGGCAGTGTACTTTGTTGCAGAAGCTGAGCACGGATACGCGTCGAGTTTGCCGGTGTACGAAGAGACCCGCACCGGCGGCAGGCGGCCGAAGACGAAGAAATCGCAGGGCAGCAGGTGAGTGTGCGGTGTAGTGCCAGTGCAGTGATATGTGATAATAGTGGTGCTATACAGCATACGTGGTGTTATAAGTGTCGGCGTGTCGTACAATATGTATGTTTTTTGTTCCAGGACGACTCATAACGAGTTGGAAAAAAACAGGTGAGTTTTTATTTTATTATTTACTGATAACGTACCTACGTATTATAGTTTATATTCCCTTGCTTGATGATGAAGTCTAGCGATGTGGCGGTCTCGCTATGTACGCGCTTAGCGCTGCGGCCGAGAGCCGGGTGCCGGCGCGGTGGTTATCGCGTGGCGCAGTGACCTTGGCAGCCGTCTAGTCGGCAAGGGAAAGAGTGCATGATCGCAATGAAAGCTATCACGTTACGTCACGCGGTGATGCTGCTCCGTCGTCATCCTACCTGTAGGACGTACTGTTTATACACGAACTTAGTACCTACCAGATCCAAATTACGACACAAATCCTTGCTACGTGACTGACTCGCCTACATAGTTATTTACTCGAGTTGAATAGGTATAGAACCGGTATCTAGTTAGCGTCCTGGCTTTATCGAAGTAACGAACTGGTACATACCCGGTTTGCTCGGTGTTCTCGGGATTGCGTTTAATTTTATCCCCAAGTAGGTAGTTATTTTCAATTATAAAACGATTTTCTGCTGTTTTTAATATAGAAAGAAGACTTGACAAACATAGAACTCCTAACCGCCAAAATTCTGTCAACTCGTTGATTTCGAAAATGGAATCGTAATTTGTGAACCATTTAATTTTTTTTCAAGTAGTCTTTTTGAACGATATGCCCTAATAGAGGCCTTTTGGCTAAGTTAAAGCCGTTAAAGGTCGCTTTCATCATTTAATTTGTTATCTCAACGAGAAGCAATATGCCGGTGCGGGACACTGATATTTAATTTATGGTTTGTTACAAAAAGTAATTCAATAGGACTATCGTATTTAAAAGAGATTTAAATGTACTGCACGTAATTGGAAGTAAATAGCCCTAATGTCAGTGCCTCTCTAAAGATGTAAACGTGATCGTGATATTAAAAGATTGATTAGGTATGTAGGTTGTAACGAGGTCGATAAATATATCATTTCGCGGTGTAAATATTTATAACTAGTGCCTATTATTTTATTTTACATGTGACTCATTGAATTTCATGCTCTGCTGTGTTGATTTGATGCATTTTATACCGAGTAGAAAACGGTTATCATGGTTTATGAACGCTTGCAACACTTAAGTAGGTACCACACAATACACGGCAAATGTGATAGCTACATTCGCCTGGAGACATTTTATCGGTATAACAAAATAAGAGCCTAGAACACTCTTCCGTTGTCTATGGGCAAAAACTATTAATTTTTTAGAAGTAGGTAGCTGCTAGAGAATATTTTGCATGTTCTTTAAAGCGTATTAATAGATAGGTACCTCAAATAAATAATTATTGCTTAAAAAATAAGTTTTAAAAAGGCTAATGCTTTGTAATAAGTGGGTTATGGTGTATAAAATTGTTATTTTGTTTTAAGAGATTCGGTGTTGGTAATTTATGTTCATCTGTCCTTGCACTTGCTTTTGATGTCAATTTGTTAACTTTTTTACAAATGTTCATCAAAATTGGTTCAGTGGGTTAGGCGTGTAAACGTAACAAACATAAAAGTACATTATTTTGTTCTAATTTTTATTCTATCATCGGTTTCTTTGCTTCGATCGCAAACTTAGAAAGGTTATGGTTCGATTTTAATACTATCGTAGGTACCTAGATAATAGATACACTCGTACAGCTCAATGCTACCGTTAGTTTACAATAGGTTGCGTAGAGCCGCATTTGGTCGCGGTAACCAAAAATCACGTAGGCAGAGCCGAAAGCGTCAACTAGTATATTCTATAAAACGTCGTTAAACGAGTAGTTGTTATTCAGATAGTGGTATTAATTATTTCTACATACTACACACCTAGGAACAGGGTTTGATCAATAAGAAACCTTTCGTCATATCACGACGAATGCATTATATTCCTTTCCATTTACTAAGCCAGCTAGACATACATTTATTACGAATAATCATTACTTACGTGCTCACGACAATGACTTCTTACAAATTATATTCTATCCTCTTGTATTATAATTATTACAGTATTATATTCAATCCTTTTATGTATTAATTTCAATTATATAATGATAAATTAGATTTACTCAACACAAAAAAGAAAACAAAAGCGCGCGGCCGTGTTTTGTTTTTTTTAGGCGGTAAAATACACCATAGACAACAAATGTTATAGATAATGTTAAAGAGTATTTATGTGGCCTTATATAGTAATATTGCATATTGAGGCATACCGGCTCGATACAAGCTAACCTGACACTACCTTTCAAAGAAAACAGGCGCGAGTACAGATAAAATAGAATCATTGAAACTCTAGCATTATCTGAAGTGGTTGAAAACTACGCACTGCGTCAATATTAACCCGTTTGTTTGTACAACAGTGCAGCAACCAATATTGTATTATTGCTATAATCGTTCAATAATAAATTAACCTAACTGGTTTATTGTTATCGTTACTGTAACTAGTTATCAGTGGCGAAGTGTCCATATAACCCGATTCCTGCCGGCTTACCTTTGCAAATACCCCTAAGCATTGGCTATTAATAAATTATAAATCAATGAAACCATATCCATTCAATACATATAAATATATAACAAAAAGTATTCTGTTACGTAAATCGCAATTATAATAATTATTTACATACATTACATATTACACATATTTCTCATAACGCCATCTAGTTCTCAAATAAAGAAAGAAATAATTTTGTCCGATCGCGCGCCAAAGGTAAGCCCGCCGGCGAAATCGGAATCTAGTAATGCGCAGTCGCACGCACACATGCGCAATTTTTCTTAGTAGTGTTCGTAAAAATATGTAGCGGGATAAGCCGGTATTCAACGAGTTATGACAAAGAGGGAATATACGATAAGAATTTGCGAGAGCGAGAGAGCACTAATGTGAACGTAGTTTGTTTTGATTTCATTACCCTGAAGTTGAGGCGAATGAGCGATGTATTCAAATAATTTCAAATTCATCATTCATCATTGACAATTGACATTAATTTTTTATTTTATCAATAATTATTTATGGTATAAAGTACTGCAAGTAGTTTGAATTCGCTTTTTTGTGTGAAGAAGTTATTACTAAGTATAACTTGTATTTGTGTTTGTGTAATGTACTGACTGTTGTGCATTGATTGCCATTTTATTGTTGCAGTACGTAGGTAATATTTTGGTAAGTAGTTTTGTCTGACTGATTATTTGTTGTGTGAGGAAACATCTTTCTCGAAATTAAATTATGAAAATAAGAAACATATAGTTCAGTTAGGTCGAGCCCGCCCTGTCATGAATATAGAATACTAGATGACCCGCGCAACTTCGTCTGCGTCACCCCGTTTTTGCAACATTTTTCATTTCTGCGGTAGCCTAGTGGTATGGGTGGTGGACTGCTGAGACGAGGTCTCGGGTTCGATCCCAGGTTTACCATGGCACACACCAATGACTACGATGCTTTTCGAAGTTATGTGTGTATTTATCGCAGGTTTATAAGTGCCCGGTTGATGGCAATAGGCTCGCCCCCTATTACATTGGGACCTAAATATACACTGGCGAAATGTGGGTGCTAGCACCTCTGCCTACCCCTTCGGGGATATAGGCGTGATAGTATAAAAAAAAAAAAAAATTCTGCACCGCTCCAGTTGGTTGCAGCATGATGTTATATACATATAAACCTTCCTCTTTAATCACTCTATCTATTAAAAACCACATTAAAATCCGTTGCGTAGTTTTAAAGATTTAAGCATACAAAGGGACATAGGCACAGAAAACGGGACTTTGTTTTATACTATGTAGTGATAAACGGCGCGATGGATTTACGAAATATTTTAATGTATCTCATTACAATAAATAAGTGGCTCACTATTATAATAATCATCAGTGCTCACACGTATAGTACCTAAATGTGGGTTGAAATTTCCTCAACCATTTGGGCCTAAGAATCGAACCAGCCAGTCACAGCTTTTGAAAGGAGTACCTACACATTACAATCGGCCATGGTAAGTTTATTCTTTCGTTCGGCTTCCCTTTCAAAAAAATCCACCCTTCGCCACTGCTAGTTATTCTGGTAACGTTATTACACTCGTTATTTGTTTGGTTGGTTACGAATTGGGTACCTTTTTAATAGATAAAATATGTTATTTATGTGAGTTTGTTGCATTATGAATAGTAAAAGTGTAGTGCTAACAGACATTGCAAGGTTAAGTGATACCTATGGATCAGTGGCCTTACCAACACCTATTAAAAGTATTATTTCAATTTTACTTTGCTTTCATAGTCTGATTCGGACTTCAGCGTCCGTCAGGATACTCAGGATATTTGTGTTATGTGGTGAAAATGATTTTTAAAGATGGCGGTAAGGTCCCTGGTCAGTTTTAGCATTGGTAACCATTTTTACCACATTTTGACACTCCGTGCTTCGGAGAGCACGTTAAGCTGTCCATTCCGGTAGCTATACGAACATCTGTGGCATTCGTTACGGATAGATGGAGCTTTAAAAGGTTCGATAACCTGATCAAATTTGAACCTGATTGTTAGATTCTTAGCTGAAGGTGAAATTGAACTGAAACCTCTGAATCAGTGTAAATAAGAAAAATAAATAACGATAAATTCCGTTACAAATATTTTTGATTATTATCTTATAGTTCCCATACATAGGGTGAATTTTGATTAGCTAATTTTTAGTAAAGGTGCTACTAGGTGTTGTCATAAATATGAAATAGAGAGAAAGTACCTCGTAGTTACCACGTGTGTGCCACAACGTTCTAAAAAAAGATATTCAAATAATTCGTAAAACCTACTAACTCTTTTCTCACTGTCTATGCTCCATTTGTTTAGGTACTTAAATAAGGGTTAACAACAATCTTGACAACTTCCTATGAAACTTTCAAAATTGAATACGGTTCTCTTCGACGAGATTTCATCAAACATTCTATTGGCGAAAACGCTAGTAGAATCGCTTAGTAAAGTATGAGATTGACATAAATCTGTAATATGACTAATATGACTACAAATTTTATGAAAATTGAATCATCGTGACTAGAAATATTTTGTTTCACATATTTTTATTAACTAGCTGACCCGCGCAACTTCGTCTGCGTCACCCCATCGCCTGTTGGTCGTAGCATGATGTTATATACATATAAACCTTTCTCTTTAACCATTCTATCTATTAAAAAAACTGCATCAAAATCTGTTGCGTAGTTTAAAAGATTTAAGCGTACAAAGGGATATAGGGACAGAGAACGCGACTTTGTTTTATACTATGTAGTGAAATCGCCGCAATGTCTAGTAATCCAAACGGTTCGCTTCGACGCGATTCCATCAATAGAATGTAATTTTGTCTATAGGCCCAGGTTCTATGTTTAGACTATCAAATGAGTCAATTTTAATTCCATACTTAGTGTAGTATATACATTTTTTTTTTTTTTTTTTTATATCTATGGCACGTCAATTTGACTTTACCTCGCCTGATGTTAAGCTGAAGGCAAAGTCCCATGAAAGAGGGTCACCATTGCAAACACGTTCAGTGCTACAATGGTGGCGCTCAGCTTGACGGCCTCATCAGATGCTTTTTCACGCCCCGCTTAAAGGACCCGGGACTGTAGGAAGTATCAGTCTTTGTCTATATAATCTAGTCAAATCGTTAACATCACAGCCCATGTAGTATCCATTGTTCTCCTAATAATAGGCAACATATAATGACAGACTAATTTACCGTTCACTTCTGAGTATTACACAGCTGCTAATCAATACCTGTGGTCGTATACATAGTATAGTTACCGGTATATATCGCAAGCCGCGGTAGCCTAGTAGTATGGGTAATGGACTGCTGAGACGAGGTCTCGCGTTTGATCCCAGGGTTACCATGGCACACACAAATGACTTCGATGCTTTTCGAAGTTATGTGTGTATTTATCGTAGGTTTCTAAGTGCCTGGTTAATGGCAATAGGCTCGCATCCTATTACATTGGGACCTAAACATAAACTGGCGGAATGTGGGTGCTAGCACCTCTGCCTACCCCTTCGGGGATAAAGACGCGAGTTTATGTTATGTTATATTTTGTAATCACAAGTCAAAGTCATGGATTATGACTTGAGTGATAATAGAAAGAAGAAAGAAAGAAAACATGCTTTATTTAGCCCTTTACAGCACAAAATACCTCTAAACACAAGTAAAAATTACAAAAACATTATAAAATTAATTGTGTCGTGCATAGATGTATGCTGCACCCTATCCTATGCATGCCAACCATCTATTAAAACACAAATAATTCAACACCTTAAAAAGGGGGTATATTAATTCTAACCGAATTGCACTTGGACCTTTTTCCCATTATGTATATTATTATTTGACCTATATGGAAATCGAACCATGACACCCTACGATTGATCAATATACACAGCTGGGAACCTCGGAAACACATGCATTTACCTAATATAGTTAAAAAAAAAACATTAAATGCACCTGGTTTTTCGTCAGTACAGATAAATAATAGTAAAAATATTAGGAAGGGGACCTGCACTTGAAAAATGGTATTTTCAAAAATATTTATACAAAAAATAGGTATTAATACATCACAAGCAAACATACATTCATATTTATTCGCATCATTCTGAACCTTTCCCTAACTCAGTTGGGACCCCAACTTTCCAGTCTAACTGTGATGCGGCTAAACTTCGATATTTTGCGTGAAGCGACTGCCATCTGACCTCCACAACCAGTGTTGCAATGACCAATGGCGATGGAAGCCAATTTCACGGTCGTTGTATGCAGTTGTCGTATGTGGTTGGCTACGGAATCATACCTTAAAAATAAAAATATTCACATTGAGTCTTGCGACACTAGATAAAACGTAATGTACATTACATTACATTTTGCTCCATTTATACGAAAAAAGGTTTCTGAGTACTTTAAAAGTGTACCGCTTTGCATATATACGTGTGAGTCTGATGGACAGTCACATTAAGCAACACATTACTTCAATGGCCTTTTGTATCATAAAGTGTTTTTTTTTTTCACTCAAAAAGCTTATCGCAAATGTATTTTTACTTTCTATTTCGACATAGGGTCTTAATTTTTACGATGTTGAGCGGAAAACATTCAACAAAACATTTTTAGCGTGGTTATAAAGCATGCCCTCTTTGTCTGTTATGAACGTCTAACAGAATTACAAATTATATTTTCGAAAGCAATTTCATAAAAAGTACTAAATTTGATTTTTTCTTGTGCTAGCTATTTCTACTAACCCGTCTGTGTTTATTTAGATTTAAATTTTCATATTATAATGCATCATCGTCATCATACTTGTGTTCGGATTCGGACCCGGTCGTATTTTCTTCTCGTCATCTTTTTCTCTTCCACTTTGCACAATTTTGTGCATTTATATACAATTTTATGCGGTAGCCTAGTGGTATGGGTAAGGGACTGCTGAGACGAGGTCTCGGGTTCGATCTCAGGTTTTACCCTGACACACACCAATGACTTTTCGATTCTTTTCGAAGTTATGTGTGTATTTATCGCAGGTTTATAAGTGCCCGGTTAATGGCAATAGGCTCGCCCACCGATTATATTGGGACCTAAACATAAACTGGCGAAATGTGGGTGCTAACACTTCTGCCTACCCTTTCGGGGATGTAGGCCTGAGTTTATGTTATGTTATGTTACATATTACCGATGAAAATTATAAACGACAAGTTAAACTCATTGTGCTTGTAAGATAACTTCTCCCTTTTAACAAAATTCATAGTAACTAGACGTCGTGTGGAAACCAATGTTTCCTTGTGAAATATATACGAAATAAATAACTAATCCATGTAATTGATTCCATTTTTAAATTCGATTAAAACGTCTTAAATCTTGATTGCGTACTGAATTTCTGGACGACAATGACCTAATTTTTTATGACTTAATGTTTTGTGTATTTGTTTTTGTTGAATGTTCAAAGTTTGTGTAAACTGTCATCACTATTCGTTGTACAGTCGGCACATTATTAGTCTGTGGTTTGGCTTGTTAGCGAGGTGCCTATGCCACTTAGCTACGTAATCCAGGAAAACGTTTCCTGACTGTTGAAAGTAAGTAGTAATTCTAGCACTCGCCTTGAATTGCAGTGTTTCGCTAGAAAATTTAATACTGGATATTTTTGTTAAATAATAGTGTGAGCGAAAAGAAACAACGGGTCTTCTTGGAGTTTGTTACATCATTAGTATATTGTGTGACTTAATTTTGCCTTTTTTATCGTGCGAATAATCGCCACGGATACTTACCGCCGGAGCCGGTTGGGGAAGGTTATGTCGGACTTAAACCGACTAAAATGCACGCCGTCTTTGGGTCTTTAGTTGCCAAAGGTGAGATAGTAACCAACATAAATATCCCTTACACCCGGCAGATTCTTTAGAGATTATCCCCTTCGGGTGTAGGAACCACGGTGTCTCCGCCTAGCACCCGGGTATGGGCAGATGTATTTTCGCCGCCGTCGTGGCCTGCTTTTGCTAGGGTGACAGGCGGCTCCACCCGTACGCTGACTTAATCTCGCCTAGAAATCCTTTAACAGACTTCGGACACAGGTTCATAGAAAATGAACCTCTGGCTCCAAGTTCCAAAGTGCAAACTTTGCCCAATAGGGTTTAGAACTCAGATGAAGATTTTTTAAGAGAAGAATGGCTTTCGGGACTCACAAAAACCTACACCAGGTATAATAATAGTCGTATTCCAGACTATAATCTCTCATTGTACCCAATTATATCAAGATCTGTTGAACAGTTTTCGCGTGATTAAGTAGCAAATAACCAACGATACATCCAAACTTTCTCATTTATTTCTCACTTATTGTAGCAAGATTTGTTCAAAACATTCGCTGTAGTTTTTTTTTTTGCGTGTGTATATCAAAGCTTGCTAATGAATTGACTAACGGCGCGTGCACACGCATAATGCGAATATCGTACTCGCGATTCAGAAGTTGAAATAATATCCACGTTGCAGCGCCCGAATCACACGTATATACTAAGACTAACACTGGTTTTGACTAATCCTGTTCACACTACACGACACGATACCGATACGTTTGTTAATTATTCTATTACTATTTTGATTGATTACTTCTTCTATATCGCCATTGGTCATTAGACCATTGGTCGTGGAGGTCATATGGCAGTCGCTTCACGGAAAATATCGGAGTTTAGCCGCATTACAGTTAGACTGGAAAGCCGAACCCAGTTGAGTTGGGAAAAGGTTCAGAGAATGATGACTATTTTGATTGACATTTTTAATGGTTTGTATGCTTAATTGAATAGTGTGATGACCTTATCAACATTTATTTAATGACGCATCTAATGAATAGAATAACATCTATTTAATATTGTACTCGTATACTCAAATGGTGAAAAATAGCTGAACTTATTAATATGTAAACATCTTTTGTACGTATGATTTACAATGAATATAATTTGATTTGATTTTATTGGAATTGATTAGATTGGATTGGATTGAATTTGAATTGATTTGACTTTTCCGATATGTAGTGATAGAAAATCTTTCTTTGTTTTATTATACGGCAGCGGCAGATACTAATAGGTCTACCTCATCTCTTCCCGTGAATGTCCTTGAAGCCGTCTGAAAGATGAGCTGTTCCCATCCGACAGCAAACATAAAACTGATACAGCTCCTTGACACAATACCCGCTTACGGCAACAGGCTCGCTCCATACCACTTAGGTGGCAAACAAGCATGGCCCAACTGATAGAAAATGGTTACCGTGGCTACCATTGCGTCACATTTGTGCTGCCGTCGATTTAGAGGGGACGAGAAAGGGAAGAGGGAGGGAAGAAGGTTTAGGGAATCTGCTGCCAGCGCAGAAGACAAAGAAGGGTTTCTCGGTCTTCCCAGTTGCCTAAATGTAACTTGTTTTATATAGAGGATACGTTAATTTGACTTCACCTCGCCTGAAGGTAAGCTGAAAGCAAAGTCTCAGGAATGACACTATTACAAACACGTACAGTGTTACAATGGTGGCGCTCACCTTGCTATTGACACCCCGCTTATAGGACCAGGGACTGTACACCTCTGTGTACCTACCCTGCGAATCATATGTATATATGTGTAAATACAGTACCGAGTAAATAAAAGCCGCTGAGTTTCTTGCCGGAGTCTTCTCAGGTCGGGGCCGCGTTTCGAGCCGGTGGTCCATTTGCATTTGATAAAATATTGTTGATATTGACGTTTTGTAAGTGCCGTTTACTGGTCTATGCAGAATGAATGATTTTTGATTTGATTTTTGATTTGATTTGATTTGATTTGAAAGAAAATAATCAGATGTTCGCTATCGTGTCGGCCATTCTAAGCCATCTTATTCAACAACATAATACAGCGTGTTTACATAACGTAGATGACGTGGCGTTGAGAGACAGCGTCGCTCCGGCCTGCGCATACGCATCAGCGCCCCACGCGAGTAATTTTCCAATAGAGCCAACATAAGTGTACTTGTATGCTATCATGTGTTTTGCTAGTAAATTGCACTTGTTGCTATGACAGCTTTATAACCGACTGCGTAGACAAAAGAGGGTTATGTGACTGATTTTGGGTTGTTTACATCGATAAGTGTTTAAAAGTTTTAAGTGTGATAATAACAAGTGTATATGTGAAGTGGTGGGCGTATTTCTCAACGAAAGATAAATTCGATAATATGAACCTTTTTGTAAGAAAAGTCCAACCAGTCTAACCTGGAACTTCGATATCGCCATTGGTCATTGGAATAGTTGTGGAGGTCAGGTGGCAGTCGCCTCACGGAAAATATCGAAGTTCAGCCGCATCACAGTTAGACTGAAAAGCCGACCCCAACTGAGTTGGGAAAAAGGTTCAGAGAATGATGAACTTTTCTGTAAGAATACGTTAAAATTTTGTCGTAAATATTCAAGCTTGTTCGATCCAAAGTATGAAACGCCATAAATACTTTTTATCTATAGCAAAGTAATCGCTATTTTGAACGGTTAAAAATAAAGGTGGTGGCAGTATAGTTGCCACTACCTTAAAAAGGGTTAAGTGTGTGTTCTTTTTGTAGTACGTATAATTTGAGCTGATATGGCATTAAAAGTAGTAGTAAATTCCACCACTCAAAGCAATTATTTACTAGTAATACGCGATATTATTAACGGTTGCATGTGCGAGTATGGCGACATCGGTTCCGCTACTGAAACTATCGCATTTCTACTAGTTTTTACTGCTCTATGGCCAAAACAGTTGACAATGTATGTGTAGAACTGATGTGTGAAGGCCAACAAGTTCACAATTATGTTGGCGCACGTGTAGAGTGACATGTATAGAACTAATGACATAGATATACAACTATGTACCTACAAGATATATATTCACGCCACGTGGCATCCATTGACAATACACTCATACTTATTGTTAATAGCTATGTTTCTGTAGGTAATATGTTAATGATTTACATAATTAGTTCATTCGTTCTTAAGAATGAGGATGTTTTAACCAATGTTAGTTTGATTTCAAACTTTATTTCTATAGAATAAGGTTAATATTTGATAACCACTTGAAAACTGCTTGAGCATATTGTTACCTTATTGAAAATGACCCTAAAAAGTTACAATGTAATTTTATTGAGTGAATTTTACTGGTTAGAAGATTCTCGTGTAGAAGCGAAACACGTGTAGAGGTATATTATGTAACATAACATAAACTCAAGCCTATATCCCCGAAGGGGTAGACAGAAATGCATCCATATTTCGCCAGTTTATGTTTAGGTCCTAATGAATCGGGCACTTGTAAACCTGCGATAAATACACACATAACTTCGAAAAGCATCGAAAAGTAATTTGTGTGTGCCATGGTAAAACCTGGGATAAGACCAGAGAACTCGCCTCAGCAGTCCATTACCCATACCACTAGGCTACCGCGGTGATTATTCCCACTTGCGGAATATTGCACATACGAAATTATATCTCCTCGGGTAAGAAGTCTTTTTACTAGAGAGGTTTGGCATTCCTTTCTATGAAAATTAGTGATATTGTACTATTGCTATCGTTGCGATTGTTAAACCGTGGGTGAGTGGTAGAGGTTGCCTTCAGCTTAACATCAGGCGAGGTGAAGTCAAATTGACGTGCCATAGATAAAAAAAAAACAAAAAAAAGATACCCTAGTTCTCTCTGTCTTCCCTGAAAATAGAAAGGTATATATACAATTGTTTATTATCAATAAGATAATGATCAATATGTTGTCGGCACCACTTTGATTTTAACTAGAACAAAGTTGTTGACGAACATAGAAGTTTATTGTACCTATAAATTACTACATCAATTACTGGCAACCAACAAAATATAACAAAGATACTTGTTTCAATTTGAAAAAACTAAACATCAAATACAGGACAATGCGACGCGAGAATACAACATTAGATCGTTACATATATTTTACTAGCTGACCCGCACAACTTCGTCTGCGTCACCCCGTTTTTGCAACATTTTTCATTCCTGCTCCGCACCTGTTGGTCCTAGCATGATGTAATATACATATAAACCATCCTCTTTAACCATTCTATCTATACTCTGTCTAATTTAGGATGATAATTTTGACAGTTCACGTCTATGAAGTAACGTATTTTTATAAACAAATTAATAACTCTTAAAATTATCGTAATTCATAGACAAGTACCGCCCACTTATCGTAGAGTAGTGCTTTGCAAGAATACAGCATAATTGACTGTAGACAGACGAATCGAATAAATCGAACATAATCTATTAATTTATGAAAATAATTTTATGTTTAAGTACTTATCTACTACAATTTTGGTAATAGAATTAACTAGATATAATATAAAACATAAATATTATTCTATAAATGGCAGTAACTGTAGCAATTATAAATTAATTATAATTATATTTGCAGTAAAGTGCGATTAGGTAATGCCGCGCCGCACTAATGAAGTGTCACCTTAAGTAAACAAATATTTATAAAATTATAATACCCTAAGTACATAAAATAATAAGAAATAAATGTTTTACTATTTGTGTAACATCGATACCATATTCTACGGGGACGATAATCGAATATCGAATAGATTCATTTACGATTGTACTGTATGGGGTACCCTACTTAGACCTGTCAAAATTATCATCCTATATTTGACAAAGTATATTAAAAAAAACCGCATCAAAATCCGTTGCGTCGTTTAAAAGATTTAACCATACAAAGGGACATAGGGACAGAGAACGCGACTTTGTTTTATACTATGTAGTGATTATATTACGAAAATTATCATCAAAAGGGATATCATTTAGCAAATAATGTTTTTCAAGATCGAATTTAATTTATCAAGCGGCCAATAAAAACAAAATTTAATTCTAATAATCAACTTTCAAATTAAATATTAATAATGGAAATAGCTATCAAATTACAAGGAATAACGAACTTGTATAAAAAGTTGCCACAAGATTTTTTACCTTTATTTAAGTATGTAAACAAATGGAGTTTAGTAATAGTGTAGTGGCATCACTTCATACAATTTTTCTTTCAAATTGTCCATTGTATATAACATAACATGAATTCACGCTTATGTCTCCGAAGTTTATGTTGAGGTCCCAATGTAATAGGTAGCGAGCCTATTGCCATTAACCGGACACTTATAAACCTGCGATAAATACACACATAACTTCGAAAAGCATCGAAAAGTCATTGGTGTGCCATGGTAGAACCTGGGATCGAACCCGAGACCTCGTTATGGTTCCTTAAAAAAGTGATATCTAAGTATTTAGTTTTACGTTACGGGTAGTTGGAGTCCTCAAAAGTCCAACCAGTCTAGCTTGGAACTTCGATATCGCCATTCTTCATTGGAGGTCAGATGGCCGTCGCTTCACGGAAAATATCGAAGTTCGGCTGAACACAGTAAAATATAATTGGTGCCAATACTGTGAGCGGTTTATCTGAGTCATCAATACCGATATTATTTATAGTACTGTTTTTACACACGTGCTTTCGTATCCACGTGTATGGCCGGCTCGAGCACGCGTCATGGTGAACCGAACTAGAAATTACATAATTAGGCTTTTTTTTTATTGTGGATAGTCTTAGGTTCGACCAGGTTTTTATATTGTTTTGTACAGTAGGTGTCAAAATTTCCTGGACACCTTCACTACATAGTATAAAATAAAGTCGCGTTCTCTGTCCCTATTTCCCTTTGTATGCTTAAATCTTTAAAACTACACAACGGATTTCGATGTGGGTTTTTTAATAGATAGAATGGTTAAAGAGGAAGGTTTATATGTATCTTTCGATGCGGTTTTTTTAAAGATAGAATGGTTAAAGAGGAAGGTTTATATGTATCATCATTCTACAACCAACTGGTGCGGAGCAGAAGTGAAAAATGTTGCAAAAACGGGGTGACGCAGACAAAGTTGCGCGGGTCAGCTAGTAAGATCTATAACCCTTTGACAGCCTAAGTGTAACTTAACCAAAAGTAACATAGATAGCGTTAATAAAATAACTATCGATCTAGTTTTTATATAAGAAAATAAGTAAACTCATGCTAATACTACCCCAAACTTAATTACATTAATAAGTAGATCTATTATTCAGTAGCAAACTATTATACAATTAGTCCAGGGAATTGGAGTCCACTGTATTAATGGTTCAGTGGTGTCGGCTCTCAAACTGTATTATTGCTAAAATTTGTAGATTCCAAGGAATAAAATATCAAGGACTTCCCCTTGATCTTAACATAACATATCATAAACTCACGCCATTATCCCCGCAGAGGTAGGCAGAGGTGCTAGCACCCAAATTGCGCCAGTTTATGTTTAGCTCCCAATGTAAAAGGTGCCGAGTCTATTACCATTAACGGGCACTTATAAACCTGCGATAAATACACACATAACTTCGAAAAGCATTGGTGTGTGCCATGGAAAAACCTGGGATCGAACCCGAGACCACCTAAGTGGTATAAAAAAAAACTTAGTAACTTACCTAAACGTATATATTAATACATTTATTCTAAAATAACAACACTACAATGAATAGCAAATGTACTGTATCACGATGTTTCAAGCCGTTTTTCTTTTCTCGTTTACGTAACATGCAGTTACGTCACTACACGTGTCACGTTAATCATGTACGTACAAAATAAACGTTAACGTATAAAACCGCGGTATCCTAGTGGTATGGGTAATGAACTGCTGAGACGAGGTTTACCATGGCACACACCAATGATTTTCGATTTTTTTTTGTTTTTTATTTATGGTACGTCAATTTGACTTCACCTCGCCTGATGTTAAGCTGAAGGCAAAGTCTCATGAAAGAGGGTCACCATTGCAAACACGTACAGTGTTACAATGGTGGCGCTCAGCTTGACGGCCTCATCGATGCTTTTTCACGCCCCGCTTAAAGGACCCGGGACTGTAGGAAGAAGGAAACACGAGCGCCGGTAAAGAATTTCAGGACTTAATGGTGCGGCAGAGAAAAGACTCATCATGCTTTTCGACGTTATGTGTGAATTTATCGCAGGTTTATAAGTGCCCGTTTAATGGCAATAGGCTCGCCACCTGTTACATTGGGACCTAAACATAAACTGGCGAAATGTGGGTGCTAGCACCTCTGCCTACCCCTTCGGGGATAAATGCGTGAGTTTATGTTATGTAATGTTCAAGGTAAATGGTCCTCAATCTGCTTCAGTCGTTTAGTCGTTATCACAAACTGTTATCGAGACACTAATAAAGTGTAGAACAAGGAAAAATCCATGGTTTACTCGCTTTAATTGTCCGTGACATGCGCTCGCGCCGACGTGCTTTGTACCTAGCCATTTTATTGAGAAGTTATCCTCTAGATAACATTAGTTGTGTGTTCTAGGTCATTTTATCACTACATTGTATAAAAATAAAGTTGCGTTCTCTGTCCCTATGTCCCTTTGTATGCTCAAATCTTTAAAACTACGTAACGGATTTCGATGCGGTTTGTTTCAATAGATAGAATGGTTAAAGAGGAAGGTTTATATGTATATAACATCATGCTACGACCAACAGGTGCGGAGCAGGAATGAAAAATGTTGCAAAAACGGGGTGACGCAGACGAAGTTGCGCGGGTCAGCTAGTTTATAATACTTTGTTAAAGATAGATGTACTATTATATTTACTATCTAGATCTAAAGGAAGCATATTTTTATACCGCAGTGGTGGCAAACAAGTACACGGTCTACCCGATTTAAAGTGGATACCGTGGCCTATGGACGTTTGCAACACCAGGGCCAATTGTGGTTGATTTCGGCCCCTTAATTGAAATTTATGATCGTTTAACATCCCGTAAATATTAGAGTCGGCAGTTCCCGGGTTCGAATTCTGACCATTACACTACCGACGTGAATCCACTCCTAACGCAAGCCATTGAACTTAGTAACGCAATAAAGAGGAAATAAAAAACATAACATAACATAAACTCACGCCTATATCCCCGAAGGGGTAGGCAGAGGTGCTAGCATCCACATTTCGCCAGTTTATGTTTAGGTCCCAATGTAACAGGTGGCGAGCCTATTGCCATTAACCGGGCACTTATAAACCTGCGATAGATACACACATAACTTCGAAAAGCATCGAAACGTCATTGGTGTGTGCCGTGGTAAAACCTGGGATCGAACCCGAGACCTCGTCTCAGCAGTCCATTACCCATACCACTAGGCTACCGCGGTCATCACTAGGCTATCGAGGAAATATTAGTGATGTCAATAGCTAATATTAAAAAAAAAAAAAGTTTATGTACAGATAGAACGCACAGAAAGTCGTATGACAAATTCAAATTTAAATTTTCTTGTTCCATTCGTAGCATTATATTCAGTGACATAAACATGTAAGCTTGCGCTGTCAAACACGTTGTTGACGTAGATCGTTATCGAAACGCAATAGCATAGCAACAGCGTCACGTTTCGTTATTACTGCTGCTAAATAACGTTATTTTCTTGAGATGAGTAGGATAGCGATGGTTACGTAATGTAGATTACTGATTTAGAGCTGGGGGTGTGTAGGGTTCTTAGAAATTATTCGAAGTTTAGCCAACTTTGCTTGTATGCTGGTTGCCATCAATCAGTAAAGGCTTTTCTTAGTGCTGTTAGCGGTTGCATTCGTAGCTTTTATTCTGTAATCCGGGATCCGCTCCTTTGAGATTTGGCTTATTATTCTACTTTTATGGGGACGAGTCTTAAAACTAATGATAGAGCCTGCATCGAAGTCAAGTCTGAGACCTTCTACAGGAGTATCAGTTTGCCGGTGAAGTTGGTTTGGTTTTGAGGATCATGGTGGGTTCAATTTGGCCAATGGCATTTCACAAATTAAATTTTTTGTTTGTTTTTGAAGTATAGATAGTTTGTTTGAACTTTTTTGTCATAGTATTAAAGTAGCAAACAAGTATATACCAAGTGCTAATCGTGGCTATGCGACTAACGACTACTAACCGAATTCTTACGTTATTATTCACCAGTGATGTTCAATTCGATCTCTTAATGAAGCTAAGCTAAAAATGTATAATACACATAAATTAAATGTCAGATCTTGCCTGATTCAGGCTATTAAGTGTTTAATATTATTTCTCTCTTACGAATTAAAATAGTAAATTGTTGTTCACATTAATTGTGTACAACCTCATACATACATGCAATTTCTGAGGGATAGGCAGATATTTCAGATAGAAGTGGTCAAAAAAATCACTTTGCCCATTAAGTGCAAGAAGTCACCGGAACCCCGCCCATTTGCTTGCGTTTGATAGGTCAGTAGACTCAGACCTGTCAAAGTTAAAAAATCACGATCACGGAAAAATAGCATGCTTTGCGTTAAGTGAGCTATTAGCGCCAATGCTATGATTAAAATTCCTGCTAATAACTGGCTGTCTTGCAACTAACTGTCTGTTGATTGACAAAGTACTGTATGTTTTTCTTTTTTTAAATTCCCAGATCTAGAATTATCCATTGTAGTCTTGTTGTATTGTTCACTAATGATGTAATGACGCCACTGCTATTCTATGTCCCATTTTTTAGGTGCAGCCAAGGTGATACTGAGCGTGTTTTAGATTGAATCTGCTTTTTGCGTTGTTCGTTCTTTAATATCATGTATCTAGAAGCGTGGTTCCCGACAATTAGTATAATATATTGTGGTTTGTGAGATTATTGATTTTATAAACAAGAATGACCGGTTCATTCCCTGGAGTTTATCCAACACACTTTAGAAGCCGCGGCCAGCTTTATAGTTTCTTTCCACCTCGAATACCTAGTAGAAAAAGTATTTGCACGCATGTCATCTTTTTCTACTTGTTAAGGCTACAACTACAAACCATTTTGAATTATATCTATGGGAGAAACAGGTCATAGTTGTTTGAACGCAAAGGATGCAACCATTACTTTTCTAGTAGTAAAAATCTGGATGCCGCTGGCTGCGGCCAATTCAGTGGGAATTGACCTTAAACTAGCTTGTCAGGTCACTTTAATCTTAACTAAACTTTTCTTTCTTACCCACATACATAGCTAAATGGTTGCCGCCTTCTCAGGACTATAGATAGCTACTGATGATTACTAGGAGTTTTGCAGGCTACTGAATTTGCACAATTATATTACCCGTAACTTTGGAGGTAACCCCAAAACGTGAACCAATGCATATGATGCCTAATAATTTTTTTATCATTAAACTATAATCCATTAACATCTAATATTCAACTTAAAATAATCTTGATGTGATGTGTGCGAAAGCACAAACACAATCATTTATATTACTTATGTAGTCGCTTTTTATTTTAATTTAATAAACTAAGTTTTTAAATAAAAAGTGAAGACATTAAGATTGTTTACTTTAAGTTAACAAACTAACCAAATGGAGTATGGATACCAATTTGCAATATGTCTAATGAGCTGACGATTACAAATTCATAAACATGTCGAATTTATCTGCTATGCTAAATTAATGCGTTTCCGTTTACACTAAAATAGATAAACGTTTTAAATAGCGCATACAATGCTATTCTTCTTTACTGATAGTCAAAATCATTATTGTCTTCAATCTACATAGTAAGAGCCTACTTATAGATTATTTGCAAAAGACATAGTTAAAATCGTTGTTGTGACAAGTGGCATGCATATGTGTGATAAGAAATAATATATACACGCATGCTTCTAAATCTTGAAACATTGACCCGATACACAAGTCATTTTCGGCAAATTTCGACAGAAAACTTTTCACCCGATTCTAATATCGAGTCTGCTTTTGCAAAGGATGCAACAATATCTTTACTTGAAACAAATGTCAGCGGGAATTGACCCTTAACTAGCTTGTTGGGTCTTTTTTATACCACTTAGGTGGCAGACAAGCGCACGGCCCACCTGGTGGGAAGTGGCCATCGTGGCCTATGGACGTTTGCAACACCAGAGGCGTCACACACGTGCTGCCTACCCTGTAGAAACCTTCTAATGCCCTTCTTGCAGAACCCCATATTGTAGTCGCTTGGGAAAACCATGGCAGGGAGTTCATTCCACTTTAAACCTAACTATTCTATCTGCTTTTGACTTTCCTTATCTTTTTCTGTATTCTTCTTCACTACCTCACTTCACCACTTTACTTCCAAAATCCACCTACATTTTACTATTTCTTGAGTGTTAATTTCAGTTGCATATTAAATTTGCACTTAGGAGTTTGGAGTTTGCACTCCTTCTTTTCAATATTGTATTAGGTTTTCTACTGTTGGAACTTCCAACCACGAGAAATCCTTGCACTAAAGCCATCAATTTAGTGTCTTGAATTTG
Source organism: Pelosia muscerda (assembly GCA_963691645.1). NCBI lineage: Eukaryota > Metazoa > Arthropoda > Insecta > Lepidoptera > Erebidae > Pelosia > Pelosia muscerda. The sequence goes on from OY829113.1 coordinate 2,074,713, forward strand.
CAAATGAGGTACCTACACAATTGACAAATTACAATAACTTTTATTCAAAAGCCAACACAATTTCAATTTCTAAACAATTCACTAGCATACGTAGAACTCGAAAATACTTACATAAATTTACAAAACGATACATAAAACAAAGTTAATGAACTCAAAGCATTAGTGATAACGAATTACTATTTAAAACATCAAAATAGCGATATTACTGTACGCTACATGACAGCGCGGCTTTTGCAGGCTCACTTACAAAAAGCTATAAAAATAAAACAATAGCATGTTAATAGCTTCATTAGCATATTTTTTCATCTGCTATAACGTAATTTATGTGTTAACGCTTTTGCCGCGGTGTAACTGTCAAATTCTATGTTAATTTAACCAAAAGGGCTTGATAAGATAGCTACTTATTCGTTTTTTTCCGTTTAAAAAACTATTAGTCAAATGAACCACATGTTCGTAGTTTTTAGTTTTTTTTATGTTAAATTACGTTTCGAGTATGTGCATATTGGTATTGTACTAGGTAGGGCAGTCCCCTCTCTAAATTAGAGGTAATTGAACGTAATAGGTACTTATGACCTAAGCCATTATACATAATGGTATTTTGATGTATTAAATATTTTTTTCAATTAATCATTTATTTATTTTATTGAACATGGGTACGTAATAGTATTAGTAAATATTACAATTTTTTTTAACAATATATTATTAGGACTGTCCAATCCTGAGGCCGTCATGGTAGGGAAGCGACTACCATATTGGGTTTCTTAGCACCTGGAATGGTGATGCTTATCATCTGTACTGCACCCTACCTTCATACCATCCAGTAAAATTACCCATCATTCATTCATTTATTCATTCAATATTAGAGAAACAATATTAAGTAGCAATTTGTCACAGTGCTATATAGTCCAACGAAATACAGATTAAAAAATATTCGCCAATTTTGACCTGACGAACTCTAGTCATTTGACATCTGTTTGAAAAAGGAACTCGATGTTTCGAAAGTCTCGGCGCCTACGCACACTCACCCACACAGTGTATTCAACCTTAAAGAAAACCCCAACAAAAAGTTGTCTTCACCATACTTCGCCATAGATATAACCTTAATTAGTAGACGAGTCAGTTTTGTTCGATTAATTTAAATTTTGATACAGAATGTTTTTTCAAAATACCCACGCGATTTTATAGTTTCTTCCATAAATTTTAAATTATTCTTTCTATCATGTTATTAATAATCTGGTTTTTAAAAATCAACTAGCTTAGATCTGCGGCTTTGCTAGCGTAGATGTTGGTTATTGCGACTAAGCATACCCTATGACCTTTCTCGAGATCTAATTTATATATACCAAATTACATTAGATTTAGTGGTTTAGGCCTGAAAGTGTAACATGCAAACAAACAGACCGACAGAACTATTTTCGCATTTATAATATTAATATAGGAGAACCAATCGCAGGCCGAGTTTGTCCTATAAAGTTATTAGCAATACTCAGAGGGATAATGTGTAATATCTTAACAAAACCTAGGTGTGAGAAAGTGACGGAGAATATGAACAGCGAAAGGTTTTTTTATAAACCTATCAACTTGTCGGATATAGCGGGTTGTCATAAGAAGTGCAAGTTTCAAATCATTTGACATTTTATATTAGTTAACGCGGTAATACGGCGGCTGTTGCTCTGTTTACGCTAGTAATAATAACTTTTGGTTATAGCTAGCGTTTGATATGACCAATATCTCACCTATTGGTAAGTGATGATATGGTTGATGATGGAGCACGCTTACTTTGAAGCAAGAACCCATTTGCTCTACACTTAAAGACAGCTGACACTTTTTCCGTTTTATCATGTGAAAAATTCCCTCACCAGAGTCGGTTAGGGGCGTTATATGACTCGAACCAACTGAAACGCACGCCGTCTTTGAGTCCTTAGTTATCGGTGGTGAGATAGTAGCCAACATACCTATCCCTCGCACCACGCCAAAGTCAGCTGGGACTGAAGACTCAATTGACATATATCTACTCTATTTATGCTGTACAATAATTATGTCTGTAATTGGAGAAATACATTTTGTTGTAAAGCGCGGCAAAGTTATATTGATAAACCTTAAGTTAAAAGCGCCCGCAACTGAACGCCTTCTGGAAAACTACTAAATATTGGCATAAAAAATTACGACTAGGCAATTTATTAAGAAATCTTGAAAAATTGCTTAGTCGTCATTTTTTATGCCTACCTAAACCAGTGACGTAAATATATGTCAAATGTGTCAAATAAAAAGTGTATCTTGGCATACTTTAACATTTTCGTGAATTGTATTTCTACTTCATATTAATTATGAAATCTTTTGCTTGACCTTTCTATAAGAATTTCACCTTGGATTCATTCAATTTTACGTTTCACGAAATGAATCTGCTTCTAAATCAAATATTCTGTAAATCCAGTGAATGAAATATTTAGCTTGAGAAATATTTAAGACGTTACCTTTGAAAGGTCCGAATATAGTGCGAAAATGTTTTTCGTTTTTACGAGAAATATTTATATCTTATATCAATCATCCTTACCATGTCAGCTATTTTTCTACATTTGTAGATTATCAAGACCTTAATGGACAAAGTTTGTGAAAATAGTAAAAAGCTATTCGGTGAGTTTTTCCTCTGCCGCACCATTAGGTCTTGTAATTCCTTACAAGCTCACGTGTTTCCTTCTTCATACAGTTTCGGGTCATTCAAGCGGGGCGTGAAAAATCATCTGATGTGCCCGTCACGCTGAGCACAACCATTGTAACACTGTAGGGTGGGTATGGTAACAATGAACCACTAAAAGTTTGACCAGTCATTGCTCCACTTCTATAGCGACCTGTAACACGTTAATCATACCACAACCTAGGGAATTTAATCAACTTCGAAACTTTGTGCTACATTGTTGTATATTTTATGTCCTTGTTTATATATGCATACTTTTTTTAAATATGAGAAATGGCTCACTGTGTACATCTCATGGTACACAATGAACCGGGGGGTGGCACTCAATGAACCGGGGCAGCTTCAGTAAAACATAGGCTAAATATTGAAACTTAGAATTTGAAATAAAGATGTTTGTGTTATTATTTAGGTCATTTATTATAAAATATTCTTTGCAAAAACTTACATATACAAAAAAATTAACAAAATATAGCAATTTCTTTAATTTGAGCTCTTTTAAAATATAGCTAACAACAAACTTAGGATAAGATTAAGAATTTGGCAGCCTCTTTTTTATAAAAGCGATCTAATCACATGAGATCTAATCATTAGACTTATCTAACTTATAATTTTAATCAGTCATATAGTTACAGTATCACATTTGTTCATTAAAAATAGGTAACAATAAACTATGGCACTTACGAAAAGATCAATGAAAAGCTCCGTGAAAAATCAACACAAAAACACAACAATTTAAAAAAACCGTTTCAGATAAAATGAAATCAATAACGTAAATTAAGCAATGACATGTTAACAGAAAATTTAAATGTCGCCTGACGTCTGTTAGACCCTTCTATTTTAGGAGAAGGTAGGATATATTTGATATCTTTTAAATTAACTCCAGCTGTATCAGGTTCCAGCGGCTCTGAAAATGTTTGATTCCATTTGGATTTCAATTTCAGGTAAGAAACAAAATAGTCACAGTCTTCATCTTCCAATTGTTCCAAAACTTTTGCAACATAATGGACGTTAGATTTTTTAGATTGTAGCACAATAATCACATAATCTCTTGGGCGGGGATTTCTTTCAAGTGGTAGAAATTCGTCATCTAAAATTATTTCATCGTCCTCCGATTCACTTCCAAAATTTTCTGCTCCAGACGAAGATCCACGGGCCTGAAAATCAATTTGTTCTTCTTCAGATGAATCAGTTTCAATCTTTGTTCGTTTATTTATCTTAAATAAATCAGTTTTCACAGTTTTAATTATCTTAATGTTCTTCTTTTGCTTTATTTCAGCTAATGCATTTTTTTCGGGAGTATCAGTAGCTATCATACTCTTCCCACGTCGTCTTTGCCGATTACCTTTGCGAGGACCGGCCTTTAATGGTGGTCGAAATACTTTAGGCGAAATAAATTTACTTGGGGACCGTTGTACTACTGTAACTGAATTGGTGTTTACTGCAGACGTACTGGGCTCGAATTCCTTTGTATTAGACAGTTGCATCTGAATGTCTGGAGTAACCTGTTGTGTGGTATTTCGATTGTCATCTACAGCCGAGAAACTTAAAATAGAAGGAGATTCACAGTCGATACGGTTAATCATTTCATCATCAGTAATGTCGAGTTCATCCGGTGCTGGTCGATTTGTAACTTCGCTCGGTAAAAAGTCAAGATCGGTGAAAATGTTCTCATCTAATGGAAATATGCCACATTTTTTAAACGCGTTCACTATATTTATTGGAGTCATAGACTTCATTTAGGCTATTCCAACGCATTCAGCAATATCATATATGCTAAAAGTATGTCCTGGATGTCGCATTAACCATGAATCTACCGCTGTGTTATAGTAAGATTTAAAGGGGGCCAGTAAGCCAACATCTAAAGGCTGCATTTTGGCCGTTGTGTGAGGATGAAGTGTTAAAACTGTGACGCTGGAGGTTTTTGCTAGGTCTAGAGCCTCTATAGACAGATGACTTTCATGATTGTCCATGATGAGCAATGCAGGGTTTTCTTTTGAGGCGCATGTAAACTTAATGAAATGTTGCATCACTTGTACAAAAAGATCTCCGTTCATCCAGCCACTAGGTGTTGCTAAGCCGAGAGTTCCTGAAGGTGCCCCATTGAGCATATGTTGCTTAAAATTTTTTCGCGGGAACACCATGACGGGTGGCAAAGATTGTCCAATTGCATTAATAATGCAACATGTGGTAACCAGTACACCACGCTCACCGCTTGTAACCTTACATGAACTGCGTCCTTTGGGAGCTAAGACTTTTTGTGGGCGTTGGACGGTCGTTGTTGAAGTTTCATCTAGGTTATATAGACGGCTTCCATTTCCAAAAGATGGATGACGGCACATAACTTCTTTAAGTTTAGCGAAGAATGTTTTAACATTTTCTTTGTTAAAAGATGTGGCTCTTGCCAAAGAACAAGCCTCAGGTTTTTTTATTGACAAATCTGTATTTCTTTTTCTATAACCCTTCAGCCAATCCTTGCCCGCAATACCTTCCTTGTGCCAAGAATGGGGAATCTTTATATTATTTATTTTTGCCATCTGATAGGCAACACGGCGGCATTCTTTAGATGTCAACCCATAAAATTTATCAGCACATTCAATAATGTATTCTTTCAAAGACTGTTCTTGTTCTTCGTTGAATATTTTATTTACTTCATAATGAGGGACTAATTTTGCTTTTGAGTCATTTTGATGCTTGATTATGTATCTTCGAAGCGTAGGGTAAGCGACCTGAACTTCTTGAGCAGCTTTTCTGATTGACATGCCACGATGGTGCAGTTCTATACCTCTTTTAATTTGTTCAGAAGTGTGTGCACCTTTCTGACGCGCTTCCCTACCCAATGTGTGTCTGCCCATTCTAAAACAAAAAAAAAACCTAATATTATCGTTAATTTACAATGTTATGTCACCATACCACTTTTCCGCTCATATCATAAACAAAGCTGTACACAATGAACCATGGTTCACTGTGTACACTTTGAAATTGATTCATTGTGCACCACCCCGGTGTATTTTTATTTTAGGTTATGTAGGTACGAATATAATTATCCAATAGATGAAATATACCCAACAAGAAAAGCGTAATAAACTACTGCAACCATTAAACTAACAAGCATACATTTAAATGCAGTACAAAAATTGTGAAAAAACAAAGATACTCACGTATTATTATTGGTTTTTTCTCTCCGAAACACATTAACGTCCCATGCGCGTGCGTTTACCACGGCTTCTTGCCGGCGACTAAAGACAACGTAATGGGGTGCGGGGCGCGTCCTACCTTGCAAATGGCACAACGTGGCAACGTCGCATAGCCTGTCTAGATACAGTGGTTCATTGTGTCCATCTGGTCCACTGTTGCCACCCCCACCCTACGTATTCGTAATGGTGACCCACTTTCCTGAGACTTTGCCTTCAGCTTAATATCAGGCGAGGTTAAGTTAAATTGACGTGCCGTAAATAATGAAAGTGGCTGTTTGTAGAGAGCACGATAAGTCATCGGTCCCGGTTGTCACACGAGCATCTGTGGCAAAAAAATCCTGTCTATCCCCCTAGTTCCATTGAGTTGTCCCACCATGGGACAACTGAGACGATTACGTCCCAGTAGTTCCATGGGACAAGTGGAACTAATATTTTATCATATTGTTGTCCCAGTAGTTCCATTGCCGTAACTTGAAGCCCTAAAAAGGTCGATAACTTAAGTACAATAAGGTGGCCCTCAGTTTGACGGATCACTTGGAACTGAATTGACTGATCTGTGGTGAGCTACCGATGTTTTTAGATTCCCCTTCAAAAATATTTTCTTTTCCTAATGGAAAAGAAATTATTTTCCTTGTTCCTAAATAGTTCGTAACAGTGAAATTTAACAAGAATATATTGAACACATTACCGATTTGTCGATACACATCTCGTCAAACGGTAAGCGGGCAAAGCTGAGTAATGATTGAAGGCACTTTGAAGGTAGACAAAAAAATAAAGTTACCCCTGTTTGGCGAGGGTGAGGCATCGAACCAGCGGCAAATACCGTTTAGCGTAACGCCTTCAGTGCTGGGATGTGAGAATACCGGAAAGAAAATGATTGAGCTTCGAAAAAAGCTCGAAGACATGTTTATATGTGTGCGTAAGTATAGTGAATAGGGTTGTAAGCTGCGAATACAACTCCCGGGATTTTTTTTTTGTAAAATCAGAAATATTTTTATGTAACTTCCACAACTCATCCTCTCAGACTTATTAGACATTTCAAAATCATTTTCTAATGACTGACAGTCTTTTGTTTTGTCCTATTTAGACTTGTTCGTGTGTGTGTATTTTATCGGTCAATATGTGTGTGTTCTAACATACAAAAAAATAGGTGAAACAACTATGTGCCGTCCCGGGATCCGGGATTTGTGACAACCATAACCTCAGCAGTAATGCAAGGGGTATAAACTTACAATAGAGCCATAAAGTAGATGCCTACTCAACTAACAATATTTTTTTATATCGAATATTGGGACCAAACTTTTTTTATATATATGTTACTGAAATCACCGCGCTTGGTCGTAAATAGAGCCTCTTTACGGATCCGTATCGTAAGAATCTTATTGTTATATCCAATGAAGGTTTGTCATATATTTGTCAATAGTAATCGTTGGCCAAATTGTTGGTCGAATTAGTTGATCGTTCGCAACTGTTTGTTGGCCAATCTTTTTTCTTATTGGTATATTGGCTATTGGACTATTGGCGTTCGTGAAGCGAAGAATAGTGCAGGTATTGGAACTTTTCTAGTTCTTTTATTATGCTATCCTGGTAAATATATGATTGTATATTTTTTATCTTTTTACAATTCTTGGTCAAAATTGTAACAAACTGTAAAATTATTAAAGTCCAAATCAAGAAAAATGTTTTATACAGAACTTAAAAATTGACAAAAAATCTAGACTATTGTTGCTTCGCTGGTTCGCAACACTATCCAGTCCTGAAAAGACTCCGGGCGGAAAGCGGAAAATATCCTGCCTTTTTGTTAAATCTAATTATGTACAATTTTTGTTTGATTATCATAGTAGTTCAAATAGTTCATTTCCAAGGTTGTACAACAATTTGTACTACAATAAGTGCAAACAGGCTGCTAAATACTAGCCTAATCACTTAAGTACTTATTAAAATTAATAGCCAAGAAAATAAATATTTTTGTATGTGAAGTGAAGCTAATTCAACAATAAGAAAAGATCCTTGTTTTACTATATAGTTCAAAACCATGTAAGTGACCTCAAAAATCGAAAACAAAAACATAAAAATCGGGCAAATCCGTTTAGCTTCAAATAACGAAGACATCAGTTATCCAAAATATAAATATTCCTAAAAACTTTTATGCTAAAACAGGTAGGTATATGTATAGACCTACCTCTCTTTGTACGGAACGAAGTATTTCCTATTATCTTTGAGCTTCCAATATAAAATGCGCACAAAGTAAATATTTTCAATATCCATGCTAACATCACGTAGATTGGAATATGTATTGCATCTAATGTATTTTTATAACATCCAGTGTATTTTTATAACATTTTATGATGTATTCAGTTCATGTTTTGTAATAAAATAAGTTTTCGATAGTGAAGAAGCAAGCTGTGGTGCGAAAGTAACACAAACCGTTTCCATTTTGAATAAATTAGTTTGTAAAACTAGAGATGTTCTTTCTTTTGTATACGTTTGAGAAGTCTATTCGTTTAAGATTTTGTGATTCCTTTGGTACCGACTTACAGCTCTTTCGTTCAGTCTTTTCTTTGCCGCACCATTAAGTCCTGAAATTCCTTGCCAACGCACGTGTTTCCTTCTTCCTACAGTCCCGGGTCCTTTAAGCGGGGCGTGAAAAAGCATCTGATGAGGCCGTCAAGGTGTGCGCCACCATTGTAGCACTGAACGTGTTTGCAATGGTGACCCTCTTTCATGAGACTTTGCCTTCAGCTTAACATCAGGCTAGGTGAAGTCAAATAGACGTGCCATAAATAAAAAAAATACTATTTTATTGCACATGAACATCAATTTAGCACGATTTGACATTATTGAAGGGACAGAGGCGGCATTCCTTCAATTCACAAAATTGTTGGTTTTACTGTAATCGTCTTCTCTAATCCGCAAGTGCACATCAGAAATCATATCCCCTTGCTTCGGTAAGAAGTATTATTACATGCTGTACGCGGTTTGGTATTCCTTTCTGTGACAATTAGTAATATTTTGCTATTGCTATCGTTGGGATTGTTAAACCGTGGGTGAGTGATGGGTACCCCACTCCTCCAATATATTTTCTTACGCTATTATAATCGAACCAACAATTTCATGAAATGAAGTTTGGTGCGATGTCCCATCAATATGATCAAACCGCGATAAAATGACTTGACAATTGACTGTAAAAGACCGCGGTAGTCTAGTGGTATAAGTAATGGACTGCTCAGACGAGGTCTCGGGTTCGATCCCAGGTTTTACCATGGCACACACCAATGACTTTTCGATGCTTTTCGAAGTTATGTATGCATTTATCGCAGGTTTATAAGTGCCCGGTTAATGGCAATATGCTCGCTACCTATTACATTGGGACCTAAACATAAACTGGCGAAATGTGGATGCTGACACCTCTGCCTACCCCTTCGGAGACATAGGCGTGATATTATATAGAAAAAAAAATTGACTGTGACAAATGTTAACCTTTCCCGGAATTGTTGGTACATCTCTATACAAAATTTTCAATCTATTAAATTCTTAATTATCTTCCATCACGCTCACACTCGTCGTACTCGCATATCGTTCTATCTTCTTTTAATGTGACGTCATATTCGCTTAGTATAATCTAATTTGACATTTAAGGTTTCAAGTTATGACGTTAGAATTGCATTTGTAATCCACCTTTGTGGCGTAGCGGTAGAGCATTCGACTAATAGAATAGACGTAGCGGATTCTATTCCCGATCAGTGCAGATATTTTTATTTATGACTAGGCTATGCCCGCGGCTCTGGCCGCGTGGCAGTCGGTTATCGCGACCTAAGCGCCATCTGTCCAACTTAAATTCTATATTACTAATCATAACTCTGATTCTACTTAACCGATTGCAATCAAACAAGCGTAAGATTACAGAAACAGTACACTGCTACAATGGTGGCGCTCAGCGTGACGGCCTCATCAGGTGCTTTTTCTACATACCACTAGGCCACGGCAATTAGTATCTTTCTTTAAAACGTATTACAATACATAATGAAGATCCAACGCGTTACTCACATCTCAAAACATAACCTAAAGCTTTCTAAAACCTTCGCCGTATATATTTTTATCATTTAACTCATCCGCTCCTTGTACGGCACCAGTGAGATTTCATCATTATTTTATTTCCTTATTCGTCTACGAGACGCTTAGTATGCGTAAGCGACTTTCAAGATGATGGTTAGCCTAGAAAACCACACGTAGTTATGGAAGGCTCGTGTAGCTTATTACCATACGTTTAATAGGTCTTGTTTTGACGTTGTGTATGAACATAGGGCCCTATTACTGAAGGGATTCGTGTCCCTTATGGGTTGTCCATTAATCACGTGAGGCTTGAAAGGGGGGGGAGGGGTTTGATAAAAATCACGAAAATAACACAAGGGGGAGGGGGGGGTGTAGTAAGATATCTCGTGTATTTATTTATTCGTCAAACGCGCGATTTTTAAACAAATATTAAGCGGCATGGCAATAAAAAAAACTTGCAACCTGGTGTAGACATTTTTATTATGGTCCTTAATTTCAGAATAAAATAAGATTATAGTTTATACCTGTATTTAAATTAAGATAACATTCAGAAAATTTTAAGATTCGTTGTAGGTACTAAAAATACACGTGATGTTGCGAAGGGGGAGGGGGGGTGGTCTTAAACCTCACTACGTATCACCAATGGGGGAGGGGGGGTTAAAAAATGCTAAAAAAAGATCACGTGATTAATGGACACCCCCTTATGCCCTGCCTCCTGCACCAAAGATGACCTGAATGAAGCAACTGACGACGGTGCGCTCAACATGGCAAGGTTTTACGATAAACCGTAAAAGCATGAGTGGATCCATTGACACGAATGAAGAAGAAGAAGACTGAAGGGATTGGGTATTATAGGCAATATTTAATCTTTGAGCGAGGTAATTTTTATACCACTTAAGTGGCAGATAAGCATACGGACTACCAGTACACTTAGCACGATATTACTATCGAATTCGTAATGTAAAGGTATCGAACGGAGCATTGCGATTGGTGGGCTACACACGCACACAGGTTCACAAGAGGCAGACTGCCAATCACAATGTTCCGTTCTCTCGATACCTTTACATTACGAATTCGATAGTTCATGCTAGTGCTACTGATGAAAAGTGATCAAAGTCGGTGAACGTTTGCAACACTAGAGGCGTTCGCACTACCGACCCCTAGGTATACCTTCTGGAATGTATCTTGAGCCCAAAATGCTACTACAGTAGACGAGCTCAAATCTACCAATCATAGTTTATATCTAATTAATTCACGCGCCAGAGCCTCACTCCCGCGAGATGGGTCCAAGATATGTGCTGATAGGTATATTAACTAACCCTGTGGTAGCAATTAGCGTCGATCAGCCATCTTTTTAAATAGAAAACATGCTATTAGACCCCACGAATCTAAATCGTAATAAAAAATACTCTTCGAAGATAGTAACATACAAGAATTGACTATAAAATGATTCTGGTTTTTTTAATTCACTTAATTCACTTAAATAATATCCTAATCACAAAAAACACTTAACATCTAAGGAAAACGAACCTGCGATGGGAATATTGCCAGTGGATTATTACGTAAGGCCATTGTTATGAACTTCAAAGTCTTAGACACCTGTCTGCAAAGAATATTGTATGGCGGCGGCGGCGCTTCAACCTTTGTATGTGTATAAACCAAAAATTAACGTATTTCGAGCTATTATTTCATGATGATTTCTATGCGAACCCTCGCCATTTTATAAATAATTAATAATCCCGTGTGAACCGCCATGTGCTCAGTAATTGGCTTGTCATATCGATTGCATTTAAACTTGTGCGATGACCGGTGACATCTAAGTGCATTTTGTTAGTGTTACCAGCTTTAGTAGAATTGTACGATTATAGTAGAATTAAATTGGTAATTTAATGGTATTAGGATTGTGTATCGTGATTGAATGTCAGTTTTTGACAGATTGTAATAGAATTTTCGCAGAATATTAACAGGACTAGACTTTGATAAATTATTTGTGTTACACTTGGGAATTTGCGCTAGAATGTAGAATGAATTTTTCGAGATCAAATGTACGCCATATTAATTCGTGAAATATACCAAAAATACAGAAGGTGAAAAGCATAATCAAAACTTAATCATACGTATCGACGTGATCCGATAGCAAAATCACAGCAATATGTACGATCTTCTTTTGAGCCCTAAAAATTCCAACAACTGTTCAAACTGCAGTAGTTTGATTACACCTATCTATATAGGTATAGATAGGCGTATAGGATTTACACTATAAGATTGTGGAGGCCAGGTGGCTGTTGTTTCCCGGAAAAAATCAAAGTACAGCCGCAACACAGTCAAACTGGAAATGGCAATGGAAATGGAATTACGGACTTCACAGCTTCGCATGCAGCCGGGCTTAACGAAAAATGATGATGATGTCGTACGGTCTTCTGTTTAATTATATCGTACTTTTTCTTTCCTTTTTTGTACAAATCTTGAGCGAAAACGCACGCTATAAACACTAATGGCTGACCTCAACTTTTGGCGCGCGAATCTCGCATGCCGCCGACTTGCTCATTCTACCAACTACATATTATATACCTATCACCATCTCAACCGGCCGAGATCGCAAGTGAACGGACTGCATCGTTCGGCCTTGATGCCTTTTTTTTCTTAAACAATATTTGACCGGCGAATGACGTAATTCTTTTAGACGGTCGTATTAAATTGATACTTTGCGGCCGCACTGACGAAATATTGCAAATTGGATCTCGCGCACTGAATCTTGTGATGCATTTTAGGTTGCCAAGTAGAAAAAGATGATTCTTTTGGTAGTTTTTTTTTACTGTTTTATGTAAACTGATTTTGGGGTTTGAGTGTGTTGTATAACTGTTTAACTACTAATATTATAAAATAATGTTTAGTGTGACTGTGTCATCATTGAACACTACTTAGTCTACCTAGAACTTCAAACGTTATTCTATTGTGCACAAAATCCCCACGGATACGACTCGCGCCAAAGCCGTTGGATGTGGTTATATCGTACTCGAACCGACTAAAAAATACGCTGATTTTGTAATGCTATATATTTATATGAGATTTCAAAGTTATTTATGCAGTTGGTATAATGATGGCCGTTCAATTATTAATCTGTTTCAAAAGTTTTTGGTAGACCAGCAGATTATAACTTGAAATTCCACATGAGTTACTTTTTATCGGAAATATGTATCCTAAGCTGAGAAGAATAGGATCGATTTCTGAGTGTGACATCGAGCAAAACATAATAACCTAATTTGAGTTGCATTTGATTGCAAACAATGCATTTCGTCAGTACATTTACATGTTTTGTAGTTAGGTTATGAATTGTATAGCATGTCTGGAGGACTTGGGGAGGGAGTGAGAGTTCAAGGGAGGGACGGCGCGGTAATCACGCCGGCACCAGCTTGATTACAAGCATTGTCTTCTGAAAATCTTCGCTTCTTCACGAACTTTTTTATACGGTCCGGTGTTAATTTGGAGGTGGCTAAAAATTGTTTGTACCTAAGTGTAATATTTGTAGAAGAAAATTTGTGACAGCCTCCGTGCCGTGGCGGCAGTGCACGCGACTGATACGCACGGGGCGCGGGTTCGATCCCCGCTCAGTGCAAAAAGTTGTATGCATGAATATGGTTGTTTGCACTGGTCTGGTCGTGCCTCGGAGACCACGTTAAGCCGACGGTCCCGGTTGCCATACAAACATATATGGCAGTCGTTACGGGTAGTTGGAGCCCTCAAAAGTCCAACCAGTCTAACTTGAAACTTCGATATCGCCATTGGTCACTGGACCATTGGTTGTGGAGGTCAGATGGCAGTCGCTTAACGGAAAATATCGAAGTTCAGCCGCATCACAGTTAGACTGGAAAGCCGACCCCAACTGAGTTGGGAAAAGGTTCAGAGAATGATGATGTAGAAGAAAATTGATTACTGATTGAAAGGTTAACGTCACCCTTTATAGCATTTATTGAACACTGATTGAATGGCAATGGGTGTCTGGTACGGCAGGATATGTGTCTGTAAAGTCAGACTAGCTCGTTTATAGAGTACCTTTCCTTGTAGAGTAGCGTGTTTCCTTCTTCCTACAGTCCCGGGTCCTTTAAGCGGGGTGTGAAAAAGCATCTGATGAGGCTGTCGAGCTGAGCGCCACCATTGTAGCACTGGACGTGTTTGCAATGGTGGCCCTCTTTCATGAGACTTTGCCTTCAGCTTAATATCAGGCGAGGTGAAGTCAAATAGACGTGCCAAAAAAAATATATAAAATTTGTTACTGATTGAAAGCTTTTAGTCACCCTTTATAGCATTTATTGAACACTGATTGAATGGTAGTGGGTGCGTTTGTAGAGTACGTTTTGAAACGTGTCTGGGGTCAAGATACACGCCGATAACTGCATTTCGATTCTCAATTAACATCCCTACACATAGACCGGAGATTATAGTCCTGTACGAAATAATTACATTTGTACAGTCCGCGTTGTAAAAACCGCGGTAGCCTAGTGGTATGGGTAACGGACTGCTGAGACGAGGTCTCGGGTTCGATCCCAGGTTTTACCATGGTCCACACCAATGACTTTTCGATGCTTTTCGAAGTTATGTGTGTATTTATCGCAGATTTATACGTGCCCGGTTAATGGCAATAGACTCGCCACCTATTACATTGGGACCTAAACATAAACTGGCGAAATGTGGGAACTAGCACCTCTGCCTACCCCTTCCGGCAACGTTTTTTTAAGTACCTAAACAAATGGACCATGGGTCTTTTTGTGGGTGGGATATTTTACTATTGCTATCCCCCCTAATAAAATATATTTTTTTTGTAATGTATTTTTGTCATGTAACGCCTGCTTCAATATCTTATAATAAGTATAGAGTTGCCAGTATACGAATTTTTCAACTTTTTAAGAATGTTAACTTTTGCTAAATTTGGTCGTGTTTTTTCCTGCCAGCCCTATGGCCCTGGGCTCCGTGTTGGGCTATCAATCAATAAGCGTCGCGGGGTGGGCCCCCCATCGCCAACTTAACAAGCAGATATAGTGAAGTACATCCGCGACTTAAATTTGACGTAAGTTATCGGATTCAGGGGGACTCCCCCGCTTCTTTCTTTGTCTATGAGTGCGTGTTCTGTTTTATTGTCCATGGAAAACTTTTAATTAGATACTTACTAACAAACACAGTTTCAGAATATATATATAAATTGGTTTGTTTGTTGTCTGTTTGTTTTGCCTTATGGCGTATTTTGATGATTTTGTACAATTAGAAAATTGTTTGTCTCGACTGACTGACTGATTCTTACCTAGCACTCGCGTTCATTACCACCTCGCCACACAAGCTGTTAAAGATTGTATACTCATGTATTTTCTACCTTATTAGTCATAAACAACATTCATTAGTACCATGTTAGTTAAAATAAGAACTGAGAAGTTCTGAAACACAGGTTTGACATAAACCTAGATCAGATAGGACCCGGTTTAATCAAATTGATCTACACCTAAGTCTAACCTCTTAGTGTAAATCTGATTATTTTAATGATAAAATGTAAAATAGACGTCAAGTTACAATGTACATTAACTTATAATTATGGAGATCTGGCAGCTAATAATTTTGTACTCTACTTAATGTAATGTTACTAAAAGAAAATAAACATTTCATTTATTTATTTATAGTTATTACTTCTTCTTCAGTTAAATCGGCGGCATTTTTGAGTTGCTATCATTGTGTAGTAATTTGTTTCACGGCAGCGCCGCTACTCACGAAGAGGGCCCGAGCATAGGTTTCGCTCTTCGGGAAGGCTTAGTAAGGCGAGAAATTATTACTTAGAGGAACAGAATGTGCGAGTGACATACGTATTAGTATTGCATATAAATAGTGGTCGAAAAGGCTCGAGCCTTTTAGCCCTAAATTTAAAGCTTACAAGTCTTTTTTAAAGGCGGACTCACAAAACAATAGTTCTAAAATTGCTCACTAAAAAAGGGCTTGACGCTTTTTTTAGGCCTAGACTTTATTTTAAAGACTGGCGTCGTAATTAAAGTTCTAGCTTTAAAAAACTCTTAAGCCTCTTTTGAGGATCAGGCTGCGTTCAAAAAGGCTCGAGCCTTTCAGCCTTTTTTTAAGACTCGCCGCCTTATAGCGATGGCTACAATATTAAATATAGACTTATTTTAAAATATAAGACTATTTTATTAATTTTATACGTGAATATTTTTTTTACAATCTACAAAATAACACATCGATTCCTATTTCGTCATTATTATCTTAGAGATGACAAAGAAAAACATTTAGGTATTTTGGTGGTGTTTAATATTTTAATGTGAGGGTAGTGTGTGAACAGTCATTTTCCAAAGCTGGAAATGTAATCAATAAGAAAAGGAATCGTTTGAGTAATAAAAGCATACAATCATCAATGTGCCTTTCATCCTGGCTAAAGGTTTTTGGTGATTAATTTTCGCTAAATGATTTATTTCATTAATTGATTTAAAATATAATGAATTGTAATAACATAACATAACTTTAATTTATAATTCATTACGTTTCTATTAACCTGATCCTCAAAAGAGGCTTAATAGTTTTTTTAAGCTAGAAGACTAGAACTCTAATTACGACGCCAGTCTTCAAAAAAAGCTTAAGCTTTAAAAAAAGCCTAAGCCTAAAAATACCTTGTTAGTGAACAATTTAAGAAATCCTGTTTTGTGAGTCCGCCTTTAAAAAAGCCTCGAGGGCTTAAGAGTCATTTAGCCTTTTAGCCTTCTAGCCATCGCTATAAAGCGACGAGTCTTAAAAAAGGGCTAAAAGGCTCAAGCTTTTTCGTTCACAACATATAAACCGTGAATCGTTTTTTTTTAATCAAGTTGTTAATTTTGACAGAAATATATGTATATGCAGGGATTTCAAAGTTATGTGTGTATTTATCGCAGGTTTATAAGTGCCCGGTTAAAGACTTGCCACTTATAACATTGGGACTTAAACATAAACTGGCGACATGTGGGGGCTAGCACCTCTACCTTCGGGGATATAGGCGTGAGTTTAAGTTATGTTATGTTGTTCAATGTTTCTGTTCACTGTCATTATTCGGTAGGACGGTAATGAAGGAGTCTGTTAGTCTATTTACGCTTGTAATATTAATGTCTATGATAAAAACTAAACATACGTATTCATTATACCAGTAACTCATCTAAAGACATTCCTAGGCCAACTTTTTGACGTTCCCTCTCATCTGTGACTCAGTCAATGTCAATTGTCTCCGCCCTTTGACAAGAAAGAGACATCTATATTCCCTTCTCCCTCTCCCTTATATTAAACCTAACTTCCACATCATTCTTTATACAATTTGTTACAATCTATATACAGAATGTTTTTTATTGTACCTTTTCTCTAAAGGTAGGCGTTGTTCAAAGAGCCTTGCTTTTGTTTCGATGGCAATTCATTTTCTATGTATGTGTGTCGTGGGTAGTCTGTCTGTGTGCTCGTGTTTACGCTCGGGTCGGCTTGCTCGTAATAATGATGATAATATATGTTTTTTCATCTGTTAGATACCAAGTTTTTGAATACGGTAGAAGTTATGTAATGTTACGACATTACACACCCACGGAGGTACGAGTTTAAATATTTTGGAGCCAGTGTGTATGTATGTTTTTTTATTTAGGGCACGTCAATTTGACTTCACTTCACCTGATGATAAGCTGCAAACAAAGTCTCAGGAAAGAGAGCCACCATTACAAACACGTACATTTTATTTTTGTAAATGCATACATATTATACATAGAAACACCCAGAACATTGCAAATATTCATATACATGAACACAAATATTTACACTGAGCGGGAACCGAAGCCGCGCCTTCTGCGTATCAATCGCGTTCACTACAGCTACGCCACAGAGGATATAAGGGTTTTCATAAGACTGCGGTCACACTCACAAATGTTGGGTCTTTAACTATTTTATAAAAAGGTCGAGTTCGTGTTTTTATCTGATAAGGGTACTTAATAACTTGCTTACCTTACTTGCCATGCAACACAACCATGGAAAACAAAATACAAAAAGAAGTATGATGTTGTCGTTGCACGCGTGTTAATGCTAAGCGTATTTTCGCAACGGAGGATAAATTCGTCAATACCAACCTTTTTGTAAGAATACGTCTAAACTTTTTCGTAAATTTTCAAGCTTGTTCGATTCAAAGTATGAAACGCCATGAATACTTTTTAATCTAAAGCAAAGTAGTCACTATTTTGAACGGTTAAAAAGAGTAGTGTGTTTTTATTTTGTAGGATGTATAGGTTTCGCTCTTCGAGAAGGCTTACTACATCCCCTCCCTTGGAAGGATATATAATTTTATAGCATAATAGTTGTTCCAGAAAATTTTCATTACAGCTTATAATTATAATGAAAGTAGAAAAGCGAATAATCGGATTATATCTCAATAACGTTCTTCAATAATGGACGTAGTGAAAATATAACCAATATCTCTTTGTAAGGTTTTGTATCAAGAGTACACTTTACTCGATATTGTTCTCGATTTAATTGGCAGATGGTAATAAATTCCAGAAATTTTGTAATCATAATCCTCTAATAATTTTGCAGTTTATTTTTACCAACAAATAAACTGCAAAGCTAGACCATGTAGAATATTCCATCTAGAACCAAGCTGTTTGCGGTGTCTTTCATCTGACGCACCATTAAGTCTTGGAACTCCTTACCAGCTCATGTGTTTCCTTCTTCCTACAGTCCCGGGTCCTTTAAGCGGGGCGTGAAAAAGCATCTGATGAGGCCGTCAAGCTGAGCGTCACCATTGTGACACTACGTGTTTGTAATGGTGACCCTCTTTCCTGAGACTTTGCCTGAAACTCGACATTAAGGAATCGTCAAGCAAATCAAAAGGAAAATAAATATGATCGCGTTAATACCCAGGTTTTGCTAACCATATATCCAAATGTTTTTACAAACTTCCACTTGTAGTACAGATAACCTAAACCTTCCACCTCAAAAAGTAAAATCTCCCTGAAAAGTGGGTAAAAAAAATTGCAAGTCTATTAAATGACACAACCCACTCAGTATTAAGTAATACAAGTCCAACAATATTGGAGTTGGTTATTGTATCAGCAGGGAGGCTCATAAGCGTATTATTTATGGCGCTATAAAATATGTAAAGCACCTGGGCCCGGAAACCTATCGAGAAAGTAAAAATAGATATCTGTTCCCGGGGAAGTACCTACTTGATAGATTGTTTTAGTAAACGAGATGAGTCTTGTTAAGTGTTTTGTTTCTGATTAAGTAAAATTATAGATATTGGGGGAGGGAGGGGGGCCCACCACTCACCCGCAGTTTAACACTCCAACGATAACAATATACTCGTATATTGGAATGTCAAAGCAAGTAAAAGAATTCGTACCAGAGAGGAGATGTTTCATTGATGATCGACAACTCCTCTAAAGTATATTATCGAAGAAATATTTAGAGAGAGAAATTAGAATAAGAGCCGGGACATTCTGTTTTAGGGTTCCATACCCAAAGGGCAATTAAATACAACCCTATGACTAAAGTATTCAAAGATCCACATGTGGATTGAAGAGGAATTTAAAGTATTTAAAGATCCACATGTAGATCTCGACTGTGGAACCTAGTGGAGGGAGTCAAAACTCGCTGTTTGTCCACATGTATGTCTGTCTGTCTCCATGCTGTGTCTTATCAACCATGATAGTCAGACAGTTAAAGTTTTCAAATCAGATATATTTTTGTCGCCGCTGTACTAAAAAAATAAATAATTATTTACATTATATACATGGTTACTACAGGAAACGTAAGTATACCTGCGATTTGCTTAACAATGTCCATGTTCATGTTCATGTCCATGTCCATGTCCATGTCCATGTCCATGTCCATGTCCATGTCCATGTCCATGTCCATGTCCATGTCCATGTCCATGTCCATGTCCACGTCCATGCCTATGCTCACGTCTACGTCCATATCCACGTCCATGACAATGTCCATATCCATGTCAATGTCAGTCAGTATGTCCATGTTTATCTCCATTGTCATGTCCACTTCTATATTCATGTCCATACCCAAATCCATATTCATATCCATATAACAAAATATTATAAATGCAAAAGTAACTCTGACTGTTGCGTTTTTACGCTTAAACCACTCAACCGATTTTTATGAATATTGACAAAGAAATATATTATATGATAGATATATACACAGGCGGAGCCGCGGGCAACAGCTACTAATTATATAAGTATCTACAGTGTGCAAAGAAACATCCGGAAAATATAATACCTAATCATATATGAAGTCTTACATCTAATGTAAGTAAAGATTGTTTTAAACGTAATAACATAATGTACACTACTTAGATAGTGAACATATTATATTATATTCAGTACTCTTCATTCATACTCAGTAATCGCGTTTTAACAAACACTTAAGTCTATTTAGACTTGTACATGTCCATCGTCATAGATAGTGGAGTCAGTGACAAATAGGCAGATAGCACTATCTTAACTAGGTCCGTAATTAGCTGGGGTGGCAATAACACGTTCTACATTATACTCATATTATGGCCATGACCGGGACACTATAGTCTATTTAGATTACATGCAGGTATATATTTTCCGAAGGGGGTTATCTTGAAAGAGAGGGCTTCGGGTTTGCCTGGATGTGTGGTACATGTTCGCTACTATCTCACCTCCGAAAGACGCAAAGACGACGTGCGTTTTAGTCGGTTCCATTACATTTAACTTCTGACTCGCTTAAGGATTCTTTTGCTCAAGCGGCCACCGCTCCTTCGTGTTGAATTTAATTTGAAATTGAAATTAAAGTATGTTATAGATAGGCACCAATTGTTGACCCAAAACAATCTCGTAAGGTAAGGGTTTCCGTCACATTTAACAGTAACAGTAACATTGATTCTAATGGTTTGGCTATGTGTTGCACCAGAGTATTAAATAGCTCGGTTAAAGTTATCTTTTTGATATAATTTGACGTTTGAGCGTGGCCGGTTACAGTTAGCGTCAAATTAGGACGTTATTTTACCATTTGTCAAATGGTGCAACCTGTTTTATACCTGACCGGTAGGTACTGTTAATGTTAAAGTAAGATAGGTCAACCCAGGCTAAGTCTAGATACAATAATTTGATTGAGTAGGTACATGTTGAGTAAATAGTGAACAGATCATTTCCAGGCTAGTTTATCATCCAAATAGTATAAGATTTTCTAATACCCTTTTTAGCATAACTGTCTTCTAATTATCTTATATGTAAAGTTTTAAAACACAATTGGTTGGTAACTTAAAGTATGTTAAGCTAATGCCAATGTGGACTGTACTGCTCTAAATTTGCTTGACATTCTAACCGCCCTAATCATGTTCCGGTAATAATTTTAGTATAATGGGCGGTGGCAAACAAACCCACGTCCTTTTTTGTTAAACGCTATGGTAGGTTTTCAAGACGTGACGTGGACGTTTGGGGACATACTAAAACTTCAGGCAACAAGCATTTTTCAGGAGGTAGACAAGCACACAAGCTGTGTAGATTGTCCTAGAATATTTATTATTTATTTATTTATTTAATCTATGAGAGTAAGAGATACCCTCCTAGCCGAGAGAATGTATATATCTTCCTGACTTCTACACTGCCGGGATTGGATAGGATGCTTTCTATTTACATATTAGTACAATATTTATTGGATACTAGCAGTTACCCGCGGCTTCGCCCGCGTGGACTTCTGATCCCGTTCCCGCTGCTCCATTCCGAGCATTTTCATATTTGTTCACCTTTTAAACCTTGTCTGGACTTCCACCAATAATTCAAGACCAAAATTAGCCAAATCGGTTCAGCCGTTCTCAAGTTTTAGCGAGACTAACGAACAGCAATTCATTTATATAGAAGATTGTCACTAAAAATGTGTATAGGTCAATTGTAGGACGCGAGACTCGTTCGGAATCCGTCGCCAAGAAATTGTACTAAACTATAAAATATAGTACGGTCATCGGAATGCATTCGAACTTACTATAAAAAAGTAATATCGATGGTCTAAAAAACAAACATGTTACGTGCAAAAGTTTGAACATTCTATTATGAACACTCTAGCACCCACATTTCGCCAGTTTATGTTTAGCTACCATTGTAAAAGGTGGCGAGCCTATTGCCATTAACCGAGCACTTATAAACCTGCGAAAAGCATCGAAAATTCATTGGTGTGTGCCATGGTAAAACCTGGGATCGGACCCGAGACCTCGTCTCAGCAGTCCATTACCCATGCCACTAGGCTACCGCGGTTAGGCCTAGGTTTTGTGTAAAGATACGTATGTCACTCGCACGCTTTGTTCTTCTAAGGATAAAAAAGTATTTCTATGTCATTTGCCGAGTGTAAATTTTCATTTTTTTTTATAATATTACGCCTATATCCCCGAAGGGGTAGGCAGAGGTGGTAGCACCCACATTTCGAAAGTTTATATTTTAGGTCCCAATGTAATAGGTGGCGAGCCTATTGCCATTAACCGGGCACTTAAATACACACATAACTTCGAAAAGCATCGAAAAGTCATTGGTATGTGCCATGGTAAAACCTGGGGTCGAACCCGAGACCTCGTATCAGCAGTCCATTACCATACCACTAATCTATAAGAAATAATAAATAAATCTTTTAAGGATAACTTAGTAATACTCATGTCATTTGCCGAGTGTACATTTTCAATGTGTACAATACAATTTCAATACATTATAAATACTAAGAATTGAGTACATGTTATGTTACATTATTAGCGCTGCATCGTAGAAATGTATATTATTCTTCTATTATAATTAATTTATTATTTGTGTTGATTAACTTATCTCCTTTATGATAAACATCCTTCCTGTGCTATCAAATTTCGTTTAATAACATCTCTCGTGTAACCTCCTGTTACAAAGCTTTAAGAACTTAAATAATATTTGAGTTTTATGCTTTTATGCCACTGGAACCATTTTTTAGTTTATTTTTATTTAAAAATTTATATACATATACATACATATGCTTACACCCGTAATCCCCGAAGGGGTGGGCAGACGTGTATTAAAACACCCACATTTCGCCCACTATGATTTTCGGTCCCACGTCAAAGGAGGCGAGCCTATTGCCGCCAATCGGATATGCCGATATTCCTAGCCGAAAATGTAGCAGCTAAATAAATTTGGAAAAAAAATTGACCCGATTTATGTGCTTAGCCGGACAAGCTCATAATTTGTACCCAGAAAAACATTATTTAAATATTGGATATTGACAAGTAGGTACAATGGCACTGCTTATTTCTCCAAGAAATTTCTCCGAGCAGTCCGGCGAGAGGAGGGATCATTGCTGTGGAAAATTATTTTTGGAGAGATGGAATAGGCGTTACATAACGGCACAGAATCTATTTAACCCCCCACGTCATTAGAAGCCCTTCTTAGGTTTCTATAAGAACGGCAGTACGAGTGTGACGACCCTAATGTTGCAAACGTCCATGGGCCACGGTAAACACTTTCCATCAGGTGGGCCGTGTGCTTGTCTGGAGGTACTGAATGCGGAGATCGATGTTGCACCTACTCCAAATAAATATGGAATAAGGACAGCAGAATTTAGTTTAGTTTGTTGACGGTAGTCTTGCTTCAATAGATAACTCACGAAATATTAACCATTTGACGGTAATTGGAACACTTTTAAGTAGCATTTAAATAATAGATCTTTTTTTATATACTATCACGCCTAATCCCCGGGGTAAGCATTTCGCCCGTGTATATTTAGGTCCCAATGTAATAGGTGGCGAGTGTAATAGATTTATGATACATATATGTATGTAATTTACCTTTATGTTAAAAAAAAGTTCAATGTCATATGAAGTAAATTTAAAACGTGATTTCAATATGGCGTCTAAATATAGAACGCCATTTACAACAGTTGATATAATAATAAAACATATACTTAAAGGCTGAACAGCAATACAATTTAGTACCTTGACATTTGTATATCAACGTTGAAACTAAACGTAGATTAAAAAAAAGAGTGTTAGTTATAAGATTTAGCACTGCCTCTTATTAAAAGTAATAATAGGTCGTTACACATAAAATTATCGTTTTCTTTGAAGAAATTGGAGGAGGAAACCAATTTTCAGTAGTTTTTTAGGAATGACAAATCCAATTTTTGTTCTTTTTGTGTATGTATGAGACAACATTAAGCAAACTCCACCTTTTATTACATTTGTTAAAAATGTGAATTTTATCATCAGGATAACTTTTAGGTATGGATAACACCACCTAGGGACCATGGGTAGTAGGTCAGTAGGTGGTGTTGTTTTAGATTATATTGTTTATTACTGACCCGCGCGACTTCGTCTGCGTCACCCCGTTTTTGCAACATTTTTCAGTCCTGCTCAGCACCTGTTAGTCGTAGCATGATGTTATATACATATACCTTCCTCTTTAACCATTCTATCTATAGAAACAAACCGCATCAAAATCCGTTGCGTAATTCTAAAGATTTAAGCATATAAAGGGACAAGAAAAATAGGGACAGAGAACGCGACTTTATTTTATACTATGTAGTGATAGTGAAGTGATAAAACACGTAAATCTTAAATATCAATGCATAAATACACACTTCAATCCGCGAACGAGACTATTTGAAGACTCGACATCTCCCCCCATAGGAACAAAGCCGTCTGCGAGCATGAAAGGCAGAGGCTTTGAGTGTAGTTCAGTCACATCAAAATAGTAGTCCTTTCAAAGGCGGTGCTTGGGCGCGGGCCTGAATTCATAATTGTTACTAAGCGCCCTATCTTCTACTTTTTATAGTCGCCTGGTAATTATTAGCGATGATTTTTCCGTCTATTCCCACCTGTTCTGTTGAGTAGTTCTGTTGGCAGAACTACTGGTTATTTTTTCCCATTAGTTATGGCCACAGAACAAATGGGAAGGCAGTTCCCACCTGTTCTGTTGAGTAGTTTCTACTATTATACATATATTCATATTTATGCTTTTATATACCTACCCAAAGTGATTGTCGTACATAACATACATACATAACTCAAGCCTATATCCCCGAAGGGGTAGGTAGAGGTGCTAGCGCCCACATTTCGCCAGTTTATGTTTAGGTCCCAATGTGATAGGTGGCGAGCCGAATGAATAGAGTGTGTATTTATCGCAGGTTTATAAGTGCCCGGTTAATGCAATAGGCTCGCTACCTATTTTTCAAAATCAAAAATCATTTATTCTGCATAGACCAGTAAACGGAACTTACAAAACGTCAATATCAACAATATTTTATCAATATTACATATAAAATATACTAGGACCACTGTCTATGTTGTTTCATTTAGTTTTACTAATTCAATTAAGAGTGAATAATGCTAGTCATGCGGTATACAAAAAATATATCAAACATTATTTTATGCCAATATGAGTACCTACTATCAGGAGACTTTCTTACACCCTGTATGTGAACTGCCGGTCTCCTACCAGTAGTATTAAACCAGCCTTTAATTTATGTTCGCCTGGTAACTTCAAACTGAAGTATTATCGATCGACTCACCTTGATGGTGCAATTGACGTTGTTATATTGTTTGTGGGTTAAATCATATACCTACCTACTTAATGATGGAGTAGATGTATGGAATAAAATTGTTATAGATAGACCTAACTAGAAATTGTTCAACGTAAGTTAAGAATGGACACCCATCCTAAGAGACATAGATGAGTGTTTCTATATATTATTATACATATTACATACATATCTGCTATATAAAAATAAGTCGGGTTTTCCTTCCTGACGCTATAACTCGAGAACGCACGAACCGATTTCCACGGTTTTGCATTCGTTGGAAAAGCCTCGGGCTCCGTAAGGTTTATAGCAAAGAAAATTCAGGAAAAATTTCAACAGAAAAGCGGGAAAATCATTTTTCACATGGCGAAACGGAGTTCGCCGGGTTTGCTAGTTATGTTATGTTGTTATGTTTGAGCCCACTGTACATTAGATCTAATCATTATAAAACACCACTATTAATACGTAAATCGATAGTCCCACTAAGTATTTTTAATTTTTTTATGGCATGTCAATTTGACTTCACCTCGCCTGATGTTAAGCTGAAGGCAAAGTCTCATGAAAGAGGGTCACCATTGCAAACATGTTCAGTGCTACAATAGTGGCTCTCAGCTTGACGGCCTCATCAGATGCTTTTTCACGCCCCGCTTAAAGGATATCCATGAAAAATACATCATCATCACTACATAGTATAAAATAAAGTCGCGTTTTCTGTCCCTATTTTTCTTGTCCCTTTGTATGCTTAAATCTTTAGAACTACGCAACGGATTTTGATGCGGTTTGTTTCAATAGATAGAATGGTTAAAGAGGAAGGTTTATATGTAAATAACATCATGCTACGGCTAACATGCGGAGCAGGAATGAAAAATGTTGCAAAAACGGGGTGACGCAGACGAAGTCGCGCGGGTCAGCTAGTAAGTGTATATAACTGTTCATAGTCAGTTAGCAACAGAATTTGCCAGAAACAGCTCAGCGATTATATTTGTTGCCCTCAAGTAACATTATAATGGTTCGCTGGCGACGTGCACATTATTTGTCCATTATGACAAAACCGTATCAGGGTTGCCATATACGAAAATTAATATTATGAAAAAAAAAAGTGCAAATTGCTGTTGAGATGTCTACTCACTACCGTGAAGGTGTAAAGTGAAATAAAAAAAGTTAAATCTATAGAATAAATAAAATTGGAGTGTCTGTTTGTAATATTAAAATAACCGCTTTCTACTACATGCACATGAATATATATATACGGTACACATACCAAAATATATATCTTTAAAATTTTTGTCTGTCTGTCTGTCTGTTTGTTCCGGCCAATGTATGGAACGGCTGGACCGATTTGGACGGGACTTTCACTGGCAGATTCACTGTAATAAGGAGTAACTTAGCCTACTTTTATTTTAGATTTTTTTTTATTACATTCCACGCGGACGAAGTCACGGGTATAGCTAGTTATTTATAAAAATGTTGTAGGTATTCTGTACAATGACTACAGAATAGATTTTTTTTATAAAATTGGCATATTACGGGTGTTAAGATTTCACTCTGTGTGGCAAATTGAATTGGCGTTGCGTCGTGAAAGAAGATTTCTCACTTGAAATTATTATCCATACTAATATTATAAATGCGAAAGTGTTTGTCTATCTGTTACGCTTTTACGCTTAATTCACTGAGCCGATATTGATGTAGTTTGGTACAGAAATGGACTAGAGCGTGAGAAAGGAGGCTCGGCTCCCTTAATCGCGATAATAGGAATTTAAATACAAGTAGCTCTAGCATGAACTCCTATCGAATTCGTATTGTAAAAGTTTCGAGAGAAGGAGCATTGTTATTGGCAGTGTGCCTCTTGTGAATCTGTGTGCGTGTGTAGCCCGCCAATCGCAATGCTCCGTTCTGTCGATACCTTTACATTACGAATTCGATAGTATTTCGTGCCTGGATGAAAATTAGTGAGAAAGTTTACCATTTTTAAAGTAAAAATAATACACATGGAGTAAAGATTGGTATAGAACATGAACTATGTTTGGCTACTTAAAATCGACGTCCATACGGGCAAAGTTTTAGGAAACAACTAGTTTGCTAAATACATTTTGTTAACCTTTAAAAAATGATTAAGATTTAGAAATATTTTGCGGTGAATGTTCCGACAATGGTTTGTGTAATGTGTGTGTAATTTCAACTCGCTTGTCGAACTATCTGTAATTTGACTTGCTTGAAGCGTTGCTAGCTTAGTGATTAAGGACTTGGCCTTACGATCGTGAGGTCCCGGGTTCGAATCCTGGCCATTACACTACCGATGAGAACTCACTCCTAACACAAGCCATTGAGCTTAGCTGGAGGGGTTAGAGGGAATGTTAGTAACTTCGGTTGCTAATTTTCTTTAAAAAAAAAAAATTATAAAATTAAAAGAAACTAAAGTTGGTTATGCTCGTACATTATGCGACTGTAGTTCTCTTTTTCTAAACAAATTGAATTTCGACCGCGGAATCCGCTATCTTGCTAATATTTTTTCGAATCTGCTGATTGGTAGTTAAGACACGAAACTATAGTTAAGGAGCTGCAAGTAACATCTACTAAAAGTAAATACTATTTAGTGACCGTTTTTTGTTGTAAGTACTAAATAACTTAAACTCACGCCTATATCCCCGAAGGGGTAAACAGAGGTGCTAGCACCCACATTTCGCCAGTTTATCTTTAGGTCTCAATGTAATAGGTGGCAAACCTATTACAATTGACCGGGCACTTATAAATCTACGAAAAATACACACATAACTTCGAAAAGCATCGAAAAGTCATTGGTGTGTGCCATGGTAAACCTGAGATCGAATCCGAGACCTCGTCTCAACAGTCACCCATACCACTAGGCTACCGTGGCAGTTAAAACTGCTGGAAGTCTCCGTGGCAACCCTAAATAGGAAATAATTGCGAACCCATCCAGTCCGGAACATTACGATACATGAATTAACATTTGCATCCCTGGGCGTGTCGCATAGATGTATGATGAGAAATTAAAAGCCGTTTAGCACGTTCATTACGGCTTACGGACAACGACTTGCAAAATAAGTCGATTATCTCAAACTTACAGAGGAAATTATGATGGCGGTACTCCGGTTCGGAGAATTTAAGACATGGATATTGGTATTATACCGTATTTATATATAATAGCCTAGTGGTATGGGTAATGGACTGCTGAGACGAGGTCTCGGGTTTGGGTTTTACCATGGCACACACCAATGACTTTTCGATGCTTTTCGAAGTTATGTGTGTATTTATCGCTGGTTTATAAGTGCCCGGTTCATGGTAATAGGCTCGCCATCTATTACATTGGGGCATAAACATAAAATGGCGAAATGTGGGTGCTAGCATCTCTGTCTACCCCTTCTGGGATATAGCGTGAGTGCGACCTGCGTGCTTGCACAGTTATACTAAAACGTGTATGGTCGTAAGAGGCCGTTATACCATTTTTGTTGTCATACAGATTTCTGAAGCCAATAATTGTGTTTTCATATCTTTTGTTATAATCATTTTTTTTCATAGCACGTCAATTTGACTTTACCTCGCCTGATGTTAAGCTGAAGGCAAAGTCTCATGAAAGAGGGTCACCATTGCAACCACGTTCAGTGCTACAATGGTGGCGCTCAGCTTGACGGCCTCATCAGATGCTTTTTCACGCCCCGCTTAAAGGACCCGGGACTGTAGGAAGAAGGAAACACGTGCGCCGGCAAGGAATTCCATGACTTAATGGCGCGGCAGAGAAAAGACTCACCTAACCGCTTGGTTCTTGATGAAATATGGTTCTTGATGGAATATATTATCCTCCGTGTGTAGGAAACCTTGAGTATTATCAAGATAAACAGAATTTAACATCTACTTATAAATGGCGTAATGTTGCACTCAAAAACAAAACAAACTACACTAAATTGTGAAATAAAACCCAAACACTTACTTACGTACAAACAAAAACAGTTATCACACATATACGATATAGATGCAGGCGTTACCTTGCGGAAATCCATTATAAAGAGATATATATTGGGATATACATCTTCACACCTGTGAATCCCTGAATCTCTAAAGAAGTTGACAGACATTTCGCCAAGATTATCGGCCTCACATAATTTGAAGAGAGGAGGAGGGGTGGGGGGAGGGGGGATTTTCTTGCCGAGACGTCCCCTACGAGAGTAACCTACACAGTCTTGAAGACTACTAAGTTATAGAGCTATCCGAAAACAGAGGATGCGGTCGGGACTTTAGGGCTCCCCGACTCAGACTTAGGTTAGAACGCCTCAAAACCCAACCTGTCTGAATCGTGGCGCCCTAAAACGCCTCCATTCCTTTCATGCTTTCTTTTTTTTATAAACCACCTATTTTTATAGCGACATTTTGGGAATGGGTCATTTTGGGAAAGAGACCTTATGGAAAATTCTGGGCTACAATGCCCGAAACCCATCTGATAAAACACCGAGAGACATTCAACTCTTCGCCGATGTTCTAGGTTCTGGAGCCTAAAGTCACATAAAATAATGTCGAAACTTGAAATTACACACTTTTTGCAGAGGTGTATTAAACACCCACATTTCGCCAACTATGATTTTCGGTCCCACGTAATAGGAGGCGAGCCTATTGCCGCCAAACGGGCACTTTGTAACAAATGGGTATTCCGAAAATTTCTAACCGGAAAAATTTGCAGCTAAATAGATTTCGAAAACATAATTTACTCGATTCCTTGCTATGCGGAGTAAATAGCTAGGAAATTAATTACGTGCTTAGCCGCACAAGCACTACTAATTAACGTCTTAGAGAGTATCAGACGAGAGTATCACACTTTTGAACACATCAGAATTGCACTTCTTATCATTATCAAGATAAGCGAATATTTATGAATGTAATTCGTTTGCCAACTTCTCTTGGCTATGCTATCGAAATGTTTCTAAGCCAAATATCTTGCCATCACCCGCATTAGTACTATTTCTCCGGAACATATTTAATGTCAGTGTAAAACTATTCACCGGTAGCCTAGTGGTATGGGTAAAGGACTGCTGAGACGAGGTCTCGAGTTCGATCCCAGGTTTACCATGGCACACACCAATGGCGAATCAAGTTATGTGTGTATTTATCACAGGTTTATAAGTGCCCGGTTAATGGCAATAGGTTCGCCACCTATTACATTGGGACCTAAACATAAACTGGCGAAATGTGGCTAGCACCTCTGCCTACCCCTTCGGGGATATAGGCGTGATATTATATATAAAAAATTCGTGTAAATGGGCTTTAACTGTGTGAACAATACTTTACAGCATACTTACGAGAAACATCTATAAAGCAGTCCAAGCCGTCTGCATTGTCACGCTTAATGAATACAACAAATGCAATACCAGTTAAGTGACAAAGAAATTTGTGGTAGCTATAATGTTCTAATGATATCACGCGATACGCCTCGAATAACCAAGCCGCTAAATGCCCATTCTCACGACACGAGTAGTGTTGCCAACATCAACGGTCTGAATTTCCCATAAATCTGATTGACAATCCACAATCAATTTACATGCATTCAATATATGTAGGTACGTCTTTTTCATTACGGAATGGGTAGAGGTGAATTAACACCCACATTTCACCAACCATTCGGTCTTAAATAATAGGGGGTTAGCCTATTGTTGATGCATCTGAGGCTGAGTCTGGGCTGTATATGTATATCCGTCTGATGTTAAACAGCGCTATCTTCTAGTCGCCTTGTACGACACCACTTGGCAGGATATGGGGTTTTTTACTCTGGCGGTAATCTTGAAATTAAGAAAATCAATAGGTATTATCTAGCTTTTATCCAGAAATGTTTATTACGAAATACTTAAGTATAAATTAAATATATTTATTGCAAATATCTCATAGTTTCCACGTGTTTTGTATGTGTCCGTTCGAAAATTTTTGTGTTACATCGTAAATTTCAATAAGCTGGATGAAATTGTGACAATAAAGGCGTAAGGTACCTTTAGATTCGTCTTAAAACCTTAAGTAAACCTCGTTAGTTGTTTTAAGAAAGAAATGACAGATTATAGGCGCTAAATTATCGTTTTACAAAAAAATACATTTCAATTTTTATGTGTGTACGTAAAAAGAAAAAAAAGGAAACCATTATTCTACACAATTATTTTCAGTATTGATATTGATATCATTGTTGTGTGATAATTCCCACAGTTTGGGTAATCCCCCACATGTTAGCAACACTGGACACGAGTACAAAAACTCTCAGCTCAGCGGAGTTCCGTTCACCCTTTCTCGATTATAATGTTACTCGAAGTCGGTGTTAATTTTCTATAATAATTACGAAAGTTTTTATGGGTGCGTGTGGAAGAGTTCATTGTGGAATTATATAATAGTGCAGGTTCGTCCAGGGTTACGGGGTCGAGGGGTACTGCGGAGTTCATTCTAACGGTACGTACCGGTACCGACTAGACTAGCGACACACTCGTAGCGTGTCTCCCTTCTTTTGATTTGCCAGCGAATCACTTAAAGCCGTTTGTGTACACTTAACCGCCGCGCTAACTGAATAGGTACCTACGTCTCGTGCGAATCGTCAAACCTCTGTAGAAAGTTGAAGATTGTCGCGTACGTGCCGCCATCGCTTCCCTAATTACCTCGTTCAAACAATCGTCTGGAAAGCGGTAAAAATTCTAACACCGTCGACACGAAAGTCAATTCTGGTGAATTTGCATAAAGCCCGAGTCGGGCTTTGACGTTTCGATTTTCGCTAAATTAACGCTCGCCGGGTTTCGTACTCGACGAAAGAAAGAGTTAGATTTTCCACTCCCGTTCGTTTCCGTCGCGCGGTGTCTCTTTCATTTAGAACGGACTTCATTCGTGGGCAATAAATTCATGTCGCCGAAGTTTCTGCCGTCTTTTTGCTAGTCAAATAATTTTATCTTCATCAAGACTCCATTTTGTTATCATAATTGGATTCAAGGAAATTACTTTCTGATCAAGCGGTGCTGCGGATGGGTCAGTTCGTTTTCGATTACATTTATTAAACGATATTCGGATTTGTAAACAGTACCATGTGTTTCTAGACGAGACTGCGGTCGTGCGGTACACAGTTACATCGATGCGGTTATATCTCGACGAGAGACGTGCGGTACGTACGTGACTGCAAGATGACCAAGAAGAGCCGTGGACTATTTGCATAATAAGCCCGTCCGCCGCTTCGGGAGATTAAACTTTGGCGTATGACGTCGTGGTTGCAGCTCTCGTATAATTCAATAGTGGATAACTGAATCCAACTCCCCATGCGGAGCTGTCGCCCGCTCCGTGATTGGATGTACCTACCGATTTACGTTACGAGTACGTAGGGAGACGGCCTGAAGCGATCGCTCTGTAACAGACCCCGTCTTTGTTGTCGTGCATGCGAATACGAATATTGGAAGCGGAAATAATTATCCAATATTTTCTGTGCCATAGCAGTGAATCTTTGTAGCGATTTGATTCAATTATTTATACCGTGCACAGCGGTGGGCTGGAGGCTCACGTTGCAGGTTTAAAAGGCCATTAAAATGTCACAGGCTTGATGTAGGTAAACTGATCGTGTCCCTCGAGGCGAAGAGGATAATTAATTATTTATAGTTCTTGTAAATGAGGAGCCGTGCGGTTGTGCTGACTGACAGACTCTGTCGAGGAGTGCCCGCGGGCGCTGACATCTGTCTGAGGAGATGATCAGTTACTGTCATGTCCCAAAAATTTCGTTATTAATTCAGAAGTAAATACTATCGTCAGCGGGGTGTGTATTGTCGCCGCGGGCGGACGAAACTCTAGTTCTCTCTTTGTTTGTCGTTGGTGTTTGGAATGCGCGGCGTCTCTGTCCTGTGTATGGGCGCGTCCCTCTCCGGAAGAGGGTCGCCGGGTCCGGCTAGTAATAAATACCCGTGCGGCCCACTCCACCGTTTCACTTTTCTCAATTTCGTTGACCCCATTAACAGAGACGCGCTCCGTTTGGCGCGTAACCCTCTCGCGTGCTGTTATTGTCACATTCATTGTCAATTAAATGCTATTCGCTTCTAAATATGAAATTGTATAGTAAAGGCTAAACTTTAGAGTATAGGTGAGAGGTTTAGCGACGTCTCGTTGCCTTCGGAGCGAGCTTGAGGACACGTAAACGAGACACAGAAAACACTCCCAAGCTCCCGGCGGAGGGATAGGGTGGGATTGCATTACTCGCAAAGCCCTCGAAACGCAATACGATGCAGACTTATGAGCTACCGCGTCAACGTCTAGACGGAATAAGTACGAGTACAACACGTTGATATCGATTATGCGTTTAAGAGAAAATTATGTAAGTGGGGAGGAATGCGTAAGCCCGGAGTGTCCCGGGGGACGCCGCACAAAGCGTGGCTCGTTTCTTAATTACTCTTGACGCTAGATATTTTCCCCCGAATGCGGTAAAGGGTGACATCTGACGGGCGAAGGTCGGTTGACGCGCGGATCGACGACTCGGCATTTCGTCGGTAATACTGCAAACACGCTTATCTAGCATTGTATTACACGTGCATTACACGAAACTTTATACGAGAAAATTGAAGGTACGATTTCGTAGATGACCGCACAACGCATCAGCAGACAGCGTACCATGGTTTAGATATAAATGTGATAATAATGTATATTGTTTTTCATCGCGGTTTTACAATTGTGTTGATTATTCGTATCAAAGTTTAACAAATGACGAACGACAGGTCATCCGATCGCACACACTGCTCATAGAAATAAAATACACTCATGTCCGCAATTGGATCATTTGTCTATATTTAAACATTGTCATTATTTTACCTTGATATGGGTAAATGGCCCTATGAAAGGAATTAAAACAATATTATCATATCAAGCCTATTACAAATCCAACTATTAGGTAATCTGTGCTACTACACGGTACGCTGTATTCGCTACATGCCTGTGTATTTGTCGTAGGAATCATACCTTAAAACATCGTATCCTTATTATTTTAACGGCTTCTTTCATTTTTAAACTGAAAATGTTGAATAAAGATATGATTCCGTTGTCGACTACACACCACAACAACAGACGCGAACAGCAGATGATGTGTCGTTGCGTCGTATCAACACATCTACTACACACGTCTGCAGTCATATGTCGTCGGCTACGAACTACTACCTTTATTTATGTGTTCTGTAGACTAGACTAGGTTTATGTACCAAGTTGTCGCTCATTTGATAATAGAGACAAAGGAAAACTGATATCTCAAATTGGCTACATTTGTGAAATGCGCGGTTGTGAATGTTCTAATGCTAATTACGCCGGTTTTGCAGTGTCCCCGTCGATTAGTCGTCGCTCTTCCCGCTGAAACAAATGCGCCTCTCTCCCCTTTGAATATAATTGTGAAAACATTATGATGCCTGCCTCGTTCTCTGTTAATTATCCTAAAATGTGATGTGTATATTACGCTAAATGAGCGAATACCTCAGCTGTATCAGTTTACTGAATTCTCTAGTTATTAACTTGTTGTATACCTACCGGCATATATACAAAAATAGTACAAAAATGTGCAGTAGGTAGGTACGCATTTTTTTGGGTGGCAGACAAGCAAAGACCCACCTGATGGAAAGTGGTTATCGTGGCCTATGGATGTTTACAACACCAGGAGTACATTTATGTATGCACACTCGTGCTGGAGGAGGGAGAGGGATATCTCACCTCCGACAATTAAGTCCGACATAATCACCTCCACCGGCTTTGGTGAGGGTGGTATTTCTGGCGATTTTGTGCACAGAGAAAAAAGGGTCTCCTATGGCGGTAGCCTAGTGGTATGGGTAATGGACTGCTGAGACAAGGTCTCGGGTTCGATCCCAGGTTTTACCATGGCACACCAATGACTTTTCGATGCATTTCGAAGTTATGTTTTTTTTTTATCTATGGCACCTCAATTTGACTTCAACTCGCCTGATGTTAAGCTGAAGGTGTGTATTTATCGCAGGTTAATAAGTGCCCGGTTAATGGCTAGGCTCGCCACCTATTACATTGGGACCTAAACATAAACTAGCACCTGTGCCTACCCCTTCAGGGATATAGGCGTGAGTTTATGTTATGTTATGTAAGTACTACCGTTATGTAGTTCGAATAAGTTGATTGTTTCATTCGTTTGTGTAATAATAGTTTGTAAAGTTCTCGATGTCGGGCCGTTGCGGTTCGATGCCGGCGGACACGATGTTCATTTAAAACTAAATACGAATAACAAAATGAATTCACATGATAGTAATCAGAATAAGGGATAACGGGACGTCGCTTTGTTTAATATGTGATTTAATTAGCTTTTGCTCAAAGCATGGGATGTAAAAAATAGTATAGAAATGGTCAGCAAATAGTCTGACATTAGTTACTCTGGTCACGTTACATAAAATAGTGGTGTGATTGGTTATTATTTAAATAACTTTTTTTTAAAGTACGAGTAGAAAATAGTATAGAAATGT
Organism: Pelosia muscerda; assembly: GCA_963691645.1. Taxonomy (NCBI): domain Eukaryota; kingdom Metazoa; phylum Arthropoda; class Insecta; order Lepidoptera; family Erebidae; genus Pelosia; species Pelosia muscerda. Next base: position 2,110,670 of record OY829113.1, read on the forward strand.
GACACAAAACAGCGACATAATTAGCTTTTTGCGTAAAATACGGGATAAGAAATAGTTATTTGTGCAACAAGAGAGCAAAACTGTTTTTTGCTGCGAGTGCTGATTTTGAATCCTGAGCAAGCGAGGGATTCTAGGATTGAATCACGAGCGTAGCGAGTGATTCTACTGTAGAATCCTGAGCGTAGTGAGGGATTCAAATGCACGAGATGCAAATAATTTTGCTCTCGTGTGGCACACATTACTTTTCACTTCAGCAGCGAGAACACATAAGAAATATTACTTAGAAGATAATGCAACACTTATTAACAGAACAGAACACCTATTATTAATTAAAATAATGCTGAAAATTTTAAAAGTTAATAATTAATCTAAATTACTTATTGCTGTTCTGCAAATTTAAAGTTGAAAGTTAAAAGTTAAATTTTATACCCGTTATTTTTAAGGTGTGTTCAGAAACAGCGTACGTGCCATTTCATTTTTAAAATGTTGATAATAGTAATCATTATAAATACTTATGTATTACTTATTTTGGTATTCAATAACATTACTTAATTATTAAATAATGTAAATAAAATACATGGTTATTCTTTTACAAATATCTTTCAAATTTAGAATTTCGAAATAGGACCTTTGACGTGCCATAAATTAAAAAAAAATCCTTCAAAATACTTGTGTCGAACTTTTTTATGGACGGCCAAGAGACAGAGTGCAGTGTATGTAGTTCGAAAGTTATTCGCGGAACAATTCTTTTTGAATCTATGGTTGGCACTCTTTGTTGAAAATTAAAAAAAAATAATTAAAAAGCTACTTTGTCTCACTGAGTGAGCAAAATCGCATTTTGCACACTGTTTTTACGCAGCAAAACTGACTTGTTTGAGCTGCTGTGGTGAAAAAAATATTTTTGAATTTGAATTGGGAAATCTGAAACGTCAAATTTCCAATGGTAGGTAGTTATATAGTAACCTCGATGATATGGAATTCACCCGTATATATATATATATATATGACGGGAGCCTTCCCATGATAGCTGATGTCTAAAATAGTTAGACTTAGCTAATAAGTATTTTGTAAGAAATAAAATTGGAGATGTGTGAAGTGAAGTGAGATTTTCCAATCAAAATTGAAATAAAATACTGCTAAAACACCTCTGCCTACCCTTTAATACATACAGGCGTGAATATGTGTAATAGTTCAAAGTATTTTATCTATAAGTGACGTTACCAAGCAACAGTAACCTATTTACTATTAAATTTATATCCAAATGTAATAATAAATGTATCATATTCGCAATAAATGTCAATTTGCGATTAACATTTGGGACATTATCAAAGGTTTTGACATGAGGGAGAGACACTTCAAATGATATAAATTCAAATTTACAGATGTTGGAGTTAATATATGTTGATTGATTCATTATCTTTGAGCATTGGATAGATGGATAGATAGGTAGGTAGGTACAATTTCAGTAGGAATTCACATTAGACATCGGTGTGAATCTTTAGACGCTATTGCGAAAAACCTGAGGGCTACAATTGTCACATTATCGATGTCTTTTGAACATCTTTTCTCAGATTTTAGCATACCATCAGGTGAGGTGAAGTCTATTATTCTAAATAATGACCAATTCGAAAAAGTGAGACACTGACTTAACTCGGTTTCTTTCGAGTTTGTTAAACATCTTTTGGCGTATAATTTTAGATTGACATAGATTGGTCATTTACAAATTCACTGTTGAATTTATCGGGATATTTACCATTTTTGTTTATTTTGTTGAATACCCGATATTTCGGCGCTGTTGCAAGCGCCATGATCACGGTGTACTCTGAAGTGAAGTGAGAGATAAATTTTTAAAGTACTCCTTTATCGTATCGCAAAGAAAGGAAGTACTGAACTATTTTGTTCATGCCTGTATTGATTGCACTGTATAAAGGTGACATATATGTGTGTGCGCGCGCGTGTGTGTGTATACGTGTGTGTGCTTTCGTTCGTACGAAGTGGGTCTTCTGTGTGTATTTATTTTATGGTTCATCCGACAGGCTCGTGAGTGACCCCATTCCGGAATGTCACTGAGCTCTTAAGGTAATATAATGAACCCTACGATGCTTGGGGACAAATTAATCGGAAATAATGTGTCACATTTCCGATTTCCAGAGTTGGATACTTTTCCATGGTTAAAATAAAAGTTTTTTTTTTTATACCACTTAGGTGGCAGACAAGCGCACGGCCCACCTGATTGGTGTCTGATTAGGGATGGTAATAGGGTTAAAAATTTGAGCTATTTTTTGTTTAAATGTTTTTATTTATTTTTAATCATTCACGCAACCTGTAATAATTACACTACATAGTCAAATACTAACTGCAAATAAAAAACATAATGGTGGAACTATTCTGGTGCGTCCAGATTTGTGACATGAACACCGCATAGCGTGGCATCAAGACATGACGTTGAGTGTGGACGTAACAGCTTGTAACGCATAAGTACACAAAATTAGAGTCGTGCTAACACGGCCATCAGTCAAGCTCAGCTATCACGCAGCTGAATACTCGACAGACACGCACTTTTGACACGGTCACGATAAAATGTTACGTAAATGTAGACGCGGCATAACACACACTACATTAGTACATACCTCAAAGGGCTCACGTCCAGACTATAATATTTTTTCCCACAAATAGTCGGGATACGTGCGCGCGTGATAACCGCTGTACCGTTGAACCATCTGTGGCTATAGACTGTAGTCGGAGATAAGGACGTGACCATGTATCATTACCCCATATCTGTAAATCCTCTGTGTACTATTTTGAAGCTGGATTATCTATACGTGTTTCCTTCTTCCTAAAATCCTGGGTTAGGGCGTGAGAAAGTCTTGTCGTTTTGGAATATAGCATTGAATAAAAACGACGACTTTTAGGACTAAACAGAGGTAGGACATGACATCCCGTCTCAATTGAGCAGTCCGACTGGGGAAGTACCTCTGCTCTACAGAATATTGCGGTTAATAATAACTTGGTGTTTCTCGACGGTGACTAGGGTAGTCAGAGCTCTCGGGAAAGGATTTGTGTTGTCAGTGGGAATCCTGCATTGTCTTCTGCACTGACAGCACAGAAAATCTCTTCTAAATCTTTCCTGAGATTTTGTCTTCAGCTCATCGATAGGCGAGGTGAAGTCAAATTGATACGTGTCCTATATAAAAACAGAAGTATTTTCAACGCCCTGTAATGATTTTTATTCCATACTGTACCGTGTCCTATATAAAAAGGTAGTATTTTTCATCGCCCTTTTACTGTTCTTTATTCCAGACTCTACCCCACTTAACCAAAATTATTGAAATAATAATAAACTACCCAATTCACTCTCCACAATACCGCAGTCAAACATTACTTCTGTCATCCACAAGCCTACATTCCAACCTCCATAACACAAATTTTGAATTTTATGCCCTAAACGCGTATTTCCAACAACTCCTTCAGAATCATATTACTAGAATAAAAAATGGGACGTTTAGCTAATCCTGCAACGCAATGTGTAGCCGCATTTGAGAAGGCACGCATCGGTCTGTGGAGAACAGCAGGGCTCTCTCAAAAACTAGAAAATATAGGCTCTTACTGTCCCAGCGCTGGTCGAAAGAATAATTCAGTGAATTTACTGTATTGTCACTGGAATTGGAGAGATTTGGACTCAACCGGTGTGAGCGAGATGGCATACAAGCGTGCTGTAACAGAGAGAGATGGAATTTAAATTTAGGATATGACACACTTTATAAAGTTGAATCGTCAGTGATGTGGGTTTCGGATGTAGGTGATGAGGGAATTTGTGAAATATGTGTGAATTTATTTAAATAAATAATGTGGCCTTAAAACCAATGAGTTTTATGTTTTTTACGAGTATGGAACAAAACAATTGGTAACGCGTAAGGAAGAGTATTGACTAGAAAAAATAACGACTTTTATGGTTTCTAAAAGGCACACTATGCATATATAGATAGGTTTTATAATTCATTGTCTCAATTTATCTATTTTCTGATGCCGTTCGCAAATTCGAAATCCATTCCCGCCTCACCCACAAACCATACACAAATTTTGTATTAAACAGCTTGATCAGTATACATAGAAGTCATTACTTAAGACCTTATTAATCTACCCACGCGATGTAAACACATTTCATCTCCACACTATCGGTTCTATGAAGTAAACTAATAAAACAGAAGTGGATATGTCCCTTGTCTATCAGAGAGTCATTACTAGGGGAACAGACTCGAGCCGAGTTGCTTCAAACTTATCGGCCAAGTGTGATTTCTATTCATGACGTGCACGCAACCCGCCACATATTGCGTACAGTACACTTTCTAACTGTCTGTGTAGACGGGACACGAATCAGATTCACTTGACTTGGTGAATAAGATGATTTATTGACGAATTTTTGTGGACGCGTATTTTCAGTTTGAGAACTTATGGTATACATTGTAAAGCATTTTTTTAATTTGTGATAACGTAATTGCGTACTGGTTGTATGTTATGTGGTATTCTGATTCCAAACTATATTCCAATTCATAAATTTTTAGAAATATCATTCTTTGTAACAATATTAATTCTGCTTTTTTCCAGTGAAAATCTTAACCATTAAACTAATGTTTTACTGACGAAATTGCAGGAATAAAATGTGGTAAAGTAACAAGGTTCAATATCGTCTTTTCACAATTTCTTAAAGATATAATTTAAAAATACATAAAAGAAGTCTAAACTGTTTAAATTCCTTATGAATTTTCAAACGCGTTACAGCATAATGATGTATTCCCAAGATAAACAATACTTTTGATTGCGTCGTGCGGGAAAGGGAACTAGTTTCTTCAACTTGTATGAAGATATTGGCTTCGCAATGCCCTGGGGAGGGCACAGGTCAGAGATTATATGACCTTTGATATCTGCAACGTTTACTACCGAAGTAATGAATCTGTGGTTGGCATGAACTATGAAGAAATGCGGTTTTGCGGCGCAAACCCTATTTGATTGGATACAATGTGTTTGTAAATGTGCAGCTCTTCGTTCTAAAATGTTTAAAAAAATATAATTTTTAAATTTCATATGCCATGGTACAGAACAAAATTTGAAATTTGAATATAAGCAATGGGTAATTCAATTTAATTGTGAATCGTTTGTGAGAAATAAACATCTCTACTGCTTTATTATTATTAGATATAGATAAATAGTGTTGTGACTCATGATCACACGTGACTTATAAGTTAAAAGTGATATTTTCAACCGACTTCATAAAATACGAAGGTTATTACTTCGTACTACCCCAATCGAGTTTACAAAAAAGATACAAAATTTCTACTCCAATACGATACTAGCAGTATTTTTGGGCAATATACGTGCTGGTTGCACGGAATAATTAAAAAAAAAAATGTCCCGCGGGCTACAAACCCACTGGAAAAAAATTAAAAAAGTCCACAATATCCAACCTAAAATAACAAATGAGGATTGTAAGTTCGCAAACGTAGAGAACATTGAAATACAGACGGAAACCACTGCTGGCTGGAAACTGCAACAAACAAACAAAATAGTAAAAAAATACACTAACCTCGTAATGAAAATAAAAATATGCAGTGTTTTATATTCCCTGCATTCTGTATTTTTATTTATAGCAACTATCCATAGAACTTCGTCCGTGTGTACTTAAAAACGTTTTTGAACGGAACTCTGATTGCTGTTTTTCCAAAATCAAAATAGCTGAAGTTACGTTTTAGAACGTCAACTAAATTCAACTACTTTGAAAATTCGCTGAAACTTATTTGTAATTACTCTAACAATCAAATATATTGGGGGAGGGGGAAACCCACTACTCACCCACGGTTTAACAATCCAAACGATAGCAATAGCAAAATATTACTAATTATCATCGAAAGGAATACCAAACTGCACTCATCAAAGCAATTTAAAATTACTTTTTAACCGAGGAGATATGATTTCGTATGTACAATATTCCGCAAGTGCGAAAAACAAAAGCCTCGACGCGTGTTTCGCCTCTACACGAGGCATCTTCAGGACTGCTGTAAAAGTAGAACTCTGTGGAAGAAGAAATATTTTTACTTGCTATGAGAGGTGCGGTTTGGCATTCCTTTCTATGACAATTAGTGATATTTGACTATTGCAATCGTTATGATTGTTAATCTGTCGGTACCCCTCCCTGGCCCAATATATTTTCTCGTATTGAATTTCTGCCATGTTACGCCTACTTCTCATATGTATTGTATCTGTATCTCGTCTGCGCAGCCCCCAAATATTCCAATAGGCCTGCAATTCACTTACCCTTGCTTCGTAAATTGGTCTAGAGTTGTGGTATTATCGCTTCGAAACTATCGACGTATCGCGTCCCTTGGACTTTTCCTCTTCCCTGTATTGGACAATTTTGATATAATATTGACAAGTTTCCTACGACATTTTGTTCAGAGAATCAGTAAAGAAGCTCCCACGTCCCACTGGACAAGATTCGTTGTTTAGCGAATATTTAATTTTGCGGCAATTTAAGAACGCGTCCGATTTTGGTACAGCATGAAATATGAAACGAAAATAGTGACAAATGAAAATACTGTTTATGAAAACGAATTACATATGATGGGATACTATTTCACGAATGCGAATTCTCCTTGAAAACGAAAGTAGGGTCACGTGTTGGATTATTTGATTGTATAACTTGTTTGTATCAGAGATAACGATATGTTTTGAATGTCACATTAAATAGACGTCCGTAACAGCTGATAGGCAGAGTACTTTAAACTTTTATATAAGCAGTATGTACTGGTAAAACAAACAAACACGTACTAGTAGGTACAATATGAGGTTCCTATAGAGACAGTAAGAGTATACCATCCCTTTTTTATCCTACGCAAAATCCCCACGGATACTAATCGTGCCGGGGCCGAAAAGAGTGGTTATGTCTGACTCAAAGCGACTAAAACGCACGCCATCTTTGTTTTTTTTTTATTTTTTCTTTATTTATGGCACGTTAATTTGACTTCACCTCGCCTGATGTTAAGCTGAAGGTAAAGTCTCATGAAAGACGGTCACCATTGCAAACACGTTCAGTGCTACAATGGTGGCGCTCAGCTTGACGGCCTCATCAGATGCTTTTTCACGCCCCGCTTAAAGGACCCGGGACTGTAGGAAGAAGGAAACACGTGGCGTTTATAGGCCACGGTACCCATTTTCATTTAGGTCATCGCTATTTGACAAAGTATATCCATACTATTTTATATTACAGTTACTATATCTCTGCCTACCCGCTTAAACAGTCATGTACACGCGTAATATAAAAAATCAAATATGACTAACAATATACACAGTCGTCAGGTGAATCACAAATTTCGCATGCAAATGTGATAGCGTTCGCGGCGCGTGCGCAGCGGCTGTGGCAAAACAATTCGGTAATACGTGAAGAGCGAGCAGTGTCGGCCGGGTCAACGACCTCGGTAACAATACTATCGTGGATGTTTACTTTGGCCTGACTGACCCGTTACTCGTTGACGATAACGTTCTACACCACTCATCCGATGCTGCATGCGTTTGCGCAAATAATTGCAACCTAAATACTAAAAGAAGTGGTCAAGTGAGGGTCAAACTTGCGCTACGTGGGTTCTGTGTTAATTGTATTAAGAAACGAATTTATCACTACATAGTATAAAACAAAGTCGCGTTCTCTGTCCCTATGTCACTTTGTATGCTTAAGTCTTTGAAACTACGCAACGGATTTTGATGCGTTTTTTTTAATGGTAGAGTGATTGAAGAGAAAGGTTTATATGTATGTAACATCATGCTACAACCAACAGGTGCGGAGCAGGAATGAAAAATGTTGCAAAAACGGGGTGACGCAGACGAAGTTGCGCGGGTCATCTAGTGCTACATAAAACGCAATATACTCTGATTGCGTTGAATTAGATGTTTGATTTGTTAAAATGTTACCGGCTTGAATATTAATTTGGTATGGATTTCAACTTGATATATCCATGTAGTTTTCGTCTCATGTAGTATCAATTCATGTAGATATCGCCATTGGTCATTGGAGCATCGGTTGTTGAGGTCAGATGGCAGTCGCTTCACGAAAAATATCGAAGTTCAGCCGCATCACAGTTAGACTGAAAAGCCGACCCCAACTGAGTTGGGAAAAAGGTTCAGGGAATGATGATATTCATGTAGTTTTCTGTTCTATGTATATTCTGTCGATCGACGGCTTTTCCACGACCATCAGCCTGGCAGAATTGGTTTGGAGTTGCCATCGTGATGTAGTAATTTGTTTCACGGCAGCGCTGCTACTCACGGAGAGGGCTCGAGCATAGGTTTTGCACTTCGGGAAGGCTTACTACGTCCCCTCCTATCCATGTAGTAAAAGGTCTTGATAAACAAATAGACAATTTTTTTATAAACTCACGCCTATATCCCCGAAGGGGTAGGCATAGGTGCTAGCACTCACATTTCGCCAGTTTATGTTTAGGTCCCAATGTTATAGTGGCGAACCTATTGCCATTAACCCGGCACTTATAAACCTACGATAAATACACACATAACTTCGAAGTATCGAAAAGTCATTGGTGTGTGCCAACCCGAGACCTCGTCTCAGCAGTTCATTACCCATACCAATAGGGTACGAAGACGTAAAATAGTAGTATTTTTTTTTCTTTTGAGCTAGGGAACCTTAAAAAAACTAAACGTATCGGTTGCCTAACGTTTGCGTGTTCTCACGCGTTAGACCACTAAGTAATATTTTGTGTTACATTGTTTGAATGTGGTTGGTTTTGTTGCAATTTCTAGTTATGTTGTACTGTAGGGCATTCAACTGCTAAGTCTGAAGCATTTCCCGCTTACAAAAAAAAAGATTTATAATATAGATGCGTACATACATACATATGCCTAAGCCCGTAATACCCGAAAGGGGTCTATTCTATTGCATTGGGACTCCTTTTTCCGCACGGAGGTAGGACACGACGATATCTCCCGTCCGAAATGAGCTGTCCAACTGGGGAAGTACCTCCGCCCTACAGAAGACCGCGGTCATAATAACCATCGTGTTGTGTTCCCGCCGGTAAGTAGGGTAGCCAGAGCTCACTATACCCCTCCTTACCCTCCCCTTCCTAGCCTCCCCACCCCTTCCCAGCTCTACCCCTTTCCCTTCAGGGTGGGCAGCGCGTGTGTGACACCTTTAGTGTTGCACACGTTCATAGGCCACGGTGGCCGCTTTCCATCAGGTGGGCCGTGTGCTTGTCTGCCAAATACGTAGTATAAAAAAAAACCTAGCCTCCCTTTTTGTTCCATTGTGCCTGCAGGGTTACTGGCTAGAGCAGCCAGCACAGCTCCGCTCAGAAACGCAGAAGCTCACTAGGGCTTCACAGGCTTCGCGGAGCGACCTCACTGTGCCGAGGATTTGTGATCGTTGGGGGGCTACTGCCTCGCATTCCAGTATTACGTGGGCAGCCGTTTCCTCGGCAACGAAGCAGCCCCTGCAGAGGGGGCTGTCTGTTAGACCGATGGTATGTAGGTGTTTGTTGAGGGGGACCCGAAGGGGTATGCAGAGGTGTATTAAACACCCACATTTTACCAACTATGATAGCCTATTGCCGCTAATCGGGCACTTTGTAAAAAATGCGAAGTATGAAAAATAATTTGTCAAGGTACTAACCATTAAGTGTGTGGTGCGATGTGTGCTCTGGAGGGTAGCCTTACGCCTTTTTTATACTACTTAGGTGGCAGACAAGCACGCGGCCCACCTAATGGAAAGTGATTACCGTTGCCTATGGACGTTTGCAACACTAGATACGTCATATTCGTGCTGCCGACCATATAGAGAAGTGGGGGAAGGGAGAAGGCTAAGAAAGTATCTGTGCTGTCAGTGCAGAAGACACAGAAGGGTTTCTCGGTCTTCCCACAGACAACACAAAATCTCTCCAGTGAGCTCTGGCTACACTACTCACCGCTGGAAACACAACACAAGGTCATTATTAGCCGCGGTATTCTGTAGGGCGGCGGTATTTCCCCAGTCGGACTGCTCAATTAGGGCGGGAGATACCCTCATGTCCTACCTCCATTAAAGCCGAATAGATTAGGATTGTTAGTACCCTAGAATCATAATAATAACATTTTATACAGTAGATATTCTGTATAGAATGTAATGTTATCAACTTCACAGACAGACACACAGACAGATACGCCCAGAAGCAATTTATATAATATAGTAATGATAATGAAATACAAATTATATTTTTATGTGTTACCGTCAATGTGTGTAAATCGGTATTTTTGTAAAATATAAATATTTTGATTATTTATACTGTTGATTGATGGCACTTGGTAGAACTTATTGTTATACATTATTGATAACACACTTGTACTTCTCCACTGTATTTATTTTTGTACCGAACCGGTTTCGCCTTGCGGCATAGTAAACCCTTGAGAATGTAGATATCCCGAATGCCTATATCCCGAAGGAGTAGGCAGAGGTGCTAGTACCCACATTTCGCCAGTTTATTTTTAGGTCCCAATGTAATAGGTGGCGAGCCTATTGCCATTAACTGGGCACTTATCGTAAGTCATTTATTTGTGCCATGGTAAAACCTGGGATCGAACCCGAGACCTCGTCTCAGCAGTCCATTACCCATACCACTAGGTTACCGCGTATACCTAGGTGATATGAACAATACCTGAATAACAAGTTTACAGTTAACACACACACACATTATTCTTTAACATGTCTCGCGCAACGATATCGCTGTACCTACTGTCGTAAACAGGGCCGTTTGTCATCACATTGTGGCTACTTCAGACGGCAATACGCGCATTTATTAACTCCATTTTTATAGGTTAGGGTCAATGAACTGTTCAAGCGTTTTAGATTGCGAAGTTCTTTTTTTTAATTTATAGCACTTAAGTGGCAGAAGTGGCTTATTCGGGGACTAAATGAGGACATTCCCACATTAAGGGAAGGGGGTCATCTCAAAGAGATGTCGTGTCTGCCGGGGTGTGAGAGATATATCTTGTATAATCTCATCTCCGGCAATCAAAGACAATAGACAGCGTTATAGTCATTTCGAGTCCGATATAGTCACCGCCACCGACTTGGGTGGATGCGGTATCTGTCGATCTACTTCATCTAGCGCTTCGTCTAGTACATTTACTAATAAAATTTATTTTAGTAAAACTTAATACTCCGAAGGGACTCCAACCAACTTTCCCTTACAGGGGGTATAAGTTCTAACCGCGGAATCACGGAGCCAAGTCTGTACTATTCCAAATTCTCCTATACAACTATTTCGAGGTGAAATGGGTAGAGTATTCACCATTTTTCAATCTAAATATGATTTGAAACAGCCAACTAATTGTCTTAAAAATTTCAGTACACAGATTTACTTATTGTTCTTAATTTAAATAGGCACTAAAAATGCAAGAAGAAAAAAAAAACAAGGACGTCTAAAATTAAAAAGTATCATCACTATCGATTCTATTTTCAAATCGAGGTCGAATAAAACTTACTTAATCCACGAGTCCATTTAGGGATGGGCCGTTGTGTGCATGCACCAAACGTCTATGAACGTTGTATGTTTTTCTTTGAACAGTTACTAATTAAATGGCGGTTTCATAACGCCTATAGCCGTATGAATTGTTTGTACCGCTTTATGGCTTGGACGCACGTGAATTTGTTTGTAAACAGCCTCTTGTGTAGGGCTGTGCGTGTCCATAATATCCTTTCACTTATATGTATGCAATCACATATAGAAATTGTAGATAAGACTAACTTGTATACTCCTAATTCAAAATTAAAAATAGTTTTTTTATTTTTTTACTATCATATTAAAATCAAACTATTTTAATGAAATAAAATCACGTTGTAGTATATTTTTACAAAATGAGGAAATACTACAGATATTATATAAAATGTCATAAATTGTAAATGTAAAATGTAATAGTTGTTTAAAATGTCATACAGATAATATAAATATGTGTTATATGCAAATATAAAATTCATTAACTAATCTATCTAGTTCCTTCGTCCCTTACTTCCATTTCCGCTTAGTCCCTGGAGCCGTCCCACAATTTTCGGTCTAAACCTCTTGTCTAGTATATATAGAGGTCATTGCTCACTATACCAGAGGTATCCCTCGCGCATGGATGACCTTTTCCCTTCCCTAAGGAGCTCTAGCGACACATACAACACTATGCAAATAGTATTGATTGCCTGCGGCTTACTGTCGGGTTGATGACATCCCTAGTTGCTACAAATCCGATCGGAAAAAAAATACTCGATTTGAAAAAGAATCGATTGATTTGAGAAGACCATAAACAGCTTAGGTTTTATTTTTCTGCTTAATTGTGTCGCAGTTTCTGTGCAAGGCGGGAATTATTTTTAAATTTCGAATTTGGAAGGAGACGCAGAAACTAGATGAATCGTACTAATATTATGAATGTGAAAGTTTATAAAGATGTTTGAATATTTGTTATTCTATCACACTTTAACGGCTGAACGAAACTGTTTGTAATATGATTATATATTATCGGTAATAATCTGCAATAGTTTACATCTAAATATCTAATAGATACTAAAATACCTAAATTCGATTTCAAAGTTCGTCAAATGATTCGATCTCATTCGAAATTTAAAAAATGCTTAATTTTAAATCATAACAAAAAGGGTGCACGTGACATTGAGTTTTTAAGAAAAATAGTCTCAAAGAGCACTATAAAAACACTATTGGACAGAGATTTTACCGACAACAGTTTTAGTCGCTTACACTCTTTTACTTTTCAATATATCTTTCAAAGAGCCTGGTTTTGAAATTCAGAAAATTACATTCTAAATTTAAATTTAAAGATGACACGTGAAAAAAGTTCTTTGTAGTTGGGTACAAATTTTTTTATTACTTTGATATTTGGTTGTAAGGATATATATATAATATATACTATGCATTTCAAATGAGTTGATAACTGTCAGAACGACTTTTGGTTCCCGTTGCTAACTTCAGTTTCAAGAAAAATATTATGATTATCATTAAAAAAAATTGTTATGTACATAATGAAAAGAAAATAAACATTAAGCCGTTGTCACTCGTCGTTACTATACACGTATGAAGTTATGCGACATGGAAATTTCGATGTTAGCTGTACAATTTTGATGAGGACGGAGTGAAGTTGCCGCGATCGCGATTATCTTCTCATTTGAAACGCATAGTACGTTATATCACGCTGTAAACAAATGACAGCGATGTGTGTGTTTGTAGTTTTCAAATGCCCAATATTGTATCTTCCTTTTCTTAAAACAATAAACAATTATTATTTCATGTTATGTAAAATTCGTCTCACGTACTTAATTTTGGCTCTTATTTTGATAACGCCTTTCGTATTATAATAGTCAATTTTAAACTGAGATTTAACCAAAATACGTGAAGGGCTTCAGTTGAGATTGAACGTCACTAGACGGATAGGGCTTCGTGACATTTGATCGTCGTAATCGGGGGGTTGAAATTGCTTTAGTAACTAAATTTGAAAATGCAATTGTCAAATCAAATTTATTTATTTGAAAGAATTGTTAAGTGGAATGAATTCCCTGCTGTGGATTTTTAAAGCGACAGCGAAGGTTTTTCAAGAAGGGTTTTTATATGGTTGGTAGCACGAGTGTGACCTCTCTAGTGATGCCAACGTCCATAGGGCATGGTGATCACTTTCCATCAATGGGTTATGTGCTTGTCTGCCACCTAAGTGGTATATAAAAAAATATAAACTTGAGAATGTAAAAAAGCGGCAAAAGTTGCTTCTGTTGTCGTCCATCTTTAACTCAGAAAACGCTTTAACCCTCACTACATCTGGTGGTTAGCTGAAAGTAAAGTCTCAGGAGAGAGGGTCACCATTACAAACACGTTCAGTGCTACAATGGTGGCGCTCAGCTTGATGGCCTCATCAGATGCTTTTTCACGCCCCGCTTAAAGGACCCGGGACTGTAGGAAGAAGGAAACACGTTGCATTCCTAATTCACTGTTAAGGGGGTCAGCACACTAGACACGCGTCGAATCCCAATATCAAACACTCTACGCATACCTTATCACCGTTCTATATGCATTTCGGATTGTTTAACCAGTCTATATATAAGGATTTAATGATATTAGCTGGTATTTGCTCGTCTTACGAATGCCCCATACTCAATATGCAGACACTATGTTATACAGAAGTTTAGGTTTATATCGAAAGACAAAAGGGTATAAAGGAGATATATATTTTAATAAAAAAGCTCTTAAACTACATCTTCCTTCCCCTCCCCTTCCTAGCCTCCCCACCCCTTCCCAGCTCTCCCCCTTTCCCTTCAGGGTGGGCAGCGCGTGTGTGACACCCTTAGTGTTGCACACGTTCATAGGCCACGGTGGCCGCTTTCCATCAGGTGGGCCGTGTGCTTGTCTGCCACCTACGTAGTATAAAAAAAATAATAATCTTATATACATTATACTAGCTGACCCGCGCAACTTCGTCTGCGTTACCCCGTTTTTGCAATATTTTTCACTTCTGCTCCGCACCAGTTGGTTGTAGCATGTTTATATACATATAAACTTTCCTCTTCAATCACTCTATCTATAAATGAAACCGCATCAAAATCCGTTGCTTAGTTTTAAAGATTTAAGCATACAAAGGGACATAAGGACATGTCAAGTGTCGATGTAGGTTAAGGCTTAACATCTGTCATTAAACTGGAATGTCGCACCGAAATAGCATTAGCAAAATATTTCATTACGGTGTTGACACGCATATCCTGGTTATTTCTTTGATTGTTTAGAAGATGTAATTACAGATTAAATTAAGAAGAATATAAATTAAAATCAATTCATATTTCCATAAAGTTATAAATGCGAAATTAATTCCATCTATGTACTGTACTGATTTTAGTACTGATTTTGATGAAATTTGACACAGAGATAGACTGGGACAGGATGGAAGCTATATTGGTCGCAATAACACACGCGGGTGGATCCGCAGGCAACAGCTAGTGATAATTCCGAATTTTTGTCTATGAGTGATGTCTATGTATTCGTTGCTGTAGGTACAACAGTCATCATCATCTGCCCTTGTCCCAATTACTTGAAGTCGACGCAACACGTCATTCTCTTTCACACATTCCTATCAGATATCATTTCTTCCCCTCCTTCCACTTGAATCCACAATCTCGATCCACATGTGGATCCACCGGTGGATCCGAGGATACTTTTAATTCCTCAAGAATCCAATATCAAGTGGATCGAAAAATACACACAACTATTATATGCTTTGATCCACAAGCAAGGGGATCCAAATATACTAATATTTTTCTACTTTGCCACATCTTCTTTCACACAATTCATCCATTTTTAATGGGCCGACTTCTGTTCCGAAAGCCCACTACATTCATACTTTGGACATATACAACACACAGTAAAGAAGCACAACTTCTGTGTGTATTTGTCCCCAGTGTGAGTCCTTAAAAAGGATTACTTTCTTAGAACGGTAAACGAACGTAATAAGTGACATGTTTGATCGTAAAACCTCATATTTTATGGCTAACTAAAATTTCGCTTATAATGTAAAAGTGGACAGTCGTTTTATAACGTTACGGTCTATATTTAGTTGAGAGTTTGAGAGCGTTGTGTGCTGACTTGCAAATTATTAAGCCTTAGTTGCACCACCTACCGGTAAAATTAAGGTTTCCGTCAAATTTTACAGTAACAGTAACATTGATTCTAATGGTTTGGCGAAATGTGTTGCACAAGAGTATTTAGTAGCTCGGTTAAAGTTATCTTTTTGATAGAATTTGACGTTTGAGCGTGGCCGGTTACAGTTAGCGTCAATTTATGACGTCATTTTAACAATTGTCAAATGGTGCAACCAGTTTTATATCTGACCGGTACTTTAACTGCACTGTTAATGTTGAAGTAAGTTCGTGCAACCCAGGCTAAGTGTGTATTCTTAATTTTATTAGCTTCACCTGTGGATATGGAAATTTGAGCCGAATTCACCATTGTTAAGACACAAATTCGAGCCAAATTGTATTGTGTTTTATGACATTTTAGGCACGATTTCATCGCCCAACTTCTTATTCCCAGATGGCTGTCCTATTTATTGAACGGGAGCAACCGAAAATTTCAATATTTTAATTCCGAATTTCAACTTTCGGATTTTCAAAATTTCGAATATTGATTTTTTATTAAATTTGTAGTGTTTCGTCCGATAAACGCTATTCCGAATGTCATTGTTTAGATTAAAAATGTTTAAAAAAAACAAATATTCTAGGACTATCTACACAGAGCCATCTAGACCCATGGTAAGCTTAACTAGCTTGTGTTATCGGTTCTAGACTGCGGATATATATACTGAGATTTTTTTTTTTTTTGTAACTTATACATAAAAACATCCAGATAAATACACATATACATGTATACAAATATTTGCACCGAACACGAGTCACGTACACTACCGCTACGCGACTTTAATAGTAGTTTTCTATCATTATGTGATTTTTATAAGTGGTCACCCCAACGCAACATTATTTCACCGAGATTTCCCATCGAATTTCACCGAGTGTCATCGTCAGCGTCCCTTATCCCCCTGAGAGTTTCTGAGAGCGGATTCAAATTGTCATTTTGTTGTGCGCGTATCGGCGGCGGCCCTATCTGTATTTATTTACTTCATTGAGATGTTAATACCTTCATGTAGTATATATAATATCATTTGTTACATTTGTATCGTGAATGAATGAAATGGAACATATTTTAAAGACTTTTGAACATTCTCAAATGTGATTAAAGGGGGAAGGATAGTTTTAATATTCTTTTAATTTATGCAGTTGATATTTTTTTATTAAAATAGAGAAATGTGGCGCTAAAATAAAGTCAGTCAAGTAGTTTACTAAATAATAATAATACATCTTATAATTATTTCTGCAGTATTAATGTATAAATAGGTACTTATATTATAATGTATAAGTAGGTAATACTAAAATACATTTTTTTTCCTTTTAATGGTTTTCATGCTAATGGTTTTTTTTCTCTTTCCAGGTATGTTGGCGTTATGTTACGAAATATGTCTTTATCAGTAAGTCGATTCATTGTCTTTACATATTTTTTGCTGTCGTGTGTAAATAATAGTCCTAAATCGATTTGAAAAGTGTTTTTTCCGTGTAACCAGTCTAAGAAATATAGCACATGCATTGTTAAATGAAGGTCAGAGGATAGACGCGGAGTCTGGTCGATCGAAGTCTAGACTACGAGTCTAGTCGGTTACCAAGCCCTAGTGGCCAGGATTCGTGTGTGTAAATAGCATAGGCTATGGCAGCTACAGGTAGAGACACGAATAGACATCGTAATTTTTTTTATTGTTTTTCAGATCTTGATCTTTTTGTAGTTTATAACATTTTATTAGGGTTGCATAGGGCGTGCATAAGGTTTTTAGACTGGTTAGTCAGTAATAATGCCGTGTAAATGTGTAATATCTAAATCAAAATTCAAAAATAGTTTATTCTGTATACACTAGCAAACGACACTTACAAAACGTTAAAATTAAAACTGATACTCCTACAGTCCCGGGTCCTTTAAGCGGGGCGTGAAAGAGCATCTGAAGAGGCCGTCAAACTCAGCACCACGATTGTAACACTGTTCGTGTTACCATCAGGCAAGGTGAACTCAATTTGACTTCCTAGATAAAACAGACCTCTCTAGTTCTTAAACATCATTTGATACCAATTGATATTCTCAAACAATAATCGAATTCATAGGAAGCAAGTTTTGTAAATGAATGTCACAAACACATAAACATTTGGTGTCGCATAAGCCTATATATTCACTAGCGACAAATGGGCAAGACGTGACGATGGCATGTCGCCGTTGTACACGCGGTGTGCAGACGTGATGGGGCAAACGACAAACACTACGGTAATATACCTACCATAGAGTGAAATACACTATAGACTAACTACACACCGACTAATATTATAAATATAGACGTTTGTGATGGTGGTTTGATAGAATATCGGAGTAGGTATTACATGGCTGAAATTCATTACGAGAAAATATATTTGAAGGTTGCTGTCAACAATCCCATACGTATATGCTAACGCCCGTAATCCCTGAAGGGGTAAACAGGGGTGTATTAAATATCATCATTTCGCCAACTATGATTTTCGGTCCCTCGTAATAGGGGGTGAGCATATTGCTGCCAATCGGGCTAATTAAAAAAATGGAAAAATGGATCTGTCGACAATAAATTCCTAATCGAAAATGTTGCCCGGTAGAGAAAAATTGGACCCGGTTTTTTGCTATGCGGTGTACATTGCAAGGAAATAAATTACGTGCTTAGCCGCATAAACACTACCAATTAACGTCTTGGAGAGTATCAGACTAGCAACGATAGCAATAGTAAAATATGACTTATTTTATTGTCATAGAAAGAAATGCCAAACCGCACTTCTCAAAGCAATTATAGAATCTTCTTAACTGAAGATGCCTCGTGTAGAGGCTAAACACTTGACGAGGTTTATTCTTCACACTTGTGGAATATTGCACATACGACATCATATCTCCTTGGGTAGGAGAGAGAATGATACGTTTTATTCTAACATTTTTATGAATCATAGACAAGATGAGAATTAAAAATGGAATATTTCAAATCTTTCGAATCTCCGCACTAGCCTGGATGTCGTTTCAGTGTTGCCACTTGACCTACTTTTGAACGTAATAACCAATTTTCACCGAGAGCAAAAAAAAGGAAGGTGAAAGAGGTTTTCTTTTTTTGAAACGCGCTTCGAGATACGTGTCACTAATTTAGAAATTTTGTATTCTGCGAGTAGAGGTGCTATTGGAAATTGCTTGTCAATGTTCAGCTTTGTTCGATCCTCCGATAGAATAGTGTGTTGCCTTGTGTATCGACACATCGTTGATTTCTGAGAGTACAATATAGCTTTTATTTCATGCGAAAAAATTCCACGGATACCCTCCCCCGCCAGAGCGAGTTGGGGTGGTTATGTCGGACTTAAACTGACAAAATCGCACGGCTGGGTCTTTAGTTGCCGGAGGTGATATAGTAGCCAACATATCCCTCGTACCTCCGCAGACTCTTTCGAGATGACCACCTTCGGGTGTAGGGACCACGGTAGCCCCCGAGTATGGGGAGGCGCATTTTCAATACATATAGCCTAAACAATACAGTAGCAGCTTAACGTTCTGACTGTAATAGTAATTGGAGGGTGCTTTATATTGTGTATATTGTCAAATGGAACTCCAAATTGAAATTTGATGTAATTGTATTTGACGCAGCCAAAGTTATGTTACATAATGCTATGTCGCAAATATGGTTGTGACATAGTTATGTTTATTTGTTTGAAATAATTAAATAAAACACTCAGTTAACTGTACGATAAGATACGACAATAGATATACAAACATTCGCTGTTACATGTCGTCCATTTGCGACGACACTGTGACATATCGAAAACTACAACTTTACAGGAACACAGTTTTTAACTTTTGATTGAGCATAACTTTTAAATTACTGTCAGGATAGTCCAATCATGTATGAAGCTCTTAAAATATAACTAATAATGAATCAAAATATTAATAATGGAAAACATAATTATACTTATTGGTTAAATAATTATGGCGATTAAAAAAAAAGGGAAATCTTATCACATTGTTACAGAAAAAAGAACTATTTTACCATGTGGTAAGTTAAGATGTCACGTTGAAGATGATGTAAAAACTTATTTATGACTAGGTTAAATTTAAATAAAACTACATTCTTGTGAATATTTTTTTTATTTTAGGATCATTGTGATCATACAAAACAGTGACAACTATTGAAATAACCAAAGTCTTCGCTTTTGCTACGTTAAATTATACTTTACTTATTATGTAAGTAATATAAACTTAAAAGGCACTCCCAAGGTTCTCTAAACTTGTAGTTAAAGCTTAAAAAGATAAACGTAAAGCTCTAAAAACCAACAATTTCGTAAACTTGGTTTACAGTTAGTGGTCTAGTCACTTCTACCGAGGCATCATCATCATCAGTGAAAGCAAATACACTACGTTTGTGTTGAATCTCCGCTACGTAGTCTGGGTCTTTTACTGAGTCATCACTATCTGTAAAGATGTTAAATCATTTTAGCTATCTGTATCACATTTGGCTCAGTATTTATTTAGATAAAGTAATGAAAATCTATAGAACCTTCAACAAAAGAGGATGACGATGAAGTGCTGGAAGAGCTACTAGATGATGATGAACGTGAAGATGAAGTCCTTGAAGATCTATTAGATAATAATGAACTTGTCGATATTTTTTTATTTATTTATTTATTTATTTAATGTCGGTAAATACATAGGATACATACTTTGTCCCCCAAAGACGAGTATATGGTTTGACTGGGGGATCTAGTCTCCGTACAATTTTCTATATAACTATACTACTTACTACTCAGAACTATAAAAACAACTACTTACATGATAACAGAATGTAACTATTAAAGTGAGTTTATAAAATATTTTTCAAGTTTCTTCTGAAATACTAGTTTGTCTGGTTCTTCCCTAATGTCCTCCGGCAGCCTATTTAAAAGGTAAGGTGTTCCTTTTTTAAAGTTCTGTCACCGTTATAATTGTGTATTCTAGGAACAATAATTATATTTGGCGGAGGTCATCGAATGGGTGTTATGTTCGTTATACTTTGTAAAATGTAGCTTGGGTCCTATGACAGCTGTCAGTGAAATCCCGCACATGAAGTCTTGAATTTTCTATTATTGAATGTAGTAGTTGTCAATGTCATACTTTATGGGCATACCGAGCTAATTAGTGATGGGCGATGAATCATCGTGACCACATACTATGAACTATCCATATTTTGAATAAAGCTTAATTTAAAATTGAAATTAATATAAGTAAAAAATAATTAGAATTTAATCTTATTGCTTAGGTATTTTAGTATCATAATAATGTTTATATTTCAATATACTTGATCCTAAATAATATTGAGTAAATAAAATCCTACATTCAATCCATCAACGCCCTGAACCTGTTTTTGGATTATGTAAGAAGACACGCCGCGTTTGGCTCTTGGGCCATGATATAGGCATAAGATACACGCGCCAACATCTTGTTTGATATGAACTTCCACTGATCCACTCCACTCATTCTCATCAGTACGAGTGCCGACGCCTTGTATGCTACGTATATTCCGTTCGCATTACAATTAAATACACACATACAATTAAATTAAACCTAATTATATGTAACATGCATCAATAATAGCTGGTAGTATCGATATTTTCATCGAATTTCGGACATCCCTATGAACCAAATTTTGACATCTGTCATAGGACCCAAGCTATATTTTACAAAGTATAGTGACTTTCATCAAGTTAGTCTCTCGATCGTCATGATTATTCAATAACAGTAGGTACTTCTGTTTTATTGAAATTGGCAGGATTTTACATATTTTGTATAATTTAGTGTACATAATCATTTTTATATTTTTCTTTAACCTTTTTGCTGACGAGTAGTTTTGTAAACCTCATTTGAATTGCTTCTAGTTAATCAATGTATGACTTAAAGGTAAGACCATAGCTATCGAGAGCATAACTGGCTTATTACCACTGCAAACATCCTCATCCATTCACTGTTAAATCGATCGGGATATTTACCATGTTTGTTAATTTCTTCGCGTAACCGATATTTCGGCGCTGTGGCAAACGCCATGATCACTGTGTACTGTGTACACACAGTACACAGTGATCATGGCGCTTGCAACAGCGCCAATTATTGCACTAATCGTTTACCCCTATTCACCATTCTGTAAAGATAACTGAAGTTTAGTATTACTGTTTAGTATATACAATGTGACAACTGGACATACCATTCGATTTCACAAATATTTATTCAGCAATAACGGAACATCAAAAATATACCTACAACATCTTTTAAATTTCGGAAAAATATTCATCATCTACAACGTTACTATTTGAAATGTCTCAGTTTTAGTTTGATTTTATTACTAGAATAATGTGACATCTAAAATATATCTCTTCAACTTTGTGATATGTTTTACAAGAACATTGTGGTAAGTATGATGTGCCACATTGTGTTTTAAAAGAAAAATACAAAAAAAGACTTATCTTTATTGCAAATACCGTGGTATCCTTGAGATGTCACGTTCTTCTAGAGACCTCACATCTCGAAGCACACGTGGCAACTGAACTGTCACTGTCTCGAAGCCAGGGCTTGAAACCGGTTTAGAAAATACCGGTTAATAAAGGTTAAACCTGTTTTTTGTAAAGGTTTCATTCAGAGCGAAACCAGAATGGGAACCATACTAAAACCTTAATAAACCGGTTTAATCCAGAGCGACACGTACCTACCCGCGTCGGCATCGCTTGAACTAAGCACGTCACAACTTGCTTGTAAATTGTAATTGTTCAGAGAGTGATGCATTTATTTAAACGATTGCTAACTTAAAGTGGGCTAAGTTATTGGTAATTTCGCAGCTTTGCTCCTAATTATTTTAGGGTTTTCAAGTAAAGAATGGGTCATAAGAGAAAGAATAAAATAATAGTTATTTATTTTGATTACTTGAACGAAAGAAATGTCTAATCGAAGGATGCGGCGTAAAATACGTTATAACTACTGGTGGTAGAAATTTGATGGAATAAATTTGTCATAAATTTTGACCGGGTGGGTAGCAACCTCGGTTGAATTGCGTTCAGGAGTCAGCAAGTACATAGCCGGGCAGAGGTGGTGGTAGTCGCAGCATTAGTGGGACCAGTGGGTATTGGCGTAGTTTGGTGGGGATGGTGCGGGGTGACCCGCCGAGCAGGGAGACCCGTAGAAACTGGTGTCGCGGGCCGCTAGCGGCATAGTAGGTACAGAGGCTCAACTGGGGCTAACCACCCTGGGAGACTGCCTCACCAGGCCGCGCATAATACTAAAATGGTTCGTCGTACAGGTTGGTGACCGGATGTGGGAACCCGCCGACCATATATTCAGGAGGGGAGGCACCTTCCGTTCGGCGCGTCGGCTCTCGCCATGCCTCACAACCACAGATAAAACCAATCTCCTGCGCTTTGTCACGCGGTGCTGCCACGACAATCACCTCTTTTTTCACGCCTTCTCTTACCCCCTACCATGGCAGTACATATCAGAGATTATAGCAACACAGCGGCTCTTTATTCTCCCACTAGCTCGTTTTTTGAGGTGGAGTCTACTAACATCTGTGGGCTCCATGCAAACTTCAACGCCGTCCACCAACAACTAGAGACGGCGAAACCAGCCACGCTCTTTCTGACGGAGACACAAATATGCCGCATGACGACACCTGCCTGCTCTACCCCGGCCATGCTGCCGTGGTATAACTAAAACGCCGTTATGTAACATTTTGTCGATTTTCACTTTTTGATGCTATCTTAGTCAGAAAAAAAATCTCTATCGATCTGTATTTACAGTATTTTCCTAACTAGAATAGTTACTGAAATAATAAATCTTAGAAAGCCGTTATATGATTTTATTTTACTAGTGTATTATTCTAAAATGCCGTAAAGTGACTTTATCAATCTATAAAGCCGCTAAAGTTCAATAACATCAAATATTAACTCAAAGAAATGTTAAGATTGTTTCGTTAGATTGCGGTTAACGGGTTTTAATTCACTTAAATGTGATTAAAGTACTTTTGCTGCTTTATAGTAACTCAAGTTTATGAATAGTAATTTAAGTAATATTGTGCTATAATGCCGTTAACCGAAAAAGTTAGACATAAATGTGTTTAACAATACTTAACGGCAAATTAAAGTGATAACAACAGTGAGACTATATTGCCGTTATCCGAAATTAATACGCTAAAAGGCGGCTATATGATCTCGCGAGGGGTGATGATCGAGGCGGTCAGGGATAATCCTGTGAGTTGTGGGACAAGGTCGTGCTGTGATTCACAGGGTTCCCGCCAATATTGAATTATGGCAAATCGCCAATACAAGTAATTTCTTTATTGTTTTAGTTTACCTTATTTTATTTATGATAATTATTTTGTGTCATTTATGACACACTTGTACTTCTCCACTGTATTTATCATTGTACCTAACCGGTTTCACCTTAAGGCATTCTCAAAAGTTTACATTGACATTCTCAGAAGTTTGCATTGAAGTTACGATGACAGAAACCGATTAAGTACAATAATGTGGAATGCAACCTGGGCTCTAATCCTATTACTTCGTATTATTATTGTATTTATTGTTGGTTGTAATCTGTTACGTGTGATAAATAAATAAATAATAAATACAGTAGAGAAATACATTTGTGTTATCAATAATGTATAACAATAAGTCAATCAACAGTATAAATAATTATAGTTATATTCACACGAGGTAATTTACATAGCACTACTGACACAGGGAGTTATTTTCTTGTAGCAGCTCCAAAAAATAAAAAATCATTTTAAAAATGGCTATAAACCCAGTTATTGAGCCTTGAACAAACAAAATCTTGGAGATACCGATTGCAACCAACCATTCAAACTATTTTAATAATATATATGTATACACTAGACCTTACTCAAAATGACCAGTAGCGTCTTTGAGACATTATGTGAAACTTTAACTACGAGTAACTCATTAAAGTATTGATATAAATAATTTAAAACAGGACAATATTCGCTTCTTTATCCCATACTCATGAATTTGATTAATAGCGAAAACATTTCGATGAATAAAATTGTCCCCTATTATTTTGAACCGAGGCATAAGTTTATGAGCAGTGATCAAGTGCACCATCAAGTTGAGTTTGCATTAAAAAAGTTGAAGTTTACGATTTTTTATGATTTCAAATAATGTGTAGCTTCAATCAATAATTCAAAAGTAAAGTCAATGCCACCAGAAAACTTTAAATATACCAAATTATGTGTCAGATAGAAGGAACCAGACATCCCACGCGAGGGCTTATTTAAAAAATATGGTAGATATGTGCTTTACTCGTAACAAGATCAGTATCTTAGGTCTAAGAATTTTTTTGATGATAATTATGTTTCAGTACGTTTGATAAATGATAAATATTTAAAAAAACCCTCGTTTAATGAAACTTGAATTCAGAACTGAACCGAAGTAAATAGAACCTAAAAGAAAAACTGATATTCTTGAAAAACTGTCTAGCATTATTCCATTTTACAAATTGTTATTCTAGAAAAACTTACAAACAAAAGTACAAAAGAATTAAAAGAACCAGTAAATTACTGGTTCAAGTTCTGGCCATAATATGAACAGACTGATGTAATATATATATATATATATATATATATATATATATATATATATATATATATATATATGTATATATATATATATATAAAGATATAATCAGCAGTAAGAATGTAATACTAATATAGATATTATATAAGATTTAATTAATAGTGATAATGTAATAGCTAAGTATATGTATAAGTACTGTATTGTTGTATTGGGCAAAGCCTGTAAAAACTATGCATGATTTGTAATAAATAAATAAAATAAATAAATATCGTTTGAGCCTGATCAAATATTAATATTTTCGTGTAGGAAAAATATAAACTGATTTTATTCTAGTCATTGTTATAAGGAATATAGTTTTAAGTTATTAAAAGTGCTCATTCAGTAATTTTTTTAGAAATATTTTTATGATCAAACTTTTTGGATCTCATTTAGTTACTTGGTAAATGTTTAATTATTGTTAAGTTAGTTTTATAAGACAAAACAAATGCATAGTTAATGCAAATAACAAATAAAAAATGATTTATTTTTATTCTTAACTACCGTTCCATAAATTTGCTCACTTATCATCTCGGCATTGTGTCGCTATGGTGCCGTAAAGATTTGAGGTTCTTGATTTAACTGCGTTTAAGTTTAACAATGCTTCAATTTTCTTAACATTATCCCTAGGATAATATACTTGAAAGCGGTAAAATGACATTAACAGCATTCAAGTCTAACATATAGCAAGTTCAAATCTTTTATTATTTAGCTTAAATGACTCTTAAGTGTTGTAACGGCGTTTTAGTCAGCTATTATTGTAGTTTTTTAAAGAGTATTATTGGGCATTGTTATTTCTTGTTAGTTTTACACTAAAATGCCGTTAAGCTATGCACAGCGGCGTTTTAACGTACACTCTCTGAACTCTTTGTATTAGAAATATTAAACTAAAACGTATAAAGCGTTTTTTATATAAAAATATATTCTAAATACTAAAATTCATAAATGGCATTTAAAAGTACTCCAATTTACCTATCTTTTGATATTTTTAATTCTTAGTTAAGAGTTGTCATTAAGAAGTTACATCAATTTGAAGTTATTTTTACGTTTTTCGCGCTTATTTCAAAAAATGGTTTCGTTAGGTAACGGCATTCTAGTTATACCACGGCAGCATGTTCCAAAGGAAAATTTTCGTGCCAAAACCGGGGAGTGCGTGTTTGTTAGGGCGGATGTTTGTTGTCGTCGTTTGCGCTGCCTTGAGGACCCATCCTTTTCTGTCCCGTGGGTACACGTAGACCATAGCTGTACGAGACAAATCTATGTGTGCCGTTACCGTTGCCATACCGGAGATGCCGAGACCACACTATTCTTTGAATGTCTGAGTCAGGCGGCAAATGAGGCGAAGGAGCGGTTTCCGAACGCTGAGTAGGTATTTTTGGGGGCTCCAAGGGGCTTTTAATAGCACCCCACGACCAGTACAGGGAAATCGGCGTCTCTGGCACTACTCGTCAGCGGACTGGGATGGACTGCGTGACTATTTTGCATCTATCCTTTGGGTTGAGCGCTGTTTTGTAGGTAAAGACCCATTGGATAGTGCAACTGCTGTCGTCCGTGAGATCAGTTTTGGGTATGGAGTACTATATCCCATACACTGATGTCACCGGTGCCCGCGGAGTGCGCCCTTGATTCGGGCGTGAGCAGAGGCTGTTTATCATAAACAGTTTGCGTTTCGCGCTTGGGTAAGGTAAGGCACAACGATTCCAACATAGGGTACTTAAGGCAGCGTACAACAAAGCAAAGGGTCTGCAAAATACCCAGCGCATAGCACAGGTTGGTCAAGACCTAGTGGTGCATCCCACGGGCAGCCGTGGCTACTGGGTACTGGCCAGAGCCGTGCAAGCTAAATTCTACCAGCCCGGCAGCCCAGCTACCCTGCCCCCGCCCCTCCCCCGTCCCCCTGCATAACCCTGATGGATCCCTGGCCCATGAGCCGCAAGAGAAAACAATTTTTCTGGTTAATCTATTTACGACCAACTCCCGAATTGAGGACTGTGGTATGCAGCCACCGACCACCCAACAGTGACCACGCAATGCCTGATATCCGTATCAGGCAAGGCGACGTCCGTGCAGTACTGCAGTCACTCGATGTCCGGAAAACCAGTGGTCCGGATGGTATACCAGCGGTGGTTCTTCAAAAATGTGCAGCGGAGTTGTCTACAATGCTCACGCGGCTGTACTAACTCTCCCACATTTCGGGTACAGTAGTGCCGACGGCGTGGAAAGAGGCGAATATACAGCCGATTCCCAAGAAGGGAGATCGCTCAGACCCAGCCAACTATCGACCCATAGCCGTCACCTAAGTGCTGTGTAAAGTTTTTGAGCACCTCATCAACACACAGCTCATGCGTCACCTAGAGGATCACTGACCGGCAATAAGGTTTTAGGCCGAAACGATCTTCTGCGGTATATAACCTATCTTTGGGGTGAGGCTATGGACAAGCATGGTGAGTCACTGGCTATTAGCCTGGACATCGCTAAAGCTTTCCATAGAGTCTGGTACAAATCGCTTCTTAGCCAACTACCAACCTTCGGTCTGCCTCCAAGACTGTGCAATTGGGTTGCTAGCTTCTTGCAGGGGCGCCGCATTCGCGTTCCTTGTGATGGATGAGCTTCGGAGTTCCTGCAGGTAAATGCTGGCTCTCTACTTTCCTTCCTCATCGCACTATTCAGAGCACGCCACTGCCATTTCAGGATAACCTCAATATACTCGGTATGGATGTTCGCTGCAAACTGATGAACAAGAACTATATCGAGAGCATCATCAAAACAGCTTCTCGTAAACTCGGAGTCCTGAACAGAGTGAGACGTTTTTTCACGCCGAAGCAGCGGTGTCTTCATTACAAGACACAAATTCGCTCCTGCGTGGAATACTGCTCGCATCTCTGGGATAGCTCCGCAAAGTACTTATTAGATGCTCTCTACAAGTTGCAGCGACATGGGATCTGCATTATTGTGAGTCTTATTTTTATTTCATAATTAAGACACAGAAGTTGTGATTTAGTTTTGTTCATTATAAAATATCAATCAATCAGCCTATCGCAGTCCACTGCTGGACATAGGCCTCTTCTAATGCATCCAGTCTGTCCCAGCCGCCTTTTTCAAGTCATCAGTCCATCTGGCTAGGGGGCGTCCTACCTTCCGTTTGCCTTCTCGCGGTCTCCACTCGAGGACTCGTTTGCTCCAGCGACCATCGGTCCTCCGGCAGATGTGGCCAGCCCACTGCCACTTCAGCTTGGTTATTCTGCGAGCTATGTCTGTAACTTTAGTTCTTTGTCGGATGACCTCATTGCGAACTTTATCCTTCAAAGAGACTCCAAGCATAGCTCGCTCCATGGCCCGCTGAGCGGCTTGCAATTTGTAGACTAACCCCACCGTCAATGTCCACGTTTCGGCACCGTAAGTCATAATAGGCAGAACGCACTGGTCGAAGACTCTTATTTTTAGGCATTGTTGTAGGGGGAGGAGAAGACCCGACGCAATTTGCCAAACGCTGCCCAGCCCAATTGGATCCTTCTGGCTAGATCTTTCTCGAAGTTGTTTCTACCAAGTTGTATGGTTTGCCCCAGGTAGATATATTGTTGAACAACTTCGAGTGTGGCCCCTTCGACGGCAATCGGTCTCGGTATAACGTGTTCATTGAACATAACCTTGGTTTTGTTCAAGTTTACACCAAGGCCGACGCGTCGAGAGGATTCGTTTAGGCCGTGCAGCATTTCGCCCAGCTGCTCCAGCGACTCCGCAACTATGACGATATCGTCGGCGAACCGAAGGTGGTTATAAAATATGCAATATAATAATTAAATAACTATGTGGGCTAATAATAATAATGAGTCAAAAATGAGTAGGTAATTGTCAAAAAATAAACCACGCGGGCGAAGCCGCGGGCAACAGCTAGTATTATATATAATTAAAATTATAGGGAGTTAATACATGCCATTATCAATAGAATTTTTACCAATATCATTTATCAATAGAATATTTGATTAGAAAAACTGTTCTTTTATAATATTTTGATAATTAAAATAAATAAATTTTATTAAAAAAATTGTATTAAATTGAAAATGGATTGCGCATACAGTCCACGCGACCGACGACGCTCGCACTACACTTTAGTGACCTTCACCACTCCTTTAAAATATGGAAGCAGTTTAGCCCTACGCTTGAAAATTGAAATTTTGTACTAGTGGATAACACATGAAGTCCGCGCGAATTGAATGTGAATGGTGCATCGATGTTGTCGGTAAGAGCGAAATCAAAACCGGTAAATTGAGTTCAAACCAAAATGGTTTTTTATCGGTTAAGGTAGAGTCAAACCTAAATGAAACGCTCTTATGTACTTACACTGAAACCGGTTTGATACATTAACCGGTAAACAAGCCCTGCTCGAAGCCAAATAAACTGCCGATTGAGACAGCGCTATAAAGTGATATTTTGTCTTTTTCTCTCATAGTTTGGCCGTTTTTAGAGAAAAATATACCCTGTTTTTGCAGATAATAGAACGCAAGATCGCGATTCAGAATTTCGATAAAACGAAAAATCGTATTTTTCGATATGTCACACTATCGTCGCAAATGGACGATGTGTACTTATATCAGATGGGTCAGTGGCCTGGTTAGCTTACTTTTGCAGCGTATAAAAAATGGCGCGTGCCACAGCAGGGAATCAGATTGAGAGAATTTGCTTCAATCATTCATCGCTGTGATTGACAACAGAAATCACTCTAAATTTTTAACACTGGCAATCAACTTTCAACAAGAATTAAGAAAAATAAATATTTGCTTTATGATTTTCTATTTGGTTAAGGAACGAGTTTTGAATTTGGAAATGAAATGACGTCATTAACTCACAAATTAAGTTATCGACGTGTTCCCTTTCTGCGGATCAGAGTTAGAATGCGATTTCATTTAAAATTTAAATTTTGCTGAAAAAGAAAATACGTTTCTCATTTCCTCACTGTAATAAAATAAAACTAATTACGTACGTTTCACAGAGAAATGTTCGAACGTGGAACTAGTTACCTTTTATGTTTTTTTATGTTGGTACTCTTGAATCGTTTTTAGTTTTAACGTACCCAGAACTTGTAAATTTATTTTAAATAGAGAATTCTTAATTAAACTCTCATAAAATGGAATTCTTAATTCATAAGGTTATAAATCTCGGAGTAGCTTTAAAAATAACAGATGTTTTTTATATAGAATATGTCACGTCAGCTTCGCCTCGTCTGATGGTGAGTTGAAAGGAAAGTTTCAGGAAAAATTATCATTACAGATGTCGTGACCTCCATCGGCCTCATCAGATTATTTTTCACGCCCCGCTGAAAGGACCCGGGACTTTAGAATGAAGGAAACCGTTATCCTGGGAAAGAAGTAGCATAAGAGTAATGAGGTAAACAAACCGGGGCAGATACCTAGCATATAGGTATAAGTATCTAGGTGCCTGTATCGACAAATAATAATACAAACGTCATTGCCTTCCAAGAATCGCTTGTGAAATCCAACATGGCGGTCGCTTTCCTCGATTTTGTGTCATTATTTCCATTAAATCTTATTGCAGCTAATTTGTTAGTTCGTTTCTCAGAAATGTTTAGTGTGTCAATGTTTTGTCTAGCATTTAACTTTAATTAAGATATTGTTACTATGCAGGGTTACGACATATTGTTTCGTAATCTCGAAATATCTAGCGAACATTTATTAGAAGTTTGCAGCGAAATATGCATGGAAAACCAATAAGAAGACAAATTAGACAATAATGAACCTTATTGTAAGAAGTTAAAGTTTTAAATAACTTTCTCGGAATTCACTGACATACATCTAAACTTTTTCATAAATATTCAAACTTGTTCCATTCAAAGTATGAAACGTCATAAATACTTTTGTATCTATAGCAAAGGAATCTCTATATTGAACGCTTTAAGTGTTCTTTTTTCACTTTGTAATATGTATGATTGAGCTAATTTAGTACTAAAGGTAGTATATAAATACGACCAATCAAAACAATTGTTTACTAGTAATGCAACGTATTATTAACGGTTGTATGTGTGAGTTTGGCGACATCAGTTCTGCTACTGAATCTGTCATGTCATATTTTCAATACCTTTTTTTTCTGTTTTATGGAAATATGCATGTCGTTTTGGATCCCATCAAAGCCAACCTGCTAACCGGTGCACTTATTGATTAAAGGACGAGGTTTTAGAGCAGGTTTTCTTAGAGATTGGAAATCAGATCATGATGATATACCGCTTGGCAGACAAGCACACGTCCCACCTGATGAAAAGTGGTTACCGTGGCCTATGGACGTTTGCAACACCAGGCACACTCGCCAAAACTTCGAATGCCCTTCTTAAAGAACCCCATATGGTTTGGAAAAACCTTCTCGGGATTACTGAACCATAGTTCAACAAACAAGTCGTCACACTGATCGCTAACCTAAATTTCTTCCACAATAGTGTCGTTGTCCCATACAATATAGAATAGATTGTATGAACAAAGACGAATGGCTTTAGTGTGGTATCGATAGTAACACTTTTGGCGACAGTAACTCATTACAAAGTTTGTTTGACGATAATCAACATATACGCGGGCTACAACTAGTATTTCTGTACAATAATTGTATAAGGTAGATCAACTTTTGGACAGTTACTCTAATTTTGTCGCTAATTTTGTTAATGGTTACTAATTGTTCAAAAAACACAAATATATTTGCGCAAATTTAGGTTTGCATACGCTGTACCATTTCTTGGTAGTTGGACTGTGCTATGATTTTTCTAACCGACTACAATAGGGCTCTTTAAAAATGGTATTAGAAAGTTTTTAGAGTAGTCAGTACGAGTGTGACACCTCTGGTGTTTCAAACGTCTATAGGCCTCTCCATACGTGTCTCTCCAAACGTATATATCACTCTCCATCGCGGGAACCGTGTGCTTGTCGGCCATCTAAGTGATGTCATTTTAACGTGTTAGTGGCCAAGTATAGCCTAGGTTACGGGTTGATTCTAGGTTTTACCATGGCACACACCAATGACTTTTCGATGCTTTTCGAAGTTATGTGTGTATTTATCGCAGGTTTATAAGTGACCGGTTAATGGCAATAGGCTTGCCACCTATAACATCGGCACCTAAACATATGCTGGTGAAGTGTGGGTGCTCACCTTTGCCTACCCCTTCGGGAATACAGGCGTGGGTTTATGTTATGTAAGTTTGCGCAATTACACTTGAACGTGTTAGGCTATCTTCTTTAACATATAAAACACAATATTCTCATTTTCATATACGATACAATGCCATCATTAAACTAGTACGTACAAGTTTGAAGCGATCTTCAATTTGGCAGAATTTCTGGAGGCTCAGAGGGACACTACTCCGACTAATTTAAATTCGAAGCGACACTGGCGAACTACTACTTGTATCATTCCTTAAAACAAGATTATTACAATTATACTTTACTTTCATAATGTGAATCGAAATGTTGTCGTCTGTCGAGATATTTGTGTGCTGGCGACTCGGTAGAAACCTCAGAATTTAGAATAAATGTAAATAATATCAAATAAATCACGTTATTATAGAATCCGTAACTATAACCCATTTGTTTAGGTAATTAAAAAACGTATACACTGTAACTGTAACTCTCACTAATTGTCTTTGGTGTTTTCTTGTATTTATTTTTTGTTTTTGTTTTTTGATGTACAATAAAGAGTAATCTATCTATCTATCTATCTATCTATCTATCTATCTAAACAATCTTAGCGTGTCTTTTTAATATAATTTGTTTAAAAACTCAGTATAAAAATATTTTTCTGCCTAGTAACGTATTTTGAGGACTAAAAACCTGTGTCGACGCACTAGTTAGTCAGTTAGTTAGTCTAATTTATTTGTTTAATGTGTGTTTTTATAAAAAGTTGCCAAAATATTGTTTAACTTTACTTTAGTACTTAAACAAATGGAATATAATTGGTTTCATTTTAATGATGGAAATGGTAGTATCCCTCTAGTTATCTTGAGAGAGTAAGACTTTGGAAACTCGACAAGTTTCTAGTTCGAAGGTCGGCGAGATATGGTAATAAGAGAACTGAGTTTTAGACTAGACACTTGAGATGCTGTCTGAGTTTGTCGTCTGCAAGTAAATTTATTGGTCTTATTCATGTCAATAATATTTGCGAAGGAATGCTAATCTGCGAAAGTTTAAGCGAATATGAAGTATTGATACTATTTTTAACATTATTTATGAATATCATAGGCTATATATCATCACGCTACTATACATGGGAGCAGAACAGTAATCCCATTCAAAATGTGACACGTAGCTACTGCTAATGTCGCTCGGGCAGAGGACCCGCTTCACATACTCGTAGATATGAAATATAAATAAAATCGCCTTAGGGCTTAATGATGTCTTATAGACCTGTCCCTTCAAGCCGACTGGCGTTTTAGGGTCGCATATGACATCAGTCATTTCCCACCACTTGACCCACGCGGCAGCAACGCATTTCCCTTTTTATAGTGCACAAAATCCCCACGGATACCACCAAAGTCGGTGAAGATGATTATGTCGGACTCGAACCG
The DNA here is from genome assembly GCA_963691645.1 of Pelosia muscerda. NCBI lineage: Eukaryota > Metazoa > Arthropoda > Insecta > Lepidoptera > Erebidae > Pelosia > Pelosia muscerda. Next base: position 2,144,524 of record OY829113.1, read on the forward strand.
AACTAAAACGCACGCCGTCTAGGAAGAAGGAAACACGTGAGCTGGTAATGAATCCCAAGACTTAATGTTGCTCACCGAATCGCTTGGTTCTTGATGGAATATTTTGTACCGTTTGCGGGTTACATCTAAGCCCTGCACGTGTTGTTTAAGAAATGAGAGAGTGGGGTTCGTTGCAAGAGCTTAGATCTTTAAAACTTCTAACGCTTTTTACCGCGATTTTCTTATAATATAGAGTGTTTCAAGAGGAAGGTTTATATGTAAAATCTACTATATAAAAATAAATCGGATTTTCCTTCCTGACGCTATAACTCCAGAACGCACGAACCGATTTCCACGGTTTTGCATTCGTTGGAAAGGTCTTGGGCTCCGGCTAGAAGATACAAGGGGAAGGGGATCTTAATAACACGCGGGCGTAAATAGATATTGCGGCATAACTGTCCACTAGTTTTACCTATAATTTTAAACAGGAAAATATGTTTGTGATTTGAACTGAACACACTTGTCGCGTTCTAGATATTGGGATCAATCATTTGATATTTATAATTTATGAATTATTCAAGAAATCACAGCGACTCATATAAATCAGTTGTAGTCTAGTGGATATCTGAGTGCGTTGACACATTCATTCCAGATCAGCTAATATGCAGTTATAATGGCCCGACGTCTGCATTGCTTTGAACTTTTTCTACGTTTCCGTTCACGCGCACACTCACACAATAGGTCATATTTTTCATACACAGGTCATTGAACCCACCCCCCTGATATTATACAACCTGTTTATAAAAAAAACTGTGTCAGTGGCGCTAAACCTTAATTAAGTACCGTCACGTGAGCCTTGCACATCTTACCGGCGTCAGCTGTTCGCTCGGGTCGTCGACCGCAGGGCTGTGACGTCACAGGGCTGCCGCGCCCACTGTCCCCCGCCCTTCGCTTCAGCCCTCGCCCGAACCCCGCCCTTAGCTTCGAAGGACAATTATTTGCAGTATCCCATTCATCATTGTTTCTGGGCTACAGATCTCTTTGTTCTTGTAAGTTTTAGCCCGGGTCCTGTAAATTTGGACGGGATTAGTGTTCCTGTTATTATAGTGGATGTCACTTAAATGTTATCTAACGCGGTGTTCTTGTGACACACTTAAATTATTGTGCGTTCGTGTTGTACTTACGAGATGTAGAACTATTTTCTTTTGAAGTTTTCTTTTGTTTATGTCTATTTTTTGATGAGTTTTTACATTCTTTGTTGGGTATTGACTGTCTGTGTATTTCTCAATATAGGTAGAGGTGAGTTGCCCTTTGTGTCCTACTTAACAATGTTCCGTGGACGACGTACTGCGTTTCTTTGTTATACTTTAACTAATCCTCTTTTTGTTACTCTTTAAGATTTTACTTCAATTCTTAATTTTAATATTCTTACATACCTATTGGGTTTTCTTATTTGAGTGGATATAATATGGAATATTTAAAGTTTACCTATATTTTTTTCCAATATTTTTAGTATGAGCCCAGGAGTTTTATACCAAGAGAGTTAATAACACAGTCATCATCATCATCATCATCATCATTCTTGCAATAGTCCCGATCGCATCCAAAGCTTTCACCTCGAAGTCCGGGGTTCGCTTTCCAGCTTTTTCTCTTTCATTTCGCACGGTCTTGCCTATCTATGATGGTAAGGTCATTGGCATGCATGTCATCCTGTACTACGCCATTTCTTGGGTTTACCCTTCCTACCGTGAGACTGAGGAATTTCAATAAAACAATGAAAAATAAATAGAACTACCTGTATATAAACTTCTATATATAAATATTTGATATAGTCTGACATACATTGCTTCCTATGTTTATCAAGTGAGATAGAATCATTTGAAATTTAAATCAAAACTTGTTATGTACAATGAACCGAATTGATTTCCCATTTTCGTTCTTTGAACTTTGTGTCAGGGAATTTGGAGAAAAATGGAACAACTTTTTTTTAAATTCCGCTCAGCATTTGATTCTGGTCATTTAGCTGGTGGTCAAAAGATTTATCGGAGGCATGGATGGAACTCTCCTAGTGGGCAATCCATATAGGCCTTTTGAGATCCTGTTCTGAGATAAAAGAAAGAAAGAAATATTTTGTTTGCCCACAAACATGGTAGAATACCTATCTTAGAATTATGAAACAGCACAAGCAGTTTAGCCGCAGTATGTGGCATGCAAATTTCAGTTATTTTTTGAGTGAGTGAGTGAGGAGCTCTTCTTATGTGTAGGTGTGAGTGGACTTCAACAAGTTACCAGCAAACTTGTTGGATTACTTCTATGTGACAAGTGTAGTATTTCAGCTTTGAGAGTTCTTTAACACGGCATAATAATGGACATATGTTGAGCTATGTATCTGGACATCTTAAAAAATACCTCGTCTATAAAGGAGTCATAACATAAGGTTTTTTTTATTTAGGACACATCTCATGAACAGCGGACCGGACCGCGTGGCCTCAAAATATTATGTTGGATGTGGACGTATCAACTTGTGGCACATGGGCACAAAAACTAGAGTTGTAGTGACACGGCCACCAGTCGATCGAAAGTTCCCTCAGCTATCACGCAGCTGAATACGCGACTGGCACGCTCTTTTGACACGGTCACGGTAAAATGTTACGTAAATATAGACGCGGCATAAGACGTTAGTAGACCCCTCTAATAACAGGTACTCAGACACCACATGTCTCTGCCTTCCCCAATAAAAAAGAGGCGTGACTGTTTAAATGAATAATTACTCATTCAAGTTCAACAAACAATTTGAGGTGATATCGAACGATGGTTCACCTCAATTATGTACATAATTAAGTATGTACATATTGTACATAAATAAGGTGATAATGACCGTAGTATAGATCCTAGCATATATCTTAAACCCTTTTATTTCGTGTGGAAATCCTCATGGATACCCCTCGCTGTAGGTTGCATATAATTGCCGTAAGGTATGTTAAGATGGTTCGGTCATGTTGAGAGAATGGATGAAAGAAGACTAACGAAACAGGTGTATGAGGCGAGTGTGGATGGTACCGTCAAAAGGGGAAGACCTAGGCGCATATACTTGGACCAAATCGGGGAAGTGTTAGAAAAGGGGCAGGTCAGGAGTACCCTAAACTGATGAGCATGTATGAAGGAGGTAATGAGAGCGAATGAAGCGAGACTAGTTTGTCGGGATCGTAGCATATGGAGACGTGATCTCTGCCTACTACTGTGGGGAACAGGCGTGATTTTATGTATGTATGTATGTAAGGGTGAATAGTAAAGGCTAAAGGTGCGTCCAGATTTGTGACATGAATAGTAGACCGGGCAGCGTGGCATCAAGACATGACGTGTAAACGTAACAACTTGTGGCACATGGGCACACGAACTAGAGTTGTGCTGACACGGCCACCAGTCGATCGATGGTTTCATTGGATGGTTTCATAAGGAGCACGAAACTATGTGCTTCATAGACTGCACGGGGGCACCGCAGTTACATGCGGCTAGGCCCAGGTTATCACTCATTCAATTCATGATCACATCTACAACTGTAAACCAATCCGAAGTCGTATTATATTTCGAGATTCGATACGAGCGTGAAATGTTAATTTTACTATTCCACAGTTGTTATTTAAATACATATAAACGTTAAACGTGCCGTTAAGAGGTTGTTTTATAGTTTTTCTTATTACTCGCGCATTATTCTAGTTGACAATGAGTTTTAAACGCAGTTAAACACGTTACGACTCACGAGAAGGTGGTAGAGTTTAATTACTTAACATTAAAGTTCTGCAAGAAGAGTATTAAAAGGTTTCTACAGGGTTGGCAGTAAGAGTTGTCGCATCTGATATTGCAAACGTCCATAGGCCACGAGGACAACTTTCTATCGAGCGGGCCGAAGTGGTATAAACGGACTTTTGAGCCAATAAAGATTGAGATTGAGAATTGCTATTCAGGGTAGGATATTCCCGTAGGTTTTTAAAGTAAAATGCTTGAAAATTGTGTTACGAGATGGTCTCTTTCATATTTTCAAGATTAAAAATTAGACATTATTCTTTGTTTCCGAGTATGTGGTGCAAATTAAATTTTATTTTGCCCATCATAAAAATTAGTAGAGTCAGGCTTCCGACGTATTGTATTGGGACTCCTTTTTCCGCACCTAGCCTCCCTTTTTGGGCCATTGTGCGTGCCTCCGACGTTAAACTACCACTAAAATGTTTGGTCTAATGTAAACGCGTGTAGTTACGTTACGGTTGGTCAAGCCGAATAAGGGCTAATGTGTTTAATACTTCAACGTGTTAGGTTTATGACTGACATATTATGGGCGAACATTCGCTTCACAGGTGAGGCATGACATGAAATATCTTCTATGTATATAGTAGGCTGACTGTAGGGAAGAAAAGTTTACTCTCCTCGTTCTAGTCCAGTTCTGCAAAGAGTATTGTACTTTTTGATGCTGTCATACAGAGATAGGGTTGCCAACTCTCCCGGATTGTCCGTGAGATTCCGGTAATAATGTTTACCCTCCCGACTCCCATCTCGGGAGATGCGATGATTTCGGCATAGGTTTGGAGCAAAGAAAGGAACAGCATGAGCATTACTTTGTCCCAAAAAACTCGAATTACTAATTGCTACTATACAAAATAAATATATCGAGGACCTTCTAATCTTAAGTCATTTAAAAATTAATAACTATTTTTCGAACTTTTAAACCATCAACTGGATTTCGTCAAAATCTCCCGGGTTCGTCCTTTCTAGAGTTGGCAACTCTATACAGCAAGGATATCACTCAAACTGATTATTTAAAAAAAAAAAACTATTTTTGAATTTTGAAATGAAATCATTGATAATCAAGGTACAAGTGGCCACAGTACAAAAAAAAACATCGCTTGTCACATTTATTGAAGGACCAAATGGCCGCTGGAGGAAATGAGTCCTTGAGTGGAGACACGAAAAGGCAAACGTAAGGTGGAACGCCATCTAGCCAGACGAACTGACTACCTGAAAAGGCAGCTAGGACAGACTGGATGAGGATCGTGAAAGATCGGGAGAAATGGCCTGTGCCATTGGGATTATGTCATAGGTGAAGCCGGGGGTTTTATAAATGAATACTAATCAATGTACATACACGACCGCCTGACGATTAGATATATTAACTAGTATAGATTAAGAACATTAACCTAGTTGGAATAGTTCCCAAGTATTTGAACAATAATTTATCGAAGTTTCATCGCATTCATACGATTATTATAGGAGGACAAACACACAAAGAGACATTCATTTTTATGGAAGATTTAGAAAATTTGTTTGTTTGTTTGTCTTCCATGCATTGTTAAGCTTGAAAACTTTAGTCATTTATTGTTCGTTCTTGATGGTTTCTAAATTCTGACCAAAAATGTCGATGGGTTTTCTTCTTCCTTCAGTCCCGGGTCCTTTAAGCGGGGCGTGTAAAAATTAGACACAGTCAAAAGTAACGTGAAAATACAGTTGATTACAATTGGTCAACATGGAAGAGATAAGTAGTGTAAAACTAGACCAACTTAAATGTGTCGACTTTTACGAACGTGTGTAGTTACGAAACGGCTTTCCATTAAAAATAGTCTGGGGAAAGTATTTGCTCTAAAATCTAAAATGCCGTATACTATGAGTTAAAGAAAAAAGACGATTCTAAATTCAAATTTTATATTTTTTTTTATTACATAGATTAAGTGAAATGTAGCAAGATAATGAAATATAAAAACGTCATTGCCAAGGTTAAGAGTTTAAAACTTATCTGCCATTGCCTCGACCTTCAGAAACAAATCTCATTTTATCAGTTTGATAATTTTAATACACGCACTAAACAAATTATAGATAGGTGTGTGTGGCCTATCGGGGCAGGTCTTTGTTGATGTTTTTTTCATAGTATCTCATACATTTGATATTCGAGAAATGTCTTCGGTACGTAAGCAAATATTACATCTGTGTGATAGGCAAGCTGTTGAAGAAAAAAAAATAGTGTCACGATTCCTAGGTATGGCGCGAATCTATTTTGAATTTCGAATTTAGAACTGAACTACATTTTTTTCTTTTTATGTGCTTTTTAAGCAATCAACCTAAGTGTTTGGTATAAAGCTAGAGGTTATGAAGTTTGATAGATCTTGAACGGAATCAGTCCAGCGACTAATCCGTTTTGTAACTATTAAGACCTTATATATTATGAGGTTTTGGAGGGCTTTTCTTTTTAATCTGGTGAATGGGCTGGATGTTCTTATCTATCAAGGTGTAGGTGACTGGGTTGGAGTTTTTGTTGAGTTGGAGTTTGATACGTTTTGCGTAAATCAAGTTTGTTTAGTAGGTATCTTTTCTTTTATCGTTTTTATTCTAAAAAGCGCGCCTTTTTCTAATGTCATCTGTCATTTAGTTTTGATACCAGCTACAAAAAGATGCGCGTGGCTCATGGTCGAACCAATTTTTTGTTTCGTCTAGTCTAGAAGGCAATTTTTACGGCACATAAAATACTAATTTCATAACCACCAGACAATTACTAGCAATAATATCGCCTTACAATGATCGATCCGTGGAATATACCTCGAGGCACATATCTTAAAGCTATGTCACAAAAGAAACCAGACCCTGGTGCGCGCATTTTATTTAGATTTTTTTTTATTAATTTGACTTCACCTCGCCTGATGGTAAGGTGAAGGCAAGGTAAGTCTCAGAAAAGAAGGTCACTATTACAAACACGCACAATGTTACAATGGTGGCGCTCAGTTTGACGGCCTCATCAGATGCTTTTTCCCGCCCCGCTTAAAGGACCCGGGACTGTAGGAAGAAGGAAACACGTGCGCTAGTAAGGAATTTCAAACTTAATGGTGCGGCAAAGCAAAGACTTCCCAAATATGATTGGTTTTTTTTTTTTTTTTTTTTTTTTTTATCTATGGCACGTCAATTTGACTTCACCTCGCCTGATGTTAAGCTGAAGGCAAAGTCCCATGAAAGAGGGTCACCATTGCAAACACGTTCAGTGCTACAATGGTGGCGCTCAGCTTGACGGCCTCATCAGATGCTTTTTCACGCCCCGCTTAAAGGACCCGGGACTGTAGGAAGAAGGAAACACGTGCGCCGGCAAGGAATTCCAGGACTTAATGGTACGGCAGAGAAAAGACTCACCGAACCGCTTGGTTCTTGATGGAATATTCTGTACCGTATGCGAGTGACACCTAAGCCCTGCACGCGTTGTCCTGTGTAGGAAAGGGGAGGGTGGGATTAGTTGGAAGAGCTCATCAGAACATTCACCATGGTAGAGACGGTAAAATACTGCCAAGGACGCAACATCTCTACGCATCTGCAAAGGCTCGAGGGACTCTGTGACCTCAGGACTCCCAATAATGCGGACCGCACGTCGCTGCAACCTGTCGAGAGCATCTAATAAGTACTTTGCGGAGCCATCCCAGAGATGCGAGCAGTATTCCACGCAGGAGCGAATTTGTGTCTTATAAAGAAGACACCGCTGCTCCGGCGTGAAAAAACGTCTCACTCTGTTCAGGACTCCGAGTTTACGCGAAGCTGTTTTGATGATGCTCTCGATATAGTTCTTGTTGTTCAGTTTGCAGCGCACGTCCATACCGAGTATATTGAGGTTATCCTGTAATGGCAGTGGTGTGCTCTGAAGAGTGGGAGGAGGAAGGAAAGGAGATGTCTTTGCTGAAAACGCGCATGCCTGCGTCTTCTTGGCATTGAACTCGACCAGGTTCTCAGATCCCCATTGGGAAACGTGATTGAGGATCCGGTCAAGCCCAGTGACAAGAAGTCGCCTCTTTTCCGCTATATCGGACTGCTTGGCCGCAGAATGTCCGTGGTAGCTCCCGTGTACAGTGCTATCGTCTGCATAGCAGTGGATGCTGCCGGTGGACAGCATGTCATTGATATGCAGAAGAAAGAGAGTGGGTGATAAGACGGACCCCTGCGGCACACCAGCATTTACCTGCAGGAACTCCGATGCTCGTCCATCACAGAGAACGCGAATACGGCGCCCCCGCAGGAAGCTAGCAACCCAATTGCACAGTCTAAGAGGCAGACCAGCCTTCGGTAGTTTGGAAAGAAGCGATTTGTGCCAGACTCTATCGAACGCTTTGGCGATGTCTAGGCTAATAGCCAGTGACTCACCATGCTTGTCCATAGCCTCACCCCAAAGATGGGTAACATACGCCAGAAGATCACCCGTTGACCGTTTCGGCCTAAAACCATATTGTCGGTCATTAATTAGGGAGTGATCCTCTAGGTGGCGCATGAGCTGTGTGTTGATAAGGTGCTCGAAGACCTTGCACAGCACTGAGGTGACGGCTATGGGCCGATAGTTGGCTGGGTCTGAGCGATCTCCCTTCTTGGGAATCGGCTGTACATTCGCCTCTTTCCACGCCGTCGGCACTGTACCCGAAATGTAGGAAAGTCGGTACAGCCGCGTGAGCATTGGAGACAACTCCGCTGCACATTTTTGAAGAACCACCGCTGGTATACCATCCGGACCACTGGCTTTCCGGACATCGAGTGACTGCAGCACTGCTCGGACATCGCGTTGCCTGATACGAATATCAGGCATTGCGTGGCCACTGTTGGGTAGTGTCGGAGGCTGCATACCACAGTCGTCGATTCGGGAGTTGGCCGCAAAGAGATTAACCAGCAAATTTGCTTTCTCTTGCGGCTCATGGGCCAGGGATCCATCAGGGTTACGCAGGGGGGGCAGCGAAGGCTGGCAGAAGTTGGCTTGCACGGCTTTGGCCAGTCGCCAGTAGCCACGGCTGCCCGTGGGATGCGCCACCAGTTCTTGACCAACCCGTGCTATGCGCTGGGCATCCGCTCTGACGTAAGCCCTCTTGCAGACCCTAGTGGCTTTGTTGTACGCTGCCTTGAAGTACCCTAGGTTGGAATCGTGCGTAGCCCGCGCCCTTACCCAAGCACGATACGCAGACTGTTTTTGGCGAACAGCCTCTGCGCATTCGCGCCCGAACCATGGGCGCACTCCACGGGCACCGGTGACATCAGTGTATGGGATATAGTACTCCATACCCAGACTGATCTCACCGACGACAGCAGTTGCACTATCCGATGGGTCCTTACCTTCAAAGCAGCGCTCAACCCACGGGATGGATGCAAAATAGTCTCGCAGTCCATCCCAGTCCGCTGACGAGTAGTGCCAGAGACGCCGATTTCCCTGCACTGGTCGTGGGGGCGCTATCATAGGCACCTTGGAACAGACCAGACAATGGTCGGAGTTGCCTAAGGCAGCATGCACCGAAACATTGTACTGGTCTGGGTGGCTCGTCAGCTGAAGGTCTAGCAAAGAGGGTGCTTGGGCTGACCCTCTTGGTATTCTGGTGGCCTCGTGTACCAGTTGGGTCAGGCCGTGAGCCAGAGCGAACGCGTGGGCGGCTCTTCCCGCATGGTCTGTTTTGGAGGAGCCCAACCAGATCTCGTGGTGGGCGTTAAAGTCCCCCAAAAATACCAATTCTGCGTTCGGAAACCGCTCCTGCGCATCATCTGCCGCCTGACTCAGATATTCGAAGAGTCGAGTTGTCTCGGCATCTCCAGTATGGGAACGGTAAAGGCACACATAGATTTGACTAGTACAGCCATGGTCTACGTGTACCCACAGGACAGAAAAGGATGGGTCCTCAAGGCAGCGCAAACGGCGACAACAAACATCCGCCCTAACAAACACACATACCCCGGCTTTGGCACGGAAATTTTCCTCTAAAACATAGCCGGGATAGAGCAGGTAGGTCGTGTCATCAGGGCGGTATATTTGTGTCTCCGTGAGAAAAAGCATGGCTGGTTTCGCCGTCTCTAGATGTTGGTGGACGGCGTTGAGGTTTGCATGGAGCCCACAGATGTTCGTGGACTCCACCTCAAATAGCGAATTTGTGGGAAAACGAAGAGCCGCTGTGTTGCCATATTCTCTATTTTGCACTGCCATGGAGGGGGTAAGAGGAGGCGTGAAAAGAGATGATGGTCGTTACAGTACCGCGTGACAAAGCGCGGGAGATTGGTTTTGTCTATGAATGTGAGGAGTGGCGAGAGCCGACGCGCCGATCGGAAGGGCCCCCGTACCCCCCCGAATATGGTCGCCGGAGTCCCACGTCCGGTCACCAACCGGCACGACGAACCATATCGAGATTATGCGCGGCCTGGTGAGGCAGCCTCCCGGGGTGGTTAGCCCCGGTTGGGCCCCTGTACTATACCGCGGGCGGCCAGCGGCACCACCGTTTCTACGGGTCTCCCTGGTCGGCGGATCGCCCCGCGCCACTCTCACTAGACTACGCCAAGACCCACTGGTCCCACTAGTACTGCGACCACCATCACCTCTGCCCGGCTATGCACTTGCTGATCCCTGAACGCAATCCAACCGAGATTGGATTACTATGAAGGGTTTTGCGCATATGTGCATGGTGGTACCAACCCGGTCGAAATTTGTGACAAATTTGTGGCATCAAATTTCTACCACCAGTGCATCCAGTGGTGTAGCAGTAGCATCCAAAAAATATAAAAAAACGCGTACTGTGCCGCACAGAGCACATTTAGAGTTTATAATGGGGCCAAGTTATATACCCTGAGGTATACACTAATCCTTACATCACAGTTCGGCCGTGGTAGCGCGGCGTGGTCGACTCGTGGTCGCCGCTCACTCGCCGCGTAACCTTGCGTACGATGATAAACAAGTGACGTCGCCGGTTATTTTTAACCATGTTTGTGCCGAGAGCTGTGTGCGAACATGCGCGCGCGCGGGGTCAACGTCCTCCACCACGGTTGTATCCGAACCGATCTGAAAGTCCGCAACAGATTTGCTTCGTTCATCTATAATAGTAATATAAAATACTATTATTAAGAACGAATGTAATCTATTCTACGCATTCATTTATTAGGCTTGTAAAAGTATTTTCTTTTGGCAACACTACTAATTGTACCATAATAGAGTAACATTTTATCATAAATCTCTACGCATCACAAGGTTGAATGGTAGAAAATGACCATGGCATAAAGTCCGCCTTCGTACAAACTATTTTGTAAAAATTTAAAAAAAAGCACTGGGCACCTATTTTAAAAAAAAAGTAGGTAATTCGAATTTAGAATGCCATATCATCGCTCTAGTTCACCGTATTGTTATAGAAAGACAACAGTTATACAGAGTACAATAAAAAAAAAGATTGATAAGGCCTACTTACGCGCGATGCGCATAAAACTGCGTAAGTAGTGTAAGTGAGCGTTGACGAAACTCAACTTCCATTTCTAACTTCGTAACCAGCCAGTATCTAATAACCGAGGTAGGACATGACGGTATCTCCCGTCCTTATTGAGCAAACTGTCCTCTGACTAGGGAAGTATCTCCACCCTACAGAACACTGCGGCTAATAATAACCTTGTGTTGTGTTCCTGGTAGTGAGTAGGGTACCTTACTGGAAAGATTTTGTGTTGTCAGTAGGAAGACCGAGAAACCCTGCTTTATCTTCTGCATTGACAGCACAAAATCTTTTAATTTTTCCCCCTCTCCCCTTCCGTCTCCCCTTTACTTAGCCAGCAAGCGTGTGAGGTCCCTGGTGTTGCAACCGTCCAAAGGCAACGGTAACCATTTTTCATCAGGTGGGCCGTGGGCTTGTTTACCACCTAAGTGGTGTAAAAAATTGTTTATTTTATAAACTTTGCTTCACCTGCTTTAGTTATGGTTTCCACGACTTTTGATGAGAACCACCTCAGCTGATCTCCCAACTCCATGAAGAAATTCTTCGTAAGAGTCGTGTTTATCTGCAGCACTATAGTTAGTTGCTACTAAAAAAATATTGCCTTGATTTTCAAAGACCCTCTTCATTTCCAAAATGGTTTTGATTTAGCCTCTCATCTAATATCAGGCAAGTCAAACGAAACTCGGTTTGGCAACTGGAGTGACCACGTCTCAATAACCAATGAGCAACTGTCAAAAAGCAACAACAAGATGGCGGATTCCGCGGGCTCGTTGAATTTTTTTTTGTTACCTTATATAAAAACGGCCTTAGGTATCGGATCCCATACATCTTAGGAGCCAAAGAATCAAAAACTTAGCAACAAAAAAAAAATGTGAACACTGGATAATATCTGCTTCAATTATGTATTGACCTTCGAAATACAAGAATGTGTGAAGTTCATTGTGTAATGTAATGTATGATGATTAATGCCCTGTTTTGCTTTTACAATCAGTGTTACCAAATGACAGACATTTTCCTAACTTGTTGGAAATTTTTTACTCTTTGTCAGGCGGAAAAATCATGAAGGATTTTTTAAATTATTAAATAAGAGCATAAAACTTCACTGCATATTAAGTATATTCATAAACTTATTATTAATAACGCAAATAGAGCAACAGTCTCCTCATTACCGCGTTACCAAATTTAAAATGTCAAATGAATTTAAATATGCATTTTTTGACAACCGGCTATATTTGATAAGTTGATAGGTTCATAAAACTCAATGTAAAGTGTTCAAGGTACCTTCTCATAGCTAGATTTTGTGTAACGATATGTACTATGTCAATCACACAGTCACACACTTTACCCCTCTAAGTATTACTAATAACGTTATGGGTTTATTATACACCCATATTTCAAGATCAATATATTTTTTAATCTATAGATCGGTAGTAGGTACCTAGGTATAGGAAGTATAACTTAATTAGAAACTTATCCTGACTGACGGATCGCCTCATTAGCGAAGTATCGGCTTCAATCTACGGGTAGCCAATTAATTATAATATTTTATTATTTTTGCAACCATGAAACTGTCAGCTTCTTTTTTAGATTTCAAAGGGATTTAAAAAAATTAGAATTCTAAAGGTTTAAACGATACATCACGAAAACGTAGATACCTTACTAACTAGGTTATGTTTAGACAGATCATACGAAATACCAAAGATAATTCTACGGTTTTCTATCCTATATAGTTAAAATATTCAACGAATTTGAAGACTATTCAGCATTACCAAGTTTTTAAAACGCGCGATTTCTTTTTATTTACAATAGAGTCAACATTTTTATACTTGCTAGTTAATTACTAGTGATATATGTATATTATTTTGATTCTACTCATGGAATTCATAATAAAAGGCCTGTTCTGTGATTTCTACTCATATTGAAATGTAGAACAAGATTAATATTCTATAAACACATGCTTGTAGACATGAACGTACACATTCATAACTCGGAACGAAAACAAAACGTCGACAAAACATTGTGAACTAGCGCGTCGCTAATGACGTCATAAATAACAGAGGCTCTACAGTTAGTTACGCGGCGACATTCCAAATTCGAATTAAAATTTAATTTTACCGAATGTTCGAATTATAAATTTCAAAAAATGTGTTCATGTGGGTTGCCAGCACCTTCCCTTTAAAATCCCGTAAAACGTGGATATTGAATAAATCAGTTAAATTAGCGTATTTCACTTCTGGGAATAGAGCTCTTCCAATTAGCTCCATAGCATTCGATACACCGCCCTGCGTATTAGGATGCGCACCCAGCTACATATATGAGAACCCGTACCATGAACTCTCAATAATTGAACGACCGTCATACCACCAACTGCACATGTAACTGTGTAATGCTATATATGTATATGGGGATTACAAGATAATTTATGCAGTTTGTAGTATGACAGCGTTTAATTATTGACCTGTTTTAAGAGTATGACAGGTCTGCTGGTTGCTTACCGTTTGAAACAAAATTTAGACAATAGTTATGGCACTGTAAAGGTTTTTAAGGACTTTCACGACCTTTTTAGCAATGGCCAAGACAGTAATACTGTGCTTTGCTTATGATATTTACTTGTTAATTTTTTTAAATTCGTTTGTTGAGAATTTGAATCTGGTAAAATAGATTTTTTGATTAAATCTGTTAAATATGCGGTTTTCTAGATCAATTCTAATAAAAAAATCTTGTAGAGAAGGCCGATGCTTAATTTTTTTCATGATAAGAATGTTCTTGATAAAAATTGTGTTATAAAAAACTATTTTTCACCACAGCAGCTCAAACAAGTGAGTTTTGCTGCGTAAAAACAGTGTGCAAAATGCGATTTTGCTCACTCAGTGAGACAAAGTAGCTTTTTAATTATTTTTTTTTAATTTTCAATAAAGAGTGCCAACCATAGATTCAAAAAGATTGTTCCGCGAATAACTTTCGAACTACATACACTGCACTCTGTCTCTTGGCCGTCCATAAAAATGTTCGAGTGACAAACACAAGTATTTTGAAGGTTTTTTTTTTAATATATGGCACATCAAAGGGCCTATTTCGAAATTCTAAATTTGAAAGATATTTGTAAAAGAATAACGATGTATTTTATTTACATTATTTAATAATTATGTAATGTTATTGAATATCAAAATAAGTAATGCATAAGTATTTATAATGATTACTATTATCAACATTTATTGAAAAATAAAATGTCACGTACGCTGTTTCTGAACACACCTTAAAAATAACGGGTATAAAATTTAAGGATATCTGTGCTTTCAACTTTTAATTTGCAGAACAGCAATAAATAATTAGATTAATTATTAACTTTTAAAATTTTCAGCATTATTTTAATTAATAATAGGTGTTCTGTTCTGTTAATCTTCTTAGTAATATTTCTTATGTGTTCTCGCTGCTGAAGTGAAAAGTAATGTGTGCCACACGAGAGCAAAATTATTTGCATCTCATGCATTTGAATCCCTCACTACGCTCAGGATTCTATAGTAGAATCACTCGCTACGCTCGTGATTCAATCCTAGAATCCCTCGCTTGCTCAGGATTCAAAATCAGCACTCGCAGCAAAAAACAGTTTTGCTCTCTTGTTGCACAAATAACTATACTTTGTAAAATATAGCATGGGTCCTATGACAGATGTCAAAATGAGGTTCATAGGGATGTCCGAAATTCGATGAAAATGTCGATACTACCAGCTATTACTGATGCATGTTACATATAATTAGGTTTAATTTAATTGTATGTATGTATTTAATTGTAATGAGAACGGAATATACGTAGCATACAAGGCGTCGGCACTCGTACTGATGAGAATGAGTGGAGTGGATCAGTAGAAGTTCATATCAAACGAGATGTTGGCGCGTGTATCTTACGCCTATATCATGGCCCAAGAGCCCAACGCGGCGTGTCTTCTTACAAAATCCAAAAACAGGTTCAGGGCGTTGATGGATTGAATGTAGGATGTTATTTATTCAATATAATTTAGGATCAAGTATATTGAAATTTAAATATTATTATGATATTAAAATACCTAAGCAATAAGATTAAATTCTAATTATTTTTTTCTTATATCAATTTCAATTTTAAATTAAGCTTTATTCAAAATATGGATAGTTCATAGTATGTGGTCACGATGATTCATCGCCCATCACTAATTAGCTCGATATGCCCATAAAGTATGACATTGACAGCTACTACATTCATTATTAGAAAATTCAAGACTTCATGAGCGGGATTTCACTGACAGCTGTCATAGGACCCAAGCTACGTTTTACAAAGTATATTTGACGTTTCATTTCAATTTGACAGATCGAGCTTGAATTTTGGACAAGACAACTTCTAATACAATATCAAGTTTAAATTTCTAATTATTACTTTACTAAACCAAACATACTGCCTTTAATAAATACTGCCTTTAATAAATACTAAGGAATGCAATTCTTTTTGTTTACCGTGGCCTATGGCAATGCCAGGAACGTCATACTCGTGCTGCCGATCATGTAGAGGGAAAGGGAGAGTTGGAGGGGAGGGTTGACCATGAAGCATCACTACTCATTTTTTATTCTTTTAATGTCTAAAAAGGCCTAGTAATACGACTTTAATGTCTAGAAAAAAGTAACACAGTTTTTTTTGACAATAAATTTAATGCCTTTTCACCTCAGCAGTGCAATACCGGGATACGAACCTACGATCTCTAGATCATAAACCCAGCAGCTATCATCATTATCAAACGTACTATAAGGCTGTATAGTAGATATGTATATCGCATGCTCCGCTCCCAGGACCGACAGTAGCTCGCAAGGGTGACTGAGCATTTGCCGAATTGGCATTCGCCGGTCGGGGGCGCTTTGTTCGTCGTTATCTAAGCGAACAGCAATGTCTGTAAACGGTAGTGGAAGGGCGATACGCGTTAAGCGTCGTCGACAAAGGGCGACGGTTAATGCGAGCCGACGTTTGGTTGGTGTTGCCAGTTGGGTGTAAAGTTTACCTCTTAATTTTTTTTATATTTTTGGCTCGTCGCCAGGAAAGAGGGTCTCTATTACAAACACGTACAGTGTTACAATGGTGGCTCTCAGCTTGACGGCTTCATCAGATGCTTTTTCATGTCCCGCTTAAAGGACCCTTTTTTCTGTGCGCATATTCCCCACGAATCCCGCCACCGCCAAAGTTGGTGGAGGTGATTACATCTGCCTCGAACCGACTATGCTTAAGGGACCGCCACTGTAGGAAGAAGGAAACTCTCTTCTTGAAATCTTATATACAAATGTCAAACATTGGATTAACATACTTTTCATGAAAACATGCCTAGAGACGAATTTAGTTTTGTAATAATCGTTTGATATATTTTTTCCTGAAAAATAATTACTTAATAATACTTCACTTATATAGATGCAGTACCATAGAGTGATAGTAAAATCTATTTAATCATTCCTTGTTTATGCTTGAAAACCAGTACCTGTATCATATATGCCACAAATATTACCAAAACATCAAACCCAAAATACCCCTAAAACTTCGCCACACAATTTATTTTCTCCATCAATTTAGGGAAAACGCTCCTATACTGGCAACACTGCATTCGGTAACCCGGCTCCGTTTTAGGGGTGCCTTCGCGCTCAGTCGGAACGTTTTCAATTTGCCGGGACTTAGCGAATTTCTCATTTTACTGAAGGTCCACTTGCACAAAGGTATATCACGACACCCATCCCGGGTAATCCTGCATTGTTGGCAGCTAATACCCGTAGAAGTATTGTAAGCGAACACTTCTCAGATATATCCTACTTTCTACTTATATACTTATATATACTTATATACTTATCCTACTAATATTATAAAGCTATGTAGCATATGTGTGGATTTTTGTTCCTCTTTCACGCAAGAACTACTGATTATTCGCACTATAAAAAAGGGGGACAGTACGTTTAAGCGTCGATAGCTTAGTGATTTTTTGATCAGTTGGCCTCACGATCGAGAGGTCCCCAGTTCGAATACTGGCCATTACACTACTGACGTGAACCCAGCCCTGACACAAACCTGAGCTTAGATAGATGGGTTAGAGGGATATTAGTAAATTCGGGTGCTAATATTCTTTTGAAAAAGAAAATTTTGACCTGAAAATATAGTAGCAAGATTGTATTATTAGTAAGCTAGTAATATGGATTCTAGATAGCGGATGAATAGCTCGTAAGTCGTATACCACTTAGATGACTGACAAGCCCACGACCCACCTGATGGAAAGTGCTTTTTTTGTTAAGTTTGCAACACCAGAGGCGTCACACTCGTGCTGTCGACCCTGTACAAACCTTCTAATGTTAAAAAAACGTGTTTGGGATCAAGATATGTGCCGGTAACATCGATAACATCTCTTTCTTACTTATGTCTCTCTCGTTTCCTCTATATAGGTAACTACTGACCCGCGCAACTTCGTCTGCGTCACCCCGTTTTTTCAACATTTTTCATTTCTCCGCACCAGTTGTTTGTAGCATGATGTTATATACATATAAACCTTCCTCTTGAACCAATCTAACTATTAAAAAATACCGCATCAAAATCCATTGCGTAGTTTAAAAGATTTAAGCATACAAAGGGACATAAGGACAGAAATCGCGACTTTGTTTTATACTATGTAGTGACAACGCGGTACCACAGATTTTTGGCGTAACCGCTACCTCAGTAGTTAAGACAAAAAATATTCGTAAAAACAAGTTTTCTTTCAAACGAAGATGATTTGCAGTTCAATAGGTACAAGGGCGGCAAATAACCAGATATGAATAGTACCTATTAATCAGTTAGAAACGAGAAACTAAGGGCCCGTGCGCACTGGTGACGCGACATGGCATTTTAATAATATGGGACCGAATTTGCGTGTGTTACGGCCACGCAATCTCTTCTCTTGGTTGTCGGTTAGGGTATAGGGCTGTTCTCCATTCTAAAGTAAACATACATTCTATGATAGAGTGCCTGCTTGACGGTCATAGGAGCGCCACTAGGTACGTGTGACCAAAAATTTAAAGAGATGATTTTTGACATCAGTTCCTTCGTGGATTTACAAGCGTGTAGTCAAGTCTTTTAAACTTAGTATTTATAGTTTCTTATGTATTTACTTTACTGTGCCCGTTGTGGATTAGCAATATTAGGTATTTGTTTGTAACAAAAAAAAAAATTGAGAAAGTTTTTTTTACATGCTCGTTTTTGGAGAAGGTTACCGTTATAGACTATTTATACTGTTGATTGATGGCACTTGGTGGAATTTGTTGTTACACATATTGAGAACTCACTTGTACTTTTCCACAGTATTTTTATTTTTTATTTTTTAATAGACCTGACCGGTTTCGCCTTACGGCATCCTCAAAGGTTTACGATGACATCAAAGTACAAGTGAGTTCTCAATATGTGTTACCGTTATAGATTTTATGTTATATACCATCACGCTACGACTACGCCTTTGGTTGAGCCTTTGTTTGGCCACTGGTTGAGAAAAATATTTCTCTTATTACATAGAATCAAATAATCAATTTTGTTTATTCAAGAGCATACATGAATGATAAACTTTTACAATTATATTGTCAAAAATATTATATTACAAAAGTAAATAAATCATTTGCAAATTCTTTCTAATCTCGTTGGTTCGCTAATTGGTAGTACGTTATTCTTTCTTCTCTTTTTAAGAAGATTATTAGACAAAGATTATGTGGCGCGTTGTCGCTTGTGAGCTCAGGCCCTAAGTGACCAAAGATTCAGAATTGCGTGGCGCGGGGCCACGGGGCTGTTGACCCCGTATCACACAGACCTGTGTGTGATGCGTGTGCGCATATATACTACTCGTAAACCAAACGGCGCCTTTGTTATAAGCTATCGCTCTGCCGTTTCTATTAACAAGGCCGTTTGACTTGGTTAGTGTCAAGATAATTATGCTGATAAGGGTGTCTTAGGTGGCAGACAAGCACACGGCCCACCTGATGGGAAGCGGTCACCGTGGCCTATGGACGTTTGCAACACCAGAGGCGTGTGTGCTGCCTACCCTGTAGAAACCTTCTAATGCCCTTCTTGAAGAACCCCATATTGTAGTCAATTGGGAAAACCTTTAATTTTAAATATTGGTTTTATTTTGTTCGCAGGTAATGACTGATTTGAATCTACATATGTCTTGAGTAAGTTCATTAGCGAATTATTAGATGCCGAAGCTAAAAAAATGACGACAAGCCCCTTCCGGTTGAAAGGGCTTGTAGTGCCGCCGTAATTTTATTAAAAATAAAACAATGCTAAATTTACCATGTACTTGTTTTGAGTTTCCTAAATCTCGAAGCCCTTTCGGCCTCCTTTGCAACTGTGTTTTGTAACCCGTTACAACAGAATAAAATTCTGTAATAAGTAATATGTAATAGGTAGCGAGCCTATTGCCATTAACTGGGCACTTGTAAACCTGCAAATGGTTATATTCATACATATATGACGACCTCCGTGGCGTGGTGGTAGTGAACGCGACTGCTACGTAGGAGGCGCGGGTTTGATTCCCGCTCAGTGCAAATATTTGTGTGCTTGAATATGAATATCTGCATTGGTCTGGGTGTTTCTATGTATAATATTTATGTATTTACAAAAAAAATGTATCTATGTATGTTTATCCGCATTCTAGAATCCGTAACACAAACTAGTTAAACTATGCTTACCATGGGTCTAGGTAACGTTGTGTAGCTTGTCCTAGAATATTTATTTATTTATATAAATATTTGCACGAAGCGGGTATCGAACCCGCGCCTCCTTACCCCGATGACGTGCAGTCAATTTGAACACGTATTTATAAAAAAAAAATTAAAAAAAAAGAAGAGCGATTTAAAGACTTTGTTTCACAATATTTAAAAAAAGAATTTAGTAGAATATTTTAATAAAATAGTAGTTTTCGTAATAACCCTTCACGCGCTACGTATCATTGACCGATAGAGTATGCCAAATAAATTAACCCACCAAGGTCGCAATTTATTTTTGTGGTAACACTCGTTATAACCACACGTTCTCGACGTTTCTTTGAAAATAATTTAGGACTTTTAGTCTTTGAACCTACGGTAGATGATGGTTAGGTAATCTTACTTATATGTATCGTAAATGTTAATATATATATATATATATTATTTAAGAGGAACAAATAAAAGTAATGGTACTTTGTATTCTCAGTAGTTCCTTTATTTTTTCTGAAGGAACCATATGGATGAAAAAGTCTTAGTAGCCATTTCAAAGGAACTTACATACATATATAAACTCACGCCTATATCCCGAAGTGGTAGGCAGAGGTGCTAGCACCCACATTTCGCTAGTTTATGTTTAGGTCCCAATGTAATAGGTGGCGAGCCTATTGCCATTAACCGGGTACTTATAAACCTGCGATAAATACACACATAACTTCGAAAAGCATCGAAAAGTAATTAGTGTGTGCCATGGTAAGCTGGGATCGAACTCGAGACCTTGCCTCAGTAGTCCATTACCCATACCACTAGGCTACCGCGAATGTGATATTATAAAAAAAATATAAAACGAATACGCACGCCGCTTTGGCCTCGTCTCCAGGGCCATTTAGGATCAAGATATATGCCGAATTATACCTACAAACGCTTCCTAAGACTACAGAATACCCTATTCTTCATGAACAGTTCAACAGTGAAATTGATTAGCCCATGGCATGGCGTCATTTAATGACGATAACACGGGTGACTTGTCCACTGCGTTACCGTGGCGTTACGCTTGATGATCGCTTTGCTCTATTGTAGATTTATACCGCTAATTTTTTAGGGCACGTCAATTTTACTTCACCCCGCCTGATGGTAAGCTCAAGGCAAAGTCTCAAGAGGGTCACCATTACAAACACGTAAAGTGTTACAACGGTGGCGCTCAGCTTGACGGCCTCATCAGATGCTTTTTCATGTCTCGTTTTTAGGACCTGGGACTGTAGGAAGAAGGAAACACGTTAACTGGCAAGGAATATTACTCCGCTCCCTTGGATGGTAGCGTGATGATATATAGCCTATGTTACTCCTAGATATTGTAGCTTTTTAGAGGTGAAAGAATTATGGAAATCGGTCCAGTAGTTTCGGAGCCTATTCGTTACAAACAAACAAACAAATAAACAAATCTTTCCTCTTTATAATATTAGTATATATATTGAAAACGAGTAGTTTTATCTCTCCTTTCAATAATTTACACACTAACTAAAATGTCAAACCACTAAGAACGATCTATATAGCACATCGCCTAACCAATAAGGTCGCATTTTGATAAGCAAGCACGAATATAGAATAACATGTTACCTAATAACGTCAATCACATTACGTTGATATCAACCAGATGTGTGCACTCAATTATGAACCTTAACACAAAGAATCTGTTTCATGATAACACTTGCCTACCCGCCCGACTTCGCTCGTTTATAACGCGTATGGAAATCTGTTGACATTTATGATTATATCTGCGTTTCGAAATGGCGGTGGACCATTTGCTATACTAATAATATATATTAAATTTTGTACGTTTTGTAATTGCCTTAAATGGTTTAAGGATTTTGAATCTTAAATTTTGAATATAACCAATTTTTTTAAACTAACCGATATGCCAGAGCCCGTTGGCGAGGTTATGCCGGACTCGAACCGACTAAAACAACTCCGTTTTTGGGTCCTTAGTTGCCGGAGGTGAGATAGTAGCGAACATATCAAGTTCTAGAGATTAACAAACAAACTCTTCACCTTTATAATATTAGTGTTAACAAAACTTTGTCATCCAACTCGTGAACTAATTGCTTAAGAGCTATTAACTTAGACTTAACCCTTCGACTGCACACGGTAGAAACAAAAGCCATCCGTCATCGATAATGTCACGTCACCTTGTGGAAGTTTAGTCGTTAGCCACCCGAAGTCATTACTCACTAGTCACTGGGATTATATCCACCGTCCACACGTCACATATTGATTGCCACATCGGTCATATTGACCCGGAACGTTTACATACCGAATTATTTCGTAATAACGCAATCGGAGGGTTAACGATGACGGGTGGAATGGGAATTTTAATATCGGTAACCCTTCAAATTCTGTTGGAAACGATTTGGTGGATATGTCATATCCACCAAATCGTTTCGTATAAAATTTTTCTGTTATTGGTGGATTGATAGAAGCATTTATTGTTGGATTGTAAACATTTTAGTATACGTGACGGAATATATAAAAAATCATTTCTTAGAGACAGTTTTTGACGTTGACAGCGACTAAGGGAGTTCTCCATCCGACAGTAAACATAACATAACATAAACTCATGCCTATATCCCCGAAGGGGTAGGCAGCGGTGCCAGCACACACATTTCGCCAATATAGACCTTATAAACCAAGTAGACTTTGTATAGGTAGATCAAACAGAGGCCTTAAAGCGCGATTCACACACAACGCGGGTGCGGGTCGGGCGCGGGTCGTTTTTCAATCCATCGCCGTTTACAGGATAAAGTAAAAAAAATCCTTACTAAGAAAACGGCGATATATGGCAAAAACACCCGCGCCCGACCCGCACCCGCGCTATGTGTGAATTGCGCTTTATTGTCGCTCATAAGGACTCTGTCATTATTTAGAAATTGTACGAGGGTGTTCTGCTAGAGTGACAGGCGGCTCCACTCGACACCCACAGACCCGCGCTCATGGGGGACGGAGGTCATTCTGCGACCTCCGACGTCCGAGTCGCCTCCGCTCATCGTGGGCTGTACGGTTACGGAGTTTTCTCTGAACCCGTTCCGCCGTCTCCTTCTCGAGCATTACTTGCTACGCGGGCGTAGCCGTGGGCAACAACTAGTAGGTAATAAACAAATGGATGATATAATATAGAATCAAACCATAGACCATTAAACGAATAATTACAAAATTAAATTCATGATAATTACCCACCATTATAGCATAATCGAATGCGAAACTTTCAAAGGTTATTAACTCATAATTGTTTTAGTATCAAACAATTTATTACTATTAACCCGTTGAACGCTCACTCCTAAACAGCACGCACATATGTGGTCGGGAAACTCGGGAATAAGCGCTGCGACCACACATACTGCACTTATGTGGCGACTCTGACCACGGAACATGTCGTAGCTGTGTATCTACCCATCTACACTAATAATAATCTACATCTATGTATATCTACACTAATATTATAACGAGGAAAATTTAGTATTTGTGTGTGTGTATGTTTGTAAGGAATAAACTCAAAAACTACTGTGCCGATTTCAAAAATTCGACTGCTCCGTCGATATGACTGATAAATAGACTTCTTAAGCGAGGAGATACGAGGCATCTTCAGGACCGCTACAGAACGATTCTGTCCTGATGACAATTAGTGATATTTTGCTATTAAAGTAATAATAAATAAAATAAAAAATTGTTTATTATCATGCTACAGGGGCTCTTAATGTGTTAGTACAATTACTTAAACACTATGTTAGTAACAACAGGATTAAAAAATATGATACAGGAGCTACATCCCGATGCCGATAAAACATGCAGCTTGATGAACCTATTAATGACTGGACCATCCAACCTCTCAGCATGCACCTTCAGGATGCTGTTAGTGCTTCCCCTCACTCTGTGCCTCTGTACCTCACTATTGCTATCATTGGAATTTTTAAACCGTTGGTGAACAGTGGGAGAACTGTGTGTGTTCTACCGTCTGTATAATGGCCTGTGTTCAGAAGAATGGTTCGACATGATGCCCACACATACTTTCTATCATCGCACCGCTCACCATAGACAGGGAGTTCATCCTCACACATTACGACTGGAAACGGTGCGCACTGTGCGTATGAAAGGAGTTTCATCCCGCGCACGCTCACGCTGTGCACTGAACTCCCTGTTGTGGTTTTCCCAAGCGACAACAATATGGGGTTTTTCAAGAAGGGCATTAGAAGGTAGCAAGATTGTAACGCCCCTTGTGTTGCAAACGTCCATAGGTAACGGTAACCGTTTTACATCAGGTGGCCGTCTTCCACTTAGTGGTATAAAAAATGAGATCTCTGCTTCCCCCAATATATTTTGCTCAAATCCAAAATCAAGCCAATAAAAGACATGGAAATAAACATACACGTGTATAAAACTAAATCGAATTCACTACCGACTCGAAACGTGTCGCAAATTGCTCAATCACAGTGAGAATATTTTTAATCTTTCTAAATTAAACGTGTTTCACAATCGTTTTTGTAACTCCCATCTGTTTTATCTCACTTATCGAACGCTGGATGTAAGGGCCCCCGGGACTCGTGACACATTTATATACTAATCAGCTGTTGCCCGCGGCTCCGCCCGCGTGGACTTCTGATCCCGTTCCCGCTGCTCCATGAGCATTTAGGGGTATGAAAAATAGATGTTTACCGATTCTCAGACCAGACCAATATGCTCACAAAATTTCATGAGAATCGGTCAAGCCGTTTCGGAGGAGTATGGCAACGAAAACTGTGACACGTGAATTTTATATATTAGATAATGAATTTACGAGTATGTTTTGGGGTTCGTAATGTATTTTATTTTGGAACACTCTGTATGTTGCGAAAGATATTCGTTTCGTAAACGTTCTGTAACGATTTTGAAATTTATATTTTTGATAACGTTATTTATAGTGTTATAATGATTAATTTATGATTTATTTTTACAGTTTGGTTGGAATGGTTTCATTTGCACCATTCGCTAGCACCATCAATGGTGCAAATGACTGTAAAAAAACTGTAAAAAATTGATGCGAAATTTTGATAAATTTCTAATTTTGATAAATGCTATATTTGATGATCAAAATGGATAGCATTTAGGAAGTACTGTTTTTAAAGATCGAATTTAATTTATCAAACGACCAATAGATACAAAATTTAATATAGAGCTGTAAAATTTTGAAATCAACTTTCAAATAAAATATAAATAATGGAAATAGCTATTAAATTACTGGAATAACGAACTCATGAAATGAAGTAAGAAAATTTCGGTAATTTCATACTTAAAGACATAACATAAACTCACACCTATATCCCGGAAGGGGTAGGCAGAGGTGCTAGCACCCACATTTCGCCAGTTTATGTTTAGGTCTCAATATAATAGGTGGCGAGCCTATTTCGATTAACCGGGCACTTATAAACCTGCGATAAATACACACTCGTAAAGACCTATTATTACATAATTAAATACCTTGGATATTATATCACCCAGTCTTAATCTTAAATGGCGTCCATTATCAGGACTTGTTGTCAGCTGTTGGCTTTATCGGAATCAATAGCTTTATCATTACGATATAGGTGAAAGCATGATGTCATTTTAGAAATAAATTGGATCATAAAATATGATATTGGTATTAATCATGGAAAACAAGAAACAAGTGGAAGTGCGATATAGTTGGTGCACGCGTGTCATTGGTTTGCGTATTTACGCAATGAGAGACAAATTCAACAAAATGAACGTTTTTGATAAGAATGCGTCTTAATAGATATTCAAGCTTGTTCGATTCAAAGGGATTCAAAGTATGAAACGCCATAAATACTTTTTTTATTTATAGCAAAGTAATCGCTATTTGGAACGGTTCATAAAGGGTGGTGGCAGTATAGTCATCACTACCTTATAAAGGGTAGTAGGTTTTCGCCTTGTAACCTTATAAAGGGTAGTATGTTTTCGTCTTGTAGTACGTATGATTTGAGTTAATATAGTGATATAGCCATTAAAGGGAGAAATAGGAACGACCAATCAAAGCAATTATTTACTAGTAATACACGGTATTAGGTATGTGTGAGTTTGGCGACATCGGTTCCGCTACTGGAACTATTGTGTCGCATTTCTACTAGGTTTTCTGTTCTGTGGTATGAATTCTACATGTATGACTGATCTCGTTTGAAGGTACCCACTTTCCACTTTTGACTTCACCTCGACTAATGGTAAGCTGAAGATAGGAAAGAGGGTCATCATTACTGACACCCACAAGTTCCTTTTACCACACATCATTTTCAGTTGTAATGACGTGTGAGGATGAACTCCCTCTCTATGGCGAGCGGTGCGATGATAGAAAGTAGGTGTGGGCATCATGTCGAACAATTCTTCTGAACACAAGCCATGACTTTATTGAGAATCTGCTATTTTGATAATCTAATATTTTAGTAATCTAATATTTTAAGAATCTAATATGATGCGAATAAGAGGTATAGGCGTTAAATCACCCACAGTGAGGTGATGTATAGTAGTATTCTCCTTAGTAACAGTTAGCATGACTTTACCACGCCCGATGGTATGCTAAAATGGAATATAATAATGATATCAGAAATAACCTGTGTTTTTTAATACTTGCCAACAATTCGCGTAATCGCATTGTTTACCGCAAAACCTCAAAATAAATAAGTAGGTACCTACGTGCAAAAGAGCGGCTTACGAGAGTAAATGCACGTACGCTTATGCGCAGACGCTGATATACGTAACCGTTCGCCTGCGCATATTTGTACCAAACTGCACACAGCCTTGCGTTAGTCTCAGTCGCTTCTGAGGTCTACATTACCCTTTTTTTTATCATGTGCGAAATCCCCACGGATACCACCTCCACCAAAACCGATGGAGGTGATTATGTCGGACTCGAACCGACCAAAACGCACTCCGTCCATGGGTCCTTGATTGCCGGAGGTGAGATTATACAAGACATATCTCTCGCACCCCGGCAGACCCGGGGACATCTCTGTTGAGATGACCCTCTTCCCCCAATGTGGGGACCATGGTGTCCCCATCTAGCCTCTGGGTATGGGGTGGCATTTTGCGCCATCGCCGTGGCCGCTTCTGCTAGGGTGACAGGCGGCTCCACCCGTCACCCCCAGGCCCGCGCTCATGGGCGACGGAGGTCATTCTGCGACCTCCGACGTCCGAGTCGCCTCCGCTCAAGGTCTACATTACCCTCAAAATCGCCTCAGAGAGTGATGTACTCATGTTTATCGTCCTCAGGTCTCTTAAGACCGTGGTAGCCCAGTGGTATGGGTAATGAACTGCTGAGACGAGGTCTCGGGTTCTATCCCAGGTTTCACGATGTCACACACCAATGACTTTTCGATGCTTTTCGAAGTTATGTGTGTATTTATCGCAGGTTTATAAGTGCCCGGTTAATGGCGATAGGCTCGCCACCTATTACATTGGGACCTAAACATAAACTAGCGAAATATGGGTGCTAGCACCTCTGCCTACCCACCAGTCCATTACCCATACCACTAGCCTTTACTCATAATCCACTACAAGTCCCTAGTATTATGAAAAAAAAACTGCCAGTAGGTATTACAACTTGTTGCATGCACTTGGTTCGTTCGACATTATCTAGAGCACGTTTGCATGCAATACGCCGGTTCTTATCACTGTATTATTATAATAAACATAATATATAATAATTCCATTAAATATAGAAAACATATAAATATCCTGCTATATTAATTTTTTGATAAGGGCTAACATCAGACATACTTATATGTATACAGTAGCACTAGTATGAACTCCTACCGAATTCGTAATGTAAAGGTTTCGAGAGAACGGAGCATTGTGATTGGCAGTCTGCCTCTTGTGATCCTGTGTGCGTGTGTAGCCCGGCAATCGCAATGCTCCGTTCTGTCGATACCTTTGCATTACGAATTCGATATTATTTCGTGCTAAGGCTAGAGTCAGCTGCTACATTTTCGGTTAGCAATTTATTTTTGTCATACGCATTTTTTTGTACTTAGTGCCCGATTGGCGGCAATAGACTCGCCCCCTATTACATAAGTGGGACCGAAAATCATAGTTGGGAAAATGAGGATGTGGATTCCGGGTTTGAGCGTATTATGTATGAATATGGCTTTTTGCACTGGTCTGGTCGTACCTCGGAGAGCACGTAATTAAGCCGTCAGTACCGGTTGTCATACGAACATCTATTGCAGTCGTTACGGGTAGTTGGTGCCCTCAAAAGTCCGACTAGCCTAACTACAGAACTTCGATATCGCCAATTTGGATGTGGAGATCCGACGGCAGTCGCTTCACGGAAAATATCGAAGTTCAACCGCATCTTAGTTAGACTAGAAAGCCGACCCCAACTGAGTTGGGAATAGGCTCAGAGAACGATAATGAAATGAATTGAAATCTTCTTCTTCTGTCGAATTGATGGCATTTTTGAGTTGCCATCGTGGTGTAGTAATTTGTTTCACAACAGAGGGCCCAAGCATAGGTTTCGCTCTACGGCAAGGCTTTTTACTACCCCTCCATGAATGAATTGAAATAATTCAACGAAACGAGCAGAACAAAGATCATTCATATTTAAATTATGAGATCAAACAACGAACTAAACAATGAACCTTGGATACATCGAAGGGGTGCCATCCCTACGTTGTTACATCATTGATGACGTCACCATCAGCCCTATTTTATACTAAAATCCTTTTGATTAGGTATTTAAAGGTCAGCAATATGTATTTTAATATTACTAACTAGCTGTTGTCAGTTATCACGCAGTGCAATATACTCAGGGTGAATGTAGCTGTCCAATAATGAAAGAATATTTGAAAGTGGCACAGTAGTTTTTGTGTTTATTCATTACAAAACACACACACACACACACACAAAAAACAATTTTTTAATATTTTTGTATAATGTAGATTTAATAAACTGCGTGGTTTCCGGAAGAGTGAGGGTCACAATCATCTCTTCTCATGCGTTGCTGTGACGCTTGTAACCTAGGGGCGTCACACTCGTGCTGTCTACCATGTAGAGGGGAAGGGGATTAAGAGAATTTCTGAGCTGTCAATGCAGAAAATAGAAGGGACAGGGCTGTTTAACATCATATACGAGTAGATATACCTATACAGCCCAGACTCAGCCTCAGATGCGTGGCTTGGCTAGATTCATTAATAGTGCCCGGAATATGGCAAGAGCAACCCTCTATAACGTGGGACCAAATACAATGATTAGTGAAATATGGGTGTTAATTCACCTCTGTCTACCCTAGAGTAAAATATGCCTAAGTATATGTACAATTTTCAAGATATCAATTGGCATTCAGCAGACCGAATTTTGAACATTTTTTTTAAGAGAATTGTACTCCTAAAAAGATACGTTACATTATTTTCTTTTTTATTTATGTCATTTAAATTTGCCTGATATTAAACTGAAGGCAAAGTTTTATAAGAAAAGAGGGTCACCATTACAAACACGTACAGTGCTACAATGGTGGCGCTCAGCTTGACGGTCTCATCAGATGCTTTTTGACGCCCCGCTTAAAGGACCCGGGACTGTAGACTGAAACTACACTTATGATAAAACAAAACATGATTTTAGATTGACATGGTCATTTACATATTCACTGTTAAATCGATCGGGATATTTACCATGTTTGTTGATTTCTTCGCGTAACCTATATTTCGGCGCTGTTGCAAGCGCCATGATCACGGTGTGTACGGAAAAAATACACATAAAATAGTTTACGCCCCCAAAACTAGCGGTTTATAATAATAGTGTCACGCGAAAAACGCGAAGTATCACGGTAAAGTTAATTTAAAGGGTCGCGATGGCGATAAGTTGGCGGAACAAAGAATTGCCTTTGCCTCGTGTGGCGCGTGAACGTTATCGATCGCGCGCCGGCCCTGCGCCCTGCGCGATCCGCACACAGCACCGTTACATTGAGGCCACGGAAACAGCGATTTTTTGTTTTTTTTTTAATACTACGGTGGTGGCAGACAAGCACACGGCCCACCTGATGGAAAGCGGCTACCGTGGCCTAGGAACGTGTGCAACACTAAGGGTGTCACACACGCGCTGCCCACCCTGAAGGGAAAGGGGGAGAGCTGGGAAGGGGTGGGGAGGGGAAGGAGGGGTACAGTGAGCTCTGGCTACCCTACTTACCGGCGGGAACACAACACGATGGTTATTATGACCGCGGTCTTCTGTAGGGCGGAGGTACTATATATATACCACAGGTAATTTATATACTATATATAAATTACCACCTATGTGGCTTAACAGAGATACTGCTTAGTTGAAGGTCAAGGGATCAATTCCCGCTCAGTTTAAATTAATAACATAACATAACATAAACTCACGCCTTTTTCCTCTGAGGGGTTTTTTTCGCCAGTTTAAGTTTGAGTCCCAATGTAATGGGTGGCGAGCCTATTGCCATTAACCGGACACTTATAAATTTGCTATAAATACACATATACCTTCGAAAAGCATCGAAAAGTTATTTGTGTGCCATGGTAAAACCTGGGATAGAACCCGAGACCTCGTCTTAGTAACCATTACCCGGACACAGAATTTTTTTCATTTTATATTTATGATACGTCTATTTGACTTCACCAGGCCTGATAGTAAGGTGTAGGCTAAGTCCCAGGAAAGAAGGTCACCATTACAAACACGTACCTACAGTGTTACAACGTTGGCGCTCAGTTTGACGGCCTCATCAGATGCGTTTTCACGCCCCGCTTATAGGAACCGGGACTATATGAATTTATAATTATGTATAATAGATATCCCATTGCAAAACAATAAGGCATGATTGGAAACACGTTACGTAAAAATAAATTATACGTTTTTCAGTATTAAATTCATAACATGCATATGGTAATTCTGTGTTAATATATGCACGATTCTCGTTTATCAGACAGTATCGCAAAGATCGTAATATATTGACTACTTCACTGTAACACATCTTAAATAAATCATTGAAACGCATTAAGAATCACTTCTAACTCATAAATCACATTAATGACTTCATCAAACTAACCGTAATATTTAAATACCTGTAGTATTAAGAGTTTTGATTTCATATCACTTAGGTACGTACAACCTGTGTTGTGTACTGTGCGGCTAAGCACGTTATTAATTTCCTTGCGATTTTCACCGCGTAGCAAGGAATTGATCAAAATTTTTTTTCGTAAATTTATTTAGCTGCAACATTTTCGGTTAGAAATATATTTTCGGGATACCCATTTTTTTTACCAAGTGCCCGATTAGCGGCAATAGGCTCGTCCCGTATTACGTGGGACCGAAAATCATCGTTGGTGAAATGTGGGTGTTTAATACACCTCTCCCTACCCCTACCCCTTCGGGAATTACGGACGTGAGTATATTATGTTTGTATGGATGTACGTACAACCACTTATGTGATCAAATTTACCTGGTTTATTATAAAATAGCCAAATCTATCAACGCTTAATTCTATTCAAGTTTATTGAACTCTTGCTTCAAGAGATTAATTCAATTATATTCTATTGAATTCAAATATTTAAATTTTGATTATTTTCTGCGTACAAACAATATTGTTTAACAATCAAACCTGTCTATGAATAACTGGTATACTCTACTCACACAGTACATGTACTTTTATATCATTTAGGCGGTACCTAAAGAAGGCGGTCACCGAGACCTATGGACGTATGCAACACCAGGAGAGTTACACAACAGAGATGTCTCCGGGTCTGCCGGGGTGCGAGATATGTCTTGTATAATCTCACATCCGGCAATCGAGGACCCATGGACGGCGTGCGTTTTGGTCGGTTCGAGTCCGACATAATCACCTCAATCGGTTTTGGTGGAGGTGGTATCCGTGGGGATTTTGCGCACGATAAAAAAAAGGAGCGTTACACTCGTACTACTATTACGTAGGGACCATTCAATACCCTTCTTGAAGAACCCTATATTCATCATCAGCGCCCTCCTTCTTATAGTCCCCGGTTATATAGTTTGAGAAGGGTGTAAAAAAGTACCTTTCGAGATCTTCAAGGGAAGGATCACCATGTTAGGAATGACAGCATCTGGAATTGGAAATGGAATATAAAACAGACCACGGAAGACTATATTTCTCGTTACACTTATTATCAATGGTAACCGCTTACCATCAGCAGAGCCGTGTAATTATTTCTAAAAAAACTTCGTTCTTCTACTAAGTGCCTACAAAAATTATTTAAATAACGTCAATATTTACTAGTTGCTAATCCACATAATAAATTGTTTACATTTTAAAAAATCAGCTGTATCACCCATCTATTAAAATGTGACATTCAAAACATATCGTTATCTCAGATAAATAAGTTACACAATCAAGTAATCGAACACGTGTCCATACTTTCGTTTTCACAGAGAATCGCACGGCAACACGAAATATTTAACTACGAAGCACATTTTTATTATATATTATATTATTATCTTATATTATTATAGCTCGCAGGTCACAATAGACTTTCTTATTTCTAGAAATATCAGAATTCTAGATATATGGTTATATGTCTAGAATTTCCATTCCATCCCAAGAATTTTCGCTCCTACAACACAAATGTTATTATTTCATAATACGACACGTCAATATGACATCAGCTCACCTGGACTGATACTGAAATTTTACTAATTGTTAACCTTGACTGACGTTTTGTAACTGCCATTTAGTAGTATATACAGAATAAATTGATTATTGAATTTTTAATAAGAACAATTACTTATCAAACTACTGATATTACAAAAAATGTCATTGAATTTTCGGCTCTATTTTCATAACCCTAAAGTTCAAAATTAAACGGGAAAAATCATTACATAATTTTCTACACTTTACACGAACTTAATAATTAATTTTAAACTTCAACCATATAGATTTTTGTTTTGACGACCTCATTTCTTTTTTACACCCTCCTTAAGGGACCCGGGCCTGTAGTTAAAATGAATTTAAACCCTTTTGTCGCTTCCGCGTGTAGTGACTCCAACTTAGTGGCCCCAAGGCCCTCAAAGCTCTGCACCCGTATTTACAGGACTGCATTTCGCGCCTAACAAAGAACGCTCGCTCTATTACAATGATCGACTCATATTCAAATGAGTAATGTATCATATTACGTCAGTTTTATACCGCGGTTGCCTAGTGGTATGGGTAATGGACTGCTGAGAGGAGGTCTGGGTTCGATCCCAGGTTTTACCATGGCACATATCAATGACTTTTCGATGCTTTTCGAAGTTATGTGTGTGTTTATCGCAGGTTTATAAGTGCCCGGTTAATGGCAATAGGCTCGCCGCCTATTACATTGGGACCTAAACATAAACTGGCGAAATGTAGGTGCTAGCACCTCTGCCTAACCCTGCGGGGAAAAAAGGCGTGAGTTTATGTTTTTTTTTAGTTTTTGTTGATATCTCCAATATACAGACGCTTCGCTACTATACATACATATATACAATCATCTCTATTTCCCATTGGGGTAGACAGAGATCACAGATTTCCATTTGCTACGATTCCAACATACTACTCTTGCTTCATTTACTCTCATTACCTTTACTACTATACAATTATGTAAATAAGATTTATATTAAACTAACTGACCCGCTCACTTCGTCTGCGTCACCTCGTTTTTGCAACATTTTTCATTCCTGCTCCGCACCTGTTAGTCGTAGCATGATGTTATATACATATAAACCTTTCTCTTTAACCATTCTATCTATTAAAGAAAACTGCATCAAAACCCGTTGCGTAGTTCAAAAGATTAAAGCATACAAAGGGACATAAGGACATGAAAAATAGGGACAGAACGCGACTTTGTTTTATACTATGTAGTGATGAATACCTTTTGTCTAAACATTAAATATTACTTATATTGTTTCAGGTAACTAGAACGCTTGTACGATGCATCTTGCTTCGGTAAATATTGTACAAAACAAATGTGGTAGTACCTGGGGTGCGATTCACTAACATTACGTTTATAAAACTTGTGGTTATAGTGACTTGCGAAAACGTAACGTGACGTTCCTATGAGTAAAACTGCAATGTTGGTTTTTCTGTGTAGTTAATAACGAATATAGTTTGTGGTTTGTGATGCTATATCTACACAAATATTATAAAGAGGAAAATGGTTTTTTTGTGTCTATGTAGGTATGTTTGTAATGAACAAACTCAAAAATAACTGTGCCGATTTCGAAAATTCTTTCACCGTTGGAAAGCTACATTCACTCGGAGTAACATATCGCGAGGTTATCGCGAAGTGCAATATAGGCTACTATTATATTGCACTTCGCGATAACCGACGTCCACGCGGGTGAAGCCGCAAGCAATAGCTAGTTGAAAATATATCGGAAAATCGCTTTAATTATATAAGTTACTTTAACCATTCTATCTATTAAAAATCAAAATCCATTGCGTAGTTTTAAAGATTTAAGCATTCAAAGGGATATAGGGACAGAAAACGCGACTTTGTTTTATACTATGTAGTGATAATAAATTTAAGCTATTTAATACTGAAGTAAGTTTAATAAAAAGATCACAACCTTTTATTGAACGAATCCCTTAAAAAGGAGTTATATATTTCATATTCCTTTTTCAAATTCTTTATAAGTACATTTTGAGTTAAAAAAAAAATAAAAACCTAAGTCCTGCATTGACAAATTGTACTGAATACAACATCAAAACGCTTGCAGTACATTCTTCTATGTGTTTTAAAAACGTGGTATTACTGAATTAAACCCCTGATAGCTATACCCCGGTCTTTCTCCCGGTGATATTTTATTTAAGAAAAGCCAGATGCATCCTTCTAGAATGAATTTACCGCGAAATGCCGCAAGCCAGTGATCTCTGCATGAGTCTAACAATTTTTCAGAGAAATATCAACTCCGTTGGAATGTAGCTCATTTCGAGTAGACATCATCTCTTACATTATGATATTATTATTAAGAGTACTGAGTCTTTGATTAGATTTGTGTGATTTCTCTTTTAAACAATGTTATTTTCGTGTTTAGAATTGTGTTTGTTTATTTATTTAGTAGTACTAAGTGCAAAACGCATGTGAATGTTAAGATTAATGATTCTTTATTTATAGGTATATTAACTAGAAAAATATAAAGCCTGTTCGATCCCAGGTTTTACCATGGCACACACCAATAATTTTTCGATGCTTTACGAAGTTATGTGTGTATTTATCGCAGGTTTATAAGTGCCCGGTGAACAGAAATAGGCTCGCCACTTATTACATTGAGACCTAAACAGAAACTGGCGAAATGTAGGTGCTAGCACCTCTGCGTACCCCTTCGGGGGATATAGGCGTGAGTTTATGTTATGTTATGTAAAGCCTGTTAGTAAAGAATTTAATAATAAAAACTGAGAATCGTCAGTAATACAATTATATTCGTTTTAAGTTATAGTTTTCATGATTATTTGATCACAATGGCATTCTGTTGAATTCAAATAGTCCACGAGACTAAGATATTTTATTGCCAGGTCCTTTTTCTCACCGGAGCGAGCCTTTGATGGCCCTAGGTCAGCTGGATTTTTGTTGGTTCGAATTTTATAACCACCCTCGCTAACTTCAGTGGGAGGGTATTCGCTCTAGCAGAAGCAGGCCGCGGCGGCCCCCGGCGGCCTACACCCGACGGGGGTCATCTCAAAGAGAAGGCCCCCGGGTCTGCCGGGGTGCGAGGGATATGTTGACTACTACCTCACTTCCGGCAAATGAAGACCCAAAGACGGCGTGCGTTTTGGTCGGTTCGAGTCCGACATAACCTTCCCAACCGGCTCCGGTGGGAGGGTATCCGTGGGGATTTTTCGCACGAAAAAAAATAATGGGAGGGTATTCGAAGGGATTTCCACATAGAGAAAAGGGGCCTTTTCTCACAAGCTATATCCACTACCTGGTTTTTTTATCATAATTCCCACGAATACAACCCCCGCGAGAGTCAATAGAGGTGGTCAAACTGACAGGTCATTTTGACCTCAGACGTCCGAGTCGAGAACTTTGCTGACCGGGATTATGTTTAAATAAGTGTTATTTAATGACTTAAAATTTAAATATGTTTATACCCGAAATAAATAAAATCCTCTTTTTAGTATTATACCTACATTTACATTAAGTCTCGCTCATGTAAATCCCCTACCTTTATCTGCCATATACTATTCACTGTGCACAAACTTTCGATATATATATATGTATATATAGAGTTTAAAACCTTATTTATATACAAAAAAGCGATAAAAACGAACAGAGGATATATTACTCGTATATATTACATGGTTTTGTACGTTTTTCATCAAAAAGATCAACGTGAATCCGTTTAAACGTTTTTGTGTGGAAGTATTCAGAATCGTAAAACGCGAAATGTTAGTGACGTGGTACACGATGAATAAATATATAACATTTAAAAAAGTAACCTCGGTAGCCTAGTCGTATGGGTAATGAACTGCCGGGACGAGGACTCGGGTTCGATCCCAGGTTTTACCATGGCACACACCAATGACTTTTCGATGCTTTTCGAAGTTATGTGTGTTTATCGCACGTTTATAAGTGTCCGGTTAATGGCAATAGATTCGCCACCTATCACATTGGGACCTAAACATAAACTGGCGGAATGTGCCTACCCCTTTGGGGATATAGGCGTGAGTTTATGAGATAAGATGAGTTATTTTTGTGTTTAGAATTGTGTTTATTTTATTTAATGATTTTTTGAGAGAATGGATGAAAGAAGACTAACGAAACAGTTATATGAGGCGAGTGTGGATGGTACCGTCAGAAGAGGAAGACCTAGGCGCACATACCTGGACCAAATCGGGGAAGTGTTAGAAAAGGGGCAGGTTAGGAGTACCATACACCGACGAGCATGCATAAAAAAGGTAATGAGAGTGAATGAAGCGAAAGTAGTATGTCGGGATCGTAGCAAATGGAGATCCGCGATCTCTGCCTACCCCTACGGTAAACAGGCGTGATTTTATGTATGTATGTATGTACAAAGTGCAAAGTAACGCATGTTAAGTAGAAAAATATAAAGCCTGTTAGCAAAGTATTCAGCAATGAAAATAAAAATCGTCAGTAATACAATTATACTTGTTTCAAGTTATAGTTTTCATGATTATTTGATCCCAATGGCATTTTGTTGAATTCAAATAGTCCATTAGACTAAGATATTTTATTGCCAGGTCCTTTTTCTCTCCCGGGAGGGCCTTTGATGGCCTTAGGTCAGCTGGACCGTGGGCGATTTTGGTCGGTACGAATTTTCTAACCTCCCCGCTAATTTCAGTGGGAGAGTATCCAAAGGGATTTCCACATGGGGAAAAAGGGCCTTTTCTCACAAGCTGTATCCACTACCTGGTTTTTTATCATAATTCCCACGAGAGTCAATAGAGGTGGTCAAACCAACAGATCATTCTGACCTCATAAGTCCAACTCGCCTTCGTCCATCGCTAACTTTACTGGCCGGAATTATGTTTTAAATAAGTGTTATTTCATGACCTAAATTTAAATATGTTTATACCCAAAATAAATAAAATCCTCTTTTTAGTATTATACCTACATTTACATTAAGTCTCGCTCACGTAAATCCCCTACCTTTATCTGCCATATACTATTCACTGTGCACAAACTTTCGATATATATATATGTATATATAGAGTTTAAAACCTTATTTATATACAAAAAAGCGATAAAAACGAACAGAGGATATATTACTCGTATATATTATACGGTTTTGTACGTTTTTCATCAAAAAGATCAACGTGAATCCGTTTAAACGTTTTTGTGTGGAAGTATTCAGAATCGTAAAACGCGAAATGTTAGTGACGTGGTACACGATGAATAAATATATACAATTTAAAAAAGGTTCCGTATGATATGACATAGGCCAACATGTGCAGGTATTAAATCTCACCTGCATTTGGTGCAAAATATTCCATCACTAGCTGACCCGCGCAACTTCGTCTGCGTCACCCCGTTTTTGCAACATTTTTCATTCCTGCTCCGCACCTGTTTGTTGTAGCATGATGTTATATCCATGTAAACCTTCCTTTTTAACCATTCTATCTATTAAAACAAACCGCATCAAAATCCGTTGCATAGTTTTGAAGATTTAAGCATACAAAGGGACAAGAAAAATAGGGACAGAGAACGCGACTTTACTTTATACTATGTAGTGATAGTGATTTAAAAAAGGTAGCTGCGGTAGCCTAGTGGTATAGGTAATGGACTGCTGAGACGGAGGTCTCGGGTTCGATCCCAGGTTTTACCATGGCACACACTAATGACTTTTCGATGCTTTTCGAAGTTATGTGTGTATTTATCGCAGGTTTATAAGTGCCTGGTTAATGGCAATAGATTCGCCACCTATCACATTGGGACCTAAACATAAACTGGCGAAATGTGCGTAGGCAGAGGGTAGCCTCTGCCTACCCCTTCGGGGATAAAGGCGTGAGTTTATGAAATAATATAAGTTAAAAAAGGTTCACTATGAATAAGCATAGGGACTTAAACACAGGACAACAAGTGCAGGGCTTATATGTCACCTGCATACGGTGCAGAATATTCCATCAAAACCAAGCGGTTCGGTGAGTCTTTCCTCTGCCGCACCATTAAGTCCTGGAATTCCTTGCCGGCGCACGTGTTTCCTTCTTCCTACAGTCCCGGGTCCTTTAAGTGGGGCGTGAAAAATCATCTGATGAGGTCGTCAAGCTGAGCGCCACCATTGTAGCACTGAATTTGTTTGCAACGCCTTCAGCTTAACATCAGGCGAGGTGAAGTCAAATTGACGTGCCATAAATAAAAACAAAAAAAAGCTGTGAGAACGACTCCCTGTTGTGGTTTTTCCACGTGACTACAATATGGGGTTCTTCAAGAAGGACTTTAAAATGTTTCTGCAGGGTAGGTAGCACGAGTGTGGCGCCTCTGATGTTGCAAACGTCGATAGGCTAAGGTCACCACTTTCCATCAGGTGGGCCGTGTGTTTGTCTGCCACCTAAGTGATATAAAAAGAAAAGTTTTGATGCTGTATAATCGTTCCAGTAACATAGATAGAAGTTTAGCACTGTTCGTATAAAGTTTCTCTGGAGATAGGAATTGTATCGGATGGTTGAGACCCGATTATACAGCCGAGTAGGAGTTCTCATGCAAAAGTACAGTGTTCGTGTCCGGGGTAAGTAATTTATCTCCTCACTTCCCTGCCTCTTCACGTGTGAGAAGTGTTACTGAGGAAATATACGGATATGTATTTGTGTTTGAGCGGTGCCGCTGTTTGAATATGTATAATGATGTGGTGTTTATGTGCCGTGTGAACTACAAAACTACTGAACTGATTTAGATATGTTTTGTGACTAAATACAGCGAGCATTTCACAGGACCCTGTGAAGTCTGGTAGCGATTTGATCTGGTAGCTAGTAATTTACTCATGAAAATATATTAGGAGGTGGAAGGTGAACCCACCGTTCATTCACGGTTTCAATAATTCCAAAAATAGCTATAGTAAAAGAGTATTAATTATCATAAAAAGGAAACCTCAAAGCAAGTAAAGGTGTGGGAGATATGATTTCATATGTGCAATATTCCGCAAGTGTATTTGCATTGATCTGAGTGTTTTTATGTAAAATATGTATGTATGTATTTACAGAAAAAAAAGTATCTAAGTGTGTTTATCCGCATTCTAGAACCCATAACACAAGCTAGTTAAACTATGCTTACCAAGAGACCCATGGTAAGCATAGTTTTGTATAAATTGTCCTAAAATAATAATATTTATTTATTTTTTATTATTATTTAGTAATTTTTGTTGGCACTGTTTCCCATTTACTTTGGACAGCCCTATTCTAAACGATTTTACACCTTTTCACATTTCAGCGGCACAGTTCGCAATACATACCAGTATGTTTTCACTAAAGGTGGAGTTTTCGGTAGTGGGCTCGTAAATCACACGCGGCTGAACGTACGATATTTATGTACGGACGAGACCACCTTCGGCAAATACGTTTTATTGCGTGAAATGCGCCCCTGTATTCGTCCTGTACGCTTTAGGCTCTCTGCCGAAGACTGTGGTCTTCATTTATTGAGAGTATAGAGAGGAATAGACTGTAGTGACGTGTTATCAAAAGTCGCGGGTTCGATGCCCGTTCAGTGTATCAGGAATGTTAATAAAATTACCCAGTAACTGTGGTTCAAATATTCTAGAACAATTTTTACAACGTTGCCTAGACCCATGGGAAGCGTAGCTCGACTAACTTGCGTTTATAGGTTCTATACTAATCACAAAATAAAAGGCCCGTTTTGGCATTTGCCTTCCTGGCATAATTAGTGATGTAACAAAACGACTCGGTACTCGATACTTACGATTAATCGAATCCAGTTTGCATGGGGATTTGATCGATTTGAATATGTATATAAAGTCCACTGGTTTAAAGTTCTGATCACACAAATTAGCTTAATCTTTGATATATTATAGTCGTATTATAAAATGATACAGTACCTATTTTGAAAGGTCAATTTGCATTTATTTAATATTTTTGTTACAATAACATTCACTCAATCACAAAAACAACAGGAATATCAAGAACAACATGAATCTGGTGGTAGAAATTTGATGGCACGAATTCGTATTTCGTATACGTATTCGGAGATCCGTAGAAACGGTGGTGCCATGGCTGTACAAGTCAAATCTATGCGTGCCTTTACCAGGCAGTATTCGAATTCGGTAGATATTCGAAGAGTCGAGTTGTCTCGGCATCTCCAGTCCGGTCTCTCGGTATGGGAGATGCCGAGACAATTCGACTTTTCGAATAACTACCTAAGTCAAAAATAATCCAAAAACATAGCCGAGTCAGGAAATATCAACAAAACAAACGTAACGGGCGCACAGTTAACTTCACAAGATGGGCGAACACACGCGTATGTCTCTTGGTCAGAGACACGTCATTCTACAGAAATCTATGCTGCCATTATTTACTGCTTTAAGCTCCAAGCTTCAGTAAAAGATCACTACACAGTGAAGTTCAGTAATTAATTTCGGTCTAAACACTAGTTCCGATAATCGATCTTACTCGATATTTTCATTCCTCAATTAATTATTAATAGTCTATGGACAACGTAATAAAAATCGTTATGCACAGCACTAAGCCGAGTGGGCGGTACCTGTCTATGAAAAATATAATTACCTTCATAACATTTCAATTGGTAAAAAAATGAGAACTTCATGGGCGCGAACTGTCAAAACGGGCCTTTTATTTTGTGATAACTATAGTATGCGGATAAACATACATTTTTTTGTTAACATAAAAATACCCAGACTAATACAGGTATTCATTGAAGTTAGATCAGTTGTTTGATGTTTTTAATTTACTGGTACCACTTTCAAATATTCTACACTAGCTGTTGCCCGCGGCTCCGCCCGCGTCGATGTTATATTTTGGAAAATTCACACAATACCTATCTTTATAAATTGCAGCTTATAATCTGATGTTTGAGCTATATTATTGTAAAGTTTCATTAAAATCCATTCAGTAATTTTTACGTGAAAGCGTAGATCCATCCGTCGATCCATCCAACCATCCAACCATCCATCCATCCATCCATCCATCCATCCATCCATCTATCCATCCATCCATCCATCCATCCATCCATCCATCCATCCATCTATTTATCCATCTATACTTACAAACTTTCGCGTTTATAATATTAGTAGATTTTTTCTGTTCAGTACTTTCTATAGGTACTCCATTTGTTTAGGTACTTAACAAAAGGTTAACAATCTTGGTGTTTTTCTAATACCTAAGTTTTATTCAAAAACTCTGTATAAAAATACTTTTCTGCTTAAAAACATATACCAAAAATCAATATCGAACCACTAGTTAGTCAGTTAGTTAGCTTAGTTTATTTGTTTAACGTGTGTTTTTATAAAAAGTTGCCACAATATTGTTTACCTTTTTTAAGTACCTAATCAATTGGAGTATAGACCCAATGTAAGGATAATTTATTTAGCTTGTTTTGGCAAAACTCCTAACAAAGCTCCTCGCAAGCAAAGTATTCATCATTAATATTATTTCAGTATAATCCGATTATACAAAATTATGATTCTCTTTGTATATTCAACAAACATTAATTATGTTATTTGCTTATATTGATACCTTATCCGTATTTACTGAATAAATTTTACAAGAATATTAAGAAAATGTGCCAATTATTTTGTTTTTTCATACTGTGATTCTTTACTTTTCTTAAAGTACTAGCTGTTGCCCGCGGCTCCGCCCGCGTGGATGTCGATTATCGCGTTGTACGACTCTATTCGATTCACTACTTGCCTCTCTATACTACTTTTCCTTGCTGTCATAACAACGGAAATTGTCAGCGATATTAGCGCCAATGTATAGAAATTCACCGGATCAATTGAGATTTATGATTATTACTCCGCTCCCTTGTATGGTAGCGTGATGATATATAACCTATAGCTTTTGCCCGCGACTTCGTCCGCGTGGAATAGTGACTTCCGGCAGATTTTTGGTTTTTCCCACATAGTTCCCGTTCTTGCGGGATTTTCGGAATGGTCGAGTTTCCGCAGAATTTTTAGGATAAAACCTATGTTTTTTTTTCGAGTTCCAAACTATTTATATCTGTACAATTTTTTAAGTAAATTAAATTATTATAGAACTTCTGCATATACTACATTTTTTGTTTTATTGTCTTGTGGCAGAAGAATATATTGATTTTCGCCACAACCTGATCTTGATAAGGCGACGTATAACTGGCCGTGCGAAAAACAGTCTTGGCGTAAATCGATCCCCACGTGTTTGAATGTCTGCCCCTGTGATTTATTTATTGTGACTGCGTAGGATAATTTAATCGGAAATTGTATTCTTTTAAAATTGAAAGGTAAGTCGTTGGGTATCATTGGGATGCGGGGTATGAGGACTGTTTGACCAACTGCTGGACCAGTCAAAACTATTGCAACGATGACGTTATTGCGCAGAAATTTTACTTGAAGTCGGGTCCCGTTGCATAAATTTGGTGGTTTGAGATTTCTTAGTAAAATGATTGGGGCACCTATTTTTAAATTAAGAGAATGTGGGGGAAGGCCGCTTGGGTTCAAGGAATTGAGGAACTCCTGTGGGTAATTAACTACATCTTCTTGATCCATCACGGTATCAATGGATGTGTAGGTTACAATATCTCCTGGGAGTTTACTTAAAATTATATCATTTATTTCGTCAACGTTACTATTTCTTGCCGCCAATATTGCTCTTTGACACATCCATTGGTGGTCCTTGTTTTCTATTTGGCTGATGTCAGGGTATACCTTAGTAATTAATTCCTCGATGTTACCCACTTTTACTCCTAAATCGCAATCAATTTCAATTTTATTATTAGAATGAGGTATTTTCCCGTCTCCTACAGAAAGTAATTTTGACGGGAAAGTTATACTACCTCCCCCCAAATGTGCTCTCATATTTGTAGATAATTTTAAAATATTTACAAATTTCCATAATGGAGAACTTTTAAGGCAAGCCTTCACAATGTCTGCTCTGGTTCCCCTTACTATTACCGGTAAGGTTTGGCGAAAGTCCCCAGCAAACATAACCGTAATCCCACCCATGATTTTA
Organism: Pelosia muscerda; assembly: GCA_963691645.1. NCBI lineage: Eukaryota > Metazoa > Arthropoda > Insecta > Lepidoptera > Erebidae > Pelosia > Pelosia muscerda. The sequence continues at coordinate 2,188,092 of OY829113.1, forward strand.
TCACAGTTTCTAATATCTCGGAGAGTTCTGTCTAGAGCTTCTACGTGAGCTCTATGTATCATGGTACATTCGTCCCAGATTATTAGACTGACGTCTTGTAAAACTTTTCCCAAAGGTCCATTTTTGCGTATAGAGCACACGCTATCTTTCTCTAAAGACACAGTTAGGGGCAGTTTAAAAGTGGAATGAGCTGTGCGTCCACCTGCTAATAAAGTTGCAGCAATACCTGACGACGCTACTGCTAAGGCTAGCTTTCCTAGAGACCTTACTTTTGCCAATATAAGATTAGTAATAAACGTCTTGCCGGTCCCACCGGGAGCATCCAAAAAGAAAATTTTTCCTTCATTAAAACTAACACTTTTCATGACACAATTATACGTTGTCACCTGGTCATTTACTAATCTTGGTTCATTTTCTGTGATATATTCATTTAAATCATTTAAATTATATGGTTTTCGCAACGCTACTTCTAACGGGTCCAGAAGCGAATTATTTCTTTTTGCTGCAGGAAGCCCAAAGTCGGTTAGGGATTTATCTGAAATCTCATGAATTTTATCTTCAATTATGATTAGTCCATCATTGTATATATCATCATTATATGCTAATGTCATATCCTGATTCTCATTACGCATTCTGTTTAATATATCTTCACATAGAGCATCACGAAATTTATTCCATAACTCTAAGGGGTCAGATGGTTGGCAAAATATAAGGATAGTGGTAAATAATTCTCTTAATTTTGTAGCTGGCTCGGATATAATTGCATCGGACATGGTATTTTGCCAATGTTCATCTCCCTCCAGTAAACCTAATTCCTTGCAAGCGCCTTGGTACGTTTGGAAAATAACACCATTCACGGTTCGTAGATGTTGAAATGACATTGGACCGCGAACATATTGCAGTAACATTCTTAAATAAAAACATTCAGTTTGAGTTGGATGAATGTTATAAACACGGCCTAAAGTTGTGTCTTTTTTTACACCGGGATATCCCTCAACATCTTGCCCGCGTCTTCTTCTAGAAAATGAATTTCTTTGCCAAACGTAATACTGGGGAGCTTCGTGATATAAAAGGGTTTTTGCAAAATCGTCGCTTTTGCAGAGATCAAAGAACGCTGTAAGTGTCGTTGATGAAGGATTGTTCACACGATCTTGGAGATTTTCATTATTATAAAAATATACTCTTTGTCCATTTTCCAAATGAACGGCTAAATGAACTACTGCCGGAAAACGTTCATGAATCGAAAATTGAAAAATTCTCCAAAACGCCTCCGAGGAACTTATATAGCGACCATTTAGATGTTTTTCTACTTCGTCGTTATTACTTTGTAACGAAAATGTGGCTTGATCAGAACCTTTATGAATATACTTACAGATGTATTTAATAGCTTTGACCGATTGACAAAACTCTACGTTAATGTGTGCATTGAAAATGCGTGACAGCAGTGGATTATAGGGAACCACCCAACGATTATCCACGCTCATTTCTGTACCTTTTACACGAATTATAGCTGTGAATCCACCATTATCTGGAGACCTGCGTCTGTAGGTTGGATGACCGTCATCCCCGGTTTGTGTTTCCGAAATAAAATGCCTCGGGTACTTTTTAGAACAAACGTTTTCTTTCATACATGGTGATGCAGGATTATGAAATCCGCAAGGACCATGTATCATATTTTTTATGACAATATTATGAAGAATCGGATCTTGTTGTATGTCAGGTATTTCAGCCGATATTATTGCATCTATAGAATCTGGTTGAACTTTGTTAGCCAGCCACAATAAAATATGGGCGTGAGGTAAACCTCTTTTTTGCCATTCTACACTGTAAACAAAGGCTTTCGATGGGCCAAAAATATGTTTCTTCGTTAATAGGTCTATCATTTTTTTGAGTTTTAAATGAAATACCCTAGAAATTAAATCGTGTCTATCATAAGAATGTTGATTGGGCAATAACTCACTTTTTATTTCTGGCCATTCGGGGTTACATGTAAATGTAATGAAGAGGTCAGGTCTTCCAAATTTCCTGACATATGTCATGGCATCTTGACTTTTTTCATTCATGAATCTGGGGGATCCTGTAAATGACGACGGCAATATAACGTGCTGGCCAATATTAGAAGCGTTTAAATGTCCATCATTTACGACGGCATCTCTTAAATGAATGTAATCTTCTGCTCTCAATTTTTTTTGATTTCTTTTGATGAAGTTCAGCCTCTCAGAAATCATTTTTGCCGCCATATCAACACAATATTGGTTGAATAATCCTTTAAAATAATGTATACTGTTAAAGTCATTTATTCTCACCATGAATCTAAATGCATAAAACTGCATACATGAAACAGTTTTAGATGTAGCCGTAGTATTCTGCTGTGGAATATTAATACAGTATCCGTCGTTTCCAAAGGGAAACAGTAAGGGATATTGAAGCGGGTCATAAGATCTATGAATTTCAGAAACTCGTTGAAGTCGACCATCTCTCGCAGTCAATACAATATCACGGGGACCTTTGTCTTCATCTATCATAAGAACAGCTACTTCATCTACTACCGGCGCATTATACCGACCTCTATGCTCATTAGGAGGTTTTACATCAGCATGAATGATAAGTTTTAAATCATTCGGTGGTCTATTTTCTAGATTGTACTTAAAACTTTGAATATACGTATTATGATCATGAAGATATGTTTGGAGAACGTCGATAAGATCGATTTGCAAGCTTGGGTTTAAATTTGAGCGCAAGGATACCTGATCTGCATGGGAAACAAAATATATTTGTAGGAATTCGGGTTGTGCCCCTACAGCTGGAAGTAAGTCACCGATTAAATGATAAACTTGCCCTTGGACTTTAAAAGTGGGCATAAAGTTTCCCTCACGAATTTCTTTGGCACCAAATGAAGTCATCTGAAATAATGTATTATATTGTCTTGAGTGATTTAAGAAATGCTTAGATGATGGATGTGAGCCTGATATCAGTTCCTTTAAAACGGATGTTGGTTCCGGAATTATAGGTATATTTACTTTGCCACCACTACAACACAATCCAGGAGTTTCAGCTGCCCATTTTTTTGCTTGGCATAAGTTGCATATTTTATCCATTCTGCCAATATCAATATCATTTAGCTCAGAATAGTCAACGGTACAATCATAAGCAAAAGCAGCATTTAATAAATTATGTTGTCTGCGAGTTCTATTCCTAGTTGATCGGGCATTTTGCTGTGTTAATCGTTGGGATCGTTCAGCGCTTGATTCCCGATCACGGTTAGCCAAAGTTCGGGAATTCTGTGAGGCCAAACGTTGAGAACGTTCAGCACTGGATTCCCGATCGCGGTTAGCCAAAGTTCGGGCATTCTGTGAGGCCAAACGTTGAGAACGATCAGCACTCGATTCCCGTTGCCGGTTCGCCAAAGTTCGGAAATTTTGTGACGCTAAACGCTGCGAACGTTCAACGCTTGATTCCCTTGCACGGTTTTGTTCAGTAATTGCTCGTTGTGTAGCCAACCTGTGCATATTTTCATCATCAGTTTCATTGCTGCGCAAAACTCGCAGCCGCTTTGCAGTAGCAGTCTGCCGAGAAAGCTGAGTTCTTTTTCTCGGCATTATAGTGATGAAGAAAGAACGTAGAAAATGAAAACTTAACTAAAGCGTAACTCGTAAAAAAAAAGAAACGTAAGATTAATAATTAGGAACCTAATTGTTTTTATTTTTAACGATTATGTCAAAAGAAAATCCGTAAAATGAAAATAAGTTAACAAACTTTATACTTAAACTTAACCCTAATCTAATGAGAATAAATAGGTAGACCACACCTATTTACAGGTTTTACCTAAAGCGAAAAAAAAATAGAAACTAAATACGTTAAACTAAACCCTAATCTAATAAGAATAATTAAGTAGGCGATACCTATTTAGGTACCTACAGGTATTATGTACCACAAAAAAATATTAGAAACTGAATACTATTTTTAAAACAAACGATACTATACTTTTAAAAAACACATACTTATTAATTAATAATCTACATGAAAACAAAAAAGTGTTATTATTGTGTCACTAAATACTATCCTAAAACAAATAAAGTACCTACTATATAGAAAACAACCTCAAAATGAAACTGTGTTTAAAAAGTAATATTACGATGATAATTATATCGCATAAACAAATTAGCGCTGTATTCAACCGTTCAGTAGGGAGCCGACCGCGCGAGTGAGCCGCGCGGCATGGTATCTCGTAGAGCTGCACCCCCCTCCCGGCTTGCCCGCAAGCACCTCCTCTCTCCCGCCGCGCCGGCCAGCGCAGTGAGCGCAGAGAGCGAGTTGGTTTTGTTTCGGAGTTATTTATCATTGTAATCTTTAAAGTTTTTTGTTGAAATTAAGCTATGTCAAAGACAATTTTATTCATAATGAAGTACTCTTAACCAACAACATATTTATATTTATATTTGAATAAAGATTAATATTATTATGTTGATACAACTTAAACAAATTATTTCGACCAAATTTGGTACCATAAAAACGGTCATTGTGACTAAACCTTAAAAGATAGACATATGCCGTCGCGGACTTTTTTTTAGATCATGTATAGAGGAATAATTCTTTCATACATATTTTTTGTGTATCTTGAACCGTTTTCGCAGCGCACGCAAAGAAAGCCTTCAAAAATGAATAATTTTCCCCGTTTTTTACACATTTACCGCTCTGTCTTTGCTCCTATTGGTCATAGCGTAATGTTATTTAGCCTATAGCCTTCCTCGATAAATGGACTATCCAACAAAAAAAGAATTATTCAAATCGCACCAGTAGTTTCGGAGATTAGCGCGTTCAAACAAACAAACAAACAAACTCTTCAGCTTTATTATATTAGTATAGATTCCTTTGATTTGAAGACTTTTAAGCATTGGTCCTTAAAGTATATTTCGAAAGTTACAGAGGTAATGACTAGAATGTAGTATGTAGAATAAGTATATAAAGTTAAATACTGTCTGCCTGCTACGCTGGAGGCGTGGGTTCTATCCCCGCTCTGTGCAAATATTAAAATTTGTATGCATGAATATAGCTATTTGCACTGATCTGGTCGTACCTCCGTAAGCACGTTATGTCGGTCCCGGTTGCCATACGAACATCTATGGCAGTCGTTACGGGTAGTTGGAGCCTATAATGTGATCATAAAAATCTCAAAAATTAAAAAAACTCGTAATATTTGAAAACAAACAATATTGGCTGTTGTCGTTTGTAATCTTTTAATGCATTTGTAGTTAATCGGATTTCCGAGCCCAAAAATATGACGTAGTAAAAAAACAATGGCTTCCAAATTTAAATTGTTGGTACTAAATTCAAAACGTACCATAAATTTCCAAATAGGGTAGTTTTAATTCACATGTGAAAACATTCAACTGGCCTTTTTATAAAAAATATTATGAGCTAATAATTAATAAAATCATTCTTTTTTGTAAATAAAGTAAATAATAAAAGTCAATATGTTTTTATTAAACGTCGAAAAATGTATGAAATAACTTTTTATGACGTCATAACTCGGTATAATTAAATAATGTTGTAATATACAGTATATCAAGAACAAACATTTAATATTGGCTATTCTTTTGATCGCAAAAGCCATAAATAAAAATAAGAAAAAAAAAATAACGTAACATTTTACCCGCGCAATTCTATTCTATATTCAACAAACTAATTTAAACAATCAATTTGACCGATAACAACCTAAAAATAACTTGAGAATTCTCTAGATAACCTCTTAAATGCATTCAGCTATTCCCTTAATAAACCTTCGTAAATAACGGAAGAATATGCGATTAAAATGTCGAAAGTCGAAGCAATAAGCCGGGCACCAGGTGTTGAGTTATTGGGTAGTACGTCGATATGACAGCCCAGCGAACAACGCCGGATCCGTTCAGATGTAATACCAGCGATGTACGAAAGCCGGATTTAGTAGGATTTCTTTGGTAATTTTTTTGACGTTTGGCGAACGAAATTGACTCAGTTGAAGTAATTTTTGGTTTGACTTGATGTTTGGTTGAGGAAGATTGTGTGAATAAATATTTGAGTGACAGAGTTGAGTGATGACTCTTTATAGAAAGAATTCTGTGTGTTGGTACTAGAGATGTTGAGTGGTAAAATTACCCTGGTAAACAATACATTAGGTAAAATTTGGTCAGTTTCGATAAAATATGGAACCTAATTGATTCACCAGCATTTTCGGTAAAATTACGTAATTTTGCAACCCTAGTTGGTAGGTACTATTGGACATCCATAATTTTTGGTTGTACCGAACAAAAATTTAGGTTGTTTCGTCTCCTGAATTATTAAATATGAAACCGTGGCGTGGTGGTAGCAGTTCAGCAGTTCATTACCCATACCACTAGGCTACCGCGGGCTAAAGTTTAATTCATACACAATTATGTATCGACATGCAAAAGACTTCTATAAATATGCTCTCACGACACTCAAACCATGTTTGCCCACCTCACTAGCAGTGTTGCCGCGAACATATCGCTTCCTTGCATATCGGCAAACAGTTCTACGTTTGTACAATACCAGGGACGTGCCATGCGAGTTGAAATGTTATGTACAATCGACAAAAGATTTACGGTTTTTTTTATACAATTTAGGTCGCAGACAAGCACGCGGCCCACCTGATGGTAAGTGGTTACCATGGCCTATGGACAAGTGAAACACCATGGTAATAACACTCGTGCCGCAACCCCTGTAAGAACAGAGACATTCTGTGTCGTCAGCACAAAAGATGTAGGATTAGCCTTTGGCTTTCCCACTGATAACGGAAAATCTCTCTAGTGAGCTCTGGCTACCCTACTCACCATCGAAAACACAACACAAGGTTATTAAACGGCGATATTCTGTAGGGTGGAGGTACTTCCCCAGTCGGACTGCTCGATTGGGACGAATATACCGTCGTGTCCTACCACTTTTTCATATAACGTTGTATGCAGATACTTTTTTTTTGTAAATACATACATACATAGAAACACCCAGAGCAATGCAAATATTCATAAACATGCACACAAATATTTGCAGTTAGCGGCGGGATTCGAACCCACGACGTCATAACTGCGTAGCAATGGCGTCCACAGACTCTGTCAATTATAATAGATGATACAGATTATACAACTGTACCTAAAATACTAAATTTTCCGCTTCAGCCGTCTATGAAACCGGAGTTTCGTAATCAGTTTCTTTGAAGGCTTTTTTATACGTTTACGTAACTGGTTTCCATGAACATCTCTTACTTCCTTGTAACTGGTATCCATAAAGGATATATTAATATGTCTTCGTCACTGGTAAAATTTCTTTTTCTGGTAAGGTCTACATAATATTGTATAAAAAATTGAATTAAATTGAAATAAAAAATAAATTGAATTTCATATAAAACAAAATACCGTCTGATACTCTCCAAGACGTTAATTGGTAGTGCTTGTGCGGCTAAGCAACATCCTTGCTATTTACACCGCATAGCAAGGACTCGGGTCATTTTTTTTTCAAAATCATTTAGCTGCTACATATTCGGTTAGGAATTTGTTTTCAGCAGACCCATTTTTTTGTCAAAGTGCCCAATTAGCGGCAATAGACTGGCCCCCTATTACGTGGGACTGAAAATCATAGTTGGCGAAATGTGGGTGTTTAATACACCTCTGCCTACCCCTTCGGGGGTTACAAGCGTGAGCATATTTATGTATATACAATAAAACAAAATGACATACCTCCATATAAAAATAAAAAAATGAATCTTTTTATCTTTTTTACCCGACTGCCGAGAATCTAAATAAAATCCTTGAAGTACATATTCTGTTTCGACAAATAAATTAATGACAGAACTGTAATATAATAGTCAGAATTACACTTAAATGTTCACAGCTAAAATGAAATGTGAAAATAAACAAGGTTTTTTGTGAAGAAATGAAGTTATAAGTGTCGAGTATAATCAGAAATAATGAGAGTTCTTGAACGAAATTAGTGTAATAAGTTACTTTTTTTTTTTATACAAATAACTTTTTTTCGTCAAGGTTTTATTTAACTGGCAATGTTTATGTTTTAGTTTGTGTAGGTCAAATCTTGTAAACTAAATTGATAGTGTCTTGATCGTCATTATAAATAATAATAATAAATAAATAAATATTCTAGGACAATCTACACATCGTCACCTAGACCCATGGTAAGCATAGTTTAACTAGCTTGTATTATGGGTTCTTGAATGCGGATAAACATACTTAGATATTTTTGTTTTGTAAATAAATACATATTATACATTGAAACACCCAGACCAATGCAAATATTCATATTCATGTACACAAATATTTGCATTGAGCGGGAATCGAACCCGCACCTCCTGCGTAGCAGTCGCGTTCACTACCGCCACGCCACGAAGGTCATTGTCTTAGCGATAAGTTGCATATCCGTTGCAAAATGACCTCCGTCCTCCAAAACCGCAGGGCTAGGGGTGACGGGTGGAGCTGCTTGTCACCCTAGCAGAAGCAGGCCGCGGGGGCAGCGCGAATTTTGTCTCCCGGGGGCTAGATGCGGACTCCATGGCCGGGGTACAAGAGATATGTCATGTATAATCACACCTCCGGCAATCAAGGACGTCTTTTACTCAGTTTGAGTCCAACATAATCACTTCCACCGTTTTTGGTGGAGATGGTATCCGTGGAGATTATGCGTACGATAAAAAAAGTGTTCAGTTGTATATCTAAGGCTTCAAGCACTTTCTTTTTCACTCTGACTGACAAGTATTGAGTTTGAGTTCGTACAACAATGGCTGCCAATCCTAACGATAGCTAAATAGTGAAATTCATAACATAACATAAACTGACGCCTGTACCCCCGAAGGGGTAGGCAGAGGTGCTATCCCCCACATTTAGCCAGTTTATGTTTAGGTCCCAATGTAATAGGTGGCTAGCCTATTGCCATTAACCGGGCACTTATAAACCTGCGATAAATACACACATAACTTCGAAAAGCATCGCAGTCATTGGTGTGTGACATGGTAAACCTGGGCTCGAACCCGAGACCTCGTCTCAGCAGTCCATTACCCATACCACTAGGCTACCCCGGTTTCATAATTCGGTAAAATTCAATCAATATATATTAAAATTCAAAGCCATAAACTTACCTTTTCCACAGCAAAACAATTTCAAACTAGATACAACCCAACAAGTTCGCACAGAACCCGTCCGTTGGTATTGCTATGTAATTTATCTACGTGACTTAACTTTAGGTACATGAATTACACGGGAACCGAGCTCTACTCGACATCAAAATAAAATTATCCGACGATGACTTATTGATGGTTACGTTAAACGAGGGATATGATAAGTTATTCCCGGGCAAAGCTGTGTCGCGCAATTTTGCTGAGACGACGGTACGGCAAAGTGTATACAATTTGTGATGAGCATTAGCGGGCGTGGTATTTGCTCAGTTGACACTTGAATTTGACGTGTTTTGTTTTAAGATTCTGCGCGATTTGAATCTTATTAATAACTAGCTGCTGCCCGCGGCTCCGCCCGCGTGGATGTCGATTATCGCGTTGTACGACTCTACTCGATTCACTACTTGCCTCTCTATACTACTTTTCCTTGCTGTCATGACAACGGAAATTGTTAGCGATATTAGCGCCAATGTATAGAAATTTACCGGATCAATTGAGATTTATGATTATTACTCCGCTCCCTTGTATAGTAGCGTGATGATATATAGCCTATGTTACTCCTAGATATTGTAGCCTTTTAGAGGTGAAAGAATTGTTTAAATCGGCCTAGTACTTTTTGAGCCTATTCATTACAAACATACAAAAATAGGTACAAATCTTTCCTCTTTATAATATTAGTATAGATTATATTTTGTTTTATATCATATGACTGTTGTAGATGACTGTGCAAAACCTCCATACATTATTATTATGCCGCGAGTTGACCACAACAAAAATAGGAAAAATTGAAAGGTGTCAACCCGCGGAATTTAGCGAGATTTTTTCCGCGATTTGACGAATACCCCTTATGGAGACATTTCACCCACATTTCTTATGTTGAACTAAACATAATATACGAATAAAATCTCAACTCATCTTTTCTAAAACCAATTACGTCACAACTAGAGATTTCTCATCTCCTCTCCTACGTCACTTTATGCCACATTTACTTTCAAAAATATATTTCTCACCCCTTCGTACCCCTCTGAATTAAGTTATAGTTCAATTTAATTTTTTTATATGAACTACGTAATAGCTGAGTAGTTAAAGAAATAAACTGTACAGTAAGCTGCAAAATTGCATGGATAGCTTAAGATCGATAATCCTATGAACTTTCAAACTCCAGTTTATAAATAAATAAACTAGATGGCGCCAGTGGTTTTACTAGCTACTACTTACTACTAATAAGCTTATGCGTATTAGGAGTAGGTAAGTAGTAGCAAAAATTATTTGGTTAACTTAGAACAAGGATAATACAAATGGGAATGATGTTAGCGAACGAACAAACTAGCAAGTCACCGCGTTTAAACAGCTATTAAATAAACTGAACTACCCACGTAGTTCATTTAGTTATAAATTAAGTTCATCCTCTAAGATTAAAACATTACGTTAAACTAAAAAAATCTAGTAATATCCTATTTCAATGCATGGTTAATTTGTGTTTGTATAAATTGGTAATATAGAAAAAGAAGTTAGTTTTTCTTACATTTAAAAAGTAGCGCGGCGCCATCTAGTGTATATATTTGTGAAACATTTTATTTCGTCAACAGATGGGGTTAAAGACCGGCGCAAACGATTTAGTTTTTGTAATGTCCATGCACTTTTGCAGCCTACTGTACAAGTTGAAGAAATAAAGATTTTTGATTTTTTGAGAAGTTTATGTATATATCATTCATAATTTAGTGGCAATCGTGACTACATATGTGGTAAAATAATTAACTTACAGAACCTTTTATTAGGTTTCTTACAAAGTAAGGTCAGAACAAAACGAAATAATTCGGCAAGAGAACTTAAGTTATTGATATAACTCAACGAATTATTAAGCTGAAGTGGCATTGAACTGGTCATGACTGCCATAGGACCGATAACCGGTGGGACATTGTGATCAACTTTGATATTATTACACATAAACTACGCCTATATCCAAGAAGGGGTAGGCAGAGGTGCTAGCACCCACATTTCGCCAGTTTATGTTTAGGTCCCAATGTAATAGGTGGCGAGCTTATTGCCATTAACCGAGCACTTATAACACATTATTACACGTACACTAATTAATACCGCAACTGTATATTTGCGTAACAGTATCAAAGAAATATAAAAAAACCACCATCGATTTGCAATCCAAGTTTTTTTTGCCAACGAGCATCAAAAGGGTTATTTGTCACATGTACTGAATTGGTTTCTGCGCTTAAAGCCGCCTGATTTTACAGCAACTAAGCGAAAATGCAAACACATTGACAGATACCCTGTCAATATTATGTGTAGAGACTCCGATGTTGGGTTAGGTTAGCACACTTGCCAAAAAGTTATTACTGACGGTATCCAAACTGAGTTTGCACAAGTCCTTTAAGGATATGGGCTCTTTTGCGAACGAAGGATTTGCGGATAATTACACTCTTCGTATTAAGTCGTCGGCAAATACTTTTGGGGTGGGTAATTTTGTTCCCCGCTCGCGTTTTGGGGTTAACTATTTTTTTTTCTTTAGCTTGTGTGCATCATGTCGTTTAAGACTTATAATTTTTTGAAGTCAATATTTATTACAATTATTACTTACCTATCTAACATTTATCTAGTTTGATTACATTTTGAGGTATTGATAAACTAACTTTTTGAATGTTTAGGCATTATTTTTTGCAACGTTGGAGCCATCTATCGACAATCCTACAAACTATCGAAAACAATGTACGGTTTTTTTAATCATTTTTAAACATTTTATTTTTGTTACTACGCCCAAATAATTTAATGAAATTTAGTGGCATTAAGTATGACGAAGACATAAAGGAGAATTTAAAATGGTCTAAACATGGTCTAGTTTCTCAAGTAGCCAAAAACTAATCTCTTGCAGGAAGACTTCCTGTAAGAGACATTTCGCGGGTTCGAGTTCCGTCTAAACATTCATATTTGCATATTTAAATTTATTATCAAGTTTTGACGTCCCTCAGGAGCCGCGATTATGTACTTATGTCTATGGATGAAAGAAAATCTATGGAAAGAAAGAAAGAAAACTCATTTATTGAGAACCAGCGCAAAATGGCACACAAATACATGAATAAAATCACTATCGACAGAAAAAAAGTAGTGAGTGTTAGACTGTAGTATTTAGCACAATACTTTGTGCTTTATGAATACTACCATATTTTAATTGTAGATAAACAAATAAAAAAATCTCAGCTTATGCTGAAGGAAAACAAACAGTTCATCTTTAGACGAAGGTAACACAGATTCTTACCGTTTCCTAACTCTCCCTTCGAATGGCGTATAAATCTCAATTTGCATAATATATTTTTGCGCCAGTTCAGAGGTGTCCGTTGAACGGGCCGAATATATCCAAACCGCGGGCATTTTGCTCGTTTGTCATTCACCAACGCGGCCATATTTAATTTGCGACGCCCTGCGGGTCGGTCTCCCTTCTCACACTCGGGGTGCTAAGTCGGAATATGAAAAGTATTTTTTTAACAATTCATATTTGTGTACAATATATCCCTTGTGGGTTAATTAGGGCACATCTCGCAGTGGTAGGGTTATTGTTACTTTTTTAATTCAAAGTCGTACGTGGTTAAGGGCAAGCGTACACTTGTGATTTTTGTCAGCATATATTTATTAATTATGTGCGGTAGCCTAGTGGTATGGGTAATGGACTGCTGAGACGATGTGTCGAGTTCGATCCCAGGTTTACCATGGCACACATCAAGGACTTTTCGATGCTTTTCGAAGTTATGTGTGTATTTATCGCATCGGTCTTCCCACCGACAACACAAAACCTCTCCAGTGAGCTCTGTCTATCCTACTCACAGCTGGAAACACACTTTATAGTAATAGTATGGTACTACGTATATACCTACTAGTAGCATATGGTCAGACCAGTAAAGATCGTTGACCACACTTTTACCATTGAACTATAAAATTTAAATATCCAGTTGACGACAATAAAGCCACATGTGACAAATATCACCTTATATAGCTGTTTGACTACTGTCAAACTCGTAATTAAAATATCTTTGCCTTCATAAAAGTTGGAAAGTATCTATGAACAGGTTTTGTCTATGACTATTGTTTTTTAGGCAATCAAATAATTCCGTGAACTGAATAATGGTTCTTCCCTTCAATATTATACAAAATTGATTGTATTTGATGTTTTTGACATAAAAGTTATCCTTCGAGAAACAAAGTGTGCCAGTGACATACGTATCTTTACACAAAATGCTTGAGATAGTTATAGAATATTCGAACCGTAAAATGTTTATTTATAAACCGTTATCAACTTTGATAGAAATAGATATTTCAGTGACGTCAATGTTTCTACACTAAAAATCACTAGTCACTACCACTGACATTTTAAAATTGGCAACGCGGTAATGAAGGAGTATATGAGTCTATTTACACTAGTAATATTAATGTTTATGGTTTTTGATGAAGAATAAGTCCGTTTTTAAAAAGATAGGTATTATTATTTTGAATCTGGTATTTGCCTTCCATCGATGATTTATGAGTACCTACCTACGTATCAAAAATGTAATTCTGAATTTGAAAATGTAAAACGATTTCGATATCAAATTAATTTTGTCCTTTGTATGATATGTATAAGAATATATAATATTTATTGATCAAGTAATTAACAAGAGACAGAATATTAATAACTAGGTATATACAAAATTAAAAAAATATCTAAAACCAAGGTAATAATTTTGAATTTGGAATATATGTTGTCACTTATGTCTATTATAGATAATAATAAAATATCTTTATTGTACACCAGATTATAAAAAAAAACAAAAAAAATCTACCATGGTAAATTCAATTGGCGACCCTATCGCTCTACGGGACTCTCTTACAGTTAACCTTGGGTTGGTGAGAAAATAGTAGGCGAACAATTTTTTGGGCAGTTTAATTAAAAATGATATTAAACACATGAACACTATAGCAACCTAGTACCGCTTAGTAAAAGCATCCACTTATAGTTAATATAAGTCAATTTATAGTTAATAGAATTTATAATTAATATATTAATTCTACCAACCATTAGATTTTAGTAATTACATCGACAGAGTACGATAACCGCTTGACACTTACTATATATCTATATAAAAAACAATACCTAGTAATTATGTATTTAGAACGTTAGATATAATATATTTTTAATTTTCATACAAAAAAAGTATTCAAACGTAATTACGCGTAGAAAATTACCGCGAACGCTTATATGGTTATTAACTAAAATTGTAAGGAAAATCCAAATTGTGCAGATGTATTTTTTAAAATACTATTTTGACGAATGTTCACGGTTTGGATGAATAAATTGCTCATAAATTAATAGAGGTACAAATTGATCTTCCTACTAAAGACATAAACAGCGTCCGTGGCGGGTTCGATCCCCGCTCTGTGTAAAAAGTTGTATGCATGAATATGACTGTTTGAACTGGTCTGGTCGTGTCTCGGAGAGCACGTTAAGCTGTCAGTCCCGGTTGCCATACAAACATCTCGGCAGTCGTTACGGGTAGTTGGAGTCCTCAAAAGTCCAACCAGTCTAACTTGGAACTTCGATATCGCCATAGGTCATTGGACCATTGGTTGTGGAGGTCAGATGGCAGTCGCTTCACGGAAAATATCGAAGTTCAGCCGCATCACAGTTAGACAGGAAAGCCGACCCCAACTGCGTTGGGAAAAGGTTCAGGGTATGACTAAAGACATAAGCATATACCTCAATGGTATAAATTACGTACATTTTCGACACGTTTACAAAATTACCACATTACTAATTACTTTGTATTGTAACTCAGCTCATTTACGTATTTCTATGTTGAAAATGTTAATTACAGTTATAAAACGTGTAATATTTTTTTACATTGTCTGATAATTTTGCATGCCAGTAGGCTAAAACCTACTAATTAATATGTATTTACCAACTCTGTGTCTACTTTTGCAAAATAAGTAGGTAGACTTCTAAAACCGTTTTTTTTTGTTTATAACATTTACATGTACTTACATAATATCATACCGGTAGCCTAGTGGTATGGGTATTGGACTGCTGAAAGGAAGGTCTCGGTTTCGATACCAGGTTTTACCATGGCACGAACCAATGACTTTTCGATGCTTTTCGAAGTTAAGTTTATAAGTGCCCGGTTAATGGTGGTGTGTACTACCTTTGCCTACCCCTTCGGAGATATAGGCGTGAGTTTATGTTATGTTATGTTATATAACAAGTTAATCGTAATACACCTAGGCCCTAGATAAACCAAGAAGATCAAGAGAGTAACAGAGGAACATCTAGGAGGTAGAGCCACGGGTCTTTGAAAGTAACTGTGGAATATTTTCCGTGGACCACCTAGGTGATCCATTAGATGTTCCACAGGTATACATCCTTCAAAATAAGACATTAGAAATGGTTTCAAATCGATCAATTAGCCTAATTACCGCTGGAAATAGATCTTAAAATGTCCCGTGAGCACCCTAATTCATCCAATTCTGCTTCCCGCACAAAGTGAAGATATTAATTCTATTTTGAGTCAAAGAACCATAAGCAATATTGAAATACAGAATTCATTTTTATTCTATTTACATACTTGTGACATTAGTTCCCGCCATTTCGATATTAAAAAAGAACAAAATTCAAATTAAGAAGCTTATGAAAGTTCGTGACGAGAAATGAGGTTGAGTTTTTGTTATTATCCTTATTATGTTATCGTGGCGTCTCCATCTGTGATTCGGATCTCGATGCTCGGGTCCTCGGGGCTCGGCGCGGCGTGGACGTCCCATCATACGATATGGCGTCGTGCTAGAAACTCACCCTTGTATAAAAAGCTTATCACGTATCCACCCGCCATAGTTACTGAACAAAATTGGATCCGATAAAAAGTTTCTACCATTTTTTTGTGACTCGTAAAAAGATATCGTAAGCGTTCGCTTCGGGCGAATGTCATTGAATTTTCAACAACGATTTGAGAAGATTGTTGTAGCGTCTCGAGGGGGCTTGTGACGCAATCTATTTACCGTGAGTTAGGTGCGGGCCCTTGTACAAACTAATTTTTAGGGGTATTATGTCGGGAGCAGCCGGATACTTCCATTTCCGAATCAACACAGCGACTATTTGCGTCACTTCTTATAGAAAACTAAATTAGATTGACCATAGATAAGATGAGTCATGTGTTGCCAGTTGAAATAATATAATATCTACTATTATATGTAGATTTTTCGATTGTTTTATAATATAACATTACCTATTTCTGTATAGTAGCCTTTTGATGAAGGTACGTGTAGCTATCAAATTGACTTCATAATTGTGTCTGATTCCATACTCTTCAGCGCTATAGACCATGGAGGGGTCCTAATGTCTTAATAACGGACAGCCATCTTAAGACTTGCATTGCTAGTACGACTTAATTTTCCAATGTGACAAGAGCCCCTTCACACATACATTTGATGCAGATGAATCTTGGGTGAACGACACCAGTCAATTACAAATTATACAAAAATCTGTGGAGATCGTAAAATTACGCAATGACACCGCCGTCCAACTCCGAATAGCTAACAAAAAAACAAGGTTTATTGAGGGGAGCTACCATGGAACGTACGATACTACAAGCTGGTACTTAACATAAACAAAAGATGTAACATTTACGTACAATATTTCTAGCCTATCGACGTGTATTGATACCTTTTTTTATCGTGCGCAAAATCCCCATGGATACCACCTCCGCCAAAATCGGTGGAAATAATTATGTCTGACTCGAACCGACTGAAACGCACGCCGTCTATGGGTATTGAATTGCCGGAGGTGAGATTATACAAGACATAATTTCTCACTGGACGAGTGCGACACTAGAAGACACACTATGTATATTTATGACGGAGGTAGGACACAACGGTATCTCCCGTCCGAAATGAGCTGTCCAACTGGGGAAGTACCTCCGCCCTACAGAAGACCGCGGTCATAATAACCATCGTGTTGTGTTCCCGCCGGTAAGTAGGGTAGCCAGAGCTCACTGTACCCCTCCTTCCCCTCCCCTTCCTAGCCTCCCCACCCCTTCCCAGCTCTCCCCCTTTCCCTTCAGGGTGGGCAGCGCGCGTGTGACACCCTTAGTGTTGCACACGTTCATAGGCCACGGTGGCCGCTTTCCATCAAGTGGGCCGTGTGCTTGTCTACCACCTACGTAGTACAAAAAAAAAAACACGCGCTGTAAAAACCTTCTGGATACCGTTCTGTATTATGAAGTTACTTAAGTTATAGTCTGATTTTTTTCGGTAAGGGTTAAGGCATTACAATGATGATATGCGGGCGTTGGCTCCTTCTGGATCCGACACAGGTAATCCCCGAAGCTCCTGTGCTAGGAGATCACCTGCATTAGCCGGTACGAGAGGCCCCAGTGAGGCCTGTCTAGTTACTCCTCCATGATGGGTCTTACCGTCGCTATCAACATGTCCTGCACTTGGTTGCCGAAGTTGTGGTTTCCACGTCTTCAGAACGAAGTGTCTCGTGTCATTTTTGTCCGCACCATTAAGTCTTGGAATTTATCAGCTCACGTGTTTCTTTCTTCCTACAGTCCCGGGTCCTTTAAGCGGAGCGTGAAAAAGCATCTGATGAGGCCGTCAAGTTGAACGCCACCATTGTAACACTCTACGTGTTTGTAATGGTCACCCTCTTTCATGAGACTTCGCCTTCAGCTAGCCATCAGGCGGGGTGAAGTCAAATTGACGTGCCCTTAATTTAAAAAAAGTCTTTATTATTAATGTTAATATAGGAACAATTTCTCATTATCGCGTTACCGAATTTAAAATATCAGTGGCAGTGTCTTATGACTTTTAGTGTGGACACATTGACGACACTGCAATATCTGCTTCTGTCAAAGTTGATAATGGTTTATAAAAAAAACGTCTCAAGGTTCATGTACTCTATCACTATCTCATACCTAGGTTTTGTGTAAAGATATGTGTCACTTACGTAAAGTACCAATCCCCCGAAAATTCGATCCGCAACTTCCAATATACATCTTATGGTAGGCCTCACGGACCCATTCCGACTATTATCATAACTTAGGAAGGTGATTTCGAATGATATATATCTGTACCACCATTCTAGACGTATTGTAGGTGTTATGTACTTCTTCTTTGGAGACAGCTGTAATTTGCTAATGGAAATGCGAGAAGGTACATAAGTTACGGGTATTTGCAATTCCAAAAGAGGCCCGAACCTCTTTTATTTCATTGTATTGCAACAATCGTGAAGCGAGAACGTCCGTCTATAAGGCTGGCAATAATTTTATACGAATCTACGTATTGAGTCTGTGGTTGAATAGAATGTTTTTTTTTTTTTTTTATAATATCACGCCTATATCCCCAAAGGGGTAGGCAGAGGTGCTAGCACCCACATTTCGCCAGTTTATGTTTTAGGTCCCAATGTAATAGGTGGCGAGCCTATTGCCATTAACCGGGCACTTATAATCCTGCGATAAATACACACATAACTTCGAAAAGCATCGAGTCATTGGTGTGTGCCATGGTAAAACCTGGGATCGAACCCGAGACCTCGTCTCAGCAGTCCATTACCCATACCACTAGGCTACTAGGACTAGGCACTAGACTACTAGGAATGTAGGAAAACATTTTACTTACATACATACATATGCTCACTCATTCCCCGAACGGGTAGCAGAGGTGTATTTAACACATTTCGCCAACTATGATTTTCGGTCCCACGTGATAGGGGGCGAGCCTATTCCCGCCAATCGGGCACTGTGTTGCACTTGCAACGTGTTTTTTTAGATATTACCTATCACGCCTGATGGTAGGTTTAAGGCAAAGTCTTACGAAAGAGGGTCACCATTGCAGACGCCAATAATGGTCGCCCACAGCTTGACGGCTTCATCAGATGCTTTTCACGCTACGTCTAAAAGACTTAGGCTGTAGGAAACACGTGTGCTGGTAAAGAATTCCTTTGTTGCCATTTTTATTTTATCACTTGTATGTAATCTTATGAGGGGTGGAGGGAGAGGGTTTATAGAAAGGGTATATTAAATAAAAGGGCTGATAACAAAGTTACAGGGTATCCGGTAACAAAATCCGTTTGTTTTCCACATTCGAACACATTCCACAGCCGAACAGTTTTTAAGATGTGCAATTTGTATTTTAGCCTTCATGGAATGCCTTTTAATTCTAAATTCCTTTCAAATATTATTCAAAATATTGACACGCCACCTCGTCAGAGCCGCAGTATAAGTGACAATATATCAGCTGTTTCATTATTGCGTTGCTTTTAAAGACCTTTATTCTGTTCAATAGAAGTCAGCTGCGTATCATCCTGTATAACGCAGTCGTAAAAGTCAAACGAGGGGTGATTTTATTGTGCTATGTGACATTAGACCAGCTTTGTCAATCCACGAATTTTTATGATGTAGAACTTAAATTGTAGTTTTTTTTTCAATGGTTAGTTTAGTATTCGGGATTGGGTTGTGATGACATTAAATGTATAGTTTATTGCGATAATCCCTGGTCTATACAATAGTGGAGATCCTGTAGCTATGGTGCCACAATGTTGTGAAGGTCTTCAATGGTATTTGCAACGTGTTTGGATATCTGCTAACAAATACAAGTTTGTTTTGTATTGTAACTATTGTATTGTATTGGGACTCCTTTTTCCGCACCTAGCCTCCCTTTTTGGGCCATTGTGCGTGTGTTGTTCGGATTGACCTAGTAGGAACACTAGTGGGGGTGATGGGTGGAACCGCCTGTCACCCTAGCAGAAGCAGGCCGCGGCGGCGGTGAAAAGTGCGTTTCCCCATATCCGGGGGTTAGATGGGAACACCGTGATTCCCACATTAGGGGATGGGGGCCATCTCAAAGAGATTACCTCGGGTCTGCCGGGGTACGAGAAATACTTATGTCTTGTATAATGTCACCTCCGGCAATCAAAGACGGTGTGCGTTTTAGTCGGCTCGAGTCCGACATAATCACCTCCACCGACTTTGGCGGAGGTGGTGTCCGTGGGGATTTTACGCACAATAAAATTAAGAGCTGCGGTAACCTAGTGGTATGGATAATGGACTGTTGAGACGAGGTCTCGGGTTCGATCCCAGGTTATACCATGGCACACACTAAATGACTTTTCGATGCTTTTCGAAGTTATATGTGTATTTATCACAGGTTTATAAGTACCCGGTTAATGGCAATTTGCTCGCCACCTATTACATTGTGACCAAAACATAAATTGGCGAGTTGTGGGTGCTAGCACCTCTGCCTACCCCTTCGGGGATATAAGCGTAAGTTTATGTTATGTTATGTAATGTAAAAAAAGGGTTAGCAACAACCGCTTACTTTTTATTTATATACTTCCAAACTTTAACATAACTAACTTTTCAATTAAGTAAGAAAACAGGGGTTAAAGTCCACCTCTTAAAAGAAATATTATTTCAATCTTACTTTACTTTCATGGTGTGATTCGAACTCGAACTCTGTCGTCCATCGATATTTGTTTACTGTATCTTGTGAGACAAGTGTAAATACAAACAAATCAAGCAAATACATATATCCACTGCAGTAAGAGATACTGTTTGACCCATTTTAACCGTATAGCACTAGTATCTTGTGTATCCCGAGACGTAAAAAAGAATTTAAGTAATACTATCTGACTCGCGCAACTTCGTCTGCGTCACCCCGTTTTTGCAACATTTTGCATTCATGCTCCGTACCTGTTGGTCGTAGCATGATGTTATATACATATAAACCTTCCTCTTTAACCATTCTATCTATTAAAACAATCGCGTCAAAACCCGTTGCGTAGTTTTAAAGATTTAAGCATACAAAGCGACATAGGGACAGAGAACGCGACTTTATTTTATACTATGTAGTGAAGATTATTCTTAAAAGTTGGTAGTAGGCACCATGGATTAATAAAAAAAAAAATCATAACCCAAACAATTTTTAGGTTGGCTTACCAACCTACTAATATTATTCAAATAAATCCAATTTAATCCATTAAATTGCATAAAATTCATTACTTAAACAGGTATGGTTTATGATATAATTAATTAATTTTAACCGGGACGCTTGCCTCGGTATATAGCCGTAACTACGTATTACGACAGAGTTTTTCTTTACGGGCATAATAAAACCATTACTTGGATTAATATGAAGCGTTTAACAAAGGGTAGCTTATGACCACCATGGTATAGGGTAAAGGCGGAATTACACTTCTTTATGGAATTATTTTTATGTGGCTAACCCCTGGTTTTCACCAAGAAACTAGTTGTACACATGCTTGATATATAACTGGTTGGAGATTTGTTAAAAACTTGTACAAGACCTGTCAGAATATAATTACTTGTTTTATACATGTATTGAGACTGTCTCAAACAAGTTTAAACACATTCGCCTTTACACTGAAATTTGCAACATAATGCAACTTGTCTTGTTTTAAACCCTGGTTTATCTCCCAAATATTTGTTATATTAGCAAACATGCCACCTACACTTTATATTGATAAAAATAAATAAATAATAAAAATCTTTTATTTCTCACCAAGCCAATACATTAAAATATTACACAAAAGGATAATGACTTAGTACATTGGGATGTGGATCGCTGGTGCCTGTGGTAGGTAATAAAAACCTGAATTATGTACAGGTCAGATGTTTCAAACGTATCAAATAGTTAAATCCCTTAATTTTTCGTTACTGTTTTCTGGTAACCAGCTGCGAATGCAAATTTAATAGTCGTTTTCGTAACCGAGTTTCATAACCAGCTTGTGTTTAATAGCTGTTTTCCTAGTAGCAATTTCTTCAATGTAAGTGGTAAATGTAATACAAAATTGAATAATGGTCAGACGCCAGTGTCAAGTCTTCCAAGAAAATCTACCAGAGCCACGTTAGGTACGCCAGTAAATTTGTTTCTCTGTGTCGTCTCCCCACGAGAACAGGTAGACGATCAGGACGTATGACGTGTCCACTTATTCCTGTATTGAAAATTTTGGCGTTTTATGTTAAAAAACAAGTGGATGGTGGTGGTCAAATCAGTCAATCAGATACGCCTGTTTTCCTATTCACATTTTTGCGTACAAATAAAGCATATACGGATAAGTTAGCCCTCCACGCGTTGTCGTATGAAGTCGAATAACAAATAACACATAACGAAGTGTCGTTCTTCCCTAAAAGGTAAGTGAATTCCCAAGGGACGTACCGAATTTGTTAGGTTTTGTCACGAACGAAATTTATCTGATTAAATAGGACGCAACTGGCGTGCCGTGTGTTATTATGAACTTTATATTAAAATAGTGTTTTTAAATTGATGGTTTGTTTTTGTGATTGGTTTGGTTTTGATCGTTCGGGAACTGTGATAGTTTTTTTTTCTATCACTTAGGCAGACAAACACGCGACTTACCGTGGTAAGTGTACCGTGGCCTGTGGACGTTTGCAACACCAGGGGAGTCATATTCCTGCTGCCCCCGAGGAGGAGGGGGAAGAGTGTTAAAAGGGTCACTGTCAGTGCAGAAGACAAAGAAGGGTTTCTCGGTTTTCCCACTGACAACACAATACCTCTCCATTGAGCTCTCACGGCCGACAACACCACACAAGGTTATTATTAGCCGCCATATTCTGTAGGGTGGAGGTACTTCTCCAGTCGGACTGCTTAATTAGGGCGAGAGATACCGTCATGCCCTACCAACATCGAAAGTTTAATTTGTTTAAGATGTTTTTTGTAGTCGCTTCCACAGACAGCTAAACTGTATCTTTTATATATCTCTTATACGTGTCTACCATTTTCTAATATAAATAATACCTACATATAAATAGTATAAGAGTATTACAATCTATTCTAACCATGTCAATGTCTATTTGTTACAGGTAAATTGAAGCCCCCATGTGAAAAAACCTCACTCGTGAATCGGTAAATATACAAACGGTAATGTAATACCAACTCAATTCTTTGCACAAGATGTTTGTTTCTTCAATTCTTCAACGACGTTAATATATCGTGCATTGTAAAAGGCTATTGGATCTAGAACTAGTTGATGTTACCAAATTGTAACCGCAAATTCGAATTTAAATTTTAATAAATAAATATTCTATGACAATATAGGGAAAGCCACCTAGACCCATGGTAAGCCTAGTTTAATTAGCTTATGTTATGGGTTCTAGAATGCGGATAAACATACTTAGATACTTTTTTTGTAAATACATATATACATTATATGTATATATACATAGAAAATATTCAAATTTTCATCCGCACAAATATTTGCACTGAGCGGGAATTGAACCCACGCCTCTTGCGTAAAAGTCGCGTTCCCAACCACCGCGCCACGGAGTTCGTCGTGTATAATTAAGTGCTTTGTCCCATCACCCCGTGAAGATATACACAGTTCAGCTTACATGGTAGCTATGATCTACTCAAACCTAAGTCTGCTAATTTATATAAAAGCTGCGTTTCCAACCGACGCAGGGTTGCCACAGACCGATATTCAAATCTCTCAACACCAAAATGCATATCTCGGTAAGGTCTGCTGCGTACACACTCCAAAAATTCAAATTATTTATTTTGTGAAACATTGGTTACAGTATATATAAGGGCATATTGCGAATTATAGAAGTTAAAGAATTTTTGCATAATCAAAATAAATACCTATATTTTGTATTTTCGCCAGATGAGCAAAATACAATGTCAAAATAATCATGTCCAATGAAAATGTCAAAATTGTATAATAAACGCATAACATCGGAATTGTGTGTGAAAACACAGTACTTATTGGCAATATAACATGTGTGCGGTGTCTCTTAGTTATTGAAATATGGCCTTTTTCTACTTTATCTCTTACAATCATATGATAAAATCGTGTAAAAGCATCAAAGTCGTGTAAAAGCATCTATCAGATCTTTCAATCAATTATTATTTGATAATAACAGGTATGACGTCAAACCTCACCGTTTTATTCAAGTCTACACAGAATTCAGTATAGACTTAAATATAACAAAAATGTAACTGATTTGACTTACTTGACAGCTAAATCGAATCTAATTTGCCTTTTCCAACGACTCTCGTCTCAAATTTTGTACCAAGGGGGGCATTTTTTAATCAAAATAATTAATCTTTTACTGCGTCTAAACCATTTCTACAAACGCAACAACAAATTTCTGCCCATCAATTTGAAAAATCTAAAAAAGCCAAAGGAAATGATTGTAATTTGTCTTTTTGCTGATTAATTCATTTGTACGCCGAATTGCGGATCTCCCACAATTATGATAATAAGGATAAAGAAAAAGATATTTGGTGGCTGTGGTTGGCAGTCTTTTTTCTTTTTTTATGCTTAGGTCGTCAAATTGACTACACCACGCCTGATGGTAAGCAGGGGCGCAGGCCAGAACATGGCTGTCACTACAGGTGCTGTCCCTGCAAATGCCTCGACATCGCCTTTATGAGTTTGCTGCCAAAATCGTAAGCATAGACAACGACAAACATCGGTTTGCTTGCAATAGCGAGTAATATTGTTTGAGGGGCTCTAGTCAAGATGTGTATCGTTACGATTTAGCTACCGAATTCGGTTGATATTTCGTAAACATTCAGTCGAGACTGCAGGCTACGTGGAAAGAAACGCCATTTATTTTATACAAGGTAATCTGACGGAAAACGAAATAGATTTTAATTATTCAGAGGTATTTGAGGCTATCATCGAGAAACTTTGCTTTGTCTTTTATACTGACGGCTCAGAAACTCTCTGAACCTTCCCCTTTCCCCTCCAATATACATAGTCGACGGATCCGGCCGCGGATTTTTCCATCAGGTAGGTCGCGTGCTTGTCTGCCACCTAGGTGGTATAAAAAAAGGTGACAATAGTTGTAATTTGTCTTCCTTTTCACAAATATCATTGGATCGTTTTAAACATTAGCACAAGTTTATTAGCGTTAAAATACTTCATAGTATAAACCTACGTTAACGTTAACTCAGTTTAGTGAAAAGGATTTCACTAATAACATTCATCCGGAGCCTCTTACACAGAGCCTCTGAGCCTATAAATACACATACAACTTTTTACGTCGGAACTTGGACCACAGTTTCAGTAAACATACATGTTTTACTTATTCAACAAGTTTGATCAAGGAGTCCAGAGGATGTTATGACAGAACAAACAAACTTTAGTTGTGGGAAGAGCGTAGTCGTAAAGCCGACCACGTGGTCGCGTACTGCGGTAGCGGGGTGAGTGGCCGATGTATAGCCACGACCGTTAGACGCGGGCGCAAGCGACGGCCGGCCGCGACTCCGGCGCCTAACAAACCAGTTTAGGATTTACGATTGATAGTACTGGTTCTTGTATAAGATTCTGCGTATAGATTAATGTTAAATGTTAATTTAATATAGTTGATAACTAGTGTTTAATTAAATTGTATACGTATTAGTAGTTTGAATCTGAGATAACATTGAAAATGGGATTCCGATACCTTTTTTTATCGAATTATTGGTTCTTTATTCTGTAATTAACACCCACTCTAAACTATTAATTTTGCCAGAATAGTTTTAAATGTATACCATAATGGATATTGAACAAATTTTATATCAGTTTCATATCATTAGTACACACCAATAAAATCTGAGAAATACCTACAAGAAAAATAAAAAGGAATTTACGAGTGTACAGGGTGGTAGGGAAACGCTAGCCGAAAGCCGAAAGCACATGCTAGTACTCAGGGTTCACGACATACTTATTGGCATAAAAAATATTACGACTTGCTAATTTTATTTTAGATACCTTTTAATTACCATTATTTACTTTCAATCGTATCGCTAATGCTAAATAAAACGATAATTCCATAAAATAGAGATCACTATAATAAAAAATTCGCCGTAATGCGTCTTGGGTGCTTTTTTATGAAATTATTGTTTTATTTAGTTTACTAACACGATGGAGAGTGAATAATGTCAGTTAAACAGTATAAAAAATTAAAAACTATTGAAAGAATCACCTAATTATAATTTTTTATGCCAATATGTAGGGTACTCGGAGTACTACCATGTGCTTTCGGCTTTGGGAGCGTTTCCATAGCACCCTGTATACTATTAATTAAAAATGACGATCAACGCCCTATAATCAGCTTAAAAATAATGTTTTAACCAACTTCAAAAAAGAGGAACGTACTTCATTAGTTGTAATAATATATATTTTCAAATCAAAACGTCGTACATTTGTTAAGCAATAGCTTCATATCAGGTTAAATAAATTTGGTATAAATTTGCATAGCCATTTGCACGACATGTGGGCGAATAATTATTTAGTTATTTTAATAGGTAAAAGGTGGAGCACGCCACTACTTAAATTTATAGAAAAAATGGGGTAAGAACAGGAAATGGCAGTTTAATTTAATACTTTGTTTATATAGTTGAAGTCGTTACTACCTATTTAATAGTTAAATATACGTATTACATACCCTAACTTATTTTTCTCCATTTTAACTCCTCACAGTTTTCATTCTTACGTAATACTTCTCTCCATCCTAAAGTTGCCTGTAAGTGATTACCACAGAGCGTTAAGGCCGCCAGTTGTATGCACTCATACACTGTATTTAAATATCATGATATAATTCCTTCGTGTACAATAAAGACATATATATTGTTCTCTTTATCTATTGTAAACACACAATTAACTTACATTTTCACACTAATATCCAAATATATTAAAAAAACATATAATAGCTGTAGCCACCGGTATCGGGCACCAAGCTACCGGTTATTTATGCTAGGAGGACGGTGCTATTGTTTCTGGGCTTAAGAGAGAATTTTGCTTATTGTTAGACCCGGAAATAAAATCTGATCTAAATATGCCATTCTTTGATAGATTTTTATACCTTCCATCTAAAATTCCTCAATAAGAGTTACTAAATTAAACAATGGATACAAGACACTCGCTAGTCGCTGCCACTCGCGCCAGCCCGCGCTGGATTAGAGGCGGATAACAGCAGTACCATGGATTATCTACTAGTCGTGTGTTCGCTCCTTTGTAACTGTAATTACTATGGCTTTCTCGCGTTCTTAGCTTTAATAAGTGTTTGCGACTCAAATTAGTCTTTCGCGGTAGTGTTTTAGGAACGTGATACATTCAGTTGGATTTAGAATGGAATGATTAGCAAATGTTCAAGATTGTCTGAGTATCTCAGATGCTGGATCAAGCCCCGTATGGGATGTTCGCTTTTTCCAATTAAAATCTATAGAAAAGTTAGCTTAAATTACTTAAAATAAATTTGAAAAGACAACGGTGGCATCGCGCGGGTAACACACAGTACGGGTGGAACACACAGAGAGAAAAAGACGGGGTAAAGGGAGATTAGGAAAAAGAGGGCTATAAATATCACCTTTAATATATCTCCCATTAGTATTGTAACACTCGCTGTAATAGTTTTTAGTTATTTTGATTGTCGTGATATTTTGGCGCTGTTACAAGCGTCATGATCACAGATGTACTGGAGAACCACCGAGTTAGTTGTTATTGGGCAGATTGTATCGGTGTTCCCTCTTCCGCACTCGTTTTTAACGTGCATCGTCATTAGTGTCATTACCATGGTCCGCGTTCCCACACTGCATTCGATTAAGTTCGTGACATACAATCTCAAGTCACACTTTTCTTTCAATCCTGCCTAACTACTGAACTACGGCAGCTTGCATAGAAGGCATTATAATATATACTATTATTCAACAACAATACTTCTGTTAATCTAACAATTAAAGCATCTTAAGCGACGGTTTTCCAAGTTCCAAGTTTCAGTGTTCAAATTTCGAAATCTCGCGCCCCCACTGTCGCAACTCTATTGAAAAGCCAAAGACAACCGCGAGATTACTCTCCAGTGAATGAGCTCCTTTATCTCGCTTACTTCACCTCCCGTCTACGCTTATATCCCCGTTTATTTTAATGATGTCGTTGGAGATTTGAGGATTACACACAGTTAGGTAACCGAGCATGTTATGTCACAAAGTTAAATGTATTTCGTATAATGGCTTAATATTTTGCATTAACGGTAACGTGTGTATCCGTTGGTGTTAATCTGTGTGTGCCAAGGTTTGTTCAAGACGTAAATATTATAAGGATTATAATTTTGGGTGTCGAGATTACACAAGTGACGTAAAGTTCAAAACATATTGGTTTAGTTCTGTTATTATATATGCCACAGTGGTTGTCATCTATAAGCTAACTTGTGTACACAATTTGAGTTGTTGGACAGACAGTAGCTTAGTGATTAATGAGTTGGCTTACAATTGAGAGGTCTCGTGAACCAACTTCTATCACAAACAGTTTATATTTGCTGGAGGAGTTCAAAGGAATAATTTCGATAACTACCTACCAACAGCACGAGTGGGCAAGTATCACGTTTTCACTTAAAACGATTTTAGCAGCACTTTACTTTAGTACTGACTTTCGTCTCAGTACTTTGAAAAATGACGGAGGCTTTCGTTTTGTTCATTTTTTCCATTTTCTTTTTACACTAATTTTCTTGTATGTAGCGAGACATTAAAAACAGGAATAAAACAGTCACCAAATAGTTAATTGAAGACTACATTTACTGCTCCATTAAAGTGAACGAACGTGCTATCTAGACAGATACGGCGTTTTACTGCGGCGTTAACATTCGTAAATATATCCTTAGGCCACGCGACGATAGATTGGAATCACGTTACAATCCTGTATTGGTATTAAATTGTTTATTGCAGATGAAAAAGTCATTATACGTAAGCAGTAAATAACAAGTTGGAAATTGTAGTTACAGATATAAAGCGAGTTGATGGACCTAGTAGTGATCTGATAAATCCTGAAGTTTAAACTGAGAAATTTAATTTAAACCAAATAAACATTGAAAACTGATGATTTTTAAGGGCCATTAGTATGTTAACTTTTTCTAAAGATTTAGATTGGAAAAGTGAACATCCAAAGTAGGACTTGAAAAAAAAGTGAGAAAGATTTTTTCCTGATCTAAACTGATTGGAATACAAAGTGAAAAAAGAAAAAACTGAATTCCAGATTTAGTTTAAAATACGAAGATGTGCGTATTACAGTAATGTAAGTAAAGTAGATAGTCATAATTTTTCTCATAGGTGCAATCAGTTGTAAACACGTGGCTACTTTGCCTTTAGAATAATCCGCCACTGAATTCATCTCTGCTTACCCCTGAATTTAATTTTACTGAAATAGGCGCGAACACATGTATGTATGTAGGTATCGTAAGTTATTTCCTAAGCCAAGGTTCTAGACAATCATACAGCCATACAATAGGGTTCTAATGTTTTCCTTTGGAAGCATGGCAATATGAAAAACAATATTAATCTGATTTAATGCCATTTTCTAAACGATTGGTCGCTTCCAGCATCAGGATACTAAGGATACATGAAGCTCACACGCAATTACGTACTAAAAAGAAAGTAAAACGCAGTAAGTGATCGTATCGTTCACGTTGAGGTGACGACTGTCGAACTCGTAAAACATGCAGATAAGACTTTTTACGCCGGAAATATTACTGATTTACATTTATTCCTATATCAGTGATTTATTGGTCATAATTCGCGATTATTAGGATTTAATAAATTATTTTGTACACTGTGATTTTGATGATTTTTGTAACCCAAATGTTGGGAAATTTAGATAACATGTTATCATATTACCTGAATTTTTAATGATGATGATGATGATCTGTGTGGTGACGGAGAAAGACCATAATATTTCTCATCTGCACTAAAACACGAACTACAGTGCGTGACGTTATACGTGAGCAATATCATTGACTCCATTATTACGGGTTCCTGCAAGCATTTTTTTAACGACAACTGAACACAGTTGATATCACGTGCTCTCAGATTTTTTTATTTTATTTATGGCACGTCAATTTGACTTCACCTCGCCTGATGGTAAGTTGGCAAAGTCTCATGAAAGAGGGTCAATGGTGGCGCTCAGCTTGACGGCTTCATCAGATGCTTTGTTCTTTTGGCCAGTGGGGCGAGCACGAACATTTGCGAGGAAGTATTCGTATCGAGCTCGATAGCAAAATGTATGGGATTTCAAAAGCGCCCCTATCGTGCGTAAAAGGAACTAAATTTGGTAGCATGAACTCTTTCGTAATGTAAAGGTATCGACGAACTCGAGACTCATTCGATACGTAAGCTTATATGAGTAAATTTGGTAGCACGAACCTAGTGTTGACATTTGGTAACGTAGGTTTCGAAGGTTGGCTATAGAGTTTATTCGAATGTTTTGTCACTCAAATTTTGAGTTCGGGGCAGTGGTCCAACTGCTCTGTCCAACCAGTTGGACCATGGGTCTTTACTAGGGGCAGTTATCCAACTTTCAAAATAGTTGGACCACAGCACCTTTTGAGGTTTCCCTGGTCCAATTCATTTGAAAAATGTAAGTGGCCAACTCTATAATTCTCAACTGCGTCTTTGTGTGTGTATGGTACTTTATGGTATACGGTTATATTGTGAACCTCTTTGCAGTAAAATAACGAAATGAAAGTCGGGTGACTAAGGTTTACAATTTATTTTTTTAATATTTTACAACATTCCCACAAAAATTACAAAAACAACACATTTGACATTTTGAGTAAGTTTCGGTCGTATTTCAATATAAAGCATAGCCTTTACGATGCAAGGAACCAGGCAGCTGGCACTTCAAAAACTATGTTTTGAAATGTATGTTTGTATAGCTGAATAATCTCTTCACCAAATTACTTTTCACAACACCCTGACATTGGCAAGTTGTGGCAACACACAGAAGCCATTCAAAAGAATTGAAATTGAAATGTATGTTTTAACAAGCAGCCAGTATCTACCTCCCTCTATTTACTGCAAAGAGGTTCACAATAAAACCGTATACCATAAAGTACCATACACACACAAAGACGCAGTTGAGAATTATAGAGTTGGCCACTTACATTTTTCAAATGAATTGGACCAGGGAAACCTCAAAAGGTGCTGTGGTCCAACTATTTTGAAAGTTGGACAACTGCCCCTAGTAAAGACCCATGGTCCAACTGGTTGGACAGAGCAGTTGGACCACTGCCCCGAACTCCAAATTTTGACGGTGACTGAAGTATCGAAACATATAAAATTACTATAAAAATCAAGATTTTCAGTGTGTCTAGCATGAACTCCTATCGCATTCGTAATGTAAAGGTTTCGAGTCCTCGATACCTTAACGGAGTAATTCGAAAGTCGGTAGCACCAACCACTAATCCCATCGTATCGAGAGCTCGTTACCATTACATTAGTGACGTCATCCTCACGTAAACAAGGACGTGCCCTTCTGAACGAAATAAACATAGTATTGAATGAACGTTACGTTCGAAAAGTAAATGAAATAATGTGATTTTCAGTATTTTTGCCTAAATGACCTTATTTATTGCCAAATAAGACTAAATACAAATCTATGAACTATGAAAAATCTTTATATAGGATAACACATAGTAAAATGCAAAAATAGAACAATTTACAGTATTAATAAATTTATTATGAAATACTTCTTTGGTTTCTGAATGATACCACTCCAATTGACATAACGCATAGTGACATTTGGTTTATTTACAATAAGTTTTGTGGATTTATTTATATACTAATTGTAATCAAGTATAAAATGAATAAAGAAGGAATAGAAATATACAGTGATACTGGTGTTAATGTAACTAAATAAATACGAACATAAAGAAATTTACAATGACTTTTAGAAGTAATTTTTTCTAAACTTCAAAAACAACCAAGATAGACAATGTGCATTTATGGCATAACAGATGGTTATCAAACAATTAATCCAAAAATAATGATCAAGAGAGAAGAATCAATGTTGACTATTGCAAAACTCAAAAAGTTAAATACAAAAGACACATGTAACACCCACGGCTTCACTTCAACATGCAACAAATCATCAGCTATACAGCTGTCGTTGGAGCTCAACCTATACTTCTTAAACCAACTTTACGGCAGGCATAGTTTAGATAGTCGTTTATATAATAAGCTATGGAAGTTTTTACTAGGTACAAAATCGACAAACAAGATAATATGGTAAAAATAAAGTGTATAGGTACTTATGAAGCATAGGTACACTTTTTCACATGAAGTTGTATGTAATGTATGTATCTCACAATAGCAAGCACATACATACATATGTATACTTTTTCATATAACGTTGTATGTAATGGTATAAGTAAATCATGTTTGTCCACTGTGTAGAGATTGGTAAAAAGAATAAAAAGGTGTTAATTATTCAATAATTTATTTATATTGTTAAACTGTATTAAAACTTAAATTATATGTCTAGTGTATTATTAATTGTGTTTACTTGGCATATATCGTTATCACATGTCAATTTGACTTCGCCTCGCCTGATGTTAAGCTGAAAGCAAAGTCTCATGAAAGAGGGTTACCATTGCAAACATGTATAGTGCTACAATGGTGACTCAGCTTGACGGCCTCATCAGATGCTTTTCATGCCTCGCTTAATGGACCCGGGACTGTAGAAAGAAGGAAACATGTGCACCGGTAAGCCAATACTTAATGGTGCGGCAGAGGAAACACTCAACGAACCGCTTGGTTCTTGATGGAATATTCTGCACCATATACGGGTGACATCTAAGCCCTGCATGTGTTCTCCGGTGTAGAAAAGGTGAGGATCCGGTGTAGATGAGGTGGGATCAATTGGAAGAGCTCATCAGAACATTCACCATCGTAGAGACAGTAAAATACTGCCAGGGACGCAACACCAACACCAGTCACTCAAATCCTAAGGAATTTTATTATATATTTTTATACATTTGCCCACAAACGTATTACTGACTTTATGAAGTCGGTTTTTCCTTACATATAAGACGTTTTCGTAAATATATTGTCCGGGATCCGAGGCAATACATTGCGTAGTTGAATTCTCCCATTTTCAAATAAAGTTGCAGGAAAAATGTAGTATATGGTACTACATTGGTTATGCGGTGGTCTTGGATTGTTTCAATAATCACAAAACAAACAATTAATACTGAAAATCTTGATTTTTATAGTAATTTTATATGTTTCGATACTTCAGTCACCGTCAAAATTTGAGTGACAAAACATTCGAATAAACTCTATAGCCAACCTTCGAAACCTACGTTACCAAATGTCAACACTAGGTTCGTGCTACCAAATTTACTCATATAAGCTTACGTATCGAATGAGTCTCGAGTTCGTCGATACCTTTACATTACGAAAGAGTTCATGCTACCAAATTTAGTTCCTTTTACGCACGATAGGGGCGCTTTTGAAATCCCATACATTTTGCTATCGAGCTCGATACGAATACTTCCTCGCAAATGTTCGTGCTCGCCCCTCCGATGACATAACGTGGCGTTGTGGAGGTGTTTTTGAACAAACAATCATCACTACATAGTATAAAACAAAGTCGCTACACAAAGTCACTATTTTTCATATCCTTATGTCTCTTTGTATGCTTAAATCTTTTAAACCACGCAACGGATTTTGATGCAGTTTTTTAATAGATAGAATGGTTAAAGAGGAAGTTTTATATGTATATAACATCATGCTACGACCAACAGGTGCGAAGCAGGAATGAAAAATGTTGCAAAAACGAGGTGACGCAGACGCAGTTGCGCGGGTCAAATAATAATATGATTTTGAGTACCTAAGAGGCTTATTTTTCGTAAATAAATATCTATGAACATTCATTTGAAACACTTTCTGGAAATTTGTGCGATCCCTTATTGACACAAACATTGTGGCCAACTACAAAATCTAATCAACTCACATATTTTATAGAACATAAAATAGTAGATCGACTTTTAAATTTGGAAGCCATCGAGCCAAGTTTCCCATAGATATAATGTAACCGATTTTTAAAAAGATTTTCTGTACTTGCAACAATGTATTTTATACACTGAGATTTTATAGTCCTATTGGAAACGTATATATTAAAATCTAAATCAATTCAATCAAATAGATTCTGTGAAATATTGTGCAATTTGAAATATAACAAAGAGAATATTTATTTTAAATTGGTTAATGTCAATTAAAAAAGGAAAAAAGGCGTAATATATTATGGGAACGTTTAAAACCCCATCAACAAATTTTAAAATAACATTAAAAGATTAGCGTGCAACCAAATCACTAGATATTCACGAAATTCTACATAAACTATTCGAAATATTCAAACAAGTATCTCTGTAACATATCTTTCTTTATTCATGGCTGTACAGTAGGCTGCAAAAGTGCATGGACATTACAAAAACTAAATCGTTTGCGCCGGTCTTCAACCCCATCTGTTGACGAAGTAAAATGTTTCACAAATATATCTGTATATATCACAAATATATACACTAGATGGCGCCGCGCTACTTTTTAAATGTAAGAAAAACTAACTTCTTTTTCTATATTACCAATTTATACAAACACAAATTAACCATGCATTGAAATAGGATATTACTAGATTTTTTTAGTTTAACGTAATGTTTTAATCTTAGAGGATGAACTTAATTTATAATTAAATGAACTACGTGGGTAGTTCAGTTTATTTAATATCTGCTTAAACTCGGTGACTTGCTAGTTCGTTCGTTCGCTAACATCATTCCCATTTGTATTATCCTTGTTCTGAGTTAACCAAATAATTTTTGCTACTACTTACCTACTACTAATACGCATAAGCTTATTAGTAGTAAGTAGTAGCTAGTAAAACCACTGGCGCCATCTAGTTTATTTATTTATAAACTGGGATTCGAAAGTTCATAGGATTATCGATCTTAAGCTATCCATGCACTTTTGCAGCTTACTGTACCTAGGTTATTCCCCTGTAAGATAATCAGGGGATTATCCTAACACCAAGCGGTACCGCTTCCAAACCAAGTCACGAATGACAACTATCTATTAAACATTGAGATTTTACGTCCATAGACGCTATCAAAGTACCTTGACAATTTGAAAAAAAATGTATAAAGTGATGCTAATACACAACTACTAGTGTTGGAAGACACTGGAAAATAAACCTACTTATTATTGTAATTAAGTTTAGGATACTACTTACAGGAGTTTACTTATTTTCTACATACATACATATACTCACGCCCATAATCACCGAAGGGGTGGGCAGAGGTGTATTGAATACTTACATTTCGCTATGATTTTCGGTCCCACGTAATAGGGGGCAAGCCTATTGCCGCCAACCGGGCACTTTGTAAGAAAATGAGTATGCCGAAAATAAATTCCTAACCGAAAAAGTTGCAGCTAAATACCTTAATTTGGAAAAAAAATTGTCCCAATTTCTTGCTATGCTGTTTAAATGGCAAGGAAATTAATTACGTGCTTAGCCGCACAAGCTCTTGCAGAGTATCAGACGATTTTGTTCTTCTAAAGACGTATTTTCTTTTAAAGAAAAACATCGATAATTTATTTTATTAACGCGATCTATGTTACTTTAATTAAATTACATTTAAGTTGTCAAGAGATTATTGATCTTAAGGTGTTCAGGAACTTTTGAAGTCTACATATACATCCCTTGACACTAAGGGGCCCGGCTAAACATGTATACTAATGTACTTGAAGAAATTGGACGTACATGGACGTCTCTACGGGCAATATTTACACAAGGTTTGAACAGCGACAG
The DNA here is from genome assembly GCA_963691645.1 of Pelosia muscerda. Classification (NCBI taxonomy): domain Eukaryota; kingdom Metazoa; phylum Arthropoda; class Insecta; order Lepidoptera; family Erebidae; genus Pelosia; species Pelosia muscerda. Next base: position 2,223,890 of record OY829113.1, read on the forward strand.
ACGCCCACGCGATCGTACACTGTTAGCTTTGTGATTTTTGATATTTTTGTTGAATAGCTACTTAAATATAAGTAGCTTATACTGGTATAAGTTATCGGCTTGTATCTCGACCCGAACCACGTCTAAAAATATACTTCTTTTTTTTCAAAATACATTAAATCAATACCACACTTTAAAAGATGCACTTGCACCCAGTTATTATGAATAAACAGAACTATATACTAAAAAGAAAATGAAGAATAACGATAATCTACCTGAGTTTCTTGCTGGTCTCTTCTCAGGAGATTTAACTACCGAACCAGCGAAAGAATAATTTTCAAATGATTTATTTACTAAGTATTTTATTTATTATAAATTATTATAGTTATTTTTGACATAATTATTCTAAAACTTTGACATTCATAAGTGCTCTTTATGTGCCTAAACTGAATAAACGAAATTGATACTTTGATTCTTTGATTCTTGATGTCATGCATATTAAATAATCACGCCGCGGTTTCACCTGCATAAGTCCTGATCCCGTGGGAATATCGGAATAAAAAGTACTCAATGTTATACAAGGATAAAGTAGCGTTCCAATAGCGAAAGAATTATTGAAATCGGTCCAGTAGTTTTAGAGTTTATTATATTACTAGATGACCCGCGCAACTTAGTCTGCGTCACCCCGTTTTTGCAACATAATTCATTCCTGCTTCGCACCTGTTGGTCGTAGCAAAATGTTATATACATATAAACCTTCCTCTTGAACCATTCTATCTATTAAAAAAAACCGCATCAAAATCCGTTGAGTAGTTTAAAAGATTTAAGCGTACAAAGGGACATAGGGACAGAGAACGCGACTTTGTTTTATACTATTCAGTGATAAGTGTAGATGACCGTGACCCCTAGTTTAATATAGGACGTCATGCTCGCAGACTGGAGTCTCAAGACCAGTAGCTGTTTTTTGTATCTGTCGGGCATCATAAAACAATCCTTGTACAGCAGTTGCTAACAGCGTACCTGTTCTACAACATTGAATAAACGTTGCAGCAGACGGGCCACTTTTTGTAGCCGGTTCTAATCCTTTTTCTTCTATCGAATCTACGGCATTTTTGAGTTGCCATCGTTGTGTAGTAATTTGTTTCACGGCAATGCTGCTACTCACATCTAGTTATCTAATAGTTTTAATCGTAATGATACATTATTTTTGTCCATTAATTAATTACCACTGTCATTAGCATTGGTAGGAATACAAGTAAACAAGATGTTATTAGTGCTGAAATGTTTTCGTTCTTACTGAAGTTATTTGAAATACCTACGTTTTTTTTTACATAATATTGTATGGATTATGAGTCAATGACACTAGAACTGCTTATGCTTAACAGATCTGATTGAAAATTAATTAAGATATAGAAGGATCTGGTGCAACCAATGACTTGTTTTGTCCCAAGAGTGGAAGGTAAGAACCGGATATGTATCGTGATCTAAAAAGGTATATAATCTGCAGTAGGATCAAGTTGGGAAAGTAATAAATACATATACCATTCCATATAAAAATTCACAATGCAAGAAAAATTTATACCTACAACTCGACATCAGAAATGTCACGATTTTTGTAGGGAAGCCCTTCAAATAATTTTTCCATCTAACTAACACGGTTCCAATTCCAACTGTCTAATTGACACTGTTCTGCTGGTGACAAACAGAGAAAAATTTATAAAGGGTGGAGTCTTTGTAACAGGGTATTTATCCTTTACCTTTAATCTACAGGCATGATAAATAGGATTAATTGGCACCACAAAAAGTTGCCAGTCTGCTCGAGTGTTGCCACAAGTGCGAATGAGATGACATAAGCGTGGCGCTAAATACCAACACGTCTTTTTGTTGAACTTTTTTGTTGCCAGATATATTATGAAGTGCTTTTTTTAATGAGTTATAGCTCAAAAGTGATTATATTTGCTGTGATAATTTAATAAGCACCTGCTCAAATCCGTTTCGATTTGATTGGACAAGTTTTAATCATACGAAGACAGGTTTTATTTATCATATACTAGCTGACCCGCGCAACTTCGTCTGCGTCACCCCGTTTTTACGACATTTTTCATTCCTGCTGTAGGTCGTAGCATGATGTTATATACATATAAACCTTCCTCTTTAACCATTCTATCTATTAAAACAAACCGCATCAAAATCCGTTGCGTAGTTTAAAAGATTTAAGCATACAAAGGGACATAGGGACAGAGAACGCGACTTTGTTTTATACTAAGTAGTGATTCACGACTGTTGACTCCTAAAGGGGTAGACAAAAAGGGTATTGACACACTATTGCTAATTACGTTTTTCAGTTCCATTTAATAGGGGAGGGAAAGGGTAATACCTAAGGCTCTACAGAATACCGCGGCTAATAATAACCTTATGTTGTGTATCTGGTGGCAAGTAGGGTAGCTAAAGCTCACTCTTACTCGCACTGAGTAAGATCCTCTGGCATAAGAAGCCTCTGGCAGATTTCTCACGCTCAGGCTGACCCAAGGGCATCGAAGACCTCCTCAGTTATAAGACTGCGGTGTCTCCTATTTTCTACGGATAGGGAAGGGTGTGCATCGCGTCATCACCACGGCCTGATACGCCCCAGACCCGCGCTCATGAAGAATGGAGGCCATTCCGTCACCTCTGACACCCGACTCGCCAAATCTCGTCGGGGGCTTGGAGTCTCCTCCGGACAGTCCTTATATTCCTCAGTGGCCTTGTCTCTCCTACAGGGCCAAAATAGGTAGACCAATGTTTTCTACAACCCAGAGAACCTCACGGAATACTTAAATAGTCATGTTGGTCACGAAAAATGCCCATGGATACCTCCCCCTGCCGGAGCTTGTTGGGGAGGTTATGTCGGACTCGAACCGTCTAAAACGCACGCCGTCCTTGGCATCCCGACAGACTCTCTTTCGAGGTGACCCTCTTTGGGTGTAGGGACCACGGTGTCCCCGTCTAGCCCCCGAGTGTGGAGAGGCGCATTTATTACGTGGAACTGAAGATCACAGTTGGCGAAATATGGGTGTGTTAACTGATAATACACCGCTACCTACTCTTTCGTAAATAGAAAATATCTCATGTTTTAAACATACACGTCTTCATAACATACAAATATCTAATTCCGTAACTAATAAATGTTTAAATAACATACGGAATATCAAAATTAGCAACACATTCTGACATTAAACCATTCTAGAAATAGTACAATTACTTTTAGTACTAATTCTTGAAATGCATAGAGGCATTAAAACTGCCAAGCTGCCAAGACATATATGACAAATGACAACAGTTTCTAAAAATAGAGTTAGGATTCCGTTGCCGACCGCAGACCGCAGCAGCTGTATCTTAAGTACTATTTATCCAATTACGATCAAAGAAATGTAAGATTTCAAGTCTGGCTAAGATTTTTCTAATAATCAACGGCATCAAAATCCGTTTAGTAATTTTTGCGAGGCTTAGAAAAATATATATTCTCGTTCAGTAACATTTAATATACCTACTAACCTAAGTTTTTTAAATATTATGAATGTACAGATAGAAATAAGCCTTAGAGCCTTCTCCGGACCCGCTCCGCTGGGTCCTCGAGGATTACTTGATCGCAGAAGGAGGCAGCGGCTGCCCAAGCGCATCGTACCATCGCCGATAGAAATAAGGTACTGAAGTAGACGTTGCATGGCGGAAACCCCAGAAAATACCACGTGTCACGGTTTGTTTTTCGCGCTTGCGGAATATTACGCATACAAAATTATATCTCCTTGGATAAGAAGTCTTTTACTTGGTGTTATTTCTACCAATATATCTTTTTACAGACAGAATCACTTATTATATATCTAACTAGCTGACCCGCGCAACTTCGTCTGCGTCACCCCGTTTTTGCAACATTTTTCATTCCTGCTGGTCGTAGCATGATGTAATATACATATAAACCTTCATCTTTAACCATTCTATCTATTTATAAAACCGCTTCAAAATCTATTGCGTAGTTTTAAAGATTTAAGCATACTAGGGACAGAGAACGCGACTTTATTTTACACTATGTAGTGATAGTATAGATGAAGTTCATAATTCGTCTCCCCTTGTTACTAGAGGGTCGTGAGTTCATGACCCATTAAGTATTATTCGTAAAGAATATAATATGAATATAATCTGTGGTAAGCGCTGCGCCCGCGCCGGTCCACAGCGATGTAGAATGTAGATGACTGATTTATGCTTACAAGTTCATTGATCCCTAAAATAGACGGTAGTTAGTTAAACATATTAACATCATAGAAACTGGTAGAACTCCGGTTACGTCTTAATGCCGTTTTAGCAGTAGGAGATAAATAGAACCACGTTCGTAGAAATATGATTGATATAGGTATTTAAAATGTTTTAATCTATTTTGGTTCGTCTGATACTCTCCAAGACGTTGATTGGTATTACTTGTGCGGCTAAGCACGTAATAATAAATTTTTTTTTTTACAAACTAGATGATAACTATGACAAAATTTATTTTGCAGTGACATCAATATTTCTACACTAAAAGTCACAAGTCAAATTCGGTAATATAGGAGTCTGTGGCTCTATTTACGCTAGTAATAATAATGTCTATGGTAGTGACATAGAAACGATTAAAGCATCAACCCTAAAAAAATTATGTCCATACCTATATAAATTACATGCTTTCTCTTTACATATATCATTGTACCTATAATAAATAAATATAATTTTTAATAGATCAATCAATTGCACATCATTTTTTCCTATTTATCAGCTACTAAATTAGTTTTAAATCCCACAGATAATAAATATACATACCATAGACTCGAAGTATACACAGAGTGGCGCGATCGATTGAGCTGTTCCCGCGTATTTTTGTGATGGCCGCTATTTTTGAACGTAACCTTGACATTGTACACGCGGACGCGCGCGTGGTACCACACTCCCGCGCACCTCGCCCTCCATAGATTAAATAAGCGATGAAATTATGACAACATTTGTGTTAACTGAACAAAAATTTAAAATGTATTTAAAAGTCAGTAAGTTTTCAGATTGAAAAATTAACCTTCACTTTTATCGACTTCGGTCTACCTTTTGAATCTGAATTGTGGTTAATGACCAACTATTGGTAGAGTTGTTCAGGGGCCTTACTACGATCTCTTAAAATTAATATTATTTCAGTCTTACTTTATTATCATAGTGGCCTCAGGCCTTCAAAATAGGCCTCTGTCTTAACCGACATTTAATATTTGCAACGAAGCCCGAAAACGCTCAGATGGAATACTACTAAGCGGTCACCTATCCAAATGGCAACCGTGCTTAGATATATTAGTAGGTATATAATAGAATATAAGTTCAATATATTGGATTGACACGTACTTAGAAGTTTATGACATGCATTGACGACTGTCAAAACCGTCAGAATGCGTATCAATCCTATATTAAACATTCCATTCTATACTATTCAACAAAACGATGACCAACGAATTGCCACAAGTCTAGCGGGCGTCTTATTCCGTGCGGAAATCGCCACGGAACTCCCTACGCCGAAGCCAACGAGGCTGTTACGTTATGGCGACTCGAACTGACTGAAACCATAGCCGACTCGGGCCATCATTTGCAGACGGTGAGGTAGCTTCTGGCACGGGTCGGCCCAGGAGCGCACATGACGCTGCAGCGGCGTACTCTTGTTAGGGTGACAGTCGGCTCTATTTGTCACCCCCAGCCTCGCGCTCATGGAAGCCGGAGGTCATTCTTACACCTCCGACGTTTGAGTCGCCTCCGCTCGTATCTAGCGGGCTGGTCACAAGCGCGCCGTTCAGTAATCATTCGTAATATTGAATTTTAACGTAAATTATACTGATCTCTAGCTCTCGAGGTCGTTACATTAAGTGCAGGCTACTCAAGTTGTAGGCATTGAACCGTTACTTATTCTGTAAATCCCGCCATCTGTTTCACTTTACGTGAGAAACTGATAATGGTGGTTATTCTGTTGTTACAATACTTACTGTCTAAGTTCAAAAGGTACCAAAAAGAAGCGAAGTTAAACCAAACAGTTCGGTGAGTCTTTGCCGCACCATTAAGTCTTGGAATTCCTTACCAACCCACGTGTCTCCTTCTTCCTACAGTCCCGGGTCCTTTAAGCGGGGCGTGAAAAAGCATCTGATGAGGCCGTCAAGCTGAGCGCCACTATTGTAGCACTGTACGTGTTTGCAATGGTGACCCACTTTCATGAGACTTTGCCTTCAGTTTAACATCAGGCGAGGTGACGTCAAATTGACGTGCTATGAATAAATAATAAAAGATAGTTTTGAAATTTCCGTTGTAAGCCACAAAGTACCGATCCCTCTAACTAAGGATGAAATTTCTAATTTCAATTGAAACATTTTAATTTATATATTTTAGTTCAGAGAGGTGCGCAACAGAATCGGAACCAATGTCAATACTTTTGTAGTTGTCGCTATTTCTACACGTTACCTTGACACTGACGCATGCTCTTGCGCACCCATAGATTAGGGAACGAGATAGACGCGACCACAGAACTAATAATAAATAAACCGTATCTCTATCTATTAGTATGATACTGATACTGATACTGAGCAGTGTTGCGACTCCGCTTGTCGGTTATTCTAACGAAAAAGAGCTTATATCCTTTCCCAAAGTCTAATCTATGTGTGTATAAAATTTCATCAAAATCCGTTCAGTGATCAAAGCGTTATTCCTCGTTTACACCAAAAAACAAGTTGTGAACATGTTTGATACTAAACTGGTTGAAGATTTGTCAAATACTTGTACAAGACCTCTTTTATACATCTATTTAGAACATCTCGAACAAGTTGTAAACAAGTTTGAAACACATTTGCGTTTACACTGAAGCTTGCGATGTATTGCAACTTGTCAAATGAAAAGTGGGGTAACGGACAGAAAGACAGACATAGTCACTAATTGCTTTCATATTTATAAAAGGCTAGCTTTTGCCCGCGGCTCCGCCCGCGTGAACTTCTCATCCCTTTTCCGCTGTCGAGCATTTTCATATTTATTCACCTTTTAAACCGTCTCTGGACTTCCACAAATAATTCAAGACCATAATTAGCCAAATCGGTCCAGACGTTCTCGGGTTTTAGCGAGACCAACGATCAGCAATTCATTTTTATATATATAGATTTATTGGTTAAATGAACGAAAAATGAATGTTATCAATTATTTATTATAATTCATTTAACCCATAATATTTATATTTGATAGTTTTATTTATTTCATTCCGCAGACATTTTTAAGTGTCAATTCTTTTTGTATGACATTTGTCATAAAAACATCTGACGTTGAAATATGATGTTGTTTATGACAGTTGTGGAATTTTGTGGAATCTAAATACAAATGAGATTTTAGACCCGTATGTCCATAACCCAGATATGTCGCAGACTGCAATATGTTAGCACAGAACAGAAAATCTAGTAGAAATATGTTGAGATCATAGAGTTTATATTACTGATGTAAATAGACTAATAATCTCCTTATTAATGTGTTACCGAATTTAAAATGTTAGTGGCTTATGACTTTTATTGTAGTGTCTGTATTTCTGTCAAAGTTGATAATCTATATATATAAAAATGAATCGCAAAATATGTTGGTAAGCGCATAACTCGAAGACCACTGGACCAATTCGAGTAATTCTTTTTTTAATTGATTCTTGAACATTACGGAAGGTTTTTTATGGAGCAGCGGGAACGGGATCAGAAATCCACGCGGGCGGCGCCGCTGGCAATAGCCTACAGAAGACCGCGGTCATAATAACCATCGTGTTGTGTTCCCGCCGGTAAGTAGGGTAGCCAGAGCTCACTATACCCCACCTTCCCCTCCCCTTCCTAGCCTCCCCACCCCTTTCCAGCTCTCCCCCTTTCCCTTCAGGGTGGGCAGCGCGTGTGTGACACCCTTAGTGTTGCACACGTTCATAGGCCACGGTGGCCGCTTTCCATCAGGTGGGCCGTGTGCTTGTCTGCCACCTACGTAGTATTAAAAAAAAAATCTAATATATAAACATTTTCACGGTTTATATATTAGATCTCACAGCTGGGTTTTGTGTGCTCACTTAGTTTCTCTAAGGATAACTTTAGAATAACGAAAGATTCGAAAGGGAACCGATGTCACCAAACTCACACATATAACCGTTAATAATACGTTACATTACTAGCAAACAATAGTTTTGATTTTTCGTAGACATAATATTACCTTTATTACCAAATTAATTTAAATCATACGTACTGCAAAACGAAAACATACCTTATCCGTTCAAAACAGAGATTTAAATTTAATTTAATCAATATGGCTAGATCGTATGTTTGCTTGCTGTTCAAAAATATAATCTATAATCTAAAATCTTTAGACTAAGGCTTAGTTGCACTAACCACCTGTTAAAGTTAAGGTTTCCGTCAAATTTAACAGTAACAGTAACATTGATTCTAATGGTTTGGCTAAATGTGTTGCACCAGAGTATTTAGTAGCTCAGATGATTTTTTTGCAGAATTTGACGTTTAAACGTGGCCTGTTACAATTAGCGTCAATTTATGACGTCATTTTAACAAATGTCAAATGGTGCAACCTGTTTTATACCTGACCGGTACTTTAACTGCACTATTAATGTTACTAACTTGTCTCCATCCTATGGTTGCCTGTAAGAGATTGCCACAGAGCGATAAGGCCGCCCATTGTATCTACCTAATAATCTGCATTTCCATATCATGATTTAATTCTTTAGTGTACAATAAAGACATATATTATTATTATTAATGTTAAAGTAAGATCGTGCAACCCAGGCTAAATATTGTGGATATCTAGAAGGTACTCCTGTATTAGTAGGTATATATCTGTATTTCCACCTGACTAGTCTATGAACACCGGCACCGTCTCATATTGTTCCCACACAAGGACAGTATTGAACGTGTGACCTTCGGTACACCGGCCATATGACACGCACCAGTGATCCTCTGACGCAGACCTGGGTGTTGAATGTCAGCCCGGTGATACTCACTCATAATTTATACCTCTATTTCCCTATTTAATGAGCGAATGTAATCTTATATTCGGCGGTAGGACCGCGGTAGCCTAGTGGTATGGGTAATAGACTTATATATAGCTTCGCGTAAACTCGGAGTTCTGAACAGGGTGAGACGTTTTTTCACGCCGGAAGCAGCGATGGCTTCTTTATAAGACAAAAATTCGCTCCTGCGTGTAATACTGCTCGCATCTCTGGGATGGCTCCGCAAAGTACTTATTAGATGCTCTCGACAGGTTGCAGCGACGTGCGGTCCGCATTATTGGGAATCCTGAGGTCACAAATTCCCTCGAGCCTTTGCAGATGCGTAGAAATATTGCGTCCCTGGCAGTATTTTACTGTCTCTACCATGGTGAATGTTCTGATGAGCTCTTCCAATTGATCCCACCCTCCCCTTTCCTACACAGGACAACACGTGCAGGGCTTAGATGTCACTCGCATACGATACAGAATATTCCATCAAGAACCAAGCGGTTCGGTGAGTCTTTTCTCTGCCGCACCATTAAGTCCTGGAATTCCTTGCCGGCGCACGTGTTTCCTTCTTCCTACAGTCCCAGGTCCTTTAAGTGGGGCGTGAAAAAGCATCTGATGAGGCCGTCAAGCTAAGCGCCACCATTGTAGCATTGAACGTGTTTGCATTGGTGACCCTCTTTCATGAGAATTTGCCTTCGGCTTAACATCAAGCGTGGTGAAGTCAAATTAACGTGCCTTAAATAAATAAAAAAAAAAGACTGCTGAGACGAGGTCTCGGGTTCGATCCCAGGTTTCACCATGGCATACACCAATGACTTTTCAATGCTTTTCGAAGTTATGTGTGTATTTATAGCAGGTTTATAAGTGCCCGGTTAATGGCAATAGGCTCGCCACCTATTTCATTGGAACTTAAACATAAACTGGCGAAATGTGAGTGCTAGCACCTCTGCGACCTCTTCGGGGATATAGGCGTGAGTTTATGTTATGTTATGTTGAATATAAGATTCTTTCTTCCTACAGTCCCGGGTCCTTTAAGCGGGGTGTGAAAAAGCATCTGATGAGGCCGACAAGCAAAATGCCACCATGGTAACACTTTACGTGTTTATAATGGTGACCCTCTCTCCTGAGACATTGCCTTCAGCTTACCATCAGGTTTCACATCACATTTTAATATTGACAGAATCACGTAAGCGTTTCGATATATTCCATCCACGCCTTGTACAGGACTGAGAGCTAAATGCATCAGCACTATAAATATTGCAAGGAAAATATGGCGATGACGTAATATACTCTACCTACCTCAACATAGTACGAACTTTATAATTTAATATAATGCACACGATGATGTGTTGTGGAGAGAAAATATTTTTATTTGTTCTGTGTGTAGATGACTAAACCAGTTATATAGAACAAACATGTGTCAAGGTTGCTTTGAATTAGAACCGGCACGTGACCTCTGTGCCTTGGCTATTTGTCCATAGCATAGCATTTGCAGGGACATCTTTATACCAGCTTCATCCCTTCAACTCTGTGCAAAGCGGGGCGTGAAAAAGCATCTGATGAGGCCGTCAAGCTGAGCGCCACCATTGTAATACTGTACGTGTTTGTAATGGTGACCCTCGTTCCCGAAACTTTGCCTTGAGCTTACCATCAGGCGAGGTGAAATTAAATTAAATTGATGTGCCGTAATTAAAAAGTGGCTGTTATGTACTTTCGAGAGCACGAGCCAGTGTCATATTCACTGTGTGAAAAAACCCTCTTTAAAAAATAAAGATGAAAAAAAAAATGGCGACCCTCGTTCATGAGACTTTGCCTTGAGCTTACCATTAGACGGGGTGAAGTCAAACTGACGTGTCCTAAATAAATTAAAAAAGGGGGGCCTTCGGCTTCGGCAACGTTTCTGTAGCGCCCTGTATAGTTTTGATTTGAATCGTATAATGTTATGTCCAATATGTAGAGCGTATAATAATTTTGGCAAACATTCAAACACTACAGGTGTGGGTTTTATGTCCGGCTTTTAGGCTGCGGCACACTACGCGATGTGCATCAGTGCAGTTGAATCCACCATTTGTCGATGAATAGTGGATATAATTGGTATTTGGTGGTTAATGTGGTGGCTCTTTGTTTACAATATGTATAGGTAATTTAAATTTTAACGTGTTTTAGTCGAAACTAGCTGACCATACTACTATTTTTCCGCCGCATCGTTATATTTAATGAAATCCCATGCATTGAAAAATTAAAAATCAAAAAGTTAAATTCGGAAAATGGGTTTCAACTGGCGAGTGTCTGGCACCCGTAGATTCATAAGTTCTAGTTAGACCGATACCGATGTCCCAATAAGAAGTACTTACGGTTATCAGTATACCGTGCTCATAGACCCATTGACGGTGTGTGTTTTGGTCGGTTCGAGTCCGACATAATTACCTCCATCGTCTTTGGTAGAGGTGATTATATGGAGTGAGTAGAAAGATTGAAAGTTGTGTGGAGGACTCCAATTAATTGGGACATGAGCAAGAAAATAGCGACTGTGGTACTAATTTAAAATGCATGTTATGTCCGTTAGAAAACTGTTCAGGAATTAATTTCCTAGACAATAAAACATTTGTCAAGGTAAATTTGAATCTAAATGTATCATGTCGGAAATCTCAAATACCCGATCGATTTTAGATGTTTTGTTTTTATATTTAGCTTGTCATATTAACTGCACCACGCCTGATGGTAAGCGTGGGTGCAGTCTAAAGCAAGTGACCACAATTTAGCTCATCCTCCGTCTTCAAGAAGGACATTAGAAGATTTTTATTTAGTTGGCAGCACGATTGTGACGCCCCTGGTATTGCAAACGTCCATAAGCCACGGTAACCACTTTCCAACAGGTGGGTCGTGTGCATGTCTGTCACCTAACTGTTATGAAAAAAAGTATCTGAAGCCACGAGGCAATGCTTGTATTTTATAAGTGGACCAACCAATATTATGTCTACTTTTTATAACTTTTTTAAAGAAAACAATTTAAAAAATGCATCGCGTGCGCAGTTTTGTTTCAAGGCCGATAAAATTGGCGTATGCGGTTATTTTTGAGATCTTCTGTTGCGGCGTGCATCGTCCATTATAACCGTGATAAAGCTATTTGCAATGAATAAATGTCAGCTATTTTATCTAGAGCAGAGATATATCGACTCCTGCGCAACCAAAATAACATTTCGTTTTACAATAAGAATTTTAAAAACTAACGAAAATAAAAAACCAGACTGGTATTGAAAAGACCGAATACATTTTTGGTAGCAGGCTGTACCCATTGATTTTTATTCAATGTAATGATTTGTAAATGGGTACCGCCTGCTATCAAACTTGTTTCGGTCTTTTCAACACCATTCTGGGTTTTTAATTTTCAATTATTTATTTTTAGAGAGTAAGTTACTTTATAGTTTTCTATTAATTCCATTCATATTGATACCTTACATATTCGATTATATACATTATCTCTCGAAAATCAATTTTTCGACAGTCGGTTGGTTCTTCGTACTTGAGGAATATTGCTCATACGAAATCATATCTCCTCGGGTAACAAGTCTTTTTATTTTCTTTGAGGGGTGCGATTTAGCATCATTTTCTATGGCAATTGTAGTGATTTTTTGTTGCTATAGTGAATAGCCAGTGGTATGGGTAAAAGACTGCTGAGACGAGGTCTCGGGTTCGATCCCAGGTTTTACCATGGCACACACCAATGATTTTTCGATGCTTTTCGAAGTTATATGTGCATTTATCGCAGGTTTGTAAATACCCGGTTAATGGCAATAGGCTCACCACACCACATTAGGACCTAAACATAAACTGACGAAATGTGGGTGCTAGCACCTCTGCCTATCCCTTCGGGGATATAGGAGTGAGTTTATGTTATGTTATATAGTTGGAATTGTTAAACCGTGAGTGAGTGGTGGGTATCCTCCATCCCCCAATATATTTTATTTCGAACTAGCTGACCCGCGCATCTTCGTCTGCGTCACCCCGTTTTTGCAACATTTTTCACTTCTGCTCCGCACCAGTTGGTTGTAGCATGGTGTTTTATACATATAAACCTTCCTCTTCAATCAATCTATCTATTAAAAGAAACCACATCAAAATCCGTTGCGTAGTTTTAAAGATTTAAGCATACAAAGGTACATAGGGACAGAGAAAGCGACTTTGTTTTACACTATGTAGTGATAAAATAGATGTAAGCCCTCAGAGTAGAACATATCAAGTTTATCTACCTTAACGTAGCTATTAAAGTAATTACTTAAAGTAAGTTGTCGTTAATCGTCTCAAAAGACTCAGTACCACAGCTACGCAACTCCCTTCGACACTAAAATGTGTTCATGTAATCCCGTTTAGCACCTTGGTGACACTTTACAGTGTCTTCAGACTAGCAGCTAGACATTTATTGTAAGAAAATATATTTATATGTCCACATATGCGTATAGCATACAGTTGGCGGTTCAAAATTTAAAAAAATAATTTTTCTGTATACATCATTAAATAGAACTTACAAAACGTTATAATTATTATTTTCCATACTATTATATAATTGTAAAAAGTATATTTTTGTCCACAATAGACGCAAAAACCACTGAACGGATTTCGATGCGGTTTTTTGGTTGAAGGAGTTTGGTCCAACTTAAAGTCTTAAGGTGGGTACTGACCAACGTTACGAGGTGTAATGTAACATTCGCAGCGAGCGTGTTACACATCGAGCATGTTACGCTGTGTTTTAAAATAGGCGTAACATGCTCGTCAAAACTCTGTGCTCCGCTTTCGCCGTTAGTTCACTCAAGAAGTCCGACAACGAGGATGAATGATGATGAAGATGCCAGTAAACTTGTCATTTTCTTTTTACATGTTTCTCTTTCGCTGTCGAGTAATAAAGCCAATCTATTCCAAGCGTCTTCTTTCTTGAGTTTGTTATAATGCTCTGGATGAGCTGGGTTCCACAACACTTCCTCTTCTCTGTATTTTTCTATAAAATACAGAGTTTTTTCTTTGTGCCACTCCATGTTTTAAGAAATAAATACGAGAGGAACGACGTGTGATTACTCGAGACGCGCGTGCGCTCGGGACGACTTGCAAGAGCGTACTGACCGAACCGCGTAACACTCAAAGGATTCGCCAAAAAGCCGACAGTTGGATGGAGCACTCAAAGCGAGCAACGAGCGGCTCGTTGCTCGCTGGTTTCCCCGTAACACGACGTACTGACTGCACGAATGCTCGCGGTGTAACACGTAACATTACGCCCCGTAACGCTGGTCAGTACCCACCTTTACGTTTCTTTGATTGCAATCGGTTAACCAGAGTTATGATTAGTAATATAGAGTTTAAGTAGCACAGATGGCCACAGATGGAGCCGCGTGCATAGGCTAGTATGGTATAAGTTAGTTTACCAAATCCAAGAACCAAGCGGTTCGGTGAGTCTTTCCTTTGCCGCACCATTAAGTCTTGGAATTTCTTACCAGCTCTCATGTTTCCTTCTTCCTACAGTCCCGGTTCCTTTAAGCGGGGCGTGAAAAAGCATCTAATGAGGCCGTCAAGCTGAGCGCCACCATTTTAATACTCTACGTATTTGTAATGGTGACACTCTACTCTTTCCTGAGACTTTACCTTCAGCTTACCATCAGGCGAGGTGAATTCAAATTAGCGTAGCCTTTAGAACAAAGTTTCTAATCATTAATTAGCCCCGTGCCGCTTCAAGTGACAGTTGACATCCCATGCTCTAATTTCCCATATATCACTAACATTTATTACCTCACTGCTGATAACGGGCACTGATAACGATTCTAATGGCGGCAAGTGACGTCATCAGATGTTTTGATAATGTTTAGTAAAGTGTAAAAATGTGTTTCGGTGGTAACCGAATGCATTATTGTATTCACGAGCGAGTGTTCTATTCGCATATTCCGTACTAAGTAATTCTCAATCAGAAATATTATGAACTAGCTGACCCGCGCAACTTCGTCTGCGTCACCCCGTTCTTGCAACATTTTTCACTTCTGGGCCGCACCAGTTGGTTGTAGCATAATGTTATATACATATAAACCTTCCTCTTCAATCACTCCATCTATAAGATATTAGATATAAGATTACTTTTAATTTCAATCTGCGTGTTATATAGTAATATTAGTTAATCAAAGTTTTTATATAGTTATGTCAGTAGCTATTCAGTTTTTATATAATATTGAGCTAGTACTTACCGCTTACCTCGGGCTTACCGACCGACATGTTTCCTTCTTCCTACAGTCCCGGGTCCTTTAAGCGGGGCGTGAAAAAGCATCTGATGAGGCCGTCAACCTGAGCGCCACCATTGTAGCACTGAACGTGTTTGCAATGATGACCCTCTTTCATGAGACTTTGCCTTCAGCTTAACATCAGGCGAGATGAAGTGAAATTGACGTGCCATAAGTTAAAGGTAACTGCCAAAATACGGTTCGTAGCTATCAGTTAGTTCACACCCTAATAAGTGACCGCCATGTTGGTCATGCTACAGAAAGTTCCCAAAAATCTAAAGGGAGAGATATCTCGATCTATAAATTACCCATAGTTTTGTTCTCCTGCCCATTTTTTAAAGGGACATTTGATAGAGCGGTCGACGCGAATATTTTATTTTGTACCTGTTTTTACTAGGGGTTGGCGGTAGATTGAAAGGGGCTCAATGATGTATGGGTTGTACAAAAACTGGAGCGTGAATTCGTTGCTTAGTTCATTGAATTTATTTAAAAAATATTAGGGTTCTTTATAGGTGCAGGGTAAACATATTTGATTCCTTAAAAAAATTTATTAAACGGTTGTTTTTGAAGACTGTCGAAATCGCTTAAATTTGCAAAAACCAAAGAAATCTCTTTGACCCTACCGGAGGTGTCATCACTACATAGTATAAAACAAAGTCACTTTCTCTGTCCCAATATCCCTTTGTATGCTTAAATCTTTCAAACTACGCAACTTATTTTGATGCGGTTTTTTTAATAGATATAGTGATTGGAGAGGAAGGTTTATATGTATATAACATCATGCTATGTATAACTAACTGGTGCGGAGATGAAGTGAATTATGTTGCAAAAACGGAGTGACGCAGACGAAGTTGCGCGGGTCAGCTAGTTGGGAATAAACCTTGATACTACCAGTAGTGTAACGGGGAAGTCTCAGAAAACGTATCATCGCAAACTAGGTATTAATTTGACCACAAGGTTTACTTGTGGTCACATTAACACACTTACTACTTATTCGAATCACTCATTTCATACAAAAGACAAACTGTTTGTATATTTTTTTATACTACTTAAGTGGCTGACAAGCACATAGCCTGCCCGGGACTATAGGAAGAAGGAAACACGTGAGCTGGTAACTCACGTGTTTCCTTCTTCCTACAGTCCCGGGTCCTTTAAGCGGGGCGTGAAAAAGCATCTGATGAGGCCGTCAAACTGAGCGCCACCATTTGTAACACTGTACGTGTTTGTGATGGTGACCTTCTTTCCTGAGACTTTACCTACAGTTTACCATCAGGCGAGGGGAAGTCACATTAACGAGAGAAAAAAAAAAAACCTGAGGTACAAATTGGGGTTGTATTAAGTACAGCTCCTGATTGAGTTTGTCAATAATTTTCGGTACTGGTCATACTTGTACTTACACTTCAATACTTAGCAAGGAGTGCTCTATAGCTTACTCTATACTCTAACGTTGACCCCAAGTAGGTAAGCTAAAACCGCCATTGTTTGACCCGAGGTAGAATCAGATAGTGATCTTCAAAGACACAAATAGTTCCATTTGAAATCGAAGTCGAACACGCAATGCGGTTACGGTAAGCGAGGTTAATTTAACCGCTGCGCAACCCGGGCAATCAATTAATATTATAATAGGGTTCTGTATTGAATTAAGGGCATTGGTGGCTTGAATAGAAAGATAACTCACAACCCCGTCGCAATTGAATGGTGTTGTAGGAGACAACAAACTGAAAAATATGCAGATGATATCACAGCGAGAGAAGGAAAAGTTGAAATAAAACCCTGTACCCGGTCTAAGCCCAACATTGAAAGGAGCCTATGTCCAGCAGTGGACATATCGATTCGATTGAGTGGTGGGTTTCCCTTCCTCCCCCATCATCATTTTCCGAACCTTTTCCCAACTCAGTTGGGGTCGGATTACCTGTCTGTGATGCAGCTGAACTTCGATATTTTACGTGAAACGACTGCCATCTGACCTACACAACCAATGGTCCAATGATCAATGGCGATATCGAAGTTCCAAGTTAGACTGGTTGGAATTTTGAGGGCTCCAACTACCCGCAACGACAGCCATAGATGTTTGTAAAGCAACCGGGACCAACGGCTTAACGTGCTCTCCGCGGCACGACCAGACCAGTGCAAACAGTCATATTCATGCATACAACTTTTTGCACTGAGCGGGAATCGAACCCGCGCCCCGTGCGTAGCAGTCGCGTGCACTACCCCTACGCCACGGAGGCTGTGTCCCTTCCTCCCCCAATAGGTATATAATTTCTTGAATTTACCCCACTTCGTAAAAAGCCTAACTGAAACAAAAGTACATTTTAGTCTAATACAGTACATAATTCATCCCATCTAATATATATTTGAAGTACCCAGACAGGCGTCAGAAACATTTCTGGCGTGCCCTTAGGTCACGGGAGGGCGCAAACTTGGTATCAGAAAATGGAGCAGAGAGATATTATGAGTTAATTGGTTTTTGGTACACAACGTAGGTACATACGTAGCGTAGAGTAAACTCATAATATAAATGATTAAACTTCTTGTAAGGGTGCGGTTCCACCGTGATTAAATGAGCGGGGGCGGATATTACTGTATCTACAAACTAGTCGAATTGTGTCGGCTTCGCCCGTGTCACGTTTGGAAACCGCGTGTCACTACATTATTAGTCATATATGCCCGCAATTTATAAACTATCAAAGCGTATGGGAATCTGCGGGATTAATTGATAATTTAGATTACTGCTCCGTTTCTTTAAGGATTAGCGTGATATAGCCTAAAACCTTCATCGATAAACGTGTAACCCGGGAAAACTCCCCAGCTACTCCACCGGCTAACCCAGGCAAGAGCTTACGACAGAGACTCTTGGGCGCCTTTTCTCTCAGAGTGGAGATAGTGGGTGCGTGCTCCAGATACCCTTAATGAAACAACACTAAGATTTTATACATGCATATATTCAATAGGGTACACAGTTATACATACAGTAGAATTACCTATTGAATAGATATATATATACCTATTGAATATATGCATGTATAAAATCTTAGTGTTGTTTCATTAAGGGTATCTGGAGCACGCACCCACTATCTCCACTCTGAGAGAAAAGGCGCCCAAGAGTCTCTGTCGTAAGCTCTTGCCTGGGTTAGCCGGTGGAGTAGCTGGGGAGTTTTCCCGGGTTACAAAGTGGCGCCCAACGTGGGGCAGTTCAAGAATTCCAGTAACCACTGGAGTTCTCTTGGTTACTGTGTGTGTGTGTGAAAGACGCCGTTAATGAATACGAACCTAATATCCGTCTGATACTCTCCAAGACGTTAATTGGTTGTGCTTGTGCGGCTAAGCACGTAATTAATTTCCTTGCGATTTACACCGATTAGCAAGGAACCGGGTCAAAATTTTTTTCCAAATTCATTTAGCTGCTACATTTTCGGTAAATTTTTTTATTTCGGCATACCTTCGTATTTTTTTCTTTTTTTCTTTTTTTTCTTTTTTTATTGGTTGCTGGTTGGGTTGGATATATCATCTCAGTAGTTTGTCCCGAATTTTAAATAAAATTAATATACATGCATATGTTTAACTTTGTGTTTTCTCAGAATTTAACTAGTAATTATTGTTATCGACATTCTTGCCGTGATTAATTAATTTGGGCAACTAGGAATTTAGATTATGTATTAAAATAAAAGATGTTAAGTTATATAATTGCATAAAATATCACGAACAATTTAACCTATCACGATATTATAATTCTATTTGAAATAGGTAAACATACTAGCGACATCTGTTGTCAGATTGGGAAACCATTCATCAATACCGAATAGGTGATCGATGAAAACTTCCCCCCAAACCCTGCAGATGTCGTCATAGGTACAACGTATTGTTTACCAAAATCAAATTTTAACGCCACTAACAATTTTGCGTTACAAACGAACCATTCAACAAACAAAGATCTTCTGTTATGATTATGATCTTATTTTTTTATCTGTGATGTACACTTCAGACTGCCTTCATTATGATACCTACTCCTCTGAAACTCAAAGGTTTGCTGGTAGAGAACTCATTGTGAGTTAAGCTCACCTTTGTACATGATTCTTGCAAATTATATATGAATTATCTCTGTACTTTGTATGTGCAATAAAGAATTAACAATTATGAAAGATTACACAATTTTTTATTCGAGTATATATATCGGAGAGCTTAGTATCTGAATGTTACGAATGCCGTGAAATAATTATTTGAATTAAATTACGTTTTATGTGGCAACATTGACAATATGACAGATACCAATTGACAATGATATTCACGTGATACTTCGTTGACAGCGCGAGCGTGAAAGGGTCGTCTGAGACAGCTGACCTCACTGCATTCTACCGGATTTTGATTTATTTTTATTCTAGTGTAAATCTTAATATATCGTACCCACACAGCAAAGTTTAACCTTCATTAATTGTCGAAAGTCAAAATACGCTCACTTGATTACCATCCTAATTCGGTGGAAATAGAACTTTTTGAAGTGTCGATTAAACCCCTCTGAGTATATAGTGTTATTAAAATATTATAATAATATAAAAAGAGTGTTATAATATTAAATGATTAAGCTTTCTTTTCACTGTTTGCACACAACGAATAAACTATCAAAGCTGCATTTAGCATGAAACTATGTAGGTACTTAGTTTTAATGTTTACAGAGGTATATGCCATTGAAATACACATTAACCACAACACAACCAATGTATTCAAAATAGGATTCAGTTACCGTGTATGAATTATCGTGAGACAGCGTATCTCAAACTTACGTAATGGGGTCCTAGTTTAAAAAGTCATCCTTAGTCCTTTAGAACGTATATTCTTAGAAAGAAGGCCAAACCTTTTTTGATAAGTGCCCTAACACGCTCCTGCAAGTATTTGCGGCGAGATGAAACTCGTCTCTGAATAAAAGTTGGATATAGATTCACGCCATGAAGATGTGAATCTGTTTCTACCTTAATCGTGTATTCAAAAAAAATCTACTTTTATATACCTGCCTCATTGCTAATCATAAGAAAATTGTTACTAAAATCGTTATGGACTCTTGTTTAAAATGAATATGTTTATTATTAAACCCTAGAGAATCTTGATGTGACCCCAGATTCATGTTGAGAACCAGTGTCGCCTAGAAATGCAGTAGCATAGCTAAACGCAGTCGTATTCAATAAATTGTATCGCTACAATCGGCTGTGAACATTATACGCCCGCCATAGCAACTGTAACCGTTCATTAATATTATTTCCGATAACCGTGGAAGCCAACAATGAGTGTCTGCCGGGGACTACGAGAAAAATGATAAATAATATTACTGTGTTCGGTTTTGTAGGGTTGACTCGCTCTATATTAAACAATGAAATATCTGGATTTGTGACAACCTCTGTGGTGTGGCGGTAGTGAATGCGACTGCTACTGCGAATGGTCAGGGTTTGTTATTACCGGAGGTGAGACTATACAAGACATATCTTTCGCACTCCTGCAGATACGGGAACATTTCTTTGAGATGACCCCCTTCCCCTAATTTGGGAACCATGGTCCCCCATCTAGCCTACGGGTTGGGGTGTCGCACTTTTTCCATCGCGGTCTGCTTCTGCTAGGTTGACAGGTGTCACCACGATCGGAGGTCATTCTGCGATTTCCGAACTCCGAGTCGCCTCCGCTTAACTTGCATAAAATATTACTTAATCAATCAATTTTATTTGTTACAGGTATGTTCCCGAGTTGAGTTATAGATAGAAATTGTAAGTTGTTAATACAAGAAATATGGATATCTACACATACATTTTGAAAAATAAACTTTAAGAATCAACGGGATATTTTGGGTATAAGTTCATGATGATCACTGATGTATGACAGTACAAATATGATAAATATCCCATTGATTCTTGAATAGTTTATAGTAATATACATACATTCGAGCATACATATGCTCACGCCCGGAAACCCTGAAGGCCTCCCCCGGCAGGGGTGTATTAAACACTAACATTCAGTCCCGCGTAATAGGGAGCGAGTCTAGGCACTTTGTAACAAAATGGGTAGGTATGCCAAAAATAAATTCCTAACCGAAAGAATTGCATCTAAATAAATTTGGAAAAAATAATTTAACTCGATTCCTTGCTATGTGGTGTTGGAATATAATAATAGGAATAATTAAGTGCATAGGAAGAAAATTCATTACGTGCTTAGCCGCACAAGCACTACAAATTAGTATAGGAGATAGTAATAACCATGTCAATCTAAAATATTTTGAACATAGTGATCGCAAGGTTGTAATATGCCTATAGTATCACTTGTTTTATTAGGTACCTATATATATAGGTCAATATGACTTAATCTCATCTGATGGTAAGCTGAAGCTTACAATGGTGGTACTCAGCTTGACGGCCTCATCAGATATTTTTTCACGCCTGCTTAAAGAACCGAGACTGTAGGAAGAAGGAAACACGTGCACTGGTAAAGAATTCCAAGACGTTTATGATTTGGTAATCGAAACTCTTCAGATTTTTGCCAACCCTACGGGTCCGGTAACAATATTCGCAATAACGATTCGCATAATAAATGCGGAGTAACAAAGCTACACCAGCGATATTACACGGCTCCGATGGAGTTCCGATCGGTTCCAGCTACCTGAGACATTATTGCAGGTGCAATTTTTTTTTTCTATACATTATTGATAACAACATTTGTACTTCTTTACTGTATTTATTACTAGCTGTTGCCTGCGGTTGGCCCGCGTGGATGTCGATTATCGCGTTGTACGACTCTACTCGATTCACTACTTGCCTCTCTATACTACTTCTCCTTGCTGTCATGACAACGGAAATAGTTAGCGATATTAGCGCTAATGTAACGAATAGGCTCCGAAACTACTGGACCGATTTCTATAATCATTTCACCACTAAAAAGCTACAATATCAAGGAGTAACATAGGCTATAATCATCACACTACCATTCAAGGGAGCGGAGTAATAATCATAAATCTCAATCGATCCGGTAAATTTCGATACTGAGTAGTAGAGTCGTACATACAACGCGATAATCGACATACACGTGGGCGGAGCTACGGGCAACAGCTAGTATCAAATAAGTTAGCGTACAATCAGTGGTGATCTTTCGCACGATAAAAATGTCTAAGATCTATAGATAGGGAAGCTATTTTGAATGTTTAATCTTTAAATTAGAAGGTTAAGTATAACACGTAGTAGCGGTATACAGTTTGCAATAATTTATATAAATTCTTATATCAGCTATCCCTTAGCGCTCAGTATAAAGACTGGTACATACTAAAGGTTCGTCTTGAGACACGATCAACTATTGTTGATGATAAGTACTAGTAGTGCAGCTTTGCAATTTCTATTATTTACCTCACAGTACCATTGTACAGTCAACAAAAGAGATACGGTACCTCACATTTACTTACATTATAAGAAATCGTGTTACTATATCTCTTTTATCGGTTGTACAGTGGGCTCTAATAGTTTCAGTACAATTTTGAAACTAAAATTGTATGAAGTGACGCGCTACACAATTATTAGTCTTAAAAGCTACTGGATAATAGATCTACTTATTAATCTAATTAAGTTTAGGATACAACTTGCATGAGTTTACTTATCACTACATAGTATAAAACAAAGTCGCGTTCTCTGTCCCTATTTTTCATGTACTTATGACCCTTTGTATGCTTAAATCTTTAAAACTACGCAACGGAATTTAATGCGGTTTTTTTAATAGATAGAATGATTGAAGAGGAAGGTTTATATGTATATAACATCATGCTACAACCAACTGGTGCGAAGCTGAAGTGAAAAATGTTGCAAAAACAGGGTGACGCATTCAAAGTCGGCTAGTTTTCTTATAAAGAAACAAGACATCGATCCCGCCTTCTATGAAATTCCCTTAGTGTTTTTTTCGTATGGCAACCAAAACTGATACCTTCTTTAGTCAATCTGTAGTTAAATCAGGGTCCTACTACCACCTCTAAAAAATTATATTATTTCAATCTTACTATACTTTCATAGTGTGACACTGAAAGTTCAAATCTTATATGAAAAGTAAGATTAAAATAATATTGCTATTTAGTGCTAGTAACGCGGCAATGTGACTATCTTTTAAGGTTTGATATTAAAGCTAAACATTACATAAACTCGCGCCTATATCCCCGAAGGGGTAGGCACAGATGTTAGCACCCACATTGCACCAGTTTAGGTCCCAATGTAATAGGTGGCGAGCCTATTGCCATTAACCGGGCACTTATAAACCTGCGATAAATACACACATAACTTCGAAAAGCATCGGAAAGTCATTGGTGTGTGCCATGGTAAAACCTGGGATCGAACCCGAGACCTCGTCTTAGCAGTCCATTACCCATACTATAACAAACAAACATAATTACTACATTCTATATTATATTGAGTGTTAAATACCAGTTGTTTACACTCGGTGTAGGTTTGCTCTCCTGAGCGTAACCGCGGGTTGAATTAAGTGCATCGCAAACATTTCATTGCTCACTCACTTTGTTACGGGGTTACAATATAGCTTGAGACTAAAGAGGAGAATCCAGAAAATATTATATGTATATAAAAAAATGTTATATCAAAAAGGCTATAAAAAATTCAAGATTATTTAGATGATAAACAAGCCTTTTTTTGATTGTGCGCAAAATCCCCACGGATACCACCTCCACCAAAACCAATGGAGGTGATTATGTCGGGCTCAAACCGACCAAAACGCACGCCGTCCATGGGTCCTCGATTGCCGGAGGTGAGATTATACAAGACATATCTCTCGCACCCCGGCAGACCCGGGGACATCTCTTTGAGACAGGGCGGGTGACAGACGGCGGGGATGGAGGTCATTCTGCGACCTCCGACATCCGAGTCCGTTAATCGCGGGCAGCGCGGGACCGGAGTTTCCTCCGGACCCGCTCCGCCTCCTCCTTTTCGACTTTAAGATTTTGACATAATATTCTGCGGCTTATTATTCGGCGCCAAAATTATGGTCGCACCGCTGACTGACGCGATGATCGCGTAGTCGCATTCTATTAGGACACTATCTAAGTTCATACGGAGGAAGTCACGGGTACAATAACTATAGTACAACATATAATATACTAGCTGACCCGTGCAACTTCGTCTGCGTCACCTCGTTTTTGCGACATTTTTCACTTATGCTCCGCACCAGTTGTCTGTAGCATGATGTTATATACATATAAACCTTCCTCTTTAATCACTATCTATTAAAAAAAACTGCATCGAAATCCGATGTGTAGTTTTAAAGATTTAAGCATACAAAGGGACATAGGGACAGAGAACGCGACTTCATTTTATACGTAGTGATTCTCTGGATTCTGATAAGAAACCAACCCTCTTAAATGTGGAAATGCAAATGATTTGTTAAATGAAGCTGTTGGTTGTGGTGCTCGAGTGTTCAAATGATTTCAGCTCATTTTAATTGTAATTATCCTTTGTTTTCCTTGGTTTCCTCTTATCTGCCGCTCGTGCCGGAGCACCAACCATTGTATAAATGTTGATATAAGGATTACGGAGATTGTTTTGTTGGTTATCTGATGAATAAAGATGATGATTAAGAGCTTTGGGTATTATAATACTTCGGAATCTGTGGCGTGGCGGTACTGGAGGGGACGTAGTAAACCTTCCCGAAGAGCGAAACCTATGCTTGGGTTCTCTCCGTGAGTAGCGGCGCTTTCGTGAAACTAATTACTACACCACGATGGCAACTCAAAAATGCCATCAATATGACTGAAGAAAGCGGTAGTAAACGCTACTGCTACGCAGAAGGCGCGGGTTCGTTTTCCGTACAAATATGTAAAGGTACATACATACATATGCTCACGCTAGTATTCCCCGAAGGGGTAGGCAGAGGTGTATAACACCCACATTTCGCCAACTATGATTTTCGGTCCCAGGTGATAGGGGGCGGGTCTGCCAGGGTACGAGAGATATGTCTTGTATAATCTCACCTGAGGCAATCAAAGACTCTTAGACAGCGTGCGATTTAATCGGTTCGAGTCCGACATAATCACCTCCACCGACTTTTGGTGGGGGTGGTATCCGTGGGGTTTTGCGCACGGAAAAAAAGGTAATATTTGTATAGGTGATATCGAAATAACTTATTTTACTAGATTTCAAAAAAAATATTTGATATTTTATAATTATTTTATTGCAATGAACTAGTCCAAAGTTTCGCTTCAATTAAAATAACTACAGAATTTAGCTGACCACTTTATCCCTATTCACCCCGTTTTACTGAATGCAGTTTCTTCACTACATATTTATAAAACGTCATTTCGTATCAATTTATAACCAGATAATGCCTCGAAGTATTTTTAACGATTTTCTACGTTTGTGTGGCTCGACACTTATTACAGCAAAAAACAATATCAAGCACTTTGTGAACATTGAATGTGGCTAGGGTTGCCACGTTTCTGTCAATAAACTACTTAATATTAACTACTGTTGACTAACTAACTTGTAATATATTTATGTATTTTTAGTTACATTTAATGGTCTGTACAGAGTACCTAAATTATTTTTAAATTTGAATTTTGATCTCAATTTTTAATAGGATACTGAAGTAGGCGTTCAATGGCAGAAATCCGTTACAAGAAAATATATTGAGGAGGTTAGGGAACCCACCATTCACACACGGTTTTAAATCCCAACGGTAGCAATAGTACTCGTAAAATACCTAATTGTCACAGAAAGGAACTCCGTCTCCCTCTTATTTTACATATGGAATGAAGAAGAAGAAAGAAAGAAAGAAAACTCATTTATTGAGAACCAGCGCAAAATGGCACACAAAGTACATAAATAAAATCATTATCGACAGATAAAAAAAACGAGTAAAAAGACTTAAGACTAAGTGTCGTATGCTGACGAGAAGTCTGACAGTTCTCTGAATGTCAGTGTCACTCGGCTGTCAGCTATAGCTATGAACTCCCTGCCGTGGTTTTCCCAAGCGACTACAATATGGGGTTCTTCAAGAGCATTAGAAGGTTTCTACAGGGTAGGCAGCACGTGTGTGACGCCTCTGGTGTTGCTAACGTCCATAGGCCACGGTGACCGCTTCCCATCAGGTGGACCGTGTGCTTGTCTGCCACCAAAAAAAAGATTATAAATCCGTAAAATGTAAGTTTGACAACCCTATCATTATAGCTACTTAAAAACAGACACGCGAGTACAGCGGAGTGCACACTGCAATAAATTCGCGATACATCGGTAACTGCATTATTTAGGAGCCAGTGTTCATGCACGGCGGTCGTCTATCAGCGATTTAACTGTACCAAAACAATAACATGAATGTAACTTGTACTATTTGTACCACATTGAATATCAATGTTGCTTGTATGTACTACTTTTTTTTTTTATACTACGTAGGTGGCAGACAAGCACACGGCCCACCTGATGGAAAGCGGCCACCGTGGCCTATGAACGTGTGCAACACTAAGGGTGTCACACACGCGCTGCCCACCCTGAAGGGAAAGGGGGAGAGCTGGGAAGGGGTGGGAAGGCTAGGAAGGGGAGGGGAAGGAGGGGTATAGTGAGCTCTGGCTACCCTACTTACCGGCGGGAACACAACACGATGGTTATTATGACCGCGGTCTTATGTAGGGCGGAGGTACTTCCCCAGTTGGACAGCTCATTTCGGACGGGAGATACCGTGTGATCTACCTCCGTTGACTACTTGTACTACATTGAAAATTGTGCTGTAAAGCATTTAAACTGCTTTTAAAAACTTTATTGTTTAATTCAGTGGGCCTCAAAGGAGATCTTAAGAACTATAATCCTTTGAAAACCTAATTGTAATTTAACCAAAGAAGACAGCGTTTGGATGATAAACAAGCCTGGAAATGAGCTGTTCACTCAATTTGCTACTCAGCTAATTTTTGTAGCTAGACTAAGTAAATGATAGATGAAAAAAAAAGAAAATCCCGCTGAGTTTCTTGCCGGAGTTTTCAAAGGTCGAGGCCGCGTTTCGAACCGGTGTGGTCCATTTGCTCACTGATCTATAAAGTGTTGTTAATATTGACGTTTTATAAGTGCCGTTTACTGGTCTATACAGAATAAATGATTTTTGATTTGATTTGATTTGAGCGTTTAACGTTAAGGGATAATATACTGAAGTCCAAAAATTACAGTTTTCATCAGAGAGGAATGCCCGGTATTACATTTGTGTTAGGAGTGGGCGAGACAGACATAATAATCTATTGTTCCTAACTCCGTATGACGTATTCGAAAATAATATTGTATAAAGTGATACCATTACACAACTACTAGTCTTAGAAGCTACTGGATAATAGATCTACTTATTAGTGTACTTAAGTTTAGAATAATGAGTTTACTTATATTCTAATAAAGAAGAAATACATCGATCTTTTCGTTTCATTAACGCTATTTATGTTCCTTTAGATAAAACTACTGTTTGAGTTAGGCTGGCAAAGGATTTATAGATCTTAAGGTTTACAGAAACTTTTGGAGCCACCACTATATTTGTGCAAATTTAGACTTGCACAAATATATTGTATTTTTACTTGCGCAAATTTCATTAGCGTATATTTTGTACAAGCTTAGGCTTACGCAACTATACTTGTAATCTCACAAAAGTTCATTTAGTTAGCATATATTTCGCACCATCTGAGAATCAAATCCTAATTACGTCATAACAGAACACCATTTTTATTCACAACCTAGGGAGCATTTCACCAATTAAAATACAATTAAGTTCAATATGACGGGCGGGAGTTTAACAACTCGCTAATTATCTAACTTTTGTTTTAAGCGTTATCTGTTTTGAATTAATGGAAGTTATGAGTTTATTATAGACTCGTAATAATCTAGACGTGCTTTCAAAGGACACAGTCGCCTATAATTTATATTATATATAAATTACTAGCTGACCCGGTGAACTTCGTACCGCTTTAGCGTAGCTTGACATTGACATTTGTCAGCGCGGTTATCGATGTTTTTTTTTTTTAAGGGATTTTATGACATGGTAACTAGGACCTTTATGTCAAGTCTTATTTTATTTTATAACACTTTATTCACTAATCTAGTTGGAATGATTCTTGATGATGGTGATGACGATGACGGATGATAGTTGCCCCAGTAAAGTAGTGGAGACTTTACTAGAAGCTTTCCTAAGGGAGATTTGACACCAACACGAAAAATCACAATTCACTACAATATTCCACTTTCGTACACTTGTGCGCTTTGTCTAAGCCGTTATGTCTAAAACTCCACCATTTTTACACATAAAACCTCGAATTTACACCAATATTAGAAAATGAAACACAGGAGCGATATGACACTTTTCGCGTTCCCGCCAAAACTCCGGTTATCGATGTTGTGTCACACATTACCACAGATTTTTTGTTTTAAATTGAATGACGTTGACATTCGTTACGCGCGTTTTTTAAATAATGCAAAATTAAATGTATATTTTTCAATCTTTCTGAGAGATTTTCTTTATATTTTTTTCCGTAAGAACCTTGTACAGAGTATTAGAAAACTACAAAAAAAATCAACCAAATCGGTCAAGCCGTTTTCATGTTATGTCGTGACAACGGAAAACGGGTTTCAGTTTTATATACCGGTTGATTTTATAGTGGTTTTGGAAAAAAAGAATTTGGGCACAATTTCGATAGTAAAATTATTATATATAAATATATTAAATTAAGAAAAAAAATATTTTTTTACACGTCCCATACATTTTTTTGTTCACCTGCACATTATTGCCATACATTAAGTGATTTTTTTTCTTCTTCAAAATTAAAACTTCCAGTCGATTTTGCTACCGAAACTGTGCGTGAAATAAAATATTCTTTTTCCGAAACCACTATAAAATCACCGTGTATATATATAGAACAATTTCCACCATACAAAGACAATCATAGAAACGATGCTACCCGCTTGACAGCAAGAAGTCACCACACAATTGGCATCGCGTTCTAGTTCACGACCACAAGACAATGCGCAGATTTTAATGCGTTTGCATAATTGGCGCG
Source organism: Pelosia muscerda (assembly GCA_963691645.1). Lineage (NCBI taxonomy): Eukaryota > Metazoa > Arthropoda > Insecta > Lepidoptera > Erebidae > Pelosia > Pelosia muscerda. The sequence goes on from OY829113.1 coordinate 2,253,189, forward strand.
CAATTTTCTGTTTTATCTGTGGTACGACGCCATTTTGTTGTATGCAGTAGTACAAGTTTGAAATGATTTTTGTAAGTTTAAGTTTCGTATTCTAGGCTTTTATTTAATAATTTAATAATAAGTATATTTTTAGTTCGATTAGAAAGATGAACGTAAAACAATACGTAGCAAAACGAAATCAGCCTGAATTCGATTATTTCCTTGTTTTATTAGTTTTCATTAGGTTTCCATAAGTAATGAAATCACATGTTTCAAAAACCTAATTTTACTGAATAGCCAATTCTAAAAAAAACACTTTCAACTCTTTTATTCCGTTATGTTACGATGTTATTGTGTCAGTGAACCGTTGGGAATAAGACATATAATACTAAATTGTTCATTGTGAAAATCTTGGTAAGGTTATGTTCAACAAGGACGGCCCGTGGCGATCATGATTATGATCTAAACTGTGCCAAAAACCGTAAGGACATTAATTATATTAATATTTCACGGTTTGTTAATATTTAAATGAAAATAACGGGGTTCAACGTGTGTAGTACTTATATTAAATGTATTAATAGTAAGTAACACTATTCTAATTCCTATTAATATTATTACGAGGGCAACACTGAAGGTTTTTAGACAGCCTCTGTGGCGGTAGTCCACGCAACTGCTACGCACGGGGCGCGAGTTCGATCCCCGCTCAGCCCAAAAAGTTGTATGCATGAATATAGCTGTTTACGCTGGTCTGGTCGTGCCTCGGAGAGCACGTTAAGCCGTCGGTCCCGGTTGCCATAGAAACATCTATGGCAGTCGTTACGGGTAGTTGGAGCCCTCAAAAGTTCAACCAGTCAAACTCGGAACTTCGATATCGCCATTGATCATTGGACCATTGGTTGTGAAGGTCATATGGCAGTCGCTTCATGGAAAATATCGAAGTTCAGCCGCATCGCAGTTAGACTGGAAAGCCGACCCCAACTGAGTTGGGAAAAGGTTCAGAGAATGAATATCTTAGAAGCTTTACCGTAAGGTAAGGCTCCTGTTACATACGAACCTAGATAAGGCAAATGTCAATTATATTTCGCTTGGCAACACTTTACCAATGTTAGAAAAAAAGCATTAAGTAAATATTTGCGACAATGTAAGCAAATATAAGGCAATGGATTACATACACTTAGAAGATTTACTTATCTCGTATCGAAAAGTATTGGCCTTCGAATCCATTTTACGGTTAGCTACTTATATAACATATATTATTATATGGTTAAAGTTACAAGGGAATTCTTCGATATATTTTTAACTGATTTATCTGGCTGTAGGCATAGATCTTGATCTTAAGTTATGAGTGGTCACTTCTTCTTCTGTCGAATCGACGGCATTTTTGAGTTAACATCGTGGTGTAGTAATTTGTTTCACGGCAGCGCGGTTACTCACGGAGAGGGCCCGAGCATAGGTTTCGCTATTCAGGAAGGCTTACTATATTCACTGTATCCACTGTAGTGGTCACTGTAGCCTATTGACGTTTAGGCGTCACAAATATGTAGTTCACAATAAGCAGAATTGGGGTCCTGATGACCTTAGTTTGGGCTTCATAGTTAAACCCACACACAGGTATATTTAACATAACATAACATAAACTCACGCCTATATCCCCGAAGGGGTAGGCAGAGGTGCTAGCATCCACATTTCGCCAGTTTATGTTTAGGCCCCAATGTAATAGGTGGCGAGCCTATTGCCATTAACCGGGCACTTATAAAATACACACATAACTTCAAAAAGTATCGAAATGTCATTGGTGTGTGCTATGGTAAAACCTGGGATCGAACCCAGACCATACCACTAGGCTACCGTGATATATTTTTTAACGTCTGTTTAAAATCATTCAAATAGAACAAATACATTTCCGAGTTCATACGTCAGCGTTTTGACGTGACAACGTCTTATAAATTGGCTTGCCGGGTGACACTTCAAGAAACTGCGTTACGCTCCGCTCACGTTATGCGCTCACAATGAGAGCGAGTGAGAGGCACGCGTCCCTTCCACTCGGGCATGGTTAGCCCGCCTAAGAGCGAGAGAGACAGACATACCACTCAAAGTCGTTGTCACGTAAAACTTTCGCCCGTATACCGACTTTACAGGCAACCAATTTTTTAAAAACGCTACGTTTTTTCCAGTAGTATTCAGTAAACTAGCTTATTTAACGCGACGTTTTTGAACTTTTGTGTGTTTGATGCCTTACAGTTATCGCAATAATACAATATAACTTAGTGAAATATCTACAATACCAGATATATATTTCTACGTGCCCTAAATACTTGTAATTGAATATTCTTTACTGAAGCATTTTTGGTCTTAAAGTATCAGATACGGTTCATGTTAAGGTTCTTGTAGACTAGAGCGATTATTTATAATATTTATAACAGAATAAAAACCGCGGTAGCCTAGTGGTATGGACTGCTGAGACGCGGTCTCAGGTTCGATCCCAGGTTTTACCATGGCACACACTAATGACTTTTCGATGCTTTTAGAAGTTATGTGTGTATTTATCGCAGGTTTATAAGTGCTCGGTTAATGGCGATAGGCTCGCCACCTATTACATTGGGACCTAAACATAAACTGGCGAAATGTGGGTGCTAGCACCTCTGCCTAACTTGTTTTTGTTGGTGAGAGAAAGCACTCAGCGAATTTTTTAAACGCCGCTGATACTGAAGAATCACAGTAATAGTAACAGAAGCAGCGTATTTTCTACATTTTATCGGCTCAAAACTAGTTTCTGGCCTTAATCAAATACTCGGTGATACAGAGTTGTTCTGATACTACGAACGCTCTAGTAGACGCGCACCTTAAAGACGGCCGCCTACGCGCTTTTCTCTTTGTTCCCCATTCCCCCCTTGACTCAATTATTTCTGCCCGTTCATCTGCGATAAGTAATTTGGATTTTTTCAATTCTTCATTATAAGTCACAGTTTGTTGAACCATCCACCGTTATTAATGACTCTGTTCAAAATGGGAGAGCCTATCAAGTTTAGGGAAGTTTTGTAATTGACTGAGACCAAAAAAAATTGAAAAGCCCGCTGAGTTTCTTGCCGGAGTCTTCTCAGGTCGGGGCCGCGTTTCGAACTGGTGGTCCATTTGCTTGCTAATTTATAAAATATTGCTGATAAGTATTGACGTTTCGTAAGTTCCGTTTGATGGTCTGTACAGAATAAATAAATTTCAATTTTGATTTTGAAACTTGTAGCCATGAAGTTTATGGGGACCCATCGATATTTCGGGGCCCTAGACAATCTAGTGTATACCTGCTAATGAATGGGGGATATGTTGCATGCTTTTTCGGGGGTTAGCTGTTCAGGCGGCAGTCGCTTGACGGCTGTAGTCCTGTCACTTCCCTATCTGGGGATGGATGGGGATAACGTAATCCCACACAGGAAAAGGCCTTCGAGAAGGAGCAGGAGGCGAGAGGAGAAGGTTAATAGAGTCTCTGAGCTGTCAGAGCAGAAGACAAAGAAGAGTTTCTCGGTCGTCCCACTAATATCTCGTCCCCTCTCCAGTGAGCTCTGGCTACCCTACTTACCACCGGAAACACAACACAAGGTTATTACTAGCCGCGATATTCTGTAGGTTGGTACTTCGGACTGCTCAATTAGGACGGGAGATACCGTCAAGTCCTACATTTACATATTTACAACATGTTCGCGTTAATACCCGTGCTTCGTTAACCATATATATATTTTAAAAGTTAATATTTACAGACATATTCCAAAACAGGTTGTTCTAGTTTTCAATCCTGTGGTAGAGTTGCTATCTAACGGGATACCTCAAGGGTATCTTATATTCGAACGCTTTCTATAGCAGATTCAGATATAATATTTACTCAAGCAAATTGCACTACCGGCCCGACTCGAATCTGTTCTCGAATATGTCGACAGAACTATCTCCGAACGGTATTATTGTTCAGACGACGCCATACTGTCTGCGGTCGTGCGCACCACGTGTGGCCAGTTGTAATATGTACAGCTGTTTAGCTATTGAGTTATAGGTGCCTAGTGCCTAGTGGTATAGGTAATGGACTGCTGAGACGAGGTATCTTGTTCAATCCTAGGTTTTACACACACACCAATGACTTTTCGATGCTTTTCGAAGTTATGTGTGTATTTATCGCAGGTTTATAAGTGCCCGGCTAATGGTAATAGGCGACACCTATTACATTAAGACCTAAACATAAACTTGCGAAATGTGGGTGCTAGCACTTCTGCCTACCAATTCGGAGATATAAGCGTGAGTTTATGTTATGTTATGTAAATCTACTATATAAAAATAAGTCGGCTTTTCCTTCCTGACGCTATAACTCCATAACGCACGAACCGATTTCCACGGTTTTGCAATCGTTGGAAAGGTCTCGTGCTCCGTGAGGTTTACAGCAAAGAAAATTCAGGAAAAATTTCAACAGAAAAGCGGGAAAATCATTTTTCACATGGCGAAACGGAGGTCGCCGGGTTTGCTAGTAGAACTATAAATCAATATTTTTGTTATTATAACTTGGATAACGTAACAATTATCATACCTATTACCATTTGTAACTGATACTTTATACTATTATTACGTATTCAAACTAGTTTTATGTAATAAAGTAGGTTGATGATGGTTATAACGAATGCCACACGCACATCGTTGTAACTTAATGAGAAATGGCAGCCAAATGACAACAACAATCAAATACTAGATATCCTATTATTTGAATATAAAACTTGAAATTGTATCGATGTATTTTTTTAATACAACTTAGTCAAAGTCAAAGTCAAACTATTAATTTGCATCGATGTGTTGTATAGATATTACATAATATAATTATGGGTTTCAACATGAAGCCCTGTTTGGGCACAGCAAATTACATAAAATAGATTAATTGTAATGTATTAATTGAATTAATTAATTTAACTAGAAAAAGAAACGAATATAATTGGATATAACATTAATCAGGATTAGTCGGGAATTTAAAACAAAAGACAGTCGGAAATAGTCAAAAGAATATGTCAAATTTTAAATTAGTTAAGGATGTCAAAATTCTCATGCTACAGTTACAATCAGGTGGAATTACAAATTAAGTATAGGTACATGTAATAAAATAAAATAAAATCAAGTAAAATCAAATAAAAGCAAATAAAATCAAATAAAATCAAATAAAATCAAATAAAATCAAATAAAATAAAATAAAAAATAAAATCAAGTCGCAAATAGGTTTAAAATAGGTGGCAGACCCTGATGGAAAGTGGTTACCGTGGTCTATAAACGTTTGAGATACCACCGTCACACTCGTGTTGCTGACCCTTTAAAGGGGAGAAGGAGGCTCTCCGCCTTCTTCTGGAGATGGGTGATGATGATTATCTTAACCCTCTGGTTAAGATATTATGTTAGCGTAATATTTTCCTAGCAGCGGCATAATTCGAGCCGGCATACGAGTTCTGCGGTTATCATTCTACTTTTATTTCATAGCAACGTCAAAATTACCTCGCCTTTTCTAGTAAACTAGCTGACCCGCGCAACTTCGTCTGCGTTACCCCGTTTTTGCAACATTTTTCATTCCTGCTCCGCACCTATTGGTTTTAGCATGATGTTATATACATATTAACCTTCTTTAACCATTCTATCTATTAAAAAAACCGCATCAAAATCCGTTGCGTAGTTTTAAAGATTTTAGCATACAAAGGGACATAGGGACAAAAAACGCGATTTTGTTTTATACTATGTAGTGATTGAATTCAAAGTCTCACGGTTGCTATTTCAGACATACAATGTTACAATGGTGGCCTTCAGTTTGACGGGCTCATCAGATCAGTTAGGTGAACGTTTGTGAAACGAGACATATATAAATGGATAAATTTGTACAAATATTATCGATATCTGCGTTTACACGCTCGTGTGTTACCGGCCTACCTTTGTCGATATCTGCGTTAACACGCACGTGTGTACCCGACATACCTCAATCGATCGAACATAGGAGCTTTGTAAGGTGAATTGAAGATCGTACTGTTACAGCCTCGCTCTACTGACTTCGTACTTTAAGAGATGATTTTGCTAATTACATTATATACATAATTCACTGATTTTGCTGAAGTAAGGTTTCGGGTTTCTCCATCACAGTGGAACTTTTAACTACTGCGGTCTCAGCTTATTTCAGGATATATTGGGATTAATTTTATTGTAATTACAACAATATATACAACGATTTCAGGTTAATCAATTATATTATTTCTTAAAGCAATATCATACTTTAAGAAATAACATACATCTTCTGTACTTTCGGGCATAGTGATCACCTGCTAAAGACCCAAAGATGGCGTGCGTTTTGGTCGGTTCGAGTCCGACATAACCTTTCCAATTGCCTCCGGCGGAGAAGGGGGGTATTCGTGGGGATGTTTCGTTCGAAAAAAAGGCTACCCCTTCCGGATATAGGTATAGGCGTGAGTTTAATGTTACATATGTTATGAAATGTTATGAGAAAAGGAAAATAAAGAAATAAGGTTTACAGATACCGTACAACAATTTCAAATGGCAGCCATATTAGACCAGTCGGTAGCTACCCACGTCTGTGCTGACCAGACCGAATGGCGTTCTGCAAATACAATACTATTACTCATTCTAATGCGGCCGCATCATGTCTGTAATATGAGGACTGTTGCACTGAAGTACGTTTTAAATAAATGGAGTTGCATTTCGTTCAGTGAGACCTGTTGGTATACATATAAAACTGCATGTAGCGGAGATGCGAATGTTAAGATGGATATGTGATGTGACAAGAATGGATAGAATAAGGAATGAGCACCAGTAAATGAAAAATTGAGAAGTAAACGTCTGGCATGGACATACTATGAGAAGAGATGATAGCAATACCTATTGTAAAAAAGGTCCAAAATATGAATGTAGAGGGCTTTAGAAGCAGAGGTCGACCCAAAAAAAGATGGATGGATTGTGTGGAAGAAGATAATGGCGAAGAAGGGAGTGACTGAAGAAATGACATCCGATAGGAATGTGTGGAAGAGAATGACATGTTGCGCCGACCCCTAATAATTGGGACAAGGGCAGGAAGATGATGAGGACCTGTAGGTATATCTCAGAGCATATATCTTGAACGCAAAATGTGTTATATCCGTTCAGTATGTATTTTTTGGCTGTATTTTGAGGATATCACGAGGTGCTGCTGCCTAAGACAAGTTGGAATCCACAAATCATATATGTGGATAACAAATCATATTATAGGACATACAACGCCATTGTTATACCCTGTCCCAATTTAGCAGTTCGACTACAGAATACCGACTTCTGTATCGATGGCATTATTGAGTTGCCATCGTGGTGTAGTAATTTGTTTCACGGAGAGGGCCCGAGCATAGGTTTCGCTCTACGGGAAGGCTTACTACGTCCCCTCCCGCAACTAATAATAACCTTGTGTTGAATTCCTGGTGATTGGGATCCCCAGAGCTCACTGGTGAGTTTTTGTGCTGTCAATGGAAATTTGTCTTTTTTCATTTATGGCACGTCAATTAAATTTCGACCCGCCTGACGGTAAGCTGTAGGCAAAGTCTCAGGAAAGAGGGTCACTATTACAAACACGTTCAGTGCTACAATGGTGGCGCTCAGCTTGACGGCCTCATCAGACCCTTTTTCACGCCCCGCTTAAAGGACCCGGGACTGCAGGATGATGGAAACACGTGCGCTGGCTTCACAGAAGCTCTCTTAACCTTCTCTCCCAATGTTGGGAGGCGTTTTCTACTGCTTCCACCCTGGCCAGATGGGTTGATGCAGGGTTTTATTTCGAGTTTTTCTTCCTTCCTGATATCTCGATATTTTTCCGGTAATTGCCTCTTACGAAACCCTTTGGATGAGATGAAATGGGGATTTTAGTCTCTATCACCACACGAAACTCTTTATTGTAATTAATAATAATAATTTATTTATTCATTAATTGGTGACTCTCGCTTCACCTCGTACCTGGGGCAAAGTTGGCAATTGCTTTTCAGCGGGGCAATGCTGCTAGCGCCATGGGCTCATTTGCCCCTGGTACGGTGAGGGTTATTGATTAATTAATGATAACTTATATCAATTTAAGATTCGTGTCTGTGAATTTATTTAAATAGTAATTATATGACGTTTATATTTATTGTGTAAATAAATTTATTCATTTGTTTCAGGTATGTTATTTCGGTGTCAAAAGTACTGCATCATTAGTTAATAATAATATGTGAGTCTGATTTTATGTTGAAATGTTAATGTGTGTGTAATGCCAATGTTAAATCGATAATTAATTTAATTGCGTAAAACTAGAGAACTGAGTTTAGTTAAACGTATTTCCACCGGTGAAATTCAATAGTAGCGCATGCATAAAACCTTGTTCAGTAATCACACGTCACCCATCTATGTCAGACCAACCTGTCTATTGTGTTCACCTACTTGCAGTTGCTAAGCGCTCAGATCTTTAGGTTGGGTTCCCACTAAAGCGTACTTAGATATTATTCGTAGAATTGCTGTTCATCCCCTTTTTACCCTTTAATGGGTGAACTTTTTAAACGCGCTTATATAAATTACAAATTTACTAGTCTAGCCACTGTTCCGCTTGCATTTTTTTATCTCGTTCCTATCATAAATTATCGCAGTAATACTAACAATACCGTGAAGTGGCAACGACTGTTTATGCGCGAGCGTTTAGGCAAGTAATACTCGAGATGGCGGACCGTGGCCGGAATAGACTCCTAGCCAGCAGAGCTCATCCATGAGTGCAGGCTTGGGAGCCGGGTGGAGCCGCCTGTCATCCTATCTAATTAGAAATAGCCGTGGGTTGGTTGGGTTACGAGAAATATGTTACCCACTATCTCACCTCTGGCAACCGAAGACCCGAAGACGGCGTGCGTTTTAGTCACGCTCTCACCGGTTTTGGTATCCATGGGAATTTTGCGCACGGAGCAAAATCTTTTATTGTTAATCAAAAGTATAATTTTCAGTTCACGGAATTGTTGACAGCTAGACTGTGTAGTAGTATTTATTTACCTACCAATTTTTAGCTCCGTGCAGACAGTTTAATAGTTACATAGAAGTCATTGATCAAAACAATCTTTTTTTGTTGCGATCTAGTGAAAACACAACCTTATTCTGTTTACTAGCCAGTGCGAGGGGCAAGCCTTGCATTGTGACGTTACGTCACACCGCGACCTTGCCGCCTTTTTGTCTCATTGGAAAACTTTACGAGGCGCTCGTATTGTCTATGCTCACTTACTTTTTTATTTCAACGTTTCTAATAAATTGTTCATAATTCAAAATGTTTTTTTTATGAAAGTTTGTTATTTTTTTTTTCCTTTGAATGGTTGTTTGAAGTACACTAAACTTATATGGGGCTCTTAGAAGATCTTAAGAAGCCATATTATTTTTAACTGCGAGTCTTTACATTTGCTGATTAACGGACAAAGCTGTGTTACAAGTTTTTCAGTCAAGGTTAGGGGGCAGACGGCCGTAGCTATCTTAAAAGTCAAAATGAAGCTTTGAATCTCAAACTTGCACTCTATTCCTTTCGATTATTTGGTTTGGTTCATTTGACTTTTACGTAAGCAACTCCAAACAATGTTATGTATGTATGTATGTTAGAATTAAATCTGAAGTAAGTTCTTTATCATGATATCGGGGGCCATATCAAATTGCAACTATAGGCTTATAATCAAACAAGTGTATCTGATTGGTGAAAGTTGATAATATATCTATAGATATCGTCGAGCACTTAGCGATAATTTAAAATACGATACGGATGAGCTGCTGTTTCGTATTAATAAATCATAATTGTTATAGTATTTGGTGTTTGGGGCCGTTCCAACTTCACCTGTTTGGTACACCTGGTGATTGACGGATAAGATAGCTCAGCATTTACTTTCGGGGTTCCCAACCCGGGGTCGGGGTCATATGGTGGTAGTTTTCATAAAAGTCATATAAGCCAAACTAAAAAGAGAAGCAGCAAGAGGACCTCAGGATCCGAAGCCATCCATTTATTCACAAAACTTTGGACTCAAGTCGGTACCATGTGAACGCTTGTGAGGTTGAATGTCACGCAAAAAATAGACATCGTGATTGTTTTTGACATTTGGGAGATTGAGACTGAATTTGGAACAGATTTGTATTAAGAGAATTGACCTTATGAATGGAACTTGACTCAGAGATACAATGTGCCTGAACTCTTACATACACATAATACATATAATAGCGCCTGCAAATCCCCAATGAGATAGGTATATTAACATCTTCATTTAGCTGACTATGATTTTCGGACCCACGATAAAGACGAGCCAAATACCGTCAAGCGGGCTCTGTCAAGGGCTGTATGTTATCTTAGTCGCCTTCTACGACACCTACGAGAACAGGTGGGGTGGCCCTATACTAGTCCACTGGTTTTTTTTTTATACTACGTAGGTGGCAAACAAGCACACGGCCCACCTGATGGAAAGCGGCCACCGTGGCCTATTAACGTGTGCAACACTAAGGGTGTCACACACGCGCTGCCCACCCTGAAGGGAAAGGGGGAGAGCTGGGAAGGGGTGAGGAGGCTAGGAAGGGGAGGGGAAGGAGGGGTATAGTGAGCTCTGGCTACCCTACTTACCGGCGGGAACACAACACGATGGTTATTACTTCCCCAGTTGGACAGCTCATTTCGGACGGGAGATACCGTCGTGTCCTACCTCCGTTACTCAAAATACTAAAAATTATAAGCTCTCTAAATATCCTCACGTCTTCAGTTATACAAGTATGGTGTCGTCTGATCTCCACAATTTTATTAACATGTAAATTCAGCCGTTTTCCTTAGCGTAGGTGTTCAAAAACATTGTCAGGTGTTTCCGTTCCCATGCGGTCGTAAAGTCGGTTGATGGCTAGGGGTTAATACGACCCGTGTGCCTACGATTCATCATGTACCAAGGCTTATACTTATTTCGTTTCTAAATTGTGTACACGTAAAATTGTGTGCGAATATCGTGAGTTTTGTAAATGAAGCTATTTTGTTGAACTTTTTGCGAAGAGGTCCTTAATTCGGAGGTATATTTTTGGAGTTAAAAAGTAGGTTGTATTTGGACAAGAATCTCTTTGAAACCAAGTTAACTTTACTTACAAGCTGGTATCCCCTCTAATTGACGGATGAGATTCTGACGTAAGCTACCCTGGGGTTCAGAGGCCTCCCGAACCCGAGAGGGAAGTTACTCGTTTCAATAAAAGCATCAGGTATAAGCCAACTAAAAGGAGGAGTTAGTAGCATCTCTGACGATGAAATTGTTATGTTAACACTTCTTCAGTGCACAATGTCCTGGTGAGGTATAATACAGCACCTCTGGTTCTGTCGATATCTTATAAGTGACTAAGGGTAATTTTAGCATCCCATCCCGTTGCAAGCTAATAAAAAAGTAACCCACAAAAAAAAATGACGCACGCTAAACTTCATGGATGTCTAGTAGCAGATTAAATAGTTGACACCACATTACACCTACAAATCTAGCCTTGTAAGAGTCCCATGTCAGTCGAATAACTGACGTTTGGCTACAAAAAATATTAGTTTACTGATATTTTCTTTCACTTACATAAGTCTACAGGTAAACAATAACGTAATACTGCCTTCACGGTGACGGCAAAATAACAGCTGTATATTAACACGATTAGTTTCTATTATGAGTGACATCAAACGGCACCTGTCAAAATCGGATGACCGAAATGTCATACGTAATGACGTGTGCGGGCGTAGCGTAACCGAAGTATGTTTTTGATTTTAAAATTGGAAGTCGTAAAATTGATTTATGGATCAATTTTTTTTTAATTAAAAGGCAAATGCTTTTATATGTTGGTCCCTACTCATTTTTAAAAACTTTTGAAATGAAACAAGTTTGTTTTTGGATTAAATAACACCAAGTATTATGTAATTAACATATGTACATAATCACTACATAGTATAAAATAAAGTCGCGTTCTCTGTCCCTATGTCCCTTTGTATGCTTAAATCTTTAAAACCACGCAACGGATGCGGTATGTTTTTATAGATAGAATGGTTAAAGAGGAAGGTTTATATGTACATAACATCATGCTACGACCAGCAGGTGCGGAGCAGGACTGAAAAATGTTGCAAAAACGGGATGACACAGACGAAGTTGCGCGGGTCAGCTAGTATATTATATAACAAGCTCATATCCGCGGCTCTACCTTCGTTGAATACGGATCTTGAATCTTAACCTTTCCTGGTATAAGAAACAATATATCTAAATATCTATAAAACACGAGTCCTTTTTCTAAAACTATCATAGAATATTTTTCTATGTCAATTTTTTTTTAAATTTAACGTTTGAAAACTCGTAACTTAATTAAACAGTGTAACTTACAATTGTATTATTAATTGAACATGTTACAGAGTAATGTGAACATGATATCCTATCAAAAACTACTTTTTCAAAACATTTTCATTTATTTTTTAATTTGGTCTACATTGTTGATCATTATTGTGATAAGCACACCAACTGTTATGAATAACATAACATAAACTCACGGCTATATCCCCGAAGGGTTAGGCAGAGTTGCTAGCACCCACATTTCGCCAGTTTATGTTCAGATCCCAATGTAATAAGTGACGAGCCTATTGCCATTAACCGGGCACTTATAAACCTGCGATAAATACACCCATAACTTCGAAAAACATCAAAAATTCATTGGTGTGTGTCTTGGTAAAACCTGGGATCGAACCCGAGACCTCATCTCAGCAGTCCATTACCCATACCACTAGGCTACCGCGGTATCATTACTGTTTATGTGGGTGCTAGCACCTCTGCCTACCCCTTCGGGGATAAAGGCGTGAGTTTATGTTATGTATGTTATTTTGTGTATACAAAAACATATGGCAAAAGTTCTTGACATTGACATTGAACGGTACTACGTTTAACAAACTCACTATTTACTCACTTAATGACGTCACACGTATTATTAGGACAGTAGCCTTAGCACGAAACACTATCGAATTCGTAATGTAAAGGTATCGACAGAACGGAGCATTGCGATTGGCGGGCTACACACGCACACAGGTTCACAAGAGGCAGACTGCCAGTCACAATGCTCCGTTCTCTCGAAACCTTTACGTTACGAATTCGATAGGAGTTCATGCTAGTGTTACTGCTCACGTAACCGGCTTACGCGTCATAATCCCCGGTGGGGCATATTATTTTTTCTAGACAATTCTCATGCACGTAGGTTACTTAATTTATACACCTCATGTTCTATTCTCACAGGGTTAAGTAGAGGATACAGGGATGTATTGTACTATTTTGGCAAGACTTAATGGTTCTGTTTTATTTGCTAATATTTTCCTTGCGTTATTGCTTTAATTGGATGCTATGGATGAGATGTTAGGTTAGATCTTTTATTTGGTGTACTGGGTTTATTTGTTAGCGAATTTTAGATATCCGCCTAAAGTCTAGAAAGTTTTCAAACGAGCCGCTGGATACAGCTAGTACCGAATAAATCGCTATAGACCCGTTAAAAAGGATGATGCTGATGATGATGACTTCCGACAGTATCTTCACAAGTTTTCATATTTATTCTCTATACTATTATATAATTATAAAAAGTTTGTTTGTCCACGATGGACACAAAAATTACTGAACGGATTTCGATGCGGTTTTTTTTAGTTTCAAGGGGTTTGGTCCAACTTAAAATCGAAAAGTCATTGGTGGTACGTTTGTTTAATTGCAATCGGTTAAGTAGAACCATCGGTTAAGTTGCACAGATGGCGCTTAGGTACTGGGTGAAACCGCGAGCATATGCTAATTTACAATATAATTATAAGCGAGTTTGTTGTGAGTTTCCATCGTACCGCTATCGTAACTATTTCTTTCCAACAATGTTTTATATTTTAACAGATTGTAATACAAAATAGTCGTAATTCAGATAAAAATAGTGTAGTGCTATTGAGCAGACGTGGGTAATAGGCAAGCGTGACCTTCCGCACGTAGCTAGTGCTATAGTGACTCAACATTCGTCAGACTGAATGTGATATCAATATATTTATATTCTGTACTTAGAAAATGTCAATGTTTTTTTATCTATGGCACGTCAATTTGACTTCACCTCGCCTGATGTTAAGCTGAAGGCAAAGTCTCATGAAAGAAGGTCACCATTGCAAACACGTTCAGTGCTACAATGGTGGCGCTCAGCTTGACGGCCTCATCAGATGCTTTCTCACGCCCCGCTTAAAGGACCCGGGACTGTAGGAAGAAGGAAACACTTGCGCCGGCAAGGAATTCCAGGACTTACTGGTGCGGCAGAGAAAAGACTCACCGAACTGCTTGGTTCTTGATAGAATATTCTGTACCGTATGCGATTGACATCTAAGCCCTGCACGTTAGCCCTGCACATCTAAACCCTAGTAGGGTAGCCTAGTGGTATAGGTAATGGACTGCTGAGACGAGGTCTCGGGTTCGATCCCAGTTTTTACTACACACACCAATGACTTTTCGATGTTTAGCGGAGCTACTACCCCAGTTGTACTACTCCAGTGACGGATTTACCTCCGACGGGGCCTCAAGCAACAACTGATTTTTGAGGTCCTCGTTTTAATATAATCCCCCCCCCCCTTCTTTTTAAATAACAAAAAACAGATTAATTTTGCAAAATTAATATATTATTTGAACCATAATAAAAATTCTACTCTATTACAACTTCTTTCTACTTTTTTCAGTCGCAAATTGATAGATAATATCATCAAAGTCAAGTTCTTGAAGCTTGTCTTTTTCGATAAACAGTAGGCTTAAATCACTGACTTACTTTTACATTTTCAAATACGTTTTAAAAAAAATCAAATTTTGGGGCCCCTCTCCAAGCGGGGCCCCAAGCAATTGCTTCCTTTGCTTCCTGGTAAATCCGCCACTGTACTACTCAATTAGGACGGGGTGAGCCACGACCTACTTTCATCAGAGGCTATATTATTCCTCTAGGAGTAAGATTCTCGAGAACCAAGCAGGTGCAGCCACGAGTATCAGCTAGTGTTATGATAATGCTTGTATTAAATTACATTATTATTCATGCACCTACTGTAGTGTCCTCGGCGCGCGCGCAGACAACCTCGATACAATATGATACTTCATATATTATGTAACTTTACATAAATTAGATTATTGGCCATTTTGTAATGATTTTTTCAAATGCTGTTTTGGAAAAAGTGATTGCCCCGACGGGACTCATAGCTGTGATTTTCCCTTACAGGGGAAATGTTCTGGGGAACCATTCAGTTTTGCCGATCTAAGTTGATTATTGAACATTCAAAACAATTTTAAGGGGCAAACTAAATAGGAGGTGTAACGGGAAAGGGACCAAAAATATTCGTGAAAATTTAAAAACATTAATAGAAGGTGCAGCGGGCACGGAATCTGAAGTACAAAAAGACGACTTTATGATGTTCGCCAGGGCAGCTGGCATATATACCTAATATATAATAATTAGTGAAATGTTGGATGGAAAATTTTACTAAACAAAATGATAGATATTATAGATAGATAGATAGTTATATTATTTGTACATATACCATTTACATGTTGACATTGATGAATTGAAGGTGTTATATGTACACAAATATACATCTTTGCCTACCTCTTCAGTATGTATATTATGTACTTATGCAATTTAAAAATAAAAAAGTTAGGCAGTCAGAGCTCGTTGTAGACCCTTCTACACAGATAACACAGAAACTCTTAACCTTCCCTCCTCCCCTCTAAATGGACGATAGCACGAATGTGACGCCCCTGGTGTTGCAAACGTCCATAGGTAACGGTAACCACTTCCCATCAGGTGGGCTTTGTACCTGTTTGCCACATAGAAGTGGTATAAAAAAGTCTGAATATATCTTCTGCACGTATTGCTTCATTGAAATATGCAAACATGGTCATTCATAAGCACATTTCCTACAAATACCTTTTTATTTAAATGTACCAGACAAATAAATATGTGTATTATATACTCTGTGCCCGGGCACATGTCACAAATAGCTGATTAAAGATATATTTCGAATATGGCGGCCAACATTTCCGTATTCTGAGAAACCGTCCCGTAAAAGGAGTAATTTCTTCTTCTTGCAGTCTCGGGTTCTCCAGTTAAAGAAGCTAATCACCACCATTCTATAGAAATAAAAGCATGTCTTTCTCTGAGCCTATTTCCAACTCAGTTGGGGTCGGCTTTCTAGTCTAGCTAAGATGCATCTGAACTTCGATGTTTTCCGTGAAGCGACTGCCATCGGACCTC
Source organism: Pelosia muscerda (assembly GCA_963691645.1). Lineage (NCBI taxonomy): Eukaryota > Metazoa > Arthropoda > Insecta > Lepidoptera > Erebidae > Pelosia > Pelosia muscerda. Next base: position 2,269,458 of record OY829113.1, read on the forward strand.
CACAACCAAATTGGCGATATCAAAGCTCTGTAGTTAGGCTAGTTGGAATTTTGAGGGCTCCAACTACCCGTAACGACTGCCATAGATGTTCGTATGTCAACAGGGTCCGACGGCTTAACATGCTCTCCAAGGCACGACCAGACCAGTGCAAATAGCCATATTCATGCATACAAATATTTGCACTGAGCGGGGATCAAACCCGGGCCTTCTGCGTAGCAGTGGCGTTCACTACCGCCATGCTGTCACGCCCTAGTGACATTTGTCTTTTATATTTTTTTTCGCATACTTGCTAAACTTTGATATTTGTAAACGGCCCCATAGAGCATTAAAACAAAAAACATTATTATCATGTTCACATAGGTGGCAGATAAGCATATTACCCACCTGATTATGAAGTGGCCTAGATGTGTACAAGGGCGTGAGACCCGTTCTACCGACCCTGTAGAAACCTTCCAACGACCTTCTTTGAGAACCCCATAATAGTTGGCTGGAATTTTGAAAATCTCGGTCGAGCTCCATGTCTATGAACTATTTTTTGAGATGATCACTTCAAAAAAGATATGTTCTGTTTTTTATATGCCACTTAGGTAACAGACAAACACACGACCCACCATTTTTTTTTATATCGCACGCAAACTCCCCACGGATACCACCTCCACCAAAAACCGATGGAGGTGATTATGTCGGACTCGAACCGACCAAAACGCACGCCCGCGCCGTCCATGGGTCCTTGATTGTCGGAGGTGAGATTATACAAGACATATCTCTCGCACCCCGGCAGACCCGGGGACATCTCTGTTGAGATGACCCTCTTCCCCCCATGTGGGGACCATGGTGTCATTTTGCGACCTCCTCGCAAGCTCTGGCTACCCTAGTAATCGCCGTTTATAATAATAAATGAACAAATAATAAATATAAATAAAAGATCGATAATGGAGGTAGGTCGGTACGTGCGAGTCGCCACGTGCGTCGCGTCCGTAATGCAGTTTGCGTTCCTATCTGCGCATGCGACGGTAGAATCGCGGGCGGCCTTGCGCGTGCACTCGTCTGACCCGCTCGGTCTATCTATCTTTCATGGTTACGCGAATTAATTATATCTACCTACATGTATATAAATATTTGCATTGGTCTGGGTGTTTCTATGTATAATATGTATGTATTTACAAAAAAAAGTATTCAAGTATGTTTATCCGCCTTCTAGAACCCATAACACAAGCTAGATAAACTATGCTTACCATGGGTCTAGATAGCTTTGTGTAGATTATCCTAGAATATTTATTTATTTATTTTTATTTATGTATGTACTCACGACTTTTTTAGGTTAGAGTCAGTAGTGTTATGAAATTTTCTTTAAAAGTGTATCCAACTCAGGTCAATGTGCACTAGGCATTGCTGCACTGGTGCAAATTTTTCTTTTGGGGTTGTCAGGTCATATGGCAGTCACTCCCGGAAAGACAATAGAGTCAGACTTTATATTATTATATATATCCTATTGTAATAACGTTTTTATGACTTCATACTTTAAAACGAATATTTACGAAAGACTTTCAGTAAATTCTAAGAAACATAACAACATAAATTCACGCTTATATCCCTGAAGGGGTAGGAAGAGGTGCTGGCACCCACATTTCGCCAGTTTATGTTTAGGTCCCTATGTAGTGGCGAGCCTATTGCCATTAACCGGGCACTTATAAACCTGCGATAAATACATACATAACTTCGAAAAGTCATTAGTGTGTGCCATGGTAAAACCTGGGATCGAACCCGAGACCTCGTCTCAGCAGTCCATTACCCATACCACTAGGCTACCGCTAACTTCTTAAAATAAAGTTCGTTTTAGCGAAATCATCTTTGATTCCTAATTGATGTCCTTCGTTGCGTAAAAACGTGCGACATTGACGCACGCATACCCCGCTTATTTCACACTTACATTTGTTTTTTAGTTTTGCATGATTTAACCACTTAATGGCATAATCCGCTGAAAATATCAAGTTCTATTTAAGTGACCTCCGAACTCCGGGGTGAAGGTCTCGAATGTGACCGACACTAGCTGCATGAGATAAACAAATTTCCCGCCGGTAAGTAGGGTAGCCAGAGCTCACTATACCCCTCCTTACCCTCCCCTTCCTAGCCTCCCCACCCTTTCCCAGATCTCCCCCTTTCCCTTCAGGGTGGGCAGCGCGCGTGTGACACCCTTAGTGTTGCACACGTTCATAGGCCACGGTGGCCGCTTTCCATTAGGTGGTCCGTGTGCTTGTCTGCCACCTACGTAGTATAAAAAAAAAATATATCCTTTGTACTCTTTTTTTCCGTGCGAAACGTACCAACGGATACACCCCCGGCCCCTTTTGACTAATAAGGACCACTTCCCAAAAGGACAACTCCCAAATCGCCCACTTCCCAACACAACCATTCCCAAGTCGCCCATTTCCCCCAACCGGCTCCGGCCGGGGCCTTTTGACTCATAAGGACCACTTCCCAAAACGCCCACTTCCCAAAACACCCACTTCCCAAAACGCCCACTTCCCAAAACGCCCACTTCCCAAAACACCCACTTCCCAAAACACCCACTTCCCAAAACACTCACTTCCCAAGTCGAAATCAAAATCTAAGTCAAAACACATTTTTAATTACCGCTGAATATTGTTTTGCTTAGATTTTGATTTCGACTTGAGTCTAAAGTAATTATTTTTTTAATATATGTCGAACTCGAACCGACTAGAACGCACGCCGTCTTTAGGTCTTTACTTGCCGGATGTGAGATAGTAACCAACAATTCCTCGCACCTCGGATAACTCCTTAGGTAGTAGGGACCACGGTGTCCCCGTCTAACCCCTGGACATGGGGAGGTGCACACTATAGTATTACATAGATATTGTTGGTGTCACAACTGATGTGCTTAGTGTTCGATGCCAAAAACGCTATTTCGCTATTTTATTACGCTTTTACGCTATGTAGGTTGATGATAAAAGCATTTTGATAGATCGCGTTCTCAGTGATTTGCGTAGTCGAAAATTGGTCAAGAGAAATATAGTGATGTGCGTCGGCTGACATAATATCGATAAAATCTACGAGCTATTTGTGTAGGTACTTAATCACACTAGTTATTACGAAGATGAAAAAAGTGCGTTTACCACAAAAGCTTGGACTGCAGTCTAGCTTATTACCAGGCGGGGTGCGGTCAATTGATGACATAAATACAAAAAAAGTAAAAAACAAAAATTTTCAACACTACAATTGTTTTTTTTTGTAGGGCAACACTGTCAGTACTTTCTACTATCTGTGCTAATAATTTAAACGCTATGATCATGGATTACTACAGAACAATAAACAAACAAAATAAATTTCTTACATCTTTCTTACAGGCAATATTTAATACAATATTTGATCGAGTCTACCATTTCAATTTTTCACTGCACTCCGTCTGATGATAAGCTTCATAGAAGTCAAAAAGTAATAGTTAAGATTCAAGATCTGTTCCCGAAAATAATTCTTGATAGCCTCAATAAACGCGATAGGCGAATATATTTTCACGTCCTGCCTATAGAAATAGCGATGGCATCCCCACATTCCTTTTTAACTACAGCAAAGAAAGGTCACGAAGACTTCAATTGGCTCTTTGTGTTTTTGATGAAATCATCAAACATACAAAGAGGGTGATACCTAAGTTTTTACATTTGAGAAAGAAAACCAGTGAATCAAACATTCGAGACATCAACAACGATGCGCAAAACTAAACGTCTGATTTATCGATAACAAAATTATCGATACATACGCATGACTAGTGATGTTTAGACATTAAATCATCATAACTGAAGAAGCTTTTAACTGTTAAACGTCCACTAAGTTCTTACATCATTACGAATCATCATTTTCATTTTTCATTTCATTTCATCTAACTCGTGAAAGCGTGGCATGATTTTTAATATGCCTTTATTAACTGTAACGTAATTATGTCATCATCATTATGCTGTTTTTTTATACAACTTAGGTGGCAGACAAGCGCACGGCCTACCTGATGGAATGTAGTTACTGTGGCCTATGGACGTGTGCAACACCAGGGGCATCACACTCGTGCTATCGACTGTATATAAACCTTGTGATGACTTTCTTGAAAAAGTAGAGTTGAGGGAGTTGTTTGTAGTGGTCTATGAACAATCACATGCAATAGGAAAGCTATATGGGACTCTATTTTGACCTACAGTTCCAGGACCTTTAGATGGGCCTGAAAATACATCTGATGAGGCCGTCAAGCTGAGCGTCACCATTATAACACTGTACGTGTTTGTAATAGTGACACTCTTGCCTGAGAGTATGCCTTCAGTTCACCATCAGGCGAGGTGAAGTCAAATTGACGTGCCCTAAATAAATAAATAATCCAGTCCAAGTCTGCATTATACACGTAGCTTAACGTACAAGTCAGTGAGTGCTCCATGCTTCCCAAAGGTACAATGTCGAACATTTAACGATAACGAGTCTCAACAGAGACTCATAGGTTTTTTTACGTAAACATTTGAGATCACGTCTTATAAGAACATATATATTGGGGTAGGAAGGGGAGGGGAACCCACTACCCACTCACGTTTTAACAATAGCAAATTATTAGTAATTGTCATGGGCAACACACTTGTACTTCTCCACTGTATTAAAAATATTCAACAAATTAATGTATAACATGTATAACCTTTATTGATACTTGTAATCGAGGTCAGCATTTCTGAAATTTTTCTATTATCTACAGTAACCACTTACCTTTAGGTGCGCCGTGTGCTTATCTGCCACCTGATATAAAAAAATCGCACACCATCAGTTACTTTTTGTACTTAAGTTCATTTCGTAAAAATATGTCTAAAAAAATACAAAATTCTTATTACAAACAAAAAGAAAGTCAGAAATAGCTTGGTGAGATGCCAACCAAAATGTTGGACCAATTTAAGTAAAAGGTCCAATGAGTGGTCCAATCTCGGAGTAAACGCTAATACGCTCTTAAGTGTAGTTAAGACAGTCTACGCTTTTGGCATATAAACTCCAAGAATTTTTGGCGTAGATGCCTTTACAAATTTGGCAAGAACTTTTCGTGTTGAGAAGTTTTGATAAAGTTTAGACGCGGTTCCACGACGATATTGCGGAAGAAAGCTCATCAAATGGCAAATTCTGTTTACAAAAATTCAGTCTCGATTTAGTCTTTATCTTCTAAATGTCAAAATCGTTTTCCAAAATTAAATTTATTATTTAAAAACCCGGGACTAAAATAATCCCTTCCAAAAATTAAAAAATAAATCGTATTGTTATAATTTAAACGCTGTCGTATCGGGGGACCCTTAACTGGTGGTGGCACTTCGATATCTAATCGATCCAAAGCCCCCCGACACGACAACACTTGAATCGCAAGAACATGATGTATTCTTTACTTTTCCAAGGCATTTTTTGTGACGATCTACTGGTCAAGTCTAATTTGATACCCATATTGAGGGAGTTGTAAAAAAATATTATAATCCGCTGCCGCCATCTTGGATTGACTTGCATGACACAGCTAGTAACACTCGCGACTAATTCACATTTCGAACAAAAAAAACTAAATCAAAATCGGTTGACTCGTTCTAGCAAATCTACATTACATATTTCCTATCCTTTTCAATTAAGGAAAACACACTCCTGCATTAAAAATTAAATGCTTCATTAAGCTTTTAATATCCTTCGTGACGAGTGTTAACTGCCAATAAATTTAGTACAATTATTCGTAGACAGATTCAATCAAATAGCCCATAACATTCGCCATTCAAGAAGTCGCAATCCCGATTGGAAGAACCCATAAAGTCGGAATAAGCTTCCAAGTTGTACAGTGTACTTAATTAATACAACATAAACAGTCGTAACTGTGTAAACAGTCGTAATTGCATAAACAGTCGTAACTACAAGTAGTCATCATTATTTTCATTTGTACGAAACTAGTTAATGCACGTAACTTCTCGTGGATATCGGTTACAGCTACTTTTGGTCATATTTTTAGTTTAACTGAAGCAATTGCGATCAAACATCAATCAATTAGCCCATCGCAGTCCACTGCTGGACATAGGCCTTTCCCAATGTTGAGAGGTGTTGGCCTACTTGCCTACATATCCATATAGCACACTCTTTTACTCTGATCAAGCCTTTTCAATAAAAAATATAACTTAATATAAAAATAGCTGTAGCCTGCGACTTCGCCCGGATGGTTGACGGATATCGCGAGACATAGCTTATATCTCTTCCCAATCACTAGTCTATATCTGTACAAAGTTTCATCAAAATCGGTTCAGTAATTTAGACATAAAGGCGTAACAGACGGACAGACTGAGTTACTTTCGCATTCATAATATTAGTGTGGATGATTACCGCTGAACTGTGGAACATAAAAAAATTCAATTTTCTGCTGATGGACGGTTTGAAGATCGTTTCCTTTTAATGTTGTCGTGATATCTTTGATTAATTAAATTTGAAACGTTTTCCATAAACCGTGCTTCGGTTTCAATAGCTTGAGCGTGCGCGGGATGAAACTCCTTTCATACTCTATTGTTATTTACGTGTTCAATTTTACCAGAATCCATCAAATTCATAGACAAACCACTAAAACCAATCACCTTCGATGCGATTGCGCCCATAAAACGGTTGCTGGGGACACGTGCGTCGTAAAATGTTCCAATGTTTTCCTGGAAATGCACTGCTTTACTGTCTACATTGTGTAACCATGACTTATTAGGGGCCATTCATTTATCATTTAGAACTATTTTCACTAGATTTAACCCATTCCACCCTTTTATTAGAAAAAAAAAATAGTTTTACCCCTTTTTCCCCTGTTTAATATTTATTACGTAAGAATCTAATTTAAAAATGATTATTCATTTGGTTTTAATGTTTAAAATTATATAAATTCGTGGCATTGAGTATAATCGACAAGTATTTGTATTAAATGACTGGTATAATATTCTAAATATCCGTTACAATTATTATTTTCGCGCTTAATTTCGAAATGAGAATAATTTATTTCTGTACGAATTCCATCACGTTCCAAATCCGAATTTCCTATTAAAACTATATTCTGCCACGCACAATTTTGAACGCAATGTGATTTCAAAATTCGAATCATTCACAGCATCAAAGGGATATTACATGCACATGTTTCGCCGAATTAATGTGATTCAAGTTTCGAACATTGCTTTATAAATGCACTCGGCAAATACACTGAACGTTGTGTCGTACTGTGTAAAGATTGCAAAGTAAACTGTGTTATACGGTTCTATCTGTGCACTAAGTTGGAAAACGCAGGACTGAGGTATTTGCTTATCTATTATGAATTTACTACTTATTAGTGTTGTACTGCACCAGACAGAGATTAGGTTAGGGCGTAAAATACAGCCATGTTGACGGGAGATATCGCGTATCTCGTAAAACAACAGGAGTTTAAAAATATACGGTTTGGTGTGCTACAATAAAATACAATACACAATCAAATCATTTGATTATTGTATTTGTATTTTTAGGTAGTTTACCTGAGCGTCCTAGCACTCGGAGTGAAGAGTATTAACTTGTGTAATAAATAGTGATTTTAATGATGACAACTATAAAAGTTGTAGATTTATTTGAACAATAAATTTTTAATGTATCATAAAGTTTATATTACTGGTGTAAATAGAGGAACAATCTCCTCATTTCTTTTCTCTTTATGAAGAATTTTAGCAACTTTAATTACTAATAATAATATTCCCTCTATCCCACATTTCGCCAGTTTATGTTTAGGTCCCAATGTGGCGAGCCTATTGGCACTTATATGTGTAATATATAAAAAAAAAGCATTTATAAAATATTGTTGATATTGACGTTTTGTAAGTGCAGTTTCGTGGTCTATACAGAAGAAATGATTTTTGAATTTGGAATATAAACAGTCGTCTAACGATATCACTCTAAACATTGACGTGCCATAAATTAAAAAAAGAACATAATTCAGATGCATTATTCTGAAAGCACACGACATTTTCATGAGATTAACCGTTCGACAAATCTTACGCCGGTAGAGTTTTTATTGATAGCCCCCCGCCTATACAGGCTTCTACCAAATTGCTTTCTCAACGACATACGTGATCCTCTGAAGATAAATGTGAGGAGAAACAATGGGCTTCGAGAGAAAAAAATAATACATGTGAGGAATTCGAGCTGCCGATTTGTCTTTGTCTCATTAGATTTGACGACATTTACGGAAATCACGACTGGCTTTTTGTAATTTTTTTTGGTTCATACTGTTAGCTTGTATCGGGTAGGTGAGCTTCAATGTACAATATTACTAAGTCACATAAATACTGTTTGATATTCTTTATTTACATTTTGTTATCTGTGGTAGATTTTACGCGCCAAAATAACACACGATCTGACACGAGCACACACTTATAATTTCTTTCGTGTTGAGCGTTGAGTGAGGTTATTATCATATAATTGAAATTAATGCTTAGATGGATTAAATATAATACTGTAATAGTAATAATTTATGAGGATTGAATATAATATATAAGGATTCATTGCCATGAGCATGTAATTAACGATTGTTACCCGTAATGTGTAGTTATGTAGATATATCTATATAATATCGTATGTATGTACAAAAAAGTATCTAAGTATGTTTATCCGCATTCTAGAACTCATAACGCAAGCTAGTTAAACTATGCTTACCATGGGTCTAGGTGGCGTTGTGTAGATTGTCCTTGGATATTTATTTACAGCTCCATCCCTTAGTCGCCTCTTACGACACCGCCTAGAAATGAATATTTTTTTAGTAAGGTGCTTTTTGAAGTACACTCATGTAAGTACATTAAGTATTGAATTGTAATTTAGCGGTCTTCGATTTGGGCCGCGGTAGCCTAGTGATGGACTGCTGAGACGAAGTCTCGGGTTCGATCCCAGGTTTACCATGGCACACACCAATGACTTCGATGCTTTTCGAAATTATGTGTGTATTTATCGCAGGTTTATAAGTGCCCGGTTAATAGCAATAGGCTCGCCTCGCCACCTATTACATTGGGACCTAAGCGTAAACCGGCGAAATGTGGGTGCTAGCACCTCTGCCTACCCTTTCGGGGATAAAGGCGTGAGTTTATGTTATGTTATGTGTTGATTTTACAACAGAACATAAATTAGTACGATCCGATTTGTCGACTAAAGGTCGGTTAACTCATTGATTAATTTTCCGAACCCGAATCCAATCTGAATTCCGAATTCGATTCAGAGAATCCGAATGTATATATAAATGTCTATTACAAGGCTTAAAGGGGCTCTTGCGTAGTGGTTCCAATTTATGGCAAAAACTATTGAACGGTTTTTTTCTTCGAAATGAATTGATTGCACTCATACAAGATTTTCTCACTGACTACAATATGGGGTTCTTCAAGAAGGGCATTAGAAGGTTTCTACAGGGTAGGTAGCACGTGTGTGACGCCTCTGGTGTTGCTAACGTCCATTGGACACAGTGACCGCTTCCCATCAGGTGAGCCGTGTGCTTGTCTGCCACATAAGTGGTATAAAATAATAATAATAATAATAATAATAAAACCCAATAATACACAGATGAAGCCGCATTCATTAGCTAATAATAAAAAGTCAGTAGTTTTTTACCCCAAGTTGGGTGTAATTACGTCACACTAGTATAGCAATTTAAAACTATAATAGCGTCCTTTGAAAACGAGACAGGGTTTGGGGAAGTCCCGACTTCCCCACTAGTATTGAATAATTTAGCGTGCACGTATTGTAATGTGGTGATAACCAATAATTTTTAAAAGACCAGGGACTCGACAAAATGACATTTATTGGCGTAAACGCCAGTGGAAACACTTAGTAAGATTAACATAAATTTGTAATGAGACTACAAAAAATTATATGAAACTAGCTGACCCGCGCAACTTCGTCTGCGTCACCCCGTTTTTGCAACATTTTTCATTCCTGCTCCGCACCTGTTGGTCGTAGCATGATGTTATATACATATAAACTTTCCTCTTTAACCATTCTATCTATTAAAAAAAACCGCATCAAAATCCGTTGCGTGGTTCTAAAGATTTAAGCATACAAAGGGACATGAAAAATGGGGACAGTAAACGCGACTTTGTTTTATACTATGCATTGATATTGATATTGATATGAATCTTTGTGATTCAAAATATTATAGTTCACATATTTTTATTATTAAAATCACTGGAGTGTCCTGCATAATCCATTGGTAACAAATTGAAGACGTTCCGCTTCTACGCGATTCCATACATGTCATTCTCCTCCACACATTCCTGTCACATTCATTTGCTCAGTCACTTCCTTCTTTGCCATATATTCTTTCACACAATCCATCCATCTCTTCTTGGGTGAAACTCTGCGTCAAAAATTTTTTATTTATTTTTATTTATGGCACGTCATTTTGATTTCAAAGTCTCATGAAAAGAGGGTTACCATTGCAAACACGTTCAGTGCTACAATGGTGGCGCTCAGCTTGACGGCCTCATCAGATGCTTTTTCACGCCCAGCTTAAAGGACCCGGGACTGTAGGAAGAAGGAAACACGTGCGCTGGCAAGGAATTCCAGAATTTAATGGTGCGGCAAAGAAAAGACTCACCGAAACACTTGCTGAGGGCAATGACATTCATACTTTGCACCCTTTTTTATTATTACTATCATCTCTTCTCATAGTATGTCCATATACCACTACAGACATTCACTTCTCAATTTTTCATTTAGCTAGGTACTGGTGCCACTTTCAAACTTTGTCTAATATACTCATTTCTTAGTCTATTCATTCTCGTTGTTGTAATTAATCTGTAAGCCTTCTTCAAGAGTTAATAGAATAATAATTATAAATCAAAAAACTTTCAGTAGTAAAATATCTGTAGGGTAAAATAATTTTGACTACGTACGACCACAAAGTCTAGACCATTTCACCGATATACCCAAACGACCATCATTTTAAGACCCATTAAAATTGACAAAGTTGATATTTCCCCAAACACTCTATTGTGTGTACGAGTGGGGAAGACAGAATTATAGTATTATTTGTTTCGCTATATCTATAACTTATTTCCCGCCATTAAAAAAAATGGCTGCAATATTTTTCCTTTATACTACCTACAAGACTTTGTTGACACAAGCATTACTTGTGCAAACGTGTCGGGACATTTTTTATTGAGGCTGGCAACCCGAGAACTCCACGGCTGCGACACCGTAAGTGTGACCTCGAGGTTTCTTGTGTAACTCAATTCCTTGATTTTTGGGAAAATCTATATTGTGTCTAATCGGTTTTGGCAGTTTATTTAGTTGCTTTTTCGTGTAATAATTAACTACTGTTTTTTTGGGGTAAACCATCCTCATAAATCATTTAGTTGATGAGATTTTTTTGGTTATAGTCCACAAGTGTTCCAAAATATTCCCATCGCTTCAACATTTCGTTTGAACCTCCTTACCAGCTCGCGGGTCCTTTAATGCCGCGTCTACATTTACGTACCATTTTACTGTAGCCGTGTCAGAAGTGCGTGTCCGTCGCGTATTCAGCTGCGTGCTTTTTTTTTTTTTTTTTTTTATACCACTTAGGTGGCAGACAAGCACACGGCCCACCTAATGGAAAGCGGTCACCGTGGCCTATGGACGTTTGCAACACCAGAGGCGTCACACACGCGCTGCCTACCCTGTAGAAACCTTCTAATGCCCTTCTTGAAGAACCCCATATTGTAGTCGCCTGGGAAAACCACGGCAGGGAGCTCATTCCACAGCTTGAGCGTGCGCGGGATGAAACTCCTTTCATACCGCACAGTGCGCACCGATTCCGGTCGTAGTGTGTGAGGATGAACTCCCTCTCTATGGCGAGCGGTGCGATGATAGAAAGTAGATGTGGGCATCATGTCAAACAATTCCTCTGAACACAGGCCATTATACAGGCGGTAGAACACACACAGTGAGGCGAAGTCCCTCCTGATGTTCAGCGGTTCCACACCGCCTGAGAGTATGGGATTGTCGACGATCCTCAGCGCCCGCCGTTGTACCGAGTCAAAGGGGTCAAGCTGGCATGCAGGCGCCCCGGCAAAGAGGTGACAGCAGTACTCCATGTGGGGCCGAATCTGTGCCTTATAAAGAAGGAGTCTTTGCTCCGCAGTGAAGTACTGCTTCGCCCTGTTGAGCACTCCTAGTTTCTTTGATGCCAGCCTAACCTTGTCCTTCAAGTGACTGCTGGACTGGCTGGACATCGCTGGAGATATCGACACCAAGGATCCCGATACTCGAGGAGATGGTGAGCGGTGTGTTCAGGAATTGGGGTGCCACAATAAATGGGGTTTTCTTAGCGGTGAATGCACATACTTGTGTCTTGGTGGGGTTGAATTGGACCAGGTTTAGTCGTCCCCAATCGGATACTCTGGTGAGAGTAGTCTCGATTTCAGACACAAGTTGTTCGTGACTTTCCTCCACCTTAGAGCGAGGGATGTTTGCACGGCCCGTGTAATATGCGTCCCCGGTACTGTCGTCCGCATAGCAATGAATGGCGTCATCAGACAGCATATCATTGATATGCAGCAGAAACAGGGTCGGGGACAGGACGGAGCCTTGTGGGACACCAGCGTTTATGTCCATGCGGTCCGAGCAACTGCCATCGACGACGGCTTGGATGCTTCTGTTGGACAAAAAGCTGGCAATCCATTCGCATAATCCCTCTGGGAGTCCATACGATGGCAACTTCGCTAGGAGACCTCTGTGCCAGACCCGATCGAAGGCCTTCGCTATATCAAGGCTGACAGCCAGTGCCTCACCCTGACTCTCGATGGCTTGCGCCCAGCGGTTTGTGAGATACACAAGAAGGTCACCGGTTGAGCGACTATGACGGAAGCCGTACTGACGGTCGCTCAATAAATCGTTACCTTCAAGGTATCTCAGGAGCTGTGTGTTTATAACACGCTCCATTACCTTCGAGAGGAGGGAGGTTATAGCGATAGGCCTGTAATGGGACGGATCTGTTCTGTCGCCTTTTTTAGGGACAGGGTGCACGAATGCTGTCTTCCACGAAGCCGGGACTCGTCTCTTGGAGTAACGTCATGTTTTGATGTCACGCTGTCCGGTCCGCTGTTCTGTCACAAATCTAGAGGAACATGGCATGAAAAAGCTTCTGATGAGGCCGTCAAGCTGAGCGTCACCATTGAACACTACGTGTTTGTAATGGTGACCCTCTTTCCTGAGACTTTGCCTTCAATTTTCCATCAGGCGAGGTTAAGTCAAATTGACGCCTCCAAATAAAAAATAAACTTTTTATTGTGACTCTAAGGTTTTTTTATTATTTTTTTGAAGGCCGCGTAAAAAAGCCGCGGTAGCCTAGTGGTATGGGTAATGGACTGCTGAGACGATGTCTCGGGTTCGATCCCAGGTTACCATGGCACACACCAATGACTTTTCGATGCTTTTCGAAGTTATGTGTGTATTTATCGCAGGCTTACAAGTGCCCGGTTAATGGCAATAGGCTCGCCACCTATTACATTGGGACCTAAACATAAACTGGCGAAATGTGGGTGCTAACACCTCTGCCTACCCCTTCGGGGATAAAGGCGTGAGTTTATGTTATGTTATGTTATGTTATGTTTTTGTAGGCCTTTGTGAGAGGCTGGTGTCTGTAGTAAGAAAACCTGTGTTACAGATTCCCAGGCTCCCACCTCTTAGACGACTATAATAAAAAGTTACACACTTATTTTACCTATGCAAGAATTTCTATGCCAATAATCTTGACAGGAAATAAATTACAACTCTAAGTTTTAGCATAATAAAAACTACTTAACTCTAAGGTAGGTAGGTAAGGTAGGTAAATCGAATCTATACAAGTTTTAATGTCCATATTTGTTTTTTTTACATTAATTTTGAGAGCATAGAGCTCACGTTCAGCTTATGGGTGAAGACGCTAAAGGAAAAAGTGATAAATTCCCTGTTGGTATATTTAAATATAATTGTGAACGCCTGATGCAGTCGTATAGCAGTATATCACTTGTCCGAGGTTCTGATTTCACTAATTGCTAAACATTGTCAAACTATTGTGATTACCAAAAATGCCAATGAATTTTAGATTTTCCTGCTACGCTATTAGAGTCTAAATTTTAATAGCACTGTGTAGAGTAATTTAAGCGATAAATTAATCTCTTTTTATTTAATTTTGAACTTTAAATGAATGGTGCTGCTGGTGGTCTATTTGCTAAACTAACATAAACATAACATAAACTCACGCCTTTATCCCCGAAGGGGTAGGCAGAGGTGCTAGCACCCACATTTCACCAGTTTATGTTTAGGTCCCAATGTAACAGGTGGCGAGCCTATTGCCATTAACCGGGCACTTATAAAAACTTGAAAAGTCATTGGTGTTGCCATGGTAACCTAACATGTTGCTAAACTGACCATTAAAATACTGTTAATTTTGACGCTTAGAAAATTCTGTGGTAATTTGTCATATAAAAATGTTTTTTGAAATTTGAAATAAAACTAAATACGTTTTTTAAAAAGTGTACTATTTTTTTCTACTGGCGAGCATCGACCAATATTGGTCGGAACGTACGTCGCTGCAGTGTGTACACGCCCTTACGCATATGAGTAAATTGAATGATAGGGAGCCACCCCAGCCGCCATTACGCGATCGATCATTACACATTTTGCATTTTATTATTTACGATCAGTTTGTATTTCGCCATAACACGGGAGCCCATAGGTACGCCATTTTATCTATGGGGTGTATTGATTTTTTGACGACGCGACTGCTACACACGGTACGGGTTCGGTTCCCGGTCAGTGCAAATATTTGTGTGTATGAATATTTGCATAGGTCTAGTTGCTTTTATGTATTTGCATAAAACGTATTTAATGTTCATCCGTATTCTAGACCCCATAACACAAGCTGTGCTCACTATGGGTCAGTGGCGCTATTTTAGCAAAGTAATCTCTATTTTAAAGAGTTAAGGCGTGTTTTCGTTATGTTATACGTATAATTTGAGCTAATTTGGCATTAAAGGTAGTATATAAAAACGACCAATCAAAACAATTCTTTACTAGTAATACACTGATGCTTTGATAGATATTAAATTAATTGATAATGTTGATTTTTTTTCTACTCGTATACGCCTAATGGATGCGGGCTAAAGGGACTTGGTATCCGTGGGGACTTTTCGCAAGAGAGAAAAAAAAAAGAATCATAGCAAGTGGAATGACTTGTATCTGTCTACTTCAATGAGGAAGATACGAGTACCTACGTGATCGTATATAAATAAGGAAAGACGGATATGTAAATAAACATATATTCAGCAAATATTGTAAACCAAGTTAGGTACATTTTCATTTCAATGGAATATTATCATTTCCATGTTCGTAATCGAGATGGAAAATCTCACGTCTCTGCGAAAACTCCACTAGATATTTTTACATGTCTCTAAAATAGGGGTGTCACATTGTACATCAGATACAAATATTTGGTACCAATCTTGATGTACTCATTTTTGTAATGGAAAATAAAATAGACCATTGTTAGCATATGTGTGTGTAAATTGTATTAGGAATGAGAAAAAAATTTGGTATTTGGTAAATACTGACCACATCTGTTGAAAGATAAACTCACGCCTATATCCCTGAAGGGGTAGCTTGAGGTGCTAGTACCCACATTTCACCAGTTTATGTTTAGTTCCCAATGTAATAGGTGGTGAGCCTATTGCAATTAACCGGGCACTTATAAACGTGCGATAAATACACACGTAACTTCGAAAAGCATCGAAAAGTCATTGGCGTGTGCCATGGTAAAACCTGGGACCTCGTCTCAGCAGTCCATTACCCATACCACTAGGCTACCGCGGTTTTTAAAGGTCTGTTGGAAGATCGTTTTCGTTAATGCAAATGAGTCCTAGCTAGGCAAATGGAAGGTGGGGGCGCCGCCTAGTCTGATAAACTGAAGAGCTAAAATATACAGTGCACATTTTGAGAGGCCTATGTCTATCAGTGGACTACGAACTACGATAGGCTAATTGACTCCTCCTTACGGTCAAAAGATTTTTTTTTTATCATTTCCGTGGCAGACAACTATATGGCCCAATTGATGGAAAGTGATTACCGTGGCCATCTTGAATAACCCATATTTAATTCGCTTGGAAAACTACAGCAAGGAGTTCATTCTACAGCTTGAACGGTGAAGCTATAGAATGAACTCGCGCGGTATGAAGTTATTTTCATACCGCGCTCATATGAATCCACTCTAATCATAAGAGATTACCTTAAGGAGTAAGTTATACTTCTCATTTCGGTTGCTAATATTCTATTTTCTTTAAATAATCGATTGTAGTATTGCATAGTGCTCTGTACCAAGGGTTGCGGGCTCTCAATGTTTGGATGTAAGACAGGTTCAAAGTACAAGCTTTGAATGCAACCGAATTGAAGAAATACTAGAGTAGTGTTGCCACGAAAAATAATATTGCAATGGTCAATAACTGTAAATTAGTTTCTGACTGCGGTCTTGATGTTTATGTTAATAGTTTGGCAGGCGAAGTCGCGCGCTATGCCAGTACGGGTGATGCTATTACTGGCTGTGTATTACACCGAACTGTAAGGGTTCTTTCTAGAAAACACGATTTTACAGACGCATGTGCGATTTTGTTTACTATGCGCCGTGGAGAGAACTGGCGGACTGTTTGCTGATATTGCAGATACATTTCACTACACACACAACTGCTACACAGGAGGTGCGGGTTTGATTCCCGCTCAGTGCAAATATTTTGTATGAATATGAATATTTTTGCATTGGTCTGAATGTTTATGTAGAACATGTATGTATTTACAAAAATAAAGTATCTAAGTATGTTTATCCGCATTCTGAAGTCCCTAACACAAGCTAGTTACGCTATGCTTACCATGGGTCTAGGTGGCGTTTTTGTCATATGATTAAATAAAACATATTAACAGGTTAATTATAGCAAAAACTATATATTAGAAATGCAAACTATATATAGGTATGCAAGACACTACTAACACATTGATACCTACTAAACGCGTTCCTCACGGGGTTGAGAGGTTAGATGACAGTCCCAGAAAAGTCGATATACAAATCAATAAACAATAGTATCTTGTGCTCCAAACTTCAGACCCAATTACAAAATTGTTAAAAAATGTAATTTTGAGACTGGAAACCTTTTAAGACTAATCATATTAACGCAACCAGCTCCATATTTACCTAACATTTTACCGTGACAGTGTCAAAAGGCATGTCAGTCCGATAATTTGGACATATTTAAATACGTGATATTGCTTAAATAAAACCTTCGATTGATATTTGTGATGATACATCACAGTTTGACACGACCATGAGTTGATCGTTTCGCGCTCGACCACGTACCAATTCCACGCGCATTTCTGTTGTTCGTGTCACAAATGTGGACCCGCCTTTACGCTTCGGTGTGACAAGCGGCCCGCCTGTTCCAACTTGTCACGAACGCACCTCAGCCTGTTACTTTTATTGCGCTATTCACTCCTCGACACACGTTGTCACAATGCGAAATTATATTGCCGGCTGATCGATATTTTCTTATATGGCTGTCACTAAACACAATGTGCATTGTTGGGAGAAGAAATATGAAATTGAATTGGAATTGTGTTGAATTAGAAGTGGAAGTGCTTTTTTGGTTTCTTGCGAGGTTACTGTGGTTATTCTAAGCGACTACAATATGGGGTTCTTTAAGAAGGATATTAGAAGGTTTCTACAGGGTTGGCAATACAATTGTGACGCCTCTGGAGTTGCAAACTTTCATAGACCACTGTAAACATTTTCCAGCAGGAGGGCCGTGTGCTTATCAGCTACTTAAGTATAATAAAAAAAATGTATGGAGCGTAAGACAATTTCGCATATATCCCCCAATGCAGACCATTGCGTTTACACGTGTGTTGTTCATAATAAAAGTAATTTGAAATTTAATAAGGAAACCAAAGATTATAAATCTAGATTTAATTAAAAAATCTAATAATGAAAAGTTATATTTTCAGTTTAGTTAGGCAATATATTATTTAGCTTTACATATTTTTCAGTAGAAACTTAGATTACACAGGAATTGGTGGTGCCTATACTCGATGGGGGAAAGAGAGAGCCCCGAGTCTGCCTGGGTGCGAGGGACATGTTGGCTACTATCTCACCTCCGGCAACTAAAGATCCAAAGACGGTCCATTTTAGTCCATTCGACATAACCTCCCCTAACCGGCTTCAGCAACGGGGAGCATCTAAAGGGATTTTTCGCACCATGAAAAAAGGAAGAAAAATAAGAATTAAGTAATTAAAAAGTATTAGGAATCGGACGCCATTGTCAATATTCCTATTTTCGTAGAGTAAAGTCTACGAATCTTTTTGTGTCGTAGTGATGTCTCGTATCTTTCAAATCTTTCATTTTCCTCTTAAAAAATTAGAAAATCAAATAACATTTCTAGGCGACAGAGAGTGACAGATTGGGATTGCATAATGCATATTGTGAGTCACAGTAACCCTTCGGTCCTCTCCCCTTTCCTCTTATAATGTCACAATAAGCAGCTGATGCCTGATTTTACTTACAAATCGGTGAGGAAATGATGGAGGCCAAATTTAAGAGATTCTTGTACTTGCGTACTGAATACTTATTCATAAATACGGTTTGCATAATACAATTTGAGGGTTAGTATTCGAAATTTTTGAATAAAGCTTACGTATTTCTTCAAAATTAATATATTAAAAGTTGTTTTTCCACGGTCCGTTATTTCGTGGTCTAATTACGTAATTTGTAATGGGGTTGTCCTGTACTCATAGCACGAAAAACTATCGAATACGTAATATAAAGGCATCGAGAGAACGGAGTATTACGATTGGCGGGCTTCAACGACACGTAGGTTTAAAGTGGGCAGGCTGCCAATAACAATGCAACGTTCTCTCGATACTTTTATGTTACGAATTCGATAGCGTTTCGTGCTAAGGGCACTGTAATAGTTTGTCAGAGTAAAACACACGTGAAATACACGGCCAAGATATATATAATGCTATCTACAAAGACACACTCCTCTCTTTTCTCAAATAGTTTTTTGGTACAAATGCTGATAAGTACGAGTATATTCATACTATGTATTTGCAGTCATTGATAAATTGGTGCGTATTGACAGTAGGAACAAACAATGTAGTACACATAAGTCTATTGCAGTCCACTGCTGAATATAGGCCTCTTCCAATACTTTTTTTTCATGGAAAAATCGCCACGGATGCTGCCATTCTATGACCTCCAACCTCCGACTCTGATTTCAGTAGTAATATAAAATACATTAAGATATTTTCTTCATAAAATCAGTAAAATCTAAGACAGGGTATTAACGCTTTTTTTTTTGGAATCTCATTAAAATGTTTTTAATAGTAATAAAAAGTTTGATCAACATTTTGATTAAGCCTTGCTCATATAAAATTCAAGTGCTTTTGAAGATCTTGAATTATAAATAAAGAAAAACGGAATTACCAGGGAGGCTTACTTTTTCATCTTCGAAGTTGGAAATTTTTAACTGTTCCTTGTAGAAAGTTCTGAAGCCTTTTTGGTAGTTTTATTTATTCATATATTCTTGTTAAGACCTTTATTATTTGTTAGCTTGAAAATTAAGTTTAGGTATTGAAATTAAGTTATTTATTTAACAGTATTGAGGATCGTATAATAATATTTATGTAATAAAAATATGTTGTTAATTAATAAAAAACAATAAAAAATCATAACAGAATAATAAAAAAATCAAAATAAAAAATAATTTATTGATTATAATAAATTGTATAAGTATGTTGGCAATAGGCTCGCCACACATTTGGCCCTAAACATAAACTGGCGAAATGTGGGTGCTAGCACCTATACCTACCCCTTAGGGGATATAGGCGTGAGTTTATGTATAAGTATAATACAATTCGTACTGAAAATTTTGATAAGCAATTAGTTTGTTTTGTCAAATTTACATAGAAAAAAGTGAATGCTTCGACGGGATTCGAACCCACGATCTTTTTTTTACATCGCGAACGCTCTGCCCGCTAAGCCTAACCTCGTCTCGGGACCGGGAGTATTGGGAGAGAGTTAAGAATGGTCACCAATCCTAAGTCAACCCAGCCTAGTAGGTATTGCTTAACCCTGTAATTTGCTAAGTTATGTAACTTGTAGTCTCTACCCTCGGCACATAGCCTACACAATGTAATTACATAACCAAGTCCGTATCAAAGTTAAAATGTACTTCATAAAATTGATAATACCTCTAAGTAAATTACATGATTTTAGATACGATATAGATGTAGGCGTTACCTGGCGGAAATCCATTACAAAAGGTTTATATTGGGGGAGGGAGGAGGGCCCACCGCTCACCCGCGGTTCAACACTCCAACAATATATATTGGAATGACAAACCACCCTCTTCAAAGTAAGAAAAACAAAAAATCTTAGCAGAGAGTGATGTTTTACCGTGCAGTATTCCGCTAATGCGAAGGACTTAAACTTCGACACGTGTTTCGCCTCTACACGAGGCATCGTCAGGAGCAATCAAGCAAATGAGCCGAGCTGCGGGTGTCTGGCGCTTTTATATTATTTCATCGCTACCTGATTTTATACAAAGCTCTTTGATATATATTAGATTACATAATATTTTTTAAGTCTTTACATATCAAATTGCCGAAATATTCTTACAGATTCATGAGTTCGTTATGCCTGTAATTTAATAGCTATTTCCATTATTTATATTTTGTTTGAAAGTTGTTTTCAAGATTTTACAACTCTGTATTAAATTTTGTTTTTATTGGCCGCTTGATAAATTAAATTCGATCTTCAAAAACAGTACTTCCTAACAGCTAGCCATTTTGATGATAAATTTCGTATTACTTTTTACAGCTGTTACTTTTCAAAAATGTTATGAAAAAATGATGTTACAGTGCTACAATGGTGTTGGAGGCGCTCAGCTTAACTACATCTCTACAAAATAATAAATAGCGTTATAATGAGAGTTAGACACGATATTCTAATACGCTCCATACATTTCCACTACGCACGACAGGCACGTGACGTCACCTGGATCGATCTATTCTGTATAGAGCGTTTTCGGGTGGCTCCAATAATTGAATTTGCAAAATCAATTACTTTTACAACTATTTTTTCGTAGGAATATTTGATTTCACTTATTTTAATAGGGTGTTGTACTGTTCGCAGAAATACTATTCGTTATAACGATCAATATGTATTGTTCTTTCATAAGAAATGCAGCTTTCATGTTCGCCTATCCAACCTGTCATAACATATCTCACTTTCAAATTGTTTCAACTGCAACATTGCCTTATGAAATACTAGCTGTTGCCCGCGGCTCCACCCGCGTGGAAATTGATTATCGCGTAGTACGACTTTACTCGATTCTCTACTTGCCTCTCTATACTATTTCTCCTTAATGTCGATATTAGCGCCAATATATAGAAATTTACCAGATCGATTGAGATTTATGATTATTATTCCATTCCCTTGGATGGCAGCGTGATGATATAATTATAGCCTATGTTACTCCTAGATATTGCAGCTTTTTAGAAGTGAATGAATTGTTGAAATCGGTCCGGTAGTTTCGGAGCCCATTCGTTACAAACAAACAAATCTTTCCTCTTTATAATATTAGTATAGACGAAACAAACATTGCCCGTAGAAATTATTCTTACTCTAAAACCATTTTCAAAGGGCAATGTTCACCCGTCAATTTTTCGGTTAAAGAAAATATGACAACGGCAGAAATGAAAGAACTGAGGGGTGGGGAAATAATCTATAAATTTTAAGCGTAGGCCGAGGAATCAGTAGGACATAAATTGTAAAAAGGCGACGGCGGAACGGGCAGAATCGTCAAATGGTGCGGACGAGATACATTTTAAGATATGTCTAGGGTTGTCCGAATAAACAGCGTGATTTTGACCGACATGATTTTTAAGGTTGCCATCTTTTTTATATCACTTATGTGGCAGACACGGCCCACCTGATGGAAAGCGGTCACCGTGACTTATGGACGTTTGCAACACCAGAGGCGTCACACTCGTGCTGTATACCCTGTAGAAACCTTCTAATGCCCTTCTTGGAAAACCCCATATTGTAGTCGCTTGGGAAAACCACGGCAAGGAGTTCATTCCACAGCTTGTGCATGCGCGGGATGAAGTTCCTTTCAAAAAACACAGTGCGCTCCGTTTTCGGTCGCAATGTGTGGTGATGAACTCCCTGCGTACGGCGAGCGGTTTTATCTAGAAAAATTCCCTCTGCATACATCAGTGGGAAAATTCAGTTGTTTTGTTTCCTATTCAAAGATTTCTACTGTACTGTGATTTTAAACGGAAATCTGCATTTGTAAATGGTATTGAATTTTCTTTTTTTATCTAGGACACGTCAATTTAACTCCACCTCACCTTTTTTTTTACTGTGCGAAAAATCCCCACGGATACCCCCCACCTGAACCGGTTGGGGAGGTTATGTCGGACTCAAACCGACTAAAACACACGCCGTCTTGGGGTCCTTTGTTGCCGGAGCTGAGATAGTAACCAACATATCCCTCGCACCCCGGCAGACCCTGGCCATCTCTTTCGAGATAACCGCCGTCAGGTGTAGGGACCACGGTGTCCCAGTCTAACCAACTTCACCTCACCTGATGGTGATCAATCATTTCTTTTTTGTGCAATAATACTTAAAATATACACAGAAGTTTATTATTGTTTGTATTGAAATCGCGACACCCCTGCGTGGTTCAACGCCCGACTTTGCCCAAACACGGCACAGACCCGGTTCAGATTTATGATAGAGCTAGTTAACTGTAAGAGCCTTCTTATACGTAACATGCGTTACGAACAAATAGTTCACTTTACAAACAATAGAAAGCGTTTTTACTTTAAATGCCATAAATTTATTTAGTCTTAACTTACTCTCCGAGACCACCAGACCAGTGCAAATAATCATATTCATGCATACAAAATATATTTGAACTTAGCGGCGATCGATCTGCACTTAAGTGTTAGCTTGTATCGGGTAGGTGAGCCTCAATATGCAATATTACTAAGTCACATAAATGCTCTTTGATATTCTCTATTTACATAATATATGTTATCTATGGGTATTTTACGCGCCAAAAAACACACGATCTGACAGTTCGGACACGAGCACAAACTTTGTTACTTCTTCGTGTTACGTGAATTTATTATTATATAATTGAAATTTATGCATAGGAGGATTAAATATAATACCATAATAATAATGATATGAGAGGATTGAATATAATATATAAGGTTCATGTAAGTAACGATTGCAATCTGTATTGTGTAGTGGATTTATTGGAAAAGGAAATGGAATAAATGCATTCGTTTGTGATATGATGGAAGAATTCTTATTGATTAAACTCTGTCCTGAATTGTAGCTAATATAAGTAATATAAAAACAGGATAGTCAATGAGATTTCCGTTAATTAGTTGAGTTTCTCAGAGCGTAACAACATCCAATAAAAACTATTTGACCCACAATCGATAGAAGTCAAAAGATTTATTGCAAATTGAACGACATTAGTAATCGATTAGATGTTATCTACCGATGTACCGATCGAGTTCAGATCTGAACTTATAATTAGCTCCGAGCCAATTATTTTAGCGGTTACCTTAATACAGAGATCTGATTAAATTTGGAGATAGCAGTAAGGTACTGTGGAATATTATTGTTGTAAAAAACCGCGGTAGCCTAGTATGGGTAATGGACTGCTGAAACGAGGTCTCTTGTTCGATCCCAGGTTTTACCATGGCACACACCAATGACTTCGCAGTTATGTTGTGTATTTATCACAGGTTTATAAGTGCCCAGTTAATAGCAACATAAACAGGCAAAATGTGGGTGCTAGCACCTCTGCCTACCTCTTCGGGGATATAGGCGTGAGTTTATGTTATGTTATGTGTTTATGTTATATTATTGTTGATAGGTACAAAATACAAGTTAATGGAATATCTAGTGTCAAATTGGCAATTACAAGGTTATTACTTGTACGTTAGTACTGTGTAATAACTAGAATAACTAGCCATATGTATTACGACTCCCTACTAACGAATGGGATCGTGGGTTGGAAAGGGTATATCGGACTTCGGACTTGAACCGACTAAAACGAACGCCGTCTTTGATTCTTTACTTGCCATAGTTGAGGTAGATAAGATAGGAGCATATTATTCCAAAGGAACATATTTTGTACTTTGTCTCAATCGAGATCTTTTCTTTTACGAATTAGGTCCTAACTATGTGCCTCGAGGTATACATAAAGCTGTAGGTTCGCCATCGACTTTCTACCGACTTGTATCTGTTCCTTATCGAGTGGGAGGCTGCCGGCCAGACATTAATCATGTCCAAATCGCGTAAATTTATCTCGAGGGCCCAGGGCCCAGGGCTGTCATATTGGAAAGACTTAAATAGGGAAAAAACTTGGTGTAGGTACCTACAGTTTGTTCCGTGAGCGTAGATCGTTATCGGCGAAAAATGACGGTAGGTATGCCCGATTTTAATAACTTTTATCAATTTGGTGTTTGTTTTTTTATATTGTTCTCAATCCACAATGGGTTTACGTTTTGAGATTTGTGTGTAGCGGCAATAAGTGTGTTAGGATTGATGTGGTATGTGTTTAGAATGAATAAGGTAATGAATTAGTATATAATATTTTTTTTTATTTATACATACATACATATAGAAGTATAATATATTGCTCACGCGTCTTCGAGGCAGACTAAACGGAATGGATACGAACATTGCACTATGGTATTCGATCTCACGTAATAGGGAATGAGCCTATTGCCGTATACCGAGCACTATTGTGGACTCAAGTGATGCGTCTGAGACTGAGTCTGGGCTGTATATATCTATCTAATGTTAAACAGCCCTATCCCTTAGTCGCTTTGTATGATACCGCATAGGGGCCCGAATTCTACTCTGCCGTGAACCGCAAATTTAAAATTAACAGGTTTACCGGCTTGTAGACGAGTTTGGTTTCGAACCACAAAGATCTAGATTTTTATACCACTTTGGTAACAGACGAGCACGTGGCCCACCTAATAGAAAATGGTTATCGTGGCCTGTGGACGTTTGCAACACCTAGAGCTTCACATTCAAGCTGCCGAGCATATAGAGAAGAGGGGGATGGGGAAAGGCGGAGGGGAGAAGGTTAAAAGAGTCACTATGCTGTCAGTGCAGAAGACAAAGAACGGTTTCACGATCTTCCCACTGACAACACAAAACCTCTCCAGTGAGCTCTGATACTCTACTCACCGCCGGAAACACAACATAAGGTTATTATTAACCGCGGTATTTTGTAGGGCGGAGGTACTTCCCCAGTCGGACTGCTCAATAAGGACGGGAGATACCGTCATGTTCTACTATACACAAGTTAGGTCTTGATGGTACATGCCATAGTTCAAGCTATCATGTTGACCTAGGTATCTAAGGAGGCCCCACGTGTAGATCGCGTGCATCGGCGTGCTTGCGTGCAACCCACATTGGCGTTTAATCCCTTAATATTCACGCGAACTGTGCATTCAAAATAATCCCTTAGACGGACGGATTGTCCCACAGGGATTTTATATAATTGAAATTTTTCTTTCGTTTTAAGGTAACCGCGGTAGCCTAGTGGTATGGGTAATGGACTGCCGAGACGAGGTCTCGGGTTCGATCCCAGGTTTACCATGGCACACAGCAATGACTTTTCGATGCTTTTCGAAGTTACGTGTGTATTTATCGCAGGTTTATAAGTACCCGGTTAATGGCAATAGGCTCGCCACCTATTACATTGGGACCTTAACATAAACTGGCAAATTGTGGGTGCTAGCACCTCTGTCTACCCTTTTGGGGATATAGGCGTGAGTTTATGTATGTTTATATTTAAGGAAAGGTTTTCATTGTATATTTGTAACAACTGCCTTTGTCCGCGGCGGAAATTCGTGACTTGTGTGGTATCACTTTATCAAAGTTCAGCCAAATCCATTCAGCCGTTTGAGCTTAATTCAGTATACAAAAATAACTAAGGGTTTCTCGGTCTTCCCACTGACAACACAAAACCTCTCCAGTGTGTGTCGTAATAAAAGTAGGTACTGACTATGGCAGTGTGTGACTACATGGGGTAAGGTCGACCTAAGAGAAGATGGATAGATAGGATAGGATAGGATAGGATAGGGATAGAAGAAATAAAAAGGAAACAAATCGTAATTTTTTTATGCCAGTATGTTGTGTACCAGGAATACTACCAGGGCCCTTCGGCTTCGGAAGTGTTCCCCTAACACCACTCTGTATAGCTACTATATAATATCTTTGAATACACGCTGTATACAATTGCCAGCCCTGTACTGCCCTCGTACCATGCGACTGCCAAGTCTCCCTTAATCTGTCGAATCGCTGATATTTGGCAGTTATTTGACATAGATACGGCACATTCGCGTTATCGCTGCAATTATCTTGGTAATGAGTCGTACGGTTATTGATGCCACTATTCTTCCCTATCTCAGCATTATTTTTAGATGGTGTGCAGAATAATTCATTACACTGAAAATTGCAAACGCTAATCTATATTTCTTAGAGATTTTCGTGTACCAGAACTATGGCCTTTAGATAAAATATTCTATTGATGGAATCGTGTCGATGAGAACCGTTTTCAATTTGCTGTCAATGGATTACTTGATATTACGGTGATTACAAAGATTCAAATTTCAATAATTGTTTTTTTTTATAATATTACGCCTATATCCCCGAAGGGGTAGGCAGAGGTGCTAGCACCCACATTTCGCCAGTGTATGTTTAGGTCTCAATGTAATGGCGAGCCTATTGCCATAAACCGGGCACTTATAAACCTGCGATGAATGCACACATAACTTCGAAAAGCATCACGCCGGGTTATATACCTTTAGACTTAAGTTAAACAAATTTTTACTAATGAAATGCAACTCTACTATCATATTTTTCAATCTAACGATTAATATTAATCATTTCAAACTCTAAAAATCTCCCCATCACTCGTAAGTAGTATACAAAGAGAGCAAAATGGCGGCGTTTCAACCCAAGCTCCGATAGTACTGAACTTTAAACTTTCCTTTCTAACTCTTGGGACTTAAGTGGGTGGTGTGGCCGCCGATAAATCCGCCACAATGTCGTCTACGGGCTATCGTGATCGGCGACCGGTCACCTAACAGCCACTGTTTTTTTTAAAAGCTTCGTTCTCTGCGGCTTTTTATTCTGCGGTTGACTTAACCGCCAAGTTTCGGGCGGTTTGAATGTTTAATACGTTTTGGATGTAAGTTTGCGACCTGTGATTGGTTTATTTTAAAATTGTTGAGTTTTGAAAAAGGAATACCTATTGCTCGAATGTTTAAATTTTCTGTTCTTTTTTCAAAGCAATTCTTTTTTTTAAAGAATATTAGCAACCAAAATCTAACCTCCAGCTAAGCAATTTTTTATTTTAGGATCAGATTCACGTCTGTAGTGTTATACCCCGTGGAAATTCAAACCGTCCCGGGTTTGAATTCGGGCCAATACACTCTCTTGATCGTAACATCGACTCCTGTAAATTTGTATGTAAATTAATAATTGTATTTATTTATGCAAATGGTAGTATAACAGCCGTTCAATTATTAACTTGTTTTAAGAGTTCGTAGCACTGCTAAAGAACCATGACACAATTTTTTTTATAAACAGCTTGTCATAGAAGTCATTGATACCATTGATTTCACAATAATTAATGTAATTAATCATGCAACATTGATTGAATAAAATTATTATTTCAATCAATGTTGCATGATTAATAATAATTATACAAAATGAAATCAGGTGCCTTATGGCCCCCATAACTAAGTAATTCGCCTGCAGTGTATAATTTTATAACATTAGGTGCTTAATGAATATTGTGACTTCGCCTTAACACGCAACTCGGTCCTAACCCTTTTAGGATTTAAAACGGTTTTATTCTATATATATCGGCAAATTACAAAATATGTGCAGTTGTTTCCGAGATTTTTTTATACCACCCAGGCGGCAGACACGGCCCACCCGATGGCAATTTGTAACACCAGGAGCGTCAATTTTGTGCTACCGTCTATATTGATAAGAAGGGAGAAAAGGAAAAGGGAAGGGAAGAGGGAAGAATTTCAAGAGAGTCTCTGTGCTGTCAGTTTAGAAGACAAAGAAGGGTTTCTTGGTCTTCCCACTGACAACACAAAACCTCTCCAGTGAGCTCTGGCAAAGCCTTCTTGAGTTATAAAATTACAACGAAAAGTGGCATTGATTTTCATATTTATATTGATTAGTAAAAGAGACGAGCCAATATACATATACAAACATTAAAAATATAATCATTATATGGTAATGAAAGCACAAAGATAGCACACAAGTACATATTATTAAATATCTTTTATTTTGAGTTACGTCACTCTTCTTCAAAACAGACGTATAAATACAGATACGTTTATAAACACAAGAAACGCAATATCAGCAATAATTCCATATTCATATTCTTAAACGTTATTACAATTGTAAATGTAACAATATTTACTCTCCGGCAAAAAGGCCTGGCACATCGAACTTGCAAATTTTACTTTTCACATAAAACATCTGAGTGAGCGATATGGGAACATACGTCCTTAATAACAAGACGGACTTGGTTCGTCAAAAGTTATACGTAAATGCCGACATATTACTGCCATAGACATTCGTCAAATGTAAGGACTGGTTATTATTTAGCTGCTAATTTGTAGCAAACTTTTGACTGTGCGAAGTCATACTTATGTGAAACTGCTTAAAGCAGTGTATGATTTGAGTTTGACATGGTAAGCACTTATTAACATGGTAAATATCCTGGCGTGTGGTTTTATAGTTACCTATTCAAATTCATATTCGAAATATTGATTTCGAGTTAGTGAGATTCGTGGATTTCAAAATAAATAAAACTGAAATTAAATTAATAGAAAAACGTTCAAATCAATAATTAAAGTCAATAATAACTTTAATATTAATATTTCATACATATAACCTGCTGCTTATTTACTCGTAGTATTGACTTGAGATAATTATTTTCTGTTAGGTTTAGTTGTGTACTCAGTATCAAGACTTTAATGCAAATTGTAAAACCGCTATACCTACAACAGTAAATTAAAATTTGATTGCAAAAATGTCTAGTTTATATTTGCTTCAAGAATAATAATTGTTGCTGTTAAAAGTTTATTAAGTTTCTGAGTTAACTTAAGTGTCTAAGTTTACCAGTGGCACTGATATTTATTTATCCTTTAAAACGTTGGAACTATATTATCTAGAGTGCTTTTAATTAGTTTTAGTCGTGAAGCAGATTCAAAGCGAATTATCTGCCTCATACGACCATAGTCTAATTATGCCGATATTACCGCTGCAGACGTTACATCAACATTTACGAATTTGATTTGCGCCGAGTAGCGTCAACATGAAAAACATTTTTACTCGAGACCATAAATAATATGTCTCTTTATTGTATTGCCAGTGTTTCCCACGAAAATAATATTTATTCATAGTATGCCAGGGCAATACGTAACTTTCACGTCTCACTTGCAATAAAAGTTTTGCCCGTAATTGCTGTACGCTCGTTGTTCTTTGTTCGATTGAGTTCGAATATAGACGAATAGTGACATAACTTTAGTTATGCCTTTATATTACCAATGAAAAAATTTCGTACTTTTTGTTTCTAAAGACTATGTTAAGTGTAAATGTTGCGATGTATCTAAAATACTAAATTTATTTTTTTACTTTTGTTTCAGGTACGTTATATCTAAAAGTTTCTGACAAGTGACAACACTGCTCTTTTGGTACGTTTTAGAAGACCGCTTTTATAACTTCCTAGCTGGCCCGCGCAACTTCGTCTGCGTCACCCCGTTTTTGCAACCTTTTTTCACTTCGGGGTCACAATATCGCCAATCTAGTTGTGGAGGTCCGATGGCACTCGTTTCACGGAAAATATCGAAGTTCAGCGGCATCTTAGTTAGACTAGAAAGCCGACCCCAACTGAGTTGGAAAAAGACTCAGAGATAGATAATGATATACAACCCATACAGCTGAATACAAAAATACAGTGTGCATACAATGTGATATTAAAATAACGACTTAAAAACCAAAACGACTCAATTAGACACAAGTATTCAAACGAAATTGATCATAATGTCATTCAAAATTGTTCAAATAAAGTTGATATTCCTGTTGACTAGTTGTGTCACTTGAAACGTTATGACATTCAACCTTCAAAGTTCTCCTTACGGGCTTCCCATAACATAACCTAATCGCTTAGTGCCTGTCGCATGTCTGGGTTCATTACCTAGTATTATCTGAAATTACGTATTGTTCCCCTACGTCATTAAGTGCTGAATTACTGATGACAGTGATGACAGCTCTTTGACAATATAGTCGATATGTCATTTCATTTTTTTTGATTATAATTTCTTTTATATTGCAAGATTGTAGAGGCATATTTAGGTTGACATGCATGTGGTGTTACGGGGAATACCTGCTTCCTTTTAAAGAGGTTGTCTTCTTTGAGTAGATATAGGTCAATAATTCATTATTCATTCAATGAGCCTATCACGGCTGGACATACGCCTCTAAGTGCAAGTGCGTCACTGACCTTCCACCCTACGCATTTTGGATGGTAAGCTGAAGGCGAAGGAAAGAGGGTCATCATTATAAACATCTACAGTAAGAGAGAAAAGTGACTGTGACATACGGACGGACAGACAGACAGACATGACAAATCTATAAGGGTTCCGTTTGGGTATCATATGGAACCCTAAAAACTGTTTTCAATTTCTGATAAGACGGTTGAATGTATTACAAGGTTACATGTGAGGCGGGAATGAATTTTGAATTTCAAATTTGGAATGCCACAGAAATGAGTTAACGTAAGTTAATGAATTTTTACATTGTTGTCCTAGGAAGGTGTCTAAAGCATGCCTTTTGATATTGCGTGTTTGTGTTTCGTGCGGTCCCTATCCTTTTGGTTATATTCTGGCAATACCGTGAAGTGAAGAAAGGGAAATTTTTAATGTACGGCCTGTGAAAACCAACTGACCTGATTTTGATTGGATTTTCTCATAAAAAAGGTTTTGATTAGACTAAAATCTAACGTATGTTTGATAACAATCGGTTGAATAAAACCGGTGATCAAAATAGTAGGTAGTTCTAGGTAGTTCTAACCGACATCCACGCGAGCTGAGCCGCGGGCATCAGCTAAACTGCTATAAAATAATACTTAGCACTCGTTTAATGGATAATTCAACCTTGACAATCACGGTGATTAATTACTTGTGCAAGTGAGTATAACAATAAGGCCACAAGTGCATTTATTTGTAAGTCGAGTCGATTTACTCCCTTGTTGACTCGCCGTGACTCAACGTGACTCGACGTGACTAGGCGCCAGTGACTTGCACATTGCAAGCCGTTGTTTGTTAGCGAGCGTTTTCTGGTTAATACGCTGTTTCGCGAACAAATGGCGCTACCTCGCAAGTCACTTGCGCAAAAAAATGCTGACAGGGGACTGTTGTTTTAATATTTTTAAATTCGTTTACTTTTAGTGTTGACTTTATGTAAAACTAGCTGACCCGCGCGACTTCGTCTACGTCACCGCGTTTTTGCAACATTTTTGATTCCTTCTTCGCACCTGTTAGTCGTGGCATGGTGTTATATACATATAAACCTTCCTCTTTAACCATTCTATCTATTGAAAAAACCGCATCAAAATCCGTTGTATAGTTTTAAAGATGACCCGCCGCGCAACTTCTTCGGCGTCACCCCGTTTTTGCAACATTTTTCATTTCTGCTCCACACCTGAGTTGGTCGTAGCATGTGCAACCTGTTTTATACCTGACCAGTACTTTAACTGCACTGTTAATGTTAAAGTAATATCGTGCAACCCAGGCTTAGGCTTTATGCATGATGAATGTATCTCCGAATTGCTTAGTTCGTATGAGTGAAATGTCCGCCATGTAGCGATGGCATGTCACTGTACATTAAAGGACAGCCAGTACCCGCGA
Source organism: Pelosia muscerda (assembly GCA_963691645.1). NCBI lineage: Eukaryota > Metazoa > Arthropoda > Insecta > Lepidoptera > Erebidae > Pelosia > Pelosia muscerda. The sequence goes on from OY829113.1 coordinate 2,301,532, forward strand.
CACCGAAAAACCTCAAAATCTCTAAGTGACCCGTCAAATGATGGAAAACGGTACGAAATCTCCCGTCCTAAGATTGAAATAACCCGTGTCAAGTACAAAGCGTACCAATAAAGGAGGTAGTTAAGACAATCGCCCACTCATGCGATGCAGGCTGCAGTAATAGCTCATTACCTTAATTTTATCTCGTTGGGCTCCGTTCAAAATAACGAGACCAATCAATTTCGTTCTTAGAAGCGAGGAAACAGTCACTACTGTTATATTTCTTAAAGTCAAATAATCAATTTCGTTTAATCAGTTTAGGCACATAAAGAGCACAATACATATGAATGTCAAAGTTTTACAATTTTATTTAAAATGAAGTAAATATTAAAATAATATTTTTCCGTTAGTAATCATTTATTCTGTATAGACTAACGAAATTCACAAAACTTCAATATAAATAATAAGTTAATGAGCAATTGGAATACCCCGGTTCGAAAAACGCGGTCTGAGAGGACTCCGGCAAGAAACTAAGCGGGTTATTTTTCTTTTTTTTGTCGCCTCTTACGACATCGAATGAGGTCGGATTGTGATATATTCTTTCTCTGTCATTTTAATATGAGCTTAAATTAAAAGCAAGACAACGAGGTAATCCTGTACTACCCATTAAAAAACTAAATCGTTGTCTATTCTGTTTCAAAAACTCACATCACGATTCTCACGGTACGATATCATAACGTCTCATTTGTCAGAATTGACAGATGCATTCTGACATTTGACGTTTCTATACTTAGACAGTTGGCTTGACAAGTTGGCTCTATAGACGCATTCTGCTAATTAATGAGGGTACTCCATCACGCATTGTGTGATGCAGACGCCGTCACGAGTGTCATGATCGGATTAAAGTTTTAAGTCTTTTTTTATGAAAGAGTCTTTTGTTTCAAGTTGAAAAGACCGCGTATAAGATGGTACAGTAATTAAGTGTAGCTAAAAGGGAAGATAGATTACTTTGATGTACTTTGTGTTCAGGCGACATAGTGTAGCGGTTGACGGTTCGACTGTTAAGTTATAAGTCACGAATTCATTTCTTGCTCAGTGCTCACCAAATGTCATAGAAAGAAATGCCCAACCGCACTCCTGAATGCAAGTAAAAAGACTTTAACCGAGGAGATATGATAATATGTACAGTAGAACTCAAAACTATAGCGTCAACATTCTAACGCTACTTGTGACCTTTTTCTTTTAAGACAAGCCAGCGTCGCCACGTATTGCATAGTAACATTACACACACATATAAGCGCGCCGGCCGCACGCCAAACCATTTTGAGCCTTGATGTGCTAATGCACTTATGAGCTCTGACTGTACAATATTACGCAAGTGCGAAGGACAAACCTCGACACATATTTCGGCTCTGGCATTGAGGACATGCTTTAATGGTGCGGTATAGCATTCCTTTCTATGACTATTAGTAATATTTAACTATTACTATCCTTGGAATTATTAAAATGTGGTTAATTAGTGGAATATATTTTCTTATTTCATTACACAGGTAACTACCATTTCATTCATTTATAAACTAGTTGACCCGCGCAACTTCGTCGGTGTTACCCCGTTTTTGTTACATTTTTCATTCCTGCTCCGCACCTGTTGGTTGTAGCATGATTTTATATACATACAAACCTTCCTCTTCAACCATTCTATCTATTAAAACAAACCGCATCAAAATCCGTTGCGTAGTTTTAAAGATTTACAGGGACAGAGAACGCGACTTTGTTTTGTACTATGTAGTGATACCCTAACCCTTTCTAGTTTTATCTTTTCTCGTAAAACATTCAACAATACTAACACAGGTTTTACCCCAACCACTCGCCACTACAAGTCCTTGTTCAAGCCAGCGCAGGGGGAAGGACGCGTGTAAATAATTGATTATAATCGCACAGGGAAACTTCCTGGTTCCACTCCACGATCACTGCAACTGATGACCGGGTCTACCTACTGGCATTAGACGGGGGGCTGGTACAAGTGTTCAGTGGAAGCGATTTAATTATACTACTGAATGTGAACTATTAGAAATTGGATCGTAATCGATATTTAATCCCGCTCCCGCTCTTGTAGAGAGTAGTGAGGGGGGCTTAAGGTTATGAGAGTTTCTGTACCGTCAGCACATCTCGGTTAACACAAATCCTCTCCAGAGAGCTCTGGCTAAACTAAACACCGGCTAAACACCGGAGTATTCTGTAGGGTGGAGGTACTTCCCTAGTAGGACTTGTTAAATGGGACGGGATATACCGTCATGTCCTACCTCCATAATTGAAGGCCGGTTATTGTCGTCAACCTCTTTGTATACTATTCAATGAGGAGCAGTCGTATAGGTATGTTCATTTCACACAATTTACCGTATAAGAGGAAAAAAATTCGTTACCCTTTTCACTTTTCAGAAAAAGACGAGTCTAATCTTGCATTCTACTACTAAATTTTTATTATTTTCTTTGCCGCACCATAAAATCTTACCAGCAAATATACCTACGCCTTGTCTCCTACATTTGCGGGCTCTATAAGCGAGGTGTGAATAATCATCTTTCGAGGCCATAAAGGCGGGGAACGCTATTATAAGGACGGTATCTTTATTGCTGGTCACTATTCTTTTGACTGCACTCCAGCTTTACCATCAGACGGTTGACAAGCGATATATAAAAATCAAGGATAAAAGTTTTAAAATTTCAATTGTGATATTTGACCCAAAGGACTAGGCAAAATAAATAAGAAGTTGTAAAAACAAAGTTGTTTTATCTTTACAAACAAAATGTAAAATGTTAATGAAGAAATCCGCTGGAGGCGTTTTAGTGACTTTTGTTTTTTATTGGGGTAAACATCAAAAATGTTCTTTTTAACTAACAAATTTAGAGTTTAAGCAAATTGGACTTAATGGAATTATTTAATTTATCTCAGTGGTCATCAACCGTCATTACTTAGAGTTTGATTCGCAATTTGGGCTAGATTTCTTGTATGAGTTACAAATGAATCTTTATTTGTGTTTTATGTGTCTGTTACGAGATAAGCCTACGGGTTATCAAGCTGAAGTGGCAGTGGGCGGGGCACGAAACAAGAAGCCTACAGTAGTTTTCCAAAGCCAAACGTCTATCGACTACGATACCACTTTGAATCAAGTAGGCCGTGTACTTGTCTGCTATCTTAGTGGCATAAAAGAAATATGCTGTATTAGGCGTAATACAAGATGTATTATACTAATTATGAAAATTGGAGACAGCATAACACCCGCTTCACCTCCAAAATTAGACCACACCCCGAGTAGTTTCCTGCACAAAGTCATCTCACACTCGTTAATTCCCAAACTAAGAAACAGAAGATTTTGCAACTACCCCTAATATTTTACACAAATCGTTTATCTATGGACAACTTAGCGGAATATATAGTTGGAAGCGAGTCATAATTTTCTTCAAGTAGTTAAAACTTTGTGATGTATCGTTTGGCTAGGAAGTTAAAATGCTCAAATTCTTTGTTTACACAAATAATTTGTGGAAATGTATTTAAAGTTGGTAGCAGTATATTTGATGAGGGATGGTAGGGTTGTTAGTGAGCGACTGTGAATATATCACGGGGTAAATGCAAGTTAAAAGTAAATGCAGTTCTTATTTGCATGTGAGTTTGTGAGTTTTGAAGTACTGAGAAATTTGTTTGGATTAATCTAGTGGAAATGATTTATATACTATGCCATGATATTATGATAACCGCGGTAGCCTAGTGGTATGGGTAATGGACTGCTGAGACGAAGTCTCGGGTTTGATCGGTTTTACCATAACAGACACCAATGACTTTTCGATGCTTTTCGAAGTTATTGTGTGTATTTTTCACAGGTTAGTACCTGGTTAATGGCCTAAACATAAACTGGCAAAATGTGGGTGCTAGCACCTCTGCTTACCCCTTCGGTGATATAGGCGCGAATTTATGTTATGTTATGTAGAACCCATAACACAAGCTAGTTTAACTATGCTTACCATGGGTCTAGATGTCGTTGTGTAGATTGTCCTAGAATATTTATTTTTTTAATTTCATTGATTGAAATCTATATGAGTATAATATATATCTGTCTCCGTCTGTCTATGGACATAAAGGTGCCTCCAAGCGTCGCACGTCGAGCTTCGCTTGGAGGACGATCATCAAAGAACTTCCACTCGATTAAATAATCAATGTCTATGGCGTGTGGCGAATAAATACTTAGGCTTAGTTAAATTTGACTGATATCTTAACTTTAACAGGTAGGTGCCCTGTTAAAGTTAAGATATCCGTCAAATTTAACAGTAACAGTAACATTGATTCTAATGGTTTGGCTAAATGTGTTGCACCAGAGTATTTAGTAGCTCGGTTATAGTTATCTTTTTGATAGAATTTGACCTTTGAGCGTGGCTGGTTACAGTTAGCGTCAAGTTATGACGTCATTTTGACAATTATCAAATGGTGCAACCTGCACACAAATATTTGCACTGAGCGAGAATAGAAACCGTGCTTCTTGCGTAGCATTCACTACTGACTACTGCCACAGAGACCTTATCATTATAACATAACATAAACTCACGCCTATATTCCCGAAGGAGTAGTCAGAGGTGCTAGCACCCACATTTAGCCAGTTCATGTTTTAGGTCCCAAGGTAATAAGTGGCGAGCCTATTGCCATTAACCGGGCACTTATAAACCTGCGATAAATGCACACATAACTTCGAAGAGCAACGAAAAGTCATTGGTGTGTGCCATGGTAGTACCTGGGATCGAACCGAAACGAAACACTAGGCTACCATTAGGTTATCATCATTATCTTTGTAACAAAAACCGTTAAATAATATAACGTTATAATTAAATACGAACTATCTACTTAAATGGCTTAAAATCACGGTCCAGCTGAGCAATTGTGGCCATTTGACATTTATGGTGCAATATATATTTACGTCGTGAACAAAGCGACCCCTTATCTCCAAGCCCATATACGAATAGGGTTGTCACTAAAGATTTAGAGTATAATGTATACCGAGCTTTGAATAGAATGAAAACTGAGCGTGCAGTTTTTTGGACACTATTGGTGACGTCATTTTGCAACTATTAATAATAATTATAAGTCAAATTTAGATAGGAAAAAGTGAAAGCTTTGACGGGATTCGAAACCGTGATCTTTCTCTTATAGGAGGAACACTTTGACCGCTAAGCCACGAAGCCTCGCTTCGTCTGAATCATTCAAAATTCTCCTATATAACCATCTTTGGGGCGATGCTGGGACGCTACTTGCTTTTTAAAAATTTTCTTCGAATAATAATAAGGTTGAGGTGACTATAGGTATATTCCTGAGCCAGTTCTATCAAATAGAATATATCACATTGTACTGGGATAGATCTATCATTACTGGTGGGACTGTTGTAGCCAACTAGCCTGACATTCTGGTAATAGAGCGATCTGAACGCCGAACATTCATTGTTGATATCACCATTCCCCATGACGAGAATCTCGTGAAAGCTGAGATAGCAGATTATGTACTTGGATTTGGCTCACGAGATTGTCGACATGTCCTCGACCAACACATGAAGAGGCTCGGGTTAAACGGCTGAACTGAACGATGCAGAAGGCTGTGCTCTGTGCTCGTGAGGAAGTTCTTTTCTCTGGAGCCCTAACCAACTGTAGCTTGGTCCCTGTCTGTACTTTTAATATCATTATTTTTTTGTTTTTAATATTTTAATTGAAATTGTAATAGGTAAGTGTAAATATTTGTATGCATTAATTGAATATGACTATTTTAATTAGATTGAATATTTCTAAAATTGTATAACGCACTTTACAATATTACCAATCTCCTCTTTTTTCTTTCACCGTGACTAGACGCAAGGATTCTAACAGTTTTTTTTTACAAATAGTTCACCATTTTCATTATAAATAATTAATGAAATATAAATTTTTTGATTAAAAAAAATATACGAATGAATATTTTAGGTGACAACCCTGAATGCCGATGACACCACAGTGCGGGGACACACAGTAAATCAACTCCGCATTGTTCGTCAAATAATTGGCCACCGGTATTCAGTTCCGGCAATATGTGATTTGTGTGCCACATACTAGAATTACTGTTTAACCTCATTGTGTATGAAAATATTTTACAAATGAGCTAAATTATGAATCGTAATAGACGAATTATCTGTTGGAAAGCTAATTAAAAGCCTAAGTAAACTGTAGTAAGAATCTTTGAGGAAGTGAATATTACAGTTTTGATAATACTAGCAGTAATACCGCGGCTCCGCCCTTGTAGATGTTTGATCCCGTTCCCTTAACCCACTAAACTATCTCTCTACTCCTGAATCTTACTTCATTTCCATATTGTGATTCGGACCGTCAGCGTCCATTAGTATACACAGGTTACTTTGAGGGGACGTAGTAAGTCTTCCCGAAGAGCGAAACCTATGCTCGGCCTCTCTCCGTGAGTAGCGGCGCTGCCGTGACCGTATGCCGTAGACCACGATGGCAACTCCAAAATGCAGTCGATTTGACAGAAAAGAAATCTTACTTTAGTTTCATAGTGAACTTCGAACTCAGATCGTTGACTTCCATTGATATCTGTGTACTGTATCTTATAAGACAAGTGTAAATTCAAACAAACAACTAAATGTACTACAGTAAGAGATACTGTTTGAGCCATTTTAACCTGTTTATTCTGACGGACGCTGACGGTCCGAATCACACTATGAAAGTAAAATAAGATTGAAATGTACTTTTAAGGGGTGGTAGTAGTACTTCTGTTCCACCGTTTAAACATGATTGAGTAAAACATCTTCCCAAAATTTCACATTTATATTACTAGGATTGGTGTTTAACGTCACTGCTAAAATACATAATGTCACGGAACCCTACTGATTTTTCTACGATACCCACATTCAGAATTGCTGACTACTCTGAATACGAAACAACTGAAAAGTGAATGTCTGTTCTAACTATTCTTCTGAACTGGAACAATACGCGCAAAACTACAATTACCCTCTCGAATATTTCGACAAAAGCTTTTACCCCACGCGCGGCAAATTTGTCGCGACGTACCGTTCAGAAACGGCGGTATTGCCACGTTTATTATCTACTTAAGAGTATAATTCGTTCAGAAATGACTTCTCTACGTTCAGCGGCCTCTTTATTTTTCATTTGCGAAGAAATGAAAGTGTCAAATGTTTTTGGTTTTGCTTTAACGTCGCCATTTTGACGTTTTTGTTGTGAGTCTTAAAGTTGTTATATCACGAAATCGTGTGGATGAAATTGTGAAAATTGAAATTCAAACACTTTTTTAAACCTCTTTTTAGAGCAGACGGGCGGCCATTACGTTTTATGTTAGTTGAGTTTGCATTTGATGATCGCGAATTCGTTTTACTATATTGAGGAATGCTTGAATTTTAATGAGGTGTTTTGTTGACTGGATTTTCCATTAAAAACAATATAATCTACGTTTTCGACGTTATTTGAAACTTGGAAGTTTGTATAGTGCGATGTGTACCTGGGCTTGCTGCTTTCTAATTAAATTATTACTTCAAAAGAGGTATTTTTCTGCGTAATATCTCTCAATATGGCATTTTACTGCGTAAAATATTTCAATATAGCATTTTTATGCGTAAAATCTTTCAATATAGCATTTTTCTGTGAGTTTTAGTAAAAGTGATTCAAATTTCGAACATATTAATGTTAGGTATTAAAGTAGAAGTGTGGCGTACACCCCACCTTGTTGTGTGTTTTTTCGCAACGAAGGACAAATTTGACAATATGAACCTAATTGTAAGAAGTTAAAGTTTTAAATTACTTTGAAAATCATTGACATACGTCTAAACTTTTTCGTAATTATTCAAGCTTGTTCGCTTCAAAGTATGAAAGGTCATTTTTTTTTTCATCTAAAGCAAAGTAATCTCTATTTTGAACGGTTAAGGTATGTTTTCGTTTGGTGGTACGTATCTATCTAAATAATCTCTACATTGTTAAATATTTTACGACATTTGACATCAGCCCATAATTTTTTACCTCACCACCTCATTAGACTTCGGTCAAATTGTCCCAAAATGTCCAAACGCGACAGTAACCATAATTTTACATTTCGTCGGACTAACCTTTGGCTGTTGGATGTGTGAAAGCGATTTATGGAGGTCGGGAAGGTAACGTGTTGAGGTTTCGCCTCTTATTTATTAAATTATTGTTTTTTGTGTGTTTGTTTATTGATTTTGTTGTCTCAGTGAATTTTCGGTTAGTGATTTTCTCATAAATAGGCATAGAATTAATGTTTAAGGCGTGGCTCCCGAAACTCTTTTTGAATCGTATGAAAGTTGATCATGTGCAACTACGATGTCATACGTAAGAGATATTGACACACGTCCATATGCCACGGTAACTACTTTCCATCAAGTGAGCCATGTGCTTGTCTGCTACTTAAGACCACTTAGGTAGCAGACAAGCACATCTTTTATACCAATAAAAAACTATCAAAATGCTTTAAAATTAACTCAGCTACAAGGTTCGGATGCAAATGGGAGAAATGGTGACTATGAATGTTTAAGGAAACTTCATCAAAAAGGGCCTTAGAATGTTTTTACAGGATCAGTGCCACAAGTGTGACGTGACATGTTCATACCACGGTAACGACTTTTTGTCACCTAAGTTATTTATATAAAACAATCTTTCATCACTTCTATTTTGACATACATCACCTGGTTCATCAACGTTCATTAATGTATATTTTTTTAGCTAAATCTGTTCATTGGCTAAATAATTTACTTTAACTGTAGGAAACTAATTTTATTCTCAAATCTAAAAACAGATCATATATTTTTAGTACTCACATGTTTACAGAGTACCTTCAGAACCATGGATCCATTTGTTTGTGTTACCATTCAGCACTCATGTATTTTTATGGTCCAAGGAAATGTATTCATGAATTTCTCCAAGAGATTACATGTTTATATAAAAAATATGTATAACATAATAAAGGAATTAATGCGTGCACGAAAACGAAATATCTACATATTTATGGGTATAAAAATATTTGATGACTTGACGCGCTGGTAAGCACATCGATGTCGTAAATGTAACGGCTTTTTTATGTCGTGTTATCTATGCATACGGGATCTACGGGAGTGTCCGGATTTTCCCGACGCGCACATTGTATTATGGTTACCCTACCTAATTCTAGAGATGTGCCATTCGCGGTAGTATATTAAATTCTTTAGAGTATACAAATGTGGAGTGTTCTGCAGTAGGCTTCAAATATGTTTTATTTGATTCGATTTACAGGTAATTGCTAAGCCCGGGAAGGTTACCTAAGAGGGGTTCCCATTATAAAAAAATATGTTTCAAGCCTTGTGTCAGATATTCGTTTCCTTGTGTTAACACTATTTCACGAAGATACATAACGCAAATTGCAAATATTGTCCAACGGTGACCAGATGTCTTACCACCACCTCTTAAAAGTTCTTCAAGAAGGGCAAGGTTTCAACAGGGTAGGCAGGACGTGTGTGACGCCCCTTGTGTTGCAAACGTCCATAAGCCACGGTGACCGCTTCCCAGCAGCTGGGCCGTGTGCTTGTCTGCCACCTAAGTGGTATAAAAAGAACTCGCTATCTCCGAAATAGCAATTAAAAATACCGTACCGTGGGTCATATAAGCTTTTAAATAAACTTAAAGTAAAGAATGGTTCTATGTATAAAAATTTATATATTTACAAAAAAAATGTATCCAAGTATGTTTATCCGATTTCTAGAATCCATAGGTGACGTCGTTGTGTCTTAGAAAAAAAAAGATTTAAAAAAAAATGTGGGGAAATCAAATTGCACTCGTGCGAAATCGGGGCGGAGTTAGTGTGTGTTATCGCACAATTTTCGCTCTCAACCCCTCAGTGTGAAATTTTTGGACGCATTAGAGCGATAGCCATAAAAATTTATTTACGAGTACCATATGAATGAGTTCTTTTTATTATGTTAATTTTGTGGCGGAGGTTCGACGGTGTATTGTAAGGCCCGCTAATTTACGGTCCTAGCGCGGCCATTGACGGAGATGTTTCGACCACACTATGCCCCAAGCCGTAAATATCCTCCGAATGCCCATACGCAATTTGGGTTACTGTCAAACGGGGTTCTAGCTAATAGACGATGTAATTTGTACCCTGAGATTAAGTAGTGTTACATTCTATTGAGATGGGTATAGTTTTATGTATTTTGATTTTTGGTTTACTGCTGTGTGTTTTGTTGTGGTTCTGTCAAAAGGTACATACTACATACCTATGCCGTAGGTAGTGTATTAAACACCCACATTTGGGCCCCACGTAATAGGGGGCGAGCCTATTGCCGCTAATCGGGCACTTTATTACAAAAATGAGTATACCGAAAATAAATTCCCAACCAAAAATGTAGCAGTTAAATAAATTTGGGAAAAAAATTTGACCCGATTCCTTGCTATACGGTGTAAATCGTAAGGAAATATTAAGTGCTTAGCCGCACGTCTTGGAGAGTATTAGACTTAAATAATAAACGCTAAAATATATTGATGTTAATTGATTTAAACACTACCGACCCCTTTCTTTGAGTTGCAAATGAACATTTTCGCAAAATATGCCTTGTTTTTTAAAAGAGCTTAACTATAAATTGTTCAAATGATGAAAGGCGGCCGGCCCCTCGTAAATGGGGCATGGACGATGGGCAGAACCTTTTAGTACCCACGTTTTATAGCCGAGATTAAAACAAATACCTACAAATGGTAACAGAAGTACTAGGACTACTTAAAGCTCTTTGAGCGCATTGTACCGAGCACAAATTTCTTTGTAATGTTATACAAAATAAAACTAAAGGCTAAATGACTATAAATGGCCTTTTAACATTGATGCGTAATGAGAGGAAAATATACTTAATTTCTTATACCGTTAAGAGGGTTGTTAAAAGTAAACTCGGATATTTAGAGATGTTTGTTTTTTCGTTCGGATACAACGTCTTTATTTTGGAATAATGTCGTTTTTTTTTCTTGCTATACGAGAAAACAATATTTGACTTGGAAATTGAAACCCTCGGGGATGATTTAAAAAAAAACATATGTACAGTCGCTGTTGGAAGTTGATAAACATTATTGAAATTAGAAATTATAATGCACAGTATTTTTTTTAATTCATTTAATCAATTAAATAGCCTATAACATCCTACCGAGGGACAAAGGCCTTTTCTAATGTTGGAAGGTTGTTTGTTGGCCCGTGGAAGCAGTAGTACGATGTACGAGGTAGGACATGACGATATCTTCCGCCCTAATTGAGCAGTCCGACTAGGGAAGTACCCCCGCCTTACAGAATACTGCCAATAATAACCTTGTGTTGTGTTTCCGGCGGTGAGGTGGTAACCGAGAAACCCTTCTTTGTCTGCACTGACAGCACAGAGACTCTCTTAACCGTCTCCCCAGTTTTAACCCCGTTCTCACAACATTTTTCACATCTTCTCCGCACCAGTTAGTTGTAGTATGATGTTATATACATATAAATTTTCCTCTTCAATCACTCTATATATTAGTAGTATTTTACCGTCTCTACTATGGTGAATGTTCTGATGAGCTCTTCCAATTAATCCCACCCTCCCCTTTCCTACACACGACAACACGTGCAGAGCTTAGATGTCACCCGCATACGGTGCAGAGTATTCCATCAAGAACCAAGCGGTTCAGTGAGTCTTTTCTCTGCCGCACCATTAAGTCCTGGAATTCCTTACCGGCGCACATGTTTCTTCTTCCTACAGTCCCGGGTCCTTTAAGTGGGGCGTGAAAAAGCATCTGATGAAGCCGTCAAGCTAAGCGGCACTATTGTAGCACTGTACGTGTTTGCAATGGTCACCTTCTTTCATGATTTGCCTTCAGCTTAACATGAGGCGAGGTGAAGTCAAATTGACGTGCCATAAATATAAAAAAATAATTATAAAGTACCGCAATAAAATCTGTTACGTAGTTTTAAAGATTTAAGCAAATACATAGGGATATAGGGATAGAGAAAGCGACTTTGTTTTATACTATGCAGTGATTATGTATTACTTTTATAAAACCCAAATCTACTTATAATTATTTTAACAAGATAGAATCTCTCCCCTGGCGTCACCATAGAGATATCGGAAAAATCGTACGAGGAAAAAACAGAAACAAAAATGAAAATGACACTAATTATCCCTTATCTCGTGTTACGACGATTTCTCTGGAAACATATTATTATCTGACCCGCCTCATGACTGGCGGCAATTAATTTTTCTAGAAGAAGTAAAGCGAAAGGTCGATTCGAGACAACATTTTGTAAATAAATTGGGCTCGAATGATTTCCATCCACGTGTCGTATTTCGTTTGTTGAATTTCGTTATTTTTTTTGCTTGGGTAGGCTTAGGTAAATTGGGTCGAATATCTGTACACGTGTTATATTTTGTTGTATTGCTTTTTTCCTGTTATGGATGTAATTTAATAATGTCAAAATTGTTTTTTTTTCTGTGTTTTGTGATATCTGGGGGCTGTATGGGGGACATCATGGTTCCCACATTAGGGGAAAGGAGTCATCTCAAAGAGATGTCCCCGGGTCTGCCGGGGTGCGAAAGATATGTCTTGGATAATCTCACCTTCGGCAATCAAAGACTCCTAAAAGGTGCGTTTTAGTCTGTTCGAGTCCGACATAATCACCTCCACTGACTTTGGTGGGGGCGGTATCCGAGGGGAAAAAAAGTATTTTGTGTTAATAATTTCTAAGATTTTGAAAATTACCAAAATATTGAATATAACTCGTGTCATTTGTAAATCAATTGTGAAAAAACCTGCATGCTTTTTTGCCTTGAATGTCAAAGATGTTTCCTAATGGGACAAAACTAGTCCCACTCGCTTTCCTAAGATACATTCCTGCTCTTGTATATGTATCAGGTAAAGTTTAATTGTCTTGAAACCTCTTATATGAATCACAAGTAATAATCCCTACGAACAGTGGGCCTCAAAAGTTCCTAGACAATTTGAATCTAACATACATGGCACTACAGAACTATTAGTCTTAGAAGCTACTGGATAATAAATTTACCCATTAATGTAATTAAGCTTAGGGTACTACTTACATGAGTTTACTTATTTTCTTATAAAAAACAAGACATCGATCGACCTGCCACAGTATTTCCCTGCCGGACTTTTCACCATTGTTCTACTTTTTGTTATACTAGTATAACAAGCAGGAAAAAAAAATTCCTAGCCGTGGTTTTCCCAAGCGACTACAATATGGGGTTGTTCAAGAAAGGCATTAGAAGGTTTCTACAGGGTAGGCAGCACAAGTGTTGCAAACGTCCATAGGCCACAGTGACCGCTTCCCATCAGGTGGGCCGTGTGCTTGTCTGCCACCTAAGTGGTATAAAAAAGTAAAGTGTCTACGAATTTTTGGAGCCCACTGTACATAATAATAAGTATGCTACCAAAAAACGAATAATATATCTGTTAGCTGTCAAAATATTCGAATCTACAAAAAATTCCATCTGATTTCATAAATATCACATTAAACCAATACATTCCGCTCCACCAACCGTCGAATAAAATGTTTGCCATCGAATTCTTATACGTTTTTTATTGGGAAACAGTCCCCTGTAATATGTAATCAAACAAATTTAATAGCACATTATTAGGGACCAAGTGGTTTTATTCGATTTATTCGATTCAGACGTCAAGGCTCGCCGCACACGCGTCGCATCTCTACACAAATATTTTGAACCAATTTAATAAAATACGCTAGGCCATTAGTACGCGCGGGAACGGCCGCGGCACGGATTGGGGCGTGTTAATGTTCGAATTTTAAATTTGGTGGCCATTTTGAATTCAATTTATACGAAGAAATTTTTTTTTTTCTAATGTGCCTGTTACTATTTTTTGGAGTTTGATTAAGCATTATATCATCATTCCCTGAACCTTTTCCCAAATCAGTTGGGGTCGGCCTTCCAGTCTAACTGTGATGCAGCTGAACTTCGATATTTTCCGTGAAGCGACTGCCATCTGATCTCCACAACCAATGGTCTAGTGACCAATGGCGATATCGAAGTAACGAATTAGACTGGTTGGACTTTTGAGGGCTCCAACTACCCGTAACGACTGCCATAAATGTTTGTATGGCAACCGGGACCGACGACGGCTTAACGTGCTCTCCGAGGCACGACCAGACCAGTGCAAACAGCTATATTCATGCATACAACTTTATGCACTGAGCGGGGATCGAACCCGCGCGCCCCGTGCGTAGCAATCGCGTGCACTACCGCCACGCCACGGAGGCTGATTAAGCATTATATTTTTTTTAATAAATTTTAGTTCATTTATATAATAAGGTAAAGCTTTATTCTAGATACTATTTTGACTTAAGCAATATGTCGCTCTGGCTGGTCCTGATCATATAGCCTCCCAACATTTGAAGAGGCCTAGACAGAGACTGTTATGGAAACCCGTAACATGATTATGATTATGTCGGAGACGAACCGACCAAAACGCACGCCGTCCATGGATCCTTGATTGCTGGAGGTGAGATTATACAAGACATATCTCTCGCACCCCGGCAGGCCCGGGGACATCTCTGTTGAGATGACCCTCTTCCCTACATGTGGGGTCCATGGTGTCCCCAACCAGCCCCTGGGTATGGTGTGGCATTTTGTGTCATCACCGTGGCCTGCTTCTGCTAGGGTGACAGGCGGCTCCACCCGTCACCCCCAGGCCCGCGCTCATGGGGGACGGGGGTCATTCTGCGGGGGATGTTAGACCGCTGACTGTTAATATAATTCTCCACTCTTGATTAGAACCCCTCTCCCCTTCCTCGGCCCCAATTCATTCTAAATGGCGAAAGATATTTTCTTAATCTATATAATTATATTCATTAGCTATTGAAGCAATAGTTAGTTCAAATAAACATAAAATTGCCGATCCGAATTGCTTCCCGTCTTTTATCACAATTCAATAGGCAATACGCAACGAGCTAGTTTATCGCGACCCTTTAATTATATTGTTATGGCTCTTCCACACATTTGGCTAACGGTTACGAACATTTATATCGTAACCAAATTTGACTCGTGCAAAAAATGTAATGGTGTTTGTTGTTTTGTTTCTAAAGCACGTCATAACGACTGTATTCCGTATACACAATCGGTGCGTTGTGAACTCTGTAGGGTCATAGACGACCGCGCGGCGCTAAAAAATACAGTTTCCGCTATGCGGTGGCAGGTATTTTCAAAGGTTTTCCTATGAGTATGAAAGAGATAACGAAATATTCGTGAATATGTTTTAAAACAGGACTTAAATTACAAAAAATACTTAAAATACTTATGGCAAAATAGTGGTCAAAAATAAAGTAAATTCCCGTCAACATTATAAATTATTATTTTAACCAATACTTTACTAGTGCTTTATAATATGCCCTAAAGAATGTTTATTACAGGAGTTAGGATTACTACTCCTCTAGTAACCAAACGTGTATAGACAGCATTACTTTTATTAATGTTACAGTCTCTATGAACAATAAAATATAGCCCTTTGTGATTCTATTATGTTTTATACTTACACTAGCTGACCCACGCAACTTCGTTTGCGACACCCCGTTTTTGTAACATTTTTCACTTCTGCTCCGCACCAGTTGGTTGTAGCATGATGTTATATACATATAAACCTTTCTCTTTAATCACTCTGTCTATTAAACAAAACCGCATCTAAATCCGTTCCGTAGTTTTAAAGATTTAAGCGTACAAAGGGACATAGGGACATAGAACGCGACTTTGTTTTATACTATGTAGTGATTTTCACTATCACTACATAGTATAAAATAAAGTCGCGTTTTCTGTCCCTATTTTTCTTGTCCCTTTGTATGCTTAAATCTTTAGAGTTACGCAACGGATTTTGATGCGGTTTGTTTCAATAGATAGAATGGTTAAAGAGGAAGGTTTTTATGTATATAACATCATGCTACGACTAACAGGTGCTGAGCAGGAATGAAAAATGTTGCAAAAACGGGGTGACGCAGACGAAGTCGCGCGGGTCAGCTAGTAATTTTATATAACTGTTTGTAATACGTACAAGATTATCATTCTCTAATCTTTGTGTGTATATCAGCTATATAGCGTTTATCATTTGTTAGAAGTTTATAGTAATAAATTATGTAAATCTGTAGGATTATCTCTTTGGGACGTAAACTTGTTGTTTAAGAGTAAACAATGGCGATAGTGTGGGTGGGCGCTGCCGGATTATCGCTGTATGTTAATAAAAAAATAGCTATGTACCGTACGACTCTATCAGAAACACGTCCATGCAAACCCCTTTTTTATAACACTTGGGCAGTAGACAAGCACACAGCCCGCCTGATGGAAAGTGGTTACCGTGGCCTATTGGCGTTTCCAAGAGGGGGAGGAGGGTTGAAGGTTAAGAAACTTTCTGTGCTTCTTCTGGGCAGAAGACAAAGCAAGGTTTCGTACCATCGCCCTCAGTCTTCCAAACCTCTCCAGTGTGCTTTGACTACCCTACTTACCGCCCGAAACACAACACTGCTCAATTAGGACGAAATCCTACCTTCGTTTTATATTACATTTACCTCGGGTAAGCTTCAGTAAGTAAGTAAGTAAGGGTAACGGAGGTAGGACACGACGGTATCTCCCGTCCGAAATGAGCTGTCCAACTGGGGAAGTACCTCCGCCCTACAGAAGACCGCGTTCATAATAACCATCGTGTTGTGTTCCCGCCGGTAAGTAGGGTAGCCAGAGCTGCTTGTCTGCCACCTACGTAGTATAAAAAAAAAAAAAAAAAAAGCTCACTATACCCCTCCTTCCCCTCCCCTTCCTAGCCTCCCCACCCCTTCCCAGCTCTCCCCCTTTCCCTTCAGGGTGGGCAGCGCGTGTGTGACACCCTTAGTGTTGCACATGTTCATAGGCCACGGTGGCCGCTTTCCATCAGGTGGGCCGTGTGCTTGTCTGCCACCTACGTAGTATAAAAAAAACACCAAAATGAGGGTAGTATGAAATAATTGTAACTATTGGTCCTTCGAACATCTAACCTTGTCAGTTTCCAACGCCGATATGTCACATTTATCCCATGAGATTATTGTCGCGATATTCATGATTTACAACCTACGAGGGGACCCACAGCAGATTAAACGCTGAGTTAGTATCCACTGTTTTTGTGGACGGATATATTAAAGGAATCTTTTGTGTTATCTGTTGGTCCTTCGAGCCTTGCGTTGTAAGTTATTTACAACATTTTTATTACATAACATAACATAAACTCACGCCTTTATCCCCGAAGGGATAGGCAGAGGTGCTAGCACCCACATTTCGCCAGTTTATGTTTAAGTCCCAATGTTATAGGTGGCGAGCCTATTGCCATTAACCGGGCACTTCTAAACCTGCGATAAATACACACATAACTTCGAAAAGCATCGAAAAGTCATTGGTGTGTGCTATGGTAAACCTGGGATCGAATCCGAGACCTCGTCTCAGCAGTCCATTACCCATACCACTAGGCTACCGCGGTTTTACATTTTTATTATGCAATTGCCAAAAAATGGTGTAATGTTTTAAAGTTAAAACATTGTTTGTCATAAATGAATAAATAAATAAAAAAAGGCATAAAACAAAGTCGCTGTCCTCTATCTGTCTATATGTATGCTTAGATCTTTAAAACTATGCAACGTATTTTGATGCGATTTATATGTATATAACATCATGCTACGACCAATAGGTGCGGAACAGGAATGAAAAATGTTGCATGAACTTTAACTTCTTGCAATAAGAATCATATTGTCGAATTTGTCCTTCGTTGCGTAAATACGCAATGACACATGTACCCCGTCTACTTGACACTTCCACTTATTTTTTGCTTTCCATGGTTTACATACATAGTTAAAAGAAAATTAAGGCTCATTTGCTCCAACTGCCTGTTAAAGTTAAGGTTTCCGTCAAATTTAACAGTAACATAGATTCTAATGGTTTGGCTAAATGTGTTGCACCTGAGTATTTAGTAGCTCTGTTATAGTTATCTTCTCGACAGAATATGACGTTTGACGTGGCCGGTTATAGTTAGCGTCAAGTTATGATGTCATTTTAACAATTGTCAAAATGGTGTAACCTGTAAAATACCTGACCGGTACTTTAACTGCACTGTTAATGTCAAAGTACGATCGTGCAACCCAGGCTAAATGTCAAAATGCTACTACAAATTGACCAGTTTGTGTACACAATCTGTACAATACACATTGGGTTGATGAAAAGTAAACACTGGCCACTTTCTAATGCCTACAATCAAATGGCCTGACTATGTTTTTCCCTTCGCGAATAGCCTAGTTTATCTTTTCATATTTTCTATGTCTTTTTTTTTCATAGTAGCCTGCCAAATCATAGAGGGTAGCAACCATAGACATTAATATTATTAGCGTAAATAAAAATAGACTCTTTTCTTAAGTAAATAAGTAAGTGTAGGTTTTCTTTTTATGGAAATAAAATATTCAATTTCTTTTCGATTTACGCCGCATAGCAAGGAATCGGGTCGATTTTTTTTCGAAATTTATTTAGCAGCTACATTTTCGGTTAGGAATATTTTTTTGGCATACCCATTTTTTTTTTTCAAAATACTCGATTGGTGGCTATTGGCTCGCAAATCAAATCAAAATCAAATCAAATAAAAAATCATTTATTCTGCATAGACCAGTAAACGGCACTTACAAAACGTCAATATCAACAATATTTCATCAAATGCAAATGGACCACCGGTTCGAAACGCGGCCCCGACCTGTGAAGACTCCGGCAAGAAACTCAGCGGGCTTTTCTTTTTTTTTGGTCTATTTACAATAGTTTACTTAGTCTAGATACAAAATTTAGCTGAGTAGCAAGTGGAGTGAACAGCTCATTTCCAGGCTTGTTTATCATCCAAATTACGTGGGACGCTCCCTATTACGTGGGACCAAAAATCATAGTTAGCGGAATGTGGATGTTTAATACACCTCCGCCTACCCCTTCGGCGATTACGGGCGTGAGCATATTAGTATGTAAATATTTAACAGAAATGTTACATCTATATAAATTGCGAAATATATTACTAAGCGCAAATCTCGAAGACGGCTTGACCAATTCGAGTAATTCTTTGCTATTTGTTCTTTGAAATCTACACTTGGTTTATATGGAGCAACGAAAACAGGATCACAAGTCCACACGGGCGGAGCCACTGTCAACAGTGTGTTCTATACACTTATGCTTTTATGATTTCCGCTTAGTACGACGCTTTCAATGTCGTTATAAGCGGATTATACTGTTCGATAAAATCAAATCGATATTTTGGGCCCACCTTATTGCAATATCGATAGAATCGCTGTATTTAGTACATCACTAGTTGTAGCTTCAGAGAGGATTTGACCTCAATATAATAAGCACGTCACCATTTTCCAGCTCACAGAGCTAGAATAGAATTTAGCTTTACACATAAGCCAACAGTAATTTAGTATAAGTTCGGAAGTATGATGTCTTTCTCAATATTTTTGGATAAACGTATCTAATACATACATTATAATCCACGCTTGTAAGGTTAGGCACAGGTAAATTAACACCCATATTTCTCCAATCATTGTACATATTCTGTTTCACGTAATAGAAGTTGAACCTATTTCCGAATTCCTTGCACTATTGTGACTCAAGTCACGCTTCTGACGCTGAGCCTTGTGAAAAATGTCCACGGATACTCCTCGCCAGAGCCGGTTGGGGAGGTTATATCGGATTCGAACCGACTCACGTGTTTCCTTCTTCCTACAGTCCCGGTTCCTTTAAGCGGGGCGTGAAAAAGCATCTGATGAGGCCGTCAAGCTGAGCGCCACCGTTGTAGCACTGTATGTGTTTGCAATGGTGACCCTCTTTCATGAGACTTTGCCTTCAGCTTAACATCATAAATATATATAATATAATATAAACCTGCGATAAATACACACATAACTTCGAAAAGCATCGCAGTCATTGGTGTGTGCCATGGTAGCTCAGCAGTCCATTACCCATACAACTAGGCTACCGCGATCTTTTTTTATTTTTTTTATTACAAAATTGAACATACACTTTGTTACTTTTTTAAATTTGAATATTATTATGTATGTGTGTATGTATGTATCCCTTCCTGTTTCCACTGGGTTTAGGTTCGAATCTGATTTTGGTCAAATTGAGTTATGTTAACGCGATCAGGCAAGGGACGCGAATCTGGCTTAGCCTGCGGCTACACCCGCGTCAATGCAATCAAATATGTATGTATGTATATACCTCTTTAGACTTATTTTTAACAACTATGCCCTGCGGCTTCACTCATCATGTTGTTCTCTCCATACCTTTACAGTTATTCTCGTTTTTGCTCGTCTTTTTCACTAAGAAACAAGTTGTTATGTTTGATACAAAACTAAGTGAAGAGTTTAAAAAAAACTTGTTTTATTACTTGTTTTATACATGTATTGAGACTCAATACATGTTTATTTATGTTGACACTGAAGTTTGCGACATATTGCAACTTGTCAAATACATGTTTCGAACCTTAGTGAAAACGAAGGGGTAAGGGTTGTTTGTAGCCTGATATATTCGATACCCTGTATCCTGTACCCTGTATCCCTGTCTCGTATCTTTCTCCAAGAGGTGGCGGAATCATCTGCAGTAGAACATGTTCTACAGTTGGAAAGAGGGCGCTAACAACTCCTCCGTGCAACTCTGGCTGGAGAAACTGGATCAACGGTGGGGCCCCAAGAGCGCAGCTTGTTTCTTCGGCTATCAAATCCAAAAATAATTTTTCAAGTGTCATTTGTAGTTTCAGAGATGAGCGCCTTCAAACAAACTGTTTAAGTTTATTATTGCTATAGATATAATGTAACTCATGTTTCTTTCCAATATGGTGTTTTTGAAAATAATTTTTGTAATTGGCACAGTAGTTTTTGAGTTTATCCATTACAAACACACACATTAAAATATTATGTTCCCTCTTCATAATTATTATCATTTAATATTGTTTTTTTTTTGTTTTAGGTATGTAATGTACTACCGGCTATGATTAAGGTATAGTATAGCTTATCATGCTTTCAGTACGAGACCTCTGTCATAAATTAAAAAAAAATTCGAATCAATTTTGAAGGTCATTACCGAGGTTAACCGTGCGCTGCCGATCGATGCGAGGCCCATCGCCGAGCGCGGCCGACCCGAAACGTCCGCGCACGTCGCCCGACGCGTAACAAACGTAATTCACCAACGGCTGTAATTGTGAACGTGAACAACTAATGGTCGGCCGAGACCCTGCTTAATGGCCCGTACCGCTTTCATTACCAACCGCTTGCCCGATGCCAAAATTTTTAATCTGAAAAAGTACTACGGGAAATTCAAGCCCGCCCTTCAACGTTGGATCTCGCACTCCTTAAGTGCCTCGGTATTTTCGCTCATAATGGACCTTAAACAGCTTTTAAAAGATCGTTTAGTGTTTCATTCGTTGGCGTTAACGATGTAGAAACGATAAGTTTTAGACGTGGAATAAACATGATACCGTGTCATTAGAGGCGCGGCTGTCGAGTGTTGGTTGTACAGCACTTACAACCCTCCGCTCGCCGGTATCGAGCGATGCTCACCGCGACCCCGACAGTGCACGTATGTAAATAACTACCAATGTTTAACTACGCAGCTCTTGCTGAGAGATTTCCATATCACGTTCTTTTTTTATTTTTCACAGCCGTGTTGAGCGCATGAAGCGTTTTTCGATAATAGTGTGGGGTATGAATTCAAATAATTAACCGATTTCAGGAGTAGAGGGTTTTCAATTTGATGAAATATTTTTTTATGTTTGACGACCAAACTTTGTCACGTTGACTGATTTCAATAGTTTCTTTTTTATAGGTATTTTAGATCAATATACGTTTTCTAACGAGCTGATTACATTCACTTTTAACTATATATTATATTATTATAACTTCTGCCACTGTAACGAGGATCATTCCATTTATTTCCGTGCAATAGGACAATTCTCTATGCAACAGTAAATAAAATATAGTTAGAAAAACACTTGATTGACACACGTTTTTGGAGTATATATATACTCGTACAAACGTGAATATATAATGTAGTTACTACTGCCATTCATATTTTGATGAAAACAAGCTTATTACATCGCCATTATCACGATTTAAATTCACGTTTTGTTCGCGGGGTAAATATCTCCCCCTGTTCGCTTCAAGTGGAGTGTTGTTTGTGCAGTGAATGTCTAGGCGTTCAGACACTGGGTACTTCAGGCCCCCGGATCGCAAACACTGCGATGTACCCGGCAATGACGGGTTAAGTGAAATACCACTATTTGTGTTTCGTTATACGCGCTGTACTTACATAATGGGGAGTTTAGTAAACTTTATGTTTGTGACAGATGAATGTTTTTGCTGTAAGAGAATTATATTATTAGACCGCGGTAGCCTAGTGGTATGGGTAATGGACTGCTGAGACGAGGTCTCGGGTTCGATCCCAGGTTTACCATGGCACACACCAATGACTGCGATGCTTTTCGAAGTTATGTGTGTATTTATCGCAGGTTTATAAGAGCCCGGTTAATGGCAATAGGCTCGCCACCTATTACATTGGAACCTAAATATAAACTGGCGAAATGTGGGTGCTAGCACCTCTGCCTACCCCGTCGGGGATATAGGCGTGATACTATACTATACTATACTATACTAGAATTATTTTCGTTTTTTTTAAATCACTAAGGTGGCAGACAAGCACACAGTCTGCTTGATAGAAAGTAATTACCGTGACCTATGGACGTTTGCAATGCAACGCCAGTGGTGTCATACTCGTGCAGCCGAGAGAAGGGTAAAACGTTTAAAGAGTTTCTGTGCTGTCAGTGCAGAAGACAAAGCAAGGCTTCATACTACCACAGAATAGTATCAACACCTCCTCCGTGAGCTCTGGCTGCTCACCGCCGGAAACACAACACAAGGTTATTATTAACCGCGGTATTCTGTAGGACGGAGGTACTTCCCCAGTCGGACTGCTCAATTAGGATAGGAGATACCACCCTAATTGATTAATTTGATTGTTTTTATAATGTTGTAGATTAGATAATGATATACTACGACTATTGATTGAATATATACCTAAATAAAAAAAACATATCCTACCTCCTTTTTAACTGACTATAAAAATAGTAAGTAATTATTTTATGCGAATCTTTTACCTCATCTCTCAGTCTCTTTCTCGTCTTTCTCTTTTCTCTTACATACGTCATTGCGAACGCTTATTTTATTGCCATTCTTAGAACCTTATTTGCGTCCTGGATTTTGTGTCAAATTGACTGTATCTTCGCCTAATGGTAAGCTGAGTATACCGTCCAAAGATCCAAAGAAACACAGAACCCACCACTTTCGTCCCAGTAGGTTAAAAACACGTACAAACTCTCCATCGACAATTCACCACCCGCCACGAACACATCAAACTTTAATGATATCGATTCAGAACTTTCCCCAGAGAACTTGTAACTTCGCTAATTACCGGGATGTCTCTGTCTAACACGGTACGATTAGAGGGAGACAACAATATCCCGGTATATGACGGAGCTATCAGCTTTCCGCGCCATTACCTACGATGCATCTGTGTCTCCATCGTCGCCTTAATATTGTTTCATATTTCATGTTATATGCCTCCGAGTGTAGGAGGGACCACAGAGTCACTACATAGTACAAAATAAAGTCGCGTTCTCTGTCCCTATGTCACTTTGTATGCTTAAATCTTTAAAACTACACAACGGATTTCGATGCGGTTTATTTTAATAGATAGAGTGATTAAAGAGGAAGGTCTAATGTATATAACATCATGCTACAGCCAACTGGTGCGGAGCATAAGTGAAAAATGTTGCAAAATCGGGGTGACGCAGACGAAGTTGCGCGGGTCAGCTAGTAGATAATACAACGTTACTTTGTACATACTCTTCTGTGTAGAAGGCAATTGAAAAGTTACATTTTGTTTTTTTTTTAAATTAAGCCTTGACCTAATATTAAAAAAAACTGATCTCAATATTTTACATGTCAATCTAAGATCTCAATAATAATATTGAGATCTTAGATTCATGACAGACAGATATGGTCATTTACATATTCACTGTTAAATATCGGTTGCTCAATGAAATCAACAAACATGGTAAATATCCCGATAGATTTAACAGTGAATATGTAAATGACCATGTCAATCTAAGATCTCAAAATTATTATTTGTTCTTGAAAACTGTGTTATAGTAGCCACACATGTTACGCTTGCGCAAATTTAGACTTGTACAAATATAATGGACCCTTACAATCAAATTGGCGATATCGAAGTTCTGTAATTAGGCTAGTCGCACTTTTGTGGGCTGCAACTACCCGTAACGACTGTCATAGATGTTTGTTGAGCAGTCGGGATCGATGGCTTAATGTGCTCTCCGAGGCACGACCAGACCAGTACAAATATTTTGTACAGAGCGGGATTTAAACCCGCGCTTCCTACGTAGTAGTCGCATTCACTACCACCACGCCACACCTCCACATAGTTTATAATAGTACCAATACTTAGTACCCTTACTTTAGTTAACCCCACACTGCCGGTCAATACCCGTGAACAACCCGAATGTGCTCATTAACCCTTTAAGTGAATACTTAACTAAATCCAGTGCGATTTGCATGAGAATGAGAATTTGACGTTAGCCTGTTGTGTTCTTGTTTTAATTTAACGTGTTAGTGCACGAGTGATAGTGAAATAGTGTTAGTGGCAATGTGCTTTTTACACTAAAATAATGACGTGCAAAATGAGGACATATCATCTAATACTTATATAAAAATTTCCATGTCACAATGTTAGTTACCGCACTCCTCCGAAACGGCTTTACCGATTTTTACCAAATTTTATATGCGTATTCAGTAGGTCTGAGAATCGGCTACTATCTATTTTCCATACCCCTAAGTGATAAGGGTTGTTCACCCTTAAAATTTATAAGGCAAAATAACGTTTGCCGGGACAGCTAGTATTATAATACCTATATATTACATTTACAGGGCCAGGCCAGAGACAATTAATTCAATACAATATGACATTCTTCAAGAAGGGCATTACAATATAACAATCCTCGTGGTGCAAAGGTCTATAGAACACAGTAACCACGTTCCATCAGGTGTACCGTGGGTTCGTCTGCCACCTAAGTGGTATAAAAATAAATTTATACCAAATAATTGTTAGCAAATAATAAACATGTATTTCATTTTTTTAAATGCCAATATGAGCTTTTTAAATCACTCAGACAGATAAGCACACGGCCTCACCCATTGCAAAGTGGTTACTATGACATGTGGACGTTTGGAACACTAGGGGTGACACACTCGTGCTATCGACCCTATAGAAACCCTCTAATACCCTCCTTGAAAAGCTCTGGTTTGACAGCCATTAAATTGTTGACCATAACTTTTTTGTAGGCCTGTCGGTCTCAAACCGATCAGTACTTCTTCAATTCAGTTCTATACAAAGAGATCATTGTTTACAACAGTATGTAGCATATAAAAAAGGGGAGGCCGATTGTGGCGTATAAAAGGGGTATAAGTACTCTTGGAGTTGAAAGAATATAAAAGTTTACAAGTATAAGCTACAATGAATCTAAGTTTTAAAATAGTGCTATCGGATAGTACTCTCGGTAGGTCAGCACTGAACCATTGGTTCAAGGACCTCTTAGAAGTTTGTAAGTATAATCTGACCATGGGTACCTCGGGAATGTTAATGAAAGATATCACTGACAAGTATATATAGTTTATATTATTAAACGAATACTGTTAACAATGGTGGACCTTATGTCTAGTTAATCTATATATTGTCCATCTCATCGGGGATGCACAGCACTCACGAAATATAGCCTCGGTGGCAAACGAACACACGCGACGCGGACGAATGGCCATGTAATAAGGAAACTTGGTGGTGAAATACCTCGTATCACGAACGATCGTGATCTGATGCCTGTCCAGCAACGCATCGCGCGCCGCTCGCCGTCTTCACTGCCTCCGTCACTCTGCAACCAGCGGCTGCTCCCGGACCGTAGTGTAAGGAGCGTTATGGGCCAGGTGTCTCCTTGGCGTCACTGCACCCTTGCCGTAAAGGTGCAGCACTGACACAGCCACGTGCCAGTCCTTCGGAGGACACGTCGACTCGAGGATAGCCACGCCGTCGCAGGAATAAGCGCGCCACAGCACGCCAGCAATCGTCGGGGTACGTCGCTGCGCCTACCACGTCACGATGAGGGATGATGGCCGGGAAACTCCGCGATTCATCGCGTTCAGAGTTCCCGTGATTCACTTAGCCATCTTGATTCTTGGTGATGCTTCAAGAGCCGGCACAAAACGATGCCTCTCGCTCGAAGTGTAAATCGTGAATGTCGTTCCAGTGTCATGCCAATTGACAGCTCGATGCCGGTATGGAACCTTGGCTTTTGAGCATTTTAACTATGCTAATAAATTATTCTAATACAATGGTTGTACTTAATTATCAAATATGACACCAGAAACGCAACCAAACTTGACAATGTTTAATTAAACAATGTAACGAAATAATACTTTAATTACATGCTAGGAGAGAACTAATTTGTAACTATGTGCATTTACGAAACGTGTTACGTTGGATAACAATTTATATGCGTTTAATTATAGCATGCAGATAAAAAATATTAGTAGTGGTTTTACACCACTACAAGTAGTAATATATATTCCTGACCATCAGTCACCAACCCCTCAAATTATAACCCAAGCAACCAATCTCCAGAGGCATTCGATACAAATTTTACGACCGCTTAATCACTGGTCATCCGTTTTATGTGACCGACGATTGAGGAGCCTCGTTTATGGCCATGGGAGGAGTAGCCATAGGTCGTGACCTCTGAGAGGGGCCAACGTCCCTGTGAAACTTGTAGTGGTTTAATGGGTGACTGCCGTTCTTGCTAGATTAAATAACATAACATAACATAAACTCACGTCTTTATCCCCGAAGGGGTAGGTAAAGGTGCTAGCACCCACATTTCGCCAGTTTATGTTTCAGGTCCCAATGTAATAGGTGGCGAGCCTATTGCCATTAACCGGGCACTTATAAATCTGCGATAAATACACACATAACTTCGAAAAGCATCGCAGTCATTGGGGTATGCCATGGTAACCCGGGATCGAACCCGAGACATGGTCTCAGCAGTCCATTACCCATACCACTAGGCTACCGAGGCTACGGCTACGGCCTAAGTATCTTTTTACCACAAAAGTTAGTTGTTGTTCAGCGTATGTCCCTAACAGTACCTTGTAGCGAAAATCATTCGAACAATCCTAGAACATTACATTTCGTAACGAAGAAAAATAAGTATTCGTTGAAATAGAATTCTCTGAGCGAGTGTAATGAACATTAAGTTTGCGACGACAAATTTAGGCGGTCTAAACTTTTTATATCGAAGTCCTTCGAGTCCATTTCGACTTTAGCTGTCGGCCCTTAAGTGCCCTATGGCCAGTCTATTACTAGATAAAACTTTTATTCAAACGTTTCAAGATTAGAAATATTTATCACCATCATCCTTGTGTTAGACCCGGTCACATTTGAGGCTATTGCGAGTCCGGTATTCCCTGTCTTTTTTATACCACTTAGGTGGCAGACAAGTTCACGGCCCACCTGATGACTTTGCCTTCAGCTTACCGTGACTGTGAAACGAGGTGAAGTCAAATTAGCGTGTCCTATGTAAAAACTAACCTGATAGAAACCAATCTACGTGAAAGTGCACTTAAATTTAATCAATTTATTGATTACTAGCTGACCCGCGCAACTTCGTCAGCGTCACCCCGTTTTTGCAACATTTTTAACTTTTGCACCGCACCAGTTGGTTGCAGCATGATGTTATATACATATAAACCTTTCTCTTTAATCACTCTATCTATTAAAAAAACCGCATCAAAATCCGTTGCGTAGTTTTAAAGATTTAAGCATACAAAGGGACATAGGGACAGAAAACGTGACTTCGTTTTATACTATGTAGTGTTTCACTTAAAATTCATCGCGTCAATCGAAATGCAATTCATAGCAAATTTATATTGGAATATAAAAATCAATAAAATTGAAGTGCTCTTGCCTCATAGGTATCGAATATTGTCACCAAACACTCATATGCTACGACCAATCACATCACAGCAAACTGGTCCGCGATTGGTCGTAATTTAAACGGAGAAATTCGAATATATTTTGTAAAAAATGCTTGTATATTTGAACTAAGCAGTTCTACGACTTTTTTCTCTGCCAGCACACGTGTTTCCTACATCTTACAGCCTCGAGTCTTTTAAGCGGGGCGTGAAAACAACTGTCGAAGCCGTCAGGGTAGGAACCATCGTTATAGGGACAGCACCTCTAACGGCGGTCACCATGTTTTGGATACCTCTGCCTACCATCGTTCGTTTAGATACACGAAGGAAACCCCGAACATCAATTAATTATTAATTTATGAAAATAAAAATGGCCGCGGTAACCCGGTTTACAAGTGCCCGGGTAATGGCAATAGGCTCGCCACCTATTACATTGGGACCTAAACATAAACTGGCGAAATGTGGGTGCTAGCACCTCTGCCTAACCTCTTCGGGGATATATTATGTTATGAAAATAAGAACTAAATTCTATTTGTAAAGAAGGGTATCGTGTCGGGCCCGTATCGCAGCCGTGTCGGGTATAACTCACCGTTTATAGCTTCAATATAAAGCGCTTGTTTATGGTCCAAAATGGCGCGGAATAAGGCGGGCAATTGAACTTATATAAATATGTTAATAAGCTTATGTTGTTTAATTGTTATTGTAGGTCGAATGAATTGAAATAAAACTGATTTTTATACCGTCTATCACGAATTTCACCATGCATTCTACTTTTTTTTATTGAGCGCAAAATCCCCACGGACACCACCTCCGCCAAAACCGGTGGAGGTGATTATGTCTGACTCGAACCGACCAAAACGCACGCCGTCCATGGGTACTTGATTGCCGGAGGTGAGATTATACAAGACATATCTCTTGTACCCCGGCAGACCCGGGAATTTCTCTGTTGAGATGATCGTCTTCCCCTAATGTGGGGACCATGGTGTCCCCATCTAGCCCCTGGGTATGGGGCGTCACTTTGCGCCATCGCTGTGGCCGTGTCCATAACCCATACAACTAGGTTATTTATTTTCAATTACAATTAATTTCCCTTAACATTACTACTAGTGGTACATACATACATACGCTCACGCCCGTAATCCCCAAAGAGGTAGGCAGAAGTGTATTAAACACCCACATTTCGTCAACAATGATTTTCGGTCCTACGTAATAGAGGGTGAGCCTATTGCTGCCAATCGGGCACTTTTAAAAGAAAATTGGTAAGTATGCCGAAAATAAATTACTAGCCGAAAATGATGCACCTTAAAAAATTTGGTTTTTCCAGTGTTGACCCGATTCCTTGCTCAAGTCGTAAGGAAATTAATTACGTGCTTAACCGCACAAACATTACCAATTAACGTCTTAGATCATCAGACATTCACTTTCTCCTATCTAAATTTGATTTGACCTGTCAATATACTAAAATTTTCTGTGCATTCAAAATATTTATTCTATATTTTGCACACAATGCGTTATCTATAAAACAATACAGTACCTTTTTAATACTTTCACAAAAAAAATCTCTGACACACACATAAAGATGTCTAAATCTAATACACACAGCATCTCTAAGCCCATTCGTACTATGAACAGAACTACCAATCAAACGATGGTATGAAAAGACTTCCGGTCTTCTATTCAGACTCTTCCAACTAACCCTATACTCCTGTTAAGCCGTAAATTTTATGTTGGTATGAATCATCATGCTATTTCCGGTGAGCAAATAAAAATACTCTTTTTATACATTCGTTTATACATCCATGAATATTATTCTGGTTAGAATAGAATGTAGACTGTGTTTATTTGTGAAATGTTACACACAGTTATGCGAATTAAGATGGATGTGTGGTTACGAGAATGGATAGAATAAGGAATGTGTATATTAGAGAAAGTTTGTGAATGAGACTGCTACGCAAGAGGCGCTGATTCGATACCCGCTCAGTGCAAATATTTGTATGCATGAATATGGTTATTTGCATTGCTATGTATAATTGTGTACAAAAAAATGTATCCAAGTATGTTTATCCAAATTCTAGAACCCATAACACAAGCTAGTTGCAATGCTCACTATTTCTCTAGGTAGCGTTGTGTAGGTTATCCTAGAATATTCATTTACGTATCGTACGCAAGCTCCAATAGCTTTAGCGGTACAGTGAGCCTCAAAAGTTTAAAAACACCTTTTTTTAGAAGCGTCTGTAGCTTAGCGGTTAAGGAGTAGGCCTTACGATTGAAGGGTCCCGGGTTCGATTCCAGGCCATCACTACCGACGTGAACCGACTCCTAACACAAGCTATTGAGCTTAGTTGGAGAGGTTAGAGACAATAATAGTAATTTCGGTTAATAAAAAAAAAAAATACTGTAATTCTTTTTCAGCCCAAGTCTAATATAACCAAAAGTAATATAGATAGCGTTAATAAAATAAACTAAATCGATGACTTGTTTCTTTATAAGAAAATAAGTAAACTCATGCAAGTAGTATCCTAAACTGAATTACATTAATAAGTAGATCTATTATCCAGTAGTTTCTAAGACTAGTAGTTGTGTAGTGGCATT
The DNA here is from genome assembly GCA_963691645.1 of Pelosia muscerda. Taxonomy (NCBI): domain Eukaryota; kingdom Metazoa; phylum Arthropoda; class Insecta; order Lepidoptera; family Erebidae; genus Pelosia; species Pelosia muscerda. The sequence continues at coordinate 2,332,268 of OY829113.1, forward strand.
ACTTCACACAATTTTAGTTTATTTTTTATTTATGGCACGTCAATTTAACTTCAATCGTAATGTTAAGCTGAAGGCAAAGTCTCATGAAAGAGGGTCACCATTGCAAACACGTACAGTGCTACAATGGTGGCGCTCAGCTTGACGGCCTCATCAGATGCTTTATTTTTCTATGTCCAGGAACACTATACATTAAGCTAAGTTTTTTGTTTGTAGAACCGCGGTAGCGCGCGGTTTGGGTAATGGACTGTTGAGACGAGATCTTGAGTTCGATCCCAGGTTTACCATGGCACACCCTAATGACTTTTCGATGCTTTTCGAAGTTATGTGTGTATTTATCGCAGGTTTATAAGTGCCCGGTTTATGGCAATAGGCTCGCCACCTATTACATTGGGACCTAAACATAAACTGGCGAAATGTGGTTGCTAGCACCTCTGCCTACCCCTTCGGGGATTAAGGCGTGAGTTTATGAGATGAGAGATGTTTGTTTGTTGTACTTCAATCGATGGACTAATCATAAAAAGATGAAACTAATGAAAACAACGCAAATATAACACAGAACTAAATTACTTCACAAACTTTGATAACACAATTCTAAAATATTAACATTCAGCAACAACGCACAGAGCCAGATAATTCAATTGTGACAGTCTGAGGCCATATATCATGAGACCGCGGCTTAATGGATCTGCGCAGGGGCGGGGTAGGCAGTGTACACACAGCTTAAAATTTAACGTTAAGTCATGCCTAACAAGTAGTGAAGCTAATGAAATTATTTTGCACATTTGAGATGCAATTGAATTAGATATGGATTAGTTGTGGACTTTGAGCTAGGACTTTGACTTTGAGAGATAAATATCTACTTGGAGCCTATAAGAAGTCAAGCTAATGTTGTTGACTTGCAAGCTGTGCCCTTAGCACGAAATTCTATCGAATTCGTAACGTAAAGGTATCGACAGAATGGAGCATTGCGATTGGCGGGTTACACGCGCACACAAGTTCACAAGTAGTCAACCAATAGCAATACTCCATTCTTTTTTTTTTTTTTTTTTTTTTTTTTTTTATTAGGTTCACTAAACTGGACAAACACTACATAATTCCGTAGCTTAACATGTGAAATCTTAAGTGATAGTTAGTGTCTGTCCTTCTGGAAGTGAACACTGCATGCATATTTTAATAAAGCTAGGGGTACATTGTTGCACAATTATTGAGCAAGGTGGATTAACAAAGAAGCAGCATTCTCTCGATACCTTTATATTACGAATTTGATGGTTTATCCGACCCTATAGAAACCTTATAAAACCCTTCTTTAAAAACCTCATATTGTAGTCGCTTGGAAAACCACAGCAGGGAGTTCATTCTACAAGAGGTAGAGAGAGGTGCTAGCGCCCACATTTCGCCAGTTTATGTTTAGGTCCCAATGTAATAGGTGGCGAGCCTATTGCCATTAACCGGACACTTATAAACCTGCGATAAATACACACATAACTGCGAAAAGCATCGAAAAGTCATTGGTGTGTGTCATGGTAAAACCTGGGATCGAGCCCGAGACGACTAGACTACCGCGGTACTTATAACAGTATTAAAATTATTTCTATTTACTCCGATTTCATATGTTGAGCGTGTATAAATAACGACAGATGTAGGTGAATGACCTATAGCTTGTTATCACGTTTGAATATCTTTTCAATGACGCTTCTGATAAGAATTCGATATGCTGATAACAGGTATTGCACTTTTATGACTAGTGACCTACACCAGGTATCGGTTTATTGCATATTAAAATTGAAAAGCGCACTAAATAATATAGGTGTACCTCAGGGTATATATCTTGGACCTACAATGTGGTTAAATATATTGACTAACTTAACAACGTTCCAGAATTCGTTCCTTATTAGCGGCAATGTAGTATAGTGTAATAATACAGGCTGTTTTTATTTTTGCTAAATCAACGGGTTCGATTCCTAGATAAAATCGAATGATGCAGTTTTAGTTTTTATTAAAATTAGGCTCTAGAGTTCTTTGAATACTTTACGCTATTCCTCATAGTTTTAGAGATGGCCATCAAGGTTTTCTTGAAAAATACATTCTGTATGTGTGGCTACAATTACAATATACTTAAAGAATCTCATCATCAACCTGACGTCTCATCAGGATTGGTCATTTACCCAACTTTTTTTTATGCCGTCGTTTTAAGGTCGTCAAATTGACTGTACCACGTCTGATGGTAAGCAGTAGCGCAGTCCAGAACATGGTGGCCGCCGCTACAGATGCTGTCCCTGCAAAGGCGGTCCCGCTCCGCTTGAAGGACCCGAGACTGTAGGATGAAAGAAACACGTGTGCCGGCAGAGCATTCCAGGACTTAATGGTGTCACATAGAAACTAGTCGCTGAACCGCTTGGTTCTTGATGGAATTGTTTGTACCGTATGTGGGTGACAGCTAAGTCCTGCGCACGTTGTCCTGTGTAGGAGGAGAGGGTGGGTGGTAAGAGGGAGAGGGTGGGACCAGTTGGAAGAGCTCATCTCTCTCAACTCTACAATAGTTCAAGAATTCTCCCATTGTATCACCGAAACCGTCCCTTTTTTCGTCACAAACGTCGCATCTAAAACACAAGCCAGTTAATTAAATAAACTGAAAATAATTAAATTAATATTGAAAAACTCTTTGTCTTTCTTCACGCCAATAACGAAGTTATTAATTACAAATTAACACTTTGCTACTCGAGTGTACCACTTCAGAGGAGTTTTTCAATTACACCATTAAAAGGCTCCTTTACACATTTTTGAAGAGTTTTTTTTTTAATCAAATAAAATCTGTTCTTTTGTAATGAACAGTTCCGGGTCCTTTAAGCGGGGAAAACGTATTTGATGAGGCCTACAAGGCCTCCAGCCTGACGGCCTATAAATAAAATAAATAAATAAATGTTTATTGCCAAGCTTCAGAAACAGTATGCACCCACAAAATATTAATATTTATAACTGTGGAGGAACGGGATGTGATGTCCCTCCAACACAAAGGGGAGATCCTTCGACCAGGCAAGGTGATCATGCCTGGCGGGCCGCGGCCCAACGGTTGTCGTTGGGTTGTTGTATATATATTGTACTAGCGCGAGAACTTCATTTTCGCGATGCAGAATCCCTAGTGACGTAGTAGTTACTCTTGCTGTCGCTAGATGGCGCTGGGTACATGTGGTATCGCCACAGCACGTCCTTATGGCTCAGTATTACATTCTTTACAAACACACACAAATTATTAACTGCCTCTCAATACTCATATTATACTCTATGACTGACTTCTCGACGTGGCGCCATGTGCCGTCAAAAGTATGTAGGGTTATTATTTTAACAAACAATGATATAGGGACAGAGAACGCGACTTTGTTTTATAGTAGTGAAATAAATAGAAATAGCTACAACCTTATATCCTAGCGACTTTACAAGTAGACGTAACATGCTCCAAGGATTGCTCAGACTCGCTATTTCAATTTCTTGGGATTTTGTGTGGTTCCAGTGTAAGCGGTAACTAAAGCGTAAGGCTTCTTACATTCTGAAATGAGCCGTGCCATGCATCTGAGGCTGACTCTGGGCTGTGTAAATCTGTCGGATGTTAAACAGTTATATAACTTAGTCGCCTTGTACGATACCGCACAGGAGGAGATGTGGTGGCCCCTAGGTGCCGGCAGTGTGGGGCAAAAAGTAATCAGATTATTGATTAAGGATTATGATTACAATTTGTAATCTTCAATCACGATTACAGATTACAGAAATTAATCAAGAATGTAATCACATTTGTGATTAATGATTATCAATCTGTAATCGTAATCTTGATTACTTTCATGATTACTTTTATGATTACTTTTTTTTATTAGCCTCATACATTCCTTTCTTGAAATATTTCATTTCCATTTCAAGTCATTTCTAGAAACGAATCGGATTGCAGTGCGTCTTTTCGTTCATTCGTTTCTTGAAATGGCCTTTTTAGAAAAGGCGAATTGCCAAAAACGAATCGCGCGGCGAATTGCGCTGTGTGTGACCATTTTACGAAATTAAATCCGCTTCGTATTTCAATGCGGATACGATTCGTCGTTAGTGGCCTTTTTAGGCCCCAAGACCGTTGTTCATAATAATGTTAGTTCTTTATTTCATGATCTTCCATGATCGTCCTTATATAATGTGATATGCGTTCCTTTTTCAGGATGAAAGGACTCAATGTGCGTTTAAAAGGACTCTATGTGTAAAAGTAGGTTCTGTTTCCGATGAAAACAAAAATAGATGCCGTCACGTGTCGCGGGCGAAGCCGCCGGCCGCAGGTAGTTAGAAATTATTACGACCCGGTCTTGTTTATATTATTTTTTATATGAAAAAAAAAAATTGAAATTTTATATGCTAGCTGTACTATATGTCAACGCAAGTACAAGCCGCCATTTATAAAACCTTTCTTTAATGCACCAGCTTATACATTTTCTTTAGAACCTACCTGCCAGTTGAAAATTTAAAATTAGTGAAATACGCTAAAAGTCACTCCGCTTACTACGGTTTTACTCAGTTGAGCCAAACTTGTGTTAAAACGCTATTAAAAAAATACTGTCACTAGAATCAAACTCGTAAGATGAGCATGTAGGTACAATAAAATCGTACTTGTACGATGAAAGTTTAAAAGTTCATTGATATGATTGGTATACCTGTCCTATTTACACATTACTATTATCCACACATCTCGCGTAAATAAAATGGTGTCTCTTCGTGCATGCACGTATTGTGAGATTTTAAAAACGTTAATAACTTTGTTTTTTTGTATGGCTGGGTATTTGTATTATTCCATATAAATTGAAGTATATACGTTCCAAATCAGCCCCTACAGTTTCTCTGGTAATTAAAAAGTAGTAGTGTAGTACTGACTACCTACTGTAATCAAGATTACAGATTACAATGTCAATCTTGATTGAAAGTAATCCCGACTACTTTAATCTGATTAAAAGTAATCGTGATTAAAAGCAATCGTGATTAAAAGTAATCGTGATTACTTTCAATCAGATTATTAATCTGATTACAAAAGTAGTTGATTACGCCCAACTCTGGGTGCCGGTAACCTAAGAACCAATTGGATAATAAAGTTTTATCAAAAAACTTTACTGTTACTTGGCAATATTTACTTCAGCAATCTATTTAACGGCCAAACATTAAACCGACCAACCGATATACAATTAAATCTTTTAAAAATGTTTCACCTTATTTTTAATACGTGTTGGACCTACAAAAGAACTATTAAGTAACAAATATACATATTAAAATCGCTACTCGCTCAGCTTTACAGTTACTCCGCTACCACTCACAACCAACCCTTCCTTCGAGCTGCGTTCTTGTGGCTTCACGAATCGAAATTAAACGAAAGGCGATTCCAGGATATTGGACCATCTGAGGGTTGCACATACCAATCAATTTTAGGCTTCAAGGCTTTAATTGGCTAAACTTCCATTCAATAATAGCCTCATGAGCAATGTGTGCAGCCAACTGTATCATACCATTGTAGTCAATTATGATCAGTTATGTGGAACTTATTAGACCTACCTAAAACTAGTTTAATTTAGCAATTTGTAGATAATTTGGTTACGAACGTACAGTGGGCTCCAAAAGTTCCTGAACACCTTAAATAAATAAACTTTACCCGGGTCCTTTAAGCGGGGCGTGAAAAAGCATCTGATGAGGCCGTCAAGCTGAGCGCCACCATTGTAGCACTGTACCTACGTGTTTGCAATGGTGACCCTCTATCATGAGACTTTGCTTTCAGCTTAACATCAGACGAGCTGAAGTCAAATTGATGTGCCATGAATAAAAAAAAGAATATAAATAAAATAAAAATAATTTATTTCGGACAACCATGGCTCCATATCTTGTTAGTAACAATATACCACTTAAAATATGTTAGTGTAGTGTGTTTAATGTGTAGTGTGTTAGTAGTACTGTTAGTAAAAAATTACATTGAGTATTTATTTTCTATATTATTATATGTCAAAATAGAGGAATAAAAGTAATGTCCTTAAGATCTAAAATCTTTTGTCAGCCTAAGTGTAATTTAAAGAAAGTGACATAGATAGCGTTAATAAACTATCGATGTCTTGTTTCTTTATAAGAAAATAAGTAAACACATGCAAGTACTATCCTAAACTTAATTACATTAATAAGTAGATCTATTATCCAGTAGCTTCTAAAGCTAATACTTGTGTAGTGACATCACTTCAGTTTTTTTTTTCAAATTGTCAAGAAATTTTTGTAGCCGACTGTACCTATGATGCCCAGTATTGTGATGATAATGACATTGAAAAATAATCTTCATGATGACCATAATACAGTGATGTATTAGATATTGAAGAAGGCGTTACACGGTGAAACTCCAATTCTAGAAAATATTGTAGAAGGGACCCGTCACTCACCCACTATTTAACAATCCCAATGATAGCAATCGCAAAACATCACTAATTGTCATAGAAAGGAATACCAAACTGCACCCTTCAAAGCAAGAAAAAGACTTCTTACCCGAGGAAATATGATTTTGACTCCCATCTGGTAAAATCTATAGGTATAGGCAATATTGAAATACTGCAACTACACCGGTTTTTGACCTCCACAACCAATGGTCCAATGACCAATGGCGATATCGAAGTTACAAGTTAGTCTGGTTGGACTTTTGAGGGCTCCAACTACCCGTAACGACTGCCCTAGATGCTGGTATGGCAACCGGGACCGACGGCTTAACGTGCTCTCTGAGGCACGACCAGACCAGTGCAAACAGCCATATTCATGCATACAAATATTTGCACTGAGCAGGAATCGAAACCGCGCCTCCTACGTAACAGTCGCGTTAACTATCTCCATGCTACTGAGGCTGTCAATTCCAAAAACATAATTTTTCGTATTATATGATGTCTATATCTCACAAAGGAATGACCAAATACTAATTATTTTGATTGAAAGGATACATATTAATTTGGAACTGTTATAACAAGCCTCAGTGAACGCTATTACAAAGGAATACTTTATACAATTAATAAATATACACTGAACGAGCAATGGTAACTATCAAATCATTTCAATACGCATAAATATGAAACTCGAATGTGAATAGCAATTGATTACAGCATTATTATTTTGTCCCGCAAGTTGTGGCGGACATAACGAGCTTACTGTTTTTGAATGAATGATATTTTTTTTTCTTTGATTACCGCAATCAGCAAATAAGTAGACGGCCCACCCGATGTTAAGCAATTACTGCTCTTTTTAGATTTTTGTAGGAATAATTTTCTTTTTTGATTACTGCAATTACCTAATAAGTAGATGGCCCACCCGATGGTAAGCAATTACCGTAATTTGGCGTTCTTTGTTGTATTTTACCGGCTTATAGTGAATATTCTGATGAACTGTTCCAATTAGTCCCACTCTCTCGGTTTTTACACAGGACAACACGTGCCACCAATCAGTTGTATAAAGTCTTGTCTGATTAGTTTTAGGATATGATAGAGAAAAAATACTGACCCCTCCTCTCTTATTTGAAGGGTGCAAAACAGATTAATGAATAACGCAGACTATGTACGATGGAAGGAAAAGTCGAAATAAAACACTGTACCAAAACTCTGCCCAGATTGGACTTAGTATGCCAAAGCCTTCCAATATTGGGAGAGGCCTATGTCCAACAGTGTATTGTGATAACGCTGTTCAATCAATCTAATCAATAATATTAATCAGAATTCAGGCCTTATACTCGATATGTTCAAAAATAATATTTGTCGTTGAATTTTGACACACAATTACTAAAATTACTAACATACAATTACTTTTTAATAATACATATACGGGGTATTTGGGGACGCTCTCGAAAACAAAAATAGGGGATACCCGCTACTGATCAGTAACTTTTTTTATTGCAATACTTTTTTGGCCTGGTACCATGCCTTTTAAACCCGGTAAATAGTATTATTGCGTGATTTATGCCAATAAAATAGTTTTAAAATCACGATGCTTACCAAAAATAAGTATTGCGATGAAAAAAAGTAGCCTAATTTTATTAAAATGGTCAATAGTGTCCCCCTGTTTTCTTTTTCAGGAATGTTCCCCTGACACTCATTATACATAATTCCTGTGTTCTCATGCCCGAAAACAGCCGACTTTGTCCGAGTTTACCCGAACCGTAGTAGGCATATCAACTAGCTGAATATTCCGGTCCAAAACAAACGCCGGGAGCCCTGGATGTTTGTCTACGTGCCTCAGGAGGGCAAAGAGTTTGTACAGTCCACAAGAAATGTTCGGCGGAGTGATACTTGAGCGCTATCTCGCTTCACAGTCTGATATATTTAGTTGTATGTTTGTGAGTACTGATTCGTATTTACTTTATAAACAAGTGTATACGGCATATATTTTGACCTCAGTTACGTACAAAATTGATTCTTTATGCTAACTGTACTTCCAGGACAAACAAATTGATTCATTCATCATTCTTAATCTCTGAGCCTAACAAGCCTAAGTTAGCCGGAGTCAGCTTTCTAGCTTGCATCTTTAGCATCTTTTTATACCACTTAGGTGACAGACAAGTACACGACCCACCTGATTGGAAGTAGTTACCGTGGCCTATGGAGTGTGTACTTCCTTTTTTCAAATCAGTTTCTACATCATCAACATCATTTCAGCCATTCGACGTCTACTACTGAACATAGGCCTCCCTTATCGACCTCCAATCGGACTGGTTGGAGGCGGTCTGCGTCTAACGGGTACCCGCGACTTTGACTATGTCGTCCGGTTCGTTAATACCGGAAAAAATGCACTTATTTTTCATACAAATATAATACCGTTTACAGAGTGTCTGAGTAACAATATTGCTTTGAATAACAGACAAAATCGTGTGCAATTCCTAGCTATATAAAGCATGGTGTACAACAATAGGGAGTTTCATTAGGCGGGACAAGCGACAAATGTTATTTGTGCCCTGTCCGTCACTCACTCAGAAATTACTCAGGGTTAGCTTGTGTCACACACACAGATATGCTATCTTAGGCGTGAAAACAATTGTCGAGGCCGACAGGGTGGGGACAGCACCTGTAACGGCGCCCACCTAGTTCTGGACTGCGCCTCTGCTTATAATCAGGCACGGTGCAGTCAATTTGACGAACTAAGCATAAAAAATACTGAAAAGGGAGCTACATAAGGCTTATATATTCTGGGGAGGGATGGTTTAACAATTCCAACGATAGCAATAGTAAGATATTATTAATTGTCATTGAAAGGTATATTAAACAGTACCCTCTTCTTTTCTTGTGCAAAGTCCTCACGGAACGGATACCACCTCCATATAAGTCGGTGGAGGTGATTATGTCGGACTCATACCGATTAAAACACACGCCGTCTCTATAGGTCTTTGATTGCCGGAGGTGAGATAATACAACACTCTATCACAAACCGTACCCTTCAAATCAAGTAAAAAGACTTCTTACCCAAGGACGTATAATTTCGTATGCATTATTAATGTATAATTTTTTTGCATGCGTGGGCCCTTCTTCCTACAGTCCCGGGTCCTTCAAGCGAGGCGTGAAAAAGTATCTGATGAGGCCGTCAAGCTGAGCGCCACCATTGAAGCACTGAACGTGTTTGCAATGGTGACCTACTTTCATGAGACTTTGCCTACAGCTTACCATCAAGCGAAGCGAAGTCAAAATAACGTGCCATAAATAAAAAAAACGATCAGTGAAGTAGGGCGCGAACGGGGATTGCATGAAGTGCGGACGAGAACAAAGATCGGATAAGTCGCGGGCGGTAGGCAACCCCACCGCCCGCACCTCACACTTTCCCCGTCTTCGTACTACCTCGCCGCACCCCACACCCCGCAGGCGATGCCTCAATTAAGCAATCAGTCTATATACTAATATCTATAGCTTTCACTGCCCCACAAGACTTAAAGGTAAACATTTCGTCTATTGTCGAACAAGAATTAGGGTTCCTTACCAAATGGGATTGCGGTCGGCGTGAAATATATCAAAATGCGAACACGGAAACCTTCTCGAAGCTTCCACAAAGGTCCTAAGGAAAAAGGTAAGCAATAATTTAATAAATTGCATCGCCTCTGTCTTTTTCGATTGAGTTTTCCATCCTGTTTGTTGTTCGGAAGCCTTTTGTTCATTATATGGAACAGAATGGGAATTTATTTCTCAGTAAATATACCTTCTTGAAGTAGAAAAGCTACGGTAGGTCTTCCCGTGGGTGTTGTACAAAGCGGGTAGGGGATATGTGATGGAAACAATAGTAAACAAGTTATTCTTAAAGAAGTGTTTGGACTATGGCGATTGGATAGTCCCCATTCACAAGGGTTAAAAAAACTTGTTGAAAACGGTGTTAATCCACTCTTTTTTTTTCGAGGATAGAATAACGTTTTTATGTATATGTATATAGCCTCTGACAGCCTCTCTTGACGGCGGCTACGCAAGAGACGCAGGTACGATTCCCGCTCAGTGCAAAATATGCATGTATGAATATAAATATTTGAATTGGTCTCGTCGTGTCTCGGAGAACACTTTAAGCCGTTGATCCCGGTTGTCATGGGAACGTCCATGGTAATCGTTACGGGGAAAATAAGTGGAATGAGCCTCACAGAAGGGATGATCACCCGTCCAGTCAACGGGCGTCCCCATTGGAAGTAGTAATAGTATGTAAAAAAAATAACTAATTCATAATTACTAGGGGTCGAAATTCGATCATAAAGTTTAAAAAAAATATAATTTTGACCGTTATTAAAGGTCTACGCCTAAGGTCTAAGCTAGATTTTGCCAAGGTGCCTAAGCCCAGCCCAGTGTAAACAGCTCTATCCCTTTGTCACCTTGCACGACACCGCATGAGAAAACATGGGTTGGCCCAAATTCTTCTCAGCCAGAAATCACGGGAATAATGTGGTGAAGGAATTATCTGTGCTCAAGAAATTCAAATTTGAACCGTCCTTCCTTGCCACCGTCAAATTTCTTGTGAATACAACATTTTATGAGGTTCATTTGTGGTATTTACAAGATATTTTGGTGAAAATTAGTTTACCTTGGAAATATTTGGTCCAATGCATAAGAGATAGCGTTTATATCTGCATTCGCGTAAGTGTAATAATAAAGGCAATCCAAAAGTTAACCAAATACATTAAACCATTTACCTTTTGCCTTGCGATACTGGTTTTAATTTAGATCAGTAACCAATCATAAAGTTCATGAGTGTTACGAAGTCATGTGTTGAGTTGTAAACCAATAAATATACTAGAGTTACATACAGACATATTACAACTTTCAAACAAAATATAAATAATGGGAATAGCTATTGAATTACAGGAATAATGAACTCATGAATCTGTATGAAAATTTCGGCAATTACATATGTGACCATTACAAAACTACATCGAGAGCAACAGTTAAACATCATCACGTCAGTTGTTATCTGAATAATATGAGACAAACCTTTGTCATGAAGTAGTTTGTACCTAAATTACTAGTTGTAAACAAGTAAATTACTTGTTTACAACTCAACATATTCTCAACATATTACTCATGAACTTTATGTTTAGTTACTGATCTAATCTTAGGTGGATACTAGTATATTTACTTGTTTACAACTCAACTTCAAATAATGGGATTAGTGTGATTCCTATGACGTGTGTCTCGATACTGATGGCGTCTGTTGTGTTAGGCTATAAAAATCGAATTAGATTGAAAAAAGGAAATGCTCAGACGGGAATCCGCGACCAGTTCCTTACCGAGAGAGTGCTCTAACCACTGAGCTACGTCATTCGAATCGAACTTTTCCCTCCTGAAACGTAAGGGAGAATTTTTAAATGCTCTATAGTTAAGAATAGTTAAATACTTGGAAAATTTCATTAAAATGGGTTAGGTTAATTGTTATTGAGCCTATGATGAAGTTATCAGTAGCAACACAGACTCTAAAAATATCACCGATCGATGTTAATAAGCTTGGTCTTCGGGAAAACAAAAATATCGCTTTCTACGATCCGTAATTTTTAAGACGCGTGCGCGATTTTTTGTAAAACGCACGGACGGAAAATAAATTCGTCCGTTTTATTGTAGACACATTTTTCTTAGTAAAGGCGACCGTCCGTGTCTGCATCAGCTTCTGTGAAGTTTCGCACCAGCGTTGATCGAACTTTATTTCTTACTAGATGACCCGCGCAACTTCATCTGCGTCACCACGTTTTTGCAACATTTTTCATTCCTGCTCCGCACCTGTTGGTCGTAGCATGATGTTATATACATATAAAGCTTCCTCTTTAACCATTCTATCTATTTTAACCGCATCAAAATCCGTTTCGTAGTTTTAAAGATTTAAGCATACAAAGGGACATAGGGACAGAGAACGCGACTTTATTTTATACTGATTAAGAAAATAAAACAACAATCGCTTGGTTCTTATACCTTGTACTCCAAAAATCCCACGCGTATGACGTAACCACGGAAACTAATTGTATTTCGGCATGCAGTCCTAACACCTCGAGTTACCTCTCCCTCCCTACTTCTCAGAACCTCCCTCGGACCCCCAAAGACCACCCAAGGACCTCTACAGACCGTCATGAATTAATTATATCACACGTAGGTAGGCCTAACGTCACTAAAAATAAAGATATTGACACCTATAAATATATCTCGAAATTAGGTATAATTATTGATTTTGTACCTAACAAACTACTTCATAACAAAGGTTTGTCTCATATTATTCAAAAACTAAACTGATGGCGTGATGATGTTTAACTATTGCTCTCAATGTAGTTTTATATACATATGTTTGGTTTACAGCAAAAATGATAGTCCACTTGTTAAGGTACTTAAATAAACGTAAACAATCTTGGTGTGTCTTTAGATTTCTAATGAACCTTGCTTAAAAACGCAATTTAAAGACTAAGCTACAAGCCGACAGTTAGCCCAATTAATTTCTTTAACTTATGTTTTTATAAAAAGTTGTCACAAGATTGTTTACCTTTATTTAAGTATCTAAACAAAATTTCAATTCAACACAACAAATTTCAACAATATTCACCTGCAATTATAATAAATAATAATGAATTGTTTATTATCCAGAAAAGGTACACAGTACACAGTACACATACAAAGATGAATTATAGAACAAGTGCAAATACACTTGTATTGATTTATTATATTATCAACAGTTTTACAAAGTTACTAGTCAAAGGTGTTTTGCGCGGAGATGACGCTGTCAAAGCTGTAGAAGCTGGCCGTTCAATCGTTTTGGTGTTCAGTGAACGAGACAGTTAGATGGAGTATCAGCGTCAGTAATACATTTAATTATGTATTTCATTATATTTTGTTGACTTGCGATTAGATAACTACTTGCTGTTAGATTAGAATACCTACTAGATAAACTTATTCACACTAAATATTCAAAACTGATATTAACAATTTGAAAAATGAAAATAACTATGACATAACTACACCAGAACATATTGATATTAAAATAATTATTTTACAAACAATTGTAAAATAATTGTTTTAATATCAATATGCAATTATATTGGTTTAATATCAATATAAAACAATTATAATAACATACTCGGAAAACTTACTTAAGAACAAAGTAAGATACCTTAACAATTAACGCCCATTCCTTCGCTCATCAAACCTAAATTCCTAAAGTCATTGTTATATTTAAACCACACCATATAGCGCAACAATTCCCAAGTATATCAAAGTCAATTAATTTATACACGTCTTTACCAAACGAGCGCCGTGACACGAGTGTGAGAACAAAGAGGATGCCGCCCTCAGGCAGAGAGTATTCGATAATTAAAGGACATCCATGATATAGGTGTTCGCACTGTTGCTCGCACCTTTACGAATAATTCGCTATTGATTTCCTATACGTGTGAAGGAACTTAATTTTGAAGTTGTAAGATACTGCTTGGTTTAAGTGAGCTGGGGCCCGATTAAGTTACGTTTATAAAACGGACTATTCACCATTGTTCTACTTTTTGCTATACCAGTATGACAACCAGGAAAAAAAATCATATTTGTTCTACTATGCGGTATGACAAATGGGAAGTATTTAAAAATTAGTACATTGTGCCCTTTGTTGTACTAGAAGAATAATCCGTAAATGTTTTAAAACGTGTGATTTCAAAACTTATACGATCAAAATTCAAAATATATTAAAAAACGTGTTACGGGTCCTTTAAGCAGTTAGCCTTAGGTAGCCTAGTGGTATGGGCAATGGTGCTGAGACGAAGTCTCGGGTTCGATCCCAGGTTTTCCCATGTCACACACCAATGACTTGTCGATGCTTTTCGAAGTTATGTGTGTATTTATCGCAAGTTTATAAGTGCCTGGTTAATGGCAATAGGCTCGCCACCTATTTCCTACATTGGGACCTAAACATAAACTAGCGAAAAGTGGGTGCTAGGACCTCTGTCTTCTCCTTCGGGGATATAGGCGTGAGTTTATGTTATGTTATATAACTATTTAAAGTTTGAAAAATGCAGTTTTATCTAACAAAGTCTTTTCCTATTTGAGCAGTCTTACTGCCCAAAGCACACCATTATACACCAATGACTTTTTGATGCTTTTCGAAGTTATGTGTGTATTTATCGCAAGCTTATAAGTGCCTGGTTAATGGCAATAGGCTCGCCGCCTAGCACATTGGGACCTAAATATAAAATGGCGAAATGTGGGTGCTAGCACCTTTGCCTACCCCTTCGGGGATATAGGCGTGAATTTATGTTATATATTGTAACATGTGTTGGAAGATACTTAATTTAATTATTGTATTATATCATTCTTAAACGTTATGCTATAAATCCGTAGCCATGCGCTCGGCTACAGTAAATACAGATTACTACTTCATTTAGTAGATATATATAAGCTAATTTTATTTGAATAAGACATTTTTTAATTTATTGCACGTCAATTTGACGTCACTTCTCCTGTTAGTAAGCTGAGGGCAAAGTCTCAGGAAAGAGGGTCACCATTACAAACACGTACAGTGCTACAATGGTGGCGCTCAGCTTGACGGCCTCATCAGATGCTTTTTCACGCCCCGCTTAAAGGACCCGCGGACTGTAGGAGGAAGGATTAGTATACGAAGTAGTATATTTTTTTTTTTTTTTTTTTTTTTTTTATCTATGGCACGTCAATTTGACTTCACCTCGCCTGATGTTGAGCTGAAGGCAAAGTCCCATGAAAGAGGGTCACCATTGCAAACACGTTCAGTGCTACAATGGTGGCGCTCAGCTTGACGGCCTCATCAGATGCTTTTTCACGCCCCGCTTAAAGGACCCGGGACTGTAGGAAGAAGGAAACACGTGCGCCGGCAAGGAATTCCAGGACTTAATGGTACGGCAGAGAAAAGACTCACCGAACCGCTTGGTTCTTGATGGAATATTCTGTACCGTATGCGAGTGACACCTAAGCCCTGCACGCGTTGTCCTGTGTAGGAAAGGGGAGGGTGGGATTAGTTGGAAGAGCTCATCAGAACATTCACCATGGTAGAGACGGTAAAATACTGCCAAGGACGCAACATCTCTACGCATCTGCAAAGGCTCGAGGGACTCTGTGACCTCAGGACTCCCAATAATGCGGACCGCACGTCGCTGCAACCTGTCGAGAGCATCTAATAAGTACTTTGCGGAGCCATCCCAGAGATGCGAGCAGTATTCCACGCAGGAGCGAATTTGTGTCTTATAAAGAAGACACCGCTGCTCCGGCGTGAAAAAACGTCTCACTCTGTTCAGGACTCCGAGTTTACGCGAAGCTGTTTTGATGATGCTCTCGATATAGTTCTTGTTGTTCAGTTTGCAGCGCACGTCCATACCGAGTATATTGAGGTTATCCTGTAATGGCAGTGGTGTGCTCTGAAGAGTGGGAGGAGGAAGGAAAGGAGATGTCTTTGCTGAAAACGCGCATGCCTGCGTCTTCTTGGCACTGAACTCGACCAGGTTCTCAGATCCCCATTGGGAAACGTGATTGAGGATCCGGTCAAGCCCAGTGACAAGAAGTCGCCTCTTTTCCGCTATATCGGACTGCTTGGCCGCAGAATGTCCGTGGTAGCTCCCGTGTACAGTGCTATCGTCTGCATAGCAGTGGATGCTGCCGGTGGACAGCATGTCATTGATATGCAGAAGAAAGAGAGTGGGTGATAAGACGGACCCCTGCGGCACACCAGCATTTACCTGCAGGAACTCCGATGCTCGTCCATCACAGAGAACGCGAATACGGCGCCCCTGCAGGAAGCTAGCAACCCAATTGCACAGTCTAAGAGGCAGACCGAAGGCTGGTAGTTTGGAAAGAAGCGATTTGTGCCAGACTCTATCGAACGCTTTGGCGATGTCTAGGCTAATAGCCAGTGACTCACCATGCTTGTCCATAGCCTCACCCCAAAGATGGGTAACATACGCCAGAAGATCACCCGTTGACCGTTTCGGCCTAAAACCATATTGTCGGTCATTAATTAGGGAGTGATCCTCTAGGTGGCGCATGAGCTGTGTGTTGATAAGGTGCTCGAAGACCTTGCACAGCACTGAGGTGACGGCTATGGGCCGATAGTTGGCTGGGTCTGAGCGATCTCCCTTCTTGGGAATCGGCTGTACATTCGCCTCTTTCCACGCCGTCGGCACTGTACCCGAAATGTAGGAAAGTCGGTACAGCCGCGTGAGCATTGGAGACAACTCCGCTGCACATTTTTGAAGAACCACCGCTGGTATACCATCCGGACCACTGGCTTTCCGGACATCGAGTGACTGCAGCACTGCTCGGACATCGCGTTGCCTGATACGAATATCAGGCATTGCGTGGCCACTGTTGGGTAGTGTCGGAGGCTGCATACCACAGTCGTCGATTCGGGAGTTGGCCGCAAAGAGATTAACCAGCAAATTTGCTTTCTCTTGCGGCTCATGGGCCAGGGATCCATCAGGGTTACGCAGGGGGGGCAGCGAAGGCTGGCAGAAGTTGGCTTGCACGGCTTTGGCCAGTCGCCAGTAGCCACGGCTGCCCGTGGGATGCGCCACCAGTTCTTGACCAACCCGTGCTATGCGCTGGGCATCCGCTCTGACGTAAGCCCTCTTGCAGACCCTAGTGGCATTATAGGAATCATTAGATATATAAACATACGTGTAAATTATACTAATATCAAGACAACATTTTGGTCAATATTGTCCTTCGTAGCTGACATAGACGCAAGGTTACCAGATTTGGCAATTTATCCCTGACATATTGTAGTTTTTAGACAGTTGGCGAACAACATACTGTTCCTGTAGGTGACAAGGGTTGCCATGTCTACTTGTACACGCCTCTGGGAATTGGGAATTGTATGTTTAACGTATATACGCAATTGGCATTGTTATCGATATTTAGACCTCAAGCCGCGAGAAAAACGGAGACCTATCTCGTGTGATAATCTATGATTGGTAGATTTAAACGGTCCACAAAAATAACTGCGGTTAAAGTGTAAATTTTGTGATGTGAGTAGGGTCTAGATATATGCCGGTAACTATTATAATGTTACAGGTTAAACACCTAAAACACAACAAGGAATCTATGACCAATACGGTACATTATATGACGAAAATCTTAAGAAAAACGTTACATGTGAATAAACTGATTAGATTTAATTTGAAACTTAATATAACTTACCTAAAATATTCGCAATCTTCTATCAAACGAAATAAACAACATTTAAATAATCCCTTCCCTGTCTTGTCACCAAAAAACCGCGTTTCAATTAAAATATCAAAACCTTTCAGCAATAATTAGTCTGTCAGGACATTTCGTTTTTAATTCTGGCAACCCTTTACACCAGTACGCCCTCGCACCTTGAAGCGTCGCCAATATCGCGACAGCCGCCGACTAGATACAGCGCGCTCTTTTGTTTCACTCTCCATTTAAATTCATCCAGCCCTTTGTGTCAGCGTAGCATTCGCGATTTTAATCACTTAAGCACAGCGCGCGTCTCCGAGAGAAGGGAGAATGTCCCTCTTCAAATAACCTCGTAAAAGTTGGTAAAACTCACGATTACATAGTATAAAATAAAGTCGCGTTCTCTGTCCCTATGTCCCTTTGTATGCTTAAATCTTTAAAACTACGCAACGGATTTTGATGCGGTTTGTTTTAATAGATAGAACGGTTAAAGAGGAAGGTTTATATGTATATAACATCATGCTACGACCAACAGGTGCGGAGCAGGAATGAAAAATGTTGCAAAAACGGGGTGACGCAGACGAAGTTGCGCGGGTAGTTCGTAATAAAATAGAGTTTTATGGAATCGCACTTAAAACCCGGGCTCATTATTTGAGCTTCTTTCTCTCTGTTAAGTTCGATTGCGGGGTCTTGTCCTGCCAATTAAAAGGGCGCGTAAATTAAATGCTAGGAAGGGTCTTTTTAGGGATCCGTATACATGCAAGGGAATTGTATCTATTAATACAAAGTAGTGGTAAGGAGGGAACTTAAGTAAAATTAAAGTCTTGGAATTCCTTACCAGTTGTAGTTAGGCCTGCGTCTTTTGATTGGCGCGACCAAGGTGTGGTTTCTCGGGTGAAGAATCAGGGATACTGTGAAGCTCAACTGGTTAGTATACATTACTAATTTCGACATTTTGGGAAAGGGACATTATGGGAAGTTGGCATTTTGGTACCGGGGGACATTTTGTGAAGTTGACATTCTGATCCGCAACGTTGTAAACGTCCATAAGTCACGGTGACCACTTTCTATCAGGTGGGCCGTGTTTTTGTCTGCCACCTAAGTAGTTGAAAAAAATTTAAATAACATTTTTCGTTTTTCCAACTCGCACTTGACTGGTTCTTTTATATCTTTGAATGTCGAGCTTTGATGTGGGTAGTACAGAATTTATAGCACTAAAATGTCACGGTCGCTGAAGGAATGGCTCGTAGCCATCTTGTACAAGACATTCCATCAGGGATCAAACTTTTCTTCTTGCTTTTAACTTAAACTTTTACTACTATTAATACTGCCATGCTATTGCATTCTAAGCAGTAGGTATACACTATTTAAAATTCCTACATCCTTTTAAAGCCCAGACTCACTAAATCGTAACACATTCGTTCCAAAAACAAACAAATAAATACAACTTTAACAAAATAAACAGAACACAGTAAGCACCAAAACCATGTTCGTGAACGTTCCCGAACATTCTGGAACAAGTGCAGTCTTAAATTGATGTCGGTCTAGCGTTCTCGGTTTATGCATGAGCACGGCGTAAGCGATTTGATTTAATAAAAATAAATGTATGTTGCATTTAATGATATTAACGTATTTATTAAGTGATGTCACGCGAATTTAGGGTCAGTCGATAGTAGGGATCAAATATACAGACAGTAGGGTTTTATTTTTAAGTCATATCATTTCAACTAAAATTGGTGATTCTTTTACTGAAATTATTGACTTCTATGTTTTTTTATACCACTTAGGTGGCAGATTAGCACACGGCCTATCTAATGGAAAGTGGCCACCATATCCTATGGACTTCGCAACACCAGTGGCAACACTCTCGTGCTGCCGACCATGTAGAAGGGAAGGGGAGGGGTGAAGGTTAAGAGCATTTCTGTGCTGTCAGCGCAGAAGATAATTCTCACTGACAACGCAAAACCTATTCCGTGAACTTATTTATATCGTTTTTATGGCAAGCATAGATTCTATGTATACAAGCTCCTTAAAATATTCACTGTTCCTTAGTGTGACATGAATAAAAATGAGTCTTTGTCTTCGAAAAATTCCATTTTGACAGCTTTTTGCATCATGACAATTACTAAATTTAATTATTGAAATTGAGTAATTGACACTATGCAGGTACTTCTTCATAGGAGCACCCTCGTCCAACCACCAACAATCCGTTCGTAAATTTATTTGAATTTTGACTTTTCCTATTAGTAGGTAAGTTTTATAAGCATATGCAAAAACTTTAAGTTTCCAGTGTCCGCTCATTTCACTACAGTGTCACCGCACCCTCATACAAAGTCGTGCATAATTCGTGGGTGTAGTTCGAATTTCGAATCGTAATTTTAGTATCGTGTACATGCCGCCTCGCGTTGCATAATTTAATCGCCATTTTGATTTACGACGTTCCACGTTTGAAATTTATTTTTAATTTTTGCTTATGACCAGCATTTTTATTCAGAACTTTTTTTATTTCTTCATTGTCGTTGGAATGTTTCAGTATTTTAATATTTCATTCGCAAATAGGTATGCATATTTTAATTCTGTTATGAAAGTATTGCATTTTAGTTCTTTGTTAATTCTTTAACTTCTGTAAATTAGATACAATTAATAGATACTGTTAGTGGTTATCATTCTTTTATTTAATTTATAAAATACCGTAACATAATATCTTGTAACTGTAAAGTTAAATGAATCAGTAATTTCAATAAGTCTACCATTATGACGCTATTTCTTTTTTTGTGTGATGTTTTTAATAAAATTATCGTTTCATTTAGCGTTATTGTCAATTTATTTTAGTTATTATGCAGTAAAAAAATAGATTTTCCAGATTATTACCAGGGGCCTTCGGCTTCGGGAGCATTTCCCTAATATATGTATATCTGAGGATACCCAATAAAGAATTTTTGCGCTTCCTTTTCTTTTTTTTTAATACCAAATCTAATGTTTCTAGGTTATTACCAGGGACCTTCGGCTTCGGGAGCGTTTCCCTAATATTCAGTATATCTGAAGATATCCAATAAAGAATTTTACACATCCTCTTCCTTTTAATAGTAGGCATAATGGGCGATATTTAACTATACACAGCAATGATTTTTTTTTTAAATAACGCCTAAAAGTAAATATACGATTATTTATCAATCTTCAACCGTCGAGTCTCAATTGGACACTTAACGCAGAGCGGCCAGCCGTCTCGACACACCGACACTCCGGTAGTCGGCCGGCTCAATTAAATGCTATTTGTATTTCCATATTTAATTCACGGCAGTGGTCGGCTGTCGCAAATTGCTGCTTTGTATGAGAACTGTCACCTGTGCATGTCCAATTGCTGGTTAGGGGAGGGATATATGCATTTAAACTAGTAGTATTATAAATGCGAAAATAACGCTTTCACGTTTTGATGAATTTGGTGGACAGATAGATAGATAGAAAGATAAGCGTAAGCTGTATGTAAAGCCTCTTTGGCGTAGCGGTAGTGAACGAGACTGCAGGAGGCACGGGTTCGATACCTGCTCGGTGCAAATATTTGTTTGCATGAATATGGCTATTTGCACTTTTCTGGTCGTGCCTCGGAGAACACCTCGGAGGTCCCGGTTGCCATAAAACATCTGTTGCAGTCGTTACGGGTAGTTGGAACTCTCAAAAGTCCGACTAGCTCAACTACAGAACATCTATATCGCCAATGTGGTTGTGAAGGTCCGATGGCAGTCACTTCATGGAAAAAATCGAAGTTCACCCGCATCTTAGTTAGACTAGAAACAAGACCCCAACTGAGTTGGGAATAGACTCAGAGAATGAATGATGAAATAAATATCAGAATCCTAAAATACCTATTATCTATATTGTTATATAATATATATATATATATATCTTTATCTTGTTTACATAATTACGTAATAAGGATACTTGGAACGAAATAGTGATATTTTATGATATTCTGTAACGCAATATTCAGTGTGTTTTACGAAAGTAATTTCGTCTATATTAGATATAATTAATATCTGTTATCTGCTAATATATATAACAACATTCTATTATTTCAGCGTGTGTTGTTATGAGAATGATTGACAACACGGATAGGCAGCACGAGTGACACCCCTGGTGTTGCAAACGTCCATAGGCCACTGTGACCGCTTCCCATCAGGTGGGCCGTGTGCTTGTCTGTCACCTAAGTGATATAAAAAAAACTGTAACATTCTATACGATATAGAAGTAGGCGTTTCTTGGCACCATTTTTTCACGGCGGCCATGGTAAAACCTGGGAACGCACCCGACACCTCGTGTCAGCAGTCCATTAACCATACCTACTACTAGGCTACCACGGCTTATATATATTTATTTATTTTAGTGATTATTTTGCTACTAATCTATATCACTCCATAGTATAAAACAAAGTCGCATTCTCTGTCTGTTTCGCATAGTTTTTGTAGATAGAGTGATTGAAGAGAAAGGTTTATATGTATATAACATCATGCTACAACCAACTGGTGCGAAGCAGAAGTGAAAAATGTTACAAAAACAGGGTGACGCAGACTAAGTTGCGCGGGTCAGCTAGTATAATTCGTAATGTAAAGGTATCGACAGAACGGAGCATTGCGATTGGCGGACTACACACGCAAACAGGTTCACAAGAGGCAGACTGCCAATCACAATGCTCCGTTCTCTCGAAACCTTTACATTACGAATTCGATAGGAGTTCATGCTAGTGCTACTGGTCACCTAATCTTATGGTGAATCATTCAGTATCAACGAATCTCTCCATTATTTATAACAAACAATAAATCAAAAACTTCTTAAACTTTCTAATTTGAATAATCCTTTACATTTTATTGTTAAAAGTCATTTGTTTGAATACATTTAGTTGGCGATGCTATTTATCTTAATTATTGTACTGGCTGTATAAAGTATACATACCGGCATATACCAAACGAGCGACAAACTATCTACCGGGGTGCTAGAGTATTATCTCATCTGCGCTAAACAAAGACCCATAGACGTCATATTCAAATGATTTGATTGGTAGAAAACAGTGATTCCAGTTCACAAAAATTAAATACCTTCCGACGCACAGTACCAGAAACGCAAAATACCTTTTACGCGGATAAACAGAGTCACATTTCGCGAATTACCAGACACGCAGATGACCTGATACGCATATTACTAGATCAAGTTTGGCAAATTACCAGATACGCATATTACCAGATTAAGTTTCGCAAGTTACTATGGACCTAGACCTAACAATACTATGGACTGTTGTTGTCTGAAATGAATGATTTATTTTTATTATTTCAAATAGCATGGCGTGAACAATCATCATATATGTCACAATCATTGTCAACACAATTCCCGCGCGCTATTGCTTCTTCTTGCCAGTTGGGTTCAAGATATATACCAGAAACTATACCGCTGATCCTCTTGTCATGCCGTATCGTAAGTTAGACTTAGTTCCTTATTAATGGGTGATGGTCATGATATTATGTTAAACATTTAGAATCTACCGGTCGGTGTATGTGACTTAATGTATTTTTCTGTAGTAGGTCTGTGATTAAGAATAGTTACATTTATTACGTTTAGAGATAACTTGACCAAAATTCGAAATTCATAAGTTTTTTATTCTATATATAACGGAACTTACGAAATGGCAAAATTAATAATATATTATTGGTTAGTTAGCAAATGAGCCACTGGTTCAAAACCCAGCACCGGCCTGAGAAGACTCCGGCAAGGAACTCAGCGGCTTTTTTTTTGGTCTATTTACTTTGACCTCGGCAGAAATCGGGAAAATACGTCTCCACGATGATGAGTTAACATCTGAAATAAAGTCTTAATCTTTCTTTTCATACTGCAAAGTAAGAAACATGCTCAAACCCAGCTGGTGCAATGTAAGACAGAGTAAATTTCAAAAACCAATTATAATGAATGAAATACATCCTTTACTTCATAAAAGTGCAATGCAGTGCAGTATTCTACTCTGAAAGTCTATATTAAGTGAGATATTTCTATTCTCACAGACTATACCAACTAACAAAGACTCATATCTCAATAAAAGCTTATGAATTCCACAAATACGTCGGTTGTATTATTAAAAAGTCCTTGAATGTAACGCCTCGTCCCTTTGTAGAATCGTTATTCCTTCTACAACAAAAACAGACTCCTCCATTGTCTTGTAAGCATTGTTTGCTAAAATTTCAAACGTTTCTTGGTCTTGTTTATAATTTAAACTTGGTAACGCAGGCGCCAAACGGTCTACTAGCTTTTACATCAGCATATCTGATAAATTACTTTCGATAAACAAGAAAAGTGTTTTCACTATTATTTATTATAGTTTTGCGATGAATTTTCATGATCATTAATTTGTAAACTTGCTTCATAAATTCTATAGTCTAAGTTTGAATAATGATCTTTATTACTAATTGATTCTTTCAATAAGTCAATGAATCCTTTACAGCTAAGAAAATGCTATTATTACCGGTACCTACCTACTATTCCACTATTTTTTTTTGTTTGTATGTGTTTAATGGTGACCCTCTTTCTCGAGACTATGCCTTCAGCTTACCATCAGGTTGACGTGACCTAGATGAAAAAAAAAACTAAGCGACGAAATTTGTGTGTGTTTACATAATTGTTATACCTCAGAACAGAGAAAACAAGTAGAAATGTGACATGATAGTTTCCGTAGTGGTACCGAGATGTCGCCAAACTCACACATACAACCGTTACTATCCCTTAGTTACCTTCTACGGGTGGGAAGAAATATAATAGAAATAAAATATAATAAGAAATGGGGTGGGATTCTACTCCATCAGGAACTAAAACGGTAATTTATTTAATTAAAGCGTATGAAATATCAAAGAGGAATTATATGTTAGTGTAAACACAAAATGGCCGCTATCGTAGCATACTCCTATCAGTTGGTGGCTAAAGGTTAATATTAAAATAGACTAGTTCTAAAAGATAAAATACGTTTATACTAGACAATTTAATAAATTAATTATATCTGCACATTATTTTGCGCTTCTGTGGCGTGGCGATAGTGAATGCGACTGCTACGCAGGAGATACGAGTTTGATCCTAGTTCAGTGCAGAGACGAGGTCTCGGGTTCGATCCTAGGTTTTACCATGGCACACACCAATGACTTTTCGATGCTTTTCGTAATTATGTGTGTATTTATCGCAGGTTTATAAGTGCCCGGTTAATCTCTCTCTCGCCACCTATTACATTGGGACCTAAACATAAATTGGCGAAATGGCAATGTTTTTTTTACATCGGCAACACTGAACCGCGCCCGCGCCTCATATGCTTTAATATTCATTCGCCAATCGGAACCATACACACTTTGTACTCACCACTATATCTTTATTAAACCAGGTATTTAATATAGTCCACACAGCGTTTTTAATTAAAATTTCAACAAGAAACGCCGCGACAACACTTGTCAATGGATCAAGGAATAATTTATGGACTCACAGATTGTTAATGTTCTGACATTTGAAAATGATAAATTGTATAAATGTATTGCTAGAAATAAACTTTATGATTGATACTATTAAGCAATGACTTTTACTCACTTAGATTATATATACACATATCTAAATAAGGCT
The DNA here is from genome assembly GCA_963691645.1 of Pelosia muscerda. Classification (NCBI taxonomy): domain Eukaryota; kingdom Metazoa; phylum Arthropoda; class Insecta; order Lepidoptera; family Erebidae; genus Pelosia; species Pelosia muscerda. Next base: position 2,357,563 of record OY829113.1, read on the forward strand.
AATTTGGAAATAAAGACAAGCCCAGTTGTATGGGTAATGGACTGTTGAGACGAGGTCTCGGGTTCGATCCCAGGTTTTACCATGGAACACCCCAATGACTTTTCGATGCTTTTCGAAGTTATGTGTGTATTTATCGCAAGTTTATAAGTGCCCAGTTAATAGCAATAGGCTCGCCACCTATTACATTACGAACTAAACATAAACTGGCGAAATATGGGTGATAGCACCTCTGCCTACCCCTTCGGGGATAAAGGCGTGAGTTTATATAAAAAAAATATGTATACGATCAATCTAAACAATTGTTTACTAGTAATGCAATGTATTATTAACGGTTATATTATAAATAAACACAATGTTATTTTTATCTCCGTTACTTTTCGCCATCTTTATAAATAGAATCTCACAAAATTTGGATTCTTCCTACCACCTTTATGCCGACGATCTGCAAGTCTATACACAGGCTACCCTAGACAACTTAGCAGGAGCCATCGCTGTCCTCAATAGGGACCTGAATCGGATAAGCGAATGGAGTAGAAACCATGGACTCGCATTAAACCCATCCAAGACGCAAGCAATAGTTATTGGTAGCCCAAGATTGATTCCAAAAATAATTTGGTCTCAACTCCCTCAGCTCGAAATGGATGGAGTCGCCGTGCTGATTAGTGATTGCGTAAAAAATTTAGGAATTTACATGGACAAAACTTTCTCTTGGAGTCGCCAGTTGCAAGAAACCAGTCGAAAACTTTACGCTTCAGCGGGTGCCTTGCGTAGACTGCGAAACTTTCTACCCATTGCCACCAAGACTGAGCTTGCACAATCGCTTCTTCTCCCTGTTCTCGATTACGCCGATGTCAGCTATCCTGATCTCACGGAGGAGCAACTTGATAAACTTGAGCGACTTCAAAATTTCTGCATCAGATTCATATTTGGCCTACGCAAATACGATCACGTTTCAGATTTTCGACGACGACTCAAGTGGCTCCCAATTCGGCTTCGCAGGAATGCGCATATTCTAACATTATTATATAATGTATTGTTTAACCCTGCCACCCCCGTTTACCTTAAAGAACGTTTCCAGTTCCTCCATGACACACATTCAAAGTCCCTGCGGTCGTCCGGTAATCTGAGACTAAAGATGCCGATGCATTCTACGGACTATGCTGACAAGTCCTTTACTGTACTAGCCGTGCGGTTATGGAATGCATTGCCACTAGAGGTAAGGCAAGCGAAATCGTTGGAGGTGTTCAAGAGGATGGTGATGAATTATTACTTTTCATCTTGTGCATAGAGATATGTTTTCTTTCATATAGATATTTGGTATATACTGCGTATTTAATGTTTATGTATCTAATTAATTGTTATGTCTGTTATACTCTAGCCATTATGATGTTCCTGGTTCACGTTTATCTTCTCATTTATATAACTATAATAGTGTAAGTATTATATGTAAGTGTATCTATTTATTATATTTGATGTATATGCAATCTACACCACAGAATCACACTACTGATTTTCTGTACTTTCCTGTCCATCCTAAGGTTGCCTGGAAGAGATCGCCTTTGGCGATAAGGCCGCCCATTGTACATGCAACTTTACGTTTATTACTGTACCGCTAACATTGTTCTAAGGTGTACAATAAAGAATTATCTATCTATCTATCTAAGCACAAGGCACTATCTTATTCGTAATGTAAAGGTATCAAAAGATCGGAGTATTGCGTTTGGCAGCCTGCCTACTTTGAACATGCCTATGAGTGAAGCCCGCCAATCGCAATGCTCCTTTCGATTTTCGTGCTAAAGACACTGGTAATTTTTTTGTGAAACTAATTTTTGTTTTCTCTACAGCCAGTCTAGAAGTATACATAGCAATGACTAAATAAGTATTATAAATAAACACAATGTCAATAAATAACCGGCTTGCATTTAAAGCCATCCAACATTATCAGGATAAAGTGGGCCATTCATTATCAGTTATGTATCAATTGCAATCCGCGTATCGCTGCGTATTATGCTAATGCGGTTGGATCACGTGGCCGGTGCATGGCACAATATCGGATTGCAAATGTTCATTAGTGATAATTAATTTCCCGAAAAAAAAACAAACTCAATTTTCAGTACTAACATTTCTGGATTTTTTTTAAGAATGTCAAATCCAAATGGTTTTTTTTTGTATATTACAATTTTGAAAACTGTCAGCTGTAAAAAAGTAATACGAAATTTATCATCAAAATGGATAGCATTTGGCGAGTACTGTTTTTGAAGATCGAATTTAATTTATCAAACGGCCAATAAAAACAAAATTTAATAAAGAGTTGTGAAATCTGGAAATCAAATTTCAAACAAAATATAAATAATGGAAACAGCTATTAAATTACAGGAATAATATATATGTAAGGACCTATTATTAGTTTGGTAGGATAAAAATCAAACAGTAAAACTCAATAACAATTTTGTATTCAACTGTACAAAATACCTCATTCCAACTACTTTATTTCGAACATTCCTCTCAACATTGCAACATGTACATTCACCGACAGCAATGCTAGTTGTAATCCATGTACGGTCGCCGGCAGTCATGCGAGCAAACATTCGGCATTTGAAATATCGACATTTTCCGCATCCATTTCCGTGCGAAATGGTCGTTGTAAGTTGGTAGCTGTACGTGCTTGACGATCGTAGGTTCAATACCTGCATGAGGTATTCGACGTAAACTTATTGCTTTTTTGTACCACTGTAAAATGTAGAGACTTTTCGAAATAACTTTTAAACTTTTTCGATTCGTGATATGCAATAATATTAATTTAAAACCACGAATTAATATGATCCTGGTATATTTATCAACTATAGTTCGTTTGTTTAGGTACTCAAATACACTTAAACAATCATAGTGTGTTCTTTTAATATGTTTTGTTTTTAATTACAGAAAATGTCGGCCTTTGCTCAATTGTTATGTATTTGTCCAAAAATGTTAAGTAAATAATTAAATAAGCTACCAAAAGATTTTGGGCCATAGTGATCAATAATTTAGAATATTATGTTAAGTTACTTTTGTTATGACTGTACTTATATAACTGCTTTTATTTCTAAATAATGACCCTCATCACTCTTCGAGAGAAACTAATAAGTCGTATAAATGTCGGTATTAAAACGGTTCATTGCACACTAATCTCGACTGTCTCAAACTATCTTGTACATTACTATTATTAACATAAACAAATTGAGCGAACTTCGTTTGTTTTGTTTATTAATTCATTAGTAAATATATACGTACATACATACATACATACATACAAACATACATACATACAAACATACATACATACATACATACATACATACATACATACATACATATACTCATGCCCCTAATCACACCAACCAACTATGATTTTTGGTCCCACGTAATAGGAGGCGATCCTATTGCCGTCAATCGGGCACTTTTAAAAAATATGGGTATACCAAAAATAAATTCCTAACCGAAAATGTTGCAGCTAAATAAATTAGGAAAGAAATTTTTTGACCCGATTCCTTGTTATGGGGTGGCAATCGCACGGAAATTAATTATGTGCTTAGCAGTTAACGTCTTGGAGAGTATCAGACGGAACATAAATATATCACCTTTACGATCAATTTATTGAAAATGAAACCTGTAGATTAGTTGGATATTTTAGTAATTTATATATTACGTGAAGCGATAATTTTGGAACCCTATTTTCAAAATATAAATCGTCGCAGCTTAGTCACAGTGAGCCGTAACAATATAAAATTATGCAAAAGTTTAGACGTATGTCAACGAATCCTAAGAAATTTATTTAAAACTTTAACTCCCAACAATAAGGTTCATATTGTCTAATTAATCCTACGTTGCGTAAAAACGCACGCGTACCCCGCATACTTCACTCTTCCACTAGTTTTTGGTTTTCAATTATTTTAACGGTCATTTTTTGGAATTTGTTTTTGGCGGTTATGGCGAACGTGTCGTGCACTAACGTGGAATATCGCTGAATATTCTCGAATGTCGTTAACTTTCATTGCTCATGGCGTGCAATTCTCATTTGCAATATTGCAAAAACTGTCGTTTTATTTTCTGATGTTAAAATATAATATGTATAGGTATTGAGTGCGATCACTGATACTATCCAAGACGTTAATTGGTAGTGCTTGTGCGGCTAAGCGCGTAAATAATTTCCTTGTGATTTACACCGTATAGCAAGGAACCGGGTCCAATCTTTTTTCACAAATTTTTATTTAACTGCAACATTTTCGGTTGGGAATTTATTTACGATTATTTTAAAAAGTGCCCGATTGACGGCAACAGGCTCGCCCCCTATTACGTGGGACCGAAAATAATAGTTGTCGGAATGTTGGGTGTTTGATACACCTCTGCCTACCCCTTCGGGAATTTCGGGCATATGTATGTATGTACTGCGAAGTTGGCTATTTGACATAGAACTTTTGTAGTTAACTGTACAATTTTGATCAATACGGAGTGAAGTTGCCGCGAATACGATTATATTCTCATTTCAAACGCATAGTACACTTTCTTAAAATTTTATGGAAACCAAAAAGTATGATAAATTGACGGTATAATAATAAAAAGAAACCATAAAGTATGATAAATTGACGGTAACAGATTCGTCTCTTCTTACCTTAAATCAGAAACAAGGTCTACGAAGCAAACCTAAAACCTTTTTCGACTTCAGCTAACAAATAGACCTGCTGTAGTTTTTCCAAGCGACTTCTACAGAACCAGTGTCACACCTCTTTTCTTCATGCGTAAAATTCCCACAGATACCGCCTCCACCAAAGTCAGTAGAGGTGATTATCAGACTCAAACCTACTAAAACGTACGCCATCTTTGGTTGCCGGAGGTGGGATAATACAAGACATAACTCTCGCACCCCGGCAGACCCGGTGATATCTCTTTGAGATGATATCCTTCTTCATTATTGATAACACACTTGTAGTACTTTTCCAGTATATTTATTATTCTACTATTTTTTTTTATAATATCACGCCTATATCCTCGAAGGGGTAGGCAGAGGTGCTAGCACCCACATTAAGCCAATTTATATTTAGGTCCCAATGTAATAGGTGGCGAGCCTATTGCCATTAACCGGGCACTTATAAACCTGCGATAAATACACACATAACTTCGAAAAGCATCACAGTCATTGGTGTGTGCCATGGTAAACCTGAGATTGAACCCGAGACCTCGTCTCAGCAGTCCATTATCTATACCACTAGGCTACCGCCGTTTATTTATTGATGATTTATTATTGAGAATGCCGTAAGGCGAAACCGGTTAGGTGTAATAATAAATATCGTGGAAAAGTACAAGTGTGTCATCAATAAAATAAGTTCCACCAAGTGCCATCAATCAACAGTATAAATAATGATAATCATTCCTCTAATGTGAGAACCATGGTTTCCCATGTATCCCCGGATATGGTGATAGACAGCTCCACACACCACAGCCAGACTCGCGCTCATAATATAACGCCTCTAGTGTTACAATATCAATAGGTTATGATGATGATGATATCAACAGGTCTCGGTGAGTCTTTTCTCTGCCGCACCATTAAGTCCTGGAATTCCTTGCCAGCTCACGTGTTTCCTTCTTCCTACAGTCCTGGGTCCTTTAAGCGAGGCGTGAAAAAGCATCTGATGAGGCCGTCAAGCTGAGTGCCACCAATGTAGCACTGAACGTGTTTGCAATGGTGACCTTCTTTCATGAGACTTTGCCTTCAGCTTAACATCAGGCGAGGTGAAGTCAAATTGACGTGCCATAAATAAAAATAAAAAAATCACTTTCCATCAGGTGAAAAACTGTAAACATTAAAATAAAACTATAATGAATTCCAACGCAATTGAGCATTTAATATAACTAACTATTCTCAGCTAAATCCTTTGTAGTTTCCTAACGAAATGGAGGTCTCCTTGTAAAAATAAAAGTATGGCGACAGAAAGAGGGTGGGGAAGGAGGGGTTCTGTCGCGAAGGCACACTCTCGATTAATTACAGTCGTAATCCAACTCGGTTGGATCCCTGTTTATGCTTTGAATATCAGTCGGGCTTGAAGTTGAAACAGTTGGGTTTTTATTGTCTTGAATGTTAAAGAAACTGATGGCAGGTCTAGATATAGTGAGATTCTATTGGCGAAAACATCTCAGTGGAATCGCTTAATAAAGTGTGAGATTGACATAAATTTGTAATAATGACTACAAAAATTTAATGAAATTGGAATCTTTGAAACTAGAAAAATATTATATTTCATTATTATTTCACATTTATGATTAAAATCACTGCAGCGACAAATAATCCATTGATAGAAAATTGAAAACATCACTTTTTATAGAGGCCCTGTTCAGAGCATTCTGTGCCGTTTCGAATATTTTTTGTTATGGAATTATTTAATCCTTTTTGTTTTAATTTTTTTTTGTATTTTCTTCTAATGGTTTGTATTTTAATTGTATCGGCATGAATTTTTTTTAATTATTGTTTATTGAAAATTTAGGGTTGTCTTTGTTTACATTTTATTAAACAATTTAGGCCCCGAATGAAAGTCATTTTGTCCTAATCCAATTCATTCCAGTCCAATTCAAAATTTAGTCTCGGTTTAAACTCAGTTTCCTAATTCTTTAAAAGCATCATAATTTCAATGTTCTTACATGAAAATTATTTTACGAGGATACTGTTTTTGTCATTTAGGAAATTGAAATTAAATAGAGACTAAATCTCAAATAGATCTATAAAGAAAGATTAATAGAAGAACTTCCAAGCCATGAACATAATTATGCATTTTACTTACAAAAGATTTATTTTTATGTATTCGAAACTGGGAAGTCTCCATACTTAATCCCCAAGCTAACATATTCTAAACAAGATATATTCACAAAACCCTTGCGTTCTTTCTAATTCAAGAACTATAAGAGCTGTATGTTTACACGGCGGCCATGTTTTTTGCTATGTCAGCGTTCACAAATAGCTCTCAAGAGAAACATTCGTTTGTGCTCGTTAAAGTTGCGCCAATTTATTAAAAGCGATATATGGCGCTAGGTTCGGTGCCCACTGATTTCTAGATTTAAGAGTACAATTTTCTTACTTTCTAATACATATAAACAGTAATATATGTACAATCGACAAAGGATATAGGATTGCAACTTCACTATACTTTGTAAAATATAGCTTGGGTCCTATGACAGATGTCAAAATTAGGTTCATAGGGATGTCCAAAATTCGATGAAAATATCGATACTATCAGCTATTATTGATGCATGTTACACATAATTATGTTTAATTTCATTGTATGCATGTATTTAATTGTAATCAGAACGGAATATACGTAGCATACAAGGCGTCGGCACTCGTACTGATGAGAATGAGTGGAGTGGATCAGTGGAAGTTAATATCAAACAAGATGTTGGCGCGTGTATCTTATGCCTATATCATGGCCCAAGAGCCAAACGCGGCGTGTCTTCTTACAAAATCCAAAAACAGGTTCAGGGCGTTGATGGGTTGAATGTAGGATTTTATTTACTCAATATTATTTAGGATCAAGTTTATTCAAATATAAATATTATTATGATATTTAAATACCTAAGCAATAAGATTAAATTCTAATTATTTTGTTCTTATATTAATTTCAATTTTAAATTAAGCTTTATTCAAAATATGGATAGTTCATAGTATGTGGTCACGATGATTCATCGCCCATCACTAATTAGCTCGGTATGCCCATAAAGTATGACATTGACAGCTACTACATTCAATAATATAAAATTCAAGACTTCATGTGCGGGATTTCACTGACAGCTGTCATAGGACCCAAGCTACATTTTACAAAGTATACAACATAGTATAAAACAAAGTCGCGTTCTCTGTCCCTATGTCCCTTTGTATGTTTAAATCTTTAAAACTACGCAACGGATTTTGATGCGGTTTTTTTAATAGACAGAGTGATTAAAGAGGAAGGTATATATGTATATAACACCATGCTACGACCAACAGGTACGGAGTAGGAATGAAAAATGTTGCAAAAACGGGGTGACGCAGACGAAGTTGCGCGGGTCAGCTAGTTCTTATATAAACAGTAATCTATGTACAATCGACAAAGGATATACGGTTGCAACTTTAAATATAAATGAAAAAATGTAAAGGCGTATACGTATACAGGATGTTAGTGAAACGTAACGTAGTAAGAAGTAGATTCAAGTAGCGTCAATCAATCAATTTCTTTGAAATGTCACCAATGATAGGTATTAACTGTCAACTGTCAGTTTTCGTCACAATGTCTGTCAGACGCAAGACGCGGTAATTTCGCTTCCATGCCAAATATATTATTACACGTTATATTCATAAAATGGATGACAAAATACTTTTTTCATATATTTTTGATGTACAGTGCACTTCGAAAGTTCCTGGACAGTTTGAAACTAAAATTGTATGAAGCGATGCCACTATACAACCACTAGTCTAAGAAGCTACTGAATAATAGATCTACTTATTAATGTAATTAAGTTTAGGATGCTACTTGCCTGAGTTTACTTAGTTTGTTATAAAGAAACAAGCCAAGTTTATTTTATTAACGCTATCTATGTTACTTTTGATGTAATTAGACTTAGACTGTCAAAGGAATATAGATCTTAAGGTGTCCAGGAACTTTTGGAGTCCAGCGTCGGTAGCTTAGTGGTTAAGGAGTCGGCCTTACGATCGAGAGGTCCCGGGTTCGAATCCTGGCCATTACACTACCGACGTGAACCCGCTCCTAACGCAAGCCATTGAGCTTAGCTGGAGGGGTTAAAGGGAATATTAGTAACTTCGGTCGCTAATATTGTTCACTACATAGTATAAAATAAAGTCGCGTTTTCTGTCCCTATTTTTCTTGTCCCTTTGTATGCTTAAATCTTTAGAACTACGCAACGGATTTTGATGCGGTTTGTTTCAATAGATAGAATGGTTAAAGAGGAAGGTTTATATGTATATAAAATCATGCTACGACTAACAGGTGCGGAGCAGGAATGAAAAATGTTGCAAAAACGGGGTGACGCAGACGAAGTCGCGCGGGTCAGCTAGTTTATAATAAAAAAAAACTGTAATTCATCGAATAAAGTTACAGGTACAGTGTGAATGTTTAAGGGGCCGGGCAGCCATCTTGAAACTATGAGGAATAGCGAAAAGTGCTCAGAGAAGTCTCAGACCCGATTTTAATGAATACTAAAACTGCATCACTGGATTTTTCAGAATTGAATATTCTTAGCCAGGAATCGAACCCGTTGATTTTGAAAATAAAATGCAGCCTGTATTATTATCCCATCCGATACTCTAGTGTCACTAATAAGGAACGAATTCTACAAAGTAATAATATATAACTAAGATGCGGCTGAACTTTGATATTTTCCGTGAAGCGACTGCCATCGGACCTCTACAACCAAATTGAAGTTCTGTATCAACTAAACTACTATCATCATATTAGAATTTTTCCATATTAAAAATTCAATGAAAGTTAGCGTACACCTTTTTTCAAAGTCGGTTAAAATCCAGACAGTTTTGCTTCCAACCCTCAACACTTACTTCGTATTTTCTAAATATACTAAAATAAAATATACTCGGCGAGACCTACCGCCAAGGTAAGTACAAAAAAGTAAAAGACCCGCCAAATTCAAAGGTATTGTTCTGTAGCCGACCGCATATGACAACTGCACACGCATGCAGCAGATACAGATACCGTGAAACAGACTTGAATATATTTTTTATTGCTTTTAATTCTTTGTGACTTCTCAATAGGGCTGTTTACCTAGGTCTGCCGGGGTGCGAGGGATATGTTCGCTACTATCTCACCTCCGGCAATTAAATACCCAAAGATGGCGTGCGTTTTAGTCGGTTCGAGTCCTACATAACCTCTGTCGCTGGCTCCAGTGGGATTAATATCCGTGGGGATATCGCGCACGGAATAAAAAACGGGCCGTTTACCCATGTCGACGTTTAACAAGTACTTAATAATGAAAATGTGTAGATATAGACAAATGAACGGAATGCGGGCCCGAAATTATTTTATTTGACGACCTCCGTGGCGTAGCGGTAGTGAACGCGACTGCTACGCAGGAGGCGCGGGTTCGATTCCCGCTCAGTGCAAATATTTGTGTGCATGAAATATGAATATCTGCATTGGTCTGGGTGTGTCTATGTATAATATGTATGTATTTACAAAAAAAAAATGTATTTAAGTATGTTTATCCGCATTCTAGAACCCATAACACAAGCTAGTTAAGCTATGCTTACCATGGGTCTAGGTGGCGTTGTGTAGATTGTCCTAGAATATTTATTTATTTATTTATTTATTTCTATGCACAATATGTGCGTTCGGATGACGTGTTGTGTATTACTTGTTAATATACGTTATTTAATACGGATAAACGGAGAAGCACCATTGAGAAACCGCAATGAATTGAAACATAAAACATTATTATTATTACAATCATATCTATATCACGGTACACTATGTCTGCTGCTGCGGTTTGCGGTCGGTTACAGAATCATACCTTAAATCTCGAGTGTTCACTTAACTTGGCAGAAGTCGAGGTAGCTGCACCACCACGGTTTCACCAACTTTTAAATTGAATTCACCGGTTAGAAAATTCTCAACAAACAAACGCGATTGCTGGATTTTTTTACTAGTGAGGTTTTTACTGTTCGATTTTATTTACACTACAAATGTTATTAAATATATTTCACTTTAATGACATATGTTTTAAAGTAACTATTATTTATAAATAAAATATAGATAAACATACATAACACAAACTCACGCCCGTAATCCCCGAAGGGGTAGGCAGAGGTGTTAGCACCCACATTTCGCCAGTTTATGTTTAAGTCCCAATATAATAGATGGCGAGCCTATTGCCATTAACCGGGCACTTATAAACCAGCGTTAACTTACACACATAACTTCGAAAAGCATCGAAAAGTCATTGGTGTGTGCCAAGGTAAACCTGGGATCGAACCCGAGACCTCGTCTCAGCAGTCCATTACCCGTACCACTGTGCTACCACGGCTTAAAATATTGATGTGTATGGCGGCTATGGTATATCCATATCATAATAATAATATATAAAACTATTAATTATATACAAATTGTAATACTAGAGACAAACAAACATTTATTGATATAGATGATTCCCCGGGCCGTCCGCCGTCGTCATTGAACGAGGTAGGCATGGCTTAACAATGCTCCAGCGCATTCGATCGACGGCGGCGGCCAGGCAGTCGTTGAGAATACTTTGACGCGACACCTGTGCGCTTAGCGATAGCATTTCTTTCCATATCTAAACGAAAGCATAACTGTCTACTGTGTGTACTGTACCTCCTTTCTGTTTCTACCTTATGTGTGACTCTCTCTGTGCTCCTTCTGTCTCCTATGTATGTACTCTTTACTATAAGTTTCTATGCCTACACTTGGGTAATAAACTGTGTAAAAACTTCCCGCGAGTGTTTCAATAAAACAACACCTGTAGCACCGTGGGAACCCCTACAATTTGGTGACCCCGCTTACACACGTTAACACGAAGAGTTGCACTGAATAATAGTTATGCCGGACGACGTCAAGCAAGATGGCAGCGAAGACAACGCCGAGTCATTTCGTATCGGCGTGCGAGTACCGCCATTTTACCCCGAAAAACCCGCACTGTGGTTTGCACAACTGGAAGCCCAATTCGCACTGGGAAATATCACAAGTGATTCTACAAAATATTTCCACACGATCTCGCAGCTGTCGCCCCAATACGTCGAGGAAGTCGAAGATATTGTCAGCTCTCCACCGGCTACCAACAAATACCAGCGGCTCAAGGAAGAACTGATTAACCGCCTTTCAGCCAGTCGCGAAAAGAAGGTTAAACAACTACTCAACCACGAGGAGCTGGGTGACCGGAAACCCTCGCAGTTCGCGCGACACTTACAGAACTTGGCAGGACCGGGCATACCTGAAGAGTTCGTCAAGACAATCTGGGCGAGCCGACTACCACAAGGTACGCAGACCATCATCGCATCGCAGCAGAACGCTTCGCTAGAAATACTCGCAGCACTAGCCGACCGCGTGCATGACGTCATATCCGTTAGTCCACATGTCGCCGAAACCACGTGTAGCCCTTCATCGAGTGGAAACACAAGGACTGCTATGGAACGGCAAATCGCGGCGCTGACAGAGCAGGTCAACCAACTTACAGCGGAGGTGCGAAAATCGCGACCTAGTAGACGCGACCAGGCGCACAACGGACAGCGTCGTCGATCCGGGTCTAGAAGGTCCAGTTCCAACTACGCGAAGTTTCCTACGTGCTGGTACCATGCGAAGTTCGGAAATAAGGCCAGACATTGTGTGAAACCATGTGACTTTGCGGAAAACGCACCGGGCGGCCGATAATGGCGATACACGACTGCCCAAACGCAGGTCGCCTCTTTGTTACGGACAGTAAAAGTAAGGTACAATTCCTAGTAGATACAGGTAGTGATTTATGTGTTTTTCCTGTGTCTAAAGTTAAATACCACGTCAGTAAGACAAATTTTTCTTTGTGTGCCGCTAATGGTAGTACAATAAATACATATGGTTACATTAATTTTGTGTTAAACCTAGGGTTGCGCCGTGATTTCGCCTGGCGATTTATTTTAGCAGACGTCACGAAGGCGATAATAGGCGTCGATTTTTTGTGCTATTTTAATCTCGCGGTCGATTGCAGAAATCAACGACTAATCGACAATACTACTAGCTTAGTCACCCCGGCTTTGCCCGCGTGTCCTGCCGACACGGTTTCTTCGGTTAGAGTTTTCACTGGTGAGTCTGTGTACCACAAAATACTAGACGAGTTTCCCGACATCACTCGTCCATCGGGCACTCATCACATTCCACAACACAATACGGTACACTACATACGCACTACTCAAGGACCTCCTGTCTCTTGTACTCCACGTAGGTTAGCTCCAGACAAGCTCAAAATTGCCAAAGAAGAGTTTGAAACTATGCGCCAGATGGGCATAGCCAGACCTTCTGACTCACCTTGGTCTTCACCACTGCACCTCGCTCCCAAAAAAGATAAGGGGTGGCGTCCTTGTGGCGACTATAGGATGCTAAACGCCAGAACCATACCGGACAAGTATCCTATACGTCATATACAGGATTTCTCACACAGCCTCTCTGGTTGTAGGGTATTTAGTACTATCGACTTAGTGAAAGCCTACAACCAAGTTCCGGTTAACCCTGAGGACATACCGAAGACGGCAATAGCTACGCCATTTGGCCTATGGGAGTTCCCCTTTATGGGATTTGGGCTCCGAAATGCAGCCCAGAGCTTCCAGCGCTTCGTGGATGAAATGCTCCGAGGCCTGGACTTTTGTTTTGCATATTTAGATGACTTCTTGGTATTTTCACGTGACGAGACGGAGCATAAACAGCATCTAAGGGAACTTTTCACCAGATTAAAGGACTACGGTATGGTAATCAACACATCTAAATGCACTTTTGGAACTTCGGAAGTAACATTTTTAGGATACCGCATCGATGCCAATGGTAGCATGCCTTTACCATCTAAAGTACAGGCAATTCAGGAGTTCCCGCCACCAAAGACCGTCAGACAACTGAGAAGTTTCTTAGGCATGCTTAATTTTTACAGAAGGTTTATTCCCGAAGCAGCTCGACACCAGGTCCCACTCAACGCACTTCTGGAAGGTTCTGTAAAGGGTTCTCATCATGTCAACTTCACCGAGGCTGACCACAAAGCCTTCAACGCCTGCAAAGAAGGTTTGTGTAAAGCTACTTTGTTGGCGCATCCTAATTGTCACAGCAAGCTGGCAATCGTCGCCGATGCTTCTGACATAGCTATCGGGGGAGCACTGCAGCAGAGAGGGGAAGACGGCGTCTGGCAGCCATTAGCGTTCTTCTCCCGGAAACTCAGCTCTTCCCAACGTAAGTACTCACCGTATGATCGGGAATTGTTGGCTATTTACGAGGCCATCAAGCACTTCCGACATATGGTCGAGGCGAGAGACTTTATAATTTATACAGACCACAAGCCTCTTTGTTATGCATTCCATACCCGCAAAGAGCACTGTTCGCCCAGACAGTTCAGGCATCTCGATTTTATATCGCAATTTACCACCGATATCAGGCACATATCCGGTAAAACGTCGTTGCCGACACACTGTCCAGAATAGAAGAAGTTGCTCAGCCAATCGATTTTTCGCAACTGGCCACCCTACAAGGCTCTGATCAAGAGCTTTCTAACCTACTGGACAGCAACACATCACTGCGCCTAAAAAAGGTTAAGGTACCTGGTACAGATGCTGAACTGTTTTGTGACGTAAACGGGAATAACATCCGGCCATATGTACCACAGGACTTTAGGTATCTAGTGTTCGAGAGCCTGCATTCCCTGAGCCATCCTGGTGCCAACGCGACAGCGAATTTGGTTGCTGATAGGTTTGTATGGCCAGGCGTTAGGAAGGACTGCAGGACATGGACAAAGAACTGCCTAGCTTGCCAGAAAGTGAAAATCACCCGACATGCTTCACCACCTATTGGTACGTTTAAGTTGCCACGTTCGAGGTTCACCAACATTCATATAGACTTAGTAGGACCACTTCCAATGTCACAAGGATACACGTACTGCCTCACTGCCATCGACCGGTTTACTCGTTGGCCCGAGGCAATACCGCTGCGTGATATTACCGCTGAGACAGTGGCCAACGCATTACTATACGGATGGATCGCTCGATTTGGATGCCCAACCGACATAGTTACCGACCGTGGTAGGCAATTTGAATGTGCATTATTCAAACGCCTGTCAGAACTGATAGGTTTTCAGCACCGGAGGACAACCGCATACCATCCTGCATGTAACGGCTTGGTGGAAAGATTTCACAGGCAGTTAAAAGCTGCGATTACTTGTCATGGCAACAGTAACTGGGTGGAATCTCTCCCGCTGGTGCTGCTGGGTATACGGACTGCCTACAAGGAAGATTTGCACGCTTCGTCAGCGGAACTCCTATACGGCGATACTCTGAGGCTACCTAGTGAGTTTTTCCACTCCGAAGCGAATGACTTCCCAGACATGACAGACTACCTGTCACGTATACGTAAGTTCGCCAAAGAACTCCAGCCGTCGCCAGCATCTCGTCACGGTAAACGTTCCGTTTTTGTTTACAAGGACCTGCCGACCGCATCACACGTATTTCTCAGGGAGGAAATTAACCGTGGTTCCCTAAAGCCTGCTTACACGGGACCCCATGAGGTACTCGAAAGGAGCGACAAAGTCTATAAGGTCTTGGTGAAAGATAAACCGACGACGGTTTCCGTGGATCGCTTGAAGCCAGCCTACATAGTACAAGATACATACAACAATAACTCACACACAAACATCAACTCATACAAACCTACTACGACTACAATACCACCAACACAGACCGCCAGGGATACTGGTTCCGAGGGGGACAGTGTGGGAAGGACACGGTCGGGGCGCACCGTTCGCTTTCCGGACTATTATCGCCCGTAGGGACGGTCTCTGGAGGGGGGTGATATGGCGGCTATGGTATATCCATATCATAATAATAATATATAAAACTATTAATTATAGACAAATTGTAATACTAGAGACAAACAAACATTTATTGATATAGATGATTCCCCGGGCCGTCCGCCGTCGTCATCGAACGAGGTAGGCATGGCTTAACAATGCTCCAGCGCATTCGATCGACGGCGGCGGCCAGGCAGTCGTTGAGAATACTTTGACGCGACACCTGTGCGCTTAGCGATAGCATTTCTTTCCATATCTAAACGAAAGCATAACTGTCTACTGTGTGTACTGTACCTCCTTTCTGTTTCTACCTTATGTGTGACTCTCTCTGTGCTCCTTCTGTCTCCTATGTATGTACTCTTTACTATAAGTTTCTGTGCCTACAAAAAAATATTACTACATAAGGCCACATAAATACTCTTTGACATTATCTATTAAATCTATTGTCTATGGTGTATTTTACCGCCTAAAAAACAAAACACGTCGCGCACTTTTTGCTTTTCTTCGCGTTGTGTAAATATAATATTGTTATTTATTATATAATATTGAAATTAATATGTACATAAAAGGATTAAATATAATACTGTAGTAATAATAATATAGGAGAATTGAATATCGCTATCTCTATCACTACATAGTATAAAACAAAGTCGCTTTCTCTGTCCCTATCTATGCTTAAATCTTTAAAACTACGCAACGGATTTCCGATGCGTATTTTTTAATAGACAGAGTGATTAAAGAGGAAGGTTTATATGTATATAACATCATGCTACAACCAACTGGTGCGAGGCAGAAGTAAAAAATGTTGTTAAAACGGGGTGACGCAGACGAAGTTGCGCGGGTCAGCTAGTAACTTATAATTAATAGCCATGAGCATGTAAGTAACGATTGTAATAATAATAAAGTTATGTTTTGCATTCTTTTGTGATATAATGAAAGTATTCTTATTAATTAAACTGGATGATGATGATGATGACCGAGATGTGGTCAATAATTTATTCACGCCCGTAAGTCCCCAAAAGGGGTAGCCACCTACATTTCGTCAACATTTGATAAAAATTTAATATACTGAAATAGTTTTAGTCGAAGTTAATAAGTAAGAGCAATATGGCGGATAGATAATGATGTAGGTACTCAGAAATGATTTAAAGCGTAATTTATATATGAATATTTACATCGGTCTGGGTGTTACTATGTAGGTATAATATGTAGGTATGTTTATCAGCATTCTAGAGCCCATACCACAAGCCAGTTAAGCTATGCTTACCATTGCTCTATAGATTGTCCTAGAAAATGTATTTATTTATTATTATTAATTTCAAGGATTAGAAGGTTTCTGTCGTCGGCAGCATGAGTATGACCCCCTGCTGTCACAAACGACCATAGGTTACGGTGACCACTTTCCATCGTGAACCATTTGCTTGTCTGCCACCTAAGTAGTATAAAAAAAAACACAAAAATATCCAAATAATCAAATTGGAACAGATTCCCTCAAATATTTGCGATGCATTTTTGGGCGGTGTAAAGAGAAATTGATTTGGACAAAGTGGGGTGTTGGGAGGGGGGGGGTATCGAAAGCTCATTTCCTGTAAGGGGGGGGTGCTTCCGCCGCCACCCCCACGATCCCCTCCTACTAATATAGTGTAAATAATACCGTTGGATTCATTTTGAGTAAATTTGCCTTTGTGAACCGCTGTAAGTCGCCTTTGAGTAAGCTATAATTGATTAAACTTTGACTGATGGACTGATTGAACTATTTTTGTATAGTACAATGTTCGTAAATGTTTAATGAATAATGTTTTGTATCTTTTGATAGGTTCATACCCTTTGTTAATGAATTGGGGCACTTTGTTTACGGGGAAGTCCCGGGTCGTCATATTTATCGCGCGTTTTATTTATAAAGTTATTCGTAGAGGTACATATCTTTAAATAAAACCTAAGCTAGGTAAGTTACAGAATATTATATGAAACGTGAAACATTTTATCAATTTTGACAGAAATATATATGTTTCTACACTAAAAGTCACAAATCTCTGTCACTGATATTTCAAATTCGGTTACGCGGCAATGAAGAGATTGTATCTCTATTTACGCTAGTAATAAACATAATGATTTTATCACTTGTATATCTATATAAAGAAAAAAAAATGCGGTCACATATAAATGACATTACAAAATACATGCTATTGCTATACAAATAAGTGTCAAAATTCATTACCTCATTTATCTAGTCTTCGCGCCCCGTTCCAAATTCGAAATTCAAAATTAATGCTCGCGTCACCCAGGAACTATGACGCCATTTTTATTTCCAAAACTCTTGTTTCTAGTATACATATTTCTTTCTAATTACAGCTAAAGTAAGTTATTTGTATTAGGAGTCGTAAGAATAACAGAATAACATAAAATAACTTTTTTAAAAGACTATAACACACCCGCATTCAGTCTACCTAGACAAAGGACATGTTTCACAAATAAACTACACATATATCACCAACACATTGCATGATTGAATATATACGAACCTACTAGTGCAGTGCCCCGAGCACTCAACACCGGTATCCGGTCCGGTCGGTACCGGTATTACCTCTTTGTTCCAACTCAGTACCGGATTTTATTGGAAACGGAATTACAAAGGCTTACATTTTGGTTTGGTTGCTTAATAAAGGTATGACTGTAGAGCGTACCGGGAAATAAACTTGAATGTGATAATATTGTTTATTGTTTTAATTCATTGCTGCTTTTCAATGGTGCCGTTTACCTATATTGAAGTTTAACGAGTAATGTATGTGAAAATACGATATGTTATCCAACTGCACATAATCACTGAATGGTTGGCCAGGGAAGATAGAATAGTAGTTATGATATTAATTTCTTTAAAAATTGTGTTGCATAAGATCACAACTCGATTACAACTTTTTTATCTGTAGAAGACGACATTAAAAAAATGGCGTGCAATATTTATACAGATAGGTATCAAAATTCATTACTCTTTTATATAGTTTCTGCATTCCGTTCCAAATTCGAAATTCAAAATTTATTCCCGCCTCACCCAGTTCCAGATACGATGACACATTTTTTTTTCTAAACAGGTTAATCAATAAATGGCCAATGCTTTTTTTATGAAACTTAGATGGACAGTGGTTTTCAGTGTGGCGCGGCCTTTAAGGTTCAAAATAACCCTAACTTTCTGATATTTCTGATACTAATATGGATTTTGGCACAAATTTTATCGACACCACAGTACAAAACAGATGCATTAGCTGACGTAAAACGAATTGGCAAGAAGGCGCTCGGTCCTACCGTCTGAGTGCTGCACCGACGACTACAATTAGGCTTCACACTTATGTTACTTACGTGCACAGAAATGGAACGATAAAAAAGTTTTCGTTTCGGTAAAGAGTGACGTCAGTCGCTATATTATGTAGAACTGTGACGTAAGAAATATTGTAAAAATTCAGTTAGTCAAAAAAGCATGGTGAGATTCAGTTATTTTCTGTAGTACTTATTGGCGCATTTTGCAATATATCTGTTTTGAGTGGGGGAAAAATGTTGAACTCACATTGTCACCTAACGCTACATTACCCTTTAACGAGACGTTATCGCGTCATAAGGAGTTTACCTAACTCCGTTACGGTCGGTGTTATCGTTTAACTAAGAGACAGCTGAAGCGACTGCCATATGACCTCCACAATCAATTGACGATATTGAGGTTCAGTAGTTAGCCCTAAATACCCCAAAGATGTCCGTATTGCAACTGAAACCGACAGCTTAACATGCTCTCCAAAAAACGGCATATTTTTAGATACAAAATATTTACACTGAGCGGGACCTACTTACCTTCCGCCACGC
This sequence comes from Pelosia muscerda, assembly GCA_963691645.1. Lineage (NCBI taxonomy): Eukaryota > Metazoa > Arthropoda > Insecta > Lepidoptera > Erebidae > Pelosia > Pelosia muscerda. The sequence goes on from OY829113.1 coordinate 2,376,967, forward strand.
CTCAGAGACTGTAAAAAAAATAATAGTATTTCTAGACAAAAATAAATTTAAAAAAGAATGGGTACATTATCGTTGTACTTTATGGGCGACGTCCCTCGGCGTAGGCAGTATAACACTACGCAGTATTAAGGTAGATGTGATAAAGGACGGATATTTTTGACGCCGTGAGCCGTCGTTTGCATCTGAATGGTGGCGTTTGTTCAACGTGTTGCGTGTGCGGCCACGACAACGGCGATTGATTGACTTTCATTCATTCCTGTCATCATTCATTCACGAATAATTCACAGTGAAAAACATTTTTTTGTTGTACTAACTTTTAAACTTTCGTGTTGCATGATATATAATGCTACCAGTTAGCTTTGGGACCCCGTGTTACCTGGTAGAAATGATCGTATTAATTCCCATTAAAAGTATTGTATTTCCTTTTTATTTTAGAGAAGTTTATTAGTGACTGAAATTACTAATTTTCTCTTTACCTCTACAGTTAACCCAAAATGTTTGTGTCAGGATTTAAAACCGGAACCTCCCGACTTAACCACTAAGTTACCATAGTTGTAAAAGAGTTTCAATGACAAAATGGATGATCTAGATGTTTGGCAGAGACATATATTACAACACACAAACTTACACACACATATATATAATGACTGATGTTAATCTAATCGTGAGTTCATTATATAAATAAGTATGTATATGTTATCACAGACATGCTTGTAAATTCCTGAAGGGGTAAACAGGAATGTATTAACAGACACATTTTATCGACCATGATTTTCTGTTCGACCATGGTTTCCTGTGTTCCGTAGTTCTGGATTCTATCGAATATTCAGGGATTAATGTATTTTGACTATTTTGACGTTAATGACAGTCGTCATCGAATTTTATACAACTCAAAACATATATCAATCTATTCTATTCTATCCCACAAAACATCAAACCAACGAATTGCCACGTACTTAAAAGGGTAGCTCTATCAATCGCCCTTAACTACACCCATAAGAAGATATAGTGTGACTCTATTCTTCTCCACCGGGAACAATCGCCTTCCTAATAGCCCCACCCGAAACGTACCTTCATAAATGATGTATGAAAAGCATCAGTTATCTGATCACGGAATGTATTACAGCCAGCCATACATCAGACAGTCAAAACTATCATATTTCTTCATACATGACTACGTGGAACGCATTTGTGTCCACCGTTTATTCGCCGAGAGGCTTGCATTTTTAATATTGTATAGATACAGAAAAGTAGACTAGTTCGTGTATTTTTTGTATAGAGAAACACAAATAAGTTATATATAAGTTATTGAAGTAGACGTTATATGGCAGAAATCCAATATCAGAAACGGAGAGGAACGTAACACTCACCCACGGTTTAACAATCTCAACGATAGCAATCGCAAAATATCACTAATTGTCATAGAAAGGAATACCAAACTGCACCCCTCAAAGCAAGTAAAAAGACTTCTTACCCGAGGTGTGATTTCGAGTGTGCAATATTCCGCAATTGTAAAGAACAAACCTCGACACGTGTTTCGCCTCTACACGAGACACCTTCAACACCACTACAGAGCGTCATATGAATTTATATATATCCCCTTTTCATTTGAGCACTGTGAATAATGTGTATAATCACACAAACAAATATAAGCTTTCTGTATTAACGGATATGACTTTATGTTAACCGCCAAGGCAAATCTATTAAAATTATTTGCAAATATGAAAACTAAAATTTTCTTCTAAAAAGTTAAATTAAAGGTAATAAATCATGAAAGGTCAAAAAAGAAAAGAATGGACCTCCATAATGTGCTATGCAAGGGTCGCAATGAAGATATAAAAAAATAAATCAAAAGCAAGTCAGGCGTGCAAAATTGTTAAGTTATGCTTAACCCTAACGTGTCGATGCTAAGAGCTTTGTAGGGTTGGCATGACAAGTATGCAAAGGGTTTGAGAATCTCGATACATGTATAGATTTTTTTTTGTAAAAACAATGAAAATTACCCGCATTACTTGGACCCTAATTTGACTAATTGTTAACCTTTGTCAAACAACTGAGATAATAAAAACTGCCATTGAATGTGTTTAATGGGACGACGATGGGTGTGGTCATTGTCGTGGAGTTTTGGGCTGGGCGAACGTAACTATTGAAATTTTTGCAAGATTATAATGCAATGAGTTTAATAGAATAAAATTAGTAGTGTGTAGTATGAAGAAACATGTACGTATGTACCAAGTAGGTACGGTCCTACAGGTTCAAACAATATCTAAATTGGATACATCACTACATAGTATGAAATAAAGTTGCGTTCTCTGTCCCTATGTCCCTTTGTATGCTTAAATCTTTAAAACTACGCAACGGATTTTGATGCTGTTTTTTTAATGGATAGAATGGTTAAAGAGGAAGATTTATATGTATATAACATCATGCTACGACCAACAGGTACGGAGCAGGAATGAAAAATGTTGCAAAAACGGGGTGACGCAGACGAAGTTGCGCGGGTTAGCTAGTTAATAATAAATAAATAATATTAATTTATTTTCATCTTCAATGTTAGATTTCTTAGAATTTACACTTGTTTCACAAGTACATTACACAAATATCGATGTAAAGAAAGTAAAGTAACATTAAATTATTTCATTCTCCCTTTCCTATAGTATTACTTTTCAGAGGTGATGGTAGCGCCCAAGTAAAATATTTTTACGTTTTGAAAAACTCCCTCAGGCTAGAGGTACCTTTCCTTTTTCCTGTTTTCATCCGGCCCTCTGTCCCTCAGCAGGTGGTAAATTACAAGTTTCTTTTGAACACAAAAAGTGAACCGAAATTAGTTGTTCTATTGTGTGTAATGGTAGGGGGATAAGCTTAAAAACTTATTTATTTTGTATTACTTACTAGCGGCTTTGCTTCCGGCTTTGCCCGTAAATTCGTAAAAGAATCCTATAACAGGATTGAAAACGACAAATCTATTTAGTATAATGACGGTAGAGGTCAGTGGTCATGGTTCAAAATTTTTAAATGGGAAGCCATTGAAGAAGAAATTTTACCTTTTATGAAATGGTTATAGTCGTGGAACAAATTACTATGATGGTTCTCAAAAATGCCGTCGGTTCGACAGAAGATGAAGAAGATCATAGCTTTGTACGGAATTTTAAGCGTTCTGACACTTCTGACAGATATAGATTTCAATCAATAAGCCTCTGGACATAAGCCCTTCTTAATATTGGAAGGCTTTGGCGTACTGTTTCGACACTGGCCAGACGGGTTGGTACAGGGTTTTATTTCGAGTCTTCTTTCTCTTCTGGTGATATCGTTTAGGTATTTTTCCGTTAATATATATTCTATATTTTTCTATATTCAGATTCCCAATTTTGGAAGTATCTCTACTTCTTCCATTTGTAGGGCAAAGCCGGGATTTGAGTTATATTGAACCCTCTCCAGTTGTAGAGGAAGTGATAGATATATAAAACAGAAGTAGATGGATGTTGTGTCTGTCTACCCCGAAAGGAGAAAGCCGCGGGTATACATGTGAAAATAGAGTTATCTTACTAATATTATAAACATGAAATTTTGTTAGAATGGATGGATGGATGAATATCTGAATGGATTTTAATGAAATTTTACAATAATATAGCTATAGATCAGAATAACACAGGCTACAATTTATAAAAATATTGCGTGAATTGTCCAAAATATAAAATCTACGCGGACAGAGCCGTGGGCAACAGCTAGTACTTCATATTTACGTTCAAACATGTCATACATAATTTCTTTTTATTCACCTCAAAGAATAAATCCATAAAATAAAATTTATTTGCCAACCCTACGCCTTAGGGCCACGAGATTCTTTCAAATTCATTCATCTTTTGACAGAATAGGGTGGGTCAGTACGACGGACGTGCCCGGGTAGTGCCCGGGTATTCGGTGGGTGTAGGGGGATCGGAAATGAGATCCCCACCCTACGTTTTGCATACAGATTGGGTCGGACCGCCTGATACGGGGACATACGTGTTTTCGGCCACCCGGTCTGTAAAGGCACGTTGATACTATACCGTTTTGGCTCTGTGCCCTGGGCGCTTTTTTAAGATAAGTATATGTTTATTTTTAGACTGTAATTGAGTGTGTAATATGCCTTTTTTTTCTTTATCGTGCGGAACATCCCCACGTATACCACCTCCGCCAATGTTGGTGGAGGTGATTATGTCGGATTCGAACCGACCAAAACGCACATCCATGGGTCTTTGATTGCCGGAGGTGAGATTATACAAGACATGTCTCACACACCCCGGCTTACCGGGGGTCATATCTTTGAGATGACCCCCTTCCTTTAATGTGGGGACCATGGTGTCCCTATCTAGCACCCCGATATGGGGAGACGCACTTTGCGAGTGTGTAATTTACCTAAGCAATTGTCACTGTGAATTTACGTTGAATATTCTATCTCATTCTAAAAAAAGGCTTTGTATAGGAAGGGAATGCTTCGACGGGATTCGAACCCGTGATCTTTCCCATTTTCACGTTTACGTTCACGTTTTTCTATATCAATTTGATTTCAACAGTCAGCATTAATTGTTTTTCAATTGGTTTGTAGGTAGGTAGGGTTTGGTTGTAGGTGTGACAAAGAACATACATATTATTAAACACAGAAGCACCTTTATAGAATTTATAGAAAAACCTGAAGTTAAGGTATGTATGTATATATATGAATAACCTAAAGTAAAGATATGTATGTATATGTGTCATTCAATTAGCCTATCGCAGTAATGGGCTGGACATAGACCTCTTCCAATGTTGGGAGATGTTTTGGCCTCGTTAGCCAGACAGATTGGTACAGGATTTTATTTAGGCTTAGTTGTACTAACTACCTGTTTAAGTCAAGGTTTCCGTCAAATTTAACAGTAATAGTAACATTAATTCTAATGGTTTGGCTAAATGTATTGCACCAGAGTATTTAGTAGCTCGGTTAAAGTTATCTTTTAGATAGAATTTGACGTTTCAGCGTGGCCGGTTACAGTTAGCGTCAAGTTATGACGTCATTTTAACAATAATTGTCAAATGGTGCAACCTGTTTTATACCTGACCGGTACTTTAACTGCACTGTTAATTTTAAAGTAAGATCGTGCAACCCAGGCTAAGAGTTTTCCTTCTCTCGCAGTGATATCGTCTGCTTTTTCCATTAATTACCTCTTTCGACAACCTTCGGATGAGATGGGGTGGAGATATTCATTTTTCGTCACCACACGGCATTTTCTCCGACATCATAATAAATGAAAGAGAAAAGGTAAACCATTCAAAACAAAATGTATTTATTCAGGAACAATGATACGAGACTCCAAGACCCAAACTGATGTATAAATTATGTATATAAGTTATACACAGTGGGCCTCAAAATTTCTTGGAAACCTTTAGATCTATAATCTTTTGACAGTTTAAGTTTAATTTAACCAAAAGTAATATAGATAGCGTTAATAAAAGAAACTAGATCAATGTCTTTTCGAATAAGTAACCTCATTCTAGTAGTGTACTAAACATAATTACATTAATAAGTGAATATATTATGGTACGTCAATTTGACTTCATCCCGCCTGATGGGAAGCTGAAGGCAAGGTCTCAGACAAGAGGGTCACCATTACAAACACGTACAGTATTACAATGGTGGCGCTCAGTTTGTCGGCCTCATCAGATGCTTTTTCACGCCCCGCTTAAAGGACCCGGGACTGTAGGAAGAAGGAAACACGTGCGCCGGTAAGGAATTCCAAGACGTAATGGTGCGGCAGAAGAAAGACTCACCAAACCGCTTGGTTCTTGATGGAATATTCTAGTTGTAATATTCTTTCAGAAAAATCATTCTTAACGTAATCTGTCGCGATTGATTTGGTATTAATTACATTTAACCCGACGTTTCAGCAATACATAATACAATACAATAAAAATTCACTTAAGTCGCCGATATAGGAAGTAGAGGGTGATTACTCAAGCTGCGACTTTATCGCTTACATGATTGATAGAACATTGATTTGTGCCGGAACTACGATAATAAAGGTGGCCACACACTAGAAAATATCCGTTAAATGTGGGTTTATGGGGCCTCACCAAGATTTTTGGGGTCCAAATAGGGCACTTCTGAATGAAACTGATTTTTTCTTGAAGTTTTGAATGCAGTTGAGAGTTTGGTATAGTCTAAAGAAGATGGGTTAGGTTATTATAGCTTGGTTATTAGATATATTTTAGAAGAATTATAATAGCGTGATGTAGGATTGATAAGTCTGAAAGTTCAGCCCGTTTTGACTAGATGGTGTTAGATTCATCTGATAGCTTTGTGCATATATCAGTAATAATTATTTAAATTAAAATAAATATCGGAGATATGGATGTAGCGATTGCTATCGCGAGGTTCTTGTTTCAAAAACCGGTTGATATACGCACACAGCCCAAAAATATATCAAGTAAAAAAACTTATGTGATTACACACACAGATCTGCCTACCCCTTTAGAAATACAAGAACTTCTTTGAAAAATATTTACTAGGGTCGCAGAAAACATTAGAGTACTAAAATTTAAGTGTTCTTGAAATATTAAATCAGTCTACATTCGTAGCTTCGTAGACCGTAGCCGCGTAGACAATGCTACGGGACGTAGACGTCGGCTACACGGCTCGGTGGCCTGCCTGCATTTTAATGTTGTTAGAATAGGTTAGTTAATTCTTCTTGAAATATGTTGTATGAGGAAATATTCTGCTCTGTCTACAGTTTCTTTGCTTTATGAATGGGGGACATAGACTAGTAATGATGATCTATTAACTGCAGGCCAAATAAAAGCTTTACCAAGTTTCATTTGCAGTTGGTTTACGACTGCCATTCAATGTTGTAGATCTGTTTTAAGAGTTCTCACAAATTTAAGTTAATCTGGTGGATTTCAAGTTGCATTTTAGAGCTTGAGGTACTGATGTGAAATATTTTAACTTTTACGAGAGTGAATCTTTCAGAATCAGTGTTTTAAAGTTTCTACTTTTTTATACATTTCAAGGTAATTCAATCAATTAGACCCCAGGATTAAGTTAAGAAGTAATGAAGACTAGTAATCCATACAAAAACCTGTAATAAATCTCTATCTAATCGTGTGAGATAAACAGAAGCTCATAAAATGTCTCGCCAATCTCTTTGGGCGACATAAAATTTGAAGGCACGCAACCCAGGAATTCTTTTACTATATTCTTTCCCGTGGTCCCGTGGACGTCATACTGGTGATGCCAACCCTATGAGATCCTTTTGGCGCTCTTGAAGAACCCCATAGTAAACCCTGAATACCGCAGAGAATATAGAAGTGATGTAATATAAAATGAACTACGTAGTAAATTGATTTCTGCTTCATTTGAGTCGCTATTACGAAGACATCGTGAACTTTTTTTATAGTCTATCTATTTTACGAGTAACATTTTATAAGCTGTGAAGGTTATATCATTTGCTGAAAAAACTATTTATAGTGCTTCAATAGAACAGTGGAGCATTACTCAAGCCGAATGGTAACCTACGCTATGTGTTACCGATCTCCCACATCCATGAGCTTGAGCTTGAGTGTGATATCGCGATGTCAGGACTGGTCGCCCTAAGAGAATCAGGCGCAAAGTGGCGTAGATACTCAATCATTTCCGTACGCTCGTTAGGTAGGATTTGGTTCCCTGATGAGACATCAAGAACGCCATTATTGGCGAAGAGAGAGACCTATTTGTAGTCTGGAATTCCTCAGATTCTTCGGCCACAAGGGCCAATGTTATGAAACATTGTGCGGATTACTTTGTTCGAAACCGATGTACGTTAATTAAGGCGATACCATAATGCGACGATGTGATAATTGCAGTAATCAGAATACTTTTAAACATCTAAAGAATATTCGCCCTAAAATAGAACTGTTAGTCCCACCCTCTTCTTGCTTACTACATATGTTACACACATTTAGGTCTTAAATCATACGGTGCAAACAATTCCTTCGAACACCAAAAGGTTTGTTGAGTCTTCTCTTTGCCGCACCATGAAAAATAAAATATCACAGACAAAGAAAAATAATCCATTGTCTGTGATAGTAGACTCCACAAAATTTCAAATTATTTTCAGGGTAATTACGTATACGCTTTTTTCGCTCAGAAGCAGTTCACCAGATTCGCAATTTACCAGATTCGCAATTTACCAGATTCTCGATTCACCAGATTCTCAATTCACCAGAAGTACAACCAATAACAACAATCATTATGCTTATAGTAGGTACTGTATTTACAACTAAGCCATTTAAAAAAAATAGTTAGAAAAAAAAAATTAGAGGAGGTAGGACACGAGAGCTCACTAGAGAGGTTTTGTGTTGTCAGTGGGAAAACCAAAGGCTTATCCTACATCTTTTGCGTTGACAACACAGAATGTCTCTGTTCTTACAGGGGTTGTGGCACGAGTGTTATTCCTCTGGTGTTACACTCGCCCATAGGCCACGGTAACCACTTACCATCAGGTGGGCCGCGTGCTTGTCTGCGACCTAAGTTGTATAAAAAAAAATCTAACAAATAATTCATGAACAATAATTATATAATATAAGGCTATTTAACACTTTAAAGAAGCCAGGCCAGCCAGGCCAGCCTTTTTTTTTTTTTTGCTAGAATTTATTTATTTCTTTTGTTGTCTTTATAATGTAATGAATTTTTGAAAATGTTTATATCCTGCACTTCTTCTTTTTTTTAAATATTAATATGCATTTTAACAAATATGGTTTACGCACCGCTATGCAATTTCTGTTTGATAGTACAAAATCTGGTCGGTTGCGAATTTGGTGAATCGAGAATCTGGTAAATTACGAATCTGGTAAATTGCGAATCTGGTGAACTGCTTCTGAGGGGCTTTTTTTACAAGCTACGAAAAGATAATAAGGATTGGCCTTTTAATAAATTTAAAAATGTAATTTTAAAAAATTAAGCTTGTACTTGTACTTTTTGCACCACTGAAGTTTTAAGAAATTCACACCACACAGGTATTGTCTATCGTCCATGCTGTAAGTTTTTGATAACGTTCGCCACCATTCCAGAGGCGCACTAAGTTCAAACGTACAGCTGAATATGCGACAGGTTATTTCAATATAGTGGTAGTTTATTAAAACTGTTGTGGTTTTTTAACGCTTAACACACGCCATCAAAAGCTTTCATCCTGGGCAATGTCCACATATCACCCGTTCACGGCACGTTCAATAAAACTCGAAACTCAACCCCAATTCACAACCACGAGCCCCAAACTCATAAAGTAACGAGGCATCGCGTGGCAATTCACTAAAATATCTCTGTACATTGTTATCAACACGATATGCGGAGCACGGCAACGGTTTACGACCTCGTAAATTACTTACGAGTCTTAACTCGTAAAAAAGTCGTCAAGCCGAAATTGGACGCACTCCACTATGATAATGTCCGACAAACGCTGTAATTACGCCAGACAGCCACTGTAAATGTTAAGGGTGCGTATGAATGGGGCGATTTTTTACCGCGAGCCGCACCTGCGGTTTATAACACTTTGTATACTTGTACCTGCTTATCATTTCGTGCAAAACAGAATGCCCGGTTACATAAGCGTAAGAAAGTGTTGCCCTACGCATTGAGATCCACTAGTACCAGAGTTCCTCATGGAGTAGGCATCCTGACGTTCACTTTTCGGGTAGTTTTTTTTTTTATACAACTTAGGTCGCAGACAAGCACGCGGCCAACCTGATGGTAAGTGGTTACCGTGGCCTATGGGCGAATGTAACACCAGAGGAATAACACTCGTGCCGCAACCCCTGTAAGAACAGAGACATTCTGTGTCGTCAGCGCAAATGATGTAGGATAAGCCTTTGGTTTTCCCACGGACAACACAAAACCTCTCTAGTGAGTTCTGGCTACCCTACTCACCACCGAAAACACAACACAAAGTTATTAAACGGCGATATTCTGTAGGGTGGAGGTACTTCCCCAGTCGGACTGCTCGATTGGGACGGATATACCGTCGTGTCCTACCTCCTCCGAGTAGTAGTAGTTACTCTTGAGCTGGTTGATGTACGTGTGTCGAACGCGTGGTTACATTGATGTAGTCAAATGTTGACCTACGCGTTGAGCTCCTCCTATACCAGAGATAGTCATATAATACAGGACACCTCTTTCCTCATGGAGTACTCATCCTGGCGTTCACTTTTCGGGTTCCCTCTTGAGCTGGTTGATAAACGTCTTTCTCGCTTCATCAATCTATATCGTTAATCTTACTTCATCAACACATCCGAACCATCATCATTCAGTTAGTTCCGACGGCGACTGTACTTGTTTTGTCCTCGTTTATTTACGCAAGTTCATTCCTCATCAATAAATAATAAGTCAATAGCGAAATACAGCCTACAAAATAGTAGATAGGAATCTAAAAACTACTAACCGTTAGTATATTAGTATCCTAACCGCGGCTTGGGCTACGGTCAGAACGCAGACATCCCCGCAAATGTCATTAATCATTAGTTTTAGGCTGAATAATCTAACCTCGACCTAGTTAGAAAAATCTACGCTATTTGCCTGTGTCCTAAACTTATTATATCAAAACTAGGACAGTTTTTGGATTGTATTCCTAATTTGCTCACGTTTGTAAAACTTACCTGATGTAAATATACAAAAGGGGTACTATTAGGAAGCTAAGCTGTTGCCGCGGTTTCGCCGGCGTAGAATTTTGATTACGTCCCCCAACGGAACAGATAAAAAGTAGTCTTTGTAACTTATCTGTCTGTACATGAAAAGAAAATGAGAAAAACTATTTGGGACTATATTAACGTAATAGAAGCCAAATCAATGTTTGTTGGAATTCTTGTCTGTTTATGTTTGACTGTTTATCTGTTGTCTGTGCGTTTGTGCACGGTAATATCAGAATCCGCTGAACCAATTTGTTTGCGGTTTTTGCTATTTTCGCTATATTCGCGGGTTTCGTTTAATTGTCATATTCAACCATCTTGGGGTGATAAGCAAATTCTCTCTGATTCTGAAAACTAAAGACATGGTTCCGTGGCTCAGCGGTTATACCATTCCTCTTATAAGGGGATCGAGTGCCATTGGAGAATTCACTTTCACCGACCTAAATTGATTTGAAACAGTTTGCATAATAATTGCTTCAAAATTCCAATGTCTCATATATAGCTTTGGTCCTTCGAGCCGGATAAATAGAAGTACAATATACACAAACCCTAAGCCCCTGTAACTTCCTCTCCAGACATTACTATTAAGAATCCCAGTTCATTATACTCGCGGTGATAAACCCCTCCGTGTAACGTTTATGACCTCACCGTTGACAATATCGGGAACGTACTTGCCTATATTGTAGACTATTTAATGCTACACTTAGAGGCTAATCTTTTTAGGTAAGGCTATTTTAAATCATAATATATTACACCTAATCCTATGTTACTTCTTAAATCAAATAAAAAAAAATTGTTTGCTTTATTTCCCTTCAGTAACATTGAAAAATCACCAAGTCTTACAAATAGCTAAAGCGAGAAATATTCCAGAAATGGAAGCCCATTTTACAAGGCAGCATTGTTCGTGATTTTTTTACTAAGTCTAATGTATTTTTAATATGTCCGCCACGTCCCGAATGGTAGACTGTTTGTTTATTTTAGTGAGAGTTCCCTACCGTCACCTGCCAAGAATTAGTTGTATTTTTCCGCTCAGATACCCCAAAAAAAAATTTTTACTTACCTCATTTTTGCCATTCTGTCCCCTTAGTGAATAACACAGCAATAAATTTACAATTTTCTAAGAAAATATACGGTTTTACGGGTGAAGATAGGAGGAATTACGGGCACCAATAATTATGTAGATATAGTGCGGATACGGGCGTTATCCGCGCAGTAGGACATAGGCGAAATTAATGGACAGGAACATTAAAAATGAGATATCATTTTTGGGTTGTATAGTTGGTCGTAGGAAAACTGTAATATGCCCTATATTACAGTTTTCTTTTCTTGTAAAATCAAGATTAGTGAGTAAACTTTTATACTTCTATACACAGTATATACTTTCCATTCTAACTAGATACTTTCCATGGTCTGTTGGATTATTGTTTGTAAATGAACAGGTACATGTTCTTAATCCTGGGTTCTTTTATATAGGACACCTCTATTCGTTTTAATGACGTCAAACTGAATATAAAAGGTGAAGTGTCAGGACCGAGGGATCTTAAACCATGCTGGTAAAAATTTCAAGAATATTCCTAGTGCTGCTAAGGTTCCCATTGGTTACAAAAACAGGACTAAAACTCCTCACGAGCAGATGCGTGAGCAACAACTAGTGTACAACATTCGCATAAACTCCCACAATTATCGTACTCAACAGCCAGTAAATAACATAAATAATTCTAATAATCGTAGACTTCCCAAAACGGCTGCACAATACCTTCATTACTAAATAATTCCCCATTCTTTGTGTGATATATTCCAAGTGGAATGAAATTAGTGCGCGCCGTGTTCAAAGCCAACTAGTCGGGTCTCGTGCACGCAAGACGATTCCACTAACAAAGCTTATTTTGAACCCTTACTATGGAAACTCGAATGAAAACCGAAGCGAAATATTTTACACGTTTTTAATGTCATCATTTAATGTATACGTTGAACTAGTCGCGCAACGTTTATATGACCAAATGGCAATTTAAAAATTCGTATGTATCACAATGTAGTCTCTTTTGAAATGTTTTTAAGATCTAACTAGCTGCTGCCCATGGCCCCCGCTTTCAGCAACAACTTCGTTTCCACATCAAGAAATACCTACTCCAAAGATAAAGAGTAGTCCTATTCTACGTGTATAAAAATTCAACTAAAGCCCTTTTACTGTTTCTGTGTGATTTAGTAACAAACTAACTTTGGCTTTTATATAATACTAACCCGCGGCTCCACCAAATATATTTATTGTGAGCACACATAATAATGCAAATGCCCCCAACTATACCGAAACAAAAAGAAACCTTTACAGTGATCATAATTCGTTGTTGTTTAGACACCAGCCACAAACACAACCGCGATACAATCAGAATATATTTCTCATAACTTTGAAGTGACTGTTACCTTTATTGCCCCGCAACGATGGTAAGACCTTCAGTCGTGAATTTCGACAAAGCGAAACCGAAACGTTATGCTGAAACGTGAAAACGTTACTGTAACGTTATTATGCTTTTTGTGGTTGATATATAACTGTAGTGTTATATATTTTTTATGTACCTATACCTAGTGGTATGGGTAATGGACTGCTGAGACGAGGTCTCGAGTTCGATCCCAGGTTTACCATGGCACACACCAATGACTTTCGATGCTTTTCGAAGATATGTGTGTATTTATCGCAGGTTTATAAGGTGCCCGGTTAATGGCTATAGGCTCGCCACCTATTACAATGGGACCTAAACATAAACTGGCGAAATGTGGGTGCTAGCACCTCTGCCTACCCCTTCGGGGATAAAGGCGTGAGTTTATGTTATGTTTGTTATTTTTTAATAACCTGATCAAAAATTGAACCACGGTTCCTTGGTCAAAGGTGAAACGGGAATGAATTTGGAACGGGACGCTGAAACTCGATAAATGGGTTATAGAATTTTGAAACTTATTTTATAGTGATAGGGCGTCTTTTCATAATGTCATCAGTAATAACAGTTACAAAAAGTCAGCATTTCTAATTAACTATAGTTGCGGCAAGCTATGATGGCCGTTTGGACACGACTGGTTTTGCTCTTTTCCCTTTTTTGATGCTCTTTGCTGTTACTGCGTGCTGCGACAACGAGCTGTTAGATGAATAACTAAAGAAAAATATAGTGAGACTGGCACAAAGAAAATAAACACACCAAAAAAGAGGATACGATTAAAACTAGTCGTGCCAAAATGGCCATCATAACGAGCCGCAACTGTATTTGTCTATCACGATATAAAAATTTTTGCTCCCTTTTTTATACTATTAATGAGGTAGATAAGCACACAACTCACCTCACGATTAGGTAGTGTTAACCGCGGTTTAAGGACGTGTTCTACACCAGGGTCTCACTTCACTACATAGTATAAAATAAAGTCGCATTCTCTGTCCCTATGTCCCTTTGTATGCTTAAATCTTTAAAACTACGCAACGGATTTTGATGCGGTTTGTTTTAATAGATAGAATGGTTAAAGAGGAAGGTTTATATATATATAACATCATGCTACGGCCAACAGGTGCGGAGCAGGAATGAAAAATGTTGCAAAAACGGGGTGACGCAGACGAAGTTGCGCGGGTTAGCTAGTTTGCATATAAATAGAACCATCTAATACTACCAGTCTATACATAGAAGTCATTGATTACACCTGTCAAATATAGAATAGCCTATTGTTCCCTATACGATACCTACAAGAAGAAATAGGGTAGCCATTGTGTTATTCACCGGAAATCGCCATAAATATAACACTGTAGGATGCTATATAAATAAGCCTACTTTTTCCTACATCTTTGCAAATTATTTTTAATTATGGAATACTAAGAAAGCGGGCTCTTTTGGTTGGGTTGGCATGGAATGTTTGTTTCAAATAAATAATTCTAGGAATATCTGGTGTTTACCTCCTGCTCTACTTATACTGTATAAATGTATACTATTATTAATAAAGAGGAAAAGTTTATGGATTTGTAGATAGTAATCTCTGAATCTGCTGAAACGATTTTGAAAATCCTATTACTTATGAAAGTCTCATCATTTCATTCGTGAGTATCATCACGCTATCGAAGAAGGTCAGAAACGGGGATAGGGTCGCGGGCATAGGCCCTCACTCTCTGATCTTAAGAGATGCGCTCTAGTCGGTTACCCGGTTTACCCTTCCTACTAACTACTACAAATTATTATCACTGCATAACATAACATAATGCCGACCAAATCTTTGGTAGCAGTATTTAGTTATATTCGGAGACATAGTCGTTCATCAACACTAGACAAAAATAAAATTATTACCTTATTACAGTGAGTGGTCGTTATTTATACGTTGGTGTTGCCACTACCCACTACCCACTCAGCGCTATCCTCCAACATAATTAGAAATGGGCCAAATAAACAAATATATTTTTCTCTCTGAAAATATTTTTAGATGATATAGAATAATATGAACGGTTAATAACACTATGGTATTTATTTATAATTGATTTATACAAAATAGACATAAGAAAGTGTTTTTTTAACCTTGAAAAGTTTTGCAAACTTTAATTCAACTTGAATATAGAAAAAAAATTGAAACTAGTATAATATTTTTTTTTTCTGTTGAATCAGATCGGAAAAAATTAACGTCCAAGATGAAACCAGAACCCGTGGACCTGTCTCTTACAGAGAGAATAAAATATTATAATATTCTGTACATTTCTTTTTCCTTTATCTGCATTTTTTACATCTACGGTTCAAAATAGCCCATAGGACCCTAGGGCCCCTTGACTTGGACAGACTTGAGTTTGTTAACAACTTTTTTTTATTGTTATTGGTGTAAGTGTTTCAAATGAGATTTTCTTTGTTACAGGAGAGCACACCTAAGAAGCTGCTTGGAAAAATTAAAAGACATGGTACCTCTAGGGCCCGAAGCGTCACGACACACAACCTTAGGATTATTAACAAAAGCCAAAAGATTTATAAAGGTAAGCACACTGTTCTATTTAGATATATGTACAGGATGCTCTTTAGCATTGGTCACTCTAAGTAAATGTCCGGGGCCCCTCTATTTTTAGGGCCCTTCTATTTTTGGGGCGCTCTTATCGATATATTTAATTTATAGAAAATGGTCTTTTTAACTATTAAACTGAAACAGATTGGGCAGAACCGAGATCATTGCGGCAACAAGGCAACTGTTTCTTTGTTTTATGTTGGATATTTTGGAAATTTTGGGATCCCATTTTATGAGGAGAGCATAAGCCTAATATTTTTATAAAAGAATGTAATAAAACACATTATTTTTTTGTTAAAATTAACGTTATACACACCAAAGCCATTTTGACACACACACACACGCATGTTACTTACATGTTCAAACAAGCGTAGATAATCACACAATACGAGGGATGCCTTTTAAGTTTTGTCGTTTGAAGAAAAAAACGCCACTAGGACTTCGAAGCACTATTTATTGTTTTTCAAAGTATTCACCACGTAGCTTAATATACTTTTCCATTCGCTCAAACCAGTTATTATAACATTTATTCCACTCTGAAGTGGGGTTGTTCAATATGGCTGGCTTGAAGCGTCGACTGCTTCTTCACCGGACTAGAACCTTTGACCACGAAGAATTTTCTTAATTTTAGGAAACGTAAAAAATTCGTTAGGCCTTAGGTCAGGACTGTATGGAGGATAGTCAAGTAATTCTACTTTTTCCTGCTTCAAATACTCAATCGTTTGACGAGTGCTGTGTGAGCTTGCGTTGTCGTGGTGAAGGATGATGCGTTGCTTTGAATTCGATTTTCGAAGTTCGGCGATGACTTGTGGTAAACAAACTGTTTTATACCACTCTGCGTTAACTGTTCTACGATCTTCAAGTACAATAGTTGCAATGTGACCGGTTTTTCCTACGAACGTGGCCACCATTTTCTTTGAAGTGCTTTGAGAGCGAACAACTTTAGTCGGCTTTGGTTCGTTTTGAAAGACCCAGATTGTAGATTGTTGTTTGGAGTCAGGATCGTAGGCATAGATCCAAGATCCGTCACCACTGATGATGTCGTAGACGTGGTTTGACTCTCCTCGGTTAAACCTTTGCAGAGTTCTTTTACACCATGTGACAC
Organism: Pelosia muscerda; assembly: GCA_963691645.1. NCBI lineage: Eukaryota > Metazoa > Arthropoda > Insecta > Lepidoptera > Erebidae > Pelosia > Pelosia muscerda. The sequence goes on from OY829113.1 coordinate 2,393,747, forward strand.
GGGCCGCCTTGTGATCATCAGAAAGCAGGTGCGGTATCCAACGGCAAACTAGCTTTCTCACACCAAGTGCTTCATGCAAGATCTTCTGAATGGTTGTCCCTGAAATGCCTAATAGAGCCTCTATCTCTAGATATGTCACAGGAGGATCTTCGAGAATTAGCTGTCTCACAGCAATGATGTTATCTTCAGTGAAGGCGGATTTTGGGCGTCCTTCACGAGATTTGTCACTAGCACTAGTATTTCCACGCTGGAACTCTAAATACTAGCGTTCGACAGTCCGCAGACATGGGGTTTCATTACTGAACACAGATGTGAGCTCTTCATAATAGTGAAGCCGTGTCAGGCCTCTTTTAAAATTGTTGAAAATTATTGCAAGAACATTTTCCTTAGAAAGATTCATTTTCGTACGTGACCTGACAGATTCCAATCGACGTTGTGATTAAACAATAGCATTAATCCTAATAGTTTTAACTGTTTTAAGATTCAAAATGTATACACATTCGAATATAGAACAGTTCCAAATTTGAAATTGCCGGGAAATATAGAAACGACAGAACTTAAAAGGCATGCCAGGTACTGCACATTTCACATGTAAACTATATTATTAATAAAATAATTATTAATATTTTATTAGTGATGCCCAGTGCCACTCTCTATATTTGCCCACCCATAACCATAAGGAAACCAAACAAGGGGCGTCCTATATTTTTTATACAATTATCTAATTGCCCACATCTGGCCAAACAATCATATTACACACCCCATAATTCAGTTTTTCAACTATTCCTCAGAAACAGATGCTATTTCACTATTTTTCCCTCATTTTCTTTATGCGTCTCTGTTACACGTCAGTGATGATATTTTACGGCATTTGACATTGAGTTGTCTAAACCATAAAGTTATACTTAGAGGAACAAAGTGTGCGAGTGACATACGTATCTTTACACAAAACCTAGGTGTACGAAAGTGACAGAGTATATGAACCATGAAACGTTTTGTTATAAACCATTATCAACTTTGACAGAAATGTATGTTGCAGAGACGTCAATGTTTCTACACTAAAGTCACTACCGCTAAGGAGTATGTGGGTCTATTTACGCTAATAATATTACTTACTTTAATATACCCCATGAATCTATAGATCTATAGATACACATGTTTTATACAGGGTGTAAGGGAAACACACCCGAAGCCAGAGGCCTTTTGTAGTACAAGTACTCCTACTTCTACTATATACTGGCATTAAAAAATTAGGATTTGATTTTTTATTTATTATTTATACCGATTAACTAGCGTTATTCACTCTCCAACGCTTTAGTAAAGCTAAATATAACAAAAAATTCATGAAAAAACATCAACTCACATTACGGTGCCTTTTTTTCTTTTGCAGTGGCGTTTTTTATGAAATTATCGTTTACTTTAGCTTCACTGATACGATGGAGAGTAAATAATGCGAATAAAAAAACGAAAAAAATTATGCTAAATCGTATTTTTTTATGCCAATATGTAGTGTACCAGGACTACAGTGTTTTCGTTACACCCTGTAATATATGAATGTATATTAAAATAATTTATTTCCTACCTCGACGGGTTTGATATCATGTACACAAATTAGTTTTGAACCGTTTAGCAATGATAGTTTGAAAATGTTGTATGTGCTTTTAAAAGTTCGTTTAAAATACGATAAACATTTTGGTAGTGAAATATTAAGAGCCTTTAGGAGTAACATAATATAACTAGCATATAACTAGAACTGTATTTAGAATAGTTTCATTAGACTCATGCCTACATTCTAATTATTTACTGTAAAAACAGTAATTTACGAAATATATTGAGGAAAAAACAGGCCAAGAAAAATCACAGCTAATCTTTTCAATCGCTATTTATAACATGTTTACAAACTCGACGACCTCCGTGGCGTAGCGGTAGTGTACGCGACTGCTACGCAGCAGGCGTGGGTTTGATTCCCGATCAGTGCAAATATTTATGTGCACGAATATGAATATTTGTATTGTCTGGGTATGTATAGTGTGTATGTATTTACAAAAAAAAGCATCTAAATATGTTTATCCGCATTCTAGAACCTATAACACAAGCTAGTTAAACTATGCTTACCTTGGGTCTAGGTGGCGTTGTGTAGATTGTCGTGGAATATTTATTTATAAAAAAAACTAGAAGCAAACTAACTTGTCGTGTTGCGAACTTGGTTGTTTTTCTATACGAGTATAGTTGCCGGCATATATTTTGAGTCTTAACCCCCAAATCGCGAGAAAAACGAGACCCATGACGCACCGCAAAAGACACCCAATAAAAAAGCGCGAGACAGCACATTTTCGACAAGAAATACGCCGGTAATTATACTTTGAGATAAACATTGTATGGCGAAAAATGAGAAGGACGTTTTCTTTTTAAACTTTTTTCATTAGGCTGTGAAAGGACTCGAAGGACTATTTGGAGGCTTTTAAGCTTCAGTGTTACCCACAACGACATCCGGATCCTGTTTCGCGTAATAGTTGGGAGAAATACCTTTTGTCGTTAGATGGATGTTGGTACTATATCAAGAGAACGTGTTGGGGAAGTCCCCATATTTGTGATGAATTGCTGAGATGGAAATAAACATTTTAGAAGGTTATTGTGATGAGTTTTTATAGTAATAAAGTAACAAAGTGATATAGGTACAGTAAGCTGGAAGTACCGTAGCATTTAGTAGCTACAGTAGAGAAAGATGATAAAAAGTAAAATTTTTAATAAGAATTGCCCTTCAGAGACAATTCAAATTCAAACTCAAAATCAAAAACAAGAACAAGACACTTCACCCTCCCCGCAGCTCTCAAAGTCCATGTTTAAGTTTCAATTAGCAAAAATCGTGTTTATTCCGGTTTCGCCTTAAAAATCATTCCTATCTATTCAATAAAATCGTCATTTAAACAATAATTAAAACAAATATTGTTATCAACAATTAACATCCCAATCATTTCCAAATCTCCAGAGTATTTCACTTACTGCACTGCGCAGTGGTCTCAACAAACAAAAGGGCGCGGCAAAGGGTTCGCGCGCTTCCGCCCGTCGTCGTTTCCGGCCCGCCACTTCCGTCCTACTCCCTAACCCCCTCCTCTCCTTAGGAAGGATCTCCGAAGCTTGCCCTTGTTGAGGCATGTTTTTTTTTCAACGACGTATGCTTTCATGGCTAATGGTGAGTGCTTTATCATAGAAACTTTGTACTTGTGAGGAAATATGTCAGATATGTTCAAAAGTGTGTGTGCGTATGTGTATATGCGCGAGTGTATTTTTATGTGTGTGTGCCTATGCGTGTGTGCGTATGCGTGTGTGCGTATGCGTGTGTGTGATAAGGAGTCAATGATTATGTGTGTGTTAATTTGTTCCTTTTCTTTCGAGTTACATCCAAAAATTAAACTTAAAAACCCGAACTTTATGCTATTATTCCTTCTACGTATAATTTGGTTTGCCACTGACCATCATCATTCCCTGAACCTTTTTCCCAACTCAGTTGGGGTCGGCTTTCCAGTCTAACTGTGATACGGCTGAACTTAGATATTTTTCGTGAAGCGACTGCCATCTGACCTCCACAACCAATGGTCCAATCACCAATGGCGATATCGAAGTTCCAAGTTAGACTGGTTGGACTTTTGAGGGCTTGACAAACCTTCCTCTTTAACTATTCTATCTATTAAAAAAACCGCATCAAAATCCATTGCGTAGTTTAAAAGATTTAAGCATACAAAGGGACATAGGGACATGAAAAATAGGGACAGAGAACACGACTTTGTTTTATACTATGTAGTGATAACATCATGCTACAACCAACTAGTGCTGAGCAGAAGTGAAAAATGTTGTAAAAATGGAGTGACGCAGATGGAGTTGCACCGATCAGCTAGTGATTTATAAAAAAAAACATATCATGGTTCATATCTTCTGACATTTTCTCAAGCCTAAGTTTTGTGTAAAGATACATATGTCACTCGGACCTTCTTCCTACAGTCCCGGGTCCTTTAAGCGGGGCGTGAAAAAGCATCTGATGAGGCCGTAAAGCTGAGCGTCACCATTGCATTGTAGCACTTTACGTGTTTGCAATGGTGACCCTCTTTCATGATACTTTGCCTTCAGCTTAGCATCAGGCGAGGTGAAGTTCACATGCCATATATAAAAAAACACTTTATTCCTCTATTAAGGATGATTTAAAGACCCAAAATATGCAAAATATCTTTAAAATTCTTAACAAAAACATTATGCCCAAAACATGGCCCACTTAGAATCCCTCAAGCAATTTTGGTTTGTCAAAAATTCGTCAACTGGGACTGAAATTTTAAAAAGTTCTGATATAATTTATGAAGTTGAAATTAAATTAGTATAATTGTTGGTTAATTGAATTTTAAACTTAGAGTTCACTTTCATATTCAATTTAAATTCAACTCACTTTATTTAACTATGGTTAATTCATGACAACTGCTTTTAAAAGGTATTTTTGGACGGTTATACCTCTTATGCCGTGTCTACATTTACGTAATATTTTGCCGTGACAGTGTCAGAAGTGCGTGTCCGTCACGTATTCAGCTGCGTGATAGCTGAGTTTAATAAAACCATCGATCGACTGGTGGCCGCGTCAGCGCAACTCTAGTTCGTGTGCCCATGTGCCACAAGTTGTTACGTCCACACTCATTGTTGTTGTTGTTGGAGGGGTTAGAGGGAATATTAGTAATTTTGGTTGCTAATATTCTTAAAAAAATACTCTTGGGATGGATTCGGCCCTACTAAATTCTTCGGGACTCGTTTTGAACCTTTCTAGTTTGGGCTCATAAAAATACCCGTTGAATGCACGCTCCTTATGGGGTAGGCGTAGGCCTATGTTCAGCAGTGGACGTCCTATGGCTGAAATGACGATAAAATAACTGTTCGATCTCATTTTAGTTCCCTTCACAATATAATGGTCAAAATACCGATTGTATCTCCAAAATTCAGCCACCAGCTTTTACACCTATTAATGAACTGACTCTTCTCTTCGGGGATGGGAAGTCAGGTGGCAGTTGCTCTCATATTAATCAAAATAAGCCAAATATTAGAGGTAAAGACATGCGTCTCAGATGCGTGCCTCGAGTTAATAATAGTGCCTCAAATACGGCAATAGGGAGTAGGCTAATATCGAATACAATGATTGATCAAATGTAGATGTTAATTCACTTCTGCCTTCCCCGAAGGTAAATATACATAATGTATCTATTATTAGCTACACTTCAGAACAGAGTTTAATCAATAAGAATTCTTCCATCATTGTCACAAAGAATGCATTCCATTTTCTTTCCCTAGAAATACACACAACTACACATTACAGAATCGCTACTTACATGCTTAGACAATGAATCTTTATATATTATAAGCAGTCCTCTTATATCCAAAATTATATTTAATCCTTCTATGCATTTCAATTTTATCATATAATAATAAATTCACTTAACACAAAGAGATAACAACTATAATTATAAGTGCGTGTTTTGTGTCCGAACTGTCAGATCGTGTGTTTTTGGCGCGTAAAATTATACCATAGATAATGTAATTTAAATAGATAACATCAAATAGTATTTATGTGACCTAGTAATATTGCACATTGAGGCTCACCTACCCGATACAAGCTAACACTATGAAATATTAGTTAAGTGTAGTAGTGTCCAAATCACCATAGTAAAAGATTTCCCAAGTTATTGGTACCTACGTCATTCTTTACCCTGTCCATTCCCTAAAAAGGTATATACCCGAAATCTTTTATCCGAAATCGGAATATCGACACAGGGTGTCAAATATGAACGATAGCTTGCGACTGAGGCTCGTATCGTATATTGTCCGGAATGGTGTTTCGGTGTGTTATACGGCGCGTCCGACCGTCCGGTTCAGCCGGACGGCCGTGAGCGATGGCCGGACACCGGACACGGCGCGCATTCGTCACCGCGCTATTGTTAAAGGGGGGCTACTATGAGTCTATTTGTTATATCACTTTGATAATAAGTAGTTTGAAGCTAGGAAATATTCAAATTTGTATGTACAAGGGGTCCAAAAGTTCTGGGACACCTTAAGATTTATAATCCTTTGACAGCCTGAGTCTAATTTGATTAAAAGTAACATAGATAGCGTTAATAAAATAAACTAAATTGTTTCTTGGTTTATTCATAAGAATAATACTCATACATATAGTAGCGTAAACTTAATTACATTATTAAATATATTCATTAGCCATGATATCACTTCATATAATAATTTTATCAAATTATCCAAGAACTTTTTTATTTATCGTAAGTACGTCTATTTGACTTCACCTCGCCAAGTTTTACAATGGTGGCGTTCAGCTTGACGGCCTCATCAGATTTAGTAATGTGACAATTAGTTATGATGTGCATTAATCTCAGAAACTACCAAGAATTTAATTCACATTGCTTCACTTTTTGTACACTACGGTATTGTACCGGCTTCCAGTTTGATTTGTTTACAATTATACAACTCATACAAAAAACTCACTCATTTCTCGAATCAGCCACATAAACTCGGGAACATATAGTAGCCCTCACCCGCCCTCCCCGCTCAAGTCGCACATCCCCCCTCCCGCGACACTATTCGTTTTACACGTCACATTAAACATGACGGCGGTGCTGACCGTACAGATATGACGTGTGTTGTATTGTACTGTTTTTGCTGACCATACAATTATAATGGCGAAGCATTTTTCTTGGTAATGGTGTTCAGGGGCTGGTGGAGGGTATTAGTGAAAAAAAGTTTGTGCGTTCTATAAGATCACATTCATTTTTATTTTTATACTAGCTTTTGCTCATGGCTCCACTCGCTTGGAATATTAAAATAGTCTTTACAATTTTCTTAATAGTTATTGCGTATTCCGATATTTATTAAATTAAATCAAAAAAGGAACAAAAGTTATTAACGGTTTTACTTCTACAAGGAGTTTGAATATTTAAAAAAAAAATATGATTGAATTTCTTAAGTTAGAAATTGAACAAGGGGAACAGGAAATCAGATCTATACTTATAAAATTCTAAATTCAAAATTCATTCCCACATTAACCAGAAACCGCGATAATTTTTTTTAAACGAAGCAGGAGATGATAGAGACAGAAATACGAAGTACAGCGGAGTGTGAATGAATGCAAATTATAATTAACCCTTCAAATTCCACAAAGCACATCTGACAGTACAGTTTCATTAATGCCATTGCATTCATAACCCTAACGCAGTTTATCCCTTCGCAGAGACTTCGCTTTCAATTAGACACGCTAGTTACAATCTAGTGATGTCACTCACATCCCGGAGTATTCCCGCATTCGAAATTTAAACCCCGCCTTTTGTTCAAAATTCTGAATTTAAAATTCGTTTTTCGACGCTGTCGATGTAACTCACTGTGTCTGTAGATGCTAGATCTATGTGTGTTTGTGTGAGTGTGTATGTGTATGCAGGGTGGACCCGTTAATGTCATTGCAATGGAGCCTCTGACGGGGCTTATCCCTTCGGATGTGCCGGTTTCAATTAGAGACGCTAGTTACTGCAGCTAATGATGGCAGGTGCGTTGTGTTCCTGGAAATTTCGGATTTTAAAAGCTTAATTGGTGTTACGAGTGAATTTCAATATTGGAAATGGTTGAGCGCTTCTCGTGTGTACGAATTTAATTAGTGTATTTTTGTAAAATCTGTTGCATAGTAAATTTTGAATATAATATTATATGTTTTTAGTTTTTTAATTGGAATGTCTGTGTTTCGTTGATGAAGTAGGCAGAGTATATTAATTATCACATTTAATCTTACTATGTTTTCGGTCACTGGCATTTTCAGTGCTAAGCGCATACATAATGTCGTCATTAGTCAGTCAACAGTCGCTCCCGTTATAGCCAAAAGCTAGTACAGTTTGACTCGGGTAAAGATAATAGCAGGCCTCCCCACACACAAGATACATGACAACATATTATGTAACCAGTACAACCACAAAATGATACAAATTAAAAAAAAAACAATGTTAAGAAAAATTACATGCGGGCGCCTATTTTCCTCCAGGCTAGTCAGAAACAAAATATCTCCATTTTACTGTTTCCTTTCATATATAATTAAGATTAATATCAAAGAGAATAGCATAAATATCAAGTCGCCTAATTTCGTAGTTAGCTTATAAATATGTACATTTATTTTTCCCTAAGACCTCCATCATGGTTTAGGTATAGCCGTCCTATCGAAGGGTAGTGGTTTAATTTTAACATAGTCTATTTCTGACGTGAATACCCTATAACACGCAAGCTTCGTGTTAGGTCACTAACGAGAAATGTAATAACTAATTGTTAGTATCGACTTCTATATATTACAATTACTTCTATGTTTATAACTAGACTAGTTGTACGAAACCAAAACTTGGTATAATTGTTGCAAATTACGAATGCGCGCGGCCTTAAGCTGAGTTCACGTTATGTTTACACACGCACGTACACCTTTGAATGTGTGCGTGATGAAACGGTACAATTAACAGGGAAATAAACTGTACAAGAGTCACACACACTAATGCACAAACTTTCTGCAAAAGCCCGCGCGCGCTTGTGAATTGTAATAATTTATCTCGTAGTGTTATTTCTTGACCACGCAATGCAAATTTTAATAAGAATAATGTATGACAACAGATTCATAGACAAACTGATGTCACTAAATTTAGACATGTATTACTAATATGTTGCATTACTAGTAATCAATTGTTTTGATTTGTCATATACATATAATACCTTTATTAACAAATTAATCTATAGTCTGTTACTTTCCAAAACGTTAATTGGTAGTGTTTGTGCGGCTAAGCACGTAATCAATTTCCTTGCGATTTACACCGAAGCAATCGAGCCAGACGAGTCAAAATTTAGCTGCTACATTTTCGTTTAGGAATTTATTTTCAGCATACCCATTTTTGGTACATAGTGCCCGATTGGCGGCAATAGACTGGCCGCCTATTACGTGAGACTGAAAATCATAGTTGATCACCTCTGCTTACCCCTTTGGAGGTTACGGGCGTGAGCATATTATGTATGTCTGAAAGTATTTTATGATCTTCCAATAAAAGTTTTTTTTTTGCGTCCCGTCTTATGTATTCTGGCAAATTGTTTAGTAATTATGGTACCTTTTTATCAATTATATAAGTACTTATGTTAGGTAATTTATTATTCCGTATTTCACTTTCATTATTTTATTATAAGAAGCATTTTAGAGCAATCAAATCTTTTAAAGGAAACCTTTTCATGAATTCTATTAAATAAATCAAACCTCCAGCTTTATTAAGGAATAGACGCTTTTGATATATTATTAAGTAAACCGCGCCTAAATTCCATTCACTAATGTACCTTTCTAGTATTTGTGGATCAGACGTAATAGGTTACTAAGCCTAAAAGAGTCTATAAAAAGAGAAATCTATTATATTCTAGGGAATGAAATAAATCCAGTAAAAACCTATCATTCAATAAATGAATCCCGGGCAATCTCTTTACCGATTTAGCTCTGTGTTTTATACAAGCTTTTATTTTTTTTAATTTAATGTATAGTGCTCTTTTAAGCCCATACGACTATACAGATAACAAAAAGCTCTAGCCTTTTCATAAAGTTTGAATAGGCACCTCTTTTTTATATTTTAACTGCCGTAATAAATTAATCCTTCAGTAAACAGCTAAATGTACATAACTGTGTACAGACTAAAGACTGAAGAGGTTTTGTGTTGTCAGTGACCGAGAAACTTTGCTTTGTCTTCGACGCTGACAGCACAGAAACTCTATTAACATTCACCCCTTCCCCGCCCCCCCCTTCCTTCTACTTAGCCGGCAGCACGAGTGTGACGCCCCTAGTATTGCAAATGTACACAGGCCACGGTAACCACTTTCCATCAGGCGGGTCGTATACTTTTCTGTTTCCTGAAATAAAGTTTTAACTCGGAGTCAGGGGATTCCACACTATTGTACACCAAGTATTTTTAATATCAATAAAGATTATAATTATCATTATTTCTATATATAAAAAATTACATTATTTTTTTCAATATTCTTAAAGCTCATCTTTTCATACATAAAATTGTTTTTTTTTTTTTTATAATATCACGCCTGTATCCCCGAAGGGGTAGGCAGAGGTGCTAGCACCCACATTTCGCCAGTTTGTATTTAGGTCCCAATGTAATAGGTGGCGAGCCTATTGCCATCAACCGGGCACTTATAAACCTGCGATAAATACACACATAACTTCGAAAAGCATCGCAGTCATTGGTGTGTGCCATGGTAAACCTGGGATCGAAACCGAGACCTCGTCTCAGCAGTCCACCACCCATACCACTAGGCTACCGCGGTTTTTATTGTTCGAAAGTGTGCGCGCGTAGGTAAAATTGTTCAAAATTATTCGAAAATTTAAAGTCACGTATCCCGAGTATAAGATCCCGGCACGTCCCATCCCTAGTCAGGGTACGCTGACATATTGAATTTTAGCTGAAAATTGAAGGCGTGGGTATAGACATGTCCCTTTGCGTCCGGAGATTCCATCCGTAATGATTATTTCGTGAACCTGAATACGCTCGGGAACAGTCTTTTATTAGGTTGATGACGTCACGGGATTGTCTCGTTCGATAAGAGAAGGGTTAGATTGGAACTGACAGTAAGTGGAGAGTATTCAACGGTGAACGTTTTATGAAATGCAAATAATATAATAATATTGTGCATAAAAATATTTGCATTACGCGGCGCGGGAAACAAAAGCATTGACATAGTTTTTGCGATGCGTTCTAAATTCGAAATTCCAAATTTTTCCCGCCTCACCCAGAAACCGTGACACATTTTTTTTTTTTTTAAATATTTGCAATAAAATTACTAATATTCTCTCCAACCCCTCCAGCTAATTTCAATGCATTGTGATGAGAGTAGGTTCACGTCGGTATTGTAATGGCCAGGATTTCGAACCCTGGAACAACTCCACCACCATTAAGCAACCAATCATTTGACCTCAAAGTATTTTCCTCCTCTATAAAGAAATGTTAAAATGACGGCCGTACACCCGTCAACATACATCCTTTTGACACACTTTTGTGAGGTCTAATGGGCTAGTAATTTTTTTTTCTAAACAGCTGATCTAGTATCAAAATTGTCTGAAATAGAACCAAGGTCCTTACTCCCACCTCTTAGAATTAATCTTACTTTATTTTCATAGTGTGATTCAGACTAAGACCGTTATTGTCCATCGATATTTATCAGTAGGGGAAACTGGGGACACTTGATTCCTATGGGAGACAAGGTACACCAATATTTTTTGAATTACTAAGTGTATTAGAGTATTTTTTAGTGTGGCAACACTAAGTAAACATTATTACCCTTAGTGTTACCACATTAAAAATAGTCTAATACGCTTAGTAATTCCAAAAATATTGGTGTACCTTGTCTCCCATAGGGATCAAGTGTCCCCAGTTTCCCCTATGTAAGACAAATATATATTCAAATAAATAACTGTATCGGTAATAAGAGATACTGTTTGACCATTTTTAATCATATAACACTAGTATCCTGTATATCCTAACGGACGCTGATAGTCCAAATCTCACTATAGAAGTAAAGATCTCAATATAAACATAAGTGGAAATACTATCTCACTATAATCTATTATGAAGCGTCGGGGCGTAGCGAATCTGCAAGTTTTCCGATTAGCGGGCCCTCCCCTCACGTCCGGCATACCCAGCCCTGCGGGGAAGCGGGGAACTCCCCACGATTCCACATTCCCGCGGAAATTATAAATCTTGTTGTTACTCCTACAGAAATTTACTAACCATAATGGATAAAGGGGAAAATTGATATTAACTTTGGTAGCTCTCGCAAATATATGATCGGTAAACAAAATTATATTGACTTTGTTTTGAAAACATTCCTGCTATAGGGAGTTGAATTTTGATCCCGTTTTCGTAACTCATATGAACCTATTTCAGATATAAAAAGTTGTTTTTGTGTTATACTAGACAGTAGTTTATTTTTATACTAGATTTTAACCATATTACAGGTTTAAAAGTGCCTGGTTAATGACAATAAGCTCGCTACCTATTACATTGGGATCTAAACATAAACTGGCGAAATGTGGGTGCTAGCACCTCTGCTGATCCTTTCGGGGATATAGGCGTGAGTTTATGTTATGTTATGTTATGTTCAACCAGATCGGTTCAGCAGTTTGGGTTAATTATTGCGTTTTACGGGTCTTACCCCTTGCTTTTCTCAAGAAACAAATTGTTAACATGTTTGATATACAATATACAAAACTTCTCTCTCGTCTCAAACAAGTTGCAAACAAGTTTAAAACACATTTGCACTCACACTGTTGTTTGCGACGTATTGCAATTAGTCAAATACATGTTTAAACCTTAGTGAATAAGAGAGGCTAACCTTGCAGTTTGTACTTTGGCTTCCGCCTATTATTTCTTATTTGTATATAGACAGTGGTGATATTCTTTCTCCGTCATATATCATAGAAATATTTTTTAATAAAATATGGCGGTATATAATATGTGTTTAACGTTTTATTTTAATTAAACAACGCGTTAGCATTCCGATTATCGCTGTATGAAATATGACACGCATAGGGTTGCCAGTTGCGAGTGTTGCCACGTAATGTTATCAGTTTCATTAATTTATGACTTTGATAATTTGAAATTAAATATTATAAGCGGTAGCCATGCTTGATATAAGTCAACACGAGTGAGTCGAGGTAAGTTACCCCCTTTCATTTAATTTTTACATTCGTTATAATAATTATTATTATAAGAATCGACCGCAATGTTGTACTTTCTAGTTTTGGTCACACTATACACATATATAATGTGTTTAAATGTGTGACTTAATTCTTAACTCTTTATTGCAAATACAAAGTAGGTACAGAGATCATACATAAAAGATTGCAAGAACCATGCACAAAGGCGAGCTTAACTCACTATGACTTCTCTCCCAGCAAAGCTTTGAGTATCAGAAGAGTAGGTATTTGAGAGCTTTTATATTATTGTTACTTTATTATTTGCTATTACAGTGAAATTAGTCTCGAGAAATTTTTCTTCTCTCTTCTAAAATCTTAGAGCGCGTTTCCACTATATCGTTCTGGCCTATCAAAAATGTTTCGATATCCTAACATTTCTATTTAATTTTATACTTATCCCTAGCAACACTCTGATTTGTACTTTTATATCAGCTTTTATATTATTTTATTTAACTAGCATAATTCACATAACAATACCATCTTAACCAAGGCCCACATTTTTCGTTCCCTTATGTAGTTTTAGTGCTCAGTCATAAGTTTAATATATTAAATTTGCAGTTAATAATAGCAACGTAAAAATAATGATTGAATTAAGTGTTATAACTTGAAATACGGTTCAAAGACTTTCTTGAAAAGCCTAACTACAAATGAACCCATTCGACTTTTCCCCTGTAATTATCCTTTCCTATAGGGCGCTTCCCTCTTGATGAGACAGCCCTGGCATTAGCGTGTATGTCACACACGGTCCGTATACCATGTCTGCTAAATTAATAGCCTAGCTTTGATAAATGCGGCTCTATGCGGTGTTCGTATCATGCAACACTACAATGGCGTTTGTAAAAATAGTGTTTTTGACTTATAGCAGTTTTGCATCGGGTGATATAATTTGTCAAAAGGAGGTTATGTCAAAATTTTGTTTTATTGTTTAGACAGTTCTTTTTTGGTCAGGGTCGGGTCAGGGGTGTTTTTTTTAATTATTTGTTGTAAGTATATCTTAGTTAGAGTTAATGTATTTTTAACCAAAAAATGAGAGTGAAGGTACATGAAGTGCCAACTGGCTGAAAATCAGTAAAATTGTTCAAAACATAATTATAAATAATATTTAAAAGATCCCCATCATACGGTGTATGGAATTTTTTTTATACAAGGTCAAAGGTCAAAAAAATGAGACTCGATTTGCAGCAAAATGGTAAGTTTTATTATAAGTGGTGGCCATGTTTTTTTGAGTGTTTCACGATTTTCAACAGAACAGTCTCCCCTTTGGTTAAGAAAGGGGGGCACCCTTTCCCCCCTCTTCTATATATGGTCAGCAGCACGAATGTGACGCCCCTGGTGTTGCAAACGTTCATAGGCACTTTTCATCAGGTGGGCCGCGTATTTGTTGCCTAAACTGTATAGAAAAAAGCCGCGTGCTTGTTGCTATATAAGTGGTATCAAAAAAATTGAGGGCTCCAATTACTCGTAACGACTGCCATAGATCCATAGATCCATATTATCAATATATCTTGTATATAAATTTCTCGTGTCACAATGTTCGTTCCCATACTCCTCCGAAACGGCTTGACCGATTCTCATGAAATTTCGTGAGCATATTGAGTAGGTCTGAGAGTCGGCCAACATCGATTTTCCATACCCCTTAGTGATAAGGGTTGTTCACCCTTAAAATTTATAAGGTAAAACAACGTTTGCCGGGTCTACAGATATATAGAATGTAAGGTGAACGCTCCCGAAGCCAAAGGCCCCTGGTGGTATTCATGGTACACAACATATTGGCATGAAAAAAAATTACGGCAAAGCAATTTGTTATTTCTTTGAATTTTTTTTTTAGCTACTTTTTTTAAATATTTTTTCGCATTGTTTACTCTCCGTCATATCAGTAAAGCTAAATGAAATGAAAATTTCATAAAAAATCTCACTGCAAAAAAGAACAAGTAGCGCCATCTTGCGAGTTCATGTTTTATTCATGAAAGTTTCGTTTTATTCAGCTATACTAACACGATCGAGAGTAAATAATGCAAAAAACGGTAAAAAAAAAATAAAAAAATAATAATTGTGTAGCCGTAATTTTTTTTAGTGCCAATATGTTGTGTACCATGAGTACTACCAGGGGTCTTCGGCTTCGGGAGCGTTCCCCTTACACCCTGTATATTAACACAGCAATTCTCATAATACGTTTCGTTCACTTTCACATATAAAGAATAAGTTATTTATTCGTTGTCAATTCTTGTTGACACTGACAGATCGCCGGCATCCATCCGTGAAGGTACCTACACTTTGTGATACAAGATTTAGTGGATGTCAAAGTTAGCCGGCTTTTTGTTCGGCGCTTTCAACGGTTGAAACGATAACGTAACGTTATTTTGATGCGGTAACGTTATTGATACCGATATTCTGTAGACTGATATATTACGGATATATTCAAATCACAGAATAGAAAAAACTAGTAGAAATGTGACATGATAGTTTCAGTAGCGGAATCGATGTCGCCAAACTCATATACCGTTAATAATACCGTGTATTACTAGTAAATAATTGCTTTGAGTGATGGAGTTTACTACTACTTTTAATGCTATAATAACTCAAATCATACGTCCTACAAAACTAAAATACGCTTAAGCCTTTTTTAAGGTAATGGCAACTATACTGCCTCCACCTTTTTTTGAACCGTTCAAAATAGTGATTACTTTGCTATAGATAAAAGTATTTATGGCGTTTCGTTTCGTTTTTTCGTGATCGAACTAGCTTGAATATTTACGAAAAAGTTTAAACATACATAACAAACTCACGCCTATATCCCCGAAGGACTAGGCAGAGGTGCTAGCACCCATATTTCGCCAGTTTATGTTTATAGGTCCCAATATAATCGGTGGCGAGCCTATTGCAATTAACCGGGCACTTAAAAACCTGCGATAAATATACACATAACTTCGAAAAGCATCGAAAAGTTAGTGGTTTGTGCCATGGTAAAATCTGGGATCGAACTCGAGACCTCGTCTCAGCAGTCCATTACCCATACCACTAGGCTACCGTAGTTATCTAGTAACCGTGAATAGATCCAAAAACAGTCTTTAAAAATGTCTGTAAATCTCCTCAGGGCTAAACAAGCATGAATAAATACCCACGTTATTAAGTATAACTGACTAACATCTCATCGTAGATTAAATATTAAATAGAAATGGTGCTAAAAAACAGTAATTCCCCCTTATTTTTGCCGACAACTCAATTTGGCCGCGTAAAATGAGATTGTCAGTGTCAATTTGTGCCGCGCTCGGTGTGACGTCACAGCCAATTTCATACCATCCCCTCTAACATAAGGATTTTCTGTCGATATCTACGGTTTATTAACTAAAACTTTCATCTAGTTTTTACTTTGAAATATAAATTAAAACTGTAGGTATGACTTTTTTGTATATTAACTTTGAATCCTTCTAAGATTTTTAATGTTTGCTCATTCAATCTAGCCGAATTTTCCGGAAGCTACTGTCGTTTGACCTCCTCCTTCCCTCCGTCCCCCGACTAAAACCGCACGGCCGTCTCGGGCCATCATTAAGTTGTCGAGGGTGAGTTAGCCTCTGTATCCCTCATGTCTCGGCTGACACTGGACCATCGAATGCCCGCTCTCAGGTATGGGACTATAGTGTCCCCATCTTTCCCCGGATAGGGAGGGGAGTCCGTCGCGCCGCCACTGTGATCAGTAGCCTTAGCACGAAATACTATCGAATTCGTAATGGAAAGGTATCGACAAAATGGAGCATTGCGATTGACGGGCTACACACAGGTTCACAAGAGGCAGACTGCCAATCACAATGCTCCGTTCTCTCGAAACCGAATTCGATAGGAGTTCATGCTAGTGCTACTGCTCTTGCTAAAGTGTCAGGCGGCTCCACCTGTCACCTCCAAGCTCATAGAGGACGACGATTAGTCCTCCGAGTCGTCTCCGCTCGTTAACTCCCACGATCTCTTTTTTGTGTCCTCTTCTCCCTCCCCGTTTACACCTGGTGTTGTAAACGTCCTTGTTCCACGGTGACCACTTTCCATCAGATGGACCGTATGCTTGTCTGCCACATAAGTTGTATGTTGTGTAAAAATGTTAAATATAAAACGACTATTACCATTAAGAATATTCAAAAGAATTCATGACAAAATTTTGTCGCAATAATGGCCGAATTCAGTTGCTAATATATTTTATGTTATAGCACAAATAGGCCGAAAACAATTTGTATTTTTTGTACAACTTATTTATTATACAGTATTATTATCTACACAATAGTATTCATATAAAATTTCAACATTACAAACGAGGAACGGCCTAAATATTAAACATTCTTAATCATTATTGCGATTGCTAACTCGAGGGTAAATTGAGAGTTCAAATACCTATTCTTCAGTGGAATCGACGGCATTTTGGAGTTGCTATCATTGTGTAGTAATTTGTTTCACGGCTGCGCCGCTACTCACGAAGAGGGCCCAAGCATAGGTTTCACTCTTCGGGAAGGCTTACTACGTCCTCAAATTCGTATGTCCTTGCGTTACCTTTTTAACCGACTTCTAAAAAGATGGTTCTCAATTTTGTTGTCTATTTCTATGTGGAAATTCCGTGATTGCAAAATAATAGGTGTTAATTTTTGTATGTATTTTTGTTACAGGTAAGTTATACCCATCAAAAGAATAACAAGAGTCACAGTTTCGGTAATTTTCCCTCGCCGAAGGTAAGAGAGTCTCTGTGCTGTCAGTGCAGAAGACAAAGAAAGGTTTCCCGATCTTTCCATTAACAACACAAAACCTCTTCAGTGAGCTCTGGCTACCGTACCGCAGGGAACACAACACAAGGTTATTATTAACCGCGGTATTATGTAGCGGATGATCACTTTAATACCCGCCGTTCCCCCCGGTAAGTAGGGTAGCCAGAGCTCACTATACCCCTCCTTCCCCCCCCTTCCTAGCCTCCCCACCCCTTCCCAGCTCTCCCCCTTTCCCTTCAGGGTGGGCAGCGCGTGTGTGACACCCTTAGTGTTGCACACGTTCATAGGCCACGGTGGCCGCTTTCCATCAGGTGGGCCGTGTGCTTGTCTGCCACCTACGTAGTATAAAAAAAAAATACCTGGGTTTCTCTTCGAAAAATTTGATGGGATCCCATACAATCCATTTGTTTTCATAAACACGTCGAAACAAAGTTAAGCATTCTGCAACATGTTCATCAAGCTTAACACTTTCCAATTTACAAAGCACTTAGTCCTGTAACTTTTGCTCAAACACCAAACAAAACATGGAATAATTAACGCTTATCCTTTGAGATTACAGGAATTCTGAAACATTAATTATTTATTGACGTGTTGTGTAAGGATTTATGTAAATTTGTTAGTGTTCACTGATTTTAGTTGCCAACCGTACAAGCTAGATACTCGCATGATTACGGTAAAGAAAAAACAAATTAAAATATGAATTAGGCGGGTTACGCGTGTCATTCTTATGCATGTTTACACGCAAAACTGAACCTTTTTATCACACTTGAAAGTTTTAAATAACTTTTTTTAGAATACGGAGACATACGTCTAAACTATTTTGAAAAGTTCTAACTTATTTCATTCAATGTTTGAAACGTCTTCGTAAATACTTTTTTTATCTATAGCAAAGCTATCTCTATTTCAAACGGGTAAGACGTGTTTTTGTTTTGCAGTACGTATGACTTAGGCTAATTTGGTGAAAAGGTTTAAATAACTTGTATATGTATACGTAATGAAAAAAAATATTTATTAATAATGCGACATTATTATTAACGGTTGTATGTGTGAGTTTGGCGACATCGGTTCTGTTACGAATCTGTCGTGGCATAATTTATTTAGTTTTGTTTCTTCTGTGGTCATTATAGACTTTGTGTGTGTGTGTGTGGGTGAGTGTGTGTGTAATCATAAAGTTCACCCTTTGGGAACAGACATACCTACGTATCTTTACACAAAACCTAGGTGTGAGAAAGTGACAGAGTATATGAACCGTGAAAGGTCTTTTTTATGACCCAAGTTGATAACTTTGACAGAAATATATATTGCAGTAACGGCCATATTCTACACCGAAAGTCTCAATTCACTACCACTGACATTTTATATTCGGTAACGAAGAAGTCTGTGGGTCTATTTACGCTAGTAATATTAATGTCTGTATTTTCAACTATTTTCTATGTAATCAAACCTGATACTCACCTTAAACACAACCCTACATACAAGAACACTTCGTATCAATACACTCCACTTACTTCCCAACATAATCCCCATACATCCCCAAACATCTCATACACTTCCAAATCGCTGCACAACTACCATTAACGAAAGCTCCCATCCTAATCCCGGGATTGCCCATTAATCACAGGTATAATTAACCTGGCCTCTGAAACTGCCTACACTGGAATCGTACCCGTTACGGTTACACCGAGGTCATGTTTTCGCCACGCATTTATATATAGCGACTTTGTTTAATTAGGTGAATGTTAGGGTGAGGGTAAAATTGAAAAAGAAATTGTTATACAAGGCTTATAAGTATCGTAGGTTTATAAGTGCCCGGCTGATGGCAATAGGCTCGCCACCTTATTACATTGGGACCTAAATATACACTGGCGAAATGTGGGTGCTTGCACCTCTGCCTACCCATTCGGGGATATAGGCTAGGTTGCACCATATTTCTTTAACATTAACAGTGCAGTTAAAGTACCGGTCAGGTATAAAACAGGTTGCACCATTTGACAATAGTTAAAATGACGTCATAACTTGAAGCTAACTGTAACCGGCCACGCTCAAACGTCAATTCTATCAAAATGATAACTTTAACCGAGCTACTAAATACACTGGTGCAACACATTTAGCAGATACCATTAGAATCAATTTCACTGTTACTGTTAAATTTGACGGAAACCTTAACTTTAACAGGTAGTTGGTGCAACTAAGCCTAAACAGTATGTTATTCAAATGAAATTCAATAGTATAATATCATTTATTTTGCATTAAACATTAAACGGAACTAACAAAACGTCAAAATTAATAATATATTATAGGTTAGTTAGCATATGGACTACCGGTTTGAAACGCGGTTCTGGCCTGAGAAAACTCCAGCAAGAAACTCAGCGGGCTTTTCTTTTTTTAAGTCTATTTACAGACATTTAAGTACTTTGTCTAGATATAATAAATTTGCTTGGGTAGCAAGTTGAGTGAACAGCTCATTTCCAGGCATGTTTATCATCCAAATAATCTTGGATTTTATAATTGCCTTTTTGGCATAACTTTTTTTCATTAAACGTTTAGGTAAACGAATATCTCGAATACCGCCCACCTGATGGAAAGCGGTCACCATGGCCTATAGATGTTTGCAATGAGGTTTATTTTTATAAATAGAGGGATTCAAGTGGAAGATTTATATATATTTATGTTGGTCATAACAATAGGTCATTCTCCTCCACACATTCCTTTCAGAGGTCATTTCCTCAGTCACTCCCTTCTTGGCCATATCTTCTTTCACACAATTCATCTTTTCTTGGGCCGACCTCTGTTCCTAAAACCCTCTACATTCACACTTTGGACCCTTTTTACAATATTACTATCATCTCTTCTCATAGTATGTCTATACCACGACAGTTATTCAATCCCAATTTTCATTTGCACTTGCGGAGAAGGAAAGAAAAAGTTACAAAAACGGGAAGACATTTTTTCCTTTTTTTTTCAAAGTTGCGCAGGTCAGCTAGTGTTGTATTAAAATGAATATAAAAGTGAATTAATGCACAGAGAAGGAATGAAAAAGTTATAAAAACGCGAGAGACGCTTTTTTCTTCTTTTTTCTAAGTTGCGCAGGTCAGCTAGTGTTGTATTAAAATGAATAGCAGTGAATTAATGCGCAGAGAAGGAATGAAAAAGTTACAAAAACGGAAAAGACATTTTTTTCTTTCTTTTTTCAAAGATGCGCAGGTCAGCTAGTGTTGTATTAAAATGAATAGAAAAGTGAATTAATACATCAGCATGGCTTTTCAAAGGCGCATTAATAGTACCGAGATCTGAAAGAGATGTCCCTACAAAGGAGATTCATTATGAAAAAGTTTTTTTTACAGTTATTTATGAAAAGCTTATTCAAATACGTACAGCAATAAAAATGTACACAAATGATATATTGCTACAAGTTTTGGACATATTATCAACATGATTAAGTGCCAAACTGGTTATAAACTTTGCTTGTGAAAAGGTACCCTTTAGGTATCGTAACATAGTTTTAGGGTCTCTATAGGACACTAGACTTCACTGCGCTTGATGAAAGCAAAGTCTAAAAGAAAGAGAATGTCATGAATATTAGTAGGATTTATTACTTATTTTTTTTATAATATCACGCCTATATCCCCGAAGAGGTAGGCAGAGGTGCTAGCATCCACATTTCGCCAGTTTTCATATTTAGGTCCCAATGTAATAGGTGGCGAGCCTATTGTCATTAACCGGGCACTTATAAACCTGCGATAAATACACACATAACTTCGAAAAGCATCGCAGTCATTGGTGTGTGCCATGGTAAGCCTGGGATCGAACCCGAGACCTCGTCTCAGCAGTCCATTACCCATACCACTAGGCTACCGCGTTATTATTTATGTTTTTGTAATTTATTTTCCCATGTAAAGCCTACTTCTCTAAACTGCTACTAAAATAATAGAGTCGCTTCTTGGTATAATACATAGTATGCTTACCTACTATAAATAAATCATAAATCTATATATAAGTCATAAAACTCAAAGAAGCATTCATTGATTCGTTCAATTTTACTTTACTCCAAGGAACGACTCGTGTTTGCCAACTGTGTCGCATCAATCCATAACAAAAGATAATCTTTATGATCCAACATCGGAAATGAAACGGCGATGGAAGGAATCGGTACATTTAAAATGTTGTCTTTGCTGTTAGGGAGGATTTACACTTGTTCAGACGGACACCGAACGTATAACCGATACTATTGTAAGGCTTACTGAGGCCTGATTATATAGTTAGCTTGTGACCATGGCTACCTGGCTATTTTACCATTTATGATCGCGTTAATGGGAACCGCCAACCATAAATCATGCAATGCGAAAGTTTAAAAGTGAGTGAATTCTTGACTACATAGTATAAAACAAAGTCGCGTTCTCTGTATATATCCTTATGTCCCTTTGTATGCTTAAATCTTTAAAACTACGCAATGGATTTTAATGCGGTTTTTTCAATAGATGATTGAAGAGGAAGGTTTTTATGCATATAACATCATGCTACAACCAACTGGTGCGGAGCAGAAGTGAAAAATGTTGCAAAAACGGGGTGACACAGATGAAGTTGCGCGGGTTAGCTAGTATAATATATATGGCGACTACCTTATGCTCTCGAATATCGAAAACGTTATTTTTGTAATACAATTTCAAGATATAGCACAGACATGTAATCATTTTTAATATTAGCTAGGCTTTGACCGCGGTAGCCTAGTGGTATGGGTAATGGACTGCTGAGACGACGTCTCGGGTTCGATCCCAAGTTTTACTATGGCACACACCAATGACTCTTCGATGTTTTTCGAAGTTATGTGTGTATTTATCGCAGGTTTATAAGTGCCCGGTTAATGGCAATAGTCTCGCCACCTATTACATTGGGACCTAAACATAAACTGGCGAAATTTGGGTGCTAGGGTATATATATAGGCGTGAGTATATTTTTTGTTAAATTACACAAATATTAGCTAACGACGACGGTCCAAATCCGAATCACATTATGAAAGTAAAATAAGAATTAAATATTACTTCTAAGAGATTATAGTAAGATTATTGATATAATTGACATTAGGAAACTTAAAACCCAAAACCGTAAAGTTAAAAAACGGAGCGGTATAATGTGAAATGGTCTTTATACTATCTTAGTGAGTTTATTACAATCGTAAATCAACATTGTATTACAGAATAGATCTGTTTGCACTTAAATTATGCATTGCTTTTAGGGTACCCTGGTTTTATTATTTTCACACTCTGACGTGCGGGCTCACTACTTACGAGTGCCGATAAATTGTTTTCGTGACACGGCAGATATAAAACGGCAACTCGATGCCGTAATAATGCAATAAACTGAACTTAAAATGTACACGAATGGGCTGTTTCACCGGAATTTTATACATTTTCACTTAATATCGATATACAGGGTGGCAATATTCGACTGTATCTGGATATACTTTTTTTTCAAGTGAGGGTACAACCTCAGCGAAGTCGAAGGGTGGTTATGTCGGATTCGAATCGATGAAACCCGTACGGCCGAGGGTGAAGTAGCCTCTGGCACCCTTCAGGAATCCCCTACCTCTAAGTTTGTTATTATATAACAGAATTGAAGAATACCGCGGTATCTTAGTGGTATGGGTAATGGACTGCTGAGACGAGGTCTCGGGTTCGATCCCAAGTTTACCATGGGATGCTTTTCGAAGTTATGTGTGTATTTATCGCACGTTTATAAGTGCCCGGTTAATGGCATAGGCTCGCCACCTATTACATTGGGACCTAAATATAAACTGGCGAAATGTGGACGCAAAATCTACTGAACGGATTTCGATGGGGTGTTTTTTGTTTGAAGAGGTTTGGTCCAACTTAAAATATTACGTTTGTTTGATTGCAATCGGTTAAGTAGAACCAGAGTTATGATAAGTAATATAAAATGTAAGTTGCACAGATGGCGCTTAGATCGCGATAAGCGACAGCCACGCGGACGGAGCCGCGGGCATAGGCTAGTGTTAATATAATATTTCAATTCTGTTACTATGATAACAACTATGTAATAATGATTTATATTCTACAGGATTCCGTAACCATACGACCTCATAATTTAGACCTTATAATAATAAATATAACATGTCTTTATTGTACACCAAGAATAGAATAGCAACACAGATAAATGTTTGCACATGGTAAATACAATTGGCGGCCTTATCGCTCTGCGGCAATCTCTTACAGGCAACCTTAGGATGGAGAGAAATAGCAGTGGAAACGCGTTTCTGGGCAGTTTGATGTGCAACTTATTTAAAAATGATTATTAAAATGAGGTCGTAAGGGTGTTTCTGTGATAGGGCCCTAACTTCTAGGTCACGGGCACTAATTAATTTTATTTCTCTGTTTGTTTCTTAACTAACGAGCTATTATTTTGGGAACTCCAATACCAATTATAATTAATTGGTATCTTGATACCTACAGTATCTTTTGTTCTGTTAAAGTTTTTAGAAAGGTCATTGAACGCTGTTATATTTATATACTTACTCTAATATACTTGATGAGGTAGGCAGATGTGTTACTATTTGTCTACCGGGCACTGTCTTTTATGTCTTTATGTTTAAAGGAATCGAACCCACGGCCTCAACAATCACACTCACACACTGTTGCACCTTTTAAACCAACATTACTTTTCCTAATATTCATCATTCTCTGAGCATATTCACAACTTAGTTGGGGTCGGCTTTCTAGTCTAACTAAGATGCGGCTGAACTTCGATATTTTCCGTGAAGCGACTGCCATCAGACCTCTACAACCAAATTGGTAATATCAAAGTTCTGTAGTTAGGCTAGTCGGACTTATAAGGGCTCCAACTACCCCTAACGACTGCTATAGATGTTCGTATAGCAACCAGGACCGACGGTTTGATGGGCCCTCCGAGGCACGACCAAACTAGTGCAAATATCCATATTCATGCATACAAATATCCCGCGGCCCCTGCGTAGCAGTCGCGTTCACTACCACCACGCAACTGAGACTTGTAGGTACTAATAGTATTAAAATAAATACTTTTCTTTTTATACTAACAGAAAAACCAACAAAATTTCTCACCCCTTACGTATCAGTAACAGATCATGTAGTATAAGGGAATTATAGGAACACTCTGTATAACATAGGTGTGCACTAAAAAGGATTTTTGTAAATTCATCCCTTAAGGCGGGGTTAAGTCCCGAGGGAAACATCCAGTATTACATAATAAGCTTAGGAGATGCTATCCAGGGCGCTTATTAGGCTTGACCGAACGGGCTACTCTACCTACATATCGACGGCCTTTCTTGACATTCAACTGTGTTTCTATACTATTGATTTTTTACGCTTTGTAAAATCCGTACTTCTTTTTTAAATATTCTAGAACAATCTACACTATAGTGTTTATGAGTTTCGGGACTTCACGCGATATATTTTTGAACACTTACTTTTGTCGACGTGTCGAAAATATATCGCGTGTAGTCCCGAAAATCATAAACACTATGAGTAAACGCCGCGATAGTTTAAAAATTACAATCTACACTATGCCAACTAAACCCATGGTAAGCGTAGCTTTACTAACTTGCGTTATGAGCTTTAGGATGCGGATAAAACATACTTGGATACATTTTTTTTGTAAACACATAACGTATTAACTTATAGCCAATTCCCGTAATTATAATCTGTTTAAAATGCAGTCTGGATTTAATTTAAATTTTCCAAATGTTAAAATCGATCACAATGTCAATTTGTGTTACGTGAGTTTTGGATATTTATGAGATTTAGATTAGATCGAGACTGAATTTTGATCAGATTTTTATAATGAACCAATCCTAAGATACTTAGCAAATAGCGTACTCATACCTTCGCCGTGGGCGTAGCGAACGCTATCTACTCCCCGATTCTACCATTTTTATTTATAGCAGAACCACCACGAACACTGCAAAAGATGCTATTTAATTTTGGAATAATAGTTTCATGACAGGGGTTTTTGAGCTGTATCTCACTGTGATTATACAGATAATTTAAAGTGAAAGAATACTTAGGTCGTCAAATTGTCTACACTTAAAAAAAACAATAGTGGCCTCGGTTTTAGGTGCTGTCCCAGTAACGGCGATTCCCAACTTGACGGCCTCGACAGTTACACTCCACTTAAAGGACCCAAGATTGTATGATGAAAGAAACCATTTCTATCGCAAGATAGAAATGGCGTAAAACTAGTACAACATACAAACGTTATAAATTTAACTGATTGAAATCCATTGTCAAGCAGAATAATTACCCAGAATAAATCTATTACAGGGTAAACGTCCATTCCTATAGTTTTGCCTGGATTGCGGGAAACCGTTAAAAGATATATCCAGGATAAGTGGTAAAAGATAACATTATTGCCCATAATGTTTTCAAATTATTTATAAAGATTGGTTTAGGTGGACATGAACCCACAGGGCCTCTAAAATTCGTACATACCCTGTACCCATTCATCTCCTCAAAATATTTTTAGCTCTTACTTGTCCACTGATCTGATATTTCTTTTCAAATAATTATCAGGAAGAGCGGTTGTGTCACTTATGACCTCTGACCTCCATGAGCACAGTCCTGGGGGTGACAGGAGGGGCCACCTGCCACCTGAAGGGGATCAGCTCAAAACCAGAGATTAGTCGGCCAAACCCCTGGGGCGGCTGGGGAGCTAGAGTTCTATCGCTGGATATTTCTATTTCAGCAAGTGAAGCGAGGAAGTAATGCTCGAGATAAATGGAGTCTGTTTTAGGCGATTCGAGAATTCGAGTCCCACATCCATGGGGATTTACTGCACAATAACAAATAGTAAACCCGCCAAGAGTTTAGTCAGACAATAAATTTAATTCTTTTAATAACCACGATCGAGAAATCCAAAGATTGAATCTCATCTTCAATCGCTCGTAGTCGACGAAGAAGTACACAGAACGTTTTCGGCGCAAGATTTCAAAGAGCTAAGGTTAATCCCCAAAACCAATATTTAAACTGCAGTCTAACTTGATAATCACGTTCAAATTCAGTTTGCGCTCGTCGAGAATTGCAGTGGTCTTGTATCAACTGGGAATATCTGTCGATATCCATATCTCAACTAACTTTTGAATAATTGTCTCAGCAAACAGGATTTAGTTTGACATAAACTCATAACATAAGCTCACGCCTTTATCCCCGAAGGGGTAGGCAGAGGTGTTAGGCACCCACATTTCGCCAGTTTATGCTTAGGTCCCAATGTAATAGGTGGCGAGCCTATTGCCTATAACCGGGCACTTACAAACCCACGATAAATACACACATAACTTCGAAAAGCGTCGAAAAGTCAATGGTGTGTGACATGGTAAACCTGGGATCGAACTCGAGAACTCGTCTCAGCAGTCCATTACCCATACCACCAGGCTACCGCGGTTACCTAGTTTGACAAAGATATTTAATATGATATTTAATATAATAATCGATTTCGATTGGTTAGTTTCAAAAAAGTACTATAGATATCCAAATTTTAGATACATGTCTTTACTTTAGAATAATTGCGTTTGCTGCCCCTTACGAAACCCTTCGAACGAGATGGGATGGTAATATTTTTTCTCCTTCACCACAAGACCTAGTATTTTCGTCTAATGAAGCTAAAATACTTATATTAGGAGTGGGTTCATATTAATAGAGTAATATTTGAACCCTTAGATCATACCAAATTCTTAACTACCTACTAAGCGTCCGCTATATGTATATATTTTATCCAAATTATAAAAAAGAAAGTAGAAGAGAAGCATCAGCAGCTTAGCGGTTAAGAAGTCGACCTTACAATCGAGAGGTCTCGCGTTCGAATCCTGGCCATTACACTACTGAGCGACGTGAACCCATTTCCAGCCATTGAGCTTAGCTAGAGGGGTTAGAGGGAATATAAAAAAATTCATGCTAATATTCTTGAAAAATCCTTCATTTTATTAGTTACTAAAATCTAAAGAAATTATATCTCGTTACCATTATCTAAGCCACTATGCCGCCCATATTAATTTTGCCCACAATGCACAGTACCCTGTGAACATCTCCCCTGTTCCCCTGTCGCTCGTATCTCGCCTTTATTGCCCAAATTTTCTTTATTACACAACTTATGAATGATAGCCCAGGAACGCCCTCTTAGCCGCTGATAAAAATTGCGGTAATTAAATCTTTAGGACGCTTCCTGGCCTGTGTCGGTGATAAATTTATGGGAGATATCAGTTTTTCCTGGCAATAAACATATTTACAGTCCATTATCTTTTATTTTATAGTAAGGGAGCCCGTTAAATGGTCCTTCGAGCCGGATCGTTTATCGATAAATAGTTGTCGCTGTGTAAATTGGGTTAAAAATTGGTTTAAACGGAAGTTTTGCGAAGCAGAACTAGAAAATAATTTAAATAAATATTCTAGGACAATCTACACAGCGCCAGCTAGACGCATGGTAAGCGTAGCTTAACTAGCTTATGTTACGTGTTCTAGAATACGGAATAACATACCTATTTAGATACATTTTTATTGTAAATACATACATATTATTCATAGAAACACCCAGACCAATGCAAATATTTATACTACACGAATATTCGCACTGAGTGGGAATCGAACCCGAAACTCCTGCGGAGTCATACAAACATCTTACATAACATAAACATTATGTTAAAATGCAGCCACGTCCCGTAGGGTAATGACATAATTATGTATAACATTATAGATTTTTTTGTAAATCGTACCTTTTATAACAAGTTTAAACATAGTGTTAGATAGATAGATAGACAACTCTTTATTGTACGTACGCCAAAAAAAAAAGTATAGAGAAAGCATTATAAGTACACGTAAATAATTGTATGTATGTACAATGGGCGGTATTATTGCTAGAAGTATCTCATCCGGGCAACCATGAGATGTACAGTAATGTGATAGAACTATAAATACGGTATAGTTATCATAATACAAACATTTTATCAGAGTAATGCAATTCTATCCACCATTTTCCGAAATCCACCAATTACCGTCGAGTACTAAAACAAAATGGTTGAATCGATAAACCAATAAACGTCAGAGCTGTCAGTCGACGCATCTCGTGACGTCACAAAGTGCAGCTCGGTTTCAACGTCGCGCCGCGGATCAAATTCCTACGCCAATCAGCGCGCTCCGTTCAGCTGACGTGGCAGCCTGTCACTCTTTTGAAATTAGAACGCAGAAACGCAGCGTTTGATTTTAGAATATTGTGTAACGATTATTTTGAAATTCAAAACTCAGTACCAATCTTCTTATATCGAATCGACGCCATTTTTGAGTGGCCTTCGTGGTGTAGAAATTTGTTTCACGGAGAGGGTCCGAGCTGTAAGATTCGAACCCGAGACCTTACGATCGTATGGCCAACTACTTAAACACTAAACTACCTACTAAAACCGGCTAAAACATGTAGTCTGCCTTCGTTATTCAAAAAGAGACATGACTGTATAATTTGTCAAAAAAAATCATAACCTAAAAATGTTCAAATTAACAGAAATTTGTTAAAAAGAAATATTTAAGCGATTTTTTTTGCATACACGTTTCATAGGAAATTTAATAAGCGAAAAGTATCAATGGGAAGGGTCCGACATAAGACCCGGGGTATTCTTTTGAAGGCATTACTCAGAAACTGTGTCGCCCCTGAAAATGAATGATGATAATATTTAAATTTGAACAAAAGACTCTTTTTACATTTTGAGTAAGTTAGCTTATAAATTAACTCAAAAGAAATAAATTGTTGTTTTGTTTATACTTTAATAAAATTGTTCGTAAAATTTGTTTTAGCTTTTGATGTTTTTCGACTTAATTGATCTTAACTAATTATAAATAATATTAGAATGTTTATTCGTTTGTTGGTTAATCACTCTGAATATTAAAACGAAATGAAGTACTGTTAAACCTCGCTAGTACATAAACCAGTGTCACCAAACATTTTATTTCCAATGCCATCACACAAGACAGTGACTTGATTAGAAAATAAACCTAATTACCATATGTTCTACTATTTGTTCTACTAATAGAACAATTAGGAAAAAAAAATCACATTTGTTCTATTAGAGAGACATTATTTAGAATAGAAAAAGGAGGAAAAAAGAAATATCGTTGGGTGGTTACCGTCTGTTCTACTGTTCCATATGTTCTACTATTTGTTCTACTAATAGAACATATAGGAAAATAGTCACATTTGTTAATATAAAAGAGATATTATTTAGAATGTACTACTTTTTATCCTAGAACAAAGAATCATTTAAGTACCTTCAATAGAACTACTAGGTACATTTTTGTTTACAATCAAAAAGGAAATAAAACATCTGCAAACAAATGAACATAACAAAAACAAGGGACTATCGGAAAGTGATCAGACATTCATAGAGCTTACATAAAGTATTTATTATTTTATTAATTCTAAGAAATGCCCTACAGTTATTTCCTTATTTACTAGTTGCAGTTGTGCCTCCAAAATTTCATTGTCATTATTAACACTGTCAATTTGTCTAGACGAAATCTTTTTTCCTTGTCTAATTTTGAATAAAATTGAGATAGTCTCTTCTGCGTCATCTTTTAATATTTGCAAAAGTTGGATTATGTTAACTTTGCGCCGTGAATGAACGACGCTGGAACAAAAAACTGAATGCTTCTTGTAAGCATTCAGTTTTTTGTTCCAGCTCTCCACAATGTTTGTAGTTCTGTGTCTCAACCGTTAATTAATTTCCTAATTGTTCTATCAATAGAACAACTAGGAAATCGATTCCTGATTGTTCTATTAATAGAACAAGTAGGAAAACGATTCCTAATTGTTCTATTAATAGAAACGAGTAGAACAAACGTGATTATTTTTTCCTAAGTGTTCTATTAGTAGAACAAATAGTAGAACATATGGTAATAACCCTAAAATTCAATATGCCTTCGGGACGACCTCTGGTGTTTGGCTCATACTCCTTTTATGAAAGCGACTGCCGTCTCACCTCCTAACATCACTAGGAAAGTCTGGCCTCCGTAAATCAGTAGATATAAACAGCTTGTAAATTTAAGTGGGGCGTGAAAAAGCAAGGGATCGGCATTCCAAGGACAGCATCTGTAACCACCATACTTTGGACTACACTCTTGCTTACCATTAGGCAAGGTGCAGTCAATTTGACGACCTAAATATAAAAAAAAATACCTTAGATCTTGAAAGTTTTAATTAGACTTAATTTTAATAGATATACCGAACGTTATCATTACTGTTGTATTCTGTCAAAAAGTTTGTCGAAAATAAAAATAGAAAACCTTTGTATCTATCAACCCCTCCGGAGCAGTACATTATACTCGCTCACAAGCATATTCGCAAAACATCATATTCTCGTGTTATGATATTATCGCGTCATGATATTCCTACAGTATGATAGTCGAATAACATGATAATCACAGAACAAGCTATTCGCAAATAATTCAATGTACAGTCAACGACACATTTTTTTCTTGAAATGAAAATCATATTTAATTAATTACAGAAGAACTTATTTAATTAATTACCTACATTGCAAACAAAATACAATTACGCTTAGGATAAATGAAAGTATTATTCTCTAAGTAAATCGAAAAAAGATATGAAAAATTTAATCGTATCTCACTGCATTTAATCGCTTAAGGCACTCCTGAACTAAAAAATCGTTCCTCACATAATCATTGACTATGCCTGATATTTTCTTATTCTTTTCTACTATTTTCTTCCTCCTTTTTACGTCAGTGAAATGTATGTGTGTGTTTCTTTTCAGTTTAATATGTTGGAATTTGCTTTCTTTTTTTAAAAGTGATATAAATTGATACATGGTTGGCTTTTTTGGAATTTTCGTATTTATGCGGCGATGCCATCCTTCAACTCCATTTGTTGTTCGGTTTTTCTGGTCATAACAACTTAGAATATCACTGCTGATTTTTTTTGTCCATTGACTGTTGAAATAATCAAGAAATTTTCTGATTTTTGGCGAATTTGATGTCATTTCTATTATGGAAAAAAATGCATTTGGTATCATTTTGGATGGCAAAAGAGGCAAGAGTGTACAATATTGTACGATATTTCGGTTTATATCTGAATCTTCAACATTTAATTCCTTGCTCTTCTTGAATACAGCATTACAGAAATGATAGTAACAGCCTGTAACATTCACAGAAGAAAAAACTTGTTTGATAGCTTGAACCACGGCCATTTCATAGTCGCACTTGTATTTGGTCAGATTCAATCCAAATTGGTCTTTCAGTATCATGAAAAACCTTTCGTACGTTCTTTGTTGCTTATTTGGTAGAAGAGCAAATACGATTGGTATAAAATTTACCGTATCTTCGTTTCGTGCTACGTCCACATGCAAACTGTACAGCTGATAGAAAGGTGTAGGCACAATTTTGAAAGTACCGTCTCCGTAGAGACATGTAGTAGACTTTAAATACTCACGCAGCTCTTCTCGTTTTAAATATGAAAATAATATAATTCTGCTATAGGAGTCGCAGTCATCGTATAGGAAAAAATCTTCCACTAATTTGTGTGGAATTATAACATCAACTGAGTTTTTTGCCGTTGCGGAATTCATGCTTAAAAATCTCTTCCGTGATCTGTATAGAGAATCCTTTACAGACGAAAAGGCAGGTATTTCATGTTCCGGACCCTTAAATTCGTGATTTAATATGTTCCTCTCATAAATCTTTTGAGCTGATTCAAAATTTTCACACATCTCTATTTTACACTTATCAACAATTTCATCAATTTCATTACGCATAAAATCAGGAGGATCACACACGTGCTTAGCAGGTCTTAAAATCTCATTGTTGCTTTTTAATGTTATCGAGGTGCGGCAATCCTTTTGTTTTGAACATCTCCAATTTGTCGTTCCAGATTTATTTTTCATGTAAAGGTTGTATCTGTAGCCACCATGTAATAGTACCGGTTTATTTTTTTGACCGGTTATGAATTTTACTTCACCATTACTTTGTTTATTCATTTTCAATTCTCACCTATTTTCAAGACAAATGCACTTTATAATTGAGAAGAATAAATGTCACTATCACCATTATTATTATGTCATTCATATAAATAAGAAGAATAATGTAGCTGGCCAGTCAACAAAGGAGGTAAAAATCACCTACCTAACTTACCTACAAAATAGGACTAAGCGATGACATTAACGGAGGTAGGACACGACGGTATCTCCCGTCCGAAATGAGCTGTCCAACTGGGGAAGTACCTCCGCCCTACAGAAGACCGCGGTCATAATAACCATCGTGTTGTGTTCCCGCCGGTAAGTAGGGTAGCCAGAGCTCACTATACCCCTCCTTCCCCTCCCCTTCCTAGCCTCCCCACCCCTTCCCAGCTCTCCCCCTTTCCCTTCAGAGTGGGCAGCGCGTGTGTGAAACCCTTAGTGTTGCACACGTTCATAGGCCACGGTGGCCGCTTTCCATCAGGTGGGCCGTGTGCTTGTCTGCCACCTACGTAGTATAAAAAAAAAAACATTGTCATTATTCCTCATAAGAGGACATAATTTACCGTCCAGTTACTGGACTCTCTAAGAAGTTTCATAAGTACTGTAGAGTTTACCATTTGTACTGGTGCATAAAGTTACCGTCCGCGTCGGCATTATTTATGGATCCTAGTGTACTTTTTCAAATATGATGTTTTTAACTTGTAGTGTTTTACGAATATGGTCTTTTACTATAATGATATTTTACGATTATCATGTGATGAGAATATGATGTTGTGCGAATATGCTTGTGAGCGAGTATAATGTACTGCTCCGGAGCGCTATCAACTATTGTAAAATCAATTTATGTCAACTTTTAATGGTGTATGTACAAATAGTGTATCTACCTATCTATCTATCCTTCCCAACAAATTCAACAAAGACCAGCTCTCATGTTTCCTTCTTCCTACAGTCCCGGGTCCTTTAAGCGGGGCGTAAATAAGCATCTGATGAGGCCGTCAAGCTAAGCGCCTCCATTATAACACTGTACGCAATGTTGACCCCGAGACTTTGCCTTTATCTTACCATCAGACGTGATGAAGTAAAATTAACGTGCCCCAAATAAAGAATACAAAAAAACATCATTCGATCTCAATACTTAGTTTTAATACGATGCCTTCTTTTTTCACGATCCGCTTAACAATACTTGATACATTTTATTTTATTTTGTACACAAAAATTGTATTATTGGTCGTTAGCCAGCGAATCTCGTAAAAAAGATTCTTACGACGAAAAAAGAATATATATTCGGTTCAACGGTCAAATATAACGAGTAGTTACCATTTTCGAAGATAAGTACTTTTATAAATACTTAGCGTCGAAAGCGATTCTTGGAATATGAGCCTTCTAAGAACTTCTAAATAATATACTATATTAGGAACAAATCTTGAGAGCAGTCGTTCTCAAAGTTGTGAATTCAAGTACCCCTATTATACTTTCTAGACGAGAACCTATTTTAAAATGGACTGTAGGTACAATAGGGACAACAATTTGGGTACTTTAAAAAAATAAACATCATTCCATGGAGGTCCCATCGAGGTCTACGAGGCTTTTAAGTAGACGTAACTACTGAGGTTTTGGCGTAGGGTATTCCTCACGAAATTGAAGGGTTAGTACTTTAGTACAGGCCAATATACGTCAAATCATTGTGTAGAGGAGAAAGAGTAGGAAATTCCAGGCTCTAAAGTACGAATACACAATGCATCGTTAACATGGTGAGATAAGATATTATTCTTCGCACTTGCGGAATATTGCACATACAAAATCATATCTCCTCGGGTAAGAACTCTTCTTACTTGCTTTGAGGGGTGAGGTTTGGCATCCATTTCTATGACAATTAGTAATATTTTCCTAATGCTATCGTTGGGTTTGTTAAACCGTGGATGAATGGTGAGTACCATCCCCCTCCCCTAATATTTATTGTATTTAGTTGCGTGTCATCTACGATCAACCATATGTGGTACAGTCAACAAAAGATATACGGTTCGTACCATATATGTACCATATATAAATACAACGTTATATGAAAAAGTGGTACCGTATCTCTTTTGTCGACAGCCCCCACTTTGAGAAACCTAGGGCTCTTCAATTGTTCAAGACGTTCCATGATTTATATTAATAATTTATTAACATAGACGGTTCAATTAAATTATAAGCGTAAGAACAAAAGAAGCCAATATAATACCTTCAATGGAGGCTATAGATATTAATATAAGCATTCAAGAGCTTAAAATTAAACTAGCTTTTGGCCGCGACTTTCTCGTGGATGTCGGTTATCGCGCACTGATATAAATAGTCAATTTTCTACTCGACTCACATATTTTCGTTCTATCATCAATAGTTTCCGCAGCGCACGCAACGAAAAATGTTTTAGGACACTTTTTACATCTTGGGTTACGTTACTTAAATTTTAGTAAGAATCCCTAATCTTTTCTAGCAAAAAATATAGCCTATATTACTCAGGATGAATGTACCTTTCCAATGGTGAAAGATTTCTTTCTTAATGTCTTGTTTCTTTCACATTTCGTGGTCAAAAAACACCGTTCACAATAGCATACCTATTCTACCGCTCGTATATGTCTCCAAGTACATTATTTCCGTAATATTTCTCGATTCCCAACGATCATGGCCCCACGAAATCGATGTAGTGATTTATTTTTGTTTTCACGTAGTTGAATAAGCCGGAATTATAAGGTTGGGACCGCGTTATGGCCCATAAAACGTATAATGACTCGCTACCAGCCTCGCAGTAGGTAGTATATATTTAAAAACCCACCTGCCACCGCGTTTTGGTGGTGGATATAATAATTGTTTTTGTGTAGGTGTGAATTTGTTTGAATTGCTCCATTATGTATGGATAGTCAACGGAAAAATGGTGATATAGGAACCAAAAATTAACTTTGTTTGGAATTGGAATAACATTGGAATTTGAATTTGGATAAGTCACCGAAAATAAAGGTTATATGTAGATATGTATCACCTAGTGTATGTGACCGCGGTAGCCTAGTGGTATGGGTAATGGACTGCTGATACGAGGTCTCGGGTTCGATCCCAGGTTTTACTATGGCACACACCAATGGCTTTTTTATGCTTTTCGAAGTTATGTGTATTTATCGCAGGTTTATAAGTGCCCGGTTAATGGTAATAGGCTCGCCACCTATTACATTAGGACCTAAACATAAACTGGCGAAATGTGAGTGCTAGCACCTCTGCCTACCCCTTCGGGGATATAGGCGTGAGTTTATGTTATGAATTGAATTATCTTTTGCCCAATTGTTACATTGACGAATATTGGCTTAGACAATTCGGGGATAAACTTTGCCATATCGACCACACTATCATTAACTTTATCCAGGTCTTCTTTAGTGCAGGAGGTAGGGCATAAAGAACACGAAACCAAGTGCGTCATGGACTGCACGGGGTACCGCAGTCACATGTGGTTAAGCCCAGGTTTCGCATTCCCCACCTGTATAGATTTTGTCTCGAACGACTAGTGTCATCTACGCACACTAGTCAGTTGAGAAACCGCCATAACGGCCATGGGAGGACGTGTCGAGGTGCTAATTGTTACTGGGGAGGTAGGAAATCAGAGGGTGGTGATATTTCCTCTCTCCATAGGGAAATTCTCATTGCAGCAGAGAGTTCATTTTCGTGGTAAATAAATGACAACGCAATAGTAATACGTATGTAAGAGAATTTCCATTGGTTGACACAAAAGATAAAATCGGCGTTAAATGTATTGGTTTATATTCGTACATACAAACCTACCTAGGTTTGTATAAATCAATAACTACGCACTTACGTCATGGTTGATCAAGCATAATAAGGACCCTGAATAGACGAAGCTGAGATGAGCGAAGATGTACTTTAATAAAGATTTAAAATATAATTCACTTATAAAATATCGTCCGCCGAGAAGAAAGGTTAATTAGCTGGGTAAAAATTAGCATTTATAACGTTCATCTTTATAACCGGGACTCAGAGATTTTTCAACAATAAGCAATTCTCTCTTACGAATATAAAGGTACGGGGAGAAATGTTTGTATTTTATAAGTAGACATCTTGAGTTTAATGAATCTTTTGGAACTTTGCAATTCATGAATTTATTGTGCCTAATCATCATTCATCATTCTCTGAACCTTTTCCCAACTCAGTTGGGTCGGCTTTCCAGTCTAACTGTGATGCGGCTTAACTCCGATATTTTCTGTAAAGCGACTACTATCTGACCTCCACAACCAATATGGTCCAATGACCAATGGCGATATCGAAGTTCCAAGTTAAGACTAGACAAGACTAGTTGGACTTTTGAGGGCTTCAACTACCCGTAACGATTGCCATAGATGTTTGTATGGCAACAGGGACCGACGGCTTACCATGCTCTCCGAGGCACGACCAGACCAGTGCAAACAGCCATATTCATGCATACAACTTTCTGCACTGAGCGGGGATCGAATCCGCGCCCCGTGCGTAGCAGTCGCGTGCACTACCGCCACGCCACGGAGGCTGTTAATTAAATAAATGTCTTTCTTATAAACTAAGTATAATATAGTAGTCAAAATAATCAAAGCAAATATCTATGTACAATATATTATCATAAACCCTCGAAGTCAGGGTAGCCGTTTCCCCTGAACGTGACCAAGTGTCAGATGTATAATCAGAACACCGAATCTGCCCAATTACAAGCGTCGTAATCTGCTGCTATTTATAATTCAGCCAAAAGCACTGGGTACTATTGTTATTGGGCACGTTTCTGTGCCCCCAGTTCAATATGATGTACACCTGGTTACTTCGAATTTCGGGAGCACGTTGTGGCATAAACCTGTTTGCTTATGTAGACGTGTCTTTAGACGGCAACACGCTCACTTTATGTTAAAAATTGTTCAGAAATATGTTGACCAATGACTTGAAGCTTGATATTTATAAAATCAATTGTTTTAAGAAAAGATTAAAGTCTTTTCTGTTGCTACTCCAACAGAAATTACACAATGGTAGAATTTGTTGAGGGATTCAAATGTTTAATCTTTAGCGGTTCTAATTCAGCGATTAATTGTATTGATCCTATATTGCCATCATATATAACTTATGTGAGCTATTTTTCTTTTTATATTGACATTGTGTATTTGTAATTTTTGACTGCATGTATTTAGTTTTGATGAATTTTCGACACAATGTTTTTGCTCAGGAAATAAATAAATTGAATTGAATTGCAGATTAGATTTCAGGAGCTTTAGGAAACCTTCAGAATGCCGCAAGGCGAACCCGGTTAGGTACAGTAATAATAAATACAGTGGAGAAGTATAAGTGTGTTATCAATTATGTATAAGGTAGTAAGGAATTTCAAGACTTAATATAGTCCGTGGAATGTAGGAGAAAAGGACTACAAAACTGATCTGGCAGTTGGACTAATTATAGTCTGGTATAACACGAAGGCTATGTCATATCCCTGGATTAATAGGTTGCATGGACTACGGACGGGGTCACGGGCAACAACCAATCAATCAAATGCCCGATACATGTCAAAAAGTTTGCAAACGTATTTAAAGTAATGCATAAACTGTCATACGTTTCTACTAAAATAATATGAAGTTGCTTTAATCTTTATCTTTCTATAGAGAATATTGATGTAAAGATCTGGAAGTAGCAATCGACACATTAGCTCAGCTGAAACGATGTGAGATCGAGCGCAGAGAAGTGTGGTATGCTCACAAAATGTTTGATAAGGGATTAAAACCACTGTCTCGGTTGTACAATCGCTTCACTACTTTATCAGATAATGCTAGTACCACACAATATAAAGTGTACTGCAAGGTGGTATACTTGGACCAAGTGCCATCTGTGAAATATGAGATTAACTATTCATAATGTGTCTATCTCCAGAATATTTAAAACATTTAAACAACTGATGTTATTCTCGTGGAATATCTCTTACGTCTCGGATAGGATACGCAAAGATGTTTGTTTTACTCACATCTCTGCTAATATATTATTTTGTTTGCTTAATAAATAATGAGCCCATAACCGTTCACGGGGTTCGTTTTTCAGAATCCCGGATATGAAAGCTCACATATACTCATTCGCTCTACGTGCCGAAACCACCTTAGCATTCTCACATTACCATACAAGTATAAATTTGTGTTTGCATATTACAGAGATGAGTATAAAACAATCGTACGATATTTCATCGCACCTCAAGTGGGATCCAACATGTGAGTGGGAAGTGGGAGGTGGGAAGGGGTGTGGGACTTAAGGAAGAGCGACACGTGTGTCGTTCAACTAATTGAGCGTAAAATAAACCTCTGTCAATGAAGCGAGACGTTATTATTCCAAACTCTCTCCGCCAAATATTAATAGTCAAATTCGTTCGTAAATTTCAACTTTATCTCCGTGCGGTACGGTTGAGTTTTGATTGAGTTTGAAGAGAATTATCGAGGCCGTTTTATAATATATACATTTTCAGAGCGTGTATAAACATTAATTTTCATATAGGTATGTTTTACGGGTTCCTTATTCTTGAGTTAACTTTTTTTTTTAATTAACTTCCTTTATTAATTACTTTGGCGAATTCGGTAGGCGTTTTCACATAGCATAAGTAATTACAACGGCCGCTATAAATACGCTTTGAGTGAACGAATCTAATATGTTAATGGTTACTTTGTTTAGTTCAGTCAATTTATTATTTTGGTGGAAACATACGGGTATTGATAACGAACGTACTTTTTATTAAAAGTGTACCTACTTATTTCATTATAATTTCATTAATCGACTAAAATGTAAAATTTTACGCACTTAACCAAGATTTTAATGGTGAAATGCGAGTCTAAAATGTTACGCTATGATTCTTTTATCACGTGGTGGAGCTCTAATACAACTGCTATGTAAGAGGTCACAAGTTCAATCCCTGAGTCGACCAGAGCTATTGATTTTTCCGTAAATTAGAAAGG
Organism: Pelosia muscerda; assembly: GCA_963691645.1. Classification (NCBI taxonomy): domain Eukaryota; kingdom Metazoa; phylum Arthropoda; class Insecta; order Lepidoptera; family Erebidae; genus Pelosia; species Pelosia muscerda. The sequence continues at coordinate 2,433,248 of OY829113.1, forward strand.
GGCAAATTTTTTGCAACTTCACCATGTTTAGGAATATTTACGGTTTATAATAATAACCCTCTATTAAATGAATCTGAAAGAAATTCCGATATGTATGTCGGACATTAAATCTTATAAAACCATTAACCATACCTAACTACTTCACAGCTATTAGCCGCCAAGTTGACTACACAATTAAAAAAAAGCAAAAGCACGGAGGTAGAACATGACGGTATCTCCCGCCCCGATTAAGCAGTCCGACAGGGGAAATACCTCATACTAATACGCCCTACAGAATACCGCCTACTCTCCTTCCCTCCTCCTCCCCCTTCTCTATACGGACGACAATACGAATGTGACGTCCCTAGAGTCTTAAGCGTCCATAGGCCACGGCAACCAATTTCCATCGGGTATAAAAAGTCTGAACCAACCGTTTTTCAGTACGTTTACAAACTTAGACCGTTACTCTGATTAATATGCAGGACTAATTAAACGGCTTCGTCGTTAACGTAGGCATACGCAACTCCTGGGAAACGGCACTTTTCATTTGCCTACCGTCGAAAACATTCAAGTTTTAGGCGAATCGTTGATGGCGGAGTATTTAGAATTTCGTTACAATGAAGTTCGAAAATTTTAATACGAGTGAAGTAAGATGATTTTCAAAATGAATCGTAACGTACAAAAGTTGGATAATAAGATTGGATAATGGATAATAAGAAAATAAAATTATATACACTTATCTTTTATAGCCCACCTTACATATAGTTTTAGCATGGCGTACTTTTGTCCAAAAACTTTGATGATGTTCTTTTGTTTAACTACCATTTATGAACATTTTTTTTTATGTTACACAGTACTCAATAAAGATAATTGCCATTACATGGTGTACCATCATTTTTGACCCTTAAGTGAATCTCATCTGCAAATTGATGCACCCGATAAACAAACGGATGAAGTTCAAAATCCGCACGGTTACCGCCTCCACCCATCAAAGTCGGTGGAGGTGATTATGTCGGACTCGAACCGACTAAAATGGGTGATATTATACAAGACATGTCTCTCGCACCCCGGTAGACAAGAGGACATCTCTTGTAGATGACCCTCTTCCAGGCTATAGTGCACTAGACAGTGAGACTTTCCACTCACTGTTGGCTGTGCAGTGTTTTAAAAATTGATATACTTACCACTATAAAACAAATTTGAAATTCATTCTCACCTCAGATACTGACACCTATTTGTTCTAAGTAGTTAATCTAGAACACATCAAAGTCACTGATCCTAACCTAATCATAGTACAACAACCTGTATTCTCAAGTCCGTAGTATACATAACGGTCCTCATATACCGAGATACTACTCTAGAACAAATTAAGGGTAAATAACCACAATGAGTTTGAGCAAGTTCCTTGCTCTCTAGACTACGTGGCACCGTATCGCGAGTCGTAAATACCGGTACGTGCTCAGAGACGAACGTTTAATGAACTTCGCCACATAGATTCTGATTTAGAGAGGGTAGACCGAAATGTGATTACAGAAAAGGTAGGCAAAGGGACTTATTATAAAAAATTGGATAAAATTGTTGAAAAAAATTACGGAAAAGGCTTATAGGCAAAGGTCTTTTTTTCTCAATGTGGGTTTAAATATCCAAACCTTCTTAACTATGGGATGGTTACAATATAAAAGGCATCAACTGCCAAAATTTCAAGTTCATAAATCCATCAGATTGTCTTTGTAGTTTTAAAAAGCATCTCCTATCACTTCGAAGATAAATTAACAGAAATAGAGTAATAAAAGCAAAGAAACTGGTATAAATATTTTCATACTACTTAGAGGGCTGACAAGTGCTGATGATTTTGATTTGGTTGAAATAAGAAATACAATGAAAAATGCCGTGAAAAAAAGACTGAATTAAATCGCATAAACTTAGTGCAATCACTACCTATACATTATTTACATGATCATACATAAAAACGTAAGAATAATACTATTTGGCACGTACTAGACAAAGGGACTAAAGAAAGAAAAAATTTGTATCATCCAGTTGCGGAAATCACGTCATAATTAGGTACATTTGATGGACACGAACACATTATACACGCGTCAGTTCATCCCCCCACGCGAGGCATTAAGCTGATGAATTGTTGACTCGAGGAAAAAAATAACAAAAATACAAATACAACTTCCATATGATACAAGAAAGAACGATTTGGGGAATGAAATTGAGTGATAGAATGATGAATGATTTGGTACGTGAAGAATTTAATATGGTAGAGAATGTGGAGAAGGTTTTTGTTGATTTAGATCTTATCGAAGAATCGAGACCATCTGAAGAAAATCATGTTTCTTCTACCGTATCTCAAATGTTCTTTGCCTAGTGTAATGCTACCGGATCGTCTGAGAAGCTCCAAACTGGTTGGCCGGAAAAAAGACGGATTATCTTTATGATACTAATGTAGAAGGATAAGTTTAAGCATTAGGTTTACCTGTAAGGATAGTGATTTTAAGTAAATAACGCATATATAGGCCACGTTTTTTTTTTTTTTTTTTTTTTATACTACGTAGGTGGCAGATAATACACGACCCACCTGATGGAAAGCGGCCACCGTGGCCTATGAACGTGTGCAACACTAAGGGTGTCACACACGCGCTGCCCACCCTTTCTCGTTTCTCGCAAAACCTATTTGTGTCATCGTTATCTTTAAAAAAACGTTGTGTCCTGATTGAATCCGTGTCTGCGGCGCCCGAGCTCCAACTACCGGCTTTTCCTCCTACATTTTACGCAGTCTAGAGTTCCACAAAACCAGTATTCAACCTTCAACCTTCGTACATTAAAATTTTCAGTTTCATGTACACAAGACTTGGCCTCTCTTTACATTAGAATTCCTTTATGAACTCCCGGGCTTGCTGGAAGAGAACTCAACCAGAAGTTAAGCTCGCCTTTGTACATAACATATCATTGTATTGTATTAATATCATTTATGTGTACAATAAAGAATGTTTAAAATAAAAAGATAGTAATATTCGTAGAAGTTATTGTCGATAGAATACATATAACAAAAAAACTTTTTTTTTATTTTTTTATTCTTATTTATTTTATAAGCCTAGTACATCATATGATTAAGTCGGCTTAAAATTAGTTACATTGGATTGGGGTTAGTATCAATAGACTTAATAATTATGTAAGTAAATCAAAAGGTCGGTCATACATGATACAAAAAAAATAATAAAGCATAAGTATAAATGCATAAGTGAAGTTAAACTATAGATTTATAATATTCTAGTCTTGCAGTTAAGGACTGTTCAATGAAAGTTATGATTTTCTTACTGTGCTCAATACTAAAATTAGAGCTTAAAATGTTATGAAACAAAAAGAAGAATTCCCCGATCGAGCACTGAGTGTCTTTCAAAAGATCCGATCGCAACTGTTCGTTGATTTTGCACTCAAGAACTAAGTGGAGGAGGTCTTCTTCCTTTTGGCATAGAGTACAGTTTGGATCTTCTCTTTTTCGCATAGTGAAGCTAAATTTGTTAAGCGGGATATGATAAGTTCGGATTCTGTGACATATTACTAAATCTCTCCTGTTAAGGCCTAGTGATGAGAACCAGGGCACTCGCGGTGGTTCATTTACAACTGTCCTGTACCATATGCCCTTAGTTTGAGAGCATTCTTCGAAATGAGCCTTTAGTTTTAAATAATTATCTCTTTTAACTTTGGGGATATGGTCTGTATAATGAGGTTCAATCTGGAGGGGGATGCCGTCGAGTAAAGCCGCACGTGACAGTGAGTCAGCCTTGTCGTTGCTACTGATACCGAAGTGGGAAGGAATCCATTGTAAACAAACTTCGACCCCGCTACGTATCAATTTGAAGATACATTCAATAACGAGGTAAGCTTCTTTCCTACCAACATTGAGGCCCTTAGCACATCCCAACAAGTGTTGTAGACCACTTTTAGAGTCTGTGAAAATGACAGCTTTATGATAAGTGGTCGACGCCAAGTACTGAACTGCTTCATTTATTGCCAGCAATTCTATTCCCATAATCGGTATACAAGATTCATCAATGCTAAATTTAGCTCCAAAGTCAGCCTCCTTATCGTAAAAGGCGCAGCCAGAGCCATACATAGTTTTAGATCCGTCGGTGTATATTTGACTGTAATCTGTGTAAACTAGCCTTATCATCTGTTCACTGAGTTCTTTACGTTCATGTATAGAAAATTTAGCTTTACGCTTCGTTATGGATTCCACACCTGTTGCTATGAAGTTGTCCCACGGAAGTGACCTTATACAGTACGGTAGTTGAAACTGTGGTAACAGTTCAAATTTAAACATAGGTAGATTGGAGTATTTTCTGAAACTCTCGAGCAGCAATGGAATTTGGTTCCTGCGCCAATAGTAATTACTGCCTGATTTTAATTTGTTGTCTAAGGTGTTCAATTGTTTGATTAATAAATCAGACTTTCTGGAGGAAAGCTTCAGGAGATACTTATCACTTAAAATTGCTCGTCTATGATTCAAAGGTGGAATACACAATTCAGTCTCCATAGCAAAAATAGGCGTATCTTTTATAAAACCACCACAAAGACGCAAACATTGGTTTTGAACTACATCCAATCTTTGGAGTAAACTGGAACTGGCATTACCGTAGACCATGCTTCCATAGTCCAACCTAGATCGCACCAGTGTGAAATAAAGTCGTCTGAATTGAACCGGATGTACACCCCATTTATAACTACCTAAAATACTAAGTATATTAACGTAAGCGACACATTTTCGGGCGGTTTCTGTGACTTGTTTTGTCCAGTTCAGACGATTGTCCACCCAAATCCCTAAAAACCTCACGCAATTCATATAAGCTATACTGGTTCATAATTCTATAAATTGTATACTCAAAACTATTCAAAGTAACTACAACAGTATTGATGCGTTATGTGTTGAACTCTTGAACAGTAGCAAATTGCGGTATATCATAGGTACTTATTCTCCGTCTAATATTCATGTTAGTAACGGGGACTACGAAGAACTTTTTAGCTATTTTTCAGAGAAAACCCTCGTAGTCGGAGACTTTAACGCCCACCACTCTGCTTGGTCATACACAACTGACACACGGGGTAGACTTATACTAGACTCTAGCTCTAAATATAATTACGTATTTCTTAACAACGGGGACTTTACTCGTTGTGTTAAACTTAACAATACCGTAGTCTGTACGTCACCTGATATTTCTTTCTGTAGCTCTGATCTTGCACTGGAGTTTGACTGGAACGTCTCCAACGAGTCCTTAGGCAGTGATCACCTCATTATTTCCATCAAATCTCTGGATACTACACATGGTGACTCAGAATTAAGAAGAAATATTAAAAAGGCCAAATGGGCTGATTATACCCTTAATATCAAGTCAGCTTGTGAGCGTATAGATCCAAAGGACAGTCTACAAGATAGTTACAACAAGCTAATAGACATTATTGAAGATAGTGCTAACCAAAATATCCCCTACTATAAACATGGTCCACACCCTAAAACATTTAAGCCTAAACCTTGGTGGAACCCAGAAATCTCAAAAGCTGTAGCAGAAAGAAGACTAGCGCTGAAACAACTTAGAAAATCACGCACTGTAGAAAATTATGTTAAATACAGGGAGAAAGTTATAAGTACACGGATATTAATTAAAAAAGCTAAAACTAAATCATGGCAGCAGTTCTGTGACAGCATCGATTCCAATATGTCTACTTGCTTGGTTTGGAGGAAACTAAGATGGCTAAAGGGATATCGAAGTCCTAAAACCTATTTACAGGAAAGCACAGCAGTCTCATTTATAAAGGAGCTCTCACCGGATAGCGTGTCGCTTCAACCCTACCGGTTTAACATAGATCAGTCTAATGCAAGTAATTTTACCATGGCAGAACTTAACCTGAGTCTTAAAAGAACCGACACCTCAGCAGGCTTAGATAATATTACATATTCCATGATCGATCACTTACCTCGTAACGCCAAAGACTTTCTTTTGGATTTATTTAATAGGATATATACAAGTGGCTATCTTCCTGAACAGTGGCGTCATATCAAAATAATAGCTATTCCAAAAAGAAATACTGAGGTACTTAAACATCGTCCTATCTCTCTGATTAACTGCCTCTGTAAAACCTTTAACTTAATGGTCACTCGTCGCCTCGAACATCACTTCGAAAGCAACACATTATTCAATAATAGTACTACAGGATTCCGACGCGGTTAACAAAAAAACTTCAAACTCATCAATTTACGTAACAAAGAGATTCTAAAGGTAGACAATATCAAACAGTTTCTCATCCATTTCTTGGAAGGTCAATCCAACTAAATTAAGGCCTCCTCCTCGGGCCTTTTCCATCAAGCCTGCCTAAATAAACAATGTACTGTAACCATCTATATTTTATAGCAACGAAAAATTCCGCCACCATCCCATTCCTCATGCAGATTGGAAAACTTTTCTAATAACCAATTAAGTTATATCAGATATTTCGAAGTATTATGTTTGAAATTCATCAGTGGCGGTGAAATTTGCATGTTTATGTTCAAATATTGCTTGCACCTCTTCACAATTGTGTATTCGTTAGCGTCTTCGTGGAATTGTATTCAGATCGCTATTTAAGATATCTTGAACATGTTCAGTTTTGTATAAATAGGTTGTATGTGAATTTAATTTGCAATATGAAGATGGAACAAAGACTGAACATAACATAACATAAACTCACGCCTTTATCCCGGAAGGGGTAGGCAGAGGTGCTAGCACCCACATGTCGCCAGCCATTGAATAAAAAGAGAACCTTCACTCTTCCCCAGCCCTACCCTCCTCCCCTCTACATGGTTAGCAGTACGAGTGTGACGCTTCTGGTGATGCAAACGTCCATAGAACCACTTTCCATCAGGTGTACCGTGTGCTCGTCTGCCACCTAAGTTGTATAAAAAAACTTAAGTTATGTTAGGTTTAAAAACTTTTTAAATTTTGTCTGTATGTTCGCGGTGGACGCTAAAACTATTAAACCTGTTTCTATGCGATTTTTTTCGGTTAAAGTAGAGGCATAATCTTACGTAAATTTATCTGCAATCGGTGCGGAGCCGCGGGCTATACCTATATAAAATAATATAAATGTTGACTCATAAAATATGCAAAATCCAGAGATAGCTGGTATTGCTGACTGGATTATTTGAAGAGACGAAATCTTTTGATACCAAGTGGAACGCTCTGATCGTAAAAAGTAAATGGTGAGCAATAACAGTATGGTATGATATCACCAGTAATCCGTACTTCCGTACTAATATTATAAATATTAAAATAATTCCGGCTGTCTATCGGAATCATCTGATGTCATCTGATGTTTGTTTGTAACGAATAGGCCCCGAAACTACTAGACCGATTTCAATCATTCTTTAACCTATAAAAAGTCACAATATCTAGGAGTAACATAGGCTATATATCATTACGCTACCATCCAAGGAAGAGGAGCAATAATCATGAATCTCAATAGATCCGGTAGATTTCTATACATTAGCGCTAATATCGCTAACTATTTCCGTTGTCATGACAGCAAAGAATATAATAGGGAGGTTGTAGAGAATCGAGTAGAGTCGTACAACGTGATACTCGAATAATTAAATTTGCCACCGCGGTAGCCTAGTGGTATGGGTAATGGACTGCTGAGACGAGGTCTCGGGTTCGATCCCAGGTTTCACCATGCCACACCCATATAACTTTTCGATGCAGGTTTATAAGTGGCCGGTTAATGGCAATAGGCTCGCCACCTATTACATTGGGACCTAAACTTAAACTAGCGAAATGCGGGTACTAGCACCTCGGGCTACCCCTTCGGGGATATAGGCATGAGTTTACAGAGTGAGCTAGTATTAAATAAAATTTATAATGACAATGCGCATAACTCGATATGTCTTCACCAACAAATTGGATCAAAATGGAAAATAAATAATTTGATTTAAATAACCCAGTCCAGAGATAAAACTATAGCTTACGAAAATATCAGTTGTAATGTGAAAAATATTGTTATTATTAAGATTGTTATATTCACTTAATTATTTGCAAGTACCTGTGTTGTAGATTAAGTTGCTAGTTAGTAAGTAAGAATTATTAGTATAGCATTATAAGCGCTTTGGTGTTTCTCACTGTTAGCTTGTATTGTCGTAAATGAATAAATAAATAAATAAATCAGTCACAAGTGAAGCAGCGTACAACTGCTAGTCTATAATATGACATAATTCGGGACCGCTCGGCGCTCAGCCACTCTGACACAAAATCGATGAAGGCAAGGTTCGTAGCCCGAGCCAGCCCGTCGGCCACGTGATCTATATTGAATAATAATCCTTACGTGGATAAGCTTCGGTCGGTAAGCGAACCTGTCTAAAAATAGATACCAGAATGGAATTCGGTAAATAGATATTTCGTTGGATTATTCGAGAATGGAATCTCGGTATTTATTTTTCGTTTTTTATATCACTTTCCAGTAGGTGGGGTGTGTACGTCCGCGTTGCCGACTTTGTAGAACCCTAAAGCCCTTATTGAAGAACCCTATATTGTAAGGTAGGTACTTAGGTACTTGGTCATCTTGAAAAAGGGGGCCCCGGGTTTGTCGGGGTGCGAGGGATATGTTGTCTACTATCTCACCTCCGGCAACTAAAGACCCAAATATAACATCAGACTGATGTACATAATAGAACTAGCCTAGACTCAGCTTCAGATGCATAGTTTGAGTCAACAATAGTACCTGGAATACGTCAATGGGCTCAGCCTATATTACGTTGGACCGAAAGTGAGTGAAATATGGATGTTAATTATTCACCATTGCCTATTTTTTTATCCCAGAGGTAAATAGGCGTGGGCTCATGTACAGTGAACTCTAAAAGTTTCTGAACACCTTAAGATCTATAATCCTTTGACAGCCTATTTAACCAAAAGTAACATAGATAGCGTTAATTAAATAATCTAGATCGATCGATGTCTTGTTTCTTTATAAGACTACTGACCCATTTTTCATTTCTGCTCCGTACCTGTTGGTCGCAGCATGATGTTATATACATATAAACCTTCCTCTTTACCCATTCTATCTGTTAAAAAAACTGCATCCAAATCCGTTATGTAATTTAAAAGATTTAAGCATACAAAGGGACATAAGGACATGAAAAATAGGGACAGAGAACGCGACTTTGTTTTATACTATGTAGTGATAAGTAAATCTATTATCCAGTATCTTCTAAGACTAGTAGTGTAACCTGGGAAACTCCCCAGCTACTCCACCGGCTAACCCAGGCAAGAGCTTTCGAAAGAGACTCTTGGGCGCCTTTTATCTCAGAGTGGAGATAGTGGGTGCGTGCTCCAGATACCCTTAATGAAACAACACTAAGATTTTATACATGCATATATTCAATAGGGTACACAGTTGTACATACAGTAGAATTATCACAGGCACAGAGATATAGAAATGTAAATACAATATAAGATGCTTATGCGCCTCCCTCGTAGCACACAGCTGATCTCGTAATTACAACTCAAGGTAGCGGGTATATGAAGTTACAGTTATTGTACAAGTTACGATTACGTGACCTTTTGGCACTCCTCTTCGGATGGTTCCCCTGGCGTCGGTTGTCGGCTTGCGTAGTCGGCTTGTTCTGCTAGCAACTGCCCGCACTGCCGCGAGCCAAACGAAGGGACAGCTGTTCCGAACAGGGACTCCAACAACGGAATCACAAAAATGTAGATAGGTCACTAATATTGTCCGCTAAACCTTGGGACCCTGCATCAAAAGTACAAAAAAGACCTAAGTATATCATTGACGCAAACGAAAGACACAGATATAAAGACTAAGAACAGAGAGATAAATTAAGAAATCTTACCAGAGAAGTCCGGGAAAGATGCACAGAGTCTAAGATATTTAATTTATATGTAGGTAGGTACATATAATTCAGAGTTCCAACTTATCAGAAAAATCAATGAAATACGAACAGAGTTTCGTGCTTAATCTTCAGAGTAATTATCAGAGGTGTTCGCATTCACCGGGAGGGGTGTATTTATATCATTTTTCATGGAATATTCTAGTAAATGAATCTGATATCACGAATTATTCGTTCACCTGATCGAATCGCGAAACAAAATAAAAAAATACCACAGATCATACAGAACTACAAGCATAAACTATCGACATTCTTGCCGTGATTAATTAATTTGGGCAACTAGGAATTTAGATTATGACAATTTGAAATTAAAGACATTAAGCTATATGATTGAATAAAATATCACAAACAATTTAACCTATCACGATATTATAATTCTATTTGAAATAGGTAAACATACTAGCGACATCTGTTGTCAGATTGGGAAACCATTCATCAATACCGAATTGGTGATCGATGAAAAGTTCCCCCCAAACCCTACAGATGTCGTCATAGGTACAACGTATTGTTTACCGAAATCAAATTTTAACGCCACTAACAATTTTGCGTTACACAATCCCCCCCCTTGAAAGTATTACTTGTGTGGACAGACAAGTAACGCAAGGAATACACAACAGAATAAAACAAGTCAAAAGTCTAACAAGTTAAAAATAGAACGAATAAAAAAGAACAGATCAAAGTACAAAACAGAACTACTAAGAACTAACCAGAGGCAAATATTGACACAGACTCTTTTACTTTAAGTCTAAATGCCCTAAACCACTAGAAAGAAAACTCTCCTTAACTGCTATAGTCAGATGGTCGCATATGCAACACAACTACAGAGAAGAGGAGGATGAGAAACGAAAACTCGATGAGGTGTACCTAACAAATAATATGTCCCATACGAGGACACCCAAGCTACAGCAACAAGGTCATACTTCATCGAGTCGCGGTAAAGTAAGTATAAATCGACAGTGCTACGGAAATGAAATAGCGCTGACGCTAGGCAGAGAAGGTACCGCAGATTGATTCTTATCAGTGTATTTTAAAATGTCCTTGATGTGATACTCGCCTAAGTCCTTACCATCCAAATCCGCTAACCTATACACTAAGGAGGAACGTTTAGCAGACACTACACACTTAGTAAACTTAGGAGCGAGTTTAGAGGTAAAATGTTTAGCTTTATTAGATAAATAATGAGTCCGTTTGTAAACAATTTGACCAACTTTCAGCTCGACATGCCTTTTCCTGAAATTATAATACTTCTCATTACGCTGGTGAGCCGAAATCAAATGTTTCCTCACCTGATCGTAAATGTGTTGCATTTCTTTCAGTTTGGCACCGAAGGCTGAGGGCTCATCAATGGAGACTAAGTCCGGATGACAGGTTATGTCAGACTGTCTATATAGAACTCCATCACCTATAAATTCCCTACCGTGTACCAAGAAATAGGGAGAGAATCGAGTGGCCTCGTTTACTGCAGTGTTTAGAGCGCACTGCAGCTCAACAAGATGTTCATCCCACTTTTTGTGCTGAGTCTTCACATAACATGAGATGGCTTGAACAACATTTCGAATCGCTCGTTCAGCTTGATTAGTTTGAGCGTGGTAACGCGGGCTATAGTATACGTTTGGAACATTATATTTAGCTAACATATCCTTAAATTGCTTGCTCACATACTGAGGACCGTTATCAATATAGATAGTCTTGCAAACTCCATGAACTAGAAACACTTTCTTCTCGATGAATCTCGCTACTGCAGCGCCTGTTGCAATCCTTATAGGACACAGCATGACATACTTGCTAAAGTAGTCCGAAACAACGATCAGATGAATATTTCTGTTGCTTGACACTGGAAAAGGTCCAAGTAAATCACACGAAATAGCTTCAAAAGGTTTAGATACACGCTTCGCACTTCCCATTAGACCAGGACGCGAAGTGTTTACGGGTTTATACATCTTACAAACCTCACAATTTCCCACGTAGTCTTTGACACTATTGTACATCTTTGGCCAGTAGTAATTCAAAGACAACCTCTTATGTGTTTTCCAAACACCACCATGGGCACTAAGCGTGTCATCGTGGTATTTGGTGAGGAGTGCTAGCCTGTCCTCTTGAGGTACCACTAACTTCCAATCAAAATCTGAAGTCAAAGAATATTTATTTTTAGAAAATCGATATAACAAATTATCACGAATATCGAAGTTGGGGTAATGCCTTGGGTTCCTACGCACGCACTCCATGGTGTGAAGATACCACGGGTCATTAGTGGAGCTCGCATCGATGGAGTCAATCTTTATGCGAGATAGAGCGTCAGGTACTACATGATCTTTTCCCTTACGGTGCTCTATGTCGAAGTCGAACTGACTGAGTCGCATACTCCAACGTGCTAAACGACCTGTAGGATTTTTGAGCTTGTGAAACCACAGTAGTGAGGCATGATCAGTGACAACAGTGCACTTCTGTCCCTCCACATACTGTCTGAACTGTTCCAGCGCAAAAATCACGGCCAGAAGCTCTCGCTCGGTTGTGCTGTAGTTCACCTCGTTCTTATTAAGAGAACGACTGCAATAGGCGATGGGGTGTTCCACACCATCGTGTGCTTGGGTCAGAACAGCAGCAACTGAGTAAGCTGACGCGTCACTTAGTATACGGAACGGTAAAGAGTAGTTAGGCATTTTCAATATAGGAGCAGAGACCAAAGCTGACTTGAGAAGGTTAAAAGCCTCCTCAGCTTCAGATGTCCAAATAAAATTTACATTTTTAGAGGTGAGTTTACAAAGAGGTTTACTAATTTTAGAAAAGTTATTAATGAAACGACGATACCAGCCGGCCATACCTAGGAAACGTTTGACATCCTTCGAGTTAGAAGGTGTGGGATAGTTGAGGATGACCTCGACTTTACCGGGGTCAGTACGTAGTCCATGCCTATCCACATAGTAACCAAGGTACTTTAATTCACTTCGACAAAAGTGTGATTTCTTCATATTAATCGTTAGGCCCGCATCCTTGAGTCGCTGATAGATTCTATTCAAGAGATCCACATGCTCCTCGAAGGTGTTGGCCACACAGATTATGTCGTCTTGGAAGCAAAACACTCTGTTGTCGAATTCCGGGCCGAATAAGCGGTCCATCAGTCGTTGCATCGTACTTGAAGCTCCGACAAGACCAAAACACATTACATTATACTGGAACAAACCCCGCCTCGGCACCGTGAACGCAGTCTTCTCAGCAGACTGGGCAGAGTCGAACGGGATTTGCCAATACGCTGCACTTAAATCAATAGAGGACAAATATTTAGCATTATTAAGATGGTCTAAAATTTGATTGATGTACGGTAAGGGATAAGCATCACTTTTGGAAACAGCATTAAGCTTACGTGAATCTAAGCACAGCCTTAGATCACCGTTCGCCTTTTCCACCATAACCACGGGTGAGTTCCACGCGGATTGTGATGGTGACACCACTCCCATCTCCAACATCCGGTCCAACTCCGTCTCCAGAGCCTTCTGTTTGAGAGGTGAGAGAGGGTAATACCGCTGCTTGATCGGCTTGCTGTCACCCGTGTCTATGACATGATGCACAAGCGTAGTTCGACCTAAGCCCACCTTATCCGTATTAATTGACTCAAATTTTTCAATGATCCCGTTCATTACACACCGCTGATCCTCGGTCAGGTTGTTGTAATCCTCGAGACCACTGTGAAGAGACAAAGATTCAATAGGACAGCTATCACTAAAATTATTCATATTAATTTTTTGAGAAATTAATCTATCACCTAATTGAAATTGTTGCCAGAAGTCTACTCCAAATATCATTGAGGTAGTTATTTCTGGTACAACATAAAACTTAAGTACCCTGATAACAGAGTTGTATTCTAAGGGTAAGGACATAGAACCCAGACATTTCAAATGTGAACTGTCTGCAGTTGTAATTTTAAAATTTGGGTTGACACTTTCTAGTTCAAACCCTAAATCTAAGAAGCTACGGTGCGCACCTTTTCCTAGCACGGAGCAGGAGGCACCGGAATCAAGAAGACCAAGAACATTTAAATTTAAAACCCTAACAACTAAGTACGGTCTAACATCGTTATCCCGTTTAGTAAACAGGACCTTATCAGAAGAAGACTCAGACACAGAGCTTGAGAATGTCTTAATAAGGCCCTGGCCTACGCGTTTTTTGACTTCGACGTACATTTGGGGCAGTCGGGTGACTTGACTCCTTTGAGACCACATCGGAAACACACCAACTCCCTTGATTGTGAGCAGTTATACGCAGTGTGATCGCTGCCGCCGCAACGAAAGCATTTGCGTTCGTGCGAGGCTGCCGAGCTGTCCACCGCAGAGACCTGCTTGGTAGCTTTTGGTGTGCCCTTTGCTTTCTGAGAATGTAAGTCAGAGGAGATCTCAAATTTGTCCAAGACTGGCTCGTGGAACGCCTCAGCCCTAGCACGCGCAAGTTCCAAACGCTTTCCTAACCTTCTTAGATCATCAATAGTGTTGACTTCATGAAGGGCTAGTTCCTTCATGTAGTCAGGTCTAATGTTATGCATAAGAATGTCCAGTTGTTCTTCACTGGGCATTTTACAAGTTAGTCTAGAGAACATGGCCTGCATTGTGGAGATGTAGTTCACCAAGGACTCGGTACGGGCTTGGGTACGTTGCCTAATCTCATTCCGTAAACGATAATCGTAATCGGGAATATCAAAGGTGTCTCTTAATTCGATTAGTAAGTCTTCATAAGACATAAAGTTAGCTTTATTGGTGCGGAACCAAGACAAAGCTGGTCCGTCCAATAGGTCAGAGAAAGCCATGAGAACCTTTGATTTGGAGACTTCCCTAGCACACCGGAGTTCTTCCAGTCTCTCAATGAAAACACGTACACAAGTAGATCCATCATATTTTAAATTAAAACTATTCAAATTAATAGGGCGTTCCCTATAAATAAAATTATCATTATTTAAGTTAATGTTTTGCGAGCTACCCCGCATCGAGCGTTCATTTCTCATCGCAGGTGAAGTATATTCAACTCGGTCACGAGAAGCGCGATCATCATTATCTGACACCTCAGATTCTGAGTCACTATTCGATTCAGCTACTGACACAATCTTAACTAATCTGTTGCGAATACTAACAAGTTCAGAACAATCTAACCCACAACGAGCTAGCCTAGTCAAAAGATAATTAGCCCTAACAGCAGCCCTAGTGCGACTATTTTTATCGGCATCAAAGTCACCTGACGATAGCAAATCCTCGAGTTCCTTCACTTTTGGCTCGCAGACAGTGCGTTCAGTTGCAGCATCAGTGGACTTCGTGGTGTTAGGCTTCAGACTTCCACGGCGAACTAGCCGATATGCCGTCCTCAATTCGTTACGCAAGCTGACAACCGTAGCCTCAGGATCCGCTGAAATGCCCATGTAAGACAACTCATTAGACAGCTCATCTTTTCTTAAATAGTTTACATACTGGTGCATTTTTGCCATCTTATAAGAAATGAACTTTAAGTGAATAGAATATAAAATAAAATTTAACTAACAATTCCGTTATTTAACGAAAGTTTAAATGGATATAAGTCCAAGAGGGTATTCAATTGAACGGACAGTATGTAAATGTACCCTTCTATGTTAATAATATAGGTATAAAAAAATTCAGCATAAAACAATTTTCATTAGCGGGTAGGTAACTAAAATGTACCGCCCTGCAGACAATTCCTAATAATATAATTATTTAAAAATTTCCAATTGAGAATAATTCTCCAATAGCGGGTAGGTACCCGAGATGTACCGCCCTGCAGACAATTACTAAAATATTGAAAAAATATACACAAAAAAAATTGTACCGTACGTATAGGTACAAATGAAATTACAAAAAATTAAAAAACAGTTAAAAGGCTAAGAGCAAAATGTACGGTAGCAAGTATAAGTACCGGCTACTATACTGATCCAAGGTTAAAAAGAAAAAAAAAATGGTAATTCCGAATGGAAACCACCTTACACAGAGTTACATATATCGGCACTTATAGAAAATGTCGATAACAATTAAAAGTTAAATTCAGAAAAAACACAAAGTTGAACATATGCATGTATATTAATTTTATTTAAAATTCGGGACAAACTGAGATGATATATCCAACCCAACCAGCAACCAGTAAAAAAAGAAAAAAGAAAAAAAAAGAAAAAAATACGAAGGTATGCCGAAATATGAATTTTACCGAGAATGTAGCAGCTATTTATAATTTAGAAAAAAAATTTTGACCCGTTTCCTTGCTATTCGGTGTAAATTGCAAGGAAATTAATTACGTGCTTAGCCGCACAAGCACAACCAATTAACGTCTTGGAGAGTATCAGACGGATAGTAGGTTTGAATTCATTAAAGGCGTCTTTCACACACACACACAGAACCAAGAGAAATCCAGTGGGTACTGGAATTCTTGAACTGCCCGTACGTTGGCCGCGCCACTGTGTAACCTGGGAAACTCCCCAGCTACTCCACCGGCTAACCCAGGCAAGAGCTTTCGAAAGAGACTCTTGGGCGCCTTTTATCTCAGAGTGGAGATAGTGGGTGCGTGCTCCAGATACCCTTAATGAAACAACACTAAGATTTTATACATGCATATATTCAATAGGGTACACAGTTGTACATACAGTAGAATTATCACAGGCACAGAGATATAGAAATGTAAATACAATATAAGATGCTTATGCGCCTCCCTCGTAGCACACAGCTGATCTCGTAATTACAACTCAAGGTAGCGGGTATATGAAGTTACAGTTATTGTACAAGTTACGATTACGTGACCTTTTGGCACTCCTCTTCGGATGGTTCCCCTGGCGTCGGTTGTCGGCTTGCGTAGTCGGCTTGTTCTGCTAGCAACTGCCCGCACTGCCGCGAGCCAAACGAAGGGACAGCTGTTCCGAACAGGGACTCCAACAACGGAATCACAAAAATGTAGATAGGTCACTAATATTGTCCGCTAAACCTTGGGACCCTGCATCAAAAGTACAAAAAAGACCTAAGTATATCATTGACGCAAACGAAAGACACAGATATAAAGACTAAGAACAGAGAGATAAATTAAGAAATCTTACCAGAGAAGTCCGGGAAAGATGCACAGAGTCTAAGATATTTAATTTATATGTAGGTAGGTACATATAATTCAGAGTTCCAACTTATCAGAAAAATCAATGAAATACGAACAGAGTTTCGTGCTTAATCTTCAGAGTAATTATCAGAGGTGTTCGCATTCACCGGGAGGGGTGTATTTATATCATTTTTCATGGAATATTCTAGTAAATGAATCTGATATCACGAATTATTCGTTCACCTGATCGAATCGCGAAACAAAATAAAAAAATACCACAGATCATACAGAACTACAAGCATAAACTATCGACATTCTTGCCGTGATTAATTAATTTGGGCAACTAGGAATTTAGATTATGACAATTTGAAATTAAAGACATTAAGCTATATGATTGAATAAAATATCACAAACAATTTAACCTATCACGATATTATAATTCTATTTGAAATAGGTAAACATACTAGCGACATCTGTTGTCAGATTGGGAAACCATTCATCAATACCGAATTGGTGATCGATGAAAAGTTCCCCCCAAACCCTACAGATGTCGTCATAGGTACAACGTATTGTTTACCGAAATCAAATTTTAACGCCACTAACAATTTTGCGTTACAGTAGTTGTATATTGGCAACACTTCACACAATTTTTATTTCAAACTATCCAGGGACATTTAGAGCTTTCTGTATATGTATCTACAAATCCAAAAAAAAAGCAGATTTATTTCCCAAATAACGTGTTTCTTGTTAACGCGCAAAAAACACTATCATTTAAACTGTGCACTATAAATAACTGTAAATAAATTCGAACTAACGACTCGTAAATTGACTTGATAGAGTTTAATTGTCTGTACACAATCGTTTAATTAACTATTTCTGTGATATATGTGTTATTACGTTTACACTTTCAATAGCAATAACACTAAATGTTACAATCAATGTTACTGTTACTGTTAAATTTGACGGCTACACCCAGTTTCCGAAAGGCTGATCAACGCTAAAATTAACTAATCAACAGTTAAATCTGTTGTCAAGTAGCAATTGGGTTGCTAGAAGCATGAATAATTAGTTTAATTTGATCATCGTGTCAGTTAACATAGCAGCTGCCAAATTTACCTGGAGATTCGTATGGCAACCGCTATTTATATTTATATTTCATAAATATAAAACATAAGGAATAGTAATAATAATATATAATAATAATATATACAATAATATATTATTTTATATATTTTTTTATTTATTTATATTTTGGCTTGATCATCGTTTCAGAAACCCAAATTGGTTTGACATCCTTGTTAAATTAATAGCAGTGTTAGTTGATCAATGTTTTGACGGGCCTTTCAGAAACCGGCGGCTAATGTTACAATCAATGTCACTGTTACTGTTAAATTTGACGGCTTAGTTCCACCTACCTGTTAAAGTTAAGGTTTCCGTCAAATTTAACAGTAACAGTAACATTGATTCTAATGGTTTGGCTAAATGTGTTGCATCAAAGCCCGCTGAGTTTCTTGCCGGAGTCTTCTCAGGCCGGGGCCGCGTTTCGAACCGGTGGCCCATATGCTCACTAATTATTTATTTATTTGTTTATACTTTATACACGTTGTACGGTAAGCTGCAAAAGTGCATGGATAGCTTAAGATCGATAATCCTATGAACTTTGAAACCCCAGTTTATACAAAATAAACTAGAGGGCGCCAGTGGTTTTACTAGCTATACGCGTATTAGTGGTAAGTAGTAGCAAAAATTATTTGGTTAATTCAGCTCAAGGATAATAGAAATAGGAATGATGTTAGCGAATGATCAAACTAGCAAGTCGCTGAGTTTAAGCAGCTAATAAATAAAGGTGTTCACTACCGCCACGCCACAGAGCCTATTATAGGAACAATGTTAAAACCTAAAAATTTTCACCCGCTACCCGCAATAAAAAAAAATACTTACTCCAAAAACATTTAAAACGGGCGTGCAAAATAAGGGCGTCCGTGGACTGTCGCGTACCGTTGGGTGAGATGTGGCAGATTTATTGCCAGATATATCATCTAAGGACGCTTGCAGCATCCCACTGCTGATCTCGGCCAAAATTAAACCCCGAATATGAGATTTTTATTGTATCCTGTTGTGTTTTGGACAGATACTAAATTATGATGGCGAAATATGTTTACTTGTATTTGCTTTTATTTTGTTTTACAGTGGGCTCTAAATGTTCCTGGACGTTTTGAAACTAAAATTGTATGAAGTGATGTTCCTACATAACTATTTAATCATAATAAATAATGTTTAGTCATAGAAGCTACTGGATAATAGATCTACTTATTAATGTAATTAAATTTAGGATACTACTTGCAGGAGTTCACTTATTTTCTTATAAAGAAACAAGACATCGATTATTATGCTCAATAAAAAGCCTATCAAATGCTAAAGGTATCTCAGAAGTTTATAGGTACTATGGGCACTAAAAGTTCCTGGACACCTTAAGATCTATTATCCTTTGACAGTCGAAGTGTAATTTAACCAAAAGTAAAAAAGATAATAAAATAAACTAGATCGTTATCTTGTTTCTTTATATGAAAACTAGCTGACCCGCGCAACTTCGTCTGCATCAACCTGTTTTTGCAACATTTTACACTTCTCCTCCGCACCGGTTGGTTGTAGCATGATGTTATATACATATAAACCTTCTTCTTTAATCACTCTATCTATTAAAAAAACCGCATCAAAATCCGTTGCGTAGTTTTCAAGATTTAAGCATACAAAGGGACAGAGAACACAACTTTATTTTAATATTATGTAGTGATGATAAGTAAACTCATGCAAGTAGTATCCTAAACTTAATTGCATTAATAAGTAGATCTATTATCCAGTATCTTCTAAGACTAGTAGTTGTGTAGTGGCCCCACAATTTGCACGTATACGATGCTGCGCGTACAATGATAGGAGAAAATGTAAAGAGAAAAGTCATCAAGTGTAAACTTCTTAAAAGTTACAAATCCATTTTTTTTTCGCGGGTATGTCCCCAGTGTATAAGACTCTAGAAAAAGCCATTTTCCTAAGAGCTCGGAAAAAAACGCTTGTGTGTAAGTTACTGTCGGCTAGCTCCAACGAGTAGGAGGTAAAATGGCGGCGTCTGAAGTACTGACAAATTGGTTTAACAATAGTAATTTTTATTACTTATAATTTAAATAACTTCTATACATATTGGTTGGAGAAAGTGAATACTTAGACGGAAATTGAACCCGCAAGCAGTTCTTTTTAGGGGAATGTTCTGATCAGCTAAATTACCAGGCCACTTGTGAAGTATTCGAAATTTTTCTTTACACTAAATTAATTAGGCAGTATTATCAAAATACAATACACACCCTGAAGACTTAATAACGTGCGTTTTTAATTGGTTTGAATCCGAGGCAAATAGTTATCCTTTGATAAACCTGGGCGTGAGAAAATGATAGAAATTATACCTACCAACCGTGAAACGTTTTTTTTATAAACCATTATCACCTTTCAGAGAAAAAGATATTACACAGTGACGTCAATGTTTTACACTTAAAGTCACAAATCACTGTCACCGACATTTTAAATTCAGTTACGCTGCAGTGTAGGAAAATAGGGTATATTTACGCTGGTACTATTAATCTCTATGGTCTGAGGTAAGTCTAACTTGGAACTTTGATATCGCTATTGGTCATTGGACCATTGGTTGTGGAGGTCAGATGGTAGTCTCCTCACGGAATATATTGAAGTTCAGCCACATCACAGTTAGACTGGAAAGCCGACCCCTACTGATTTGGGAAAATGTTCAGAGAATGATGGTCTGAGGTAACTGCCCCACCCGGTAGGCGGTGATTTCCGAGGAAATTCACAAGATACAATCTCTACAAAAAAACGGAGGTAGAACACGACGGTATCTCCCGTCCGAAATGAGCTGTCCAACTGGGGAAGTACCTCCGCCCTACAGAAGACCGCGGTCATAATAACCATCGTGTTGTGTTCCCGCCGGTAAGTATGGTAGCCAGAGCTCACTATACCCCTCCTTCCCCTCCCCTTCCTAGCCTTCCCACCCCTTCTTTGCTCTCCCCCTTTCCCTTCAGGGTGGGCAGCGCGTGTGTGACACCCTTGGTGTTGCACACGTTCATAGGCCACGGTGGCCGCTTTCCATCAGGTGGGCCGTGTGCTTGTCTGCCACCTACGTAGTATAAAAAAAAACAAAAAAAAAACAAATATCTAATAAAAAGTTCTCAATTCAAATATGTTGTCTCTTTCCACAGAGCTTGGAAGAACGCGAGAAGAGGCATGTCGGTCACAAGGAGCAGTTGGCGCGGGAACAGCGCTACCTCAGGCGGAGGCTGACGCAGCTCTGCTCCACTCCCAGGGAGGTCACGCGCACTCTCTCCGAGAGCTCGATGACGCATGCGCACGCCACGCGCGCCGACTCCCTCTCCTCACTAGAGTCTTCTTCAGGAGTCTCTACTGCGGAACGGTCGCCTTCGTCAGTCTCTGAAAGTGGTGAGTTACATGACTTATTTAATCACTAGCTGACCCGCGCGACTTCGTCTGCGTCACCCCGTTTTTGCAACATTTTTCATTCCTGCTCCGCACCTGTTAGTCGTAGTATGATGTTATATACATATAAACCTTTCTCTTTAACCATTCTATCTATTGAAACAAACCGCATCAAAATCCGTTGCGTAGTTCTAAAGATTTAAGCATACAAAGTGACAAGAAAAATAGGGACAGAGAACGCGACTTTATTTTATACTATGTAGTGATAGTGATGAAGTGATATTATAATATATATTTTAATCATATTAGGTAATTCTGTCACTTTCTTTATTCCACTTAGGTGGCAGGCAAGTGCCACCTGATGGAGAGTGGTTACCGTGGCCTATGGACGTTTGCAATACCGGGGGCATCACATTTGTGCTGCCGACCATATAGAGAAGAGAGGGGAAGGGGAGGGGAGAAGGTTAAGAGAGTCTCTGTGCTGTCAGTGCAGAAGACAAAGAAGGGTTTCTCGGTCTTCCCATTGTGGAATTACAAATCCAATTTTTTTTGTGTATGAATAAGATAACGTCAAGCAAACAGCAACTTTTATTACATTTTTGAAAAGCTGTAAAAAAGTAATACGAAATTTATCATCAAAATAGATAGCATTTAGGTACTGCTTTGAAGATCGAATTTAATTTATCAAGCGGCCAATAAAAACAAAATGAAATACAGAGTTGTACAATCTTGAAATCAACTTTCAAACAAAATATAAATAATGGAAATAGCTATTAAATTACAGGAATAACGAACTCATGAGAAAATTTCGACAATTTCACAAGCAACCTTTTATATATATCACGATACGCTGTATCTTTACCTGCGGTATGCGGTCTGCTACATAATCATAAATTCAGCCGTACCAATAAATAAATGACGTAAACATTCACCAAAGTAATTATATCTCACAGAAACAAAGAGGATTTCGGCAAAATTAAAAACAGCGGTGGAAACAAAAGTAGATTAAAACGTACTGCGTCTAATGAAAAACGAGTAAGCCGGGGTGTCTACTGCTAACTAACACGACAGCCGCTGAATTCGGTGGAAGCCGCTGAGCACAACGGTGTAAGCCGCTGTGTACTAGCTGAAAGGAACAAACGCGCCATTGTAAGAGGCTTAGGATGAGGGCCATTAAAACTGCGTTTGTTGTTAAGTTTTGAAATTAAATATATGTTGCTTCAAATAAGAAGGGCATTAGAAGGTTTCTACAGGGTAGGCAGCGCGTGTGTGACGCCTCTGGTGTTGCAAACGTCCATAGGCCACGGTGACCGCTTTCCATCAGGTGGGACGTGTGCTTGTCTGCCACCTAAGTGGTATAAAAAAAAACCTAAATTTTTTATCCAAATTTATTTAGTTGCTACGTTTTTGGTTAGGGAGGTAATTTTGGACAAAGTGCCCGATTAGCGGCAATAGGCTCGCCCCCTATTACGTGGGACCGAAAATCATAGTTGACGAAATGTGAGTGTTTAATACACCTCTGCTGCTTAACACCTCTGCTACCCCTTTGGGGATTACGGGCGCGAGCATATGTAGGTATGTATGTATGTATGTAAATAAACTTACGCCGGTGAAGATTTACTAGGGGCAGACAGCTACATTGCGCTAACAATGTTTTCAGTTCACACAATAACATATTTTTCACGAATGCAAGTTACATAATAACGAAATAACACTTTAAATTTGTATTTTTATCTGTTTGTCGGCCTGTCTATCTGTCGAGCACAGAAATTCGTAATTACAGTCTAGTAATTTCGAATCCGTAAAATTTTAGCTAAACGATTTTTACTTAAAGTAGAAAACATGAATTTCAGCACCTACCAGTAACTCAACCACCATCCACCATAGACTTTATATATAGTAAATTACAGTATGCACCCTTTATTAATTTCAAAATAATGCACAATACTACTATTGACTTGACAATAATATAATATTACGACGTCACACCTTTTCATTTCTAACAATTCCCACAGAGCGTTCCAAGAAAACTGATTCTATTGACAATCAACTACCCTATTTTCCGACGCCCCTTTACTAAAATCCCACAAATATCTCCAAAGTTATTGAACCATATCCCCTCGCAACCTAAATCTGTATTCGTCCATCGTTTTTATGGCCTACATTTAGGCACAATACACACGGGCGCTGAAAACGTCGCGTTTAAAAACATTGCCACTGAATCTTAGGGCGTATGCCAAAAGCCCAGCGCTCTAAATACAGTACATTTTTCCAGCAGTTTGTATTCATCGTGTACCTTTATTTTATCGTGAGAATAATACTCACCAATTCCCCCCTTGGGGAGGTTATATCGGACTCGCACCGACTAAAACGCATGCCGTCTTTGGGTGCTTAGTTACCGGAGGAGATAGTAACAAACATATCCTTCGCACCCAGGCATGCCCTCGTCTAGCCCCCGGAGGGTCAAGAATACCTGAAATAAATTCATTTTATGTATACCCTATAATCTGACCAATTTGTACATAAATGTGGCCCAATAAAAAAGACTACATTAAAGTAAAGTTTTAAAAACGCGACGTTTTAAACGCCCGTGTGATTGGGTCCTTAGAGGCTCGTGGACCAGCCTACATTGTTACCTTTTATTTATGCATTAACTTTAGCAATTTAGCTGTCTTCAACAGACTTGCCCTAACTAGGCCCCCAGTCTTTTACTCATTGTAACTCGGCGGAAACTTCTAACACATATCTTTATTTGGGTTTTATTCTTATTGAATTGATACGGTAAACAGTTTTTATTTACCTTATAAATAGTGTCTATTGAGGAAACTGTTGTTGCATGCTATTCACTTTGTTATTGCTATATAATGTCTGTTACACATCGTAATGATCTCAAAAAAATATCGGTTTACTGATGAAAGAAAAATATTCAACATTTTAAATACTTTGCGTTATTATCACCTCTACTGTACTGATACCGTGTTGTGTCAATTATAAGATACTGTAAATGCGAAAGTTTGTAACTGTGTATTTTATGCAGAACTTTTATAAATATACTTACACAAGAAAGAGAAAAATGTAAAATAAATCAGGCCTTAATTAAACAGGATAAGTTCGGTGCAATTTATTGGATTTTTGGTTTCGTAAGATATGAAATCAACTTGGATACTGAAAAAAAATCATTTACATAAGCAGATACATACCTACAAACATACGTAAGACAAAACATCCACACTGATTCATTCGCATTTTATGCGTTGTCGTACAAAATGACTAAGTAATAGGGATGTTCAACATCAGACAGATATATATAACCCAGCCTCAGACACATGACATGGCTCAGTCAACAATAGTGCCCGAAATACGGCAATAGGCTTACTCCCTATTACGTGGAACTGAATATAATGGTTTATAAAAGGTAGGTGTTAATTCCAAACCCATCATTCGCCTTCATTCTCTCGATGTGTACCGGTCACAATAGTTCTCAATAAGATAATATATATTTAACATGATCTAAATCGTCTATCTTACTCATTTACGATTCCCTGCAACTATTTGTATGTTGATGCACTCCTAAAACGTATATTTGTATTCTCTATCGAATGTTTATGTTAAAACGCGTTTTGAATCACAATACCTTTATTAACACGTATCAATTTTCCGGTCTCTGATGACGTCAATGTAATTCTACGATCACATAATTTACTCGGCAAGAATCACTTGAATTTCAACCTTATGGCGCTAAGAATAAAGATGAAAATATAATGATGAATGTCAGTTCTCTAATTAAGGGTGCGCGCACACTGCCCACGGGCACAGAAATCACATTACGGTAATCGCATATGTGTAGTGATGCGGAACGCTACGGTCGTGGCCGTACGCTAAATTATATTACCGTCTATATGCGGGTAGATGCGTTTGTTGCTCACAGATTTGTCGCAAATATTTTGGGTTAGCATTTTTTAGTGCTTAGGTATTTTAAATTACTCGCAGTCGCGCTCACTACCGCCAGGCTACAAAAGCAGTTCGAAATCCATCGACGTTTTAAATATCTATAATACCTCTAAATAATATAATATATCATAATCTCTAAATATAAAACTATCTTTTCAAATCCAATACATTCCTTCTATAATGTACACTTTGCTCCCTTCTATACCAATTCTTCTCTTTCTCTCTCTCTCACTCACAAAAGTTTGCTGGTAAAGAACTTTTGCATAGTTAAGCTCGCCTTTGTACATAAATTTAGTTTATAATACTTTGCAATGTATTTTTATGTTTATTTTTGTGTACAGTAAAGAATTATTAATTAATTAATTAAAACCTGACTGATTCTACGTAACGCCCCGAGGCACAAATAAAAATAGAAGATAAGTCCCGTAGAATTAAAAACCTTTTCCTTCTTTGAATTAAATGAAAAGTCCTCGTTAGCACATTTACAAAGAAACGAGCAACGAACAAAAATATACCTAACAATAAATGTCTAATTACAATCACATAGGCACCAAAATCTCCATGAATTAACCGTAATATTAAAAGTGAGATTCAACGAAACAGGTAATGAACGAAACGAACCGTCTATTAATTACGAAACTTTACGAAATAAAACCGGTAAAGCCGGTAAACATTATGAATTATGTGTTCCCAACTCTAAAATGTTGGTGAATTAAGCGAACTTTGGTTGGCGAATTTCGAATTATATTACCGTGAATAGATTCCTCTTGAAAGTCTACCCACGAGATATGTCTGTGGTACCTATAAAAGGTTTGCTTTAAATTAATTATATGGACTACTTATGTCAATTACCTACCTTTTTAGTATTTTGAATATAATATATTTCAGTTAAGACGTAGTCGTAATTGAATTCAGTCCCGAGTCTTTTGAACGGGACGTGAAAAGGCATCTGATGAGGCCATCAAGCTGAGCGCCACCATTGTAACCCTGTATGAGTTTGTAATGGTGACCCTCTCTCCAGAGACTTTGCCCTGAGCTTACCAATTGACGAGGTGAAGTCAAATTGCAGTGTAAATATATAAGAACAACCATTTTTTTTATCGTGCGAAAAATCCCTGCGGATACCCCCATACGGTTTGGGTAGATTATGTCGGACCCGAACCGACTAAAACGCACACCATCTTTATGTCTTTAGTTGCCAGAGGTGAGGTAGTAGCCAACATATCCCTCGCACCCCGGTAGACCCTTAGAGAAGGCTCTTTGAGGCCCACGCTCATGGAGGACGGAGATCATTCTGCGACCTCCAACATCCGAGTCGCCTCCGCATATATAAGAACAACCTGGGATATTTTTGCCCCAAATTACGTCACACCGAAAAATATAATGGTTACACATTCGGAAATAAACAGGCGTATATACTTACGAAAATAACGCCATCCAAAATTACCCTGTCCAAACTTGCCCCATTCCGCTCTCCAACGCAGCCGTTTGCCACCACTGCCCGCATCTACGTAGCTAGGCGTCATTAGCACGGGTGATTTACGAGAATCGCACGGCTTATCGCTCTCTCTCGGCACTTCGCCCCTACTTTTTTTCGCCCCATTTTTATTAATTATACCAACTACACACATTGATATGAATATTATCAGATATGTGACTTTCTATACACTATTATGTGGAAATTTATCTATATTTAATATCTATTTTCATGCTGAAGGCCAATTTTCGTGATGAAAATCTGTCTAAATCTAACATTGTGAATAAGGAGTCAGGCTTACGATCAAAAGGTCCCTGGTTAGAATCCTGGCCATGACACTACCGACGTGAACCCACTCCTATACCTACACAAGCCGTTGAGCTTAGCTGGAGGGGTTAGAGGGAATATTAGTAATTTCGGTTTCAGTTCGGTTCTTTTTGATAAAAAAAACTCAATCGGCTGAACGTCGACAATACTTATAATATTTAAGAAAGAATATTGATTGATCATGATAATTTTTGACAGTTTAAAGATTGTGATGACATGTCCAGCAGTGGACTGCCGCGGGCTGATGATGAATGAATGAATGAATGAGGACAGATGACTTTAGAAATCGAAATTGAATTTGAAATAAATTTTCATTACGACAAAATGAATGTTTGAGCTACCTATATGAGGCTCTGATGTAGACTTCCGTTTCGGGATTGAGAGGTCAGACGGGTATGATCCCCGAGGACTCCCTGAATTGCCAGAAAATGCCTTGCATACAACCAAGTACAAAGCTAAGTTATGATGACATTAACGCCCTATGGGGACGAATTTTAGGAGACGAATGTGCTCGTCGCCACAATCTATGATTTCAATCCACTTGTCTTCTTAACTATACATAAAGTTTGATAAATAAGAACATAAAGAATACCTAATCAAATAATAATATCAACAAAGACTTATCCCACAATAGAATAAGAAAATAATAATCTTTAATAACATTAAAAAAGCAATTGGCTTGACACACTTAAGGACAAAACCATAGAGGAAAAAGAAGTGATCGTGTAATATAAAAAATACATCCGCCTCTATCGCTTAAGAAAAAAAATCAGAGTATTATCTGTAGCAAAGCGGCGTTATATTGGGGAACTACCATGGAACATACGTCCGTAATTTGGGACTCGCACGAAACACGATCGAAAGACATAAATATGACTTCTAGAGAGCGTTCGACTAGGTATAACTCGCGTTATATTACCGCTCTGCCCCGCTACAAGTGACATTTCGTTGCTCGTCGTATAGTGGAATGGTATAGAATAAAATGTGTAATGTATGGGATTAATATTCATTGGCGACCGTCATAAACATCAAAATACGTGTAAATACCATACATTTATTATTATATTCCATTCAACAAAACGACATCTTGTCTCTAAGTTCTGTAAGCATGAATAATTTGTATTCGCAATAATGTGTGTGTTTTATATGTATGTAACATATAAAACGTAAAAAATTAAAACTAAACTACATTTATCCGCATTCTAAGACCCTTAATACAGATCCGTTAATCTGTGCTTTATTGGAGTTTTTCTGAGACCTCTTAGAACTCTATAGAATATCTTAAAATATATTCTCTAGTTCAGAAGGGGTAAGCCAAACGAAGTGTCATAGACCATTATCAAGCAAAATTACAAGTTACATTCCGAAACTTCGGTCCGTAAATTTGGTCGTATTCATAGTAGGCCCCACACATCTTTGTCTCAACGATAGAGGGCCGAGAAAAAAATTACAGTAATATTTCAAACAAAGAGCAACATAGATTATAACTATGCTAGTACGGGCGCTAGAACAGGATAGCAATATACACGTTTGTATTAGTTAGATAAAGATAGATTAAAAAAAGTAAACGAGAATTGGTGTGTACCCTTTTTATGAATATAATATATCATTTTAATATAACTATAGTATTTTGGTTTGAATAAATTATGTCGAATTATTTACTGAGATTTCTTGTACAGTTTATTATATATTTTAATGTTTTTATATGTAATTTTAGGAAATACCCATTATTAAGACTACTGTCTGTCTGTCTGTAACAACCACGATCTTTCCCTTTGAATGCTTCAGACGCGCCACCGAGGGTCGGCGGTTAAAGCATTCCCCTGTAAGATTGCGGGTTCGAGTCCCGTCGGAATATTCACTTTTTCCGATCTAAATAAATATACGAATATTGAATAAAGTACTTAGGCTGGGTTTACACCACGTTGAGCGGGCTCCAAAAGTTCCTGGACATCTTGAGATCTATAATCCTTTGACAGCCTATGTTTAATTTAATCAAAAGCAAAATAGTATTAATATAATCAACTATATCAATGTCTTGTTTCTTTACAAGACAATAGGTAAACTCATATAAACTCACGCCTATATCCCCGAAGGGGTTGGCAGTTTATGTTTAGGTCCCAATGTAATAGGTGGCGAACCTATTGCCAATAACTGGGCACATATAATCCTGCGATAAATACACACATAACTTCGAAAAGCATCGAAAAGTCATTGGTGTGTGCCATGGTAAAACCTGGGATCGAACCCGAGACCTCGTCTCAGCAGTCCATCACCCATATCACTAGGCTATCGAGGTTTTTTTAAACTCATGCAAGTAGTATCCTAAACTTATTACATTAATAAGTAGATCTATTATCAAGTAGCTTCTAAGACTAGTAGTTGTGTAGTGGCATCATTTTATTCAATTTTAGTTTCAAATTGTCCACGAATTTGCCCCAGAACGTCGTGTCCCGACTCAAAGTCAGTCTAATTGATCTCGTTTGCTACTCTGACATGTATATTCTTCTCATGACTGGACAAGGGTCTCTAGATTCTCTGGTTATATTACTATTGAGTAAGGTCAAATAGATAGGTACACTAGAATTCCGTTTTTGACATGGGAGATTTAGGTTATATCGAATGCATGAATTTTGAACATGTTTTTGCAAAGGTGAGGTTTTTGTATTACAAAATATTGAAGTGGACGTTATATGGTGGAAATCCATTACAAGAAAATATATTGGAGAGAACTCACCACACCCTGCGGTTTAACAATCCCAAAGTTAATAATAACAAAATATCTCTAAAT
The DNA here is from genome assembly GCA_963691645.1 of Pelosia muscerda. Classification (NCBI taxonomy): domain Eukaryota; kingdom Metazoa; phylum Arthropoda; class Insecta; order Lepidoptera; family Erebidae; genus Pelosia; species Pelosia muscerda. The sequence continues at coordinate 2,463,266 of OY829113.1, forward strand.
TATCATAGAAAGGAATGCGATACCGCACCCCTCAAAGCAAGTAGAGAGAGGAAATATGATTTTCGTGACAATGATGATGATTCTACGACAATTAGTAATATTTGCTATTGCTATCGTTGGTATTGTTAAACCGTGGGTGAGTGGTGGGTTCCTCTCCCTCCTCAAATATATTTTCTCACTGTATTCTCTGTGATTCAAACATGCCTGTAAACGATGGATAAAATCTCCACCAGGCCTAAACTCCCCTTTACCGTGTTTCCCACACCAGTGGGATCCATATCGAATTCTCGGAGATGGCTCAAGGTCAGATGGGTTGCGAAGGAAATATTTTATAGGCAACCTCCGCATCTGAAGACCCGAGACGACGTGCGGTTTTAGTAGGTTTCAATACAAGAACCGACGGGGAATATTGGAGAGGATTTCCACAAGAATAATAATCAATAAGGCCTAATTTAATTGCGCTATGTGGAATCAGTGCTTCCTTACAATTACATCTACATTCCGATAGATGGCGCTGAACGCATGATATAACCACACTCTCAAAAATCGAATATCGCTTGTTCTCGTCCCGAAGTGAAGAATAACTTTTTGTTATATAAAAGGTATTTAAGATGAAATAAAAATTGAGATAGTTACAAACACGATACACATCTTCAAGACAGCGTTGCAATAAAACCTAATTTCCTGAAAACAGCCAAACTTTCACACTTTGCGTGTCCAAATATCATGTAGCCATGCCGTGTGGAAGCACCCTTAGCTCTGATAAGCCTTCCGTGTTCCGGTGTTATCAGTACCCTGGGGGACAGAGGAGAAGAGGAGGGGGGGGGGGGTTGGTTGGGGAAGCGTCGAGGCATGCGGCTTCTAATTACCACAACTATCCAACTTTAATTAGGTCGCAACATACTTGTTTATGTTTTACGTACTGGGACGTTTCATATGCAAAATGTGGGTAGTTCTATATATATTTAGTTTCAAGATGTACATAATTAGATACAGTTGAGATATTAAAAGAATTAATTTTAAACTAGTTTCTAAATTTATCGTAACGTATTCTATTAATATTTGATTTTAATATTTATAAAAAGAACGATTTTCGAAATTTAATATATTTTTAATACTTGAATCCGTTTAACTTAATTTCTTGTTCTATTTTTAAATGATTTTTATGTTTAAAAAGTTATTGAAATGACAATTGAAAAGATTCGTTCGTTTCATTATTGTCACGTTATTGAACGCGTTCTCTTTTTATAAATCATTTTAGTAAACAATACATGCTGCAAATAAGTAAACTCCTAGATAAACATACGAGATTGTTGGCAATACTGCTATAACAGAGTTTTCAAAAGATGGATTCTAAGGGATAACAAACTGAGGTCCTTCGTTAGAGTGCCGAGAAAATAGGTATTAACATCGTTAAAGGATGAAAATAAGAAGGGATCAATGCCGCTCACCAAATGTACCCAATGCTTTACTGGCTTAATCTTCTTCTAATACCATTTTATGTAAGCATGTATGAAATAGATAAATCCCTAAACCAGTGTTTCTTCATAACCACATAGTAATAAAACAAAATCGCGTCCAGTTATCTATTCGTCTTCATGTATACTTACTTAAATCTTCAAAACTACGCATCCGATTTCGATGCGGTTTTCTTACCTGCAGCCGACGTGGATCATCTCGAAAGAGGGGGCCCCGACCTCTGGCAACTCAAGACCCAAAGACGACGTGCGTTTTAGTCGGTTCGAGTCCGACATAACCAACCCAACCGGCTCCGATGAGAGCTACCCGTGGGGATATTCCGCACGATTAATAAAATAAGTTACGTGGGACTAAAAATTATAGCAATCCTCATGTAGGTATCAATACACCTTTGCCTTTACGTACATCGTGAATGTCGTTCCAAATATGTATAGGATAGTACAAATAGAAAGAAATGAAGAGTTACAAGCTCCATTACAAGAAACTGGGCAAAAGTAAAAGAGGCCAGGCCTTGGGTTTTTTACGAATCGAACAAAATTGATTACTCAGCTAAATACTTAAAGTCAATGTTAGGTAAGAGGGTGGGTGGGTACATCTCTGGTTGGTGCTGGGAAAAGCATAAAATATATGATCTTCATAAAGAAAATGAATAAATATTATGAATGGACTAAACAATGAGCCAAATAATAATTGAAAAGAAGATAGAATTTCAGAAAAAATAGATCTTTACAACCCCTGAACAATGAAATAGAAATTTAAAAACTTTGTAGTTGATAAAACGCAACAATGACTAACTTATATAATACAAATTCTGTTACGGTTCGCTGAACAGTGAAAAAAGGTAGTGAAATAACTTTATTCAACATTCAAGTACTACAATTAATGAACTTAGTTTCGGCTTTCAGAAACTAATTTAAGAGAAAGGGCGAGCTCTAATATAAACGTACCAAGAAATCAGAATACAATTCATAGGGCAAATTAACTAAATTGGATAGTACGATTTTGTGAATGTTTCAGTGCGACCCCTATTTCTCTAGCTGTCCTTTCTCCGACCTGCCGTGTAAGATCTAATTCGCCTTTCAATTTCAATGGAATTCAATTTCCTTACGCGTCAAATGTCTTATGAGATCCTAATTTTACGCAAATAGGTTACTGTATTTTTGCCTACAACCCAATATTTTCGTAGAAATTGAAAAGATTTCTGACGTTCCGAATTTATCGTAAAATGATGCTTATTTTACAGAATGGGCACACCTTACAAACTTTGTGATAGAATATATTTTATGTGTGTATTTAAAGGAATAATGTAATAAAAATGGCGGGCCAAAGTGAAATACAACAATACTTTTAATAACTCATCCATCTCGCGTTAATGGCGCCCAACGGGGGATTTCGAAAAAGGAAACATTTTTCTATCTGAATACTTACAAAACCTCTTGATATTTTTCGCCGCTATCCGTCACGGACTCACAGTCATCTCCAATTCCCATCTCTACGCCAATCGTCGAAGTATTCCCCAAAGCATCGCAAATAAATAACTTCAAGTTTGGGAGGTGCAAACGCTGGTGTGTTAGACCTGTGACATCACAAGTGAATTTATGTGCTCCGACAAACAATCAGTAAATTATCGGAGAGATTTATTGGCCCTCTTGGAGGGGACAGGTGTCCTCACGGTATAATATAGCCATAAATATCTCATTAATTATACACTTTCCTTTCTGACTCGTATTTTCTTCTGGATCCATTTTTTAATAGATCAGTATTTTGGCTGTTTTTTATCTTTTTGATTATGACGTATCGATATCGTTTTATATATTTTATTATTTAATATTTTCAATTGTTTTTTATTCATTGCTGCGTTACGTTATGTGAAGATTTGTTGCTGAGACGCAAGGATGATGACGATGATGATGAAGATCTCTCCTACTTATTTAATGTCGTTCCATTCTCTGAGCCTATTCCCAACTCAGTTGGGGTGGGGTTTCTAGTCTAACTAAGATGCGACTGATCCTCGATGTTTTCGAGGCGATAATTGGCGATAAGTTCTGTAGTTAGGCCTACCGCCATAGATGCTCGTATGCCAACCGGGACTGACTACTTAACATGCTCTCCGAGGCACAACCAGAGCAGTGATAATAGCCATATTTATACATACAAATGTTTGCACTGAGCGGCGATTAAAACGCTACAGAGGCGACCACTTCCAATTATCATGTAAATATGAAAATTTCTTCAGTCTAATGTAGTCAAGGATTTACTTCATCTTCTACAATTTCTTTGATTAATCAAGCTCCAAATAATTCCATTTCATTACAACGTACAAGCCCCAAAACCATTTTCCCTAGAGAATATGCATATTATCTCTCATCTTACATCCACTAATCTCTAACTATTTCTTAATACCAAACACCATTATACATTCATGAACACGTCAAGCAATAGATTAAGAGCAAATCTGAGTTTAATGGTCGTATTAATATATCAAAGTGTTTCGGATATAAGTACTCTTGAATATAGTTGATGATGTAATGGAGTCTACCAGACCATTACACCGTTGTCACGCTTGTTATCCCCTGGGGGTAAGGTATTTGCTCCCTTTTCGACTAAGGCTGACTTGGTCTCTACAGATTTGGAAGTTTGCAGGCTATTGTCGTTGCTGAGTGATGATTTAACTACGACAATAGAATTTGATAGTTTATGTAGATGATGTATTTACACATTCACTTGGAAAATATATAACATCCTCCTGTATACTATCACTAGGTACATTTTTTATCATTAACCATATAGTAATTAGTAGTTAACCATATATGGCTACAATGGATATACATACAAGACAACCACCAATCATTTTTGGAGTTAGAATATTTATAAAACTGGCACATAACGCATTATAATTATTACAACTTATTATAGTCGCTTTGCCGTGTTTTGAATAATTAAAAAGTACCTCAGCTTTATTCATTGTCGTGTTGTTTGGGCCCCACGCTGGGAGCCATTAATATTTTTCGGTGGCTTTCGTTAATTATAATAACATTTTCAAAGCATTAACATCTTTTTGTACAATTTATTTTTATGATGATAACTGAATTAATTTCATTATTTTGTCGAGTATAATTATATACTTAACCTTATATGATAATACTTAGCAATACTGGATTATATACTGTCTATGTGTGCTTGTGATACTATGAATTACTAGCGACATCGGTTCAGGTCCTGGCCTTGCCCAGGAGGGATAAAATTCATAAATACTGTTCATCGCCTATTTAAGTTTATATAATTTCACCACTACAGGGAGTAGTGAAATTTCCAAAAATCTTTTCTTACTGGATTCTTACACCATAATACCACTTCCCAAAAACAAAAAGTTTCCAGGTTCAGCAGTTTGGGTTTTGCGTTGATGAATCAGCTAGTCAGTAAGTAATTTATATATAAGTGGTACATATATAAAATCAAATGACACAGCAACAATGCTTCTTCATTAACAGTTACAGCCAGATCCGGATGTCAAAGTAAATATAAATTTCGTTGAAGAAATATACGAGATACAAAAACGAGATATATATGATCCACACATATGTGATATTGCTTCCTTGTGAAACCCTACAGCCTCTTATACTATACGGAATAGAAAATTACTTTAGCTAGAATCGTTTGTAACTTTCCAACGACGCTTAAACGACTATTGAAGATAGAAAATTCTTTCAAGAAAAGTAATATAATACTAGAATATTACTTTTCTTGAAAAACTGTTAATGAAATGCATTTAAGGTATAAACAATTTACGTGGAAGTATTTCAAAAAGCAGCTGGTTTAAAGTGTATCACTTCCAACCAGCTGTCAATATTTTAGTTTCATCCAACGGCTGATACTACAGCTTGTCGGTTGCGTTCACCTTCCATAACACATGTTCGCAACACTACCTCGATAATATAATAACACAAAACAATCAGCTCTTTTCAACAGATTGAAAAGCCCCCAAGGCACATCACAACCAGTCGTTGTACCTTTAACACAGTTTGGCTGCACCGTTCCATTCAATTTCTAGCAGAAATAAATTCTCGTGTCGAAATATTACGGCAGACTACATGCTTTTTGTGTGTGCGGGTGAATTGCGAGTGATTCATGCGTCCTATGTACCTTGATAATAACTTGTTCAGATTTATATGCAAGTCTGCAGTTGGATCTGGTTCGAAATCTACATACGCGTTTAGATTTAAATGTATATGGTTTTATTACGGTACGCTGAGCGAAACTCGTTATGGAGCCAACTACTTGAGTCAGTTGAAAATAGATGAAAGTATAGAACTTTATAGTAGTAGAAAGTATAGAAATATAGAACCTTATAGAACTGATGAAAGTATGGAGTGTAAAATATTGAAACTATTGAAGAAATTGCAAAATGGATATCAGTTATATATGTTACAATATTCCTGATACAGAAATTAAGAAAGAAAAGAGTCACACAACAGTTATCTACCAGGCAACCTGCTAACCAAACTGTAATATGAGTATAACATATTTTCAGACAGTATTTTCATAACTCAAAACAGTTTTTATATATTTAATTTGCAGAATATTCCTACATTCTTCTAATGAAATACTAGAATTCTGTAAATTTTACAGTTTCAGTTAAATTTTTATGCCTGACCTCTCTCTACTTTATCCTACCTCTCACATTCATCGCCGCAACACAATCGATGGCCGCTTTGCCTCCCAAAATTCCTGAATTGCGTCCATTTATGCACTTTCTGTTAAGCACGCTACACGATCAAAGGTAATACAGAAATTCGTGGCATATTTGAACTTAGTTTATTGTACTGGCAAAATGTATGGAATTCTATTGTTCACATTTCGTAGTTCAAATCTATGTGCCTGTTATGATGTAAGTAATAAAAGCTAGCTAGAGCCTAGACTTACTAGGAAGTTATGCCGACCTTTCATTTCCTAGTTTTTACTGTACAGAATTATTAATAATAATAATTAAGGCTTAGTTGCACGAACTATCTGTCATGGTCATCGTCAAAGTCACGGTCACCGTCAAATTTAACAGTTTGATAGTAATGGTTTGGTTAACTCTATGGTTAGTACACAGAACAGAAAAACTAGTAGAACTGCGACGCGATAGCTGCAGTAGCGGAACCGATGTCGCCAAACTCACACACATAACCGTTAATAATACCGTGCTCTACTAGTAAATAATTGTTTTTTTTGCCTACCCTTTCCGGGATATAGGCGTGAGTTTATGTTATGTTATAATATATTAAAATATTGAATAATTTAAATAAAAAACATGGTTATTCGTTTTACAAATACCTTTCAAATTTAGAATTTCGAAATTGTACCTTCATATTTTAAAGAACTTTCTAAAGGACGGCCAAGGAATAGAGTGCAGATTATGTAGTTGGAAAGTTCATCGCGGAACAATTCTTTTTAAAATCTATGGTTGGCACTGTTTATAGAAAAAATAAAAAATATATATTAAAAAGTTACTTTGTCTCACGCAGTGGGCAAAATCGCATTTTGCACACTGTCGTTATGCAGTAAAACTTACTTGTTTGAGCTGCCGTAGTGAAAAAAGTATTTATGGCATTTCATACTTTGAATTGAAAAAGCTTGAATATTTACGAAATAGTTTAGACGTATTCTTATCAAAAACGTTCATATTATCGAATTTATCCTTCGTAGCATAAATACGTCAACCAATGACACGCGTGCACCGACTACATGCCGCTTCCACTTATTTTTGTTTTCCATGATTTTTGTAGCTCTGTTTTTGACAGAATTTGACGTTTGAGCGTGGCTGGTTATAGTGACAACCAAGGCTATGACGTTTTATACCTGACCGGTACGTTGACCAGCTTTGTCACGGTCAAAGTAAGATCGTGCAACTAAGGCTAAGTGTTGTAATTTTGTGGATTATTTATAATTATCTAATACATGTACTATGATTGATTGATATGTGTATGTATGTAATTATAGTTGATATTTTAGTGCGATATCGATTCTAAAACAAAACTTTAATCTATGGTGAGTGAGCGAAAGTACAAAGCACTAATTCAAGTGTTTAATAACTGCCCTAATATTATCTCTTACCACATATCCTTTTATTTATCTAGTGCTACCCGCTAGCCTGCAAAACTTAATAATTAATCATATTTTACAGTAACTAGTCCATCTTGCATATTCATATTCATATTCAAAACCTATTTTCTCGTTACAATGTACTTTATAAAACTTGAATCTCATCGTTTAATCCCTGAATCCCACTTGAGGGCAATAGGCTCCCTCCCCAACCAAGAAATATACGCTGGCAAAGAGTAGAAACATACGCTTTATAACAGGGTTAGAGTGAGTACATGTATTATGTATGCATGATATAGTTGTCCCACGTTGGGCGCCAACATTATTCTTAGCATGTTACATGTTTATTACATCTGCATTAGAATCGAATATACTGTGGTGACTCTTATCTTTGTTTACTACTTACAAATCTTACATAACCGTCTGTCCTCTTCCGATATGTATAAAACTAACATCACATCGTAATCTATCTGCAGTGTTTATTATTATAGAACGGTATTACCCAAGGGCTTAAAACAGTCAACTTACTTATCAACTCGAAACACTTAATACTATTCACCCCATAGCGTCTCCATTTCAGCACGTCTTACTAATTAATAGTAAATTTAAAGTACTCCTTGCTAGTATAATTTCCTTGTTCATGGCATCCCGGAAGGGCGTGTAGCTCTCTCGGCGGGTAGCGCGCGATTTCCACCAACCATTTAACATGTATTGCAGGAAATTGGCGCGAACGCCATTCCGAGCCGTCGCCATTGCGATCTGCTCGCTTGGTGCCGTTTGTGTTATAATTAGTCTCAACAAAGTTGTGCCGGGGTTGATAGGGCCGCCACATGTCACGCGTTTCCTTGGAAAATGTTGGAAGTGTGCAAAATATATTTTGATATTATTTCGCAGTTGTATGAATATAAATTCTGTCTACTCAAAATGTGATTACTAATAGTTTTGGTTGATTTTGTTTCATTTGTTTTTGAAAATACTCGAAGTATTTTGGTGATATCATTTTCTATGAAAAGTTACTAGTATCCACCGCTAAAGAAATAAAAATAACAAATGGAAACATGAATAAAAATCCTCCTGTACTATCAAAAACGCCGTGCTAGAAAAACTCTTTTTACACATAAAAATTCAAATTAAATGCATACAAGAATTCGCAATCGCAAGCTTCGTACAAAAATTACCAAAATATGTAAGCATATTCCGTGATATTTAAAAGCTAATGATTTTATTGCATGTCTCGTAATCCATTATCGGCTTGCCCTGTCCAACAAGTGGAGTGAACGTCGACTACCCCAACCCGATACGAGTTTCTAGAACGCCATTTTAGAATTAGTCACACGGCATAGACTAACTTGCATGTATTACTTCATACAATTTGCAATTTTTTACTACACTTTAGAGGCATTCGGCATGTAATGCTATTAAGTTTGTATGCAAATTTCCATGATTAATGGAACTTTAGCAAGACCTTCGAGAGAATAATAGTCTTCATCAAAGCCACGTTTATCAATCTAGTGAAGTCAGAATGGGTATTGAAGATTCTGAATGGCATCTATGATAGACAGAGTTATAGAAATATTTCTTTAAAGATTTCGATAAGAAGCAAAACTATGGATTCCAAAACACAAAATGGACATTCATGCTTGAACGGAAATCAAATCTGTAACTTTAACGTTACTATCCGACAAACTAAACAGCTACAAAAATGTATTGTTCATTGAAGTGTAGATCGTTTTTAATAACGTATTTTTCATCTTTGAGTAGCGTCAAATACAATTTAAGCCCTCTGAAATAGACATTATACCCCTTTGGAAAGGTCAAAGCCTTAGAGGCAAAGAAAATAAGGTACGACTTATATTTTCTCATTCTTAGTAACGACGTTTTTATTTTTTCTTGCTTTCAATATCATTAGAAGTTTGATAGATAGGTATATTCTTTTTATAAACGTTTCTCTCTAAGATAAATTATTTAATGTTTAGAAATGTGATGTTGATTCCACATATTATATAATAATGACTTGTAATTGCAAATTATAGGTTACGTAATAGTTGTTATAGGCAGTATGTACGATTTCGCTATATTTTACCAATAAGTATGCAATTTTAGTGTTTAAAGAGAGATGACTGCCTTTTTCGCTTCCAAGTAAAAAGCAAAAAACGTAGCTAACGTCCTTTGTAAATACCAAATAATCAGTTTAATGTTATGTCATTCTTCTTAAAGAATTCAGAAGGTCAAATTGCTATAACATTATAGATTATAAAGTTTAAAATAATCATAATTCTAAAATGTGGATACAGTTTTTAAGCTGTAGTTCAATTGTTTCGTTTGATTTGTATTGTAACTACATTTTATTCGAATTTAGACTGAATTTTAATAGTCATATCTTTATTTTAAAATGATTACCGACTTAGTACCGACATTTAGACAGCCATTAATGCCTTATTTAAAATTCTGCCTTAGTTTAGCAGTTTAGGCTCTGCGGTGATTAGTTAGTGAGTTTAAACAAGTAATTAATTATGTATGGATAGCTTACTTACTTTACATTCTGTGTTATCTTCAATCTTTGTTGCTAATTTTAAGTCAAATTCTTATTTTTTTTTTCTTAATCTATAATAGATCTCTAGAGGCGTCGTAGTGAACCGTTTTCAATTTGCTGGCAATGGATTACATAATACTGCAGTGATTTTAATAATAAAAATATGTGAAACAAAATATTTCGAGTCACAAAGTTTCTTAATTAATTTTTTCTTGTCATATTTCAGATTTATGTCAATCCCATACTTTAGGCGCCAATATAATGTCACTTCGTCTAGAATCCCTTCTCTCTGAACAATGACATAACATCGTCGACCTAAGATACTAGAACCGATAAATCAAAATCTACGCATGCCTAATCCCAACGTTAAAAAAAGTAATAAATTTCTCTAGAACCCAGTCATAAATCAGTATACATTGAATGTAGGTATATAATGTAAACCTAAAAAATCCAAGTATATTGTTTGTTATTACAAAAGGAAAATGAATGTTTGTCTCAAAAGAAATTCTTTATATTTTCTTTTTTAATCGAAAACTGCACATCTATATTCTAATTTCCACTTTTCCATTGCACGCATGTGGAAGATGAAGTTTATTTTTATACCACTTAGGTGGCAGACAAGCACGCGGCCCACCTGATGAAAAGTGGTTACACTGGCCTATGGACGTTTGCAACATCATTTGTGTTTGACCATATAGAGAAGAGGTCAATGCAGAAGAAAGAAGGGTTTCTCGGTCTTCCCACTGGCAACACAAAACATGTCCAGTGAGCTCTGTCTACCCTACTCACCGCCGGAAACACAACACAAGGTTATTATTAGCCGCGGTATTCTGTAAGGCGGAGGTACTTCTTCAGTCGAACTGCTCAATTAGGACGGGAGATACCGTCATATCCTACCTCCGTCAAATACGCACAACGTATTTCAAGCAGGGTATTTGAGTATGAATTTCAAGCAGGTTATCAACGAATATTCCTGTATCAGTGAATATAAGGCGGCTTTACTGGAAGCTCTAATAAAATATAATACTAACCTACGTCTAGCGACTACAGGGAATTTATACCATGCATGCAATTTATAAGTGCTTTTTGCTACATATATACAAGAGAAACTTTGGCCCCTTTTTGTTAGGGCTGATATTAACATATCATCCATGTTAATAGTTGGGAGACTTTAAATATTCAAAGAAGTTTCTATTTCAAAATAAACTTTAAATTGCCTGAACTTTGAATGAGTGACCCGAGAATCTGTTGTAACCTATAAACATGTAGGTTCATCATTATCATCTTTCAAGCCTTTTTTTAACTCAGACGGGTCGGCTTTCAGTCTAGTTACAAAACGATTCTAACCTTCTCGATAACCTCTTAGCCCTGAGTGTACAAAATCATTCACATACGCATATATCTACGCATGTATATCACCGAAGAGGGCGGCATAAATTGGATTACTAAACCCAAATTTCAGCAATATAGTTTTCTATCCCACGTAATGGGGGACAAGCCTATTACCATCAACCGGGTATTTTGTCATTGTCATGGGTTGTATACACCTTCTACAATAATCTCAGGATTAGAGGGACAGTAAATTCAAATGCCATTTATAACTAACTAGCTGACCCGCGCAACGTCGTCTGCGTCACCCCGTTTTTGTAACATTTTTCATTCCTGCTCCGCACCTGTTGGTCGTAGCATGATGTTATATACATATAAACCTACCTCTTTAACCATTCTATCTATTAAAGAGAACTGCATCAAAATCCGTTCCGTAGTTTAAAAGATTTAAGCGTACAAAGGTACATAGGGACAGAGAAAGCGACTTTATTTTATACTATGTAGTGAAGACGTAGTAAGCCTTCTCGAAGAGCGAAACCTATACCCCTCTCCGTGAGTAGCGGCGCTGCCGTGAAACAAATTACTATACCACGATACCTCCAAAAAATGCCGTCGAATTCGACGAAAAGAAAAAAGACCGAAGTTGATATTAAATTGAAAACAATGTAAAGCTAAAGACAAAGTACATTATCTAATAAAGAGAAATGCAGTAGGTATCTTGTAACAAACATTTTTCAAAGTAAAATTGCCAGCATATTGCTCGTAGGTTCTTTGAAATGCATAAGGGCTGAGAGCGTATTACCGTAAACGAACTGAAAAGCTAGTGCAAAAGGGAATAGAGAAGATATCCCGAGGGAACAAGGAGTAAAGTAATGCCTTGTTGAATAACACCGAGACTGCGCCAAGAGTGGATCACGTTAAATAACGAGAGCTTTATACGCTTGCTGAGAAAAGAATCGAATGCAGTGTTCTACAAAAAATCCTGGACAATTTGAAAAAAAAAGTTGTATGAAATGATACCACTACGCAACTATTAGTCTTAGAAACTACTGGATAATAGATCTACTTATTAATGTAATTAACTTTAGGATACCACTTGCATGAGTTTACTTATTTTCTTGTAAAGAAACAAGACGTCGATCTGTTTTATTTTATTGACGATATAATATATGTTGCTGTTGATTAAATTTGACTTAAAATGTTAAAAGATTATAAGATCTTAAGGTGTCCAGAAACTTTTGAGGTCTACTGTACTTAGATGTGATGCTTTTATACTTTACTAGCCTATGCCCGCGGCTCCGCCCGCGTGGCTGTCGGTTATCGCAACTTAAATTCTATATTACTAATCATAACTCTGGTTCTACTAAAACGATTGCAATCAAACAAACGTAAGATTATAAATTGGACCAAACCCCTTAAAACAAAAAAAACCGCATCAAAATCCGTTCAGTAGTTTTTGTCCATCGCGGTCAAATATAAACATAATATAATTGTATAGATAGATATATAGATAAATAGATGTTAGTGATTGGTGGGACATTATACCTGATTTTTCTTTTATACTACTTATGATAGAAAGTGGTTATTGCGGCTTATGGACGTTTGCACCACCCGATGCATCGCATTCGTGCTACCGACCACACCGAACACAAAACATGTCCACTCTGGTTACCCTAGTCACCATAACACAAGGTCATTTATTACTTATTAGCTGCGGTATGCGATTGCCACACGAACATCTACGTCAGTCGTACGGGTAGTTGGAGCCTTCAAAAGTCTGACTAGCCTTACTCAGAACTTCGCTATCGCCAATATCGTTGTGAAAGTCCTATGGCAATCGCTTCACGGAAAATATCGAAGTTCAGCCGCATCTTAGACTAGAAATCCGAGCCCGAGTTGGGAATAGGCTCAGAGAATGATGATGATTATATACATAACCTTTAAAAACATACAAAACATTCTCCCTAAATCTCTTACGTATTACATAGAGATCGTAATGTATGTTTTATATCGCTAACATATTTTTCGTCCGCGAAATTTCGTCCACATTTTTAATTAAACGTGAAATTTTAAAAGTGCTGTGAAACATTTTCTCGTAGAATTTTAGACGACCCGGGCGTTGAGCAAAACAAGAGGTTGGGGAATTTGGGACACTTGCCAACTGCTGCCTGCCATTGAAAGTGACGTGAAAGGTGTGGATACGTCCGCGCCGGTATAGGCAGTTGTATGTCCCCATCTTTTACGATGTATAAGTTATATTATCGTTTGATTTGCATATAAATGGGATTTACTGGAATTTAAACAGATTGGAAAATGTGAATGTCTAGATGCGTGTTTTACAGGGAGAGTGCTCTCACCACTTGATCAGAAACAATGTGTAAAATATATTGAAAAATTATTCATTGTTTCCGATAGTTCGCAGGATTGTCGGTAGGTTGCTCGAACGAAAAATTACGAATAGTAGACATGGTCCAGTAGCTCAAGAGGTCAGGGCATTCTCCCTGTAAGAGTATGCTTCAGGATTTAAATCCCGTCTAGGCATTCACTTTCCCAATTTAAATTAGAAGATTGAATTCACGTTATAACCACGCTAGATAGTAATAAAGTGAGGTGCAGTCAAGAAGATACGGCTCACCATTCCAGATGCTGTTCATCCTTAAACTCCCTGATATGAACAACCCGCGATTTCAAATCATCCAGTTTATTTCAATAATCAATAATCAACTTTATTTCTTCAACATAGGTGGTACAAAGGTGTTACATTAAATAATATGCTCTTCCATGTTCCGCCTAAAGTGGCATAGGAAAGTAATTATACAATAATCTAATATTGTCGGTTCAAAGTCAAAATATATAATTGCATTATTTAATCGGAGTATATTACTAAATTTATAACAGTAAAATGAAATAATTATAGTTATGAATGTCGGTGGATAATGAATATTTTAAATGTCAAATTTACGAAATAAAATTAATTGAAATTGTTATATTGTATTTACCTAATTCTCCTAATTGTTATATTGTATTTCCTAATTTGCTCCTACTTTATCACTCCATCCTAAGGTTGCCTGTAAGAGATTGCCGCAGAGCGATAAGGCCGCCAATTGTATTTACCACGTGCAAACATCTCTATGTGCTATATAATTTCCTCCTGTTCCCAGTAGTCTTACCAGTAGTACTACTGGGAGTTTTCATCCCAATAGACTTACTGATAGTAAGACTTCGTAGGTGTCATATTTGGCCAATTTTTCCCAGTAGTACTACTGTAAAAAGTAATAATAACACATAGACCTCGGAATTTATAGACAGTAGCAACTAAAAAGTTAAGAAAACAGAAAAACCAAGAATAGAAATTGTATGGGTCCTAATTGCCTGAAATAAAAACTTATTGTAACATATTACTTATTATAACATAAAGACAAGCTTCGAGAACTTGACTTTGATGATATTATCCATCAATTTGCGACTGAAAAAAGTAGAAAGAAGTTGTAATAGAGTAGAATTTTTATTATGGCTCAGATAATATATTAATTTTGCGAAATCAATCTGTTTTTTGTTATTTAAAAAGAAGAGGGGGGGGGGGGCTATATTAAAACGAGGGCTTCAAAAATCCGTCGGAGGTAAATCCGGCACTGAGTTCACCTCGTCTCCTTTTTATTATATTTATATCACACATTTTAGAGAGTATAATATAATGATATCAGAATTAATTTCAAAATTATTTGAGCCTTTTCTTGGATATTAAGTGACAATATGTAAAGGAAAATGTTTTATAATATGTCATACCTATTTATAAGGGAACATCAACAACTTTTTAGGTCTACATTATAATATTGTTTTGTTTTACTGGTAAGTCTACTGGGAACAAAGTTCCGTGTAATCTTACTAGTAAGTCTATTGGGATGAAAACTCCCAGTAGTACTACTGGTAAGACTACTGGGTAATACTACTGGGAACAGGGGATAATTTCATCCTTGGTGTACAATAAAGACATATATTATTATTATTATTAATTGTTATATTTTTATTTGCAGATGAGGTTGACGTGATAGGCTACACGTCGAACCAGAGCGACAGCGAGTCGCTGGTGTCGGGCCACAGCGTGGACAGCGGCGTGGGCGTGCCGCGGCGGCGGCGCGCGCGCAGCCCGCGCGTGACGTCACACGCGACGCACGCGCCGCACGCACCGCACGCGCGGGCCCGGCGCGCCGCGCGCTCCACGAGGGTCTAGGTGAGTCGACTGCACCGTAATAGCATCCAAACTATAAGGCGCTTTGCAAACGGCGGGGCGGGCCGGTGTTTTTGACCGCGAAATAACAATTCCCATGGCGAATAGCACATTGACAAGAGTGAATGAATGCCGCGTATTTTGTCGATTTGTTAAGTTATCATGGTGGAACCACCAATCTTCACTTCCAACCCCGAAAGCTAAACCTTCTGCATCAGTCGGCAGACGTACCTACCAGCTTTCAGGTGAGGTTAAATTAGCTCTCAAGCTCTAGGGACCCTATACATTCACCCCATGAGTCACTGTGTAATAATATCCACATTTCGCCAGACGGATTCGGAGAAAGCGACAATGTTTTATACTATGTAGTAATGAATTGGGTCTTTTTGACTCTATAGAATACACGCCCTTAGTATCTATATAGAGGACACGTTTTGATAATACCTATTGTTTTTTATTACAGGTGAGAGGGAGGCGGCGCGGGGCGAGCTCGGGGCACATCGGCTCGCCGCTAGACGTTACAACTACTTAACGTAAACAGACGTAGAACATTTTGTTGTTACATGTACTAAGTCGAATGTTGTTTCTGTGACCGAACGTGATGCCGACGGCTGCACGGACAGAGTGACTCGGCGACGACGACACCTGCGCCCGCGCCGCACACACATACACACACACGCGCTTACACACACATACACACACACATACATACATACAGTCAAATATCTCCATATACACATATCCTTACACACTCATAACTTCATACACGCACACACATACTCTCATAAACATAAACTCATAACACAAAGCCGGGTCCATATTTGTGATACAAACACCGTACGGGACATAATTTTGAATGTGGACGGAATAATTCGTGGCCGTATCATAGGAATCTTTATTTCCGAGAATATGGTTAGCTTAGGTTAGTGTAACTAACCACAGTTGTTGGGTTGAATTAGTAAATACAGCATATTCTGCCATTTGTGGAGGGTGATTATTGAATGTCTATCAATAGTTTAGTAGTAAATTTATACATGCATGACGTCCGAACATTTGAAATTAAGTTTTTTTGAAATTATCAGTCTGTTATAGGCCAAATTCTAAATTGTCAGATTTTAAATTCAGCATAAACTAGAGTTGTATTGACACAGCAAGTCGATCGATGGTTTTATTTAAGGTCTACGATCACGCAGTTAAATACGGCCACATTATTTTTGACACGCGCTTCTCATTAACAGGTAGAATGTTAGGTAAATGTGGGCCCGGCATTACATTTTCACATTGACATTACACGTGAACACACTACACACCTCTGCGAACCATCACTAAGTACAAAATTGCCAAAAATTTATATTCAAAGTTTTATTTTTCACATTTCAGATGAATTTGTATTTGTGTTTTTTTTCTATATTTTCTATCTATATCATTGTATTTTACTGAGCCAGGCTCGTTCGGATGAGTTGCAATATTGTGTAGGCACGTGACGCGATTGTGCGTCACTTATTCCACTGTGTTGTAAACACGCAATGTGTGCAAACCCTTATCTACTGTCATTATAATTTTAATACTTTATATTTTATATCATACATTTTATTGGTTACGTAACATAATCCCGAAATACTAAATACCGAATTTTAAAAGACCGATGAATGAAAGACCGAATGTTAAAATTCCGAACGTTCAAAATGTCAAAAGTTTAAAATCTCGAAGTTCGAAATACAAAAATTAGAGTATGTTATTAACGATTTCTTCGGTATGTCGTACGTTCGGTAATTCACCCTTCGGTATTTAAATTAGATATTTTCGGAATTATTATACATAACCTTCTTATTATACGCCTTGGGGGGCCGATCACTTAAACAAGTCGTACAAATGTAGATTGGGCCATTTCTTCGCCCACATTTCAAATGATCACGTTATTTTTGTATTTATTATTCAATTTTTCTATCGGACATATTGGAATATAAATTTTAACGGTCCTTAGTAAATGAAACGTTTTTGAAAAAAAAACTTTAGGTACTTATTGTTATTGATTTCCACAAAAAAAACATGTTGCTAATATAGTGTACGTTGTATAGATATATCAATTTTATATTTTGTATATAATTATTTTCTTGTAAAAATTAATCAAATAGAATTAGATCTGTGAATGGAGCGCCGAATTTGAAGTTTTTTTTTATAATCGGGTTAAAAAAAATAAAACAAAACCCACCAAAAATATTTTGATTTAATTAAGTTTTAAATAAGTACTTTTGTAACGAAAAATTTCCATCAAAATTTAAATACTAACATTCATTCGGCTAAGGAAAATAATCATTTTCTTTAATGTTAATCGACAAAAGCGTGCCCTGGCGTTGGCACTATCTTTTTATTTTTTAAATCATAATTTTTTAATATTTTTTTTGGCTTGCAGAAGTTTGGAACCTATTTCACACTTCGCTCTGTGTAGAATAGACTTTGTTGCCATAATCTGGACTATGCATGATTGAAATCACGTCAATTGGTAGATATTACGCCATACTTATTGTTGTCTACAGTTTAATAATGCACCGCCAATTACGTGATTCTAGTTACGCTCAACAAAGATTTTGGCTACGTTCGTGTTGAAAACATTCATTCGCTAACTCATCTTCTTTTTATTATTTTTAATACGCAGTAGTTGTAAAAATGTTGTAATTAAACGTTTTATGTTATTTTTGACTTAATTATTTTTGTCGTAGTCTAAAAATTGCATAACGTCCAACTACTCGTGCACACCACTAACCATCGTATTGTTAAGTATTAATGTTGAAATATAATTAATGATCTCACTTCATTGTCACACGCGATCGGCTGAGTAAATGTGTCACTACTGACTGCTGCAGATAATTACACAAAATATAATATTAGGGCAGTTTTCGTACTTGTGCGAAAAATATTTATTTTCTTTTACGTAAATTAATATTGCACCTTCGTAACTTTATTACAAAAAATATACTTTTAGTTATTTAACTTTTAACTTTTATAGTTCTAGTGCCCCTCAGTGCGGATTTCCTGAATGTGGTCCAGTGAATCTACACTGGGGTTCACTGGAACTGATCCTAATATTATTATTAAATATTTAATTTTCTATATATCTCCTTCGCTTTATAAGTTTATGTAACTGTACTGACACAGTTATTTAGTTGCGATTTTAATTTATGTGGACATTCATGTACCAAAAAAATAATATATTATACACGAAATGTACTGGACAATACATTGAGTTACAAAAACAAATTTCACAAGAAACATCTAGATGAGTACACATATATTTTTGTTATAAACTATTGTATCTTGTAATTAATTGTTGATTCATTATTGAGATGAACGACTGAATTTTCATTGTATTATATAATTTTCAATAAATATCTATCGGCATTCGGCGGGCCTTCGTTCGAGTCAATCTCATAACTTCCTTTTCGGCCCGACTGAATGAGTTACGTTTATCTAAACATAATTTGCATAAAATGTTATTGTAAATTATTTTAGGTATGGATGTTTATAATAAGGATAGTTGTAAACGTATTATCATTTGTAAGTATAATGTTTGTTTTAATGACAGTTTGATCTCTTAAGGTAAAATTGTGTTGTATACGCGTTGGCGGGAACTTGTCTTGTCGCGACGTCGGGCGCCAGATTCACTCCCGAGCTCGGCGGGACACGCCTCACGCGACAACGCTCGCTTACACAGCAACACACGTGAACGGTACACGATCGAACAAACGCAACAAATGCATTAAAGGAACGAATGAAAACATTCATTCATTCACACACACACTCATTCATTACAGAAATGAGTGTCTGTGTGCGTTCATTCAATGACACTCATTATTTGACAGTTAATTTACAAGATAATGAGGGCTGACTTCCGTTTGCTGAATCGTGTATTGCCACTATAGAGTTACATGTTATACGCTGCTCACATCACATTGTAAAAATGTACAGTATCTTGTTTTAATGTGTTCTAAGTCACTTAAGTTTTATAACTTGTTAAGCTACATCGATAAACGAGTCCATCCAGCTGTTTTCATATTACTTTGACGTAATTGTCTCGAGTTGACTGAGTACATCTAAGAACGTTGTTTAGTTAGACTTGGCTGTACAAGCGAGCGTGGTCGCGCGTCACGACGCGACATCGGCTCACTTCAACGCTCAGACCTATGCCTCTGTCAGAATATTTATATGAACAGAAAATTATTTATCATTCGGTTATTATTTATGTATCATAAAAAATAATAATTTATTGTTAGAACAGTGCTTTGTCGTTTTCTATCGTACCAGTGTTGCGCTTCGATCAACTCACTTGCTTTCCGTTCGTTCCGTAGAGTGGACACTGTCTAGTGACGTATCGTTATGTTGCTATGGGTGTTATGGGTGCAGCGGCGATGGGACGCTTTAAGAGTACAAATTATTCTGTATAAGCCCCTCTACTTGTGTGGTAATTCTAAATGTTAATTTTAAAACACGAAACAGGGAGAAGGTATCGTCAGAATACAAATATAGTAAGTGCGCGGGTGACTAGCACAGAGACCGGTCAGCTCTGCCTTCGGTGTTGTATCTTTCGTTACTATTAACTGTATCCTATTGCTACAGTGAATTTGTTTTGCTATATCTTCCCGATTTTATTCACTAGTAGCATAACCGAGGCGCGTAGGGCGCCATATTGTTAAGATGGTGTATCACTGTATCGTTGTATCGTTGTCTCACTGTAACGATAGGGTATTGGAAATGTACGCGCACTGTACGCGCGCACCTCTTAGATAAGAAATGTGTTATTAGAAAAATTGCAACAAAAATCTTCGACCGCTCAGCCGGCGACGCGCCTCGCCGACCGTTTACCCAACTTAGTCGCTGTGGAAATTAGTCCGGCGTGTAAAAAAATATCAGTGCATTTGTAAATATGGGAGCCAAAATTTTTATACAAATTATTTCTTAAAATATATTCTTGGACCAAGTTGTGCGGGGAGGCGCGTCGATCGTCTGTGGCTTGTGGCTGCCGCACGCTCGACTGTCAGACGAGTGAACGAACAGATATTGTTCATTCATTCGTTCACGTAGAACAAATGCGTTCGTTTTCACAAAATGGCGAACTCGTTAGTTCATTGTCGTTGCTGGAGAGAGAGCGCTCGACACTCTATGTCGAGGCGGGCAGCCCTTCGTGTCTGATTGTAGAGGCAAACATTAGGTACTATATGACTACTGCTGATGTGACATGGCAGCATTATTCAATGTAATTGACAAAACATGGCACATATAATTTACTATATGTAAAAAGTTATAGAAATAATTAATTTAATAAAATTATAAATAAAATGTTTTGTTGTATTATTTGAGCTCTTTTTACCTGCAGTACAATCAATTACGTAGCATGACTTAATAAGCCAGTCAAATGAATTGAATGAATTAAAACTTAACCCAAAACATTTTTCTGCATGTTACCGATCTGAACTGTTTTTATTTCCGTTCGCAATATCCGGATACTCCTCATGGAGAACGGAGGTCATTCTGCGACCTCCGAAGACCGAGTCGCCTCCGCTCATCACGGACTGTGCATTCCCTCAGGTTCCAGTCCATATGTTACTGATCCTGAAATACCTAAGAGCGATATAAATGAAAAATCAAAGTTATATCGAAAGTTCAGAATCCAGATAATTAGATTTTTGAATGGTTTTCTTTGGTTTTTTTTTGGTAGTAATAGAAAAATTGAGTGGGCACTACCCGAATAGATATTATGTTAAAGAATGATATAACAGAGGTCTCTAAACCATAGACAAATCTAATATTCGGAATTTTGAACTTTAGGATTTTCATACGTAACCATAAGAACCAAGAAGCAATAAGGTGAATTTCGGTGTCGTTTCGTCATGGATGGCACGTTCAAAATAATTGTTCACAATAAAACCACAAAACTAGAATTAAATATTTCTTTATTAATTCTACAGACAATCTGGATATCGACCAGCGAATGACCAGAATTACAATGAAATATAAAACTTAACCACACATTAAAAACATTGGCCTACTCTTTGGTTACAGTCAAATCCATAGACTAAGTGGAATAGACTTGTATTTCCCTCCGGGGCAGAGACAACAGCCCGTCATTTTGCTATATTCTTACATACCTACTTCACGAGTCTCCTCTACTGTCTTTGCCTTTCATGCAAGCTCGTCGGTTTGTAGTACTGACCGACCCTTTTTTTCAAAATGTTATCAATTTGGCCAGTGTGTACCGCGAAGTAGACCCCGAACATTATATCACTATATGTGTGAGATTGAGTGCAAGTGACAATGATAGTTTACAGGAAAATCACTACACTGTAATATACTTATAATGTTCTTTAGGATCATATTTCTTTGAAAAGTCAATGTCACTTACACCCTTTTGTCTTTAACTCTTTCCATATTCAGGTGTTAACAAGTTAATCCATTTGTTAAGGGAACCGCTTACCATCTGGTGCGGTGTGTATGAAAATCAGTAAATTCTAACAAAGGATTGTCTAGAACACATTTTACAGGTAACTAATTTATACTAGGCGAGTATTCCGGAATGTCATATTACACGAATAATAAAAAAAAAGTATTAGGCCGAGTACACACCAAGTGAACGATAGCTAACGAGAGAATGTTAATGAGTGAGTCAGTGAGTCTGCTGTACATAAATGTTATACAGACATTCCCTTTTCAGCTTATTTACTGTCGAAAATTAATCCCAAAACAGTCCATATTTGACTAACTGACCAGGGGCAAGACCCGGGCAATGTGATATTCTATTAGCCAAGACGCCAGTGGAGTCGAATCGCTTAGTAAAGTATGGTATTGACATAAATCTGTAATATCACTACAAAAATTCAATGAAATTTGAATCTTTGTGACTCGAAATATTTAATTTCACATATTTTTATTATTATAATCCCTGCAGTGGTAAATGAACCAACATAAATGAATTGTTTAGCAATACAATTGAGAATGGTTCGCTTTGACGCCATTCTATGAATAGGAACACATTGTCTAGAGACCGTGTCTACTATTGGTCGCAGAATGACCTCCGTCCTACATGAGCGCAGGTCTGAGAGTGATGGGTGCGGCTGCCTGTCACCCTAGCTGAAGCAAGCGGTGACAACGCAAAGTACGTCTCCCCATACCTGGGGGCTAGGACACCATGGTTTCTACATTAGGGGAAGGAGGTCATCTCATCAGAGATGTCCCAGGGCCTGCCGGGGTGCGAGAGATATGTTTGGTATAATCTCACCTCCGGCAATCAAGAACCCATTGACAGCGTGCGTTTTAGTCGGTTCGAGTCCAACATAATCACCTCCACCGGTTCTAGGCGGAGGTGGTGTCCGTGGGGATTTTGCCCACGATAAAAAGAAGTGTCTAGATTTCACATATTTAAATTTTCTATAATCACCACATATTAGACAACACGCTGCAATGATCAGCGAATCCTAATGATTTTAGTTCATTCGCTTTCGCGTTTGGTTGGTGTGTACTTGGCATTAAACGACGTTCGAGGTAAGCAGATTTTTGACCTGAACCTGAGGCTATTCCTAACTGAGTTGGGGTCGACTTTTTATTCTAACTAAGATGCGGCTGAACTCAGATAAGTCGGACTTTTGAGGGCTCCAACTACCCGTAACGACTGCCATAGATGTTCGTATGGCAACCGGGACCGCCGGCTTAACTGCTCTCCGAGTCACGACCAGTCCACATAGTACAAATATTTGCACTGACCGCTCAGTGCAAATATTTGATTGAACCCGCGCCTCCTGTGTAACAGTCGCGTTCACTACCCCCACGACGTACAGAGGCTGTGATTCTAAAGAACATGAGTTAATGAAATACGTGTAAGCTAAAGGATATGTTACACACTTGGCAAGAGTCTGTATAAAAAATCTGTTTACCTCGAAAACACCAAAATTATATCATATTACAAAAAAATATAGTTAGAATATGAAAATACTAACGAAATAATAAATATAAATTATTGACAGTTTAACATATTAAGCTCGACCGATAAAGTCATACAGCACCTTACCAATAAAATATAACACTAAATAATAAAATACAATATACTTATTTAGAATCAATATAATTATTTGACTTTTCGAAATTAAATTTTATAATGTGAAGGGAAATTATTTTAATAGGTTACATGCAAGAATATGCATGCATGATTGCGTAAATAGCGCATTCATGAACGATTTTGGTTGCGCAATTTACGCAGTGAAACATGGGAGTATGGTCATAAAATGGTAAATTGATTCAGTCATATTATATGACCATGTGTAAGGGACTGAGGCTCCTAATAGTAATATACTCCTGTATATTATGCCACAATCATCGTATTGCAGTAGCACTATTCTAAAAGTATTAACTCATACTGGGACTCTTATGTTGTTTATCAAAGCCTGAAAAATGACCTAAAATCATAGGACATAAATAATTCAAATTGATTGCTCACTCTAAAGTTTTAGTTCGACATACAATATAACAAGAAATTTTCACAGCGGTATTTCCGCGGCAATATGCAATGTTCCCGGGGCAAAATGGTGTATTTCCGCGGCAAAATATATTATAAAGAAAGAAATGTAATCGAGTATCTTATGCAGTCAATGATGTTAGCCGACTGACTCATTTTTAATTAGTTTTCATATACCAAAAAATACACTTTACAGCAGTTTATTATCCCTCGCATCATATTCAAATCAATGATATTTCTTAGTTGAAACATTATGCATTTCACGAAAAATATCGAAATTCAGTCGCATCATAGTGAGACTGGAAGCGGGCCCCACCTGAGTTGGGGAAAGGCGCGGTGAATGTCTGATGATGATGATTTCCTTTAAAGGAACATTAATATTTCGTATATTCATCTAAATCTACAGTCTATTTCGTGAATACTTCAAGTTTCAAATTTTTGTGAACGTATAGTTTCCCTATAACAATTCTTAATACATGTTTTTCGTGTAATTCTTCAAAAGCAACTTCAAATATCGTGTAAATTACTCTAAAGTAAGACTTAACACCTACGTCGTGACTTCAAAAATCTACTCAAAACTTTAATATTTCGTGAATTCCTCTGAAATAAACTACAATAATATGTGAATTCTTCTAAAATATTCTTTAATATTGCGTAAATACCTCTGCAACTTGACGCTGACTACAAACCAGACTAGAATTAGTACTATTAACAGTCGTCAGACTTCGATAAACAACACAATAAAAATACATACAACTCTGGGGTTTGTTACTCAGCAAGATTACCTATTATTAAATAATATTTTGCAAGACACATTTATATTATATTATTAACCCTACACCGTCTCATGGCAATTTATTATTAATAAACTTTAAATAATATACATATTTATATAAGGACAGACAACACATAAATTAATATCTCAATATATAGTTCCAGGCATATATCTTGATCCCAAGAAAAGTGGCTCTGACACGTACGCATTTTTTTATGTTATAACTGCGCATACGCACATTTTGGGGCCAAGATACATGCCGGTAACTATAGCTAACTACATATAAATCATTAAACACGAATTATTTACTTAAATTATCAACACATTAAACAATGTCATTTTGATTTTAAATTTTGTTGCTGACTATACAAATTTTATTTGACTAAATAAATGGTGGGATATAAATTTTCAACTACACACTATAATAATTCGGTAACTAATAATTATATTATATATTCCTTTGGAGTCTTAAAAAAATCTTAATATAACGACAAAAATAAGTACTTACTAATTTTTGGTTTTATAAGAATATAAAGCTTATTAATATAACAATAATACTAAAACTATACAACTATCCAACTAGTTTAATAGGACTGCGAATTACATATTTCTACAGTGAGCATTTTATAGGAAGTAGTGTGGTGTTCGCTTACCATAGGCGGCGATCATTTGGTAAAGACACATTTGAATTACGCACACGCGCGGTAAAATCATATTAATGCGGCAAAAGTAATTCAATTACTCTATAACAACACTTTGTACATGCGCGGCAAAACTTGTAAAACCGCGGCAAAACTTACAAAACTGCGACAAAAATTTTAACCACCGCGGCGAATTACATGGCATGTATCTTTCCTAGTGATTGAAAATATATTCCTTATATTCCGTGTTTTACAGTAAGTATTCTTTTGAACAACATTTTTAGCATAAACATGTGATTTGTTTCTATTGCACTCCTTATTAAAAGACTATTTTTAACTAAACGTGTGGCCAAGTATTATGTGAAAGCTTCTATTTTCACTGTTAATATTTAATTCTATTTGCTATTTTAACGAATTCTATAACAATTTATTTTATGTTATTTTATTATTTATTTAACTATTGATAAGTATTTATTTATGTCACACACATAATAAGGTACAAACAATCCAATCAAGAATTAAGTGGCTTGGCGACATTTTCTTTGCCGCGCCATTAAGTTCTGGAATTATTTAAAAGCTCAATTGTTTTCTTTCTCCTACATTCCCGGTCCTTTACCCAGGGTGTGAAAAATCAACTGTCGAAGCGTCAAGGGACACTGCCATTAAAGGAACAACCCCTGTAATGGTGGCCACTCGCATTCGAACAGTACCCCAGATTACCTTCAGATGCGGTGCAGTCAAATGAACACCAAAATATATTAAAAAAAAGAAAAGAACCCAACGCTTCCGTTACTTTTTAACACTATCGATATCAGTGTAATTAAATAATGAAATATGAAAACAAAATTGCTATAGAATCCGTCAAAAAAGTTTAATTTTATTGCGTTGAATAATATTCGCGTGGAGTTCTGACAATATTACAATTTTAATCATAGAATCATCAAGTCTCGAAGGTCAAACCCGCCAAATATAAGCCTTTGAGGTTATCTTCAAGAATTCAATAAAATATTATTTTTCGATCATGAAACCAGAAGTCAGATTTGGAGATTACCTAACGAATTTAATTTCAATTCCATATATTTTTCTACACGAGTACTTCTAATCAACATCGAACCCCAACCACATTTCTTATTTGACCTTGACCTTAGAAATAATTATGCTACTACACTGACTCGGCAGAGTTCCGTTCATCCAAGGTCAATCAAGTCAGGAAGTCATTAAATTTTAAAACTTTGTTTGAATACATTCCAGATAATACTAATTAATTTATATAATTACCTTGTGTCAACCTTATTTATTTTGTAGTTCAAGGTCAATGAAGTTTTCTATTCAGAGGTCACTATTTATAATTATTTTTTTAGTTCCTTCAACTTTATATAAGTAATGATCACAACAGTGAACCGATAATCCTTCATTTTTTTCAAGGTCAACCTTTTATAGGTGACCTTGAAACTCAAGGTCAATGAAGGTTTAATTCGAGGTTACTTTTTTAGTTGCCTTCAGCTTTTTATAGGTCAAATTCACCTAATAATAATCTGCAATTGTACACCATAATCATTGGTAATATTATATCATTACTTATCGCAATCCTGTACAAGATGGACGCTGTCTTCGTCTCGCCGGTTGCAGTGCGCTCTCCGTAAAGGACGCGGGTGTTGTAAGAGAGAGAAACGCTCGGACCTCTCGCTCTTTTCACACGGCTGACTGTTCTGCTTTTTGCTGAGGGCGTTGCGAAGGTGACTTTCACCTGTAATTTATATTTTTTAAATTATTAATCTATTGCAGTTTACTGCTGGACATAGACCACTGATTGGTACTAGGTTTTATTTCGACTTTTCCTTCTCTCGCAGTGATGTCATTTTCCCGTTAACCTCTTACGGCACCCATGGGGCGGGGTGGTGATATTCTTTCTCCGTCAGCAATGATGTTTATATTGAAGTCATTATAAACATCATCAATCATACTAGCGTCAGTCTCGGTTATATCCAAGATTCTCCTCAGAATCCAGGGTGTGCCTACTGACCTTTTTCCTGACATAGGTAGCCTGACCAGGCATTTGTTATCCAAGCCAGGTGGTTTTACAGAACGTTGCCGCACCATAAAGGCTGCCAAAGATGCAGGAGTTCCGACACCATTCAAGTATACAAAAAGAAAATAAATCAATATTATTATTATTAAAACTATACCTGGTAAAGATAAAGGCCGTCCAGACATGGTCAGGTCATGAGATCTTGGTGAGACCGACCGAGAAGACCGCGGTCTCCCCGGAGTGTTGTTGTTCCGAGACTCATCACATCGCGTGCCTCGACGAGGTGAACGGCTGCTTAACAAGTCCTATAAATATACATAGATATAACTTGTTTTATGAATTAAAATAAAAATAATAGTGAGATTGATATTATTTACAACATGAATGATTCATAGAACAAATGATATACGTGGAATAGTGTTCATTGGTATGAAAAAAGCTTAAAAAAAATAATGGTGCTAATTAAACGGATATCCAGAGACACGGGACCTAAGGCAACTATAGAACATTTGTTAAGGTACTTAAATAAATGTACCTAAACAATTTTAGTGTGTCTTTTTAATATGTTTTGTTTAAGAACTCGGTTTAAAAATACTTTTCTGCTTAGTAACTGACTTAGTAATTTTGAAGATTACAAACCTATATCGAACCACTAGTTAGTCAGTTAGTTAGTCTAGTTTATTTGATCAACATGTGTTTGTATAAAAAGTTGCCACATTGTTTACCTTTATTTAAGTACCTAAACAAATGGAGTATAGAAAAAAAATATGCAGTTACGTAAATTCTAATTTCACGCCATCTTGCAGATAGTTTTTGAGAGTTGCAGATTGGTAAATTCAGTTGACGTATGAGTTGGTTAATGTAAGGACCTTTCAGAAAAAAAGTGACGTCGAAAAACAACTGCAACAGTCGTTAATATCGTGACAGTCGACTAACAGCGATTAGATTATAAATAAAACATACATAAAAAGCATACATAATAATATATTCAGTTAAAGTTTGAGATTATTGTATTATTAATTGAATCGAGGATTAAAAAATGTCCTTTATCGCGTGTAGTGGGCTCCCAAAAGTTCATGAACACCTTAAGATCTATAATCCTTTGACAGTTTAAGTGTAATTTAACCAAAAGTAACATAGATAACGTTAATAATATATATCGCTGTCTTGTTTCTTTATAAGAAAATAAGTAACCTCATGTAAGTAGTATCCTAAACTTAATTACATTGATAAATAGATCTATTATCCAGTAGCTTCTAAGACTAGTAGTTGTGTATTTGCATCACTTCATACAATTTTTGTTTCAATTTGTCCAGGAACTTTTGGAGCCCACTGTACATTCTAATAATGGAATAATGGAAATTATACCTCAGGGTGACAGAGACACACAAAATTATGAATAATATTTTTTTTTTATAAATCTCAAACTTTAAGACCTCCACCATTTCCACCGTAATATACCATTTTTAGTAAAATTTTGAGCAGAAATTTTAATGAAATTTTGAAAACAGTCAACTTTATCAACAGACAACCTACGAAATCGGTTGTAATCTTTAAAAGACAATACAAACCGTACGTGTATGTTCAACTTTGTCCATTAGTTTGATAGAAAAACATTGTCTTCATAGTAAAATTGACGTCCATGGACGACTTAGTTCTCTATAGCCATATATTTTCCGGTACAGTTATAAAATGGTATAAAGAGGTGTAAAGACAGCTTTCCACAGTTCGTCATTCAGTCGACGGATACAGAACAGCCCACACTGACAACGATTTGGAAAGAGTGTCATGTGTGAAACCGCAAATAGACGAACATTGGAAAGTCGCCTTTAGGCATAGATTAAATTAAAATAAATTGCAAAAATGCGGCAAAAACATACACATTATGAAGCATAAGTATGAATGTTAGTAACCTTTTCCTGTGAATTGACTGAGTAAGCGCTGTACGACACAGGACTGTCGCCAGCAAAGTCGAACACGCTCGACGCGCGGTACGACAGTGTGTCTTGAAGCGGGAAAATATTTTAAGGTTAGAATTATTATTAGTAAAGATAAATACAGTATTTACGGACCTTTGAGATTGGCATGTCGGGACGAAGATAGGTTGTCCGGCTTCTTAGCTCCCAAACTCTTAAAATATATCGTATCGTCTTCGATACGATATATTTTAAGAGTAGTTAAAACCGAAATTTTAGTTTTAATATTATATAAATAGAAATGGTTTTAACAACTCTATAAAGGTACCGAACTGTCAGTTGTGTATGTGAGATAGAAATAACGTGTTATAAATGTGACATGTCAAAATCAAAAACCAAGAACTGTACTAAGTGAAAGATTTTAGTATTAGCATTAGTAAACTATCGCTTCGGATTATTTTATAAATACATGATTGATATTGATAACACACTTGTACTTCTTCACTGTATTTATTTTTGTACCTAACCGGTTTCGCCTTGTGGCATTCTCAAAGGCATTGACAGTTGAAGTGTGTTATCAATATTAATCATGTATAACAATAAGTTCTACTAAGTGCCATCAATCAACAGTACTTATAAATAATATTTTATAAATGTTTATCATGAAAAAAAGCATTTGTTTATTTGTTTAAATAATAAATCTACGTCTTAAATTATGTAATTATCTAATTTACTACTTCTAGCTTTTCAAACTGTGTAAAATTCAAAAACACGCATTCAGACTACTACACGCACTAAAATCACAAAGTTAAGTCCTATCTCCAAGGATGATGGGACATCTCCACGGATAACCACCGGCGGAGCCAGCGGGGGCGGTTATGTCGGATTCGAACACATTAAAACCCCACAGCCGTTTTGGGTTACATCAACTAAAGACCCAAAGACGGCATGCGTTTAGTCGGTTCAAGTCCGACATAACCTACAGACTCATTTTCAGATTATAATAATATGGCTTAAGTTAACAATAGTGCCCGGAATACGGAATAGGATCAGCTCCCATTATGTGGGACTGAATACAATGATTGGTGAAATGTAGGAGTTAATTCATGTCTGCCTACCTCGGAGGGAAATAGACGTGAATTATGTTATTGAAACTGAAACTGAAACGAAACGAACTGAAACGAAAAATGAACTAGATATTTTTTAATTAAAATATGCAACCTTTTTGCAAAGCCTTTCTTTATTGTGACAATTATCTACGGTTTGCTACTGTCTATGTATTGTCAAATGAACGTGTCAAACAACACAGCTGTTTATATGTATGTTTATTTATTTTATTTATTTTTTATGTTTTTATGTAGTTTTGCACGAATTAATCCATTTTTATTTCAGGTGGATCTTCGTAATGCTCTAAATCTC
Organism: Pelosia muscerda; assembly: GCA_963691645.1. Taxonomy (NCBI): domain Eukaryota; kingdom Metazoa; phylum Arthropoda; class Insecta; order Lepidoptera; family Erebidae; genus Pelosia; species Pelosia muscerda. Next base: position 2,494,202 of record OY829113.1, read on the forward strand.
AAAAGCGAAGGATCACGTGCTATAGTGCGCATTGGGAGAGGCATATGTCCAGCAGTGAACTGCAATAAGCTTATTGAAGATGGATGAATCAAATTTGTATATCTCTGAAGACGTAGCCTCGTAGGTACATACATTTCGCTATTCTTATTTACTTGTCGTCGTTTTAATCCCAGCGGCAATCCTGGTTGCATCCAACGCTTACGTCGAAGCTCAAGGTCAACTTAATATTTCATAATTACATTTATTCTGGCTGTTACGAGAACGTCTACTGCCTGACAACCTAATTTTCTTTAGATACACTTTTAAAAGATCGCCGCTTTCGTTCTCTATTAGCAGCTCAAGACTCGCGAGAGACGGCCTCTTGGAAGCTCTCGCACCAGTGTTAGCGAGTGGAGAAGGCAAAAATATCAACCATTCACACTTTCGATCACTACACCGACGCGAAGCAGAACGACAGTGAGGGAACGGAAGGCGAGGGAACATGAGCGTACCCCCGGAACATATATACGTAGGTATTCCTTGTTCTGTGAGCCACCATTCACCTACCGTTTAACAATCCAACGATAGCAATAAGGCCTTTATAGTGGTCTTCCAATGTACGCACTCTCGAATAAAATCCGCAATGTAAGGTAGGTAAGATACTTACGTTTGATAATAAAAGTTCTTAGAAGTTTGAAGGAAGGTATAATAGTCCGTAAGCACACAACACAGAAGATAGGCAAATAGTACGAGAGCCCACGACCAAAATTTTTGTCTCATAGCAATACGGCCAAAACCGCATCAAATCGATAGATACGATTATCCTGAACTCGAAAATACCAATATCAGACATTTTTCGCGTAGCGTTTGATCTGACCGAATTTTCAAAATTGTCAAAGAATTTTACCGAACTGCATCATAGCAATATATCTGATTTGCAGACTGTAGTTGAATGATAGTTCTGAGATACCGGAAACATATTATTCAGACGTTAGTGGTGTAGCGCAAACCCGTTAAATCACTTAAAAAAATTAAAAATGAGACAAAAAAATATCTCATAGCAATACGTCTGAAAATCTTTTTTATTGGTAAATTTTGGTTATTTGATGCGAACAAAACAATTTTCAGACGGAAATGTGAACGCATTAAATTTTGAGACCGTTTTGAAAATGTTAACAAATTTTACCGATCAGTATCATAGCAATATGTCTGAAAATTGTTGGACATGATAAAATAAGTTGTCCACATGTGCATAAAATTTATATCAGACAAATTAAGTGTAGCACCTTCTCTATCAGAGCCCTTTTCGATACTCAGATATCATTTAAAAATCGTATTGAGGCATCTTGAATTTTCTGTTACAAACCAATGAATACGTTGCGACCCTGAATTTATTAGATGATAATTAACAAAGGATTTACCTGAAACCGTAACATTGAAGTTGAAGGACTGAAATAAATCGCACAAAAGGAAACTGGGATGAAGTTGAAAAAAAACGGTTTATTTAAAGTTACAAAATATTTTCGTATTCAATCGCTGTCGGATTTCGTTATCGTTTCGACGACGACGACGATTTCGTTTTTGGGAGTATATGCTACACTTAAAGTGTCTGAAAACAGGTTTTTGGTAATCATGGCAGCAATACGAAAAGTTGAAAAAAAAATTATCCGTATTGCTATTATACAGGTCGGCTAAATTTGTTGACATTTTCAAAAATGCGCTCAGGCTGTATGCTACGCGCAAAATGTCTGAAAACAAACTTTTTCGTAATACAATTATAAAATCTATGTACATTTTCACTATCAGACGTATTGCTATAATACCGACTGTCTTTTTTTTTGACACAGCAGAAATGGCCTCCCACGCAGTTGCTACACTTTCGACCGTTACTACACACCTAGTCGGGTTCAGAATCATACAATCTAACGATTTTATAGGGTTTTTGCCGTATTGCTATGAGACATGGTTTTGGTCGTGGGCTCTCGTACTAAAAGTGAACACAGATGATACAAGGTGTAGGATAGCAAAGATAGCATAGCAATAGAAAACAGAACATTAGATTTTAATAATTATTTATACGCGGTAGGTAGGTGCTTCGAGCGATACAGTGTACCGTGTAATAGGTGCGAATCGAATGCTAATATCTGTCGTGGCCACTACGCGGCGCTGGCGCAGCGCACTGACCACCAGCTCTATCTACATTCGTCATCGCTCTGAAAATGTATAGGAGTGACATTTGTTGTAGAATGCCATGTGATCCGATTCCGACAGCAAATGTCACTCCCATACATTTTCAGAGCGATGACGAATGTAGATTCGGAACGAATGCATTTTGGCTAGACTAGAACCCCCCCTCGATATCCTTTGACGCAGCGAGTCTCCTCGCCGGATCGATACCATGGATCCTGGATGCGAGAGCCCTTTCGGTGCTATATCGGTATCGAAAGGAGGCGCGGGAGCGGGGACATGAACTCGAGCCTAGTGAGCTCCGGGCCGTGAAGTCCCAGCTCCACAGGGACATGGTATCCGAGTGGGAACGACGACTTGGGCAATCACGCGCAGGGCACGCTGTATTAGCGGCGGTAAGACCCATCATGGGGGACTGGCTAGAGAGGCCACACGGTAGCCTCTCGTACCGGCTGACTCAGGTGATCACCGGGCACGGGTGCTTCGGGGATTACCTGCGTCGGATTCAGAAGGAGCCAACGTCCGAGTGCCATCACTGTGATGCGAGCGAGGACTCGGGGCTGCACACGTTGACCGAGTGCCCGGCGTGGGAGACGCCAAGGCGGGCCCTAGTGACAGCCCTAGGGGTGGGAGTTGTCTCGCTCGCCACCTTGCTCACGGCGATGGTACGATGCGCGAGTGCTTGGGCAGCCGCCGCCTCCTTCTGCGAGCAAGTTATGCTCGAAAAGGAGGAGGCGGAGCGGGTCCGGAGAAGACTCCGGGCCCGCACTGCCCGCGATGAGCGGAGGCGACTCGGACGTCGGAGGTCGCAGAATGACCTCCGTCCCCCATGAGCGCGGGCCTGGGGGTGACGGGTGAAGCCGCCTGTCACCCTAGCAGAAGCAGGCCACGGCGATGCCACATAATGCCACACCATACCCAGGGGCTAGATGGGGACGCCATGGTCCCCACTTTTAGGGAAGAGGGTCATCTCAACAGAGATGTCCCCGGGTCTGCCGGGGTGCGAGAGATATGTCTTGTATAATCTCACCTCCGGCAATCGAGGACCCATGGACGGCGTGCGTTTTGGTCGGTTCGAGTCCGACATAATCACCTCCATCGGTTTTGGTGGAGGTGGTATCCGAGGGGATTTTGCGCACGATAAAAAAAAAAAAAAGACTAGAACCCCCCTGGCCAGAGAAATAGTTCTTGCGTTCGTTCAGTGCGCGTTTCCATAGCACGACATTGACGAAACAAAAGTTTGCTACTACGGATACTAACTTTTCGTAACTTTTGTTAGTATGAATGAAAATGTATATGCTAGCTAATGTAAATATTATTGGTTGTATGTATGTGTATCGTTGGGCCGAATGTGATTGTATATAATAATTCTATTGTGTGCAAGTTTAATGTGGGTAGTTCGTATGATGTAAAATGTTTAAATACATATGTGTACCTCACACCGGTAACGCTCCTAAAGATGCCTCGTGTAAAGGCAGCGCGAGTCGAGGTTACGCAATATTGCACATACGTAATCATATCTCCTCGGGTACTCGTAAGAAGGCTTTTTACTTGCTTTGAGGGGTGCAGTTTGGCATATCTATGACAGTTAGTGACATTTGCTACTGTTGGTATTGTTAAACCGTGGGTGAGTGATGGGTTTTTCTCCTTCCCGCCTTATCATGGATTTTCACCATGTAACGCCCTCTCGCACTCACATTCCCTCATGTAGCCTCGTGGAGAGTCTGGATAGGACATTAAACTATTGTCTCAATCTATCGATTAGCCTATTGCGATTCAGTACAGGACATAAGCCTCTTCCAATGTTATTTGCATATATGCAAGAGCCTCATCCGTCCAACAGTAAGTTTACAGGTTGCAGATGAAGTTGGTTCTTTTTTTTTTATTTATGGCACGTCAATTTGACTTCACCTCGCCTGATGTTAAGCTGAAGGTAAAGTCTCATGAAAGAGGGTCACCATTGCAAACACGTTCAGTGCTACAATGGTGGCGCTCATCTTGACGGCCTCATCAGATGCTTTTTCACGCCCCGCTTAAAGGACCTGGGACTGTAGGGACTGTAGGCTTGCCCCAAATACACCCAAATTTGATATATTATCGATAATCCCCGCCATTAATTAGATATTATCACTTAAACAAGTAAATGTCATGTGTTGTTCGTATTAAACGTGACTTAGACACTTAATAGTCTTCACCTTTCGAAATATACACATTTTAAAGAGATCTTGTGTTATGGCTTCATGGATTGATTTAAACTGTCGCCGAAACAATTGGGATTTTCCACAAATCAAAAATCATTGATTGTGTATAGCCCATCAATATTAAAGGTTAGTTTTTTTAGCTAATGTATATGCAAGCCGATTCGAATCGCGGCCCCGGATTAAGAAGACTCCGGTAAGAAATTTCTCTTGGGCACGTGACCAGTACTCCTATGGTAAAGATGGCATTGATAGGATGGAGTTGTGGAGGTCAGAAGTAGTCGCTTCGCATTTAGACTGGAAAAAGCGGGCCCTGACTCCGAGATAGGCATCGAATGCGACCCGGACTGTGTGATGTTGATAAGTGCTCGCAGGTGAACTTGACTTGGTTCCGAAGGTATTGATAGGGTCATACACCAGTTCCAAAATCATCATCATTATCCTTGAATTAACCCCGGTTGCATCTGAAGTTGTCACCTCGGAGTCCGGGGAGTAACTTCGTCATGGCTGAACTTTGATACTTTTCGGGAAGCGACTGCCATCTGGCCTTTACAACCTATAGGTTTACGCGATATCGAGGTACTGCAGTTAGACTAGTTGTTGGACTTTTTAGGGTTCCAACTACCCGTAACGACTGCCATAGATGTTCGTATGACAACCGGGACTTACGGCTTAACGGCTTAACGTGCTCTCCGAAGCACGACCAGATCATGCATACCAATATTTGCACTGAGCGGGGTCGAACCCACCGCCACTTAACAGAGGCTGTCTTACAAACACCAGTTACAAAATGACATGAATTGGTTTGAGACATCGTAATCAGACATTCACTTAACGGCCTAGATAAGAAACGTAAACATTACTAGAAGGAAACCATTATTTTATCAGTCATTGAAACGGAGATAATGATATAGGTACCTATGCGTAGATAGATATCAGTTTCAGAGATTGCCAATTATAGTAACTTCTTTCTGGTACGAATATTCCTACGAACACAAGGGCCAGTCAAAGGGTAGATTATCCTAAAGGTACGATTCCGTAGCCGACCGCAGAGCGCAGCAGCAGCAAATACAGCGTACCATAATACAGGGTGTAAGGGGGAACGCTCCCGAAGCTGAAGGCCCCTCGTAGTACTCATGGTACACAACATATTAGCATAAAAAAAATATGACAAAGCATTTTCTTTTTGATTTTTTTTTTACTTTTTCTTCGCATTGTTTACTCTTCAACATATCAGTAAAGCTATATGAAACGAAAATTTCACATAAAAAACCTCACTCCAAAAAAGAAGAATTGGCGCCATCTTGCGAGTTCATATTTTTTCATGAATTGTTTCATTCAGCTATAGTAACACGATCGTGAGTGAATAACGCAAGTTAAATGGTTTAAAAAAAAATACAAAAAAAATTGCGTTGCCGTAATTTATTTCATGCCAATATGTTGTGTACCATGAGTACTACCAGGGGCCTTCGGCTTCGGGAGCGTTCCCCTTACACCCTGGATAGATTTGAATGTGATAATTTGTCTTGAGGAGCTCCGTGGCGTGGCGGAGTTAGCCCCCAACTCCGTAACGAGAGATTCGTCCGTCAATCATCAAGTGCACTGCAGTGCAATTCTCTAAACATAGGTACGCAATTAAGCTCGTCGACGAACGCGCAGTCGTATGCTTAGACAATTGCATTGCTGCAGTTCAAGGCTACTAGCGTCAATTCTAGGCTGGGCTCATCGTAGAGTTCGTCGACGTGCTTGACAATATATGCTTAGAGAATTGCACTGCTAGTGTGGTTGTTTTGGGTCACACGCACACCTCACATACACCAATACATTTTTTTAATCCTGCGCAACATCCGAATTATTAGCATATCTTCAGATTCGCATTTCTACAGTTTCGCATTTTTTCGGATTCGCATCTCTTCAGATTCCCTTCGGACCCACCACCAGACTTTAACCAACTAAAATGCAAGCTATCTGTCTGTCAGATCCGTGGCCATCTCTTTGGAGATGTCTTCGTTTCGGTGTGGGGACCACGGTGGTCCTATTTTAGCCCTAGGGAATGTGGAGGCGAGTAATGCGCCGCCGCCGCGACCTATTTCTGCCAGGGTGACAGACGGTTCGTCACCCCCAGACCCTCCAAGAGGACGTAGGTAATTCTGGGACCTCCGACGCACAAGTCACTTCTAATACTCACAACTGTTTGTCCTAAATCGAGTAAACTGAACAAATTCTATCGAAATTCCCCCAATTTGATAGGGACAGACTGTTATAAATGACTTTCTTATCTTTTTTATTTATAAACTCACGCCTGTATCCCCTAAGGGGTAGGCAGGGTGCTAGCACCCACATTTCGCCAGTTTATGTTTAAGTCCCAATGTAATAGGTAGCGAGCCTATTGCCATTAACCGGGCACTTATAAACCTGCGATAAATACACACATAACTTCGAAAATCATCGAAAAGTCATCGGTGTGTGCCATGGTAAACCTGGGATCAAACCCGAGACCTCGTCTTAGCAGTCCATTACCCATACCACTAGGCTACCGCGCGGTTTTAAATACAATTTAATATTATTATTTATAAAAAATCCACACTACTAATAAACAGAACTATTTAGCAAACAGTATTATAATAATATATTAGTCCACAACACTTCATAGATTCGGTAAGTACTTGATACATTTAATAATGGATACCACTATGCTTTTCAGTTTAGGCACAAAGATGGGTTTTTTCTTGTTATATGTGGTTGTCATAATTTTAATTTGTAAAGGTTTACCATGGGGCCAGCAGCTGGTAGGTGGCGGAGACCGTATCATATGTTCATGAACCTCCTTTAGTGTTATAGGGTCGTCTTCTATGAAGTCTAACGCTGTACTCCCAAATTCCTGTTGAATAAAATTTTCCATTATTTATTATGGTAGTTTAATATTATAAGACAATCTATACCTCCCTTTACCCGGGGGCTAGACGGGGACACCGTGGTCCCTACACCCGAAGGGGGTCACCTCGAGAGCGAGGGCCCCGGGTCAACCGGGGTGCGAGGGATATGTAGTCTACTATCTCACCTCCAGCCACTAAAGATCCAAAGACGGCGTGTGTTTTGATCGGTTCGAGTTCGACATAACCTCCCTAAGCGGCTCCAGCAAGCGAGGTATCAAAATCGATAATCTACACAACGCCACCTAGACTCATGGTAAATGGTAAGCATAGCTTAACGAGCTTGTCCCTCACGAATACCACCTCCGCCAAAACCGGTGGAGGTGATTATGTTGGACTCGAACCGACCAAAACACACACCATCTATGGGTCCTTGATTGAGGTGAGATTATACAAGACATATCTCTTGCACCCCAGTAGACCCAGGGACATCTCTGTTGAAATGACCCTCTTACCACAATGTGGAAACCATGGTGTCCCCGTCTAGCTCCTGGGTATGGGGTGGCTCACAGAACTGGACATTCAAAGAAATGGACGTAGGTAATAGGAATGTCAAAATACACTGGACCTAAGAGACCGAAAGGACGCTCTTATTCAATTAATAAAAGGCTTGAATTTAAATTTGAATTCGTAGGAAGCGAACTCTGGACTGCAGTGTGAAAGCATCGGATTCAAACGGGACTAACGCAAGAATGATGATGATATAGGAAATTCTTACCTGAGACATAAGTATTGTATCATCAGATTCACATTCCTCATGATGACTTTCAATTAAACTCTCTCTGCTGGCCATCACCTGCTGTGAAGTAGTTATAAAAATATATTAAAATATAATCTATCAATCTATTAAATGATTGCAATTGCTGGAAATAGTCCTCGTCCAATGTTGGGACAGTATGGCCTACCGTTTAGAAGCTGGCCAAATTTGTCAATTTTGCTACTGAAACTGCCCAAAACCAACATAAAATCACTTTGTATTCGGTGTTCTGCATTGACCAAAGA